>OX387241.1:59688234-60996984 GCA_947561735.1 Cenchrus americanus
GTATGTTACAAACCCTCTCAGAGCAAATTACTGCCGGCTTCCACTTATCCACCATATAGGAAAGCATCCTCACACAACTATCCAAGGTTGGCCTTTGCTCAGTTTTTTCTGCCATGCAAAAAAAACGCAATATCGGCTACCTGCAGGAGTGTGTTCCATTCTTCACCATTCACCTTCAATTTGGGGTCTACTATATTCCGGAAGTTCTCTTTGTTAACGATGTTTTTCTGGGAAGATCGGTACAAGAACTTTGGCATCATGCAAAGACTCCTCACTGACCATTGTCCTCGCAATGATCTCCATAAGTATAACTTTGTAAGCATACACATCAATCTTGGTGTTGAGTTCTCCCATATTTATAAGCATATAAATGGCTAGTGCATGAAAAGTATGAAAATGGCAGAATGCAAAACATAAGGAACGAATATAAATGTTGATAAAATAAAGGAATCAATGTAACTGTTATAAGAAACTTGTTTTGTTCAAGGAAAGTACGAACTAATTCTAACAGCAAAAGTGAGGGTGCCGAACGATTCTAGAAGCTTGGAGAATTCAGGTATATACAATGTTGTTAAAAATTCTTCTACCATTCTAAGATCATGTGATACAATTTTCTTGAATTTTTAGATTTTAATTGTGACATTGAGTTAAGACGTAGTAGGGAGGAACCTTATCTACCCTAAGTGCAATGAATCTAGGGAGAAATTTAGAGATACGGTACATTAAGTGAACTACAATCCACATTTTGGAGGATATTTTGGCCAATAATTATGATTTGGAGGGGGCAATATGCAACTAACGGGAGTTGCCAATGACCAAAGGGGTTTCACAGAGATACCAAAGACCTTAAAGGAGGGGGCCGAATTAAGCAGAGAAATGAAGAGCTCAATTACTAATGAAAGCACTTGTTGGAAAAAGGAAACTTGGAAAAACTTAAGCAAGGGAATGCCAAATAGTTTATATGATTTCTCCTTGTCACTACATTGGTGGCTTACTCATCCATGGCCAAATCGCGTGATGTATCTGCCATCACAGATTTCACCAAAAAACTATCCAACCTGCCACCATCCTGGGTCCATGGCAGTTATCCTGTAGAGGCACCTTTGTCGGCCTCACTTGTGATGGCTATGAAAGGGTGATAACTATTAACCTCACCGGCATGGCTTGTCGTGGACTCTGACCCACTTTTTGTCCTTCGTCAAAGCGCTCGAGGTCCTGGAGCTTGGTGGAAACAAGCTAACTGGCACCATTCCATCACTTGCTGGCATGGCTTCATCCCTCAGCTGTCTGGTGCTATATGATAATGAGTTCACCACAATACCCTATGATTTATTCCAAGGACTGACCTCTCTTATGGTCATGGAGCTGGATAATCTCTCACTGGACCATGGCTTCTCCTGGAGGCGATTGCAGACTACACTTCACTCCAATATTATCTGCCTCCAATGCCTCTATTACTGATACATTGCCTGTAGCTCTTGCCAAAGTCTCTTACTATGTTGTGGCTTTCATACAACTACCTCAGTGGTAGCCTGCTAGCCTTGCTACCCAATTTTAGTTCCTTGGAGATCATATAGGATTTTACAACCAGGTGTCTGATGTGCAACTTTCAGTGCTGATTGTTCAAAGCCTAAATGATCTCCAAGGAACTCAACTCAAGTAGCAAGGCTTTCAAGCTACAACTGAGGCAGTTGTATGAAAGCCACAATATAGTAAGAGACTTCAGCTTGGCAAGAGTCACAAGCAATGCACCAATAATAGAGGCATTGGAGGCAGAGAATATCTAGACAGAAGTTTAGTCTGCAATCGCCTCGATGATGAGCCATGGGTCCAGTGGGAGATTATCCAGTTCCATGACCATAAGAGAGGCCGGTCCTTGGAAAAAATTATAGGGCAATGTGGTGAACTCATTATCATATAGCACCAGACGGGTGAGGGATGCCATGCCAACAAGTGATGGAATGGGGTCACTTAGCTTGTTTCTGCCAACCCCCATGACCTCAAGCACTCTGAGGGAGGACAGAAAGCGGTTTAGAGTCCCCGACAAACCCATGCCAATGAGGTTAATAGTTGTCACCCTTCCATAGCCATCACAAGTGAGGCCAACAAAGGTGTCGCTGCAGGGATCACCGCCATGGACCCAGGATGGTGGTGGGTTGGATAGTTTTTTGGTGAAATTTGTGATGGCAGCCATGTCACGGGATTTGTCTGTGGATGAGTAAGCCACCAATGTAGTGACAAGGATAAAGCATATAAACTATTTGGCATTCCCTTGCTTATGTTTTTCCAATTTTCTTTTCCAAAGAGTGTTTTCATCGGTAATTGAGCCTCTTCATTTCCCTGCTTAATATGGCCCCTTCCTTTAAGGCCTTTGATGTCTCCGTGAAACCCCTTTGGTCATTGGCAACCCCTGCTAATTGTAGATTTTCCCCTCTAAAACATAATTGTTGGCCAAAACATCCTCGAAATGTGACGTGTAGTTCGCTTCAGGTATTGCAGCTCTAAGGTTCTCCCTAGTTACATTGCACTTAAGGTTGATAAGATTCCTCCATACTACTTCCTAACTCAATGTCACAATTATAACCTAAATATTTAAGAAAATTGTAATCACATGAACCTAGAATGGTGGAAGAATTTTTAACATCGTACATACCTAAATTCTCCAAGCTTTTGGAATCGTTCAACACCTCCACTTTTGCAGCTAGAATTAGTTAGTACTTTCCTATAACAGAGCAAGTTTCTTATAGCAGCTACATCGATTCCGTTATTTTAGCAACATTTACATCATTCTTTATGTTTTTGCATTCTGTCATTTTCATATTTCTCACGCACTAGCCACTTATATGCTACTAGATATGGGAGAACCCAGCATCAAGATTGATGTGTATGCTTACATAGTTATACATTTGGAAATCACTGTGGGGCGAAAGGTCATTGAGGAGTCTTTCCCGGATGCCAGATTTCGTGTACCTATGTTACAAAAAATATATCATTAACACCGAGAATTTGTAAGAATATTGTAGACCCCAAATTCAAGGTGAATGGCGAAGATTGGAACACACTCCTACAAGTAGGCGATATGTGCTTTTTAGTGCAAGGCAGAAAAAACCAGAGCAGAGGCCAACCATGGATAGTTGTGTGAGAATGTCACTAAATCAACACGGCACTAATTATTTATGTTGCTGCTATCCTACATATGAATGATAAATCACAAACCTATATATCTAGCACAGTGCCCCTCCAATTTAGTCACACAACAACAATATAGGAGGAAGGTTAGGATAGGACTAGGGGTTTACCTGTTACGGCTTGGGCTTCAATTTCTGCGGTAATCTTTATTGAGGTGGCCTCTGGTGGGCTGGAGAAGCAGATGGTGCGTGGCGTTCATGGCGAGGGTGGCCTCCGCTTGTCGATGCTGCAGCCAAGCAGTCACTCTGAAGAGCTACGCGGTGCACCGTGAGCTACTCCCCGGCCTCCCGCCGGAATTGAAGGTGGCGATGGGCTCTGTGCACTCTTTGAGCACGTTTTCCTCTATGATTTGGCTCGCCGGCAATCACGACGAGCGTCGCGAAAGCAATGGCGCGAGTCAGACTAAGAAGCTCTGCAGAGGCGTACAGGCAGATCCGGGGGATGATGGGAGACAGCAGCCGGAGCTGTGTGCCGGTAGCAGCAGCGCTGGTGCTGGAGGTGAGGGAGAAGAGAGGCGGGGCGCGAGCGGGGCGGAGCGTAGTGCGCGAGTGGGGATAACAGCGAATAAATCCCCGGGAGCAAGAGAGCATCGGGTTTCCCCGGGAACAATAATGTGCGATCGAATAAAGCCAGTGCCGCCAGGCCGAAAGCAACTGAGAACTGATTGCAGCAGCAACCCAAACATTCCGAAGAGATGCCTCGATCCTCCATTAAGGGCAACAAAGTTTGGATTTCCTTGCCACTTGATACAATCTCAAGTCAGCTTCCACAATATTTACCCACAACCGATTGTATTACTAGCATACTCAAGCTTAAACCGGTGCAAAGTGGAGGTTGACAGAAAGGAAAGGAAAATGATTAGATTCGTTGCCTATAGAGAGAGGATCTACCATATCCCGTCCCTTCCCTAACACAGCAGATCGGCGATCAGCATGCCCTGGCAGCACCATGTGACCAAAAGCGATTCAGGTCTGCTCATCGTGTCATGTGGCCCTCCAGCCTCTGCGGTCTGCACCATGGTTGGTCACGGTCCTTCCCCGAAATTGCTATTCCTGTCAAGAACTACACAACCATCCCTGAATTGCACGACGAGAACTTTCAAAATAAGTGACTGAAAAGAATTGATGGAAATTATTTTTTCCCACGGAGGGCCATGCCCGAATTTCGTTACCGCAGCAACGAAATTACAGAGTTTAACGGATCCCAACAGTCTTAACGATACTACACAGGCTTAACTACTAGTCAGAACCATCACTACTCAAATTTGAGAACCACCTAGGGGATCTCAAATTCAAGCACACCAGCAAGAGAGTACAAAAGGTGGAACACCAGAAACTGAAACTACAAGATAAAGACAGCACTTTTTTTTCATCCTTCCAGAGTGATTAAGGTCTTCATATCGCTGCAACAGAAACTGCCCTTCTCAGCAAAGTAGCACCACTCCAGTGCCGGGGTCCGTCTGATCACCATTGTCTTCTGCTTGCGGGTGATGGTGCTGCAGCGCTGCTTCCTTCATCGCCTCCGCACCAGCCTCCAGATTTGTCTTCGCTTCTCCTTGTTGCAGACCTGCCCAATAATTCAAAAAAGATGAAGCTCTGCAGAAGATCTCAGTAGGAGACCTGATTTTTTTTCTTTTCAAAGCAAACAAGATTACGAGTTTGCCACAACGCCCAGCATATGGCTGCTAAGCCCACCGTGTGTAGATTCCTGTTTGCTGACAGGAACTTCTCACACCAAGCTCAGAATTGATTAATATTTGAGGGTCTGCAATCAGCCCCCACTACCAAAGCAACTAAACTTCAAACATATCTAGCCAAGACACAATCAAAGAACAAATGGTTGCTATTTTCATCCAAAGTACAAAATCTACAGCTTTTATCTCCCAGCCATTTCCTTTTAATTAAATTGTCTTTTGTCAGGATTGCATCCTGTTGAAGGAGCCATAAGAATATCTTTATTTTCAAAGGTATCTTGGCTTTCCAGATTCTTTTATTATTGTTTACTGTGTCAGCTCTACATAGGTGAGTATACATTGTTTTGACAGAAAATCTCTTGTTTTTCTCCCAATTCCAAATGGGTTTATCTCTTTCTGTGCCTAAAGCACAAGAAACCAGAATGTCTTTTAATTGCCTCAATTGATTTTGAGCATTTTCATCCAACCATCTCCTGAATGTGAGCCTCCATCTTCTCCTAGCCATATTTGCTACAGAGAGTGTTTGCTCATTGCAAATCAAAAACAGATCATTGAATTTTTCTTTTAGGGAGATAACTCCACACCAGGGGTCACTCCAGCAATCAGTGTCTTTACCATTTCCAATTTGTATACTCCTCCCATTCAGATATAGTTCTTTGATCTTAATCAATCATTCCACACAGGGGAATTACAAGGTTTGTTTTTCAACTGAACTATCCCACCTTTAATATTATATTTTTTCCTCACTATTTCCTGCCACATACCTTCTCCATTTTCAACTTTCCACCATTTGCATAACAAGCTCAAATTCATTTTTCTCAGATCTTTTATTCCCAGACCCCCCTTTTTTTAGGTCTTGTTACCACCATCCATTTGACTAGATGATATTTCTTTTTGATACTTCCACCTTGCCAAAAGAATCTTTTTCTTGTCCTGTCCATCTTCTTAATTATTGTCTTTGGTAACAAATACATAGACGTGGCATAGGTGGGAATACTGCTAAGACAAGCATTGATTAAAGTCAATCTCCCACCATAAGATAGTGAGGCCCCTTGCCAGCCATATAGTCTTTTTGACAGTTTCTCATCTAGAAACAACCAATCTTTGACATGCAATTTATTACCAGAAACAGAAACTCCCAAGTATTTGATGGGCCACTGCCCAGTTGCACAATTCATCATCTCAGCGTACCAAAGTGCCTTTTGTTCATTAGAGGACACCATGACTACCTCACTTTTGTAAAAGGATTGATTGTATGGCTACAGGAAAGAAGAATCATGTGTCTTATAATAGAAAGAAAAGGCAGCATGCATGATTTGAAAAAAGCTTCAGGCTGCCTCTGGCAGCACATTTTCCAATCAGAGTCACATTATTTTTAAAAGCAATAATGAGAGAAAATTACGTAACTTGTTGAACACCCCTGAATAGATATGTGGCTGCAGCGTGAAATTAGGTCATGAATCACACATTTGGTGCAATATTTTTATTTTCTAAACTATTCATGACCCTAGTAATAAAGAAGTGGGTCCTCAACATTTGCCGAGGTGAATTCTAGTACACCTATAACCTAACAATAACAATACAAACTTACTGCAATGAAATGCTGAAATTTGGTTGTTTGACCCACCTTCTCGCTCATATCCTCCATCCAGCGTGTTAACTTGATCCCAATTCTAGCAGGGTCTATCTGTGTATATGGAAAATAGAGAATGAAAATAGTTTTGAAATAAGTGTCCATTGCGATTGACTATAGCATGAATGACCCAAAGCTCATACACTCAAGCGATAAAGAATACGCAAACTAGTAGAGCCCAACACATTTAAAACCTGAATAAATTAGGCCGTGGGCAAAGCATATTGTGGTTGAAAGACCTTCTAATTGAGCAGTCACAAGGTCATGCTCGCCGTACCTGCTGACAGAAAGTGTCTTCAATTTGCACACATCAGGAAAATAGTACTTACTAATAGACTTCTGACATGAACAAAAAATATTTTGTAATCCTCATGTCACTAATTATGGGAAACAAGAACAAAGCTGAGCTGCTTCAGCACCTAACCGTCACTAAGTTTGATATTGCTAATAGACTGAAAACACCAGCGGAGCAGGTAGCCAGGTACGTCCACCACTCGATTATGTGAAAGAAAATCAAAAGAAGTTTGAGCATTATCTGTATGCTATTTTCATTTTGCAGATTGGCTAATGGTGTATGGTGTCCTCACCATTAACTGGTCAAGCATATGGCGTTGTTTCCAGGTATAGAAGCAGCAGCAACCCCAAAATACATCCAAGAAATCAGCACGACATCAAAGATAATTCACTCCACCTCCCATGCTATGTTTCCTGTCAATACTTGCAAGCGATTGACTCAATGGCGCACAGATGGTGATACATCCGAGTGTCATTGCCTGAAAAGAAAATGACACTACTTTTGTAAAATAGTATACAGTGATGCTAACTGCTGAGACTAAAAATGCAAAAGATAGTTACTTCAGTCAGAAATTTCTTTTAATAGTCTATACAACTGAATGGGTGTCGGCAACAGGATCAATCTTGGCACCTGTTGAATAATTTCTCAGCCTCTCCTTAATCTCCTCCCTAGCAGAAGTCAATTGAGCTGGTAAAGCTCCCCAAGTGCCCCTGCCTAGGCGTGCAAGGCAGCAGGCACTCAAGTAGTCAGGGGCAAGCATGCTGCTGGTTATGTCTTGTATATAGGTGCAGTAGATGTACTTGTAGAAGAACTAGTAGCTAGTAGAGTACTAAGTGTATGTTGTACCTAGAGTTGACTTTGCCCTGTATAAAGGTAGAAGCAAAGCAGCAATGCATTTTTCAGTTCAGCCAAAACCAACAGAACAGCAGCAACTGGGTTGTGTGCGTGTGTGCTGTGCTCAACCTCTTTCTTCTACCTCTAGTCAGCCCCTTCGAGGAGTTTGGAACTCACCTGGGAGATCGATTGGTGCTGCTGGGCAGCTCCAATTGCCAACAGCACCCCTGTAGAAATGGTTCAAGGAATTAACTGATCAAGCTTGTTTGGTCAGCTGCTCTAATATGTCTTGGAGCTGCTCAGCTTGAGACACATGTCAAGGAATTAACTGATCCAATAGGCTAGCTGAATGTTAAAAATTGTCAAAGACATGTAAGCATGCAGATGTAAGTGCAGTGATTGTTCAGTACGCTGCAAGTTGATTTTTTTCTTAGAAACTCAAATGCATGTATCTTTTATTCAAGAACATCGCCAAGATCTCCTTCATGGCACTTTACCAAAGAAAGCCAAAAAAATGTTTGGTACATAGAAGTCATGGGACCAACAAAATTTTCACACAGCAGACGTGAGCCAAGCTTTACCAATTGACTCAGCAGGTTCCATATCCCTAACTTAAACTAGAGAAAATAAATAGTCATAGAAACAAACGAACAAAGATAAAGCATAAGGTTGGACAGTAGTGCATCGTTTAAATGCCGGACAGGGCATGAAATTGAAATGTAAGGTAGCAGGATGGAATAACGAAGTATATTCAAAATCAAGATCATTGGCAAGATCAACTTCACCAGAAGAATTCCACATCACATGACTCAGCAGCGTGGCATCAAGGATGCCTTCTAGCACAATTGACCAGATACGACCACACATGCCCAAGCAACGTTCGTGTGACATAAATCCAAAATTGACAGTCACATACATTTTTATGCATCCAAATCAAATTCACCAATGGCAGCAGCAGAGAGAAGGCATCTAGCAGTAGCACCTATGCCTGAATTCCAGAGGAAAGAAATCCAAAAACATCCGCATGCACATAAGCACAAAAGTTTTGAATCTTTGCACTAGATTTTGTATGGGGGCACCAAATTGCACTAACCTGGATCTCCCTTCATGGCGGGGGACATCTACAGAGCCACTGATCACATGCGGACCGCGAGGAAGCAACTGCTAGATGGATCGTCGCACTAAGCCACGAAGGGGGCTGGTGCCCTGCTGGATTATTGTCACCATTCCACCGGGGAAGGAGCTAGGAGGATCAACCCCAAATGGTGAGGATAGCAAGCGGATGATATTGTTATAAAACAAATTGGGAGGCCATTCATCCGCATCACCGCAATACATACCTATCCTTACGGATCTAGAAGGGGAACGCACGTTCGCACCACCGCTCGCCTAGAGGACGGAGCCCACGACGGCCGAGTGCGGGAGGGGCATGGGAAATCGGATGCGGATGGAGAGGGGAGCAGATAGGAACAACTGCGACGAAGCTCCACCAGAATCCACGATGACGCGGGACGGACGCAGGCGAGCAGGATGCGTTCGCGGTGGGGACGGGTCCGGACGGTGGGGAGGCGCTGGGAAATCAGGCGCGGATGGGAAGGGGAGCATATAGAGCTGGTGGTGATGAAGCTCCGGCAGCACCTGCGACGACGGGAGACGGGCGCCGCGGCGCCGGCGAGCAGGATGCGTGCGTGGTGGCGAGCTCGGAACTAAGTATTGAGTTGCATGCACCAACCAGTTCAACCCAAAAGCTTAGCTCGATGGGGGGAAAGCGCAATTCACTTATACTCCAACACTCCTCCTCACGTGCAGCTCCTACGGCAGCCGCGGCGCCGGCGAGCAGGATGCGTGCGTGGTGGCGAGCTCGGAACTAAGTATTGAGTTGCATGCACTTGCCCGTTCAACCCAAAAGCTTGTTCGATGGTGAAAGGCGAGCAATTCACTTATACTCTAACACTCCTCCTCATGTGCGTGTGCTCCTCCAGGCCGCATACGTGGAATATTGGAGTGGGCCGTAATTATTTTAATTAACGCGCCCGCCAGATTCGAACTCGAGACCTCGCTCTCGGTACCATATTGAGTTGCATGCAACAACCGGTTCAACCCAAAAGCTTAAGCCGATGGGGAAAGGTGGGCAATTCACTTATACTCCAACACTAAGAAACGACAAGAAACGGAACGGACAACGGGACGGGACCGGGTGGAGATGGTGGTGCGAAAGGAAAAAACAAGTGCAAAACCGGGGAGCAAAACCCCGGAATGACGGGGTGTGTCGAATGCGGTTGATGGGCTCGGGTACAGAATATACACCCTATTCTACACCCCAGGTGATTCTACACCCAACCAACCTAACCCACCATCAAACCTACCCCGCACCTAACCAACCGATCCCACCTCCCCGCATCCCCCACCTCCCCACTCCGCGACCCGCTAAAAAGGGCGTCGAACCCCCGTCGTCTCCACCGTCCCCAATCAACCAGCCTTCTTCCCCTCGCGAGCACGAGGCGCGAGCGCGCGAAGCGACGCGAGCGGCGAGTGCGAGCCGGGGCGCGGTGGCACGCGCGGAGCGGCGAGGGTTCCGGTGGAGCGGCGCGCGGTGTGCGGTGGAGCGAGGGCCCGCCGGCGATTGCGCCGCAAACAATGGCGGTGCTCGGTGCTTGGGCACCAATCTACGGATTCGGCGCGCCCTCGCACTACATCCCGTGCAAGCAGGGCGACGCGGAGGAATCCCCCGGCGAGCACGCGAGTGCGGCGGGCATAGCGGCGAGCGCGTTGACGTGTGTGTGTGTGGGTGGCCCGGCCGACGAGATAGCAGCCCGCAGCGTGCGGGCGGAGCCATCTGCACCTTCTCCCAATTCGATCTCCAGCGACGTCCAAAAGGTGAATTTGTTCTTAAAATAATTATTCCTCTACCCCTGTCAGTAATTGCTACTCTCAATACATGATTACCATCAACGGGGCTGGAATTTTTTTTCTAGATCCATCACGGTGTTTCCTCTCAGCAGGCACAACAACTCACAGGCTACAGGTGAGGGTGAGGTAATGAGTGCGCATGAGCAGGAAATAAGAGATCCAGGCGAGGTGCATGATTTCTCTCAGTAATTGCTTCGGAAAAAACTCAATATGCTGAATTTTGGCATCCACCAGGTGAAATTATCTGGAGTCATCTCAATCTCAGTATTTGTGTGCATGATTTGCTTGGGGAATATAATTACTGTTTTAGGTTCAGGAGTACTGAAAATTCTATTTTTGTGCTTGGAACAGCTTAATACTATCATGGCAGTTATGTATTGCAAATTTGAGAGATGTTCACTATGCTATTATCTAATTACTGAAGGTTTACCGATGATCATTGGTGTGCATGTGAATGGCAGTTATTGTTACTGACTGAGATGTTGTACTCAATATGCTATTAGCGAATTACTAAAGGTTTACTGATGATCATTGGTGTGCGTGTGGATGGCAATTATTGTTAGTGACTGTAAAAAAATCCTGGGTTGATCATATAGTGATCTCTTATGGACAAAATATATCATAAGCTTTTTATTATAGTGAATTCGTTTTGTATTACTAATCATATAGTGATCATAATCGTAACTGGATTATTGTTATGGACAGAAAAATATATCATATTCCATGAAATTACTAAGATACTAGGTTGACAGGTTGTGTAAAGTTCTTGAATTATTGTAGGTGCGCGCGTGAGCTATTTACTGCTGGTAGCACTGAAAAAGTATTGAACGAAATATTGTGTTTGTTTGGCTAATTCTATCCAAATTGTGCATGCAGGGTGTTAGTGAATGCAAGAAAAATTGCTTCGGTTGGAAGTGCCAATAAAGGGAAGAGAAAGAAGCTTGCTTATGAGTAGAAAAAGGATGAATAGAAGATACTACTGAGATATTGGGTTATTGAATGACATTTATGGTTATTGAGTGTAAAGGAAATACTGAGATATATTGGGTTACTGAATGACATTTATGGTTATTGAGTATAAAGGAAATACTAAAATATATTGGGTTACTGAATGATAGTTATGGTTACTGAGTGTAAAGGGATTACTGAGATATACTAGGTTACCGAATAGCAGTTATCTTTAATTAGCGGATTACTGATTTGCTATTTGCAACATATGATGGATGGGAAAAATATGATTACTGTTTGAGGTCCTAAATTACTGACATAATTTACTTTCAAAAAAATTACTGATATAATATAGAATAGCTTAATGGGTCATGAATCAATGGATTTTGAATGTCAGCGATTACTGTACTAACTACTGGCAAATTACTGAGTTTACTTATGATTTTGCCATAATGTCCATAAAGTGCAGAGACTATTTCGCTCTGGGACATAAAACAGTTGTTTTGCTTAGTGTTTTTGGGGTCACTATTATTATTGGTAATTGGTATGCATAGTTAGTGCAGTCTATTGTTAGCTGCAACAGCCAACCTACTATTTACTTGCCAAAAAAATACTGAAGGTTTACTGATGATTTTCTAAAAAAAAGTGGACCCCTGAGTATAAGGGGTTGATGCGGTAAAACTATGCTTTTGGCGGACCACTGAAGGTGTACTAAAATGTCATTTAGGTCCATAAGAAACAATTGGTGCAGAGACTATTTTGTCTTGTGATGTTATTTAACTAGCTGCATCTCTTGGAAAATTTGTTACTGACATACCGTGGATTTTATGGATTACTACTGATGTGTGGAACTTAACTGACATACTAATTTCTATTAGTTCAATCTGATTACTAACAAAACTGAAATACTGACATATCGTGTAGAATATTTTCGCTACAATTACCGTGGATTACTGAATTAGTGTTGATGTGTGGATTACTGAATTACTGTTGAATAAAGATATTACTACTGAATTAGTGCTATAAGGTCGAATACTACTGAAGGTTCATGAAATTACTGAGCCTCTTAGTAATTGTCCTATCCTGAAGCTTATTGGAGGGAATTAGTATGATTGAATGACCTCATGATATGGTGGCGAGCAGGAAGAGGATGAATAGAAGATAGTACTGAGATACTTGTTCCTGAATGGCAATGTGAAGGGATTACTGAATGGCAGTATGAAGGGATTACTGAATAGCAGTGTGAAGGGATTACTGAGATACTAGGTTACTGGATTGCAGTTATGGTTGTTGAATGTAAAGGGATTAGGGATTACTCAGATACAGATTACTGGATACATACTGAAAGAATAACATATTAAGAGCCCCCTATTTTTTTGCAAAATACTGAACTACTCTCTTATTGTTGTAGGATACCTTGTTCATGAAGATTTCGTGAGGTTATTGCTCCCGGAATACTGGATTACCGATATTGATCAAATCATTACTAAATTACTGACTATGATGCATTAATGTCGACTGTTGGAATACAAAATATCTTGAGGAGAAGATACGCTTGCAAAGATTACTGAAAAGTACTGAATTGATAAATTGCTAAATAATGAATAGTTACAAGATTAATGAATCACCAATTTGCTAAATTACAGATACTGATATGGATTACTAAGTTATTGATATTTATACATGATTACTGATTACTAAAATTACTGAATCTCTCAAGGAGAGGATATGCTCCACACTTCATGAATCGAGATTAGTGTGCTCTTCAATAATCAATAATCTCAGTGGTCAGTAATCAATACTTAGTAGTTAGTAATCAGTAATTAGATACTAATGGAAATCTGAATTACTAACCGATAAAATTTACATGAAAACATAAATGAGTGGAAGTTCATCAGTAATCAATAATTCTCTGTAAGAACACATGTGCTCTACATGGAATTACTAAAGACACTCTCCATCTCGTAAGTATGATATTAGTGTGATGCTCCCGGAAAGAATAATCAAAATAGAGTGATGTTGTGTGGCTCTGCCTTGTTTGGTTATGTGCCCTTGTTCAGTAGTGATTTCCAGAGTGTATAGGTTGTTGTTGCTCCTTTTGCCTTGTACTGATTGCCAATTCCTTAGCGTGAGTCTGATCCTTGTGATTACTGAGGGTATTGATGTTGTGCTTGACCCCACATTGTATAGTGATCTTTGCAACTACTGTTGGCATGGATATACTTACCCATAAAATAGTTCATGAACTATGGATTGGTGGTGATGGTGCACGTAACTATAGTAGTACTATGCAAAAAAAATATTGTGTTACTGGATTATATCATATTCTACGAAATTATTGGGTTACTGGGGTTCAATTACCGAGATCATATGTCATTACTAAAAAATGCTCTCTTACTGCCCAAAGGATAAAAAAGATCAGTTACTAAACACTCAGCTACTCGAAATTAAAACTGATAATCGGGAATATTGAACAAGCTCTTGCAATGTCATAGGAGAGAGGCTTTGGATTGATTTAGCCCATACTTTGAAAGTTGTGCCGCTAGGGTGGAGCCTGGAGAAGGGATCACGCAAGAAGCACGAAATGGTGCACTAAAAATAGATTACCGAGCATATATTACTGAGTATACTGAGCATATATTGTTATATTACTGAACATAAGTTGATGTGTTATGGAGATCAGTATATTGAACCATAATATTCAGCAACTTGAGGTAATCATATACGAATGAAGGTTGCTTTTGTATCAGTAATGAAAATTTTCATTACTGAAGATGGGTCCGATACATTGAACATATAATTACATGATTACTGAATCACCAAAAATATTGAATTACCGACAATGTTATATGATGTCTGAATTACCGAATACCTCAAGCTATCAAAAGTAACATTGGTATATTATTGCATTACTGAACATGCACGTCAAGCATTACTGAACCCCAAGTCAAGACAAAACGCTAAGATAACAAGATGGATTACAAAATCCACGGGATCTTTTTGCCATCTAAAGCATACAAGTAATTATGTAAGTTAGTAAGCATGCACATTCCAGAACCGCTTCAGTAACCAACGACATCAAATCAGTGATAGTCGAAACGGGGGTCTGTTACTGCTTCCTCCGCTCTAGTTCCTTTTATTGTCACTAGATTCTACATCTCACTACTGTACCACACCGCAGCTAGCTGGCTCTCTTCCAACGAAATAACGACTAATCAACTGCAAAATTGTGTTTCCATTTATGAGTGCATCTACCTCCTCTCAGAATTCATGACGAGCAGCCATGGTAGTATGGCACGCATGAAATTGGGAGCACTTCGTACTTAGGCCGGAGGGCTGCAGGTGCTGATTCGGCAAGGATATGGCTTGAACACTGAGAATGTGGCTCATCATCGGAGCTGACGTGGAATGTTGGTGCTCAAAGTGGGCTTTTGGACACCACTGCTGCTCCGCTGTCCCTTTGAAACTCGCCACCTCTGTTGTCCCTAATTTACAAACCATTATGGGACACTTCGGTACTAGCAAAAATGGATTACTGAGCTACTATAGAACATAAAATTACTAGAGAGGAGGGGAAAATAAGAAGTTATCGAATTACTACATTAAACGATTACTAAAAACTAATAAAGGTCACGAAAAGTATTATACTCATGATTCGCACAGATATAAAACCAACTAAAACTGCACATGAACATTGATGATAACAAACCAAAAAAAGAAGGATGCTACAGGATGGGGTAAATTTTACTACAGATGAATGCTACATATAAAGAAATATTTTTGATTCCTCATCAATCATCCTACAGCTCAGTTAAAAGAGTTACGCTAGCAATAGCATGGTAACTCCAGTTTTTCTACAATATTGGCTCAATAAACCATGAGAGAAAGTTTGGATTACTAATGATGGGATGCTCTATTACTGAATCCAAAGGATGAAAAGATAAATCACTAAACACTATTACTGAAGAAAAACAATGAAATGCTGGAAGAAAACACTAACATGGTGATCCTGCAGTGAGTCACACGAGCTGAACATCAGCTTGCAGCCTTGCCACTATCGCTCCAAACCCACACTACCGGCACCGCTCCGACACACAGAGGCGGTGGCCGCAAAAAAATGCTCGATCGACTCCTGAGTGGATTTATAGTGCTTGAAGGTGTCGATTTTTATTCCTGGATTACTAATTGATAAAACATACAGGAAAGCAGTGTTGAAAAGTTGAATTACTAGGACTACTACATAAATTACTAAATATCCACATCATGTTGCTGTATTAGTGGGCTACTTCAGACAAAATATAGGAAACAACATGTCCAGTGTGCAAATTGGAAAAAAAATAACCACGTTAAAAAAATGCTCAGTGAAACAAAACGCATAATGCTCAATTACACAGAGGGGACACACAAAAAGAAGTCGCCAATGCTACGGAGTACTAAACAATACTTAAAATTGATGTGATTACACTAACACAATTAGATTGGAAGGGTTACTGAAAAGATCAATTTGATTACTAACACAATGGATATTACTGAACTAACACAAAAAGGCATTGGTGCTAATCAATTGCCGAAGCCAAAAATGGTCACATATCTGCTAGGGCAAACTCCTCCTTAGTAAAATGTGTAGTGTTTGGTAGGCACACTCCCATGAACAACCCATAAAAATCTCAATGAAAAATGCTCACACGAACTACTGAAAAATAACTAGGGGGGTGAACAGTCCATGAACTACACACCCAGAAACAAAAAAGCACAAGAGCACAACAAGATTGGAACATTTCAGGATGGTGCGGGCGTGTGAGATTCTCACCTCAATTTCTTTGCGTTGCTGCTCCTTCAAAATGTTACAGTACAAAACAAAATAATGTTATATTACTGAACAAAATAGAATTACTGAAACCTCAGTAATTACACACATATCTTAAAGTACCCTATTACTCAAACTAAATATGTTCAAGCAAACCATGAAGTAAGTCGTCGATGAACCGCAATAATTCACCAAGCTTGTTTTGTGGTGGTCAGACATTATATTTTCTCATCAAGTTTGCAAGAGGCTAGTGGCTCCGATTCCTTCAACTTATATGATACTACTGAAGGGAGGAAAAAATCTAATAATAAGTACTACTGAACAATAAAGACATTAGGGTGCTGCTAGTGCTAGTGAAGAGGGAACAATTTCTACTGCACTACTAATAAACTAAACATAAAAGGCATTGACCTTCCAATGCTCTGACTAAGAAACACAAATGGCATACACCTCAATTCAATGTGCTTAAGAATCCAGTAACCACTTGCTTGCACGGTACACATGATATTTAATTCCCACATTAGAGACATACAAAATCTATAAAACTAGCATCCAAAAAGTTCACAAATGGGAACTACGAATGGGAGGGGGGAGGGTGGTGTGAGTCTCACCTCAGTTTGGCCCTCTGCTCCTGCTTGTTCAATTACTGAAAATATCAAATACATGGGAGGGAAGGGGTGGGAGAGGGGGGCTGCAAGGACGAGAAAAATACAGGGGATCGTTTAGTTACTAAAATAACAAATATTGAATTGTTACAGGATTACTCATGTTATGATTAAAAACTAGTATACACCTACAAGGGATTACTGAGATATTGAGATACTGTGTTACTAGACAAAGGAATCACATGTATCCTTAGGGTAGCTAGCATCTAACCGTTCCTGACAACCAACATTAGTGACAAGCCAAGATTACTGGATATAATAACTAAAACAACATTAATTATTGACCCAGTAGATTAACTAAATCTGATGGATCACTGAACATAATTACTGAAAAAAGAAATTGTACTAACCCAGTAACCTATTGCTAAAAACTACAAAAATAATGTCACACAACCCTGGAAAAAACCATCCAATTGTTGTTGTAAACAAATAAGTAGGAACCCACAAGCACATCTTCTAGCAATACTCAATATAGAGGAGCTAGCATGCTAGTAAAACAGCAAAAAACTGTTGGAGGGACAACAAATTGTTTTACTGAACTAAAATATTGGGAGAAATAGGGAGAAAAGAAGGAGGGGGAGGGGGCTCACCTCGATTCCGTGTTGCATCTCCTTCACGACCACTCAGGATACTACCATCTGTCCATCTCCATGAATTGAGAGAATCTTGAGAAATTGAAACCCTAGAACATAAAAATCAATAAAAACTGAACATCCATGAAGGCAAAAGTTAAGGACAGAATTTGAGGATGCAATTTCTCGAGACAGAGGAGGCGGGCCGCTTGGTGCTGCCACGCTCCCCTGCCGCCTGGGAATCGAAACCCCTGATGTCGCGACGCAGATCACAAACGTGGTGCGAGGGAGGCTGGGAGAGGAGGGGAACCAGCAGCCCGCCGCCGCTCGAAGCCTGCCCACGGCGCTCGCGGCCCGCAGCGTCGATGTTGCCCACGAACTTGTAACGCCCGCGTTTTTAGCTCCTAATAAATCACCTAATAAATCGCGCGTGTTTTCAAAACTGTCTCTCTGAGCTCATTTGCCCCTTTCGAAACCCTGGTCACCGTCTCTCCCTCTCTCACCCTCGGCGCGCGTGCCGCGAATCCCGCCGCACCGCCCGCACTCAATCCAAGCACCCACTCGTGCCACCCCGGCCGCCGCGGTCGGCCATCGTGCCGGAATCCCGCGCACGCCGTGGTCCCGCCGGCCAGTCCGCCTCGCTATCACCGCCGTCCCAAAAATCCCGCTGACGCCCGAAAAACCGGAAAATCCACAAAAAAAACCTTTCTCCTAATTTTTCCAGAAATTCTCCTAATTTTCTAAATCCCTTTTCTATTTCTCTTCCCTGATTTTTCCATTTTTTCCTTTTTCTTTTCTTTATTTTCTTTTCCCTTTTCTCTTTTTTCTTTTCCCTTCTCTTTTTCCCCCACTGTTCTTCCTCGTCAGGACCGAGGCCCCCACGCGGCTCCCCCTTCCCCACGCGCGACGCAGGGAGGCCGCGACCCCCCCCCCCCCCCACGCGACCCCCCCCCGCGCCCCCCCCCCCCCCCCCCCCCCCGCGCCCCCACCCTCGCCGCCACCCCTCCCCGCACTACCGGACAGACGCCAAGGACGGCCCCCGCGCTGCCGCGGGCGGCGGCACCCCTCCCCTCCATTGCTCCGACACACGAAGACCGGGGGCCGAGTCGTCACCTCCGAACCGGCCACCATTACTCCCCCGACGGCCTCCCCTCCATGGCCACAACAACCCCCGCACGACGAGTCAACTCACACGGCGCCCGGCCGACCGAGAATCCCGCCGGCCGAGTCCACGCCGGGATTTTTCCCCGAACCTCCATTGCCGGCCATTGGAGCTCCGCGAAGCTCAAAATATCCTCGCCGAACCGACCTTCCCCGCACCTATAAAGGGGCGGGACCGGCTCCCCACCTCGCCCCGCACCTCCACGACCAATTCCCCCTCCTTCCCGAGCCCTCCATCGCCACCACCAGTGCCGCCCCGGTCACCACCGCGAGCAGCCCCACTGCCGGCCGTCGATCCGCCTCTCCGAGCACCCCGGCCCGAGGTAAGAAGCGGAATCGGTTGCCCTCGACCTCCTCTTCGTTTCGCCCCAATTCCCGGCCGTCGCCGTGCACCGTGTCGCCGCGCCCCTCCCCCCTTCCACGGTCGGCCTCCCCGTCTCCGCGTTCGTGTCGTGGGGGAGGGAGGAAGAAGAAGGGCTTTTTGCCCAAAACCCCCTGCCCTTTTCCCACTTATCCAAAACCGACCCCCCTCTATTTCCCTCACTCTTTTCTTTCAAAACAGACCCTATGCTTTAAATTAAACCACAAAAACAACCCTGTCCCTTTACAATTATGCCCCTGGACTATTTAGTAACACCCCCGCTAGGTTTAAATATTATAGTTAGGCCCTTTTCTTTTATAATAAAATACTAACAGGCCCCTAATTAACCCTAAAACACCTCCTTTAACCCGACATTTCATGCGCGATTTTAATCCAAATCGCGCCCAACCGCCCTCACACCCGTACCGGGTATGCCGCCACCCATCCGTCACCCAAAACCCCTACATAATATTTATTTCCCTATTTTATTTAATTACCTTCCTCGAGCTCAGCCAGAAAAATTGTGTGTGCTTATATTGATTGCATGCTTGCCTGTGTGTGCGCTATAGCCGACGAAGTAAACGAAGGAAGGTACCCCAAGCCGGAGTTTGGAGCCGACTACTGCGAGCAGGAGCCCGAGGTCCCGAACGCCGAGCCGACACTCCCCGAAGACTTCGAAGACGGCAAGTTCAATCTCATCCTTTGATGCATGCTTCTGTCCTAGTTTTATAAATATAACCCTATACCCGTTTTATAAATTGCATATTGTTTTACTGCAAAAACATGGTAGGATAGCCACCCTTGATTGCTATGATTGAACCTTGTTTTGGCCTAATTGAGTGCTTTAAAAATGTGTGAGTGCTTTCAAAATGTGTGAGTGCTTTAAAAATTGAAATGGGATATGTTTGGAAAATGAGTAAAGAACTGAGTAGACGGGATGGACGTGTGTGTCAGGAGTATGTGTGAGCTCGTACCTGTGTGGTTGAGCGTGTTGGGAGTTGTCCATCTTGTCGGTTAAGGACCGGGTTGCGTGACATCTCACCTGACCCAAATTATCGTACAACCACTCGACCGTTGTATGTGGCAACGGCTTAGCATAAACCCCACTAGTTAATCTACTTGCCATCTGGTGTGCGGGTGAGCAGCGGGAGACCAAGGAGTAGGGGTACGCTCCGTGTGAGGTACGCCCTGGTTATGTGGGATAACCCCTTGGTTGCTTCCGTGATGGCTCGTAGGGTTAGCTAAGGTGGGTAATGGCTTTGATAGGATCCGCGCCGACACTAAGGTGTTCGTGTGGCGGTACCCTACTTGTGGGTAAAGATGTACAACCTCTCGGCGCAGTGTCAAACCTATTCGAATAGCCGTGTCCACGGTATTGGACGAGTCACGGTGTGGTCACAAAAACTAGTGTTTGGGATGGGATGTTTTCTGGCGTGAGTTGTTTTCCGGGTGAAGTTTGTGGCTGTGTGCCTGGGTTACTGCGGACGGGGAGTCCGGTAGTTCCACAGTGGTTTTCCTAAAAACAATTGAGTCACTTTGGTTATGAAAATGATTTGCGAAAACCTTTTTGAAATGAACCCCTGCATGTGTAAGTTTGCAAAATGAACCTTAACCTGATCCTTGTTATACTCTATGCATGATTCTGCTTATAAGCCCCTCCGTGGGTGGGGTTGGATTTGCTGAGTACGTATGTGCTCACCCTTGTTTTACTAACTATTTTTCAGAGGAGGATCCCGATTACATTCCCGAAGACGTCGAGTAGGTCGTTGCCCTACACCCAACCGTGCTCGTGTACCCGTGGCCCCCACGTAAAAGCTTCCATGGTGTGGTACTCGAGGAGGCTATGGAAGCCTTTGCTATCGTAGTGTGGTCGTTAGCGTTTGTGTTGTTCATTGTAGCGTTGGCACTTCCGTGCCCTCTCCGTGTCGCCGTGATGTAAAAGACTGATCCACCTGTTGTAATAAATGTGTTGCCAGCCTCCTGGGACTGGTATTTGTGTCACATTTAGTCACCTCTGATGAGTGGACGCTTCAGAACTGCAGCACCACCACTGCAGCTCCGCGAAAATCGCAGCGCCGCCATTGCTAACCGCTCCGCTCAACACCACTGGGAGGAGATGCTTCAGGAGCCAAGACGAGTGGGGGGAGTGGTCGATTTGCTTCCCCATCACCGCCGCTCGAGAACCAACACGATCTCCGCCGCCGTCGAGGCTCTCGATCGCCGCCGCCGTCGGCAGTCCGAAAAAAGGAAAAAGTGAATCGAGGATTTGTGGGATCTGATGGAGAGGGATAGATGGGGTTGGGTGTCGGGTGGGTCATGGGTGCTAGCGGGTCGGGTCCCGTGGGTGGGTGACGGACGCGCCGCACGAGGGGCTAGGTGGGACGGTCGGTTGGGTAGGCTAGTTTGGGTGTTAAGGTGTAGAATAGGATTCTACACCTAGGGTGTAGATTAGCACATGTATATATATATATATAAATCTTCATATTTCGTGTTGTATCTCCTTCCTCATCCATGCAAAGAATTGTGTCATCTGCATATTGTAGTATAGCTACCCCATTTTCTATGTAATCAGAAATTAGACCTTTAATCAGGCCATTGTTCTGAGGTGTTTGAATCATTTTGGCCAAGCAATCTGCTGCTAGGTTAAAAAGTAATGGAGATAAAGGATCTCCTTGTCTAACACCTTTTCTGCTCTTGAAATAGCTTCCCATGCTCTCATTTACTTTAACACTTAAGGTCCCACTGGTAACCACACTCTTCATCCAGTTACACCATATTTCATTAAATCCTCTCTGATTCATAGCTTCAAAAAGGAAGCTCCAACTGATTTTATCATGTCTTTTCAAAATCAAGTTCAGAATTATCCCATCCTTTTTCTTGTTCTTGGTGTCATGCAGGATTTCATGCAAACTCAACACCCCATCCATGATATTTCTTCCTTTTATAAAGGCATTCTGGCTTCTGTTTATGATCCTACTCATACAATTCTCAACCCTCAGCATCAATGCCTTGGTTATAATTTTGTAGCTTACATTTAGCAAGCAAATTGGCATGTACTATTGAATCTTTGTTGCTTCCTTGACTTTAGGTATCAGAGTAATCACCCCATAATTGAGTCTACTAATGTCCGGTTCCTGAGACCAGAATTCATATAACATATCCATCAAGTCCTGTTTAATGATTCCCCAACTGGTCTGATAAAACTCTATAGGTATGTGATCTGGCCCTGGTGCTGTGTTTTTTCATTGTAAACACCACTTTCTTGATCTCATCCTCAGAAAAATGTCTGATTAAGAAGGCATTCTCTTCCTTTGTGACCTTCTCATTTTGATTCCATACTTCTGGATTGAGGGAAAAGGTTGGATCCTCCGAGGGTCCAAACAAGTCCTTATAATAATCAGTTGCCAACTTTACAATATCTTCCTCTTTGTCATTCTTCTCTCCATTCTTTTCCAGGTTACAAATAATATTCTTCCTCTTTTTACCGCTTGCCTTCCTATGGAAATATGTTGTATTATTATCACCCTATAACAACCAGTTCTCATTTGACCTTTTATGCCAATAGAGTTCTTCTTCCTCAAGCAGCCTCATTAATTCAGATTGGATGAAGGTCTTCCTATCAAGAAGATTTGCAGGAAGTGCCCTTTCTCCCTCTTGTTCCTCTAACTTAGCCAGATCCTTCTGAAGCAGTACTTTGTATTTTTTAAATTTGTCCTTTCAAGTTAATCCCCCAACCTTTCAAGAATTTTTGACTTTCTTTAATTTGATGTATCATTTCTCTACTGCATTCTCTACAGACACTGACTTTTCCCAAATTTCTTTTATTTTTGGAAGGAAGTCAACATGTTTGAGCCAAGCTGTTTCAAAACAAAACTGCTTTGATTTTTTAATTCTCTCTTGATCAGTACACAACAACAGAGGGTTGTGATCTGAAATAAATCCAGGAATTTTCCTCAAATTTGTTAAGGGGAATAAAGATTCCCAGCTAGCATTCATTAATACTCCATCAAGCTTCTCCAAAGTTGGATCTATCTGGTTGTTGCTCCAAGTAAAATGCCCCCCACTCATAAAAACTTCTCTTAGTCCATAAGAATTAATAATCCAGTTGAACATATCAGTAAATCTATTTGCATAGAAATTTCTATTCTTCCCCCCACTATATCTGATGATATTGAAATCCTCTCCCAAAAGTAGAGGTAGATCACTTTGGGCACAAATATTAGACAATTCAATTAGGAATTGTTCTTTAATGTCATCATGAGCTGGACCATAAACAATAACCAATCTTACTTCCTTATTAAGTTTCTTGTCTAGTACAACTGCTGCTATAGCAAACTCATACTCTGTTATTTTAATTATATCAAATCTTTACATCTTAATGCCACATAGGATCCCCCCAGATCTCCCTTTTGAAGGTAGCCAATACCATCCAAAAGCTCTGTTGGGATCAATTGTTCTGAAAAATTTGTATGTATACTTTTTTTCATTGTTTCTTGTAATCCTATAAAATCAGCATTATGTTCAAGTATAAGATCTCTAATACTAATACCCCTCCCTTTCTTGGCCACTCCTCTGCAATTCCAAATGACACCTATCATTGGCAAATTTTTGCCCAGGTAGCCCCCTTTTTGAGGTTATATTTAGAGCTAGCTCTAGATAAACCCCTTTCAGCAATGGGTGACCCATCAAAAAGTTGAGTCTCCTTCCCTTTAGATTTTTTTGAGAGTTGTTTTTGTTTTTGTTTCTCCTTTTTTTGATCTTTTACTGATCACCATCTGAAATTCCTCTTCTTCAGAAGAGTCAGACTTCCACTCTATATATTTCATCTCCTCTAAGGGGAGATGATATAAAGTCTCCTAACATTCCTCATGTCCTTCTCCATTAGGCTTCTCAACTAAATTGGCCCTTGCTAGCTCTAAATCTCTTAGAAGATCTATTTTTTCCATCTCAATCTCACCTATATTTACACCCATATTTCTGGATCTACTAACCAATTCGACATTATTAAGAACTACAAAGGAGTTCAGAGGTTTTGGAGATATACCTTCCAGGTTCTTTCTTTGTGCAGCCAGCATGGCTTTATCTGCAATCTTGATCCCCTGCATCCATTGATCCCTCACCTTTTGACTTTGTCTTGTTGGGCCCTGCCCTCCTTTTGTGTTCTCTTATGTGTCTTGGATCTTCTCATGAGGTGAAGAGGTTCTTCCAGTCTTGTCTTCATTTATTTCCTCTTCATCCTCCTTTGTGTTGACCTCTTCCAGTTTTCCTTTGTCAGGAGTGTCTTTTAGAGCTTCCCAGTTTGGTGACTGCCCTCCTTCATCTGTAGGTACAACAGTTGTTACTTCTCCCTCCTTTTGTTTGTCTGCCTCCCCTTCCTGACTAGACCATATAGCCTCTGGTGCTTCTTGAGACCCAGCCCTTGGACTAGGTTGTGTTTGTTGGGTTGAGATTTCCACACCCCCACAACCTTCTTCATCTGTGATTTTCACTGTCTGATTGCTATCTTTACTGTCTTCTCCTTGTGTCATGGCAAACTTTGCTTCTATCACAGCCAGAGAATCATACTTATATTTGATCATGTTTGTCCCATACTGATTCACTGCCACAGTTCTCTCATTTATTTTCATCTTGAAAATTTCCTTCAATTCCATATTCTGGAAGTCCCCAAAGTTTAGGTGTGTCCCTCCAGGAGAGATAATGTCATCAAAGCATGGTCCAGAGTCCTCATTGTCTTCTTAATTTAAGTCTTTACCCCCTCCTCCCATTTCTTGATCTCCTTCATCTATCCTCTCTGTGCTATCACTTTCTTGAATCTCCTTCCCTTTCTCTGATTGTTTGTTATTCTGGTCATTTTCCTCCATCACCAAGTCCATTGGTTCTTTCTCCTGTGGTTGTTTTCCATGTCTCCTCCCTTGCTCTTGTGAGGAGTAATCCCCTTCCTCCTGGCTCTGACCGGTGCTTCCCTTTTGGAATCTATTGTCCTCTCCTTTTTTGGCCTTTTTGGGCGATGGATTGTCATCATTTGACCTATCAGTGTTTTTGGCCCAAGTATTCCATGCTGTAGATGTATTCCCTTCAGTTGGGACCTCTCTCTGAAAGGTGAAATCATAGAAGTGAAGGTCTAATAGCCCTTCAACCTTTGCAGGGACCTTAGTGATATCTCTGCAACCAATTTTTACTCTGACATATTCCCATCTTTTAAGATTTGTTTTGTCAATTTTCTATTGGTATACCCACCAGAGAAGCCACCATGGATACTCTTTTCTCAGACCCTTTTTCCATTGGAATTCCAAGAATTCTAAACCAAGCATTAGGAATTTCTTCTTTTGCTCCAGCATTTGGGTTCCACCTATCCACTCTGAATTTGATACCTGGTACAGTCCTCATCTCCATACCAATAAAGAAGGATAACTCATCCACTTTTTTTTGCTGTTGGGAATTTCATCTGGAACTTTTTTTCAGCTATCTTTTTGGCATACCACCTCCAGGTTGAATCCTGGCCAGCCTGAGCTTTAAACTCCCCTTCAATCTGTCTAGCTGTCACATCCCCTTCTTTAATTGTGATTACTGCAATATTGGCTGTCTCCTTGGAGGCTTCACCAATGTCCTCATCCTGAATAACATGGAATCCTAGCTCAGGTGCAGCGAGGCCACAAAAAGGGGCTATACATTCCCAAGGGAGGAACTCAGGGCAAGCTCTAGCAACATGGCCTTCCTTCTTACACCTGGGACAAACTAATGGTTTGAAGCACTCCTCAGATTTGTGACCAACTTTCCCACACCTTTTGCAAATCCCAGGAATATTTTTGATCTCTTCACCTCCCTTTCCTTCTCTGTTTTCTGCAACATAATCCTTAGGAGTGGGAATTTTTCCTCGTTCTCTGCTTCCATCAGCCCCAACTTTGAATCCTTCTTGTCTCCTATCATTTTTCTCTTGATCTCTTGTCTGGTTCAAATTGTGTCTCAAGTCAAACTGCCGCCCTCTATAGTATTCCTGTCTCTACACATGTTCATTATCTCTTTGTCTCCATTGTTGGTTGCTAGTCCTTCCTCCTTGAAACCCCCCTCCTCCTTGAAATCCCCCTCCTCTTTCATCCCAACCTCCATGATTTGGTCTCTGATTCCTTTGTTGTCCTTCCTCATTCCAATGCCCTCCACGGCCTCTCATGGATCTACCCCCTCTGAACACCTTGTGTTCTTCGAATTGCTTCCTCCCTTCCATTTGTCTGCCTCTACCCGGACTTCTCACCACTTGAGCAAAGGATCTAGTATCCCCTCCCAGAGTTGACCAATTCCTCACCGCACCACGAAGGGGAGCGTGAGATTGATTTGAATCAGTCGCTGGATTCACAGTATGTATGGTGGGAACTTCGCTGCACCGGCCTGCGGAGGAGGCTTTCTCCCAAAGGTGGTGGAAAATCTTCCCTAGATCTCCGAAATCGATCCCGCAGTCTCCTGGTGTTCTCGCTGAACCACCGTGCGACTTCTCGTTAGGGTTAGATTGTGTCGGAATGGGTGGGTCTGGTGGGTGTCGTGGGGGTGGCGGCGGAGGCGGCGGCGTCGATGGTGGTGGTGGTGGAGGTGATGTGGGGAGAGGCGTCGGTGCTGGTGGTGGTGGGGCAGTGGCGGCGGCGATGCAGCTCCTGGATCTGGGTTTCGGCAGAGCGAGACAACCCTCCAAGGGAGAGCTCGACCTCTGCGCTCGGGCCCCAATCCTAGAGGAGTACGCGGAGAGTACGAACCTTCCCCTGCACGCAGCCTACCATGCTCCGAGCTCTCGCGGGGTCCTCGTGTCGGCGTCCATGGCGGATGTGTCACCCTCTCTGCTCGCCCACGTCGTCGGACTCCTGTACGGAGAAAGACGAACCATCCCCTCTGGACCTTTTTGATGTCTTCTTTATTTTTCTGATGGAAATTATTGTACTGCTAAATACAGCTATTTCATAAGATTTTCTAACAATAAACATAATGCAGAATCTCTTATTCTGTATAACAATATAAATAAACATGCATATAAAAACAACCTGCATGCTCTGTGCACTGCTCAGGATTAAGGCCCGAACAGCAAGAGGGCTAATTTAAATAACGTTACAACACGAATACACGATGCATCACTGATAATGTACAGTCGGCTGTTTTGTGCTTAGCGCGTAAGTCTGCTGCTACATGAAGAAGATACAATCCCCCCTAAACCTCGTGATAAAAACTCAACAAAAATTCAGAATCCCCGATAGCACGGTGAGAGTGAAAATCACACTAGAATAGGCTATCGCACCTTGTGCACCATAGGAACATTGTTTTGAAAAGAATAGTAGCAGGACAGGCAGTAGCACACTAGCACATATAGGACTTTCAACCATATCAATGCTGGGCGCAGGCAGAATGGCAGCTTATACTAGTGGCATTTAAATTTTCGAAAAGACGCCATTATAGCGTAGCAGCTGCATTTTCAGAACAATTTCAGGACTACCCGTAGCACTAGCAGCTGCATTTTCAGAATATTTGTTTTCTACACACATTGACAGTGGCCATTGTTTTACATGCTAAACACTAAGCAGGAAACACAAAATCAATTGTCAGACGAAGACAGGTGGGGTCAATCGAAGAGCAGTGCTGTCAGTGAAAGGATATTCAGTCCTGTAAACTATAGCCCCCATTGTCCTTTTGGGTCTTGGACATTCATGAAAGCAGTTGTGGTTGTTACGTCCAAAACTAAAACTTGCAGATGAAGCTGTCATGTTCAGTTCTGAACC
The DNA here is from genome assembly GCA_947561735.1 of Cenchrus americanus. Classification (NCBI taxonomy): domain Eukaryota; kingdom Viridiplantae; phylum Streptophyta; class Magnoliopsida; order Poales; family Poaceae; genus Cenchrus; species Cenchrus americanus. The sequence goes on from OX387241.1 coordinate 59,716,056, forward strand.
ACGTTTGGCGTCAGGCGAACTCGCACAACATACATTTGGACATCTGCACTCAGGCGAAATTTGATTCAGGCAGCAGTACAGCGCCGCCCTCTCCATCTCCAGCAGCTCCCGGCGCCTTGGCGATCAGCTCCTTGGCTTCCGTGCTCCGCGGCACCGCTGCAATGCTTAACAGGATTGCAAGAGCTCGATCCGTTCCAGAACTGAAAGCAACAACTACTACGAGGAGCTAGCTGCTGATGGTTATATTCCTCCTTGTTGCAAAAGTTGGGGTCTGAAAACTTAGAGGTCTTTTCCGGTGCCTTATACCACCCATGAGTGATATGAAGTATAGAAGGGGTAATTTAGTACTACTCATACATACCACCTCATACTACCGTTTGGTTTTACGAAGTATAAAGGGGTAATTTAGTACTACCCATGCATACCACCTCATACTATCGTTTGGTTTTACGAAGTATACAATTGATCTGAACCGTTGGATGTTTGTATACTAGTCTTTTTTAATAGTAGTATGCCCTAGTATATGGCACCGGAAAGGAGATCAAAACTTAATCATAGGAATGCCAAAATATGTGTTCTAAATTTCTAATAAGTGACCCTAGGCAAAGCTGTCATGTACGTGTGCCAAGAAACTTGCACGTGAACCTGTTGATGCATCCAGGGAGGGAAGTGAAAGTGCATGATTCTGGAGTAGGTCCTTTTATTCTGATTGCAATTCGTAAGGCTGCATCTCTGTTTCCCCTCGATTGAAAACTGAGCTACAGCACGAGAAAATGAATGGAGAAAGAATAAGAACACGATAAACTGAGCTGCATCTTTGTGTTCCTGTTGGGTATGCGGAGATGTTTTGTTGTGAATTGGCTCCAGTCATCTTCTATTGGCAGCAAGTTTTGTGTCGGGTGGTGCGTCTGGCCTGGAGAAGAGAGGTTCTGTCAGAGCGCTATGTTCTTAACACTATCATCAGCACTCACCAGCAACGCAAAACTATCCACTACCTCCTTCCCGGTTTGATGGTTACGGCACTCCTTTTGCTTTTGGGACAACTAGCACACCAGTGCTAGTTGGCCCAAAAGCAAAAGGAGTGCCAGAACCATCAAGCCCAACTACAAGGTCGTCTATATTATAGCTGGGTGAAGGGGAGGAAGAGAACCTTATATGCGGTAACAATAAACTTAAATCACAGGTGATTCAGGTATCCTTCCTGTGCCGTCCCAACTCTTCTCTCTCTGTTCTCGAGTTCTTCCTCTCCGATCCCCAATTCTTCTCTCCAATCCCTATTCTGGCTCGATCTCCTACTCCTACCAGTCTATTGCTAACAGAGCGTACCTCTTCCCGTTTCAAGGCAGATTTGTTCTGATTGTCGTGAGTTCTGTGCTAATTTGTTGATCTTTTTTTCGGAAACTTTTTTGATCTTAGACAGTTACATACTTACATCAATGTGGCACAAATTCTAAATTTGTTGATCTATGTCCAGGTGTGCTCTGAAAATTTTTATGCTTTTATGTTTCTTAACTTTTAGCTCCATTTTGTAGGATTAGTGAAATTATTGTTAGTTCGATCTCTTCACCGTTACGGCCCAAAGGCCGTAACGGCCGGGATACCGCGCCCGGTCGGGGGCGCCCAACCAATCCATGGTTGGTGGGCCCCCGTCGCACGGTGCTATAAAGAGAGGGTGGAGACCACGGCTCGCGGTACGAGGTTCACCGCGCCGCCGCTACACCCCACCCCACAAACCCTAACCGACCGAGGGAGCACCGGAGCGGCGGGAAGCTCCGCCACCGCCGCCGCCGCGTCCCTCTTCGTGGATCCGGCGCACCGGTGCCACCGCCCGACGCTCGACCGCATCGTTCGAGATCCCATCGTCCCCGAGCCGCACCGCAACCTCTACGTCAAGCCGCCGCCGCCCTGCGACCCCGACGCAAGAGATGGCCTCCGACTTCGCGCCCCGTCAAACCTCGATGGTCCGCGACCCCTCGTCTTCCCTCTCGTTTCCTTTAGTAGTTCTTTTAGGTGTAGTAGATCTAGATCTAGGAGTTCATGTTACTTATCTGTAATTATTAAGTACCTACCCGAATAGATTAGCTACTGGTGTTTCGTGTTTAGTTAAGTACTTAAGTCTAACAATGGTATCAGTTAATCAGACCAGTTAGCAATTTTATTTCGGGGTTAGATCTTTTTCATTCAGTGTAGCAAGTAGAAGGAGATGACCCCAAATCTTTTAGATCTGGGGGAGAGAACACTGGATTCGCAATAAAATCGTTGAAAAACGAATAAAGGTTCAAACCCTAACCCTAGATCTTGCTCGGGTTAGGGGAAGGAAACACACGAACATGCATCCGGAGACTACCCTAACCCTAGATCTACTCGGGTTAGGGGAAGAAATGAAGAGAACAGATGCAAAATCGAGTCAACAACCAACCCTAGATTCCAACCCTAACCTCATGAACACCGCATCTGTGCGGGTTGACCCGCCGTCGTGCGGGGCTTGATTGAGCAGAAGCTCGCCGCCGCTACGACGGCATATGGGACCTGTGCTATGGGCGCCGCCACCGGGCCTCTCGACGGCCGCGCGTTCACCGGTGAGGTGGGCGCGCACGCCGGCGAGAAGGCGGCGGCAGCCGCCGCCGTTCGAAGACCGAGCCACCATGGGTGGTTTCATTACCTGTTGCTTGCGGTTCTAAAGGTTTTTTGGTGGAAATTTTTTGAGGGGCAAGCAGGGGCAAAGGAAAGGAACAGGGGGGGCGGCACGGGCACCCTCACCGCCGCCGGCGGGGGCCGCCGCGGGCCGAAGGCCACCGCCGCCAGTAGTGCTGCGCCGCGGGTCAAGCAGGGGGAGAAAAATGAAGTGGCTAGGGTTTCAGGGTTGGCAGCCGGCCTTATATACATCACCGAAATCGGTGGGATGGTTTTGAGCCCTTGATCTGGCGATCGACGGCTGAAAGGGCAACGGCGGCCGCACGGGGCCGAATGGAGCCCGGGCGGGGGGTGCGAGCCGGGCCGCTTCGCCGGCCCGGCCCATTGGTCGGTGGGCCGGGTGCCCATGCGGGCACGCTAGCGAGCCGTGGGCCGATTTCTCGCCGCTAGGCCGAAACGGCAAGCCGTGAACAGTAATCTTTTTTATTTTAAGTTTTCAATTTCAGAAGCATCTTTACATTGTTTTTTCTTGTTTTATTTGCTGTTTTAATTTAAGTTAATATCTCTGTTTAATTTTTTGATAAATTCATGAAATTTTACAGAGAGTTGAATGCTTCTGAAATTAAAGTTTTTCTCTGTCAATTTGTTTGTTTTTCCGCTGCGTTGTTTTAAATTCTCTAGTTAAATTGAACCAAAGGGATGTTTAATTAGAGAAGTTTTCTTTTAATAATATGTTATAATATTGTTATTTTTTCTGGCCGAAGCTGATAATCACAATATTATGACCTGGTATACTAAAGTTTCATGCGTTAGTTCTATTTTCTGCCCAAAGGTTATATAGAATTAATGTAGTAGCATGTTGTATGTATTAATTTTGACCAAAGTTAAATTAATGCATGCAATATTTATTGTTAAATGTTCTCACTTTTTCCTCTGAATTTTAATTTCAGCACAAGCTGGTTATGTTGGCCAGATCCCAGAGCTGACTGGCAACAACTACACGGCTTGGCGCAAGTTGGTGAAACTGGCATTTTTAATGCTGGGTATGGAGTATGTGCTGACCACAGAGCGTCCTGCTGAGCCTCAGCACCCTTCGAGAGAGGCAAATGAGACTGATGATGCATGGAAATTAAGGGAAGACGCCCATATCAAGGCGGAAAGTGAGCATCAACTCGCTAAAGCGAGGTGGGATCTAGACAACAAGAGGTGTCTAGCGATCATTCAGACTAAGATGACAGAGGCAATTAAGGCGTCCATTCCTGAAAAGGATAAGGACGGGAAGTTACTCACTGCCTCCGAGTATTTGGAGATAGTGGATAAGCAGCACTCTCATCACACTAAGACTTATGCCAGTACTACTATTGGCAGTTTGGTTGCAATGAAGTACACTGGTGGTGGTATAAGGGACCACATACTTAAGATGAGCAACATGAACGGCAAGCTTGCTGAGATGGGCATGGTCCTTCCCAATGAGTTTGTCATTCATCTAATTTTTAAGTCCCTGCCTCCTGAGTTTTCTGCTTTTGAGGTTAACTACAACACCATACCAGATAAGTGGGATGTGCATAAGTTGATTGCCATGTCCGTCCAGGAGGAGGAAAGGTTGAAGGCTCAGAATGGTGGTCTTGTTAACTATGTAAACCATGGTAAGAAGCCACAGAAGAGAAGCTTTCCACATAAGCATTTTCAAGCTAAGAATCAAGCGGAAAGCGGACCTTCCAATGCACCTCCTCAGGGACAGATGAAGCCAAATGGAAAAGCTCCCATGCGTAATGATTAGCCTGCGAAACCTCGAAACCGCCTCAGCAGATGGAGTTTGCACCAAACCCGGTGTCACTGGTGCAAGAAGACTGGGCATTGGAAGAAGCAGTGTCCTAAGTGGTTGCACTTCATGTGGTCAAAGGGTGAGGACATTATTACATTTGTAGATGAATCCCTGTACTTAAGTTATAGTAAATCTACTTGGTGGATTGATTCAGGTGCAACAATTCATGTTGCTAATTCTATGCAGGGTATGACTACAACCAGAATCCTAACAAGAGGAGCAAGAACAATTAAGGTTGCGAACGGCGTCGAAGCTGCAGTTGAAGCCATCGGTGATCTCCCCATCAAGTTGAAGGACGGCTTCACGCTTCAGCTCCATGACGTTCTTTATGTTCCATCTTTAAGTCGCAACTTAATTTCAGTATCATGTTTAGCAGACAATGGTTTTGAGTGTCAGTTTAGTGCACAACATTGTTCTATTAAGTTACATAATGAGATTGTGGGTCTTGCCATCCGACAAGACAAACTCTACATGTTGGCTACTCATGATAATTGCTCTGAATGTGTTGATTATGTATGTGAAAATGCGAATGTTGAATCATCTATGAATGTAAGCAAGAAGCGGAAGCGAATTGATAACGTATCATCGAAATTATGGCACTGTCGCTTAGGCCATATTTCAAGGGGAAGGATGGAACGCTTAGTTAAGGAATCAATTCTTCCGCCGTTAGAATTTAATGACTTAGAACAACGCATAGATTGCATTAAAGGCAAGTTTATTAAACAAATTAAGAAAGGCGCAAAGCGAAGCACGGGGGTGTTGGAGATAATCCACACGGACATTTGTGGTCCATTCCCCGTGGCATCCGTGGATGGTTTTGATTCGTTCATTACATTCACGAGATGACTATTCTCGATATGGGTATATCTATCCAATTAAGGAGAAGTCAGAAGCGCTAGAGAAGTTTAAGATATTTAAGGCTGAGGTTGAAAATCAGCACAACTTAAAGATTAAGGTGGTGAGGTCCGACCGAGGTGGGGAGTACTACGGTCGACACACCCCGTATGGCCAAGTTCCTGGACCCTTTGCAAGGTTTCTACAGGAAAATGGCATAGTTGCCCAGTATAGTACACCGGGTGAACCTCAACAGAATGGAGTAGCTGAAAGAAGGAACCGTACCTTGATGGATATGGTTAGAAGTATGTTAAGCTACTCAACATTACCGATTAGTTTGTGGATGGAGGCATTAAAAACCGCCACTCACATTCTAAATAAAGTACCTAGTAAGTCAGTACCTACTACACCATATGAGTTATGGACGGGTAGGGAACCCTCCTTGAATTATATGCGTGTGTGGGGATGTCCTGCAGAGGCTAAAGTTTTTAACCCAAATATTGGGAAGTTAGACCCCAAGACGGTAAGTTGCCATTTCATTGGCTACACAGAAAAATCTAAAGGATATCGTTTCTACTGTCCTACTGGGCATACAAAGTTTGTGGAAACGAGACACACTGTTTTTCTAGAGGATGAAATGATCAGAGGGAGCAAGGCAGTTCGAAAGATTGAGCTTGAAGAAAAGCGGGTGTGCGCACCCACTCCTATGGTTGAAGAACCTTATTTTGAGTCGCCCGTTGTTCCGATAGCTACGGTGCAACCCACCGTGGTACCGGAACTCGTTGTTAGTACGCCCGTGCCATCGGTGGAAGAAAATGAGGAAACTGTTCCACGGAATCCTACAAGTACAACCGATGCACCGAAGAAACACAACGCCCCAAGTAAAGGAAGAGCCGATTGCGGAGGCTCCGAGGAGGTCATCAAGAGTCGAAAGTCGGCTATCCCCGACGATTATGAAGTTTATGAATGTGAAGAAATTCACATAGAAGGTGATCCTACTTCTTATGAAGAAGCTATGAGTCGTCCCGATGCATCGAAGTGGCAAGAAGCCATGGAAGATGAAATGAAGTCAATGAGTACCAACGAGTTTGGGACTTAGAGGAAATTCCTAAAGGAGCCAAAACAAAAGAGGGCCGCAAATGGGTCTACAAGATAAAATATGACTCCAAAGGGAATATAGAAAAGTATAAAGGTCGGCTTGTGGCAAAGGGTTATACGCAAAGAGAAGGGATAGATTATAATGAGACGTTTTCTCCCAGTTTCATGTAAGGATTCTTTTAGGATCATAATGGCTTTGGTGGCGCACTATGATTTGAAAGTACACCAAATGGATGTTAAGACGGCATTTCGAATGGAGATTTATATGAAGATGTATACATGACTCAACCCAAAGGTTTTGTTGTGAAAGGGAAGAAACATTTAGGATGTCGTTTAAGAAAATCCATTTATGGTTTAAAGCAAGCCTCTAGGCAAGTGGAATCTAAAGTTTGATGAGACCATCACAAAATTTGGTTTTAAGGCAAATGTTGAGGACAATCGCGTTTATGCAAAGTTTAAGAATGGGAAATTCATTTTCCTAATACTGTATGTGGATGACATTCTACTAGCTAGTAGTGATGTTAGACTACTACATGAAACGAAAAAGTTCTTGTCTTCAAAATTTGATATGAAGGATCTTGGTGAAGCCTCATATGTTTTAGGCATTGAGATTCATCGAGATAGAAAGAAGGGGGTCTTAGGATTATCGCAAAAAGCATATCTGGAAAAGGTACTAAAGAAATATAATATGCATGCGAGTAGAGCCACACCTGCTCCTATAGTGAAGGGCGATAAGTTTGGACTTCACCAATGTCCAAGGAACCAATATGAGATCGATCAAATGAAAATGGTTCCATATGCTTCAGCAGTCGGTAGCTTACAGTATGCACAAGTGTGCACTCGCCCTGATTTAGCATTTGTTACAGGAGTACTTGGTAGATATCAAAGTAATCCAGGAAAAGAGCACTGGATGATGGTAAAGAAGGCTTTTCGATATCTACAAGGCACGAAAGATTTAATGCTAACGTACGAAGATCTGATTCCCTAGAGATAAAAGGGTACTCAGATGCTGATTATGCGGGAGATAGGGATGATAGAAAATCCACGTCAGGATACATATTCACTCTCGCAGGAGGAGCTATTTCGTGGAGAAGCTCAAAACAAGAACTAGTTGCAACATCTACGATGTATGCAGAGTTCATAGCCTGTTATGAGGCAACAGGACAGGTGATGTGGCTAAAGAAGTTTATACCTGACTTAAGAGTAGTGGATTGTATTCACAGACCACTACAGTTGTACTGCGATAACAAGCCAACAGTATTTTATGCTCACAACAACAAGTTAAGTAATGCTACCAAACCGATAGAAATAAAATTCTATGCGGTGAAAGACAGAGTCCGAAATAAAACTATAAGTCTGGAGCATATAGGCACTAAAGAGATGTTAGCGGATCCGCTCACAAAAGGCTTACCACCCAATGTGTTCGGAGAACACTTAGCCGTATGGGTTTAAGGGAAAGCCTATGATTCCTGACCGGGCCCATGTTAAGATCCTATCAAAATGGATAAGTGTATTGTGTCCGGTTAACTGGGTTGTGATTACAATTTAGATGACCCATGCTCAATATGTTTATTTGTGATGAGATGGATGTCAAGTAAAGAACTTGAGATTAAGTGAATGTTGTAGAAGAGATCGAGAGGGAGAATGTTAGTTCGATCTCTTCACCGTTACGGCCCAAAGGCCGTAACGGCCGGGATACCGCGCCCGGTCGGGGGCGCCCAACCAATCCATGGTTGGTGGCCCCCCCCGTCGCACGGTGCTATAAAGAGAGGGTGGGGACCACGGCTCGCGGTACGAGGTTCACCGCGCCGCCGCTACACCCCACCCCACAAACCCTAACCGACCGAGGGAGCACCGGAGCGGCGGGAAGCTCCGCCACCGCCGCCGCCGCGTCCCTCTTCGTGGATCCGGCGCACCCCGTGCCACCACCCGACGCTCGACCGCATCGTTCGAGATCCCATCGTCCCCGAGCCGGCACCGCAACCTCTACGTTAAGCCGCCGCCGCCCCTGCGACCCCGACGCAAGAGATGGCCTCCGACTCCGCGCCCCCGTCAAACCCCCCGATGGACCGCGACCCCTCGTCTTCCCTCTCGTTTCCCTTAGTAGTTGCTTTAGGTGTAGTAGATCTAGATCTAGGAGTTCATGTTATCTATCTGTAATTATTAAGTACCTACCCGAATAGATTAGCTACTGGTGTTTTGTGTTTAGTTAAGTACTTAACATCTAACAATTATATTCTCTTGCATTCTTATCATGGCAGCATCTAAAATTTCCCACAAAAAAGAAACAACACATTTTAAGAGCCGAAAGCCTGAAACGAACTTTATTATAGCCATTGAAGCACGTTTTGCTGTCAACAGATTTTTTATTCAAGTTCATTACATGACACAAACAAACACTAAATCAGACATGTTCAGTTATCCGTGTGGCATGTTCAGACAGTTCAGTACAGTTACTTGCCGCGCTACGTGCTGGCCTTGAGGAAGAGCCCGAGCCGTTGCATGACGCTGGGACAGCGGCGGATTACTTGATCTTTGAGGCCTGAGCTGTGCTCATTTGCTTTGTTGTGTTTATAAGGAACAACTAGAAACTTATGCGACTGTTGCCGCGCTTAACCGGAGTTAGCCAGTGTGACAGGCGTTAGATGTGTGTATCTTTTGATATGTAGCTTTTCCTTTGATCTTTTGTGAAATTAGTTAAAAACAGAGAAGATAAACACCACCGGCTCCCTGTATAGTTACAACTTTACATGTTTATTATATCATTGTGGACAGATCATAAATAAAAAATCACAGCTAAATCCGCAAATACATTTTATGTTTTATATTCTAACTGAGTTATGCTTATCCAGGCTTCTACTGAAAATGGTACATACAAATTGGTAAACAATGGATATATGACAAGCATTCAGCACTGCAAATGGCGTTTAAAAATTGGTAAAAGAAAAAGTATATGACAAGCATTCAACACAGTAGATGAACAGACATTTGCATCTCGCTAATATACTCTTGTAACCAGATCCAGTGCTGGTGTGGAGCTGATGATTTGAGAGCATATGCTTTGCTGAACACAAAGGGCCAGGAGCCGTCTCTATCTTGAAACTAACACAACACAAACTCCTCAGAGACATTTCATCGTGCAACTCGTAGGCGCAACTGCTGCTGCCGCTTTTCTTCTTCCCTTTGTCATCTTAATTCCTCTAGCTACCGTTGTTCTTGTACTCATCGCTTCCACCTTAGCTCAGGGCGCGATTTGAATCCTTAGTATGGAAACCACAGATGATCTAAGGCTCTAAACTTGTACTGATACGAAGCATAATGCAGGTTTCAAACAACTCTATCCAATTTTGTCTTGAACTGCAATAATGATCATTTTTACTTAAATAAGCTATGAATACTTCCCACCACATGAGCAGAAGACAACGATAGCTCAGATGCGTTGCGATAATGCGGTCAGCGAACACTGAGACTCTGACGCACCACGACACCACGCCTTGAGCACCTGCGCATTGTTCTACCTCACTCCTAATTCTGTCTTTGGCTTTTCGATGAGTAAACTTCTGTAGCAACATTGGCAAAAGTTAGGAATCGATTGCTCGTCGAACTCGAGCTTCCCGGGCTTGTCCGCCGCCGTTGCGTCGGAGGTCGGGACTCCGTTGGGTTGTGGAACTCGCTTAAGATGCTACTCACGGCGGCCAGCAAGGCAGCAAGAGACGATTCTTGGCAGGGACGGGTTTCATGGGTTGGGCATCGGCATGTTTTCGGCTGCGGGTCTTGGGGCTCACGGGCATCAGCATGGTATCTTTTTTTTTCGAGCTAGCATTGTATGTGTTGATATGATCCAAATTCTTAACGTGAGTCTTGTGGGAATGTCTGTAGGGCCTATGTGTTTAGCGGATTTGTTTCCGTATTTGTCTGCAGTCAATTTAGTCCACCATATATATACATCTTGTAAGCCGTACGGAAGAGCAAGAGGGCTCATTATATTCTCTGTGTTGTAACTCTCTCACATAGTGAAGATCGCCGATTGGCGCCCGTGATTTTTTGCCGCAAGAGTTTTCCACGTAAAAATCGTGTCTCGTGTTCGATCTTGTTTTCGCATTATTTGCTAACGAGTGGTATCAGAGCTTGGTACGAGATTCGATTGAAAAAAATAGGATGTCTACCCTGTTTCGTCGCGCCGCCGCCGTTCGCCGAACGCATCGCTATCAGGCCATTCTTGGTGACGCATCGCTTCTGCGTGTCGGCGTGGTGCTGCACTGGTGCCTCGATTACGAGGCGGAGTCCGACAGCTGCCCCACGTGGAGTCGAATTCGCCGTGATTTGCGTCTACAAAAGCTGCGTTGCTATCAAATCCTGCTACATTGTTGTTGCTTTGGCACGATCGTGTGCCGCAGTTGCTGCTGCGCTGTGCTGCGCAAATTATTTTTTTAGGTGGAGAAAATCTTCTGCTGTTGCTACACGGATTTCGAAGGAGAGCATCTATCACAGTTCGCTGCTGCTTGTTCTCTCGGTGCTATTCAATTTGGTTGAATTTTGCTACGACCACACAGAATTCTACCAGGAGATTCATTAGCTCTTGCTAAACGTACACAGAGTTGTACACAAGGCTGCAGGTTATTGCTAGGGTTACATAGTTTCATACCTAGATTATTTACTGCAGATTTATTTCCTTCTGGTTATTTCTTCCTAATGGCTACTATGAAGCATGATATTCCGCTACTTGATCGAGATACAAGGTTCGCTTTATGGCAAGTCAAGATGCGAGTTGTTTTAGCGCAGGCTGATTTGGATGATGCGCTTGATAAATTCGGGAACAAGGATTCAAAAACTTGGTCCGATGATGAGAAAAAGAAAGATCGTAAAGCCTTGTCTCATATTCATCTTCATCTTTCGAACAATATTTTGCAAGAGGTTTTGCAGGAGGAAACCGCTGCTGCTTTATGGCTCAAGTTGGAATCAATTTGCATGTCAAAAGATTTGACAAGCAGGATGCATATGAAGATGAAGTTATATACGCACAAGTTGCAAGAAGGTGGCTCTGTGTCTACCCATCTTTCGGTCTTTAAGGAGATCGTCGCTAACCTACAGTCTATGGAGGTAAAATATGAGGATGAGGACTTGGGTCTTATTCTTTTGTGCTAACTGCCTAGTTCTTATGCAAACTTCAGAGACACTATATTGTATAGTCGTGATACTCTAACAGTGAATGAGGTTTATGAAGCTTTGCAAGCTAAGGAGAAGATGAAACAAATGGTGTCTTCAGAAGGTTCCGCTTCCAATGGAGAAGCATTGTCTGTTCGTGGTAGGATACAAAATAAATCAAATGATGGTTTAGAGGCAAGAGCTCGAATGACTATAGAGGTCGTTCAAAGTCTAGAGGCAAGGGTGAAAAATTCTGCAGGTACTGCAAAAAGGATACTCATTTTATTTCTGAGTGTTATAAATTGAAGAACAAGGAAAAGAGAACTGGCACTTATAGACCAAAAGGTAATTCTGATGAAGGTAATGCTTCTGTTGCTGCTACTACTGATAGTTCAGATCGTTCTGAGGTTCTTGTTGCTTTTGCTGAATGTGCAAATAATGGTGATGAATGGATTCTTGATTCCGCTGCTTCCTTTCATATATGCATTAATAGAGATTGGTTAATCACTTATGATTCTGTCCAAGGTGGTTCTGTTAAAATGGGTGATGATAGTTCACATCAAATTATTGGCATCGGATCTGTTCAGATTAAGATGCATGATGATATTATCAGAACTTTGATAGATGTGAGGCATATTCCAGATATGAGTAAGAATATTATTTCTTTGAGTACTCTTGATGGCAAAGGGTACAAATACTCTGGTGGAGATGGAGTTTTGAAAGTGTCAAAAGGTTCTCTTATTGTTATGAGGGATGATTTAAAATCTGCCAAATTGTATCGTCTTCGAGGTACTACAATTACAGGTGATGCTGCTGTAATTTCTAATTCATTATCTACTTATGATGCTACTAACCTTTAGCATATGCATCTTGGGCATATGAGTGAGCTTGGCTTGGCAGTGCTAAGTAAGAGAGGACTTCTCGATGGGCATAGCATCAGCAAGTTGGATTTCTGTGAGCATTGTGTGTTTGGCAAACACAAGAGGGTGAAGTTTAATACCGCTACTCATTCAAGTAAAGGTATTCTTGATTATGTGCATTCTGATTTATGGGGACCATCTCGCAAGCATTCTCTTGGTGGTGCTCGTTATATGTTGACCATAATTGATGATTATTCTAGAAAGGTATGGCCATATTTCTTGAAAGATGAATCAGAAGCATTTTCAACATTTAAAGAGTGGAAGACTATGGTTGAAAACCAAACTGAAAAGAAGGTTAAAAAGCTTCATACTGATAATGGGATGGAATTCTGTTCTCACGAATTTAAGTCATATTGCAAATCTGAAGGCATTGTTAGGCACTACACTGTTCCTTATACACCCCAACAGAATGGTGTAACTGAGCGTATGAACAGGACTATCATCTCTAAGGCCCATTGCATATTGTCTAATTTTGGTTTGAATAGGCGTTTTTGGGCTGAAGCTGCTTCCACTGCTTGCTATTTGATTAATCGTTCACCCAATATTGCTATTGTTAAGAAAACTCCAATTGAGGTATAGTCTGGTTCTCCAGCTGATATTCGCAATTGAAGGTTTTTGGTTGTACTGCTTATGCTCACGTTGATAATGGTAAATTAGAGCCTAGAGGTGTTAAGTGCATCTTTCTTGGTTATCAATCTGGTGTTAAAAGCTATAAAATGTGGAATCCACAATCTCAAAAGGTTGTGATTAGCAGGAATATTATTTTTAATGAATCTGCTATGTTGCCTGACAACCCTTCTACTAGTGCTCCTGTTCAACAAACTTCAAGTGTGTAGGTAGAGCATTTTATTGATGTTGGTAGTACACCATATAATGATAATGTTTCTGTCCAAGATGCACCTATTGTTGATGATTCTCCAATTGTTGATGATCCATCTATTGTTGAGCATTCTTCTCTAGTTGTGCAGCCTCCACAATATTCAATTGCTAATGATAGGCCCAGAAGGGGACCTAAGCCTAGAAAAAGGTTGATTGAAGAATGCAATGTTGCTTATGCTTTAAGTGTTGCAGAAGAGATTGAAAGTGCTGAACCTTCTAATTATTCTGAGGCTATTATTTCTACTGATGACAATAATTGGATGGCCACTATGCATGATGAGATGGAGTCTCTTGAAAAGAATGGTATTTGGGATTTAGTGCAATCGCCCAAGAGTAAAAAGACCATTCGTTGCAAATGGATTTTCAAGAGAAAGGAAGAAAGATATAAAACAAGGTTGGTTGCTAAAGGCTATAGCCAGATTCCAGGCATTGATTTTAATGATGTATTTTCCCTAGTTGTTAGCATAGTTCCATTCGTACTTTGTTGAGTATTGTTGCTATGCATGATTATGAGTTGGAGCAGTTAGATGTCAAAACTGCGTTCTTGCATGGGGAGTTAGAAGAAGTCATTTATATGGACCAACCTAAAGGTTTTGTTGTTCCTGGAAAAGAAAACCTCATTTGTAGATTGAAGAAATCTCTTTATAGCTTGAAACAATCTCCCAGGCAATGGTATAGGAGATTTGACTCCTTTATGATCTCTCATGGTTTTAAGCGGTCTGATTATGATAGCTGTGTCTATTTGAAGATAGTTAATGATTCAGCTATTTATTTGCTTCTTTATGTTGATGATATGCTGATTGCTGCAAAAGATAAATAAAAAATAGCTAAGCTGAGGGCACAATTGAATTTACAATTTGAGATGAAGGATCATGGTGTAGCCAAGAAAATTTTTGGTGTGGAAATTATCAGAGATAGAAAATCTGGTATGTTATACCTCAGTCAGCGAGGTTATATTGAGAAGGTCCTTCATCATTTTAATATGCAAGATGCAAAACCAGTGAGTACTCCATTAGCTCCGCATTTTAAATTGTCCTTAGATTTATGTCCAGCTTCAGATGAAGATATTAAGTATATGTTTAGAGTTCCATATTCAAGTGCTATTGGTTCACTCATGTACGCCATGGTTTGTTCTCGTCCTGATTTAGCTCATGCAATGAGTGTTGTTAGTAGATACATGGCTAATCTTGGCAAAGAGCATTGGAATGCAGTTCAGTGGATTTTCAAAATATCTGGATGGTACTTCTAATGCTTGTTTGCAGTTTGGGAAATCTACACATGGACTTGTTGGATGTGTTGATTCTGATTATGCTGGTGATTTGGATACTAGGAGGTCTCTCACAGGTTATGTTTTCACCATTGGCAGTTGTGCTGTGAGTTGGAAAGCACGTTTACATGCTACTGTTGCTTTGTCCACTACTGAGGCTGAATATATGGCTGTTTTTGAAGCTGCTAAAGAAACTATTTGGTTGAGAGGTTTATATTCTGAACTTTGCGGGATTTCTTCTTGCGTTACTATACATTGTGATAGTCAAAGTGCTATTTGCCTTACTTAAGATCAGATGTTTCATGAGAGAACAAAGCACATTGATATCAGGTATCATTTTATTCGAGATGTTATTGCTCGAGGTGGTGTTATTGAAGTACGCAAGATTCATACTCGTGACAAACCCACTGATATGATGACTAAGCCCATTCCTACAGCTAAGTTTGAGCTATGCTCAAGCTTGGTTGGGATTAAAGTGTAAGTCCTAGTGACTTTTGGCGCCGGTGATTATTTATTATTGAAATGAGTTCATTGATGATACTTCATTCACTGCAAGATGAATTCGTCTCAAGATGGAGTTTGTTAGATATTGCGGTGCGGAAAGTAGTCCCGACACTAACTAGTATGAGCGCTGAGATCTATCTCTCGATGGCCGGTGCTGAGCAACTAAGTGACACGAATTTTATCCTGGTTCCGGCCGGGGCTGTACGTCCAGCAGGGTTGTGCTCGGGGCACTGTATTGCGCTGCACCGTGGTGCTTGCAGAGGGCAGCTGCAAGCAAGGCTGGAGAGGAGGCAAGGCCTCCAGGTCCCTGAGGTTTGATTGAGGCTGGGTGCCAATATTGTGGTGAAAGAGGAAAACATGTAAGTGTGCGCTAACCGTCGTCCCCTGTGGCCGGGGGGCTGCCCCCTCCTTTTATAGGCCAAGGGGAGGCAGTTTACAATTGTGCCGCACAGTTTCAGCTACGTGTGGCGGTATGGTGTACAACGCCATGGAGTAGACGGCCATCCTGGCAAATCCTACTTCTGGCAGAGCGTCATGGTGTGTCCTACATCCGTCCAGGAGCGGCTTCGAGGGTGGCAGTGTGGGAGCTTCTTCCCTGGTCGTTGTGCATGCGTCATTTCGAGGGTCGAGCTGACGGAAGGTCGGCGGTCGCACAGCGGCAAGCGTGGCGGCGTCTTGTCGTCCCGGACTCCCACAACGTCGGGGATGGTGCTGCATTGCCCTGGATGGAGGCGTGGTAGCGGGGATGGCCGCACAGGGTCGATGGTGACGGAGGAGACGTGCCTCACTGGTCCGACGTCACGACGTCGTCCTGGGCGGGCGCGAGACAGGCGTCTGCCCCCTTCTCGAGGGTTTCGCCGTCCTCTTTCGAGGGCGCGGCGCGCGGGCCATACGAGAGTAGGCAGCACAGTGTCACGGAGCTGACACTGGCCTTACCGCACAGTGCCGTACAGTGGCGGAGATGGCCTCACCGGGAGGGTTGGCGAAACGGTGCCGGGATATGATTCCCATGCGGTGTCAGAGGGACGGCATGGCGTGGATTTATCTTTAACTTGGGCGCCTGCATTGTGTCAGAACATTAAATGCTCCGGTCGGGGGAGTGGGTCCGGGAGCAGCGAGATCGTGAGAGCCTCGAGCGAGGCGGAGTCTTGCCCGAGGGGGCGTCCAGCCGTCGAGCGAGGCGGAGTCTCGCCCAAGGGGGGGTCCAACCCTCGAGCGAGGCAGAGTTTCTCCCGAGGGGGTGTCCAGCCCTCGAGAGAGGTGGAGTTTCGCCCGAGGGGGCGTCCAGCCCTCGAGCGAGACGGAGTTCCGTCAGTATGGCGCTGTGTCCCTTGAGTGAAGCGGAGTTTCGCCCGAGGGGTGCTTGGGCTGACCGTTCTGGTGGGCCGCTGAGGTTGCCAGGGCCGTGGGCCCCTGCCATTGGGCCATGATTGTCTTGGGCATGATTTATGATTTGTGAGTTCGTTTGTGTTTTGTTATTTGCGAAAGAAAATGGGTTTTCCTCCGGTTTTCAGGGGACCCCTATGGCTGTCCCCGACAGTAGCCCCCGAGCCTCTGCGGTGGTATCCGTTAGGATCCCGCAGAGGCTGATGCTTGCTGATGGGACATCCTTCCCTCCTGGATGTTGTGCTGTTCCATGGGGGCGCGCTAGCGCACCCGCGGGTGTAGCCCCCGAAGCCTTGTAGGGGCGTGGGTGCTCCTGCAAGGTTTTTTTCGCAGAGTCTGCCGGTGTGCGAGGTGTTAGTTTCAGCCGGCGTCGGCAATATTTCAGCCGACCTCGGCGGTGCCATGCGCATGTATTTGGCACACGTCTGTGTCGGTGCATTTCCAAGGGGTGTAGCCTTGTGTCGAGCCCGCGAGCCTGGGCCCAGTTGAGGCGATCAAGGGGTGCTCTCTGTCTCATTACACGCCCCTTCGCCGTCCCTCCGCAGGACAGAGGGCTGAGGCATCCACAACTCCCATCGAGCGGGTCGCGAATTGCGGGTTCCTCGTTGAGCTGTTATCGGGTGGTTCAAGTGGACGTTCGTGCCCCATTCGATAAGGGTCGGCTCGTGGTCCGGAGACACGTCCATGAAAGCACTTGCGTGGGTGTGCTAGGTAGGGCCCGGTCCCGTTCGCTGGGATGAGAGGGCGCGGAAGCTCTCCCTCTATGGGATCCCTCGACTAGCTACCCTCATTGGCTCTTGAACACGACATGTGGGGCGCCCTCGAGCCGGTGGGCTCGAGGATAGGCTCAAATGCGCGCGCCCTGGTCGTCCCTGACTCTGTCAATCTGGGGCGCCTGTTCGAACCCTTCGAGGGTCAGGCTTCGAACTCCTGATCAGTAGGGCCATCGCGGGGTGGCATCTGGGTGCCCCAATCTTGGTTACATCTGTAGGACTCGTGGGTTCGTGGCCGAGCCGGCCCTCGAGCTGCTGATCTATAATCCTGTAGATTCGAGGGTACCTGTGGCGCCCACCCTCATCGAGGGGGACTTGAGGTCACCAGTCAGTACTTGCACCCTTCGAGGGTCTAGTTTTTCGAGCCCTTGGCTCGGGCCGTGCAGGGGTCACGCTTACTCGGTAAGGGACCAGGCCTTTAAATGCCTATAGTTGTGGCTGTGATCGTGCGCGGCGGGCGCGCCTTTTCAGGCGGCGCGGCTGCGCGCGTAGTGGCGACGTGGGGGGCGGATGTGACAGGCTGCCGTGGCCCTTCGGTTGCCGCGCCGTAATGATCGCGCACGAGCGCGCATCCGGCTGTTTCAGCGCGGTGGGGCCCACCTGTCGGTGGCAGACGAAGCCGCCTGCAGTTAATGCGTGCGGCGCGCGTGGTTTGGGGAGCGCGGCTCCCCCAGATCTATAAATCGCAGGAGAGGGAGGGAGAAGTCCCTTACCTCATCACTTAGCATCCGTTGCCCCTTGCTTCTCGCCTTCACTTCCTGGCTGCGCACCCCTTTGTTCTCGCCTCTGCTCGTTTCGTCTTTGCGCACCGCCGCCTCCCTCGCTTCAGCCCCGTACCTACAATGGCTCCACCGCAGCCAATCGTGATGCTGGACCCTCTGCCATGGCCTCGGTCAACAGCGATGGAGTTCGCTCCGCACGAGCTTGTGAACGGAGGGCAGCTGGCGCCGAACGTGGAGGGGGCGCCCCCGGCATGGATCGTTTCGTCGGTGACATACAGGGAGCCCAACCCACCGTACGGCTACGTCGTCAGCTTTATCAGGCTTCACGAGCGTGGCTTCACCGCGCCGGCGAGCCGCTTTATGCGGGGGCTGTGCTACCACTACGGGGTAGAGCTCCACAACTTCGCCCCCAACACGATCTCGCAGGCGGTGACCTTCGTCGGCATCTGCGAGGGGTTCCTAGGGATCCCTGTGAACTGGGATCTCTGGGTCCACTTGTTCCGCGCGGAGCTGCACACCGCCGCCACGAGCGAGACGCGAGTGCGTCGGGCGGTGTGTGTGTTGACGGTTAATAGTTGTATCAAAGTTCGTTTATGACTTGCAAGCGGACAAGTCTCCCGTCGTAGTCAAGGGACCCTTTTTCCCTCGAGTGGTGAACCCAAGGTATCGAATCCGTGGAACAATGTGCAACGCATGGATTCAATCTAGTAAAGCAAGGTAAACTATCTTATGAAGACAAGTTGCATCTAATCTACTAACTCATAAAGAAAACACATCTAATCTAATCTACTAAAGAGGTAACAAGAGAAAGCAAGAGATAACCGATCTAGAGAGTCTAGATCATGCTTATGTTGTAGCTCCAAACAAGATAGATGAAGATAGAAAAGCAAATCTCATTAAAAGCATCTTTAAATCGTGGCCTTCCCATCCGACTCCGAAAACGCCCGCCTTTCGAACCCCCCGTTCGTCACAACGTATCCCTACTCATGCGGGTAGTCTAGGGCGAGTTCGATAAGAACAAGTTGAAATCACTTGGCCGGTCCGGTATGCACCTCTAGCCACCGCGGCTACAAGAGCACCCTATGTAATCTAGCTATAGACTAGATCATAAAAGAAGCAAAACCAAGAAGAAAACAAAATCATCGAGAAGGCACTTAATCGCTAGAAATCGAATTCACTTACAAACTTCACCATGAATGATTACATGAACAAGATCACCACCGGGGCCCTCCCTCGATCTTGATCCTCGCTCCGGAGCTCCGACGTGGTCTTCCATGCAAGGTTCCCACGTCGGCTAGGAAAACCCTAGACAACTAGCACGACCCTCATCTCCGAGATGGTGTCCCTCAAGCTTCTCTGCTCCTCGGCGGCGGATTACGACTTGATTGATGCGTGGCTCTCGGTCAGGGGGCTATTAATAGCCTGAGAAGCAATTAGGTCAAAGGGGAGGCCGATTGGGCCCCGAAAAGGGCTGGGCCGGCCGGCCTGGGCCGACCGGCCTGGGCCCGTTTCAGCCAAGTTTGCTGCCTCCTTCGCCCGGTGTTGCTTCCCGCGTCTTCTAGATGCTCTCCCCTTTTGCATGTGGGCCCTTGACGTCGGTTTCTCTCCGAATTGGACTCAACTCCTTGTCCTGCAAGATTCAGCACTTTTCTGGTTCGGTCCTCGGAGTTTATCATCTTCTCGGGCTTGGTCCTTGGGCTCTTGGAGTCATGTTCACTTCATTGCTTGACTTGTATCGGGCTTCAGGGTCTTATCATGAGGTGCTTAATGAACTTATCCCGGAAGTCTTGCTTTCAACGTTAAAACCCTGCGTAAACACTTAACTCCAAAACCGACATGCACAAGTGAACTTGTTATACCACGGGAGTTAGTACCAATGGATAAGATACAAAAGTCATGCCAACACCGAAGGTAAACTCATGGCTAGGTTGACGGATTTTCACCGTTAACAGTGTGCCAGCTGCCTGACGTTCGCGGTGCGCGATTTGCGCAAGGAGTTGTACCCCCCGTGCACAATGACGAGCAACAACACGGAGTGGGAGAGGGGGTGGTTCTACCTCCGCAACGATGGTGCTGGCCTCCCCCTACACCGGCAAGGTATTGAAGGTGAAGACTGACGCTTGGCATCACGTCGTGTCTCCTTCCTCGCGCCAGGAGCGGCTAGAGTCACTCATCAGCGCGCTGAGGAGTCTAGCGGACGCCGGACTAGGGGTGGCCTCGGTCCTCGCCAATCTTCACCACCGGCGGGTCGTCCCCCTCATGGAGAGGGAGCTTCGCATGTTTGAGATGACCGAGTAGGCCGACCCTACGACGTTGGCGCGCTCACGGCTGCTGCACGAGCGTCTCCCTCAGGAGTATGCGGCGACGAGGGCGAGGCGCGCGATCAACCTTATGTCTGTGCCGCATGGCCGTGACGACCTCTAGTCGTTCGTCATGCTCCCCGACGCCCCGACGGTGAGTTGGCTTCCCTTCCCTCCTTGGTCTCTTGTGGTGCTCCGGCGTGGTCTTGACGGTTGTTTTTAGCAGAGGGTGACAGTGGACGCCGCGCGGTCTGACCCGCCAACACCCTGAGCCCGGGCGGTTGCCCGCGCCGTGCAGCGACGGGAACAGGGACGGGCAGTGCGCATGAAGGAGAGGAGGATCCGGCGGTGGGAGCGCTGGGAGCAAGAGAGTGAGGAGTACCGGCTGCACGAACAACAAGGGCTCTCCCCACCGGCGACGCCGGAGAACCATTGTCGTCATCGTTAGAGGAGGAAGAGAGCGACGGGGGGCGGGCCCCTCCCGAGAGGTGGAATCCCCCACCCCCGTCACCACGGGCCGCGGAGGCGGCCGCCGAGGGAGCGCCCACGGCGAGCGTGGAGGCGCCCTGCGCTACGGGACGTCGGTGGAGGCGCCCGCGGGCGCCGCGGGGGGCGCTGGCAAGCACCACGGTGGCGCCGGTGGGCGCGACTAGGGCGCTCCCTGAACCCTCGAGGAAGAGGAAGCGGGGCTTCTCTAGCCTGAGGTGAGTGGCATTTCTCCCATGTGTCTTTAATCTCGAGGGTCAATGTCCATCCTTGTGTTTCCCTTTCGCAGGGCGACGCCGACCATCCCCGCCCTTGCGCCTGCTAAGGCGCTCAGGTTGGATACGTCTGTGCCGACGAGGCGGTGTTCGTCGAGGACGACGCGGGCGGTGGGGGGCGCCGCGGTGACGGGTGAGCCACCGCGCGCCACAACGGTGGCCATGGGGCCGCAACGAGAAGTGGCGTTCGTGGCGGCGGCTGCCGCAGCGGTGGCAACCGTGGCGACATCGGCGTCACCGGCGCCGCGCTCACCGCAGCGACCGGGCGGCTGTGGTGGAGATCCCTGACGACGACGCCCCGCCGCCCGGGTGGGGCCAATGGGAGAACTGGCCCGCGCCAGCCCCCGAGCCTGCGGCGGGGGTGTTGGTGATGCAGGAGGACAACTGCGTGATGCTGCAGCGTCTAACACATGGCGCTGAGGCCTCGTCGTCACACGCCGACCTACCCACCCCATATGTCGCCGTTGCGCACCCGGAGCAGGAGCAGGGGCATGCCGGCGCGCCACCGGCCCATTTTGACGAGGCCCAGGCCGAGCAGGTGCTGTGTCAAGAATTCCGAGACCACGACGCCTCTCTCAACAACGCGCTGAACGAGGCGCTGCGGATTCACGAGGGTCCCGCGTGGCAGGTCTTCCAGGTGCGCATTCTTCGTTGAATTTGGAGTTTTTCTCCTGTCCCCTCCGTATTCGTGCATCTCCTGACTTCGTTTTCCCCCACGCCTTGTCCGCTGGTGACAGGAGTTGGAGGGCCGAGCCCGGGAGAGGTATGTCTGCCTCGCCCGGTTGAGCTCCGATCGCGATTGGTACCGTGACGAGTACGACACCCTCGACACCCTCGTGGAGGCCCTGCGGACCGACAATGGTTGGCTGGAGTACCGGCTGCAAGTTTTGCAAGACGCGTTCCTGGATCAGGGTGCCCAGGCCATGGAAGACGCCTCTGCGGTCGAGAGGGTGACGACGGCGCTTCTGGAGCGAGATGAGGTGCTGTGGAAGGCGCACGAGGACCTGGCCCTGATGCGGACCGTGGCGGCGGAGTGGGAGACTGAGGTTGCCTCGACTCACGCCCAGCTCCAACAGGACCACGCAACCCTTGAGGGAGCGCGGTCCTGGCAGAGCCAGGCTGAAGAGAAAGCCAAGGAGGTTGAGCAACTGAGGGCCAACCTGGCGGACAGGGTTGTCGCGCTCGCCACGATGGAGGGGCAGCTCCAGCAGGAGCAGAGCGCGCGCCAGCAGGCGGAAGCCCAGCTCCAGCAGGAGCGGTTTGCCCTCGAGGAGGCCCGAGCTACCCTCGAGCGCGAATGCATGGAGCGGGAGGAGGCGCAGGGCCAACTCCAGCGGGAGCGTGCCGTGCTCGAGGTGGCGTGGGCCACCCTCAAGCTCCGGGACGAGGAAATCTCGCGGCTCAACGGGGAGCTGGCCCAGTTGAGTGTATCCTACGAGGATTTGCACCAGGCTGGTGAGGAGAAAGACGCCTCCATCCGCGAGCTATATCAGGCAGACGAGGCCACGCGCGCTGCCCTCGAAACGGAGAAGAAACAGGTTCAAGGCGAGTTGCCTTTCTCACCCCTCGCCTGGCTTGATTCATTCGGGATCCGCTCCCAATCTGATCTGTTTCTTGGTTTTCAGGCCTGAGGACGGCTCTCAGGACTTCGAAGACCCAGGCACAGGCCATACAGGCGGCTTACAACTCTTCCCAGTAGGAGCTGGAGGAGCTGCAGGTCGCTGCCCTCGAGACGTGGCAAGGGATTGAAAAAGGCGAGGCGCAGGCCGGGAGCTCCATGGCAAGTCGCCTCCGTGCCCTCAGCGGGCACGTCACCCAGTGCATGCACCGCGTCCTTCACCTAGGGGTCCAAAAGGCTCTTGACATGGTGGTTTCCCACTACCGGGTCGACCTCGAGGCCATCTCCACGGGCTACGTCATCCCCGTCGGCGTCGACGACGAGGTGGAGATGAACCGCGTGGACACGCTCACCACTCCCGCCGCCAATATCCTCACCGAAGACTTCATGGAATTCCTCATCCCGAATGCTCCCCCGGCTGGCGGCCCTCAAGCCTAAAATCAGTTGGGCGTTCGTGCCCTTTATGCGTTTTATGTTAGAACTTAAGCCACGCGGCTATGTAGTAAACATTTGCTGCTTGAAACACTTTGAATGTTTGTATATTTTGAGTACTTGTTGTCTATTTCGATAGCTATGTTGTTCTGTTTCTCCCACTTTCTTAGGCAAATTTTGGCCAGGAAGATTTCGTTTGCGCGAGTAGCCTGTAGGCAAAGCAGCGAGGGGGAAGGACCGTATCCTGCTGGAGGCGTGGGCTATCCCTGACTTGCGTTTCTTCGCACTTTGTCCACTTGCATCCCGCGTGAATTCACCCAAAACTCGGGTCGAAGCATACTTGGCATGTTTGCAATGGATTTTTTTGCGAAAAATGGGACCATTTTTTTTGGGGGGGGGGGGGGGGGGGTTTGGGGGGGGGATGCCCCCCGCAGTAGCGCCCGAGGGGGACTTGGTTTTCAAGGGAAAGCCGAGTTGCCCTTTGACTTTATTAATCGATGAGATTTACATTTGTACAACCAACTGGGGTGTTGGGTATGTAAATGACGAAAAAAGACTTGGAAATCCTTTCTAAGGGTAGAAGCGACATAGCTGTTGGATGTTCTAAGCGTTGGTGAGTTCCTCACCGTCCTCATTCGCCAGTTTGTAGGTGCCAGGGTTGAGCACTTTGACAACGATGTAGGGTCCTTCCCATGGGGGCGACAACTTGTGGCGGCCTCGGTTGTCTTGGCGCAGCCTTAGGACTAGGCCCCCTTCGTCGAAGTCTCGTCACCATATCTTCCGAGCTTGGTACTACCTTAGTGCCTGCTGGTACCTTGCTGAATGCATCAGGACCACAGTGCGGGCCTCGTCCAGTTGATCCAGTGAGTCCTCGCGGGTTCGCTGGTTGGCGCCCTCGTCGTAGCCCTTGACTCTAGGCGACCCGTACTCTAGGTCCGTGGGGAGGACGGCCTCCGCGCCGTAAACCAGGAAGAACGGGGTGAAACCCGTGGCCCTGCTCGGGGTGGTCCTGAGGCTCCAAATAACCACTGGCAGCTCCTAGAGCCATCTTCGACCAGACTTGTTCAGCCTGTCGAAAATCCTGGGATTGAGGCGTTGTAAGATCATGCCATTGGCCCGCTCCACTTGACCATTGGTCTGTGGATGTGCGACGGCTACCTAGTCCACGCAGATGTGGTACTTTGAAGGACCGATACGGCGAACCAGAGAGGGGGGGAGTGAATGGGAGCCGATAAAAATTCTTCTCGATGGAGATGAGAACTCCAACAAGACGAACACGACTTCCAACACACGTCTCCAACTCACTACCCAAGTTGGCCAAGCCCACGTAGCCACTGGAGTGCCACTGGACCTAGGAACCAACACACACAACCTTCCGACTCGAGAACGCAGCGGAACAACAAACCCCGAGTCTACAGACCCACACCGGTCAGACTGGTGAGCACCACCGGTCAGACCGGTCCCCGCCGGTGAACCCGAGCAACTTCCACTAAGTGGCTCTACACCGGCCGACCGGTGAGACGCACCGGTCGGACCGATGGCGCCGTAAAGCCCCCAAGGCACCAAACAAAGCCAACCGACCACCAAACGAACCCAAACTCAAAACGAGCAGCACCACGGGACAACAAAGAACACACCAAGACACTCACCCGAGCGAAAACCCACAAGGGCTTGCACCGGTCAGACCGGTCAAGAGCACCGGTCAGACCGGTGTAGCTGGGCAGCTCGGGATGAACAGGCACCCGCGGGTCAACTCCCCCAAATCCGAATCTCGATCTCCCGAATCGCTCCACGGACTTGAACAAGACTTTGGGGATATCAGGAGCACCTCATGAGGAGTCCATAGCCAAGTTTAATCCCACCAAATCTCGTCCAAAAAGGAGGAATCGAAGAAATCCCGCCGAAAGCACTTCCAACCCAAGAAATCAAGAAACCCCAAATTCGAGCAACTTTTCTCACGGATTTGGGAGGGGGATCACAGCCCAAAGAACCACGAAGGGTTCCCACAAATTTCCCCCACCGAATCACCAAGAGAAAAGCCCCAAAAACACTCCAAAGAAATCACCGGAAGAGGGCTCCGAAAATCACCACCAAAAACAACCGGGTAAAACACATCCAAACCTTGAGGAATCACGCCGAATCATCTATACATGAAACAAGGATTCGTACAAGGTCTAGCAAGCCGCCCGATCATCCATCCCTCTCTACAAGATCTCTCCGTGAAGCTCTCTTGCTAGTCCTAAGGAAAACCTAGAGAAAATAGGTAGAAAATAGGAAAACTAATGACCTAGGGTTCCAAGGGTTGGCTGCCATCCTCTCACCTCTTGGGTTATATAGGCGGCAACCGAATGTCTAAAATGCCCCTCTCTACTAACTAGGGATACAAGCCCCTCAAGGGCGGATTTGGAATTCTTGATGTCTTCACCATCGGACGGATGCCCGGCGACCGCACCCTGCGTAGCCTCGACGCAAGCCATGCGATCCCGACGCGTGTCCTCCGCTTCGAAGGTTCCGGACTGCGTCGTCGCACACCGGTCGGACCGGTGCTCTTCACCGGCCGACCGGTCCCCACCGGCCGAGCCGGTCGACCCACCGGTCGGACCGGTGCCGGTGCCGCCGCACCTCCGTCTTCGGTTCTCGGTCTTGGCTTTGTGGATCAACCAAGGAACCCGGTGGTTTTCTCGGTGAACCACCGGAAACCCCGTGAACTCGGTGTAGCCTCCGCCAATCTCCACTCATGACTTGGCTCCCACGTAGTCCCGGCTCGACCTTGGTTTTGAGGCTCAACCAAGAAACCGTCCACGACTTCATCTTGCCGTTCATGCCACCATGCGGCCCGCACTTGACCCCCGCCGGCCACCGGGTCCCTCGAACGAAGCCTACTTGTCTTCTCCACACCCGGAGGCCTCACCGGCGACGACCTTTCGCGCTTGTTCTTCACCTCGCACCAACACGAGTCAAGCCGCAACCTGCACCTGCAATACTTAGCCAAGAATCAGTCCACACAACGTTGTCAATCACTCATCACACAAGGAAGCGACCATCCACCGGTCCTCGAACCACACATGGTCCTCAATCTCCCCCTTGATGAGTGCATTGACAACACCCACACGAAAGTAACGAGAGAGAAAAGAAAAAGAAAAGAAACGAACAAAAAGAAACTCCAACAAGCGATCGAAAGCCGAACAAAGGCAAAGAGCAAGATCACTTGAAGAAGACAAGTCTCGGACCCCTTAGGCAAGGGCAACGGCTCGACACATCCGAGACAAAGCAAAGCTCAAGCAAAGAGCGCAAACCACCAAAACAAAGCTTGAACAACCACAAAAAGCTCCCCCTGCACACATGCAAGCTCCCTCTGAACCAATGCAACTCCCCCTGGACGAATGCATGCAAGAAACCACATGAAACGAGGCAGGCGCAAGCAACCTCACTCACACCGGTCGACCGGTGCCCAACATATGTACAGGACCAGCACTCACACCGGTCGGACCGGTGCTCTTCACCTACGTCGGACCGGTGTACAACGGAGCCCGTAAATGGCTCGAAACCACCCGAAAACCTTCTAAATGCGCCGGTAAGCCATTTCAAGCTCAAACTTCTCCCCCTTGTTGGCAATGCATGAATCAAGCCAAAAATGCAAAACTTTCAACCTAGAGCTTCTCAAATATACAAAATTCAACAAAGAATGCTACACATGTCCAAATGAGCAAGTTAGGTACTCTACGGCTTCGTATCGATCTCAACTACATGATCACCAAGTTTCACAACCATTGGACGAAGCTAACATGGATTTTGGCAATTTTGCGAAAAACTTGCCTCTCATGAGCAAAGTCCTAAACATGATCAAAACATATCAAAATGGCAAAGCCACACAAACTTCATGCTAGGACAAACTATTCTAACCATAAGACCATCACAAACACCCACAAGCACCTCATGTCATGTCAAAGCCACCGAGCCATGTGCCTACTTCTATGTATGAGACTTCTCATTGGTAGGCATCATGCAACGGTTTAGCACCCAAAGCAAATTAAATTCAGCACATATGACATGGGAGCACATTTCCAAGCATTTTTCATTTCATTTTCAGATTTGTAAATGGTACATGAAATGTCTTTGCGACAAAAAGGAACTTATGCTCCTCCACAAGATAAATCTAGAGGGCTAAACATTCATGATGGCAAAAGAGCCTTTGGCCCCATATGATCAATAAGCTAGCTATCCAACCACAAATTAAGCATAGCAAGGCCACAAAGACATGTCAAGAGCATGTAAAGGCATTTACACATGAGAGAGCATACATGTGACATTTTTCAAAAGCATAGCTATCAACCATGGATTATTCATCAAGATCATCAAGAGCTAAGCCAAACTAACCGTAGCATACCAAACAAGCTCACAAAGACATATATCTCATTCCATGGTGAACAATGTATATGAGAGAAGCTTTCCTAACCAATGCATATGATACAAAATGCATGCAATCTAAGATACAAGGATGCCTATACATCATGTTACATATGCCATGCCAAAATGCAAGAAATGCACAAAGGAAAGCTATACATATGCTACAAACCGGCTCCTCGAGGGGAGGCAAAACGGGCTCGACACCACCGGCAAAAGAAAGCTCCCACACACCCAACTCAAGAAATCAAACACACACCAAGTTCCCCCCGCAAACGAGTGAAAGTTGCTTGGTCTAGGGGTTTGGTGAAAATATCGGCTAGTTGGTCATGTGTGGGTACATGGATCAAAGCTATCTTTCCTTTCTCAACATTGTCTCTCAGAAAATGATACCTCACTTCTATGTGCTTGGTTTTGGAATGGAGCACTGGGTTCTTTGCAACGCTTATGGCACCGGTGCTATCACATTGAAGTGGGACATGGGTATACTCCTCACCAAAGTCACTCATGGTGTAGGTGATCCAAAGGAGCCGAGAGCAACAACTAGCGGCGGCAACATACTCGGCTTCGGTCGTGGATTGAGCAACACTCGACCGCTTACGAGAAGACCAAGACACCAACGAAGAACCCAAAACTCGGCAAGTCCCGGAAGTGGACTTCCTATCCAACCGACACCCGGCAAAATCCGCGTCCGAAAAGCCATGAAGCGCCAAAGAAGAGGACGCGGAGTACCAAAGGCCGAAGTCGGGAGTGTGACGCAAGTACCGAAAATTCTCTTCATCGCTTGCCAATGCGAAGTCCTCGAGACGCTTGAAAACGAGCGCACGGACACACCGAGAATCGTATGTCCCGGCCTCGTCGCCGTCAAGTAGAGGAGTGACCCGATCATGCTTCGGTACTCCTTCTGGTCCACGTGTTCACCTTCCTCGTCCGCATCAAGAGCCGTAGTCGTACTCATCGGCGTCGTCATAGCCTTGGAGTCCTCCATCTTGAACTTCCTCACAATGTCCTTGGTGTACTTAGCTTGGTGCACAAATGTTCCTTCCTTCGATTGCTTGATTTGTAGCCCGAGGAAGAACTGCAACTCACCCATCATACTCATCTCGAACTCCCTGCTCATATCATCTGCAAACCTCGCAACAAGAGAGTTAGACGAGCCACCAAAGACAATATCATCCACGTACACACCGCACAATCGGGATATCTCTCGCCCCGCCTCGCAAAAACAAGGTCCGATCGACCTTCCCCATCTCAAAACCTCTCTCAAACAAGAACCCCCTCAACCCGCCATACCAAGCTCTAGGCGCCGCTTCAACCCATACGGCGCCATCCTCAACTTGTACACCCCGTGGGGGTACTTCTCACTCTCAAACCCCGGAGGTCGTCTCACATACACTTCTTCCTCCAACA
This sequence comes from Cenchrus americanus, assembly GCA_947561735.1. Lineage (NCBI taxonomy): Eukaryota > Viridiplantae > Streptophyta > Magnoliopsida > Poales > Poaceae > Cenchrus > Cenchrus americanus. Next base: position 59,744,968 of record OX387241.1, read on the forward strand.
CTCCATTCGAAAAGCACTCTTCACATCCATTTGGTGCAACTTGAACCCTTTAGCCACGAAAAGGCTAGAAGGATCCTAATCGCCTCCAAACGGGCTACGGGAGCAAAGGTCTCCTCGTAGTCAATCCCCTCCTTCTCGATCGAACCCCCGAGCAACAAGTCTCGACTTGTTCCTCACAACCTCACCCTTCTCTCCCTCTTTGTTTTTCCACACCCACTTTGTACCAATCGGCTTACACCCCGGGGGGAGGGTCAACCAACTCCCACACCCGATTCCTCTTAAAGTTCTCCAACTCCTCATGCATCGAGTTAACCCAATTGTGATCGGATAGTGCGTGTCCAATGTCTTTGGGCTCGAAAGAAGCAACAAATGCAGCATGAGCAAAATGGGAATTGTTTCGAACCCTCGACCGTGTAGTGCGTTCATTCATGTCGCCGATGATCCTCGAAGCCGGGTGATCCACCCGAACTCGCCGGGGAGGTTCTCGCCTCGAAGCTACCTCCCCCTCAACATCGCCTTCTCCTCGTTCTTGATTTGTCGTCGTAGGTGTAGCAGAGGGTCCATCCATCATCGTAGTCGAAGTGGTGGGTACATGTTCAGGCGGGGGCACCACACCGCCATCTTCATCATCACCATGTTCATGCTCCTCCTCCCGAAAGATCTCCTCGCCAAGCTCATCATCACCGCACACTCAAAGACAAGCCGACTACGTGGCTCGTCTCGTCGAAGGTTACCTCGCAAGTCTCCACGATTTGGTTAGTTTCAAGATTGAGCACACGATATGCTCTAGAATGAGATGCATAACCAAAGAAAATGTCATCGACAGACCTAGCCTCAAACTTATCCAACTTCCCGCCCTTTTTCGAATAAAACACTTGCAACCAAAGACATGGAAGTGACTCACTTTGGGTGTGCGACCATGCATCAACTCATAGCATGTCTTCTTCTTGTGCACTCCGAGGTATATTCTCGTTCGACACATAGCATGCGGTATTCACCGCCTCGGCCCAATACCTCCTCGGAGTCCTATGCTCATCAAGCATCGTCCGAGCCATCTCGCACAAGGTCCGTTCTTCCTTTCCACAACACCATTCTGGGGAGGCGTATACGGACTCGAAAACTGGTGCTCAAGACCCAAGTCATGACAAAAGGTTTCAAAACGAGAGTTCCTGAATTCCGAGCCATTATCACTGCGAATAGCTCGTATGGCATCTCCGTTCCTCTCGTTCCTCAACCTCAAGACTAGATCTCGAACAAAACCAAACGTCTCCCCCTTATCCTCCAGAAAGAACACCCACGCATACCGAGAATAGTCGTCCACCACAACAAGGACATACCACTTCCCACCCGCGGATCGCACACGAGCCGGGCCAACAAGGTCCATATGGAGCAGCTCGCATGGACGCTCAGTCATCACATCGGTGAGAGGCGGGTGAGAAGAGGCCACCATCTTGGCATGCCTACACGGAGCACAAACCAACTCTTTCTCAAGCTTCAACCGTGGCAATCCTCGGACCAAATTGAGTTTACTCAAGCGAGACAAAAGGTCAAAGCTCAAGTGACCCAACTTCCTATGCCACTTCCACAACTCACTCGAAGAACCAGCCAAGAAACAACGCTCAACACCCGAAGACTGAGAAAAATCAGCACGAAACACCTGACCCTCGGGAACGACCATACAAACAAGGTCCCCTCGAGAGTCCACAATCCGAGAACCACCAGGCCGAAACAACACCTCAAAACCCTCATCCAACAACTGAGACATAGAAAGCAAATTGTACCCCGGCCGATTGAACAAGAGCAACACGCCTCAGAGTGATCTTGTCACTCACTTTTATCTCACCTTCTGAAAGCACACGCCCACGCCCATTGTCCCCAAAAGTGATGTACCTCTTCGTCACCACCGGGACGAGACTTGAGAACCACCCCCTGTCTCCGGTCATATGCCTCGAACAACCGGAGTCAATCAACCAAATGTTCTTCAAGTCTCCCACCTGAAAATCAAAAATAGGCACGTGAGCGAACAAACGACTCAAAGATCGGGGTTAGTACCAAAGGAGGAAAACCGAGTGCCGAGCCATTTGCTCGAAAGTGGGGTTAGCACCAACCAAAGCATCTCTCCTACCAAAGCTACCTCCACGAACACCACCACGGTAACCACCCTGAGGGAACCACCCCTCTCTGCCTGGAGGAGGACCAAAACCACGCAAGAAAGCCCGTGGCACGTCCTTCCTCTCCAACTCAACGCCACGACTCCTCCAATCCCCGTATTGAGCACGAGGAGGAGAACGCCTAGCAAACGACCCACCGCACTCTTTCCGGCCCAACCACCGAACCTCGACCACCGAAACAACCCTCGCACCCGTACGAGCTCGAAACCCGAACATCCGTCCGTCCGGGCCCGCACCGGGTCCGCCGGGTGCCCCACACCGGTCCGACCGGTGTGACTCGGACGAAAGCAACACCACCCCTGCAGCCCTTCTTCTCTCCCCAAGCCCGAACCGTCCTCACAATCGCCTTGCCCCCGGGCATCCGCATACGAGGCTCAAGTACACCATCGGAAGGGTGGTACTTGTCCTTGTTAGCCCACTCCTTCTTCATTCTCTCCTCTCGCTTCCTCTTGAAGCAAAACTCCTCCTTATGGCCATCTCTCCCACAATAGCCACAATGGAACCTCACAAGCTTAGGCTTTGGCTTGGGATGTGGTCGCTCACTCGGTTTCTCTCCACTCAAACCCTCCATCGGTTTCTCACCACTAGCCTTCTCACTCTCCTTCCCAAAGAACACTTTCCCCGAAGTGCTCACAAACTTGATAGGCTTTTGTAGGTCATTTGTGGGTGTAGGAAACACGGGTGGAGCTGGGGTTGTGTCTAGTCGGTTCCTTAGATGGTTAGGTTTTGGGGGGAAATCATTTTTGTGGTGGGTTTTTGGTGGCTCGGGGATATTCTCTCCACTTCCCTCACCAACCTTGTTTGCTCCAAGCCCCTCACCATCTTGCCTCTTAAAGGCCTCGATCATCATCCTCAAGCGAGGCTCGTGGACCAGGACAACCAACCCATCAACTTCCTCAAATCATCGTTCTCATCCCGCAAACGATCAACATAATGTGCAAGCTCCAAATTTTTCAATGCATGCATTTCACGGAGTAGAGCAAGATGTAGGCATGGGTTCCTTCAATTTAGCCTCGAGCGAACTAGTGTAAGCATGCATCTCATCAATCTTAGCATGCAAAACGGGGCAAGAAGTGCAAGCACCTAGCAAAGCAGGTCTAGACTTAAGCTCGCCCACTTCAACCCTAAGCACATCTAGTTCCTCACACTTGGAGGCATGCTTCTCCTTAAACAAAGCAAGATCGGCAAGGAATATAGAGCAATCAACACAATCATTCTCATCGAGACAACGGGGCTAGCCTTAAGCGAATCAATCTCAAGCTTGCTATCAAGCACCTGTGTCTCTAGCTCGCCCACTCTAGTCCTAGCATCCTCGAGTGAAGCCCTAAGCTCTTTCCTCATTTTCTTGGCCTCTCTAAGCATGTCATCACGATTATCAAGCAAAGAGCCAAGCCTCTCATTCTCCGGCGCAAGAAGGGAAGCTCATCACGCACCTCGTCGTCGGACTCGCAGTCCGAGTCGCTCCGTGTGCTCTTCTTGCCTGCCGGAGCTCAACGCCATAGTGCGAAGCCATCTCTCGCGAGCGGCTCGGCCCGCTCGGGTTCTTGGACGACTTCTTGCTCTTTCGGCGATCTCCCTCGTCTTCGCCGGGCCGCTCGAGCTCGAGGTGGAGTACGCGAAACCGGAGTCGACGTCGCTCGCTCCAACCATCGCTCGGGCCTTGCCTCGGCCCTCCTTCTTCCTCGACCGCCGCTCGTCCTTGTACTTGTTCTTGTGCTTGCTCTTGTGGTCGCGCCTCGAACGTACTTGCCACCGTTCATCCTCGGCTTGTGCTTGTAGGCTGTCCTTGTTCTCGGCCTTCTCGGGCGGTCGGCGACGAAGTGTCCCGCTTGCCACACCGGAAGCAAGTCCTCGTGTTCCTCCTCATGTTCACGCGGTTCTCGTGCGGCCTCTCGAACCGCCTCGTCAACGCCGCCGGCTCGTCCTCTCCAAGGTCATCAAACTCCTCATCCGGCATAGACATCAAAGAGGAAAACGAGAACATCCGGTGGATGGGTTAGAGTTAGTCTTTCCTTTGGAACCACCAACGAGGGCAAGACTATGGGAATCGGTCGGTCCCTCGAGCTTGGCGGTCATGCCCCTATCCACCTCGGCCGACTTGAGCTTCGAGAACGGCTCGTTCACCGTCGAGTATCATACCTCTCCGACTCGACTATGGCCTCGAACTTTCCGCCCCATATCGTACGATCCAAAGAGTGTAAGAGCTTGACCGCTCTATCATGATCATCGTACGGGAGCACGTCCACATTGGCCCTCATGTTGTTCACCACCACCGTGAACCTGCGAAACAAGGCATCGATGGACTCACCGGGGAGATGAGTGAAGTTCTCGTACTCTCTCCGGTAGGTCGCATACAACCGTGCTCGAACACGGGCGTTCCCAACATGAGCCTCCTTCAACACCGCCCAAATCCTACAAGCCAAGTGCTCGGTGTGCACCCGATCGAACTCGGCCGACACAAAGCACGAAACAAGTAGTCGACCGCCTTATTGTTGGCGTCGAATCCGTCCCTCGACCCCGGAGCAAGGAAATCCATCGGTGGACATAGCCTTGTGTCCACCGTGACATCCCAAAGCGGTGACCCTTTCCGCGGAGGAACGCACCCATCCGCTTGCTCCACATCCGGTAGTTCTTGCCATCGAAGTGTGGAGGACCCGAACCTCGTTCTCGGTACGCCATCCTTGGATCTTAGAGCGGTTAGAGTCAACAAAGACCCGAACCGGCTCGATACCACTTGAAGGACCGATACGGCGAACCGGAGAGAGGGGGGGAGTGAATGGGAGCCGATAAAAATTCTTCTCGATGGAGATGAGAACTCCAACAAGACGAACACGGCTTCCAACACACGTCTCCGACTCACTACCCAAGTTGGCCAAGCCCACATAGCCACCGGAGTGCCACCGGACCTAGGAGCCAACACACACGGCCTTCCGACTCGAGAACGCGGCGGAAAAACAAACCCCGAGTCTACGGACCCACACCGGTCGGACCGGTGAGCACCACCGGTCGACCGGTCCCCTGCCGGTGAACCCGAGCAACTTCCACTAAGTGGCTCTACACCGGTCCGACCGGTGAGACGCACCGGTCGGACCGATGGCGACCGTAAAGCCCCCAAGGCACCAAACAAAGCCAACCGACCACCAAACGAACCCAAACTCAAAACAAGGCAGCACCACGGGACAACAAAGAACACACCAAGACACTCACCCGAGCGAAAACCCACAAGGGCTTGCACCGGTCAGACCGGTCAAGAGCACCGGTCGACCGGTGTAGCTCGGGCGGACTCGGGATGAACAAAGACCCGCGGGTCAACTCCCCCAAATCCGAATCTCGATCTCCCGAATCGCTCCACGGACTTGAACAAGACTTTGGGGATATCAGGAGCACCTCATGAGGAGTCCATAGCCAAGTTTAATCCCACCAAATCTCGTCCAAAAAGGAGGAATCGAAGAAATCCCGCCGAAAGCACTTCCAACCCAAGAAATCATGAAACCCCAAATTCGGGCAACTTTTCTCACGGATTTGGGAGGGGGATCACAGCCCAAAGAACCACGAAGGGTTCCCACAAATTTCCCCCACCGAATCACCAAGAGAAAAGCCCCAAAAACACTCCAAAGAAATCACCGGAAGAGGGCTCCGAAAATCACCACCAAAAACAACCGGGTAAAACACATCCAAACCTTGAGGAATCACGCCGAATCATCTATACATGAAACAAGGATTCGTACAAGGTCTAGCAAGCCGCCCGATCATCCATCCCTCTCTACAAGATCTCTCCGTGAAGCTCTCTTGCTAGTCCTAAGGAAAACCTAGAGAAAATAGGTAGAAAATAGGAAAACTAATGACCTAGGGTTCCAAGGGTTGGCTGCCATCCTCTCACCTCTTGGGTTATATAGGCGGTAACCGAATGTCTAAAATGCCCCTCTCTACTAACTAGGGATACAAGCCCCTCAAGGGAGGATTTGGAATTCTTGATGTCTTCACCATCGGACGGATGCCCGGCGACCGCACCCTGCGTAGCCTCGACGCAAGCCATGCGATCCCGACGCGTGTCCTCCGCTTCGAAGATTCGGACCGCGTCGTCGCACACCGGTCGGACGGGTGCTCTTCCCGGTCGGGGACCGGTCCCCACCGGTCGACCGGTCCGTGCCGCCGCACCTCCGTCTTCGGTTCTCCGGTCTTGGCTTTGTGGATCAACCAAGGAACCCAGTGGTTTTCTGGTGAACCACCGGAAACCCCGCGAACTCGGTGTAGCCTCCGCCAATCTCCACTCATGACTTGGCTCCCACGTAGTCCCGGCTCGACCTTGGTTTTGAGGCTCAACCAAGAAACCGTCCACGACTTCATCTTGTTGTTCATGCCACCATGCGGCCCGCACTTGACCCCGCTGGCCACCGGGTCCCTCGAACGAAGCCTACTTGTCTTCTCCACACCTGGAGGCCTCACCGGCGACGACCTTTCGCGTTTGTTCTTCACCTGCACCAACACGAGTCAAGCCGCAACCTGCACCTGCAATACTTAGCCAAGAATCAGTCCACACAACATTGTCAATCACTCATCACACAAGGAAGCGACCATCCACCGGTCCTCGAACCACACATGGTCCTCATACTTGTCACAAAATTTCAGGAACTTCCTACCGGTAAATTGGGACCCATTCTCGGTGATGATGGAATTAGGCACCCCGAACCGGTGGATGATGTCGGTGAAGAACGATACGGCTTGCTCTGCCCCGAGGTTTGTGATTGGGCACACCTCGACCCATTTAGAGAACTTGTCTATGGTGACCAGCATGTGAGTGTAGCCCCCGGGCGCCTTTCGCAGGGGCCCGACGATGTCCAGCCCCCACACGGCGAAAAGCCATGTGATGGGAATTGTCTGGAGGGCGTGCACTGGGAGATTGGTCTTGCGGGCGTAGAATTGGCACCCCTTGCTGGTGTGTACGACCTCGTTGGCGTCAGCAACCGCGGTGGGCCAGTAGAAGCCCTGGCGGAATGCATTGCCCATGAGGGTACGTGGCGGTGCATGGTGGCCGCACATGCCCGCATGGATGTCGCGGAGGAGCTCGCGACCTTCGGAATGGGTATGCACTGCTATAGGACGCCGGACGCGGCGCGCTTGTACAGCTCGCCGTCGACAATGGTGATTGACTTGGCCATCCTAGTGATGCGCCTAGCCTCAGACCGATCCGGGGGTAGTTCCTCTCAATCCATCCAGGTGAGGTACTTGGCCTGCCAGTCCCCCGCGCGGGGGGCTGGCTCTATGTCCATGGCCTTGGCCTCGTCCGCGCCATAACCCTCGAGCAAGGAGAGCACAAACGCCTCGTTCGAGGGGTCCTCATCCATAGGCTCTGCGCCCACTGGATTCGAGGGAGCCCCCGAGGGTTCCTCTTGACTCGAGGGTGTTGGTTCGAGGTTGACGGACGGTTTGCGACGTCCCACGCAAAAACGTTCGGGGGAACGGTGATTCGCCCCGACACAATTTTGGTGAGTTTGTCCACCTCCTCGCTGTACCGGCGGGGGACATGATTGAGATTGATGCCGTAGAACTTGTCCTCGAGGGCTCGTACAGTGTTGCAATAGGCCTCCATCTTGTCATCGTGACAACTTGCATTCTTCATGACTTGGTCAATCACGAGCTGCGAGTCCCCCTGAAGTCAAGGCGTTTGATGCCTGTCTCGATGGCGATTCGGAGGCCGCAAAGGAGGGCCTCGTATTCTTCCATGTTGTTTGACACGGGGAAATGTAGGCGTACCGCATACCTCATGTGTTCCCCGAGGAGTGAGATGAAGAGCAGGCCCGCGCCTGCCCCCGTATTCGTCACCGACCCGTCAAAGTAGAGGGTCCAACACTCGGCCTGGATTTGCGGTGGCGGCAGCTGTGTGTCCATCCACTCGGCGATGAAATCTGCCAGGATCTGGTACTTGATTGCCTTGCGTGGTGCGTAGGCGAGCGTCTTGCCCATAAGTTCCACAGACCACTTGGCGATCCTGCCCGCCACGTTCGGGTTACCGATGATCTCCCCCAACGGGAACGAGGAGACCACCGTAACCGGATGGGCCTCGAAGTAGTGCCGGAGCTTACGCCGCACGAGCACCACCATGTAGAGCAGCTTCTGGATCTGTGGATATCGCGCCTTGGTTTCGGATAGCACCTCGCTGATGTAGTACACCGGCCTTTGGACCGGTAGAGTGTGCCCTTCTTCCGTACTTTCTACCACGATGACAGCGCTGACCACCTAGCTGGTTGTGGCAACGTAGAGGTATAGAGGCTCGCCACCCTGGGGCGGTGTTAAGATTGACGCGTGGGCGAGGGTGGCCTTGAGTTTGTCCAGCACCTCCTGGGCCTCGACGGTCGAGGAGAAACGCTCGTGCTTCTTCAGGAGCCGATAGAGGGGCAAGCCCTTTTCACCATGCCGCGAAATGAAGCGGCTCAAGGCGGTAAGGCACCCTAACACCTTCTGGACCCCCTTAAGGTCTCGAATCGGGCCCAATCGATCAAGGGCCGTGATCTTCTCGGGGTTTGGCTCGATGCCTCACTGGGATACGATGTACCCTAACAACATGCCACGCGACACCCCGAAGACACACTTTTTGGGGTTCAGTTTCACCCAGTTGGCCCGCAAGCAATCGAATGCGATGCGCAGGTCTTTAACCAGGTCGTCCGCTTTCCTGGTCTTCACGACTATGTCGTCTACGTAAGCCTTGACGGTCCGCCCGATGTGGTCTCCAAAGACGTGCTGCATACATTGCTGGTATATAGCGCCCGCATTTCGGAGGCCAAATGGCATCGTTACGTAGCAGCACATCCCAAATGGCGTGATGAAGGAAGTCGTGAGCTGGTCGGACTCTTTCATCTTTATTTGGTGGTACCCGGAATAGGCATCAAGGAAACATAAAATCTCACACCCTGCAGTTGAGTCAACAATTTGATCGATTCGTGGCAAAGGAAAAGGAACTTTAGGACATGCTTTATTCAAATTAGTGTAATCTACACACACCCTCCACTTCTCATTCTTTTTCTTAACTAGTACAGGATTAGCTAGCCACGTAGGGTGAAAGACTTCCTTGATGAATCCGGCCTTGAGGAGCTTCTGCAGCTCCGCTCCGATCGCCCGACGTTGCTCTTCGTCAAAGCACCGTAGCCGTTGTTGCACGGCTCGAGACTGAGGTAGGATATCAAGGGAGTGCTCGGCGACCCCCCTCGGGATGCCTGGCATGTCCGAGGGGCTCCACGCAAAGATGTCGGCGTTGGCGCGGAGAAAGTCGACGAGCACCACTTCCTATTTCGGGTCGAGGGTGGAACTGACCCTCAACGCCTTGCCCTCAGGGGTAGCAGGGTCGAGGGGCACCTCCTTGGTCTGCTCGGCAGCCTCGAAGCTGCAGGCATGCTTGGCGGTGGAGTCGAGGTCCTCATTGATGTTGACGGTGGAATTCTGTCAACCTAGCCATGAGTTTACCTTCGGTGTTGGCATGACTTTTGTATCTTATCCATTGGTACTAACTCCCGTGGTATAACAAGTTCACTTGTGCATGTCGGTTTTGGAGTTTAGTGTTTATGCAGGGTTTTAGCGTTGAAAGCAAGACTTCCGGGATAAATTCATTAGGCACCTCATGACAAGACCTTGAAGCCCGGTACAAGTCAAGGAATGAAGTGAACACGACTCCAAGAAGCCCAAGGATTAAGCCCGAGAAGATGACAAACTCTGAGGACCTAGCCAGAAAAGTGCCGAATCTTGCGAGACAAGGAGCTTCGTCCACTTCGGAGAGAAACTGACGACAAGGGCCCTCATGCAAAAGGGGGAGGATATAGAAGACTGGGGAAGCAACACCGGGCGAAGGAGGACACGAACTGGGCCGAAACGGGCCCAGGCCGGTCGGCCTAGGCCAACCGGCCCAGCTTGTTCCGGAGCCCAATCGGCCTCCCCTTTGACCTAGTTGCATCTCTGGCTATTTATAGCCCCCTGACTGAGAGCCACGCATCAATCAATTCGTCATCCGCCACCGAGGAGCAGAGAAACTTGAGGGACACCATCTCGGAGATGAGGGTCGTGCTAGTTGTCTAGGGTCTCCCTAGCCGACGTGGGAACCTTGCATGGAAGACCACGTCGGAGCTCCGGAGCAAGGATCAAGATCGAGGTAGGATCCCGGTGGTGATCTTGCTCATGTAATCATTCATGGTGAAGTTTTTATAGTGAATCCGATTTCTAGCGATCAAGTGCCTTCTCGATGATTTTGTTTTCTTCTTGGTTTTGCTTCTTCCCCAATCTATACTTAAGATAGATTGCTTAGGGTGCTCTTGTAGCTGCGGTGGCTAGAGGTGCATACCGGACCGACCAAGTGATTTCAACTTGTTCTTATCGAACTCGCCCTAGACTATCCGCATGAATAGGAATACATTGTGACAGAACGGGGGTTTTTGTGACGCTCCAGGTTTTTAATTAACCCTAACAGCCGGTCAACCCAGCTGACAGTGGTCAAATCACGGTCAACCTGGTCCCTCACCCCGAAAAACTCACTAACCTACTCTATTGAACCCTTTTTACTAGTAGACACACCTGTGGGGCCAACCCATGGTCAAAGATTTGGTCAAACCCCACTTCACCCCTAGTGTCCATAGCCGTCTGTCGTAACTTTTGCCGTGTTCTCCAAAATTCACCTAAACACTTAAAAATCTACCTTTATGAAAGTTGTCCATCTTGTTGAGGGACACAACTTTCATGTAGATTGGCATTTCAAATTTTGAGTGGAAAAGCTTGAAAAACTTGCTCCAAGGTCAGCATCTACTGTTCAGGAACACAGGCTGACATTCAAAGTTGGTAACAGTTTTCCGCAAATTTTGTTGAGAAAAACCCTATATAGCCTTTTTGAAAATGATAGAGGGTAGCTAGATCTGCAACTTTCGTATTCAAAGTTGGGTCAGGTTTTATTCAAATTTTTGGAGCAATTTGAATTCAAACATGTGCTCAGTGAAATCAAATGGCTCGGGCGCCGTCGCGCCGCGACGTCGCCGGCCGCGCGCCACCGACCCTCGCCGTCCGCGCCGCACCCCCGCCCGGTGCCATACGCCGTTTGAGGCGCTCCTTCCCCACACGCCCGCGCCCCTAGGCACCTGGGTGTCCGCCGGAGCCGCGCGCCGCCGTGACCGCGCCGTACGGCCGGCGCGCGCGCCACGGACCGCTAGTCCGACGGCGGCACCCCCTCCGTACACGAGCCGGCCGAGGGCGGGTACCACGGAGGCATCTCCGTCGTTACCCCACCGTCACACCCGAGCCCACGCTATAAAAGGCCGCAGTGTTCTCTTCCTCCCCGATGCCGTCCTCGCGCCGCCGCCCCTGTCCACCGCGCCTTGCCGCCGCCGCCGGTGAGCTCACTGCTCCACCCGCGCCCGTCGCCGACCAAACCCTCCTAGACCTTCACTAGACCACCCTCAAGCTTCCCTGGCCGCGCATTGAGCTTTACCACCTCGAGCCTCGCCGGAGTCCACGTGACCGCGGGGCGCGCCGCCGCGGTCTCGTCGCCGCCGCTCGCCGGTGCTCTCCCCGACCACGCCACCGCTACCAATCGACTAGGGGTGAGCTCAATTGTCCGCCCGTGCCGCTTGTTGCCCCGGTCCGGCCCCACCTCGCCGCCGGCGAACCTCCCCGCCGCCGCAAGGGCATGGATGTGTAGTCCAGGGGCCTATGTGTAAACTAGGGACTTGATTGCAACGAAAGTTATCTAGGTTTCTTTACCAGTTAGTCCAGCGCATTAGAAATTCTCTAGAAAATCATTGAAAATTCAGAAAATTGCAAAACTAATTTTGTTGGATTCGCTGTGAAGAATACTACAACTTTTGTTATTCTCACATGGTCTGATTCTGGATATTTGTAACATGAAAAATAGGAATGTGAAAAACCTAGATCTGCCATAACTCAAAAACTATAAATCCTCTACATCCAAATTTTGGATATGTTGTGTATCATGTCATGAATATAGCTCCTGTGCCAAAAATTGCACAAAGTTATGCAGTAAATCTTTGTATATAAATTGTTTTCCTTTTATGTGGAATCTACCTAGATGATTTTTGTAGCTAAAAATATTTATTTTTTGTGCCCAACTTGTGCATGCTGTCTTGTTATGCCAAATCACACCTCTGGTGAATTAATCATGATTTTTGGTTTATCAGAATTAATTATTCTTAATTTATGCATGTTTTCCTTTGTAAATTAGTGAAGCAAGTTCAGTAGAGATTCTAGGTATGCTTGCTGGTTCTTTAGGCTTGTTTAGGACCAGAGAGCATGCAGGAGAAGGATTGGATCATTTTGATGCTTATTTATTTTTGTATGCATTTAATTTGATTGCTAGCTAGTCTTTTGTTATTTTTCCAAAGTATTTTATTTTCTAGCTTCCAAGCTTTGCATGTGAGTCCAGTGGTTCATTGTGGGTGTTAGGATGCTTAAGAAACCCTTCTTTAAATTTTTAGTGATTTAATGCTTAATAAAAATCTCAAAAGGCCTTTTAAAGATTAAAGATTAAAATAAATAAGGAAAATGCATTTTTAATTATTTTCCCTTTTTGGGAAGTGTTACCTAACTTAATTAAAGGCTAATACCACACCTTTGCTGATAAAAGAATTAAATTATAAATAAATAACTTTGTACACACCTTACTAGAGGGAGGTAAAAGGATGAAACCCTCACATGAAATAACCAGTGTAAAAGAAACATTAATTCAAGGGAGCAATAAAAGAATAAACCACATGTGATTAATAACCTTCCTAAAAGGAATTTAATATTTAATTATTTGTTAAGGAGATTATGACCAATAAGAGTTGATAAGATAAACAAACTGTCACATCACCTGAACCTTGCATCGCATTCCGTGTGGATCTTCCTGATGGTGACTACTCACTCGTCCCGGACTCCGAGGAAGGAGGAGCAGAAGCTTCGCTGCAGTACGTGGAAGTACTAGACGACACCGAGGGTGCTCAGGCTAACCTCGCTGACGAAGGCAAGCTCCGGTGCATCTAACTCAGTTTCAAATTTCGTTATTCAATTATCTATGGATGCTTGTGCATTTAAGTTCAGGAGTTGTATGGAACCTTAGATGCATGATCCCTAGGTACCTTTGTCCTTACTAGTATGATAGGTCGATAGCTGCTAAGCTATGGTACCGTTACAAGTCGGGTGGTGACATCACTCGCGTGAATAGGTTCCTAGATAAGAATCATAAGATCTCATTAAATGGATTTCTCATGTGGTAAGAGCAAGGGAATTGGCCTCCGGTCCAATGGCTATTGTGGGTTAAGTGTTTGAACGTACTAAGCACTTGTCGGGAATGGGACCGGTAATCCTAGTACCTTAATGAGGCGGCAAGGGATCCTACTATTACTACTCTTGGGATACGTCTCACGGCTAGCTACCGGTGGTGTACGGTGACTTCGGGTGCCTCGCGGGGTATGCCGGATAGCCTGCACCAAAGACTGTAAGATTCGATCCCGACCCGAAGAGTTTTGGGAACCGCTTGGTGGTTGTCCTCACGAGTGGCATCCCACCGTGTGTTTAGGTCAACCTTGCAAGGTTTGAATCAATCGATTGTCGGCCTCTCACCGTTATCTGAGACTACTTACTCCACTAGCCATGAGGTCCCTAATGATGGAAGTTGATGAATACTATGTTCGATTAATTGTATTGTACAACTTTGTCTGTACTAGATGGCTAATTTAGTAAAGATTAAACCCACTAGAACTTGTGCTAAAATCCTGAAAGTAAGGACATACTCTTTGTTACTTTTCAGCAAAAGAAACTCAGTGGCCAAAAGCCTTTCATGTCTAGAGTTGGTGAAATAGTTATCACCGACGGGTAAGTCTTGCTTAGTATTAGTATACTCAGCCTTGCTATAATATGTTGATCCAGGTAATGCTTTCGGTGATGTGTGGCCCGGAGAGATCCCGCCCGGCTGGGAGCTGGAGTGGGTGGAGGATGACGATTGAGAGCATCATGGATGGCCTCCCGTGGTGTTGCCGCTTTCCGTTAGTTAATTCTGCTGTTTCAAAAACTCTGAACTACGTCATGGTGACGAAAACTTCGGTCTGTAATAATTAAACTCTTCGGGGTACAATTTGGATGTTAATGAGGTTGTATCTCTGGACTCGCCTTCGAGTGAGTTTTAATGCATATATGTGGATCCTTGTTGCTATTTAAGTGATTTACCGGGCGTTAACCCAGCGATTAACGACAAGATGATACTTTATTATCGCTTAATGACCAAAGTGAATTGGTTTAGGCGATAGTACGGTATTTTCCTGGGCGGGTTGTCACAGTTCCGAAAGGCGGGCGTTTTCGGAATCGGACCGGAGGCCACGGTTTAAAGATGCTTTTAATGAGATTCGCTTTTCTATCTTCATCTATCTTGTTTGGAGCTACAACATAAGCATGATCTAGACTCTCTAGATCGGTTATCTCTTGCTTTCTCTTGCTATCTCTTTAGTAGATTAGATTAGATGTGTTTCCTTTATGAGTTAGTACATTAGATGCAATTTGGTTCTTCATTAGATAGCTTTCCTTGCTTTACTAGATTGAATCCTTGCGCTGCACATTGTTCCACGGATTTGATACCTTGGGTTCACCACTCGAGGGAAGAAGGGTCCCTTGACTATGACGGGAGACTTGTCCGCTTGCAAGTCTAAACGAACTTTGATACAACTATTAACCGTCAACAAGCCCCTTTTTCTGGCGCCGTTGCCGGGGAGCAAGCAATCAAGATCCAATCTAGTATCACTTATTTTTCAGTTTTTCTTTTTTGATTTTCTTTTGCATCTCTTAAGTTTGATCATCCTCAAAAAGAAAAAAATCAATCTAATCTAGTTTTGATTAACCCTAATTTTTCTTTTTTTTAGATTTTTGTTTTTGCTAACCCTAACCGGAGATGGTTGGCTACCTCTTCAAGAAACCCAAACTTTCTTTTGTGGATGATCCAGGAAAACTTTACAGGCAAAGGAGACGTGCAACACAAGCTAAAGGGTTGGAAACCCTAGATCGAAAAGTTGAAGTTGAAGGACCGTCGAAATCTCCAAGGGAATCACCACCTCCAAGTCCAAAGGAAGATCAACCTCAAACCGCCGCCCGTGGGAGAACAATCACAACCGGAGCGCAAGATCGAGCTATGCACCTCGGACATCGTTGATCTACCTATCATAAACCTTCAAGACGCCGTAAGGCCATTCAAATCAAGGTCTCAACTATCCATGTGGTGCAACACTCGCCTTTCACCGACGATTGCGGGAGCTTTGGAACATTTCTATGAATACATACGAGCCGGATTCCTTGAGTGGCATAT
Source organism: Cenchrus americanus (assembly GCA_947561735.1). Taxonomy (NCBI): domain Eukaryota; kingdom Viridiplantae; phylum Streptophyta; class Magnoliopsida; order Poales; family Poaceae; genus Cenchrus; species Cenchrus americanus. Next base: position 59,760,457 of record OX387241.1, read on the forward strand.
CGGTTTACTTAAGAGGAGGATGGAGAAGATGGAGATAGAGAAAGAAGCTCAACACCTAAAGGCTGCCGAAGCAAGATCCACATGCAAGGAGTGTGAGGAGTACGACCATGTCCAAGGTGATGGAGGTCGGAAGCTCTATATGTGAAGTGTTCATCATGATGAAGATGCTAGAGATGCAAGTGGGACAACTTGCCGGACAACCGATGGGTGACAAAGAAGAATTTCCGAGACAACCCCAAGGTCCCAAGACGACGAAGGCTACTCAAACTCATTCGGGGGATACGGAGGATCACACTAAGGAGACCATGAAGATCACGACCGAAGGACTGGAGTTTGAGATGCTAAGGCATTACATGAAGGAAGTTGTTGCATCCGTCAAGACCAAAAGACAAAGCCAACCTGTGAAGACCAAAAATATGACTAAGCCGAAGAATAAGCCCGTGCCCAAGATGGTGTGGAAGTGGGTACCCAAGATTGCAACACTCGCAAAGAGCATTGATCCGAAGTAATCAAGTGAAGAAGTCTAGCCATGGACTATAAACGAAGCGCTAGGCGGGAGGCAACCCGTTTCGTCGAGTCAAGAACGGGAGGACAACCCGATTCCAGGTTTTTCGAGTCTTTTCAAGTAATTTAGTTTTGAATTTTACTACGTAGGACATTAGACTTAGAATGGTTGAACAATATTAGAGACATAATTCTTGGTTGAATATTTTGTTTTGATCATAAACCCTTTACATGAACCATCCTATGTTGTTTGCTTCTTTTTCGAGATACCACAACCAAATAAATTCAGAACCTATCTCAACCTTTCATCCTCTTTATGATGTTGTGGTTGACTTGCTTTTCATGCTAAACAAAAATGAGTAGAGCCACGTCTTGTACGTAGATGTTATCTAAATTTCAGCACGTGGTAAGACTCGCGTGAACCTAGAAACTTGACTTTTGGTTGGTTTAAAAATCCTTATCCTTGGTTTCTCTAGAGTTAGAATTTTTCCTAAGCCTCATTTAATTTTATTTCATTCAAAATCTCTCTCATCTAATCAAAATTAGAACCTAAACCTATGCCCCCATGATCAAGCCGGGAAAAGTTTGCTCTCAACTAATGAATGCAAACAATACCAGTGAGACCAAAATAAAAGTAGTCGGAAAATATTTTCGACTTACATTTGTTTTTAATGATTTAAAAACTTCTATAAATTTATATTTGAACTCGTTAATAGCTCTGATTTTATTTTTTATTTTCGAAATTAGAGGAGTACTTAGCATTATAACATGCTTAGAGGGAGGCAATCTAGTTCACCTAACCATGCATGCGCCATGATGCATCATGGGATGCCCCTCAAACATATTTTATCAAACCACATGCAAAGTACAAGCATGGGGAGGGGGCAGCCAAGGCTTTGTTTTGTAGGAATATCATGGAGGCACGTGAGGCAAGGGAGTATGGAAGTGACTCAAAGCGAAAACATCAAGTGGAAGGAGCAATAATGCAAGCGAAGGAGTGGACGAGAACGTTTGGAAGGTGCACGCGGTCACGAAGCAACAAAGCAAGCATGAGTACACTAGAGAAGAACCAAGAGGAGGAGAGAGGTAAGTCTCCCTTCCAGCTCTTTGTTCATGTGCTCTAGTTTGTAGTCCGAAACCACCTTAGACTTAGCCATCCACCCCGCTTGTTTCATGCAACAAAACACATCCTAATTCCACTCAAAGTCCAGACTCCAAAATAATATTTGTGTATCTTGTTACCGGTTAAAAACCCCGGATATATATTTGTGACGGAGAGTGCTGCAATCATGGAAGAAACCTACAAGCTTTTTCACCAAAGAAAAAGGGATCATCGTCGTCTAAGCCATCATCGACAACCTCTTCGAGGAGGTGCTCAGTTTCCGAGTCTCCCGGAGTATTGAGGAGGACACGACACTGCCGAGGAGGAACCACACTCTTCTCCTCGATGGCATGAGGGCCACACGAAACTCGTTTATGAGGTTCACCAGACCTCAAGAACATATGGAGGAGCCGCCCGCCCGACCTCTGTAACAACCCAGGAATTTAGGTGTGTAAATTTTGCGAAAATTTAAAACTTTTTGCTTGAATTTGAGTGCTAACAATTTTTGAACCAAATTGCTAGCCCTTCTCTAAATTCTCCACCAATTTATCCCATTTATAAAATCTATATTTAAATTATGGTAAAATGTGTGAGTTGGATTCTTCTGGTTTTAAATGGATTTCATTTGTGAGGTTTGAATTTGGATTGTAACCAAATTCAAACTTAATCTCAAACTTTTAATCTAAAGTAATTTCAAAACCTTTAGCCACTCTCCTGGGCCGGCGGCACTAAAAGCCAGCTCGCGACCCAGCCGGCCCAGCAAACAGTCTAACCGCGGCGGCCCATCTATCCTATCCCTTCTCTTTTTAGCTTCTCTCGCTGACGACCGGGGTCCAGCAGTCAGCCTTCTTTCCTCTCTCTTCTCTTTCTCTGTCGCGTGGACCCCAGGCGTCAGCACTTACTTATCCTCATCCACCACACCAGCTCACCGAACCACCCCCTTGCGCCGCCGGTCTCGCCGCACCCGCACGCGCGGGGCGGGGCGCGGCCGGACCGCCCGGCCGGCACGCACGCCGAGGGGCCGGCGCGCGCGCGCGCGCGACTGGGTGCGACCGAGGGGAAAGGCGAAGGACGGATTTGCCCCGCTCCGCGGGCATCCAAGGCATTCCAAGCCGCGGCCTCGACGCGCCACCTACCCCGTCCGGTGGGCGGCCAGGGGCTTGGAGGGATTTTCCCCTCGAGCTGCCGCGGCGTTGATTCAAAAGGAGAGGGCCGGTGTGGCACGGAGGCAAAGCCATCCACCCCCCTCTTGGGGTTTCCTCTTCCACCTCTCGGCCGTGTGCACCGGTTTGAGGGAGAAGGCGGGCGCGCCACCGCCGCGCCGCGCCGTTGGGGAAAGGAGCGGGCCCGCCGCCGCCGCGACGCGCCGGTCGAGGGAGAAGACGAGAACCAGCCGGGGACAAGGAGCAGGAGCCGAGGCGGCGACCACCGGCGTGAACCCCTACCTCGCCTTCGTACGCCTCTCCACCGAGCCGGCCACGACTCCACCATCGCCCCATCGTGAGCACCGCAGCCCCCTTCTCTCTTCTCCCCCTTGGATTCCTTCCTGTGTTGGCTTCCCATGTGTGGAGACGCGTCGCTGTGGACTTCTTGCCTGAGTGCTGGCCTTCGCGCCGCAGAATTGCCGTGCCGCGGCGGATGGGGCTCCTGGGCCGGTTGTGCCTCTGAGCTCCGCCGTCGCCGCGCGAAGAGCGACGCGGTCTCATGTTTGTGAAGGTGACCTGAGGAGGCGTCGCGCCGCGGCTACCCCAAGCCGGCGGGCGAGCCCTCCTGGTGCGCGCCGTCGCCGCGCCCCGTTGTGCTGAACCGAGGGGAAACTCCTCGACGCGCCGCCGTGCCGCGAGTTGGCAGAGCGCCGAGCCATGGGCTCTGGTTTTCCTGGGATCCGGCCTTCAAGCCGTGGAGTGCTGTTCTTGCAGGTTGGGTGGGCGGAAGCCCAGGGTCAGGCGCACCCCGGCCGCGTGGACCGGGGCTCGCCGCGCTACGGACGGGCGACGCAGCCGCGACGCCACCGTGCCTCGGCACCGCGCGCGCCGCGCGCCGCACCGTCGGCCCCTCCCCGCGGGCCGGTGTTTGGCAAGTCATGCTGTTCATGGGTGGAACGCGAAGGCGGACCCTCTGCTAGCACCCCGCCGAGATGAGGGAACACGCCGGCGGACGGGGGAGCTCGCCACCGCAGGGACGCGCCGCGCGGCCGCGGGTCGCCTGGCATTCCGTCGAACACCTGGAACGCGTGTAGCCCCTGAGCTTGTAAACCAACGGTTTGGGCCGCCGGCTGGAAACGGGCCTTAAGCCCAGTCTGCTTTCCCAGCAGGCCGCCGGCCCAGTGCAGGCGAGCGTTTGGGGGGGGGGGGGGGGGGGTGAAACAGACTTGTAACGCAGTTTTGCTGGCTATGACGCCTGACTTTAGTTGGGCCGAAACCCAAATCGAGTGGAAAGGAGTCCGCTGGGCCGCCCACGGCCCAGCAGCGCTTTTGGCCCTTTTGCAGCCTGTTAAACCCGGGAGGCTGACGTCATGCTGATGTCAGCGGCGTAATTTCTGAAAATCCCTTTTCCTTTTCTATGTAAAAATTCCAGAAAATGTTTTTAACCTTTAAAAATTCATAACTAATTCTAGGGAGCTCAGAAAAATACAAAACTAATTTCTATAAATCCGTATTTGCGAAACCTTGCTGATTGTAGGTAGTTTGAGTTCTTTTGGATCTTCTAAATTGATTTTTATTTGGAGTTTTTTTCCTAGATGTGCACCGTATTCTTATTTTCGCGTCGAATCTCGTGCCGCAGACCCGAGCTTCGACCAGGAGGACGTGGAGGACCCCGAGTACACTGCTTCAGACAGCGACTGCTTCAACGGCAACGAAGGTGTCATGTCACTCCCAACCATGTAGATCCCATGTTGATATATAGCTGCTAGAGCTTTACTTTAATGCATTGATCTGATGAATTGCATACCCCGTTTAATAGCCATGCCTTGATGCTTTGATATATCCTGTTTCCTTGTTCTACTACCTGCGGGACTAGCTACAGACCCCTAGCTAGTCCCTTACCTCAACTATCCATACTTTTGGTGCTTGATTATGGATGGTACTCTGGGCTTGGCCTGAGATGTGGGTATCTCGGTGTGTTTCTAGCGTGTGTTCTGGGTGCGTATCTCCTTGCTGTGTTTTGGCGGGAGCGAGCCGCTTGGTTACGTGTGAACGGCTGCCGAGGGAAGATGCGATCTGGCCTCTTACCCGAGGGTCGTGTCGTGTGGGATGGAGATGTTGAGTGCTCGCTCTCGGCCCCTTAAGGACCGATCGTCGCTGACCTTGTTTCGGATGACTATTTTCGTACGGACCGCCCGCCTTGTATTGGGCGGGGGTGCGGGGTGAGACTTGTAGTGGATAGCACCCCTCCCGTAGGAGGATCGGTGTGATCGTGTCGGGAGTGGTCTTTCCCTCCTTAGTAGACTTTGCCCCGCGAGGCCGGGGGAAGGGTTCCACGGCTTCGAGGGACCTCTCGCGGGTAGTATGAGCTCGCCGCGGAGGCCGGGCCGTGCTCGGAGATGCGGGGAGGGTACTATCCACTTACTTGGCCTTCAGCCGTATGGTAGGGTCGGACACCGGTGACGGCCGGTTCCGGTCCTATTCGGGCGGGTACGGTTGTACAACTCGCGCAGTGTTAAACCTATAGCTATAGTCCGTGTCCACCGGTTATGGACAGCTCTTTCGATCTCTCACCTGACTAGCTACACTTCTCTTGTGCTTCTTCTCTCCCCCGAGTGTGTGAGCCCGGCTTCGGCCGTTGAGATGTGGGGATAGGAGCCGGTGGGCCCCACATCGCAGATGAGAGTTGGGTTCTGGATCGTGGTTGAGATCCGGGGTCTTGGTGTGGTATTCCTTGAGCGGGGTGTGGACCCCTGAGGTGTGGACCTCGGAAGCGGAAGCTTCCCCGAGGTGTGGACCTCCTAGCTATATTCTGCTTACCTTGTACGTTGCAATGCTGCTTGGCTTAAGCTTTCTACAGCCAGAATAGGGATATCTCATGCATAGTAGAACATACACCGCTTTTGCCTCTTTGTTGGGAAGTCGACATGACCTACCCGCTTATCGGGTAGACCCCGGTGACTCGACGCAGCCGGACTACGACTTCGACAACGACGGTTGGGTGGACTAGAGCTCTTCCTACACTTGAGCCGCCGCGGATATGGAGTTTCCCGCGCTTTCATGGAGTCGCTGCTAGACGTTTTATTTATGTTTGATTCAGTCCCGATGGACTTGTACCCGGCATGTGCCGAAGAGATGTACTCTGATTAATGTAATAAAATAAATGTTGTACTCTACTTTACTGTTTTTATCTTTCTATATGGATTTTGGCATCGCTGAGACAGGGATTGCACGTGGTAGCCCTCCTGGGACTACCACCGAGGTGCTTAGATTCGGGGTTCCGTTCGCGGAAATCCGGGTCGTTTCAACCTCGCCACTCGACACGATCATCTGCTCCACCTCCATACACTCCGCGATATTCCGAGGGGTTTGTCATCATGACGGAGGAGGAGGAGAAGAAGCTCGCTCGCCTTGAGTAGAGGCTTGTAGCAAACGTCGACTTCGACGACCAAGCTCTCCACATATTGGGTTTTCATACGGGACACCGAGGTTGGGTGCAATTCTCTAACAGAGTGTCGGCAAACACCCACAAGGAATTTGCCTAGGAAATTCTCATGACCATGGCGCATATCCTTGATGAAGGAGTGCTGAGTCTCTCATTCCGTTTGGAGAGAGCCATTCGCACCAGGAGGCCATCCACAAACTAGAGAGAGAGGAGGGAGATCTCTGGAGGGAGATCAACCACCTCGAAGGAAGCACCCACAAGTGGAGAAGAAGGAAGACACCGTCGGAAGGGTAACCATGATCAACGGTGCTATGTCTAGCACCTTGATGGGTTAATCTCTTTATCCATGGGTTGTAATCGATCTTGATATTTAATCATACTTTGTTGGATTATCTATCTATCATATTGTGTTGAATATACTTTATTGCTTAAGGTTAGCTACCATGCCATAAAGGGAGTAGAGCTCCAATGCTTCCTTGGATCCATTCAATACGCCGTGTCCATCATAGGTTTAGTCATGAATACCTTCGCGTAGTGAGTACGAGAGGAGGGAAAGGGCGAAACCATGGTCACAACCCTCGATAGATTAGATTGGTTTTCATGATCAAAACGATTGCATGTTCTAGTATCGTAGACCCATGGGCGAGTGTCTCCTATCTTGATTGAAGAAGCAGTTCCCTATGTATTAGGGAATAGCTCAGTTTTCAAAAGGGAGCCCCAAAACAAGTGGATGTGCATGGAGGCACATGGGAAGGTGTTTGGAGTATGATCGCGGGAGAAGCGTAGCAAAAAAGAAATTTTATCCGGAACCCCATCATCCAAGAGTTTCACTCATGGATGTGCAAAAGGATTTTGGGGAGAATAAGAGAGACAAAGATAACCAACACGGAGTTGAATTGGCTTTACTCGGCTTTGATTGCCAGGTAGCCAATCGACCCCATTCAACTCATGATCAACCGGTGGTGTTGTGAAGCAACATCGGGTTCGAGAGATGGTTCGGGGTGTTACCTCTCCATGTTGGCTATCTCTTTGAAACCAGGTATTACAAGGAACCCGAAGCATCTCCTAGCCGGGACCTCCCTAGGATTTGATTATATGAAGAAAAGCAAATATATAAGTAAAGATGAGAGAGGAGGCTTCAAAGTGGCCAAAGTAAATTTGCCCCCATCGGATGGAAGATTAAGACTTTTTCTTGAGGGGAAAAAGATTGGTTAGAGGAAGGACTTCTTGTGCCGGTGAAGAAAAATTAAAAAAGAAAGGATTATAAGAGAAGGTTCTTCCACGGCCCAAGAAGGAGGTGTGCAACAAAATTATGTGCCACCATTTGGAGGAATCCCGTCACTACCGAGTTACTACGGTGGTGTGCCAATGCAAGCATGGGGGAGTGGTGCAGCCATGCCCCCCACCAAATTTTGCGGTGCCCAACGTAGCCTTTGCGGAGCCATATGCACACTTTCCTTAACCACAACAAAATGTGGCCATTATTGGAGGATATTCTGCAAGGAACATGCAAAATATTGCAGCCATCCAAACCAATGCAAACCAAATGGGTGAAGGAAATGCAAATATCGCTTATGAGCTTTGACACCTTCACCTAGCACCGTCGGACAATTCATAGGAGGAGAGGCGCAATCCTATTGTGAGCAAGGGTACAACAATCAAGACTATCAATATCAACCACCGGCGGAAGATTAGAGAGAGGAGGAGCTTTAGTTATCTTTCCTTTACCCCCTTTTCTTTAATTTTCAACTTGTATGCGCCTTTGTATGCGTAGTATTTTCAGCTTTTACTTTAATTTTTTACTTTAATTTTCAGCATGTGTGTTAGTGTTTATTTTCATCATGAATAAAGTCACCACCAAGTTTTTACCATTGGTAAAGTTACAAAAGTTTGTTCCATGATGATATATGATTATAATTGCCGCTTTGTTTATCTTTGTATTTGTTTTATGCATGATTAATCTGAAATTATCTAAATGCTTGCTTAATCTTTAGCAGAGGTTATGATAAAAATAAAGACCCATAGTGTTTTATGTGCTCTCAAGTTTTAGATGGATTAAAGATGATTTATTTTTGTTCTTAAAAGTAATGCTAACCTTGTCATAAATACCTCTTGCGTGTTGCTCTACCTATCCAGAGCCATATAAATATTTGAGTGCAAAAACTTAGTATACAAGGTTTATTTTTGGGTGAGTTATTTCAGGCCTTGATTTCTCTGGCCCGAGACTAAGAAGCTGGTCATTCCGTTTTGCGTATCTATCTTTTTGCTAGCCTTTCTATCCGTGCATTGTGTATCCCCACATCGGAGATCTCACAAACCTCGCCGGATATCCACCCTTAAAACCAAATATCATCTTTTGTGATTAACTCCTTGACCACAACCTTTCGTTGAGAATGGATCATCAATTCAAGGAAGATCGATGGTGCCAAGATTGAAGATTTCAAGTATCTTTCCGAAGGAAAAGTATTTCCGGTACCTACCTTATCTCTATCACCTCTTTGCCCGAGGACGAGCAACGTCTAAGCATGGGAGAGGAGGTAGGTACAATGCAATTTTAGAGTTCAAGGGGAGCAAATAAAAAAATGATGAGAAAGAAAAAGAAAAAAATGAGAAAAAAGAAATAAAGAAAAATATATGTATGAGAAAAAAAGAAAAGAAAAAATATGAGTATGTATGATATAAAAATAAAATAAAGTGAACTCCCTGGTTCTCTAAAGTGCATTAGGGATTTCAAGGACTCAAGATTAAAGGATCCATACTCATTTTCCAACCATGTGCAATCCGATAATGAGGACTTCCTTTGTGCCTCGGGATCACTCTTTGCCATTTGCACATGTCCACCTATCTCAAAGTGTGTGTATTTTTCTCTTCCCCTCCTTGATATAACATTATTTTCCGATGACCTTTTTGACGAGTCTCGGTAAGATCATGAGAGCTTGTGTTGTTTTGACAACATCTCATTTATAATATCTTGGTAGGACTAAACTTTCCCAAAAAGCTCCATATAAAGCCTACCACATATATGAATGTTATGAGAGGGAAAGGAGTAGAATAAATAGGCTTGAGAGACAAGATGAGGTGTGTGACAGAACCGCCCAAAATAGTTCTGTATTATCGCCTAAGCCTGTCCACGTGGCCATTAAGCAATAATAAAGAACTATTCTGTCGCTTCCCCCGGGTAAAGCCCGGTAAATCACATACAACAGGATCGCTAATATGCGCTAAGCCCACACGAAGGCGGGACCAGAGTACAACATTACATTACATTACATAAAAAGGTTCACAAGTTCAACATTATTACAAACCAGATTTTTCATACATGAAAGTAAAAGTGATTCAAAGTTTAAACAGCGGAAAGTAAACTAAACGCATGATACACACAGGAGGCCATCCATGCATATCACTCAACATCATCGTTCTCCCATTAAACCTCCCATCCCTCTGGAATAACACCAGGCCAAATAGGATTACCTGAAATCAACAAATTAAGCAAGGCTGAGTACTAATACTCAGCAAGACTTACTCGACAAAAATAAAGTAAGACTAGGCATGCAAGGCTTTTTGGCTTGTGGGTTTGTTTTGCCAAAAGCGACTAAGAGTGGATCCTTATTTTCAAGTTTTAGCTTATATTCTAGTATGTTAATCACTCTATGTGAGTACCTGCACTAAACAAGCATGTTGTGCAAACAATATTAAACAGGTAAAATATTAATCCAAAATGTTCCATAAATAAACATGGGGTAGCCAGTGGTCAAGCCGACTCAGATAACGGCTAGTGACCGACGATCGATCGATTTATATCCTTGCAAGGTAAACCCAAGATACACGGAAGAGATAGACCCCAAGAATTCAAATAAAAGCAAATGCAGAGTCTACCCCGTCCAGGCGGTTCCCAACATCCCACAGTTTGGGATCAGACGCTACAAACTCTGGTACATGGTTATCCGGAGGGTATAACCCGACCAGTCCGGACTCACACACTATACCACGGGTAGCTAGCCCGGAGACGCATCCCAAGCGGGTAGCTAGAAAGATCCCGCCCCGGTTCAGAAGGTACTAGGCTTACCGGTCCCATTCCCGACAAGCACTTGGTACGTTCAATAGCTTAGGACCAGCACCATGCTACTCGGTTGAGACCGAACCCATTTCTCTTACCACATGAGCGAGTCAATTTCACCAACTTATGATTTCAACAAGAATAACCTATATCTCGCGAGCAATGAGTCATTACTCGACTTGTACCGTGTCCTTAAAGCATGGCACTAGCGTTCCTAACATACTAGTAAAAGAGCATAGGAGTCCTAAGGAACATGCAACTAGGTTTCAAAACAACTCCTGAAACTTAAATGCACAAAGTAAAGCATAAATACTAAAAAGTAAAAGACATTATTTTAATTTATAAAATGGGTTAGATGAAACTGGTGCTTGCCATCCTCAGACTCAGTACCAACACAAGCCTTGGGCTCTTCTGGATTTTGGTCCAGGTCTTGCTGCACACTAGCTTGATTCAATTCACCATCAACGGTCCCGTCTCCCTCCTGAGTGAGTGTGTACGTACCGTCGGGTAGATCTACACGTATACATGCATATGCATTAATTAAAGTTAATCTTGATGGTGATTGTGTGCACATCTAAGTAATTTAAGTTACTTAACTTCATCAAACAGCAAGGGGGTGTGTCTAAATTAATAAAAACAGAAACAAACATGATTTCACAATTTAGCACTTTTAATTCCATTTCTTTCTTTAATTACTTAAAACAAGCCTCTCTACCATAAATCCATATTAAATCATAAACACCTCAAATGAGCCTAAACTTTTGCACACAGCAACACATGCCTAAATTAAGCTCTCAAACCAAAATTTGGCTTAAGATCATTTGTACATTAATTTTTACGAAAAAGACAAATTTCAGCCTAGTAAAACACCATTAATTCATATAAAAAGATTTCAGCGTGCGGACCGGGTTGAGGGTGGGTGAGCAGTAGGCGGCGGACGTACGATACGACATGACAGGTAGAAGGATAGGGACATGATGGGGCTAGGAAAGCGGCCAGGTGGCCAGCTGCATGCGCCGGCAGTGCTTGGGCGCGCTCGCGCGTGGGCGCGTGGCCCCGGCATGGCGCTGCACGCTACCTGAGCGCGGTCTACGGAGAAAAAAAATCGAGGGCGGAGGGTCCACAGCAGGTCCACGGTCCACGGCGAGATCGTCAAGGTGTCAGTACGCCGGAGATGCCTGCTGGTGCCACGTGGACGCGAAAGTTTAGCCGCGCACGCAGGGGCGACGCGTCGAGCGCGCGACACCGGTGGCTGCACCCAGATTCTATTTCAAGTACCCATCTTCGAAAATGCATAACTTCAAAAAGAGCCAACTAACTTGAAAATCTCCAAAAATAAAAGTTGTAGAGGAGCTATAGACCTACAACTTTCCCAAAGGGCGACATATGTTTTGATCAACGTTTTGTCTGGGAACGTCGGCCGAAGTTGGCAGAATTCTCGGCCCCAAGCTACTGTTCACAGCGCGTTCAACTCGATTTTTGGCCAATTTGCACTCAAAATTGGAATGTCCGCAAATTACAAAAAATGTGTTCCCGGAAATAACGAACAACTTTCGTATTGGCCGATTTTTAACTTCTATAGTGAAATTTGGAGAACGCGCAAGAAAACCAAATCAGCTCTATAGGATCTTTAGAGGTTTGACTGAGACTTGAGAGTTTGACCAAGGGCTTAGGTGCAAAAGTATGCACAATCAAGCAAAACATGCTTATAGACTAATTAATCTTGATTAGCACATCTAATTGAGGTATTTATCTTTAATAAACACCTGGGGTGTTACAGTCTACCCCTCTTAAAAGAAATCTCGTCCCGAGATTTGACACAAGATTAGAGGAGACAAAGGTGGGGGAGGAGTGGTGTCGGATATGAGATGCACCCATTGTTGTCGGTGCTCTTTTTGATGGATTCACTGTAGTCGTGAATTTGGGCATGCTCTTCTGAGCTTGGGTGCGAAGTCTCTTGCATCTTTTCTTCTTAGTTCGATTTGTCTTGCCCTGCGAAGGTTTCAGACACTTTTTGACAAAATGCCCAGGCTGTTTACAATTGTAGGAAAGGTGTGCACCGTGATCACACGTTGTCGTATCAACAGTGTTGCTCAGCCTTTTAGCATGTGAAGGAAAATCGGTGCAGGTGATATCCCACCCATTTAAATCAATCTTTGGCAAATCTCGCTTGTGACTCTTACTCCTTCTTTCTTCCTTCCTAAGGTCCATAGGAAGTTGAGACGGTGGCATGAGTGAATCTAGGAGTTGCTGATTGGCATCTTGGTTCTGTTGATTTTGAGCTTCATGATTCATCAATAGATTGAAGAGATAGACTTGCTCCATAATAGATTCTGATATTGCTTGGGAAAGGCTGTCGGATAGAATAGTTTGCGATAGCCCTTGATAACGATTATGGATGACATTTTACACTAGTTGGCTTAACACCAAATTTTGGCCCTCCAAAATTTTCATGGTGTTGGCAAAGATATCCACCACCTCCTGTGCTGGTGGAAGAGACGGGAACATCTCATTGGGTCAAAGATTGACCGGATCTCCTGTGGTGGATTCCATTTCCTTGAAATTCCACGAGGATCCGATCAGTTTTCCCCAAGAGAACAAAAATCCAAATATAGAAACAATTAATAAGGAAACGTAGCAATAGATCGGGAGGTCAGAGAACTGAACCCGTGGATGTGATAAGAATTTCCTTAACTAAAGGATCGTCAATAAACACATTCTGCAAGGGCTCTAAGATTTCCATAATTTCCTTTTGAGAGTAACCAGAAGTGTGGTGGTAACTCAAAGAGTCAAAAGTTAACTTAAAAGGATATTTAAGGATACCAAAATTGTAGAGAGCATTTAGCAACAAGTTTCCCATGAGTAGCAAAAATGGAAGATAGGAAAAAGGCACATGGATGCCAAAAATCTCAAAACAAACTTGCTCATAGTTTATTGAGTTAGTGATTTAGGGTGATATCCTTCCTGTTATTAAATGTGCAATGGTTTTATTTTATTTTATTTTATTTTATTTTTTGAAAAGAAGCACCGATCAGGTAGGATTGCAATATTAATGCATATAAATGATTGGTGCACCATGGGATGGTGCACATGATGATGCTCAGCTGATGAGTGCATGGGAATGATGCACGTGCATATGATGATTGTGCATATGTTGAATATGCATACACACATATGGTGCTGATATCATGATGCCTAATGAGAGATGCACATGATGTGGGCATGATGCAGTGCACACATGATGATGCCCATGTTTATGAATGCGTGATGCATATGCTCATGAGATATGTTGCTCATGGTGCATAGTCAGTATGCTTTATTGCACCCATGGAGTTAGTTAAGAAAGGGGGAGCAATCAAAGAGTAGGGAACAAAATTGTGGTGAGTCATTTTCCATAACCCAAGATACCCAACGCGCTCCTTGTGATAATCACATGGCTGCAGACCACATGATACCCTAGGTTCCGTCGCGGCACCTTTAGTTAGGGAAACATCATCAACCACAATGAAGGTAGAGTTAAAGGATTTTTTTATACCTATGCAAGTTAGTCACCCAAGATTTCCCAAATGCACAAGTTATATAATGCGCAATGAAACTGTGTTGTTAAGGTATGCATATGCATTGTGATAAAATGCTCCAATTTGCATGCCACATGATTCTTCACACTTATAAACATGAATTTATATATTTGTTTGTGAGCAAGCATAGGGAAAAAATCAAGTTTGAGGCAAGGAATTTTAGAGAGAGAAAAGTAGGGATACCAACGCCAGAAAGTTGTGGGACCAACGTTCCATGGCTATAAGGAGTTGAAGTGTCGTCTCCTATCTAACAAAAGTGTGGGGAAAACGACCAAAGAAAAAGAGCACAACGGAGTTTTAGTTGACTTGACAAAAGATATGATATGTTCCTTATGTAGGTAAGAAGGTGTCGATACTTCGTATTCATTTTATTGCCCTCAAAATCGATGAGCAAGGTCAAAAAGAAACATTTTCAAGGTTGGGAGATCAATAGTGATCGAACCCATGATGTCAACAACTAGGAATAGTTGAGTGCTTCAGAGAGCATACCCACATGATACGGGAGTGAACACGTCAGCTAAGAAATCACACTCACGAATCCGAAAACCTCTACTCTGCCTTGGCGGTTGTGTAGCAAGCCAAGGTTCACAAACATGTTCAACTCTTAGAGAAGGAACACGAGGAGGCTGAATTTTGATGAGCGTGTCGAATACAAAGTTTCAACCCACATTTGTATTTTTAATTAACCCCAAATTTTCAAGGAAATTAAAAGATCTTATCACGATTTTGCTGGAAGAAAAATCCTAGCTATCAAATGATTTCATTTGGTACCCAATGCTTGGGCCATGCTCTCATGGTGCTAATAACACATTTGCTAAGAGAGAGCATATTCAAGCTGAGCTAGCCTCATGCATTGATCACCACACCAAATGGAAGGTAATAGCCACATGTATGGCACAAGTTCGATGGCAGCGACAGATTGTTACCGCTTGACTCTATATCAACTACTTCTCTGAAACTGAGGAGAGGGTTTCCGTCCATCGAAACAATGTGATATTCCCTTAGATATACATCCATAATTTTGCCAACAAAATGACAAGTAGGCATGTCTAAGGAGACTTTAAATGGAAATTTTCAGAATTTGGACAGCAACAGCTCTTAGAAATAAATTCATATCTCTCGGCCTAAGTGTCTTAAATTTCTAAATTTTGGTAAGCATGTGTAGAATTTCATAAACCACAACTTTGGTATTCAACTCCAGGACAGATTCAACTTTTACAGGGGTCGAAAAAATTAATTTCCAAAGTTCTGTCTAGCAATTTGGACTGCAGCTAGTAGCTTACTAAAAAAATTTCGATATTTCTTAAACTACACATGCAAATATGCTGAAATTTTGTGACCATTTCCATCACGAAATTATGAACCAATATGGTATTCAAGGTTTGCTCTATATTTCAAAGAAAGATGACTTAAAAATTTGAATTTCAGAGATCACTAATTCTGAAATTCAGCAGGACAGAGGCCTAATGTTTCAGGCATAACTCCCAAACTAAAAATCTAGTGACCTTTAGATTTCTACAGGAGGTAGATAGATACCTAAGAAAAATTTTTGGTATTCAAATGTTGAATCAAAACAGATTGGAAAAGGGTCTAATAGATCCATTTTCAGAGTGTCATTGCCCAGAAATTTTCAGCAGGGCACAACTTCACAAAAAAAATCATATCTCAAAAATTAAGAACTCTATGACCATGAGATTTTGACAACACAAAGTAGGCTATAAATGAATCATTTTTTGGTATAGATTCTCTGGGAAGAATCTGTTTGGAACTATAGGTAAAAATTTGAGTTTTCTACCTGACTCAGGATTTTGACAGCATTTCAGCAACACTTAGGCTAGCCATTTTGATCCTAACTTCAGTTTTAAACATCCTAAAATCATGAGAAATTCAGGGAGCAAACTTAACTAGGTGATGAAAAATTTCCCTAAAGAGCACCTAGCCAGAAATTTTCTAGATAATCCTTAGGAAGATATGGACAACAGCATGTTAAATTTTCGCTTAATCACCACATCAAAGCATCAAACTAGCACGATTGGTCCTTAAGAAACACAATTTAACTAAAGACCAAATGACACATGATTTAAGTTCATTTTTGGTTCAATAGCTTTTACATGATGCAAAAAGCGTCCTAAACTTCCTCACAAAGCTTTTAAGCTTAAAAACGAAGTTAGTGCCGGTGGCAGGGCATATATAAACGTCTCTCCCTATAATAACTAGTCGGAAGCTATTCGTTTCTTAATTACCATGCCTAACAACCGTGGTTAGTGTACCTGCAGAAAATCACAGATATTCAAGACCTTTTGTGCCAGCACTCACAAAAGCGTCCACATTCATTACCGTTCACTATAGAAACGGTATCCATGCATCAAGCCGCTACATGGACAGCGTCCTAATTAAGACTCTGACGCGACGTGAGTGCCCATTGGAATAGGCCTCACTAGTCCCTCACAGGACTTCCTTGTGGTACCACCACGTATGAAACACGTGACGAGACTTAGACGCGACGTGGCACCCAATGGAATGGGTCCCACTAGTCCCTCACAGGACTTCCCTGTGGTATCACCACGTATGAAACACGTGATGAACTAGTATGGTTGTGCAAGAAAGTAAGTTTTGACAAGAATAAATGTGCTGGAAGTCAGACTAAATACACCATAGAATACTAGCCACCTGAAAGAACCCAAAAATTTCCTCTAGGGCCTCTCGGACTAGATTAGACCTTAACGTCCTACTCTTTTAGCAAGATTATTAATCTTGGCAAATTATATTCCAAAAACAAGTTTGTTAAGGTATTTTAATTACTCTGGTGCATATCATCGCTGTTGACGGTGAAAATCCGTCAACCTAGCCATGAGTTTACCTTCGGTGTTGGCATGAATTTTATACCTTATCCATTGGTACTAACCCCCGTGGTATAACAAGTTCACGTGTGCATGTCGGTTTTGGAGTTTAATGTTTATGCAGGGTTTTAGTGTTGAATGCAAGACTTTCGGGATAAGTTCATCAAGCACCTCATGACCGGACCTTGAAGCCCCGTACAAGTCATGCAATGAAGCAAACTTAACTCCAAGAAGCCGGGGACTTGATCCGAGAAGACGACGGACTCCGGGGACCGACCGGAAAAGTGCGTCGAATCTTGCAAGACAAGGAGTTGAGTCCAATTCGGAGAGAAACCGACGACATGGACCTACATGCGAAGGGGGAAACATCCGGGAAGCAAGGGAACCGACGTGGGGCAAAGGAGCCCACGGGCCGGGCCTAAATGGGCCCGGGCCGGCCGGCCCGGTCCGGTCGGCCCCGGGCCCATTTTGGGCCCAAACACACTCTCCTTTGTCCTAGCCGCCAATCGGGCTATTTATAGCCCCCACGACCGAGAGCCACGGGGGGAGAAGAATTCGTCTTCGGCCGCCGAGGAGCGAGAGAAGAGAGGGACACCATGTCGGAGAGGAGAGGGTCGAGCTAGTTGACTAGGGTTTCCCTAGCCGACGTGGGAACCTTGCATGGAAGACCACGTCGGAGTTCCGGAGCTAGAAGCAAGATCAAGGAAGGATCTCGGTGGTGATCTTGTGTATGTATCATTGTCATAGTTGAATTATCAAGTTGAATCTTTTCTTAGCGATCAAGTGTTTCCTCGAAGATTTCGTTTTTCGATCGGCTTTGCTTATTCCAATTCTATTCGTACGATAGATTACATAGGGTGTTATTGTAGCCGCGGTGGCTAGAGGTACACGCCGGATCTTCCGAAAGAATCTCGACTTGTCTTTTGACTCGCCCTAAGCTCCCCGCATGAATAGGGATACGTTGTGACAGAACGGGGGGTCTCGAAAGGCGGATGTTTTCGGATTTGGACGGGAAACCACGATTTAAAGAGGCTTCTATTAAGATTCGATTTGCTACTTCTTCTCTTGCTTGGAACTTCAACAAAAAGCTTACCCCGATCCCTTTAGATCGGTTTATCTACCCAATCTTACTTTGTTTTCTCCGGTCTTTAGTAGATTAGATTTATCTTTGTTTTGTGCTCTTATCTAGATGCATTAGGGTTTCTCTTTTACCAAAGATTGAAGTTACTTGGCTTTACTAGATCAACTCTTGCGTCACACATTTGTTCCACGGATTCGATACCTTGGGTTCACCACTCGAGGGAAGAAGGGTCCCTTGACTACGACGGGAGACTTGTACACTTGCGAGTCACGAACGAACTTTGATACAATTATTAACCGTCAACAAGCCCCTTTTTCTGGCGCCGTTGCCGGGGAACAAGTGATCAAGATTTGGTTTTTTTATTGCCTTTTTGTAATTTTCAGTTTTCTTTTTGTTTTTCTTTTTGCATCTACTAAACTTTGATCATCCTCAAAATACATCTAATCTAGTTTGTCTAACCCTAGTTTTCATAGATTTATTTTTCCTTTCTAGTTTTTGCATACTTTGCTTATTGCTAACCCTAACCTAGGAGATGGTTGGCTACCTCTCCAAGAAACCCAAACCTTTTTGTGGATGATCCGGGAAAACTTTACGAGGCAAAGGTGACATGCAAC
Organism: Cenchrus americanus; assembly: GCA_947561735.1. NCBI lineage: Eukaryota > Viridiplantae > Streptophyta > Magnoliopsida > Poales > Poaceae > Cenchrus > Cenchrus americanus. The sequence continues at coordinate 59,778,823 of OX387241.1, forward strand.
ACAAGCTAAAGGGGTGGAAACCCTAGATTCAAAAGTTGAAGTCGAAGGACCGTCGAAATCTCCAAGGGAATCACCACCTCCAAGTCCAAAGGAAGATCAACCTCAACCACCGGAGCGCTGCGCACCCCGGACATCGTTGATCTACCTATCATAAACCTTCAAGACGCCGGGAGGCCGTTCAAGATCAAAGTCTCAACTATCCGCATGATGATTGCGAGAGCTGAATGCATACGAGTCGGATTCCTTGAGTGGCATATCGGTTTACTTAAGAGGAGGATGGAGAAGATGGAGATGGAGAAAGAAGCTCAACACCTAAAGGCCGCCGAAGCAAGATCCTCATGCAAAGAGTGTGTGGAGTACGACCATGTCCAAGGACGCCGTCACTAAGTTCGAGGCTATGGAGAAAATTTTGAAGAATTTAGATGGCAAGGTGACGGAGGTCGGAAGCTCTATACGTGAAGTGTTCATCGTGATGAAGATGCTAGACGCAAGTGGGACAACTTGTCGGGCGCCCGATGGGTAACGAAGAAGAATATCCGAGACAACTCCAAGGTCCCAAGACGGCGAAGGCTACTCAAGCTCATTCGGGAGAGATGAAGGATCACACTAGAGACCATGAAGATCACGACCGAAGGACCGGAGTTCGAGATGCCGAGCCACAAGGAAGATGTTGCATCCGTCAAGACCAAAGGACAAAGCCGACCGTGAAGACCAAAAAAATTGACTAAGCCAAAGCGGGTACCCAAGATTGCAACGCCCACAAAGAGCGTTGATCCGAAGTAATCAAGTGAAGAAGTCTAGCCATGGACTATAAACGAAGCGCTAGGCGGGAGGCAACCCGTTTCGTCAAGTCAAGAATAAGCTACGGGAGGACAACCCGATTCCGTGTTTTTCGAGTCTTTTTAATAATTTAGTTTTTGAGTTTTATTACGCAAAGACATTAGACTTAGAAGTGGTTGAACAATATTAGAGACATAATTCTCGATTGAATGTTTGCTTTATCATAAACCCTTTGCATGAACCCTCCTATGTGCTTGTTTGTTCTTTTCTTTTCCGAAACCTCAACCAAAAAATTTCAGAACCTAACTCAACCTTTCGCCTTCATTATGGTGCTGAGGTTGACTTATTTTTCATGCTAAAACCACACGAGTAGAGCCACGACTTATATCTATGTGTTAATAAAAAAATTCAGCACGTGGTAGAACTCGCGTGAACCTAGAAATCCAAACTTTTGGTTGGTTTTAAAAATCTATATCCTTGGTTTCTCTAGGATTAGAATTTTTCTAAGGCTATTCTAATTTTGTTTTATTCAAAATCTTTCTTATCTAGCCAAAATTAGAACCTAAACCTATGCCCCCATGATCAAGCTGGGAAAATGTTTGCTCTCAACCAATGAAGGCAAACTATACCGGTGAGACCGAAATCGACATAATAAAAAAATATTTTCGACTTGCATTTGTTTTTAATGGTTTAAAAACTTCTCTAAAATTATGTTCGAGCTCTTGCATGGCTCTGAAAAATATTTTAAATTTCGAATTAGAGGAGTGCTTAACCTTAAACACACCTTAATGGAGGCAATCTAGCAATCATGCATGCACCATTGGATTCCCTTTCATCAACTTTCACCAATTCCACATGCAAAGGACAAGCATGGTGGGCAGCAAGCATCAACTTTGCAGGAATTTCATGGTGGCATGTGAAGCAAGTGGAGCTAGGGAGTATGGACATAACCCAAAACATGAAGCATCAAGTGGAAGGACCAATAGGAGTGGACGAGAGCGTTTGGGCGGTGCAACTCGTGGAGCACGCGGGCAGGAAAGTTGCAGAGGTGAAATGATCGTGCTGGAAGAAAGACGAGGCGGGGAAGAGCACCGAGGCCGGCCTCCCCTACATAAGGAGCCCCCCGGCTCCCGTTTTCTGCAGGCAAGCTTCCCTCTCCTTCCCTTGTTTGTGTGTTCAAGTTTGTGTGCTCAGAACCTCCGTAGACATAGCCAACCATCCCAAGCTTGATAGCTCAAGAAAAAATCCACATCCTTAATCCACTCAAAGTCCACATCCGAAGCAAAGAGTTTAAGTGCCTAGTTTACCGGTTGCAACCCGGAGTTTTAGTTGAAGAAAGAGTGCAACAACCATGTGGAAGAAGACCACAAGTCTCTTCTCCAAGAAGAAGAGTTCGTCGTCGTCCAAGCCGTCATCAACCACGTCTTCGAGGAGGCACTTGGTTTCCGAGTCTCCCCGGAGCATGGAGACGGATACGGCACCACCGAGAAGGAACGATGCTCTCCTCCTTGGTGGTATGAGGGCTGCAAGAAGCACTTCCATGAGGTTTACCGAACCTCGTGGGCACACGGAGGAGCAGCCCCGCGCCACCACGACGATCGACTCGCTCAACCGCGCCACCTCCTTACACCCCGACATACTCTTCGTACGGCTTCATCATCTTATCGGCGGAGGAGGAGGAGAGGCTCTCTAATCTTGAGAAGAGGCTTGTGCCGAACGTCGAGTTCGACGACCAAGCACTCTACACCTTGGGTTTTTGCACCGACATATACTATATGTTGGGGCACCTCGGATGGGTGCAGTTCTCCAACGGAGTATCGGTGGACACCCATTTGGGGTTCGCCTTGGAAATTTTAATGACTATTGCACCCATCGTTGATGATGATGGGGTGCAAAGCTTGTCATTCCGTTTGGAGGGAGTCCAACAAGAGGTTTCCTATGAGCACGTTAGGGAGCTGCTTGGATTCCACAAGGGAGCTCCGGAGAAAGTTGACGTGCCACCCGGCATGTTAGCGGGATTTTGGAACATGATCTCCGGAGAAGCCCATCAACAACGCAATTGCATCCGCAACCCCATTATCCGGATATTTCACTCTTGGATGTGCAAGAGGATATTGGGGAGGATGAAGGAAACAAAGGTGACCGACACGGAGTTGAATTGGTTATACTCGGCTTTAATTGCCAGGCAGCCAATAGACCCCTCTTACCTCATGATCAACCGTTGGTGTTGTGAAGCAACATCGGGGGCGGGTAATATTGGTTCGGGGTGTTACCTCTCCATGTTGGCCTTTTCCTTGCGGCCGGGGATCGCAAGAAACCCCGACCACCTTTTGCGAGGTACCTCTCTCGGCATTGAATATTTGCGGCAAGGAAAATACATTAGTGGAGATGAGAGAGGAGGTTATCGGTTGGCCATAGTGAACCTACCCCTTCCCAACGAGAGGCTTAGGCTTTTCAATGAAGGGAGAGAAGATTGGTTGGAAGAGGGACTACTTGTCCCTGCAAGGAAGAACAAAAGAGGAAGAATCGTAGAGGAGGGTACATCCTCCGCACAAGCGAGTGGAGCACAACCCAATGTGCAACCATTCGGCGGAGTCCCTCCTCCGCCAAGTTACTACGGAGGGCCACAAGAGCAAGCATGGGGGGGTGGTGCACCGGTACCCCCACAAAATTATGTTGTGCCCAACGCTAACTTCGTGGAGTCCTACGCTCATCATCCCCAACCACAACAAAGCATGGCCATTATTGGAGGGTATGCTGCAAGAAACGCTCAAAACATCGCAGCCATCCAAGCTAACGCAACTCAACTTGGTGAAGGCAATGCAAATATTGCCTTTGAACTTGGACGCCTTCACCTTGTGGAGCCAAATCAATTCGTCGGAGGGAATGTCCAATCATATTACGAGCAAGGGTATTATTATCAAGATCATCAACATCAACCACCGGCGGAGGACTAAAAGATTTAGGAACTTTAGTTTTCTTTTCTTTTCTTTTTCTCTGTAATTTTCAGCTTTTGCTTATGTGTGTTTGCGTAGTATTTTCTGTTTTTATTTAAATTTCAGCAAGCATGTTTGTTTATTTTCAGTTTGTATTTCAACTTGATGTCACCATTAATAAAGACACCACCTTGATTATATCATTGGAAAAGTTACAAAATTCGTGCCATGATGATATATGATTAAAATTGCAGCTTTGTTCATCTTTGTAATTGATTTATGCATGTTTAAGCTAGTGCTCTCTTAAAAATACAAATCTGAATTTATTTAAATGATAGCTTAATTTTCAGCGGAGGTTATGATTAAAATAAAGACCCATAGTGTTTTATATGCTCTCAAGTTATGAATAGATTAAAGATGTCTTTTATGCTCAAAAATATCGCTAACCTTGTCACAAATATCACTTGTGTGTTGCTCAACCTATCCAAAGCCTTATATATATTTGAGTGCATAAACCTTAGTGTACAAGATTTATTTTTGAGTGAGTTATTGCAGGCCATGATTTCTCTAGCTCGAGACTAAGAAGCTGGTCATTCCGTTTCTGCGTATCTATCTTTTTGCTAGCCTTTTATCCGTGCATTGTGTATCCCCGCATTGGAGATCTCACAAACCTCGCCGGATATCCACCTTTAAACCAAATATCATCTTTTGTGATTACCTCCTTGACCACAACCTATCGTTGAGAATGGATCATCAATTCAAGGAAGATCGCAAGACGGTGCTAACATTGAAGATTTCAAGTATCTCTCCAAGGAAAAATATTTCCGGTACCTACCTTATTTATCGCCTCTTTGCTCGAGGACGAGCAACGTCTAAGCATGGGGGAGGAGGTAGGTACGATGCAATTTTTAGAGTTCAAAGGGGAGCAATTAAAAAAAAAGAAGTTCAAAAGAGGAGCAAGCAAATAAAAAAAAATCAAAACTTCGTTGTGAAAGTCATGGACTGAATATATGACAAGAAAAAAAATGAATGAATGAAAGAAAGAAAAGAATGAGAAATATGAGAAAGAGAAAAAATATATGTGCGTAAAGTGAACTCCCTGGTTCTCTAAGAGTGCATTCAAGGCTTCAAGTTAAAAAGATCCATTCTCATTTTCCAACCATGTGCAATCCGATAACGAGGACTTCCTTTGTGCCTCGGGATCACTCTTTGCCATTTGCACATGTCCACTCATCTAAAAGTGTGTGTATTTTTCTCTTTCCCCTCCTTGATTTAACATTATTTTCCAATGACCTTTTTGACGAGTCTCGGTAAGACCATGAGAAGCTTGTCTTGTTTTGACAACACCTCATTTATAAAATCTTGTTAGGACTAAACTTTCCCAAAGCTCCATATAAAGCCTACCACATATATATGAGAGGGAAAGGAGTAGAATATATAGGCTTGAGAGACAAGTGAGATGAGAGTTCATGAGCAATACACGAGAAGATTTAAATTTGTGAACTTGGTTTAGCTTTTCTTTATCTCGTTCTTTATTTCAAAAATTCTGAGATCTATTTAAAACTTTGTGAGCATGTTAATACTTGTGGGATAAGCTTAACAAGAATCTACCCTCCGTAGAGATGAAGGCTAGTACATTATGGAACTTTAATAAATTAAAATTTTGAGAGCATTATGTTTTCTCATGTGTGATCAAATGCAAAGTTTAAACATTGTTTGGCAATGATGATATCCATCGAAGGCTTACTCGAGGACGAGCAAGGTTTAAGCATGGGGGAGATGTTGATGGTGAAAATCCGTCAACCTAGCCATGAGTTTACCTTCGGTGTTGGCATGAATTTTATACCTTATCCATTGGTACTAACCCCCGTGGTATAACAAGTTCACGTGTGCATGTCGGTTTTGGAGTTTAATGTTTATGCAGGGTTTTTGTGTTGAATGCAAGACTTTCGGGATAAGTTCATCAAGCACCTCATGACCAGACCTTGAAGCCCCGTACAAGTCATGCAATGAAGCAAACTTAACTCCAAGAAGCCGGGGACTTGATCCGAGAAGACGACAGACTCCAGGGACCTGACCGGAAAAGTGCTCGAATCTTGCAAGACAAGGAGTTGAGTCCAATTCGGAGAGAAACCGACGACATGGACCTACATGCGAAGGGGGAAACATCCGAGAAGCAAGGGAACCGACGTGGGGCAAAGGAGCCCACGGGGCCGGGCCTAAATGGGCCCGAGCCGGCCGGCCCAGTCCGGTCGGCCCAGGCCCATTTTGGGCCCAAACACGCTCTCCTTTGCCCTAGCCGCCAATCGGGCTATTTATAGCCCCCTGACCGAGAGCCACGGGGGGAGAAGAATTCGTCTTCGGCCGCCGAGGAGCAGAGAAGAGAGGGACACCATGTCGGAGAGGAGAGGGTCGAGCTAGTTGACTAGGGTTTCCCTAGCCGACGTGGGAACCTTGCATGGAAGACCACGTCGGAGTTCCCGGAGCTAGAAGCAAGATCAAGGAAGGATCCCGGTGGTGATCTTGTGTATGTATCATTGTCATAGTTGAATTATCAAGTTGAATCTTTTCTTAGCGATCAAGTGTTTCCTCGAAGATTTCGTTTTTCGATCGGCTTTGCTTATTCCAATTCTATTCGTACGATAGATTACATAGGGTGTTCTTGTAGCCGCGGTGGCTAGAGGTACACGCCGGATCTTCCGAAAGAATCTCGACTTGTCTTTTGACTCGCCCTAAGCTCCCCGCATGAATAGGGATACGTTGTGACAGAACGGGGGTCTCGAAAGGCGGATGTTTGCGGATTTGGACGGGAAACCACGATTTAAAGAGGCTTCTATCAAGATTCGATTTGCTACTTCTTCTCTTGCTTGGAACTTCAACAAAAAGCTTACCCCGATCCCTTTAGATCGGTTTATCTACCCAATCTTACTTTGTTTTCTCCGGTCTTTAGTAGATTAGATTTATCTTTGTTTTGTGCTCTTATCTAGATGCATTAGGGTTTCTCTTTTACCAAAGATTGAAGTTACTTGGCTTTACTAGATCAACTCTTGCGTCACACATTTGTTCCACGGATTCGATACCTTGGGTTCACCACTCGAGGGAAGAAGGGTCCCTTGACTACGATAGGAGACTTGTACGCTTGCGAGTCACGAACGAACTTTGATACAATTATTAACCGTCAACAATCGCTCTGGTACCAGCTGTGACAGAACCGCCCAAAATAGTTCCGTATTATCGCGTAAGCCTGTCCATGTGGCCATTAAGCAATAATAAAGAACTATTCTGTCGCTTCCGCCGGGTAAAGCCCGGTAAATCACATACAACAGGATCGCTAATATGCGCTAAGCCCACACGAAGGCGGGACCAGAGTACAACATTACATTACATAAAAAGGTTCACAAGTTCAACATTATTACAAACCAGGTTTTTCGTACATGAAAGTAAAAGTGATTCAGAGTTTAAACAACAGAAAGTAAACTAAACGCATGATACACACAGGAGGCCATCCATGCATATCACTCAACATCATCGTTCTCCCATTCAACCTCACATCCCTCTGGAATAACACCAGGCCAAATAGGATTACCTGAAATCAACAAATTAGGCAAGGCTGAGTACTAATACTCAGCAAGACTTACCCGACAAAAATAAAGTAAGACTAGACATGCAAGGCTTTTTGGCTTGTGGGTTTGTTTTGCCAAAAGCGACTAAGAGTGGATCCTTATTTTCAAGTTTTAGCTCATATTCTAGTATGTTAATCAGTCTAGGTGAGCACCTGCACTAAACAAGCATGTTGTGCAAACAATATTGAACAGGTAACAATATTAATCCAAAATGTTCCATAAATAAACATGGGGTAGCCAGTGGTCAAGCCGACTCAGATAACGGCGAGTGACCGACGATCGATCGATTTATATCCTTGCAAGGTAAACCCAAGATACACGGAAGAGGTAGACCCCAAGAATTCAAATAAAAGCAAATGCGGAGTCTACCCCGCCCAGGCGGTTCCCAACATCCCACGGTTTGGGATCAGATGCTACAAACTCGGTACACGGTTATCCGGAGGGTCTAACCCGACCGGTCCGACTCACACACTATACCACGGGTAGCTAGCCCGGAGACGCATCCCAAGCGGGTAGCTAGAAAGATCCCGCCCCGGTTCAGAAGGTACTAGGCTTACCGGTCCCATTCCCGACAAGCACTTGGTACGTTCCATAGCTTAGCACCAGCACCATGCTACTCGGTCGAGACCGAACCCATTGCTCTTACCACATGAGCGAGTCAATTTAACCAACTTATGATTCCAACAAGAATAACCTATATCTTGCGAGCAATGAGTCATTACTCGACTTGTACCGTGTCCTTAAAGCATGGCACTAGCGTTCCTAACATACTAGTAAAAGAGCATAAGAGTCCTAAGGAACATGCAACTAGGTTTCAAAACAACTCCTAAAACTTAAATGCACAAAGTAAAGCATAAATACTGAAAAGTAAAAGACATGATTTTACTTTATAAATGGGTTAGATGAAACCGGTGCTTGCCTTCCTCAGACTCAGTACCAACACAAGCCTTGGGCTCTTCTGGATTTTGGTCCAAGTCTTGTTGCACACTAGCTTGATTCAATTCACCATCAACGGTCCCATCTCCCTCCTGAGTGAGTGTGTACATACTGTCGGATAGATCTACACGTATACATGCATATGCATTAATTAAAGTTAATCTTGATGGTGATTGTGTGCACATCTAAGTAATTTAAGTTACTTAACTTCACCAAACAGCAAGGGTGTGTCTAAATTAATAAAAACAGAAACAAACATGATTTCACAATTTAGCACTTTTAATTCCATTTCTTTCTTTAATTACTTAAAACAAGCCTCTCTACCATAAATCCATATTAAATCATAAACACTTCAAATGAGCCTAAACTTTTGCACACAACAACACAAGCCTAAATTAAGCTCTCAAACCAAAACTTGGCTTAAGATCATTTGTACATTAATTTATACGAAAAAGACAAATTTCAGCCTAGTAAAACACCATTAATTCATATAAAAATATTTAATAAACTTTTCGATCTAAAATTTTTCCTACAGGTCATGTATGTCAAATATAAGCTTCTGACCAAAGCATAAGTACAGATTCAAATTATTTTTCAGATTTTGAATTTAAAATCCTACACGAGATTAAATCCAAATGCCTATTAAACAATTTTCTAAAATCACATCCATCATACCAGAGGTGCTAATCAACAAGGCAAGGCCCTAGGGTGCATAGGTGGTTACAGAAAAGTTCATTAAAGGGGCTATAAAAAGCATCAAACTTAATCTACCATAAAGCTTACAAAAATCATAACTGAAAATATACACATCAAAATTATGCAAATTTTGTCACAGATCTAGGAATGCCGTAAAGAGCAACATATCGAAAATTCAAGTTCATAGCATGTGTATTTTTCAAACTACACTAAAAACACTTCAAACTGAATTTGAATTTTCATTCAAAAACTACACAGAAAAACCCTATACATGTTTTCTAGAAAAGATATGTTTCTTCATCAAGAACCCAACAAAATTGGATTTGCATTTTTCTGATTTTTCTACGATTTGTAATGATTTTTCAAAGGTTCAGCCTGGACACCCTAGATCTGAAAACTGATTTCTTACGAACAGGTCCCTGGGTTTTGCGTTTCAGCCCCTAGAAAGACCTCAGACCTCGCAATGTAGTCCAAGCCGCGGCCAGTGACGGGGAAATCCAAAATCCGGCGAGCTCGTCGCCGGGATGGACCGGGGAAGTGATGGGAAGTGACGAGGGTTCACCTAGGGTTCGATTTGAGGCAGTCCGGAGGTCAGGAGGTGCACCGGGCGGCCGACGGCGTGGAGGTGGCTGGTGGCCGCCGTTGCTATTACGGCGTGCAGCATCGTGGTGCACACAGCCGGTACTCGGCTTGCTCCAGGGGTGAAGTAGGAGTAGAGGGAACGAAGGAGGGCGGCGAGCTCGACGGGGATTTGACTTGGACGGCGATAGCAGCGCCGTGTGGTTGCCCGACGGAGCTCTGCTCTATGCGGCACAGCACCGGTGCGTGCGAACCGGGTTGAGGGTGGGTGAGCAGTAGGCAGCGGACGTACGATACGTCATGACAGGTAGAAGGATAGGGGCACGACGGGGCTAGGAAAGCGGCCAGGTGGCCAGCTGCATGCGCCGGCCGTGCTTGGGCACGCTCGCGCGTGGGTGCGTGGCCTCAGCCTGGCGCTGCACGCTACCTGAGCGCGGTCTACGAAGCAAAAAAATCGAGGGCGGAGGGTCCACAGTAGGTCCACGGTCCACAGCGAGATCGTCAAGGTGTCAGTACGCCGGAGATGCCTGCTGGTGCCACGTGGACGCGAAAGTTTAGCCGCGCACGCAGGGGCGACGCGTCGAGCGCGCGACGCCGGTGGCTGCACCCAGATTCTATTTCAAGTACCCATCTTCGAAAATGCATAACTTCAAAAAGAGCCAACTAACTTGAAAATCTCCAAAAATAAAAGTTGTAGAGGAGCTATAGACCTACAACTTTCCCAAAGGGCGACATATGTTTTGATCAACGTTTTGTCTGGGAACGTCGGCCGAAGTTGGCAGAATTCTCGGCCCCAAGTTACTGTTCACAGCGCGTTCAACTCGATTTTTGGCCAATTTGCACTCAAAATTGGAATATCTGCCAATTACAAAAATGTGTTCCCGGAAATAATGAACAACTTTCGTATTGGCCGATTTTTAACTTCTATAGTGAAATTTGGAGAACGCACAAGAAAACCAAATCAGCTCTTTAGGATCTTTAGGGGCTTGACTGAGACTTGAGAGTTTGACCAAGGGCTTAGGTGCAAAAGTATGCACAATCAAGCAAAACATGCTTATAGACTAATTAATCTTGATTAGCACATCTAATTGAGGTATTTATCTTTAATAAACACCTGGGGTGTTACAAGATGAGAGTTCATGAGCAAGATGCAAGGCGATTTAAATTTGTGAACTTGGTTTAGCTCTTTTTTCATCTTGTTCTTTATTTCAAAATTTTGAGATCCATTTGAATTTTGGGAGCATGTTAATACTTGTGGGATAAGCTTAACTAATAATCTACCCTCCGTTAGGATGAAGGCTAGTACATTATGGAACTTTAACGAACTTAACTTTTGAGAGCATTATGTTTTCTCATGTATGATCAAGTGCAAGGTTTAAACAATGAGGGGCAACGATGATATCCATCGAAGGCTTACTCGAGGATGAGCAAGGTTTAAGCATGGGGGAGCTGTTGACGGTGAAATTTCGTCAACCTAGCCATGAGTTTACCTTCGGTGTTGGCATGACTTTTGTATCTTATCCATTGGTACTAACCCCTGTGGTATAACAAGTTCACTTGTGCATGTCGGTTTTGGAGTTTAGTGTTTATTCAGGGTTTTAGCATTGAAAGCAAGACTTCTGGGATAAGTTCATTAGGCACCTCATGACAAGACCTTGAAGCCCGGTACAAGTCAAGCAATAAAGTGAACACGACTCCAAGAAGCCCAAGGACCAAGCCCGAGAAGATGACAAACTCTGAGGACCTAGCCAGAAAAGTGCCGAATCTTGCGAGACAAGGAGCTTCATCCAATTCAGAGAGAAACTGACGACAAGGGCCCACATGCAGAAGGGGGGAGGATATAGAAGACTCGGGAAGCAACACGGAGCGAAGGAGGCCACGAACTGGGCCGAAGTGGGCCCAGACCGGCCGGCCAGCCCATTTCGAGGCCCAATCGGCCCCCCTTTGACCTAGATGCATCTCGGGCTATTTATAGCTCCTGACCGAGAGCCACACATCAATCAATTCGTCATCCGCCGCCGAGGAGCAGAGAAGCTTGACGGACGCCATCTCGGAGATGAGGGTCGTGCTAGTTGTCTAGGGTCTCCCTAGCCGACGTGGGAACCTTGCATGGAAGACCACGTCGGAGCTTCGGATCAATGATCAAGATCGAGGTAGGATCCCAGTGGTGATCTATTTCATGTAATCATTCATGGTGAAGTTTTTATAGTGAATCCGATTTCTAGCGATCAAGTGCCTTCTCGATGATTTTGTTTTCTTCTTGGTTTTGCTTCTTCCCCAATCTATACTTAAGATAGATTGCTTAGGGTGCTCTTGTAGCCGCGGTGGCTAGAGGTGCATACCGGACCGACCAAGTGATTTCATCTTGTTCTTATCGAACTCGCCCTAGACTACCCGCATGAATAGGAATACGTTGTGACAGAATGGGGGTTCTGAAAGGCGGGCGTTTTCAGAATCGGACCGGAGGCCACGGTTTAAAGATGTTTTTAATGAGATTCGCTTTTCTATCTTCATCTATCTTGTTTGGAGCTACAACATAAGCATGATCTAGACTCTCTAGATCAGTTATCTCTTGCTTTCTCTTGCTACCTCTTTAGTAGATTAGATTAGATGTGTTTCCTTTATGAGTTAGTAGATTAGATGTAATTTGGTTCTTCATTAGATAGCTTTTCTTGCTTTACTAGATTGAATCCTTGCGTTGCACATTGTTCCACGGATTCGATACCTTGGGTTCACCACTCGAGGGAAGAAGGGTCCCTTGACTACGACGGGAGACTTGTCCGCTTGCAAGTCTAAACGAACTTTGATACAACTATTAACTGTCAACAGTTGACCAGCTTCTCTAGGTTCGCGACGAGCGCTTCATCCAGCGCTAATGCCTCGGCGTGCTCCACGCACTCGACGTCGCAGTCGAACGCGTGCTCAATTGACGAACCCACGGTGATGACGCCCTTTGGTCCTGGCATCTTCATCTTAAGGTACGTGTAGTTCGGGACCGCCATGAACTTAGTGTAGCACGACCGCCCAAGAATGGCGTGGTATGCGCCCCTGGACCCCACCACCTCGAAGGAGAGTGTTTCCTTGCGGAAATTGTCCGATGTGCCGAACCAAACTGGCAGGTCGATCTGCCCGAGGGGCTGGACGCACTTGCCTGGCGCGACGCCGTGGAACGACGTCATGCTGGGCCGCAGCTGGTCCAACCCGATCCCCATCAGACGCAGGGTGTGCACGTAGAGGATATTAAGGCTGCTGCCTCCGTCCATCAGCGCCTTGGAGAACCGCGCATTGCCGATGACTGGATCGACGACTAGCGGGTACTGGCCCGGATTGGGGATGCGGTTCGTGTGATCTTCACGGCTGAAGGTGATGGTGTCCCCCGACCAGACGAGGAAGGACAGGGGAGCCTTCTCCGCAGCGAGGACCTCGTGCCGCTCCCGCTTGTGTTTCCTGTTGGACATGTCCATGGTTGGTCCCCCGAAGATGAGGAAGACGTTCTCCACCACTGGAAAGCCACCGGTGTCTCCGTCACCACCGTCCTTCTTGGCCTCGCCATCCTTCGCGGCGGCGCGGATGTAGTATTTCTTGAGCATGTCGCACTGCTCGAGGGTGTGGTTGACCAGTGTCTTGTGGTATGGGCACGACTTCTTTAGTATGTCGTCGAACATGTCGGGGCCTCGAGGGGCCGCTCAAGGGCCCTTTTGGGCCGGGTCAACTGCGAGGGCCTCGTCCCCGTCGTCTTCGCTTCACTGCGTGCACACCTCGCGGTGCGGCTTCTTACCCTTCTTGCCCCACTTGTGTTTCTGCTGGGGCTCCTTGGACTTGCTGCCCTCCGCGGGCACATCATCCGCGCGCTTGCCCTTCTTGCCGTCGAAGATGGCCCCCACCGCCTCCTCGCCGGAAGCAAAGATGGTGGCGATGTCGAACAGCTCATTGGAGTCGACCGGAGGGCTGCGCTCGAGCTCGCGCACGAGGTTCCGACAGGTCGTGCCCTCGAGGAAGGCACGCACGATCTCGGACTGGGCTACGCTCGAGAGTTTAGTACAAAGCTTGGAGAAGCACTTTATGAAGTCCCGGAGCGACTCGCCGGGCTTCTGGATGCACACCCGCAGGTCCCAAGAGTTCCCAGGGCACACGTATGTGCCCTGGAAGTTCCCTACGAACGTGCGCACCAAGTCGTCCCAGTTGTGGATCTGGCTGGGTGGCAGGTGCTCGAGTCACGTCTGGTCTGAGTCCGCGAGGTGCAGCGGCAGGTTGCGGATGATGACCTCGTCGGTGGTGGCGCCGCCCAGCTGGACGCCAGGCGATAGTCATTGAGCCACACATGAGGGTCCATCTCCCCCGTGTATTTGTCGATCGAGGTGGGTTGGCGGAGGCACTGAGGGAAGCTCGCCGTGCGGATCTCCCAGCTGAACACACAGGTCCCCGGGGGCTCTGGTGTCGGCGAGCGATCCTCATGGCTGTCATAGCGCCCGCCCCGCCGGGGGTGGTAGCCTGCCGCCGCTCTTGCCTCTGCATTGCCCGTTTGGCGGGTGTTGATGACGTTGCGGGCGTCACCGTCCTGGGCTTGTCCGCGCGTATCAAGGATTTGCTCCTTGACCGAAGTTCGACCTTGGTTGGTCGCGTGTGCCACCGCGCCGCCTGCGTGAACGGACGCTTCCAAGCCCTACGCGCCACCGTCATCCCGCACACTACCCTGCTGGCGAATGCGGGACGCCAAGCTTTCAGCCTGGTGCAGGGCCACCTGCTCGATGAGCGCTTGCGCCTCGCGGTGCAGGTTCTGTGCCTCAGGTGTAGAGGGAGCGGGCATGGCCTGTAGCAGCGTCGCGGCTGCGATGAGCTTCTGACTTGCTCGCGGGGGTGTGTTCAGGTCGTTGACGTTGAAGTTAGTGTTGATGCGCTCGTGGGATTGCCTTCCCAACTTGCGCATGCGTTCACCGCATGCGGTAGCCTCTCCAGCGATGGAGGCATGAAGCAGTCATACCGCGCGGTACTCCTTTGCGAGCTTAGCCTCGAGCTCGCGCGCTTGAGCCAACTGCACATTGATGTCAGCGCCTCTCGCCGGCGAGGTAGGAGATGCGCTTGGCCCCGGGTTCCGGGGTACGCCAGCTCCCGGGTTTTGGGTGGCTTCTCCGTCACCAGCCCCCGTCGAGCTCGTGCCATCAGCCTGTTCGCCGACGACCACCATGAAGCACTCACGCGCGGGGTCGTAGCTTCCGGCGCTGGAATCATCGGAGCAGCCGAACCAATAGTCCGCGGTGTCGAGGAACCACTGGAACATCACTGGGTCCGGCACGCCAGAGAAGTCCCACTCCACGTACCCATGCGAGGTGGCGGGTGGCAGCTCGCTGGTGGAGCCGTGGTAGGACTTGTCATTGGTGGTGGCGATGAGGTTCCCTATTGGTGTTTTAGACCGGCAACCTACTAAGGGGAGTACACGAAGTAGATGAATGTGGCCTCGCCGAGATCGGTAACTCGAAGGAAGAGACATGTGGCACACAATTTAGACAGGTTCGGGCCGCGAGGTGCGTAATACCCTACGTCCTGTATGCTGCGTAGCTCTGGATTGATTGGGTGCGATTACAAGATGATGCAATCTTAAGCCGTGAGTGAGAGGGGTCCCTGCCTCACCTTATATAGTCCGGGAGGCAGGGTTACATGTCGGTTCAGGGAGAGAGTACTAGTCGAGTACGTCTAGGAGTCCTCTATACAGTGCGGGACATGTACAGCTTCCTATCCGAGTACTTCTCCTCCGTAGTCCTTGTGCTCCACGCCAGCAGGTGCCGTGCAGCGCAAGTCGGGTAGTCCCAAGGGCCCACCGAGTAGTCGGTCCTGGTACCCACCGAGGTAGTGGGCCCAGGGAGGTCCATATGACAAGCCCCCAAGTACTTTGTAGTCGAGAATGATAGCTTCGAGTAGTCTTGACGGCCTTAACGAGTAGTCCTCAAGCGCCCCCGAGTGCTACAAGTCAAAAGTCCTCAAGAGTAGTCGAAGCATCCAGAGGCTGGAATGTACTCTAGCTAATGTTTGAGCAATCCTGACGTCTTCTCGAGTAGTCCCAAGCGTCCTCGAGTGCTGCCCTTGAAGGTCTTCAACAATGCCCGTGTTGTCTTGAAGCCGAAACTGATATGGAAGTGCGATTGCAAAATCGCACTCCATATGGAGTAGCCCCCGAGCCTTAGGTTGAGTTGCAGACTCTGGCTGAGGGTCCATTTGAAGTTTTGGCAAGAATATCCCGAAAAATCCGAAGAAAAAACCGAAGGACACGTGGCACGGAGCCCCCGAGCCTTGAGTCAAGTACTTCCTCTCGAATTGAAGGGTCATCTTGTAAAATGTGTCCTGAGTTGCTCTTGAGCCTTGTTGCTACCCAGGAAGTTGGATAGAAGTAGCCGAGCCCCCGAGGTGAGGCGCGTCGACTAGTAGAAGTTGAAGGGTCACGCGCCGCCGCTGAGTCAGCCGAGCGCAGACTTATCCATCCGGCCATTGGAGGGGCCGCTGTTGACTTATAAATAGAAACCAAAACCCTTAGGGTTTTTCATCCCACGCATTCGCAGCCATTCCTAGCAGATCAAGCCAGGAATCACCGCTTGTGCGCAGCGCCGTAGATCCGAGCGCACCGTCGTAGGAAGCCACCGCCGTAGCCCCCGAGCGAATGCGCGTGAAGACGCCGTGCACTTGGAGAATGAAGCCCTCGCCATCGAAGATCTCGAAGGCTGCCGGTGGGAAGAAGAGGGCTCGTGAGGAGGCCGCCGGATCTGCCGCGGGGACATCGCCGCCGGTGTCTCCGCTGCGGCCAGATCCAAATCAAGAGTGGAAGAAGTCCAAGGCCAAGACCGAAGATCTGCTGGCTGCTCAACAGCGGATTCTTGCGAGAGAAGGAGGTGGACATGTGGAGATCCGCTGCAGGGGATCCGTACCCCATGGAGAAGAACCCGGATGAGATTCCGATGTTCACCCGGTTCGCGGAGCGCGGACTGTCTCTCCCGGCCAGCGACTTCTTCAATGGGCTGCTGGGGTACTACGGCATCGAGTACCTCAACCTCAACCCCAACAGTATCTTCCACACCTCAGTCTTCATACATTTCTG
This sequence comes from Cenchrus americanus, assembly GCA_947561735.1. NCBI lineage: Eukaryota > Viridiplantae > Streptophyta > Magnoliopsida > Poales > Poaceae > Cenchrus > Cenchrus americanus. The sequence goes on from OX387241.1 coordinate 59,795,457, forward strand.
TGAAGCTTTCTTGGGGATCAAGCCCCATTGGATCCTGTTCCGGAAGTTCTTCCGGGTGAAGGCTCAGCCCAGCGCCAACAATCCCCGAGTAGTGGGGGGAGCTGGGATCCAGATGAGGGAGGACGCCGCAGAGCAGTACCTCTCGTACAAGCTCATCGATTCCAACTAGGATTGGAAAGCGAAGTGGTTCTATGTCACCAACCACCACCCGGACCTGCCGAAGCCAAGCGGGAAGCAGCCCAAGCACCGGCCATGGTGGAACTCGGAGCCAACGATGCAGGAGGGTATCCAGCTACCCGAACTACTGGAGAAGATCAAGGCGCTGAGAGAAGCCGGGCTGAGGGCCGAAAATGTGGCCTTCAACTTCATGAAGCGTAGGGTGCAGCCACTGATGGCCCGCGATACCCTAAGATACGAGTACACCGGCGACGACGACACGTCGCGGATGCCCGGAGATGAAGTTGACGATGACGACATCATCGACAGGCTGGGCAGAATCTTCAAAGATATGCCGGTGTACACGCCGTGCCCGGTGCCCAAGTACTCCACCGAGCGCCCACCAAAGAAGGTTGGTAGCCGTACCCATTGTCGAGTACTAATTATGGAAGAGTAGTCGTGCTGACGTTGTGTGCTTCTTGCAGGATGACTTGGTGAAGTTCGTCTCCGAACCAGCGTTGCCTCCTCAACTTGTCGAGATCCCTGAGGAAGGGAAGACCAAGGCCAAGGAGCGGCGCGAGGTTGGCGAAGGAGACGACACGGTAGTTGTCGAAGACCCGTCCGAGGAGGACGACGATGAGGAGACACTGCAGGAGCCCTTCTAGCTGCGGTCAAGATTCAGCCGCCCTGGATTGCCGCATATTCCTCTTGTTCAAGATCAGCCGACTAGCCTGGAGGCTAGTTTGCCCGCGCCGCCAAGGAAGCCACGCAACGTGGCCCGCAAGTGCGTGGCCAAGAAGTTGAAGGTCACAGAGACCACGTCCCAGGAGGTAAGCCGTCTTCAACAGGGTAGTCGAGTACTTATGTCTCGATGTTGTGTGTTGACAACGAAGTTCCCTTGCTTGCAGGAGATGCCACCTTCCGACCCCGTTGAGCAGGGTGACGAAGGCGATTGGGACACAGTGGGGGAGCCAACTGGGGGTAGTCGTAGCCCAGCCCCCACCATGGAGGAGCTCTTGGCGCAGATGACGCGCCAGCCCCCTGTGTTGAGGGGAGCGCGAACCGGCCGCTGCTGCCACTGAAGAGGCAGCGACTACTGAGGCGCAGGAGGAGGCGCCTGCCGAGGCGGGATTGGTCGACATTGCCAGTATCCTCGGCGCCCCAACTGTAACATCCTGGAATTTTCTCCGGAATGTTAATGTTTGCAAAATTGTGAATTTTCAAAATTTTTGTTTGAATTTGAGTGCTTACCTAAATTCTAAGGATGCCTTCTTTGATCCTTCCCTAAAATCCTAGATTTATTTTGCGCAAAATAATAAAATTTAGGAACTATAAATTGCTAGTGTGAGAACCTTGGAGTTTCTTGGATTTAATTTGGATCTTAATGGTGTGGGATTCAAATTCGAATTCTAATTCAAATTTGATTTTAAAGTTTGAATAGGAGTTAAGGTGTACGAAATGGGAAAACCTCTTTTTCAGTTTGGGCCCAAACCTCTCTGTTGAAGTCTACCGGACCACCCCATTCTACCTCTACCGGCCTGCTCAAACCGCCAGCCCATTTGGCCTTTCGGCCCACCTTAAACCGCAGCCCAACTCCCACCTACCCAAAACGCCACAACCACTTACATGTGGGGTCCACGGGTCAGCCCTTTCCCCATCTCTCCTTTCCTCCCTGTCTTCCATCCCGTGACCGGCGTGACGCGCGCCGTGGGGCAGGGCGCCGCACCGCCCATGGCCGACGCCCCCACCTTCCCAGCCGGATGGGCGCCGCGTGCCCTTGGGCGCGGACGCCAAGGTTTGCCCGCCATCCATCCATCTGCCCGGAAACCCTAGCGCCACCCTATAAAGTACCTCCGCATCGGCCTCCCTGTACCGCGCCGCCCATGGGGATTTCCCCCCCAAATTTGCCGCCACTAGAGAAGGGAGTAAGGAGGGGGAAGAAGGAAGGGAGGAAGAGGGGGACGCTCGTGGAGGAGCCCGAAGCCACCCTTTGCTGCCGGCACCGGAGGCCTCGTCCAGGAGCCGCCGGGCTGCTGTTCGTGGAGGAGGGAGGCGCAGGAGGCGGGGGAAAGCCGAACCTCGCCGTCCCGGAGCTGTTGACCTGCCGCGGGCGTTGTGGAAGCCGAAGCTGCTGCGCAAGGCCGCCGACGCCGTGAACCCGGAGGACCGGAGCGCCTCTGCTGCCATGGATACCCTCAACGTCGACCACCACCTGTTCGGCAGAATGCACGAACAGTGATCTGTTCTGCTTCCCCTACCTCGAGCCGAATCGCCGCCGTTCTGCTTCACCGCCCTCACCGCCGTTCACCACAGCAGCCAGGACCCCTAGGTGAGCATGCCGTATTCTTTCTCCTACTGTGTGTGCCGGCCGCCATGCCGTGGAGAAGAAACGGGCCAGGCCCGAGAGGTCAAGATGAACCCGTGGCTGTTTGCTCCGCGCCGCCGCGCAGACGCCGTCGCTTGTGTGCCGACCATTGAGTCGAGCCTTACGCCTGCAGGTGCCACTGCCGTCGACCGCGCGCGCACCTCGCTCGACCACCTCAGTTTGTCCCAGTTGTCGTGCGCTCGCCGCGATAAGTTGTGGGCGCCGGCCATTCCCGGCCGTGTCGAGAGCACCGTCCACCGTGCGCTCGCCTGCACGTGCACAAGCCGAACCAAGTCACCATCCTTCTTCCGTTCCGCCACCGTGCGCACGCCGGGCAAGGTGCCGCCTTGGCCCATGTCCCAGGTCAGCACACGCATGTCTTCAGCTAGGAAAGTCAAGGCCTTCCTTTTAGGCTTTGTTCCTCAGCGTAAGCTCGTGCACGCACCCATGCTCGAGGACAGGCGCGCAGACGACATCCTTAGTCACCGCCGCCCTAGTACTCTCGTTGCCGAGTGAGCCGTATCCCAGACCGGCAAGCTTGAGCCTTGAACCACCCTAGAGGAAACCCTAGTCCTTCTTAAACCTCGTCGGGTCATCTGTTGACCGGCCACCGGAGCATTCCGCCGCCGGCAAGCTTTGCCACTCCGTTGTCCCTTGGGGCGTTTTGTCGAGCATCTCCTGAACATGCCCAATAAACCCGGAGGGGTTTTCTTGCACTCGCGTGCATACACGCGCAGAAAGGCACAAAGGGTTTCACCTGTAGCTCACCGTACTCATCTGATGAATCATTGTTCCTCCCGTATCTCGCCATCGTGCGCTCGCCGGGCTGTGGCGCCGTCGTGTGCTTACTCGCACTGTCGCCCAGCTCGTCGCCGAGGTCAAGCCGTTGGCTTGCGCACGTGCACCCGCGTGGAGGCAAGCCCTCGTCTTTAGGGGCTGGTAGCCGACCCGTGCACTTTTCTAGCACACTCACACACGCAAGCAAGCACGCCGGCATTAATACCCCAGCCAACGACGTCGTCCTACCTTGTTGCGCCAGCCAGAAACCTGTCGCCGCCGTTGAACCACCATCCGGCCAAAGGTCGAGGCTTTCCATGTGACGATCGAGACCTTAGGTGCATCCCTGAACTACCGGAAGCTCTTTTAACCTCAGTTGGCCTTCAAATCTTTTCCAGCTCAATCTCTTTGGAAGTGCTCGAGAAGTTTTTAAATGGATTATGGATTATTTTCTGACTCTTCGAATTGATCCTTTGCAAACGGTTCGATTTCGGGGAATAGACTATAATTCGTTTGAATTAAACCTCCCACGGGCTCATTTGAATTATGACGATGCTTCCGGCTTCTCGGGTTAATACTTTGTTATTTAATTCAACCCCGGAAAAATAGTCTAATTCATTTGTTCCCATCCCGTGAAGTAAACCGCTGTCAATTTATTTCGCTAGCAGCTACTCCTTTTCTACTTCGTCAAGGCAACCACACACAACAAGCACACCCCCCTTCAATCGTCCTTCCACCAAATCCAAGTTGCGGCTTTCCCTCCTCTTGGTGAATCACGCAGGAAGCAAAACAATAACAATCGACCTCTCTCCTATCTCTTTTCTTTCTCCCACCAGAAGCAAGCCGAGACCTTCTGACCATCGTCCCCTTCTTGCCTTTCCAATCGTTCGCAAAGAAAGGAACAGCGAGCGTAAGCCGCGAGAACCAACCACCGCAATCACTCACCTCTCTCTCTCCTCTCCCGGATCAGCTAGCAGCAACTTGATATCTCTCTCGAATTCTTCCATCGATCGCGGTGAACAAGCAAGAACCCTGCTATTTTATTTCCCCCACCGAACAACACCACCCTTTCCTTCTCCAACCGAGCAGCAAGAAGCGAGCTGCAGCAATATCCTTTCTTTTCCCCAATCAAGTCAATCAGCTAGCAGCAGCCCGAACTTTTCCCTCCTCTTCCATGGTGAGCCTAACTAGATGGGAGTTCATCTTCCTCACGATGCCACCGCCAACACAGCCCAGTCGCATCTCTCCTCTCTCCTTTTCCAAAATAGCCAACAACAACCTTTCTCTCTCTCATTTCTCCAAACAAAATCTTCAGCAACCTACCTCTTCTTCTCTACCAAGCAAGAACAACCACCAACACCGTCTCTGAATTATGTCTACTGCAAGAACCAGCAGCTTGACCCAATCCCTTCTCTAAAAATATAAAATCAGCGGCAGCAGCATCTCCCTGATTTCTTGTGTCGGCCCTTGGTGTGCAAGCTACCACCAGCAGTTTTTGTTCTCCTCTAATCAAAGCACGCAGATCAGCAAGCTAGCAGCCAGCTTTTGATCAATCTGCTCGTGGCCAATCCTTTCCACACCATGAAGCTACAGCCGGAACAGGCTTGCAAGTGAGCCATCTAATGTTTTCTTCCAAGCCATATATGTTTGATAGTTTAACCAGGATCCTTAATCTTTCTTTCATGTGCATTGCTCGCTATCGAGCAGTGTGCCAAGGCTCTAATCTGCTAAAGCTGTAGTGCTTCCTAGCTTGTGCTCAGGACACGGTCATGCATGCCTAGCAGCTACATGTTCTGAACAAGGCCATGTCTGCTTGCTAGTCCTAGGTTGACCATGTGTTTTAAATCAGCTAGGTGCTAGTTCAGCTTGAAGCTCTAACTGAACCTTTGCATACCTGTGAGGTCTCTATCTACACCTACTCGACCCCTACTTTATTGCCAGCTCGTGTCCAGTCCACAGGCAATTAAGCCGCAGCAGGCGTAAGCGTTGGAAGACATTGCACGTACTAATTAAATCATCCATCGATTTTAATCCTAGCTGCACCATGCGATGGTTAGCATGTTCTGCCTTCCTGTAGCTGGTGAGCACCTCCTTAGGTGCTAATGCTACTAAACCATCGGCCATGCCACACTCCAGCCATGCAATTATCTTGGAGCGAGCTATCAGAAAAGCTACGACTATCCTGCTAGTTGTGTGTAGTCAGTCAAGCAAGCTGTAGCAGTCTTGTGCTATCTAACCTTAGCTTGCGTTGCTTGCTAGCAGCAAAACTTGCCCCTTTTTCCGTCTAGCCTTAATCTTAGTTCCAAGAGCCTACCATACCTATCGCCGCGGCCGTGTCACAACTTCGCCGTGCACGGCGCGTGTGCTAACCAAGCGAATGACCATGTCACACTTCGGTCCGGTTCAGCTTAAGTCAAGTACCTTCGCCGTACCACATCGCTTATAGCGAAACCATCCTGTTCAACCTCTCCCTAATCTTACCAAAGGGGCATATGGACTTTACCGTTAGGTCCCACTAACATGTGAGACCCCTAACTGCCCAACCTGATCTCATCTGGCATACGGGACCCACAGGGTGACTTGTGGGGTTCCGGTTGACCTTTGATCTTTCCCTTTGACTTGGTCAATAAAGATCGTTGACTCATCAACTTACCTTGCTGACCAACCCAAAACCTAGCTTCTGGTTTCCTAACCCCCCTGACTTGTGTTTTCCGTGCTTTATCGCGATTCACTAAATTCATAAAATATTTCTTTACTTGAAAATCAATAATAAATTGTTTCTACCTTAGAAAAATATGAAATCTGTTTCTGTATTCTTCTAAAATCATGAAGCACCAGTTAGACTAGCATTTGGAGTTATTTGGTTCTTTATTGCTTCTCTTTGGAGTTATTGCATCTAGACAACGTGTTTATTTATATTTGCGAATCTAGGAATTCCCGGAGCTGAGGAGTCAAGCCAGAAGATCAAGTACAACTACGGAAAACTCCGACGACTACTTGCACACAGGTGTTCACGCCTGACTGATTCTGAAATACCTATTAGGCATTGCTATGTAGAATGCTAGCGCTTTACTTTAAATGCATGATGATGATGAACCTTGCACTGCCTTCTTTAATTATCCTGTCCTTGATTGTCCTACTACTATATATGTATATAAGCGTGTATTTGTGCTGAGCTTCACGATGCATGTGTTTGGGATGGGAATAGTGGTTCTTGGCGTGAGTGGGGTAAAACCGGCAGGAGAAGGCGTTTTGGGTACTTTGGCGGGGGTGAGCTCGAAACAACCGATCTGGGATCGGGGATAGGGGTGCACTCCTTAGTGTATCCCTACTGTGACGGTTTTTGGAGCACAGGTGTTGGGGTTTTAACTGCGGATGGAGGACATGAGCTTGCCCCGGTCTGAAACCGAGTGGATCAACTTGTCGATAGGACTTTCGTACACACCACCCCGCCGAGCGTGGGGTTAGGGCCGAGTTGACCTCGGCAAGTGCGGAACCATACCTGCTTAGGAAGGATAGAGGGTATCAGTGGGGGAGCGCTGGAGGTGAGACCACCCTCTCAGAGCGACTCCCGTGTGGCCACACGGGGGCATTTCAAAGTTCCGATGTAATCCCCACTGCGGGGGGGGGGGGGGAAGGGGATCGTTTTGAGGGCCGGATGCAGGATGGGACCGTAACTACCGAGAGTTCACACGGTTGGGTGGGTTCAGTCGACTAGCTACCGGCTGGATTCCATCCCGGGTTGGGTACAGGTGTACACGCTCTGCAGAGTTGTTCGATCTATACGTATAGCCGCGTCCTCGGTGATGGACAAACCTTGAAGACATGTTCATTCCTCATGTTTTGGGATTTCTACCTCCCCCTGTAGTTGAGAGTGTGGTGAGCCGTGGTTGCAGTCGGCTAGAGGAGAGTGGCTCCCTCTACCTCGTCGATCCGATTGCAATCATTGAGGTGCGAGGAGAGAAAGTTCTCGCATTGACCCTAGATGGAGATAGGATGTGGAGACGGGGCCCTGGGGTACCTGGTGGTTCCGAGTTGTGTTCGAGAGTTTGGTTTGGGACTAATATGGAGATGTTTTCTATTTATGCTTCGCTGCTGCTGCATAGGAAGCCTGAGCTTCTACCTTGTCACTTTTCTTATCCTTTAGAGTTAGGCCAGTTAAAGCTGCATACAGTCGGTGACGTGAACCTATCCCGTTCCTTGGGGATAGTTTTGCGAGTGTGCAGGCTTGGACTTGGCTTGAGAGTCCGGGTTCGGGGAATCTATGAAGGAAGGGTTGCGTTGCTTCGCTCAAGGATGCCTGTGGTGAAGACTGAAGATGAAGACTTGAAGCCCTAGCTACCGCTACGCAGGATTTCTACTTGTCGCTTAGCCTTAGGGGCTTGTACTAAATTCGTATACCGAGATGTTTCGAATGTAAATATTATGTCTTGTACTCTGATTTTGTTGTATGGAAATGATATTAATCTGTAATGAGTTCTGTACGTGATAGCTACCGATCCAGGGACTATCACAGGGGTACAGGGAGTCGGGTTTTCCTCACCGAAAACCCGGGTTGTTACACCAACCGTGACGGTGGTCCGGTCAAGCTTGTAAGTGTTGATCCTTCCCGAGTAGTACATTAGATGTGGTAGTCGTACTAGGTTGACAGCCAATTTGTGTACTCTGCAGGAAATCGACGGACTTGACCTGGGAGGAGGATGAACCCGCTACAGAGGTGGAGGAAGAGGAGACCGCGCCGCCCGCTGAGGAGTCCGCTCCTGCCCCTCAGGCAGAATCCGAGGCGCCGGCCACGGAGGCTACATTGCCTGAGGCCCGCGTCGTAGAAGGTGAGTACTCGTTCAGGTGCAAGTAGCCCCGAAGAGTAGTCGTAGCCGCCAGGTATGACTAATCCAGTTGTCCTTTTGTTGACAGGTGCTGAAGCCGAGGGAAGTGATATCCCGTCGGCGGTGCCGGTTGAAGATGTGACACCGGAGGCTCAGGGAGCTACCGGAGGAGCCCCCGAGCCGATGGAGGTGGCCGCCGGAGAAGCCGCCGCGACAACTGGAGGAGAGGGCGACGACGCGCTGCCAGAACCCGCTCTGGAGGTAGTTGTCCGCTCGCCAGAGATCCAGGATGCGGAGCCAATCTGCTCGGCGCCAATGTCCGGGGCCGCGACGAGTAGTCGTGGCGGGATCGAGTTATTGGCGGATGATCTTGTCGACCCGGCGACGGTGGCTCGGCACCTGGAGGCGGTGCGCCAGGCCGAGCAATGGATGAAGGTGAGTAGTCGACACCCTTGAGTAGTCAATCCTTTAGTGTTGAGTACCCATTTGACATGTGTTGTCTGTGCAGGACGTCGCGGAGAGGTCCCGCCAGAAGTCCGACATGCTTCAAAGATACGGCGACGCAGTACTTCAGGCAGAAGCCTTGGAGGAGCAGCTTGTGAAGGCCCGGAAGCACGCCGCCGCAATGCAATCGAAGCTGGACACCGCCTTCGCCCAGTATCACAATGACATCCAAGATATGCAGGCGAAGAGCGACGATCTGGTGCGGAAGAACAAGTCTCTCCGCAACAAGAATAAAGGTACGCGACCGCCTTGTCGGGTACTTGTTGATAGTAGCTTGAGGTAGTCTGACCCACTTTGCCTTTGTTGATTGCAGAGCTTGAGACCCGCGTCGATCAGCTGAAGGCTTCAGAGACCGACATGAAGAACCTCTTCTACCGGGAGCAAGAGGCCCGCCAGGTAATGGAATACAATTATAAGGAGCTTGTTTACGAGTGCGACAGGCACATGGAGCTCCGTATTGCGTCAGATCGTGACCTTGTCAACTGCTACAAATCCTTGCAGAAGCTGAACGAGGACTGCGAGAAGCTGCGGGCTCAACTCAAGGAACTCGAGGAAGCCGCGCTTCCCATCGCGAGGCTGCTGGTTCCCCACCCTGGCGGTCCGAAGATTGCACCTTTGGTGGATCGGCTGAAGGAAGCCCCCAGCTGCCTGGCGACCTACGTCAAGCACTTGGCGAAGTCGATCCCCAATCAGGTTCTGGCCTTCATGAAGTCGTACTTCCCGAAGGCTCCTATGGACGTAGTCGCCGGCGGGCTCGCCGCCAACTACACCGACGAGCAATACGCGGAGCTGCTGGAGCAGATGGCGCCCATTGCTGAACAAGTCGTCGAGAAGCTCAATCTCCAGTAATCCTATAAAGTTAGCTCGTAGCAGTAGTTGTACATAAATAGTTGTAATGAACTTGTTTAAGTATAAATGAAGGAAACTTCCATAAAATGAGTACTCGTTATCGCGATATGTGAGTGCGGAGTCCCATCATGGAGTCGTCGTGAGTAGTCGTACTCGCCGGTAGTCCCGTTGAGGGAAAGAGGCAGTAAAGTAGTTGATAGATAATCAAACTTTATTACTGAAGAAGTACACCTGGATGGCCAGGGTCGTTGTTACAGAGTAGTCGCCAGGACCCGGAGGCCGCCTACGGCTAAGTAGTGCTAGGGCGTATAGCCGCTTACAACAGTAGATCCGTTAGTAGCCGTGTAGTCTGGATCTAAAAGTACATGGTCTCTCAGTAGACCGCTGCTGGAGTCCTTTGTCGCTCGTCGCAGCTCAGGATCCGTTAGTAGCCGCATGGGCTGGATCCTGGAGAGGAGTAGTCCGGAGACTGGTGCCTGAACCCGGAGGCCGCTTACAGCGAAGGGGTCTTGATGTAGTCGTATAGACTTGAGCCCCTAGGGTAGTCGTGTAGACTAGGCGTAGAATCGACAGAGTTGGTCGATGTTCCACGAGTTGTTGACGTCTTCGCCTTCAAGCGTCTGGAGGCAGTAGGAACCCGGTCCGGTCATCTTTGCAACTGTGAAGGGACCTTCCCAGGGCGAGCTGAGCTTGTGTAGTCCTTCCGTGTTCTGGATGTGACGGAGGACAAGATCACCAACGTTGAAAGAGCGTTCCTTAACGTTGTGGTCGTGGTAGCGTCGGATACCCTCTAGGTACCTTGCTGATTGGACGAGGGCGGCACAGCGAGCTTCTTCGAGTCCGTCGATGTCAACTCGTCTGCTTTCTTCAGAGACGCCTTCGTCGTATTGCTCCACTGCTGGTGAATCCCACATGACATCAGCAGGGAGGATTGCTTCGGAGCCATAGACCAGGAAGTATGGAGATTGTCCCGTTGTCTTGGAGGGTTGAGTACGTAGCCCCCAGAGTGCATTGGGTAGTTCTTTGATCCACTTGCCTCCTTTGGAGTTGGCAGGGTCGTGTAGCCGCTTTTTGAGAGCGTCGAGCACCATCCCATTGGCACGCTCGACTTGTCCGTTGGCCCGAGGATGGGCAACTGAGACGTATCGGACGTCGATCCCACTGTTCTCGCAGAACTCCCAGAACTGGTGATTGTTGAAGTTGGAGCCCAGGTCTGTGATGATGCGATGGGGTAGTCCGTAGCGATGTACGAGTTCATCCAAGAAGTTGAGTACTCTGTCAGCCTTGGGGCATGTAACCGGCTTGACCTCGATCCACTTAGTGAACTTGTCGATGGCCACTAGTACTCTGTTGAATCCTCCTGGCGCAGTTGGGAGTGGCCCAATCATGTCGAGCCCCCAGCAAGCGAAAGGCCAGGTTGGCGGTATGGTGACTAGCTTATAGGCTGGGACATGTTGCTGCTTGGCGAAGTATTGGCACCCTTGGCACCTTCTGACGAGTGCTTCGGCGTCGCCCAAAGCTGTGGGCCAATAGAAAGCTCGTCGGAAGGCCTTGCTGACCAGCGTGCGGGAGGACGCGTGGTTGCCGCAGACGCCTTTGTGGATCTCCTCCAAGATTTCCTTGCCTTCTTGTCTGGGAACGCACTTCATGAGTACTCCTGAAGATGCGCCCCGCCTGTAGAGCTTATCTCCGATGAGGACGTAGGACTTGGCACGGCAGATGAGTTGCTCGGCCAAGTTCTTGTCTGAGGGAACTTTCTGCTCGCTGAGGTAGTCGATGAAGGGCTGCCTCCAGTCCACGTCGAACATCATGACCTCCTGGCCAGCCGGGGGATGTGCTGGGTCAGTGGTCGGTGGCGCCGGCTCCGGGATGGATGGCGCGTGAAGCTCGTGGACGAAGACACCCACTGGTACTTGAGCGCGAGTGGAACCAAGCTTCGACAGGACGTCCGCTGCGACATTGTTGTCGTGGACGACGTGGTGGAACTCGAGACCATAGAACTTGTTCTCGAGCTTGCGGACTTCTAGACAATAGGCATTCATGTTCTCCTTGTTGCGATCCCAGGACTTGTGGACTTGGTTGATGACCACTGCGGAGTCACCATAGACTAGAAGCCGCTTGATGCCCAGTGAAGCCGCGAGGCGGAGCCCGTGGAGCAGAGCTTCGTACTCAGCTTCGTTGTTTGAGACCTTCCAGAAGAACTGCAGGACGTACTTGAGTTGTTTGCCTGTGGGAGAGATTAGAAGTACTCCTGCACCTGCGCCCTCGAGGTTGAGTGAGCCGTCGAAGTACATCACCCAGTGCTCTGGGCGCTCGGTTGGAGTAGGTAGCTGATTCTCCCGCCACTCCGCCATGAAGTCGACTAGTGCCTGCGACTTGATGGCTGTGCATGGCTTGAAGTCGATGTTGAGGGCGCCGAGTTTGACTGCCCACTTGGAGATTCTTCCAGTGTCATCTTGGTTCCGCAGGATGTCGCCGAACGGGTAGTCTGTGACGACGGAGATCGAGTACTCCTGAAAGTAGTGTCATAGCTTCCGCGAGGTGATAAGCACTGCGTCAGAAGCTTCTGTACTGGCTGGTAGCGTGCCATGGATTCCCGACAGACCTCACCGACGAAGTAGACCGGTCGGCCCCGGGCCCGGGTAGGCGTGGCCGTCTTCCTGCCGCTCGACGACGATGGCCGTACTGACCACATGAGTAGTCGCAGCGAGGTAGAGCAGTAGCTGCTCATCTTTGCGAGGAGCTGTGAGGACTGGTGGCTTCGATAGGAATTCCTTGAGCTGGGCAAGGGCTTGGTCCGCCTCTGGAGTCCACACAAATTTCTCTTGGTGTTTGAGTAGTTTGAAGAAGGGGAGCCCCCATTCTCCAAGCTTCGAGATAAATCTGTTCAAGGCCGCCATGCACCCGGTCAGCTTCTGGACGCTTTGATGCACGTGGGAGCTTTCATGCTGGTGATGGCGGAGACCTTCTCGGGACTGGCTTCGATGCTGCGATGGCTGATGATGAAGCCAAGTAGTTTGCCCGAAGGTACGCCGAAGACGCACTTGTTCGGGTTGAGCTTCCAGCGGTACTCGCGCAGGGATGCGAAAGTCTCTTCAAGATCGTTGATGAGCGTGCTGGAGTTTCTGGTCTTGATGACCACGTCATCCACGTAGGCTTCGACGTTCTTGTTGAGTTGCCTCTTGAAGCAGGCCTGGATAGCTCGTTGGTATGTAGCGCCAGCGTTCTTCAACCCGAAGGACATGGTCGTGTAGCAGTACGCGCCAAACAGGGTGATGAATGCGGTCTTCTCCTGGTCTTCTTCCTTGATCGCGATCTGGTGGTACCCGAGTAGCGGTCGAGGAAGCGAGCGAGTCGCGACCCGCCGTGGAGTCGATGACTTGGTCGATCCGCGGCAACCCGAAGGGGTCCTTGGGGTAGTGCTTGTTGAGGTTGGTGTAGTCGACGCACATCCTCCACTCGTTCGAGTTCTTCTTGCGGACGAGGACGGGGTTGGCGAGCCACTCAGGATGAAAGACTTCTTTGATGAAGCCAGCCGCGAGTAGTTTGGCGAGTTCCTTCTTGATGGCGTCCCGTCTATCGTCGGCGAAGTGGCGGAGGTGTTGTCGCTTCGGGGTAGCTTTAGGATCGACGTTGAGGGAATGCTCAATCAACTCCCCGGGCACCCCTGGCATGTCCGCTGGCTTCCACGCGAAGATGTCGCGGTTAGCCCGGAGGAAGTTGATGAGCGCGTCTTCCTATTTGGGGTCGAGACCCGCCCCGATGGTGGTGGTCTTGCTACTGTCGCCTGTCCCGAGGTCGATTGTCTTGACCAGAACCTCCTTAGCTGGTTGAGGCTTGTTAGCTTTGTCTGACTTCTCTGGGATGTCGAGTTCACTTGGGGCAAGCTTCTTCGACGCAACGTAGATCTCCATCATTGCATTGGGTACTTGATTTGTGGAGGCGATCTCCACAGCTTCCGTGTCGCAGTCGTGCGATATCTTCAAGTCCCCTTGCAGTGATAGTACACCTGCTGGACTTGGCATCTTGAGTACCAAGTAGGTGTAGTGGGGTACCACCATGAACTTGGAGATAGCCGGTCTGCCGAGGATGGCATGGTAGGAGGTCTCGAAGTCCGCGACTTCGAACTTGATGTACTCGGTACGATAGTTGTCCCGAGATTCCCCAAAGGTAACTGGCAGGACCACTGAGCACAGTGGGATAGCCATGTTTCCGGGGACAATGCCGTAGAAGGGCAAGGTGCTCTTAGTGAGCATGTGGGTGATATCGAGCTTCACCTTCTTCAAGGTCTTTGTGAAAAGGACGTTGAGCCCGCTTCCACCGTCGATGAGGACCTTGTTGAGCCTAGAGCCCGCGACCACCGGCTTCAGGACGAGAGGGAACCGCCTTAGTTCGGAGAAGATAGTCCATTGATTCGCGTGGGAGAAGGTAATGGGTACCTCCGGCCACCTGAGAGGGGTCGGAACCGCTGGTTCAATGCTCATGACTTCTCGACGGGTAGCCTTTTGTTCCCGTCTGCTAGGTAGCCCGCCGAAGAGGACGTTCACCGTCTTGTCGGGTTCCTGGAAGTCGCCATTGCCTTCGTTGTTCTTCTTCTTGCCTTTCTTGTCATGAGGGTGCCGTGGCTCTAGAGTGTCCTTGAGTGCTCGCCTGAGTTGGTAGCACTGCTCGGTGGTGTGGTTGCCGTACAGATGCCACGGGCACTTCTCCTTCAGCAAGTCTTTGAAGCCGCCGGAGGTCTTCTTCGAGTTCTCCTTCGCAGGGCGCTGGATAGCCGCGACAATGTTGTCTGGCTTGCGCTTGCGGTTGGGACCCGAGTAGTTGTTGTTGCTGCGACCGCCTTGGTTCCCGTTGTTGCTCCCGCCGCCACCCGTGTTCTGTTTGCTCTTGCCACGCATGGCATCGTACTTGGCGTTGGCTTTGTCTTCTTCATCCGCCCAGGAGGTGATCATATCCTTGAGATGGGTGATGGACCTGGGGCTGCGTCGACCGAAGTCTTCGAAGGTGCGACGGTGGTAGAGACCGTCTTGGAAGAGGTCGATGACCTCCTTGTCGGTGACGTCGACTACGGTGGCGCGCTTGTCGAAGAAGCGTCGCATGTACTTGCGAAGGGTCTCGCCTTGTTCCTGCTTCACCATAGCCAGGTCCATGCGAGTACCCGAGCGGCCCATAGCACCCACGAAGTTGCTGGTGAACTGCTCCTTCAGCTGGTCCCACTTGTCGATCGAGTGCTTTTCCAGTGACTCGAGCCATGTGAGAGGGGCTTGGTCTAGGCAGAAGGGGAAGTAGAGGCACTTGGTGTCGTTGTTGCCGCCAGCTTTCTCGATGGAGAGGGCGTAGCACCTGAGCCACTGGATGGGGTCTTGCTTCGTGTCGTACTTGGTGATTCCCAGAGGTTTGAACTTGTCCGGGAGGAGTAAGTTGCGAAGCCGAGGAGAGAAGGCGGGGAAGCCGTCGTTGTCGCCTACGGTGGCGGACTTCTTCCGCCGCAGTTCTTCAATCTTCTGGCGGGCGTCGAAGCCGCCCTGTGAGGCTCCGGAGGCGTGGCTGTTCGCGTGGCCTCGGCCGCCGCGATCGCCTCCGCCACCGGCCCTCCTGTTGGCCCCATGGTTGGAGCTTCCGCCGTCGCTGCCTCCGCTGCCAGGGTCGCGGTGAGGGACGATCTCGCGATCGCTGCCAGCATCTGCAGCGCTGTTGCCACCTTGAGAGGGTCCGCTGGCTGTTGCACGAGTACGGTTGTGCTGGGCCGGCAGCTTGGCTCGAGTACGGTTACGGCCGAGGTCTGCGCTGCGACTTGTGGCTTCGTTGTTCGGGGCGGGGGGCGGCTGAGCGACCCTGTTGTCAACTCGCATGAAGTAAGCGTTTTCTGCAAGCTTGGCGATGACTTCTCCGGCGCGCATCCCCTGAGCTTGGCGTGCGATCGCTGTGATCGACATGAGGCATTCCTCTGGGGTGGTGTGTACTCTACTCTCGACTTGGTCGAGAGCCTCTGCAAGGTTGCGGATGGGGAGGTTGTCTCGAAGACGCCGGCGTCATTCGTTCCGCTTTCTGTTACGCTCACGTCGAGCGTCCCTGTTGGCGTCAGTCTCATCCGCGGGTGCTTCGGCAGACAACTCGTCTGCGGAGATGTCTTCGAGGTATCGGTCGTCTGCTGTCCCTGAGGGTCCTGGCGTGTCGCCGGCAGGCATGAAGACTTGGCGGTCGGGGTTGCCAAGACTGGAGTCAGAGCTTGCCACCACTGTTGGAGTGTACTCCTCAGCTCGAGCAAGTGGTGTTCCCTCCTGGAAGGGAAGCGAGTCGAGGTAGGCGATGTGGCGTGAGTTCCCTCTTGTCAGGTCTGCGGGCTTGCGATCTGGCCAGTAGACGAATCTCCCGGCGGGTGTGGATTTTATAACCAGCCCGGAAGCCGGTCTTGATAAGGGTTGCTCAGTAGAGTTGTCCTCGGACTCGGGATCCTCAGGGTCCGACCCGAAGTCGAACTCATATGCGGAGTCCGAGTAGAAACCGAAGAGGGGGTTGGAGTCCGAGGCGTGGCCGGGGGCGGTGTCGAAGTCCGAGTCGTACTCGGGTACGGGCTCCTTGCCGGCCCGGCGTGTCGAGGGATCCTTCGTGTGGGCCCTGCTGACGTTGCGGGGGCCACGCGTGAAGCGCTCACGGGGTGGGGAGTCCACATGCGATGGCTGAGTAGCCGGCTCGCATACGATAGCCCACGGGGACGTCGGGTTCGAGTTGGAGGCGGATCCCAACTCGAAGTCGGCGTGTTGATCGAAAAGCGAATTTTTGCCGAATTTGCCGGCGAGTTCACCCGTGACTACTTCAGGAAGTGTCACGAGGCCAGTCCCCGGGTTGGGCTGCATGGTGAGGCGGCGTTGGAAGGATCCGGCGCCGTCAGCGGTGCAGACCCAGGCGCCAAAGATGAAGGTGTCGCCGCGGTTGAAGGCGACGGTTGGCTTGATGTAGACAGAAGCCGTCGAGTTCGCCATGTGATCTCAGGCGAGTGCCCCTACCCGGCACGCCAGCTGTCGGTGTTTTAGACCGGCAACCTACTAAGGGGAGTACCCGAAGTAGATGAATGTGGCCTCGCCGAGATCGGTAACTCGAAGGAAGAGACACGTGGCACACAATTTAGACAGGTTCGGGCCGCGATGTGCGTAATACCCTACGTCCTGTATGCTGCGTAGCTCTGGATTGATTGAGTGCGATTACAAGATGATGCAATCTTAAGCAGTGAGAGAGAGAGAGAGAGAGGGGTCCCTACCTCGCCTTATATAGCCCGGGAGGCAGGGTTACAAGTCGGTTTAGGGAGAGAGTACTAGTCGAGTACGTCTAGGAGTCCTCTATACAGTGCGGGACATGTACAGCTTCCTATCCGAGTACTTCTCCTCCGTAGTCCTTGTGCTCCACGCCAACAGGTGCCGTGCAGCGCAAGTCGGGTAGTCCCAGGGGCCCACCGAGTAGTCAGTCCTGGTCCCACCAAGGTAGTGGGCCCAGGGAGGTCCATACGACAGTTCCTGACCGCCAAGAGGTGGTGGCGGGGAAGGTCCTCGTACGCAGGGGCATAGCCAGGATTCAGACATAGGAGGGGCCGAGTGATCAATACTCACAACAATCTTATATTACACATGCATAAAATACTTATAACAATCAGTGGTATGGAGTGAACACAAAATTACTAAAGCTATGTACTAGCACCGAGAAGAGAAAAACAAAGCTGCAGTAGAGGAAGCAAATACATGCAGCAGCACAACGGTCATTGAGATCATAGTGCTTAAACATAAATTACAATGGTAAATAAGAAGGGTTACAGCTTGATTAAATAGATTAGATGTTAATTAAGGATGGAGTCTAAGGGAAAAGAGTAGCGTCAGGGGGGGCAGGCCCCTGCGCGCCCCCCTGTGGCTCCGCCCCTGCTCATACGCCGCCACGTAGGCGCTGGCAGACGAGGCGTACGCTGTCGCGGTGTTGCGCATCTTGTGGGGGAACCGCGGCTCGGGAGCCACGCGCTCCTCCGTGGGTGCCGCCGCCGTCTCGCTGGTAGGTGCATTGCGTAAAGGCGACATGCGCGGCCGGACATCATTCCATCTGCGCTTGGTGCGAGCGCTGGCCCGAGCGCCATCGGCGTCGGGGGCGCCGAAGGGCCCACGAGCCGTCCGCCTGAGCGGGCGCCGGGCGTCAGCAGCAGGCGTGACGGGAACCGGTCCTGGCCCGGTCGACCACCACGGGTGGAGCTTGACACGATTGGTGATGCGTATGAGGTAGCCGTTCCCCGTGGCCTGGAAGTTTAGGCTCCCGAACTGGATTTCGAATCCGGCCGGGAGGGGGTCCGAGCTACCCATGGAGTACCTCTGGGACCTGTACTCGGTGCGGATCACCATCGAGATGGCTAGTGGAAAGCTGATCTTCAGCGTAGTTTGCCCTACCTGGCATGCCAAATGTCGGTGTGGAAAGTAGTCCTGACACTAACTAGTACGAGTGCTGAGATCTATCTCTCGATGGTCGGTGCTGAGCAACTAAGTGACAAGAATTTTATCCTGGTTCCGGCCGGGGCCGTACGTCCAGTAGGGGCGTGCTAGGGGCACTGTATTGCGCTGCACCGTGGTGCTTGCAGAGGGGAGCTACATGCAAGGCGGGAGAGGAGGCAAGGCCTCCAGGTCCCCGAGGTTTGATTGAGGCTGGGTGCCAATATCGTGGTGAAGCGGAAAGCGTGTAAGTGTGCGCTAACCGTCGTCCCCTTGCGGCCGGGGGGCTGCCCCCTCCTTTTATAGGCCAAGGGGAGGCGGTTTAGAATTGTGCCGCACAGTTTTAGCTACGTGTGGCGGTATGGTTGTCGGTGCGGAATATGGTCCCGACACTAACCAGTAGAAAGCGCCGAGGTCTATCCCTCAATGGTCGATGCTAAGCAATAAGAGACACGGGATTTATCCTGGTTCCGGCCGAGGGGGCCGTACGTCCAGCAGTGGTGTGCTCAAGGCACTATATTGCTCAGCACCGGGGTGCTTGTAGTGGGGCTGCTACAAGCAAGGCGGGAGAGGAAGTGTGGCTTCCAAGTCCCTAGTGGAGTGGCTGAAGATATTGTGGGGGAATTGGAGAATGAGTACGTGGTGTGTTATGTGCTCCTGTCTGCGTGTATGCCTGTTCGTCCGTCGTCCCCTGCGGCTGGGGGGTTCGCCCCCCTTTTATAGATCAAGGGGGAGGCGAATTACATGCGCGCCGCGCTACCTAGCTACGTGGGGAAGTGCGACGTGCTATGCTGTAGAATGGGCGGCCGTCCGGACGGTCCTTGCGGCGATCTGGCCATCATGGCCTACCTTGTACCCGAACAGTGGCGGTTCGAGGGTAGAAGGGCGGCGGGTGGTGGCGAAGTCTTCTGATAGGCTCGAGAGAGGTGCTGATGTTGGTCCGTACGGAGTACAGGAGTAGGTAGAACGGCGTCCCTTCCCAACGCGCTTCACAGTGCTGGAGTGGTTGCCACAGAGCCCAGCGTGCGCCTGCACGCGCGGGGATGGCGGCCACGCTGTTACAGTGGCAGGGATGGTGCTCCACCGGCCTAGCGCCTCCACCTAACCCTGTAGGGTCACAAGAAAGTGAATCGAGGGTGCGTCCGGCCCCCCTTCGAGGGCTCGGCGCGTTAGCCGTCTTGGAGCGAGCGCACGGCGTCACGGGAGCGACACCGGCCGCGCCGCACGGTCCCTCCCCACGGGGATGGGGATGGGCTCCTCCCCGGGGAGTTGGTGCGGCGGCACAGGGGGCGAGCCCGGGCGCATGATGGCGCCGTCTCGCCGGCGTCGGGGCATTAAATGCCCGTGTACGGGGCCGGCGCACGCGTGAGGGGCACCCTCGAGCGTGGCGGACCTCGGCGAGGGCGGGGCGTACCCTCGAGCGAGGCGGAACCCCGCTCGAGGGGGAGCGAGCCCTCGAGCGAGGCGGAGCCCGCTCGAGGGAAGTGCCGCCCCTTGAACGGGGCGGAGCCCGCCCGAAGGGGAGCGTGCATCCTCGAGCGAGGCGGAGCCTGTTCGAGGGGATCTCTAAGAGGGCTGTCTTGATGGGCCGTTGGAGTCCCCCGCGGCGTGGGGTTGTTCCCTCGCATGGTTAGGCAAATTGTGTTTTGGCCTTGTTGCGGGTTTTAAGTGAGGATTTCCCCCGTTGTTAAAGAGGACCCCTAGGGCTGTCCCCGACGGTAGCCCCCGAGCACCGCGGGTTTGCCATTGAAGCTCCCGGATGCGGAACCTAGCGATAGGACGTTCTTCCCTCCTTGTTTTGCGAATGCTTTCCGTGGGGCCGCGTCAGCGGACCCGCGGGTCTAGCCCCCGAAGCCCTGCAGGAGTGTGGGTGCTCCTGCAGGGGTTAACCGCGAGAACTGGTCAGAGGGCGTGGCACAAGTCTCAACCGGCATCGGCAGTGTTTCAGCCGGCTTCGGTGACGCACGCGGCGCCGGCGCCGCTCTCCGGCGGGTGCAAGCCAAGGAGGTGTAGCCGTGCGTTAAGCCCCCGAGCCTGGGCCCGTTCGAGGCGATCGGGTAGAGCTTTACGACTTGTTTTTTAACGCGCCCTCGCCGTCCCTCCGCGGGACGGAGGGTGAGGTTTCCGCAACCCCCATCGAGCGGGTCGCAAATTGCGGATTCCTCTTTGAGCTATTAGTGGGTGATTCGAGTGGACGCCCATGCCCCGTTCGATAAGGGTAGGCTGCGTGGTCCGGAGACACGTCCATGGAAGCGCTTGCATGGGTTTGCTAGGTGGGGCTAGGTCCCGTTCGATAGGGACCGAGGGCGTGGAAGCTCTCCCTCGGTGGGATCCCCCGGCTAGCTGCCCTCGCTGGCTCTCGAACACGACATGTGGGGCACCCTCGAGCCGACGGGCTCGAGGAACGACTCGAATGCGCGTGCCCTCGTCGTCCCCGACTCGCGATGCGAGGCGCCTGTTCGAACCCGTCGAGGGTCAGGCTTCGAACCCCTGATCAGTAGGGCCGTGCGGGGCAGCGTCTGGGCGGCCCCGTCTTTTGCGTTTGCGGCCATCGAGGGGTCTGGGCTAGCCAAACCTCGAGGCGCTGGTTGGTAGCACTGCGTGGCATGGGTGCTCGCAGTGCCTGCTTTGCTTCAAGTGGGCGCCGGGCAACCTTCTCACGCACGTGCCCCTTTTTTTAGAGAGTTGATATCGTTTCGAGCCAGGGGCTCACGCCGCTCGAGGGTTTTGCGTGGCATGGGTGCTCGTGGTGCCTGCTTTACTTCAAGCAGGCCCCGGGCGACCTTCTCACGCCGATGTCCCTCAGTGGTCGGAAATTGTCTTGAGCCGAGGGCTCGTGCCGCTCGAGGGTTTTGCGCGGTATGGGCACCCGTGGTGCCTGCTTTACTTCAAGCAGGGCCCGGGCGGCCTTCTCGCGCCGATGTCCCTTCGAGGGCTATCTTTGTCTCGAGTCAGGGGTGCCCCGCTCGAGGGTCCTCCTTGCTTGGCAAGGGAACGTGCCATTAAATGCCTTACAGTCGAGGCCGCGGCTCTGCAACGCGGGCGCGCCTTTTTAGGCGTTGCGGCCGCGCGCGCGCGCGCGTAGTGGGCGACGTGGCAGGCGGATGTGACCGCTTGCCTCGGTCCCTGCTAGTCTTTGCCGCGATGATTGCTCGTCCGCGGTGATGTGGCCGCTGCGGTCGTGGTGGGGCCCGTTCGTCGGCGTGAAGGGAAGATTCCCTGCAGTTAATGCGCGTGGGGCATCCGCTCCGGAGAGCTCGCCCGCGGCTTATAAATCTGAGGGAAAGGGGAGACGGCGGTTTTTTACCTTTGCGCTCCGCCATCTTAGCCCCCTGCGCCTTCGTCTTCGTCTCGCCTTTGCTACCGTGCGGTGCCGCCATTAGAGCCTTTCTTCCGCCTCTCGGCCTCCGCTCTCGCATTCCTTTGCTTTCTTCCCTGGCGCCGCTTCCGCCCCTCACGATCCTTGATCCGTATGCCTGGGAGCGGTCGACGGTGACCCCGCTGGCCCTTGGCGAGCTGGTCGCCGCCGGCCAGCTGTCGGCGAATGAGGATGGCCGCCCGGCGGAGTGGATTGTGCCGCCGGCGGCGGACCGCGCGCCCAACCCGCCGGAGGGCTACGTGGTCAGCTTCGTCCGTTTCCACGAGCGGGGCTTCAACGCGCCGGCGAGCCGCTTCATGCGGGCTGTGCTACTACTATGGCGTGGAGTTGCACAACTTCGCGCACAACGCGATCTCGCAGGCGGCCACGTTCGTGGGCGTCTGTGAGGGGTACTGGGGATCCCGAGTCAGGCGGGAGCTGCGGGTACACCTCTTCCGGCGAGCTCTTCACGCAGCCCACGACGGAGCCGAGGACCCGCCGCGCGGTGCGCGCCGGCGGGATGTCGCTTGCCCTGCGAGGGCAATTCAAGGACGACTACATCCCCTGCACCATGACGACGAACAACGCCGGCTGGGAGCGGGGATGGTTTTATTTGCGCAACGCCGAGCCCGGCCTTCCCCCCTACACTGGTCGGGTGTTCAAGGAGAAGCCCAGCTCTTGGGGCTACGGAGTGTCCACGGCCCAGCACCGGAGGCGGCAGGACTCGGTCCTGGCCGCCCTGAAGAGCTTGGCGGCGCAGGGGCTGAACGCGCTGGGCGTCCTCGCCTTCCTCCATCACCGGCGGATCGTGCCTCTGATGGAGAGGCCGCTCTGCATCTTCGATATGACGGAGGCGGCCAACCCCGTCGACCTGGCGAGGTCGCGGATGCTCCCGTCCCCGCTCGGGCGGGTGTATGCGCTCACTCGGGCGCGGAACGCCGTCGACACCCGCATGCCGATGCGTCCAGACTGGACCCCGTGGGACCTCGAGATGCTCCCCACCGGCCCATTGGTGAGTGTGATTCTTGTTTTTGTTTTTGTTCTTGGTGTTGCTCCTGCCTCCTGACACGTCCTTGGTCTTCCTGTATGCAGCTGGTGAGCTTTACCGCCTCCAAGTCCGTTCCGCCCACCCCCGACTCCCGCGCGCTTGGTCGGGCGGCGCGGCCGGCGGAACGAGGAGCGGGCGCGCGCAAGAGGGAGCGTGCGAGGCGGCGCAACGAGCGCCGTGAGCGGCGGAACGCGGAGTACCGGCGGCGCAAAGAACTGGGGCTCTCCTCCACGGGGACTGAGGATTACTCGTCCTCGGGGGATGACGAAGAGGAAGAGGCTGAGGGGGGAGGCCCCTCAGATAGGTGGGAGCCGTCGCCCCCGTCGCCGGAGCCGGCTCCGCCGTGAGGGCGGCATCGCGAGGGCGGGCGCACCGGCGCCCGTTGCCGGGCAATCGACATCGGGGGCGGCGCGCGCCGCCGAGGCGCCGGCGCGCTCCTCGGGGGCGCGCGTGGCGAGCGCGCCCGTGCGCGCGGCGAGCGCGCCGCGCGCGCGGGGCCGGGCCCGCGCGCGCGGTGGCGACATCAGGAGGCGTGGCGCCGGCCGCGCCGGTCTCATCCGCTGAGGCTTCGAGGAAAAGGAAGCGCGCCTTTTCCTCCTCGAGGTAAGGGGCTCGACGCTTTACTTGGTTTGATTTGTTGATGATCAGGCGCTCTAATCCTTTGTTTGTGTCTGCGCAGGGTGGTGCCAACCGTGCCTCCCCTTGCACCGGCTAAGGTGCTGAGGACGGACGCGTCCATCCCCACCCAGCGGCGCTCGTCGAGGGTGTCACGGGCGGGGGCAAGCACGGCGGCGGCGGGCGAGGGGCTCGCGGAGGCGCGGGCGGGGCCCCCCCCCGAGGCCTCGGGCGCGAGATCGGTCCGCCGCGGCGCGGCCCGCGGTCCCCGAGGAGCGACCGGCGCCGGCCGTCGTGGGGGCGCGGTCGCGGCGCGCCGGTCGTGGCGGAGGCGCGACCCGCAAAGGGCGTCGCGGAGGCGCGGCCCGCGGCGCCACCGGGGCAGAGGAGGCGGGGGCGGGGCGCAACCCGCGGCGGCGCCGTGGCCGCAGGCGCGGCGGAGGTGGTGGCCGTGGCGCCGCGTCGGCCGCTCGCGGCCACGGAGGCGCGAGTGGAGGCGCCGGTGGAGGTGGCACAAGGCGGGTGCCCGCCGGCGGTTCCCGGCGGAGGTGGTGGAGGTCCCGGATGACGACTCCCCGCCGCCGGGGGGGACCGGTGGGCTAGCTTCCCCACGCGTTCCCCCGAGCCCCGGGAGAGGGGGCCCTCGTGAGGCGGCACGAGGGGCACATGGTGGCGGGGGACCGAGGACACGGTGCCGAGGCCTCGTCCTCACGCGCCGCCACCCCGCCCGGGTGGAGGGGGCCATCGATGATCCCCGGCGTTTGCCGACGCCGGGGGGAGCGAGAGGTGAGCTCGGGGCGAGCTCCGACGCCACGGCGCCACGCTCGACCGCGCGCCGAACGAGGGCGTTGCGAAGTCCATGGCGGCCCTGCATGGCGCGTCTTCCAGGTAGGGCGTCGTCGCTCATTTTCTTCTTCTCCTTATTTTTGTGCGCTGCCCCTGTGCCGTAGCGCTTATGGGTTTTGATGTGTGGATGCCAGGAGCTCGAGCGCCGTGCCCATGACAAGTACGATGCCTTCGACCGGGTGAATGCCGAGGTCCACCAGCTCCGGGAGCGGTGCAGCGCTTTCGACGCGCTTGCTGACGCCCTCAGGTCCCCGGACAGCTGGCTGGCATACCGGGCCATGGCCTGGCCTGACGAACTCCCCGAGAGCTCGAGCGGGGACCGGCGCGCCGCTCGAGCCTCGAGCGGGTCTGCGCAGCCCTCGTCGATCGTGATGAGGCGCTGTGGCATGCGCGCTCGGACTTGGAGAAGACGCGGACGGCGGCCGCCAATTGGGGGAGGCGGAGGTGGCTAACGTCCGCGGCGAGAACCGGGAGCTTCGCTCGTCGCTTGAGGGGGCGCGGCGCGGCGGCGCCGGGCCGAGGAGCGGGCGCGCGGCGCGGGAGCGGCGGGCCAAGGAGGCCGACGACTTGAAGGCCGCCCTCGACGCCAAGGCCGCGGCCCTCGTCGCCGCCGAGGAGCGGCTCCCGCAAGAGAGCACCGCCCGCCAAGGGGCCGAGGGGCGGCTCCGGCAGGAGCGAGGCCGACCTCGTCGACGCCGGCGCGCCGGAGCGAGGAGCGCGTCGCCCACGAGGTGTCGCGGGGGTCCTTGGCGGAGCGGGACGCCAAACTCTCCAAGGCCGAGGGCGAGCTCATTGTGCTCAGCATTGCGAGCGCAAATCAGGAGATAGCCCTCCAGGAGCAGAGCGAAGCCGTCAAGCGCCTCGAGCTGGCGGTCGAGGCCGAGCGTCACGCTCTCGAGATGGAGAGGAAGCAGGTCGAAGGTGAGCCACTGTTTGACTCTTGCCTTGTTGGTTTTTTCGTTAGGGGGCTCGCATTCCCCTTTTTGATTTCTTCCTTGTCTTGGCGATTCCAGGCTTGCGCACCGCCCTGGGGCACGCGGCTGAGCGGGCCGAGGCGGCCGCAGCTTCCTACAACTCCTCCGGGCAGAGCCGCGGCAGCTGCGCGGCGCGGCCCCTCGAGACCTACCGCGCGTGGAGAAGGGCGAGGCACGGGCCGGCAGCTCGGCCCGGCCGGCCCGCTCGCGTGCCCTCGGCGGCCATGTCACCGAGCGGATGCGCCGGCGCCGCATCGGGGGCGTCCGAGAAGGCCCTCGGAGTGGTGCGGTCCCACTACGAGGTTAACTTCGAGGCGCTGGCGGAGGGCTACATCGTTCCCGAGGGCGTCGAGGACGACGTGGCGATGGAGCGTGTGGACGCGCTCGCTGCCGACGCCGCCGGGTCGCTCGCCGAAGCCTTCGAGGAGTTCCTCTTCCTGGACGCCGCTGACGCTGCCGCTCCTCCCGCCTGAAAGCAGTTGGGCGCTAGGCCCGTTTTGATGAGTATCAGTACTCTGGCCTCGTGGCCTTTTGTAAATGAACAAGTTGTTCTTGGACATGAACATTTGCTGTAATGAAGTCATTTGTTTATCACGCTTTTGTTTCTCCTTCTTCCTGAGTAGATTCTAGTTAGGGGAGTTCGATTTTCGCGGGGGGCCTGCTGGGTTGGAGGCGAGAGAGAAGGGCCATATCCACGCGGCGTAGGCTATCTCTGGCTCGCACGCTCCTTCCGCTGTGCCGCCTGCGCCCTGTTCGAATCGTTGCTCGAGGTTGAAGTAGGAAACAAACTTAGTGCGCGTGAGTTGTTTCGTGTTTGCGCGAAAAAATGGGACCATTTTGGGGGGGGGATGCCCCCCGCAAGAGCTCCCCGAGGGTAACTTGGGTTTTAGGGGAAAGCCGAGTTGCCCTTTCTATTAGACTTGGAGGCGTTTACATAGTTGCCACCAGCGGGGGCGTTGGACGTGTGATTTTTACAAGCGAAAAAAATGCTTGGGAATCCTAGCTAGGGGTAGAAGCGACGTAGCTGTTGGATGTTCCAAGCGTTGGTGAGCTCTTCACCGTCCTCATTGGCCAGCTTGTACGTGCCGGGCTTGAGTACCTTCACCACGACATAGGGTCCCTCCCATGGGGGCGATAGCTTGTGGCGCCCTCGGTTGTCTTGGCGTAGCCTTAGGACCATATCCCCTTCGCTGAAATCCCACCGGCGTATCTTGCGTGCTTGATAGCGCCTGAGGGACTGCTGGTACCTCGCGGAATGCATCAGGGCCACGAGGCGTGCTTCGTCCAGCTGGTCCAACGAGTCCTCGCGGGCTCGCTGGCTGGCATCCTCGTCATAGCCTCGAACCCTGGGCGAACCGTATTCTAAGTCCGTGGGGAGGACGGCCTCCGCGCCGTGGACTAGGAAAAACGGGGTGAACCCAGTGGCTCTGCTTGGGGTGGTCCTTAGGCTCCAAACAACCGCTGGTAACTCTTGGAGCCATTTTCGCCCAGATTTGTTCAACTGGTCGAAAATTCTGGGCTTTAGGCCTTGTAAGATCATGCCATTGGCACGTTCTACTTGGCCGTTAGTTTGTGGGTGCGCCACAGCTGCCCAATCCACACGGATGTGGAACTTGTCGCAGAACTCCAAGAACTTCTTGCCCGTGAACTGGGACCCATTGTCGGTGATGATGGAGTTCGGCACTCCAAAGAGGTAGACGATGTCGGTGAAGAATGTTACCGCCTGCTCTGCCCTTAGATTCGTAATGGGGCGCACCTCCACCCACTTGGAGAATTTGTCGATCGCGACTAACAAGTGGGTGAAGCCCCCGGGCGCCTTCCGCAGGGGCCAGACGATGTCCAGTCCCCACACGGCGAACGGCCACGTTACGGGGATGGTCTGTAGGGTATGGGCGGGCAAGTTGGACTTGCGGGCGTAGAACTGGCACCCTTCGCAGGTGCGCACGATCTCGCTGGCGTCCGCGACCGCAGTGGGCCAGTAAAAGCCTTGGCGGAACGCGTTGCCGACGAGGGTGCGGGGCGCGGCATGGTGGCCACAGATCCCCGCGTGGATGTCCCGCAGGAGCTCGCGCCCCTCGGGAATGGGCACGCACCGCTGTAGGATGCCGGAGGCGGCGCGCTTGTACAGCTCGCCGTCGACGAGGGCAAAAGATTTAGCCATCCTGGCGATGCGCCTGGCCGTGGCCCGGTCCGTAGGGAGCTCCCCTTTAGCGATCCAGGCGATGTATTTTTCCCGCCAGTCCGCTTGGACAGGGGCCGGCTCGATGTCCATTACGTCGGCCTCGTGGGAGCCGTACCCCTCGAGAAGGGAGAGCACGTACGCCTCGTTCGAGGGGTCCTCGTCCATGGGTTCCGCACCCGCTGGATTCGAGGGAGCCCCCGAGGGTTCGATGTGACTCGAGGGGTAGGGCTCGAAGACGACCGAGGGTTGGGCGACGTCGCGCGCGAAAACGTTCGGGGGGACGGTGATCCGCCCGGACGCGATCTTGGCGAGCTCGTCCGCCTCCTCGTACCAGTGGGGCACATGGTTGAGCTCGATGCCATAGAACTTGTCCTCGAGGGCTCGCACGGCCTTGCAGTAGGCCTCCATCTTGTCGTCGTGGCAGCTCGCGTTCTTCATGACTTGATCGATCACGAGCTGCGAGTCGCCCCGCACGTCGAGGCGCTTGACGCCTAACTCAATGGCAATTTTGAGGCCGCAGAGGAGGGCCCCGTATTCAGCCATAATGTTAGACGCGGGGAAGTGGAGGCGCACCGCGTACCGCATGTGTTCCCCGAGGGGTGACACGAAGAGCAGGCCCGCGCCCGCCCCTGTTTTCATCACCGAGCCGTCGAAGAACAGGGTCCAGCACTCCGCTTGGATCTGCGGCGGCGGTAGCTGCGTGTCCGTCCATTCGGCGACGAAATCCGCCAAGATTTGGAACTTGGCGGCCTTGCGCGGGGGCGTAGGCGAGCGTCTCGCCCATCGGCTCTACGGACCACTTGGCGATCCCCGCCCGCGGCGTCGGGGTTGCGGATGATCTCTCCTAGTGGGAAGGAGGAAACCACCGTGACGGGGTGGGCCTCGAAGTAGTGGCGGAGTTTGCGCCGTGCAAGAACCACCGCGTACAGCAACTTCTGGACCTGGGGGTAGCGCGTCTTCGTGTCTGACAGGACCTCGCTGATGTAGTAGACCGGCCGCTGCACAGGCAAGGCATGCCCTTCCTCCATGCGTTCCACTGAAGGATCAGATGGCGACTAGAGAGGGGGGGAGTGAATAGGAGCCGGTAAAAATTCTTCCCAAAGAGCCCGGCCTATGTCCTACTCAAATCCCGGTCACACACAAGCAATGGATCGAATCACGCACCAATCGCCAAGACCACGAGGTTATGGATCAACCTCTAGCCTTAGGAACGATTCCTATAAGCACACGCGGAAGCACTAGAAAGGGAGGAAGAAATCGAACCAAGAAGCAAAGCACACAGGCTCTGGCGGACCGTCCGCGCAGGAGGGGCGGACCGTCCGCAAAGAGCCGCGCGGACCGTCCGGCCGGGTATCGCGGACTGTCCGCACCCGAGCCGCGGACCGTCCGCCCGAGCCGCGGACCCTCCGTTAAATCACACGAACGACCCAAAGCCACCCCCGAGCCACGGACCGTCCGCGGGGAGCACGCGGACCGTCCGCCAAGCACCCGCGGACCGTCCGCCCGACACCGCGGACCGTCCGAAACTCCGTCCAACCAAAAACCAAAATCGCGACGGATCGAAACGAAGGACGAGCAAGAACACGAAGAACACGGGACAAACCCTAGCCGCGCGGACCGTCCGCATGGTCCTCGCGGACCGTCTGCCAGGTGCGGACAGAACTGAAAACAGCCCGACCCCGAAAGTCAACTCCCCCAAATCATCATCGGATTTCCCAAACGGTTGAAGCTGTGGAGACAAGGGTTTGGGTACTTGAAAAGCGTCACACAAGGATGCTATAGCCCAAAAATCTTGCCTCCTAACTCCCTAAATCACCGGGAATCGCGAATCCTTTGAGTACCACCAAAAGCTAGAGCACCGAACGAAAACTCACGAATCGAAGTAGTTTCCGGCGTTTGAGGGCACAAGATCAAGCACAAAGATGCACAAGACATCTATCCATGTTTCCCTCAAAGAAATCCCGGAAGAAACTCACTCAAATCCGCGGAATCACACCGGGAACAAAGGCACGAAAATAAGCACAAAAAGCCACGAAAAACAACCCCGAATCTTCTATACAAACCAGGAAAGATTCACAAGGTCTAGCATGCCGCCCTAGCATCCATCCCTCTCAACAAATCTCACATGAAGCTCTCATGCTAGCCTAGAGAAAATAGGAAGAAAAATAGCTACGAAAATGAGAAAGAGGAGGGGGAAAATGAAACCCTAAGTCGCGAAGAGAGAGAGCCATCAACACACACTCATGGCTTATATATCAGGTCCCGCCGGAGTGGTAAATGACTCGACTACCCCTAACTACACTACTGGCGATACAACCCACGTAGGGGCATTTTGGTAATGTTTGTGGGTCTTGCCATCGGACGGCCACGCCTTTGCCGCACCCCGCGTCCTCCCGACGCAAGCCATGCGATCCCGCCGCGTGTCCTCCGCCTCGAAGCTTCCCGACACGCCCGGATCCCGTCTCCGTCATGTTGGGCCCTCGGACTTGGTTTTGAGGCCCAAACCAAGAAACCGTCCGCCGATGGTTTTGTGGGCAAACCACCAAACCCCGCGTGCCCGGTCCGGCCTCCCGCCAAACCACTTGACTTGACCGCCACCGTGCACCGGCTCACTTGTCCATGACTTCGTCTTGCTTGTGTCGCCACCATGTGGCCCGCACCCGGGCCCCGCCGTCCACCGGTCCCTCGAACCGAGCCTACTTGTCTCTCCATCTCCCGGAGGCCCCTCAAGGCTGAAGACCTTTCGCGCCCGTTCTTCACCTGCAACAACACGAACTAGGCCGCAGCCTACACCTGCGCACTAAGCCAAGAGTCAGTCCAACACCCGTTGTCAATCACTCATCACTGAGGAGCGGTCATCCATCGACCACTGGGACGCTCCTGGTCCACATCCACGACGATTACGGCGCTGACCACCTGGGTGGTTGCGGCCACGTAGAGCTGCAGGGGTTCGCCGTCCTGCGGCGGCGTGAGGATCGGGGCGTGCGTTAGAGACGCCTTCAGTTTGTCGAGCGCATCCTGGGCCTCGGTGGTCCAGGAGAAGCGCTCGTGCTTCTTGAGTAGGCGGTAGAGGGCGAGGCCCCTTCACCGAGCCGCGAGATGAAGCGGCTCAAGGCGGCAAGGCACCCCAACACCTTCGCACCCCTTTGAGGTCCGGATCGGACCCATTCGTTCGAGGGCCGCGACCTTTTCGGGGGTTGGCCTCGATCCCCCCCGGGAGACAATGTATCCCAGAAGCATGCCTCGCGGCACTCCAAAGACGCATTTTTCGGGGTTTAATTTGACCCCATTGGCCCGTAGGCAGTTGAACGCGACTCCAAGGTCGCCAACCAGGTCGTCCGCCTTCCTGGTCTTTACGACGATGTCGTCCATGTATGCTTCGACCGTTCGCCCGATGTGATCCCCGAAAATGTGCTGCATGCAACGCTGGTATGTTGCACCCGCGTTTCTGAGGCCAAACGGCATCGTGACGTAGTAGAACGTCCCGAACGGTGTGATGAACGAGGTCGCGAGCTGGTCGGACTCCATCTTTATTTGATGGTACCCGGAGTAGGCATCAAGGAAGCAAAGTAATTCGCACCCAGCCGTTGAATCAACGATTTGATCAATGCGTGGCAAAGGAAAAGGAACTTTAGGACATGCTTTATTAAGACTAGTGTAGTCTATACACATCCGCCACTTCCCATTCTTCTTTCTTTACAAGCACGAGGTTTGCTAGCCACGTTGGGTGGAACACCTCCTTGATGAATCCGGCCTCGAGAAGCTTCCGCGGCTCCGCTCCGATTACCGTCGCCGCTCCTCGTCGAAGCGGCGGAGCCGTTCTTCGCACGGCGCGGGCGTTTGGCGAGGATGTCAAGGGAGTGCTCGGCGACTTCCCTCGGGATGCCCGGCATGTCCGAGGGGACTCCACGCGAAGATGTCGGCGTTGGCGCGGAGGAAGTCGACGAGCACCACTTCCTATTTGGGGTCGAGGGTGGAGGCGACCCTCAACGCCTTGCCCTCGGGGGCTGAAGGGTCGAGGGGGACCCCCTTGGTCTGCTCCGCGGCCTCGAAGGTGCCGGCGTGCTTGGCAGCGGAGTTGAGGTCTTCGTTGACCATCTTCTCCAGCGTGTTCACCACGCTTCATCCAGTGCCAGTGCCTCTGCGTGTTTTACGCACTCGACGTCGCAGTCGAATGCGTGCTCGATCGACGAGCCGACGGTGATGATGCCGTTTGGTCCGGGCATCTTCATCTTCAGGTATGTATAATTGGGGACCGCCATGAATTTGGCGTAACAGGGTCGCCCAAGTATAGCGTGGTAGGCCCCCTTGAACCCCACCACCTCGAAGGTGAGGGTCTCCTTGCGGAAATTCTTTGGGGTGCCAAACCAAAGCGGCGAGGTCGATGCGCCGAGGGGTTGGACCCGCTGCCGGGCGCGATGCCGTGGAACGGCTTCGTCTTTGGGCCGCCGATCCCGGCCCCGATCCCCATCAGGCGCAAAGTATGCGCGTAGAGGATGTTGAGGCTGCTGCCTCCGTCCATGAGGACCTTCAAGAACCGGGTGTTCCCGATGATGGGGTCGACCACCGGCGGTGCGGCCGGGTTGGGGACGCGGTTTGGGTGGTCTTCCCGGCTGAAGGTGATGGCGTCCTCCGACCAATTAAGGAAGGACGGAGGCGCCCTCTCCGCGGTGAGGACCTCGTGCCGCTCCTTCTTGCGCTGGCGTGTCGACATGTCAACTGTTGGCCCCCCGAAGATGAGGAACACATTTTCGACGGCGGGGAAGCCGCCTGCGTCGCCATCGCCTCCGTCTTTCTTGGCCTCTGCCTCCTTCGCGGCGGCACGGCCATAGAACTTCTTGAGCATATCGCACTGCTCAAGGGTGTGGTTCACGGGAGTCTTGTGGTAAGGACATGGCTTTTTCAGCATGTCGTCGAACACCCCCGGGCCTCGAGGGGCCGGTCGAGGGCCCCGTCGAGCCGGGTCAACAGCAAGGGCCTCGGCGTTGCCGCCGTCGCGCCCCCTCGCTTGCGCGCCTCACGGCGCGGCTTCTTCCCCCTTCTTGCCCCGCTTGTCGTTGCGGTGGGGCTCCTTGGACTTGCTGCCCTCGCGCGGCGCGTCCTCCGAGCGCTTGCCCTTCTTGCCGTCGAAGATCGCCCCCACGGCCTCCTCCCCGGAGGCGAAGCTGGTGGCGATGTCGAACAGCTCGTTGGAGTCCGCGGGCGGGCTGCGTCCCAGCTCCCGCACGAGGTCCCGGCACGTGGTGCCCTCGAGGAAGGCGTGCACGATCTCGGACTGCGCAACGCTGGGGAGCTCCGTGCAGCGCTTGGAGAAGCGCCATATGAAGTCCCGCAGCGACTCGCCGGGCTTCTGTGTGCAGGAGCGCAGGTCCCATGAATTTCCAGGGCGCACGTATGTGCCCTGGAAGTTGCCCACGAACGTGTGGACCAGATCGTCCCAGTTGTGGATCTGGCTGGCGGGCAAGTGCTCGAGCCATGTCCGGGCCGCGTCGCCAAGATGCAGGGGCAAGTTGCGGATGATGACCTCGTCGCTGGTGGCCCCGCCCTGCTAGCAAGCCAAGCGGTAATCGTTGAGCCACACACGGGGGTCCATCTCCCCGTTGTACTTGACGATGGTCGAGGGTTGGCGGAAGCGTTGGGGGAACGCCACCGCGCGGATCTCCCGGCTGAACACACGGGTGCCTGGGGGCTCCGGCGTCGGGGAGCGGTCTTCGCCGGCCGTCGTAGCGTCCACCCCGTCGAGGGTGGTAGCCTCTGTCGCTCGTGCATCCGCCTGGCCGGGTGCGCCTGGCGTTTATGACGTTGCGGGCGTCGCCATCCGGCGCCATGCGTGCGTCAAGGAGTCGCTCCCGGCCGGCGTGCGCCCTTGGTCGGCGGGCCGCCCCGCCGGTCCCCCCCCCGCATGCACCGAGGGTTCGCCTCCCGGCGCGGCTTCGTCGTCCCGCGCATCCCCTGGTTGGCGGATGCGTGAGGCCGAGCTCTCGGCCTGGCCGGACGGCCGCTTGCTCGATGAGAGTTTGCACCTCGCGGTGCATGTCTCGAGCCTCGGGGGTCGAAGGTGCGGCATGGCCCGCGGCGGCGTCGCGGCGGCGACGAGCTTCTGGCTCGCCCGTGGGGGCGCGTCCGCGTTGTCGACGTTGGGGACGGTGTTGATGTGGTTGCGGACCTGTCGGCCCAGCTCCCGTGTGCGTTCGCCGCGCGCGGGAGGCTTCCCCCGCCATTGAGGCGCGGAGCGACCGCACCGTTCGGTATTCCTCCGCCAACTTGGCCTCGAGCTCGCGGGCTTGGGCTAGGCGCGCGTCGGCGTCGGCCCCGGCGGGGGAGCGCTTGGCCCCGTGGCCGGGCGCGCGGCGATCCCCGGAGCGGCGTGACTTCCCCCGTCTCCGCGCCCACCGCGCCGGCGGCATTGGCCGGGTCATTGGTGATGACGGCGCAGCACTCCCCGCGCGGGATCGTAGCTCCCGGTCTTCGGAGTCGTCGGAGCAACCGAACCGATGGTCCGCGAGCGTCGAGGAAGCGCGGAACGTGGCCCGGGTCGGCACGCGGAGGAGTCCCACTCCGCGTATCCGTGGCGGTTGGCGGGTGGCAACGCGTCGACGGAACCCAGGGACGACTCATCCCCTACTGAGGCGCCGGGGTCTCTGGCGACGAAGACGTGGCGGCCAGGCGGAACCCTGCGCATCGTGGTGTTGACATTGGCGTTGTAGGCCCACGTAGCGCCACACAGCCCGATGGGGATATGCGGTCCGGAGACTGTGCGCTGTCCCGCCGGGGCGGTGGAGGTCGTGATAGCGGGCGCGCCGCGGCCGGTGGCGGCGCGCTCGGCCGCCGCCGCTCGGACCGCGCCCTCGGCGTGAACGCTTCCCCGAGCGACGGTGGCGTCGTGGCGTCGACGGGCTGCGGCATCCGTGCTGCGGGCGCCGCGCCGTGGTGGTGCGTGCGGCGGGGGCCAAGGGCGGCCCGGCTGGCGCCGCGCGCGGAGCTCCTCACGGTTGGTGAGGCGCATGAGATAGCCGTTCCCCGTGGCTTGAAAGTTCAGGTCCCCGAAGCGAATTTCGAACCCGGCTAGGAGGGGGT
The DNA here is from genome assembly GCA_947561735.1 of Cenchrus americanus. NCBI lineage: Eukaryota > Viridiplantae > Streptophyta > Magnoliopsida > Poales > Poaceae > Cenchrus > Cenchrus americanus. Next base: position 59,829,493 of record OX387241.1, read on the forward strand.
CCGAGCTACCCATGCAGTAGCGTGTAGCACGGTACTCAGTGCGGATCACCATGGAGGGAGTTGACGGAATGACCTTAGGCGCTCGAGAGCCCCACGGTGGGCGCCAACTGTCGGTGCGGAATATGGTCCCGACGCTAACCAGTAGAAAGCGCCGAGGTCTATCCCTCAATGGTCGATGCTAAGCAATAAGAGACACGGGATTTATCCTGGTTCCGGCCGAGGGGGCCGTACGTCCAGCAGTGGTGTGCTCAAGGCACTATATTGGTCAGCACCGGGGGTGCTTGTAGTGGGGCTGCTACAAGCAAGGCGGGAGAGGAAGCGTGGCTTCCAAGTCCCTAGTGGAGTGGCTGAAGATATTGTGGGGGGAATTGGAGAATGAGTACGTGGTGTGTTATGTGCTCCTGTCTGCGTGTATGCCTGTTCGTCTGTCGTCCCCTGCGGCTGGGGGGTTCGCCCCCCTTTTATAGATCAAGGGGGAGGCGAATTACATGCGCGCCGCGCTACCTAGCTACGTGGGGAAGTGCGACGTGCTATGCTGTAGAGTGGGCGGCCGTCCGGACGGTCCTTGCGGCGATCTGGACATCATGGCCTACCTTGTACCCAAACAGTGGCGGTTCGAGGGTAGAAGGGCGGCGGGTGGTGGCGAAGTCTTCTGATAGGCTCGAGGGAGGTGCTGATGTTGGTCCGTACGGAGTACAGGAGTAGGTAGAACGGCGTCCCTTCCCAACGCGCTTCACAGTGCTGGAGTGGTTGCCACAGAGCCCGGCGTGCGCCTGCACGCGCGGGGATGGCGGCCACGCTGTTACAGTGGCAGGGATGGTGCTCCACCGGCCTAGCGCCTCCACCTAACCCTGTAGGGTCACAAGAAAGTGAATCGAGGGTGCGTCCGGCCCCCCTTCGAGGGCTCGGCGCGTTAGCCGTACTGGAGCAGGCGCACGGCGTCACGGGACTGACACCGGCCGCGCTGCACAGTCCCTCCCCACAGTGATGGGGATGGGCTCCTCCCCGGGGAGTTGGTGCGGCGGCACGGGGGCGAGCCCGGGCGCATGATGGCGCCGTCTGCGCCGGCGTCGGGCGTTAAATGCCCGTGTACGGGGGCCGGCGCACGCGTGAGGGGCACCCTCGAGCGTGGCGGACCCCGGCCGAGGGCGGGGCGTACCCTCGAGCGAGGCGGAACCTGCTCGAGGGGGAGCGAGCCCTCGAGCGAGGCGGAGCCCGCTCGAGGGAAGTGCTGCCCCTCGAACGGGGCGGAGCCCGCCCGAAGGGAGCGTGCATCCTCGAGCGAGGCGGAGCCTGTTCGAGGGGATCTCTAAGAGGGCTGCCTTGATGGGCCGTTGGAGTCCCTGTGGCGTGGGCTGTTCCCTGCATGGTTAGGCAAATTGTGTTTTGGCCTTGTTGCGGGTTTTAAGTGAGGATTTCCCCGTTGTTAAAGGGGACCCCTAGGGCTGTCCCCGACAATGGTGTACAACACCATGGAGTATACAGCCGTCCTAGCAAATCCTACTTCTGGCAGAGCGTCATGGTGTGTCCTGCATCCGTCCAGGAGCGGCTTCGAGGGTGGCGGTGTAAGAGCTTCTTCCCTGGTCGTCGTGCATGCGTCATTTCGAGGGTCGAGCTGACGGAAGGCCGGCGGTCGCACAACGGCGGGCGTGGCGGCGTCTTGTCGTCCCGGACTCCCACAACGTCGGGGATGGTGTTGCAGTGCCCGGGATGGCAGCATGGTAGCGGGTGTTGACGCAAAAAGTGCACTCAACGCCAAACACACAGCAAGCCGAACAAAGCTGGCTTCACACGCGCAGAGAGCAGAAGACGTGCCAGTCAATTTTTCCTGAAAATTAACAAAAGATAAAGTAGTTAAATACCAAAGCCTGGAACTTGCCGGGTGGTACCAGACAGTTCCATATTTACGGCTAGGAAGCCAAGCAAGATGACACATAGCTATAAAGAGCTATCCGCCAACGAACTAGAACCATTCAGGAAACCGTAAAGGGAAAAAGCAACACTGCCGAATGGATGACGTGAGCATGACAGTGATCGGTCTTTGTTTGAGCAAGAATTGCATACGCACGAGGCCATGACCGATCCTCATGAAAATTAGCATTAAATAAATAAATAAAGCAAAGCACGAACATGATCATGTATTAAACAAGTATGCATAGATCCAAAGCACTAGTCTACCGCATGTCTAGTTACTTTAAAACCCGTCAAGTACGATGTCAAGCAAATCTATCCACCGCATGATACAACTTGCATGAAAAACCGTACCACTTCCCATAAATAGATCTATCCACCGCATGATACGATCTAAATATAGAAAGCTAAAAGCACACATCATTCAAAGCACGAATAACGCACGTGCTCTACTCATGAAGAAACATAACCGAATACGGGCCGAATGTACCGATTCGGGGTCCATGAAGAAGGAACAAACATTACCAAGCGAACAAATCTATCAGATTGATTTGGGGGTCTAATCCACCGGATGATTAGCTCCAAAGCAATCCAAAAACCTGCATCTACCGCATGATACCCGGCTCTTTCAAGATTTATACGAGCATTGGCAAGCTTGAACCCGCAACACGTAACAACCCAGATCGATTCGGTTTCGGCTTTGGAAAGCATAAGATCTACGTGTTGAAACATTAAATCTACTCGAACAAGGATCATAAAAGAGATAAAGCCGATCCAAACCCATCTAGATTGGGCAAAGGTGTGTTACATGAATTAAAACATAAAGTAAAACTCAAGATAACACGGGGTAACTTAATGAATCTATTGGATCTTGCCAAAATCCAATAGAGCCGATAACTAGCTTCAAGCTAGATCTTAGCCTACCGCATGACTCATGATCTAACAAGAAACCCTCTTGAACCAAGCTTGAATCTACCGCATGACACGAAGCATGGTAACAAGACTACTTGCATCAGATCTAAATCCATCGCATGATACTAGACATGATACAAGGTTGCCGGTACTCACGGAGGTCGACGGATCGATTGGCCCTCTCGAAGAACTCGACGACACGACAAGGACTCTAGGGTTTGGCGTAAGGCCGGTGTGTATTGAGGAATGATTGATTGTTTTTACATACATTCAGGGGTCATATTTATACCCTGTTGAGTACAACTTCGAATGGATTCGTTGCCTAACTTATCTCTAAGCTTGATCGCCTATCCATCCATTCGTTTCCCCTGATTGAGCCACGTCACCGTCCAATCCCGCAAAATCAGCTTTACTGTTCCTTTGCCGAACCGGAGCAGATAGCCGACCGCAGATCTCTTTGCTGAATATCTTTGAAAAAGCCCTTCCTTCCACCAGACGGACTCTTTATCGAACCGGACCCACAAGTCAGACTCCGTACCAAATTTTGGTGTTAACAGCGGGGATGGCCGCACAGGGCTGATGGTGACGGAGGAGACGTGCCTCACTGGTCCGACGTCACGATGTCATCCTGGGCGGGCGCGAGACAGGCGTCCGTCCCCTTCTCGAGGGTTCCACCGTCCTCTTTCGAGGGTGCGGCGCGCGGGCCGTACGAGAGTGGGCAGCATAGTGTCACAGAGCTGACACTGGCCTTACCGCACAATGCCGTACAGTGGCGGGAATGGCCTCACCGGGAGGGTTGGCGAAACAACGCTGGTATATGATTCTCAGGCGGTGTTAGAGGGACAACATGGCGTGGATTTGTCTTTGACTCGGGTGCCTGCATTGTGTCAGAACATTAAATGCTCTGGTCGGGGGAGTGGGTGCGGGAGCAGCGAGCCCGTGAGAGCCTCGAGCGAGGCGGAGTCTCGCCCGAGGGGGCGTCCAACCCTCGAGTGAGGCGGAGTCTCGCCCGAGGGGTGGTCCAGCCCTCGAGCGAGGCGGAGTTTCGCCCGAGGGGGCGTCCAACCCTCGAGCGAGGCTGAGTTTCGCCTGAGGGAGTGTCTAGCCCTCGAGCGAGACGGAGTTCCGTCAGTACGGCGCTGTGTCCCTCGAGCAAAGCAGAGTTTCGCCCGAGGGGTGCTGGGGCTGACCGTTTTGGTGGGCCGCTGAGGTTGCAAGGGACGTGGGCCCCTGCCACTGGGCCGTGATTGTCTTGAGCGTGATTTATGATTTGTGAGTTCGTTTGTGTTTTGTTACTTGCGAAAGAAAATGGGTTTCCCCTCGGTTTTTAGGGGACCCCAATGGCTGTCCCCGACAGATATGATCCGAATTCTTAACGTGAGTCTTGTGGGGACGCCTGGTGGGCCCACGGTTCGGGTTATGTGTTTAGCGGATTTGTTTCCGTATTTGACTGCAGTCAGTTTAGTCCACCATATATATATATACATCTTGTAAGCCGCACGGAAGAGCAAGAGGGCTCATTGTATTCCCTACGTTGTAACCCTCTCATCATAGTGAAGATCGCCGATTGGCGCCCGTGGTTTTTTCCCGCAAGGGTTTTCCACGTAAAAATTGTGTCTCATGTTCGATCTTGTTTTTGCATTATTTGTTAACAGTATGTATCTGCGGTGATGGTAGGTCTCGGAGGAGGAACGCGACCTGGTCAGGGACAGGGAACGACAGTGTGACAACCCCATCCAAGATAATTCCGTACTATCGCCTAAACCACTCAATTTGGTCATTAAACGATAATAAAGAATCATCCCGTTGAGTGTTGTCGGGTTAAAGCCCGGTAAATCACTTGAAACACACAGAGAGGATTGATGCATTAAAACCCCCACGAAGGAGAGTCTAGAGTGCCTTACAAATTAAACCAAATCTTCCCCGTAGGGTCCATTATTACAAACCATAGTTCTTGACATGAAAGTAAATGGTTCAGAGTTTATTAAAATAATGGAATTAACTAAACGGTACGATAAAAACATAGGAGACCGCCCATGATGCAATCACTCATCCCCATTCACCCATTCCAGCTCCCAGCCTGGTGGAATTTCTCCAGGCCACACATCACATGCATTACGTGGAAACAACATTTAAATAGCAAGGTTGAGTATACTAATACTCAGCAAGGCTTACCCGTCCAAAATAAAAGACTGTACCTCTAATCACGCAAGGCTTTTGGCTAGTGGGTTTGTTTGTCAAAAAGCTACTAAATAGTGAATCCTTAATTCTACAATTTAGCTCAAGTTCTAGTAGAAGTAATCATTACTAGATAAGCAACTATTGCAATCATAAGTTGTACAATACAATTAACAATAACAATATTCACAAAGTTCCATCATAAAGGGATATCATGGCCAGTTGATTAAGTAGTCTCAAATAACGGTGAGAGGTTGATAATCAAATGATTTAAACCTTGCAAGGTGGACCTAAACACACGGGAGGTGCCCTCACTAAGAGTTCATGTTGACGGATAAAACTCGTATCCACCTACGATCCGCAAGCGTACAGACCTACACCTTTTTCACCACGGGGATTCCCTAGGTTCTTGTCAATCCGCGGAGTAAGGGGATCACTAGCGTTTGATCTAGCACTAATCTAGTTGATTTAAACCTTTGGATGAAAGATTAATCTATGAACTAAAGGCTATCTAATCTATGAACTAAGACAAGACAAACCCAATCTAATCTACGTCAAATGAGAGACATGAGATACACAAGTTATGGAGAACGTTTGCCCATGGAGTCTAGGGTACTTGAAGATGCAATCACCTAAACATGATAAAACCGATCTAATCTATCTAAACATGTGACCACGGTTTAGCATTTTCCCTCCCCCTGTACTGTCACTATGCGAAGGTAATCTTTGATAAACCTATTAATGATCATGGTATGTTGACGCGATCAATGGGAGCAACCCGAAAAGCATGGTCGCCAAACCTTTAGCATTAAGCATCATCAACAAAGGAACAATAGATTGCGGTATAAACAAGAGTTGGAGACTACATATCAAGATCCATTACAACTTCATGGACAAACGACGAATCTACTCCATCAAGATGCTAAGTATGGTACCGTTGAATGTGGTAGATGCATCTGATGAAAATCAATCCTCGCCGTCCTCCAACTTCGGTGGTGCCGCGGCAAGGCCTCGACATCCTCCTCCTTGTGGTGATCTCCGGCGGTTCTCCGATGAATGGATGTCAATGGGTAACCATCTTGGGGCACCTAGGGGGTTGCATTTATGTCCTTGGAGTGCCTTGGGGTGTGCTCCACCTTGCCTTGCACGAGATCCTCCTTGGGAGAGAAGCAAACTTGGTTTCCATAAAATCAGCCTCGTCCAGATTTTCCTGATTCGCAGCCCTTCCTTGCCGGCACCATATCGCCCACGTCCGGACTCCAAATAATGCAAATTCGATGTCCCGTTTGTGTGCCACGAAATTATATTCAACTTTGGTATTCATTTATTTCCTTGGAAACGAAGATAAGATCTTCACATCAGTCTTGGAATATAATCTGTTCTGATTTCGGACTGACTGCATAGCAGGGATTTTGGGGGCCATATCTCCTAGCTCCCTTATCTGAATTGAGCCTTCCACATGTACAAATCGAAGGTATCGTCGAGGACCACAACTTTGGTAGTCAAACTTTTGCCATTAAAGGCCGTTTAGGTCTCCGAATCTGCACCAAAAGATCATGTTGTACTGGGCTACGAGAATATCTCTCGGGCTGAGTTGATCTCGTTGGTAAACATCCAAGTCCCCGGAGTTTTGCGTGTTGATGCTTAGGTCCTTGGGTTGTTTGGAGTCTTGTTCACTTCGTGTCTTCACTTGTGACGGGCTTCATGATTTTCTCTTGAAGTGCTTGATGAATTTATCCCGAAAGTCTCCTCTTTAACATTAATTTCCTGCATAAACAACAAACTCCAAAATCAACATGCAAGTGTGAACTTGTTACATCATTAGTATGCCTAGTGGCGGGTTGTTGGCGGTGAAAATCCGTCAACCTAGCCATGAGTTTACCTTCAGTGTTGGCATGAGTTTTATACCTTATCCATTGGTACTAATCCCTGTGGTATAACAAGTTCACGTGTGCATGTCGGTTTTGGAGTTTAATGTTTATGCTGGGTTTTAGTGTTGAATGCAAGACTTTCGGGATAAGTTCATCAAGCACCTTATGACAAGACCTTGAAGCCCTGTACAAGTCATGCAATGAAGCAAACTTAACTCCAAGAAGCCAGGGACTTGATCCGAGAAGACGACAGACTCCGAGGACCCGACCGAAAAAGTCTTCGAATCTTGCAAGACAAGGAGTTGTGTCCAATTCGGAGAGAAACTGACGACATGGACCTACATGCAGAAGGGGGAAATCCAGGAAGCAAGGGAACCGACGTAGAGCAAAGGAGGCCTCGGGCTGGGCCTGGATGGGCCTAGGCCGGCCGGCCCAGTCCGGTCGGCCCAGCCCATTCCAGGGCCCGTTTGCCCCCTCCTTTGCCCTATCCGCCAATCGGGCTATTTATAGCCCCCTGACCGAGAGCCACGAATCATACAATTCTTCATCGGCCGCCGAGGAGCAGAGAAGAGAGGGACACCATCTCGGAGAGGAGAGGGTCGAGCTAGTTGACTAGGGTTCCCCTAGCCGACGTGGGAACCTTGCACGGAAGACCACGTCGGAGTTCCCGGAGCTAGAAGCAAGATCAAGGAAGGATCCCGGTGGTGATCTTGTGTATGTATCATTGTTATAGTTGAATTATCAAGTTGAATCTTTTCCTAGCGATCAAGTGTTTCCTCGAAGATTTCGTTTTTCGATCGGCTTTGCTTATTCCAATTCTATTCTCGAGATAGATTACATAGGGTGTTCTTGTAGCCGCGGTGGCTAGAGGTACACGCCGGATCTTCCGAAAGAATCTCGACTTGTCTTTTGACTCGCCCTAAGCTCCCCGCATGAGTAGGGATACGTTGTGACAGAACGGGGGTTCCGAAAGGCGGATGTTTTCGGATTTGGACGGGAAACCACGATTTAAAGAGGCTTCTATTAAGATTCAATTTGCTACTTCTTCTCTTGCTTGGAACTTCAACAAAAGGCTTACCCCGATCCCTCTAGATCGGTTTATCTACCCAATCTTACTTTGTTTTCTCCGGTCTTTAGTAGATTAGATTAGTTTCGTGTCTTTTACCTAGATGCATTAGGGTTTCTTTTATCGAAGATTGGAGTTACTTGGCTTTATTAGATTATGTTTTGCGTCACACATTTGTTCCACGGATCCGATACCTTGGGTTCACCACTCGAGGGAAGAAGGGTCCCTTGACTACGACGGGAGACTTGTACGCTTGCAAGTCACAAACGAACTTTGATATAACTATTAACCGTCAACAAGCCCCTTTTTCTGGCGCCGTTGCCGGGGAACAAGTGATCAAGATTTGGTTTTTATTGCCTTTTCGTAATTTTCAGTTTTTTTTTTGTTTTTATTTTTGCATCTACTAAACTTTGATCATCCTCAAAATACATCTAATCTAGTTTGTCTAACCCTAGTTTTTATAGATTTGTTTTTACTTTCTAGTTTTTGCGTACTTTGTTTATTGCTAACCCTAACAGGAGATGGACGGCTACCTCTCCAACAAACCCGATAATTTTGTGGATGATCCAGAAAAATTTTACAGGCTAAGGAGACGCGAAGCACATCAAGATAAAAAGCTGGATTTTGTAGATTCAGAGTCGGAAGACAAAGGATCGCAGGAATCTCCGAAGAATTCACCACCTCAAAGTCCTCGGGAGAATCGACTTCACCAATGGGTGACCAACCACCGCAAGAACGCAAGATTGGGGAGCTATGCACCCCAGATATCATCGACCTACCAATCTTGAACCTTGAGGAGATCGAAAGACCATTCGAGATCAAGACCTCAACAATCCGCATGGTGCAACATTCACCCTTCACCGGTAAAGAGGATCCGAACCTTCACCTCCAAGCATTCATTCAACTATGTCAGACTTTCAACATGTATGGGGTGACTCAAGACCGAATGAGGGCAAGGCTTTTTTCATTCTCACTTCTCGGGAAGGCTTTGCAATGGTTCCACTCTCAACCGGCGGAGATGGTGCAAAATTGGAACACGTTGATGAAGGCTTTCATGAAGGAATACTACTCACCGTGTAAAACTCAAAGCTTGCGTAATAAGATTTCCACCTTTGTTCAATATCCTACGGAAACTATCTCGGAGGCATTCGAGCGCTTCAACAAGTACACCCGGGCGGTTCCACATCACAAGTTCCCGAAAGAAAACTTCGTGCAAAAGTTCTATCAAGGACTCACCATGGCGTCAAGGACGATCATCGATGCATCGGCGGGAGGATCCATCATCGAACTTACACTGACGGAAGCTTTCACGCTATTCAAGAAGGTCGCGGATAATGACACATGGGCATCATCCGGGCGCCTACATCCGGTTCAACCCACGGGAAACGTCAAAGGAGTCTTGCAAGTGGAGAAGGAGAACATACTTGAAGGCAAGATCGACTCGCTCATGAGGAGGTTGGAGAAGATGGAGATGGAAAAGAAAGAGTCTCAAGACTTGAAGGCCGCCGAAGCAAGGTCCACATGCGAAGAATGTGGAGAGTATGGCCATGTCCGCAAAGATTGTCCGGAGGAAGCCAAAGTGCTCAACTTCATGAGGAAGGGAGAATTGCCGAACTTCCGCTACGGGCAAGGTAGACCTCAATTTAATGCAAGCTCATCTATTCCTAACGAGGTTCCGCTTCATATACAATTGAAGGAGTTCATGGATGAGCAAGCTAAGATCAACAAGGACACCGTCACCAAGTTCAAGACCATAGACAAGGTGTTGGAGAACATCGATAGCAAAGTGACGGAGGTCGGAAGTTCCAATCATCAAGTGCTCAACATGATGAAGATGCTCGAGACGCAAGTTGGACAACTTGCGAGGCGCCTCACTAATGATGAAGGGAAGCTTCCGGGACAACCCAAAAGTCCTGAATCGGTGAAGGCCATTCAAACACGTTCGGGGAAGGAGACCGAAGATCCGGAACGTTCAGCGGGAGCAAGGAAGCTTAAACCATACACCGAGGTGGAAGGAGTTGCTAAAGAGAAGGTTACGGGGATCGTCACCGAGGAACCCGAATTTGAGATGCCGGAGGAAGACACGAGGATATCGCAACTCAAGCCACGCTACTTCCAAGGTAAACTTGACAACCACTTTGAAAAGTTTGTGGAAGTTGTGCGTAGACTTAGCATCAACATGCCATTACTAGATGCCCAACAAGTACCTACATATTCTCGTTACTTTAAAGACATACTTGCAAATAAATATGAGATAGCAACACTCGGGGTAGATCATGTCAAGATGTCCGAGGAGTGTAGTGCCGCTATTGCTAATGGGCTAGAGAAGCAAAAGGACCCCGGGTGCCCTACAATTCCATGTTCGGTTGGTTCTTTCAACTTCGAGAAGGCGTTATGCGATCTTGGAGCTAGTGTGAGCGTCATGCCGAGGGATGTGTTCGAGAAGCTACGCCTACCAATGGAGCCTACGGGTATATGTTTGGAGTTGGGAGACAACTCCATTCGCTATCCCTTGGGCATTACTGAAGATGTACTCGTGAAGATCGGACACCACTTCATCCCCGTCGACTTCGTTGTGCTCGAGATGGAAGAGAGGGAGAAGCCGCCACTCATCCTAGGGAGGCCTTTCCTCAGGACCGTGGGAGCTACTATTGATGTTGGCAAGGGGGAGATCATATTCGATATCAACAGAGAAAGGAGTTCCTTCAAGTTCTGTCCAAGAATCGAGGCATGCAACATGATTGGAGTGAAGGGAGAACCAAAACAAACGGAGGGGCTGAAAAAGAAGATGGAGCCGACAAAAATGAACATAAAGAAAATCAAAGAAGGTGTTGCATCCGTCAATGTAAAGGAAGAGAAGCCGCCTGTGAAGACCAAAAAAATGACTTAGCCGGAAGACAAGCCCGTGCCCAAGATGGTGCGGAAGTGGGTACCCAAGATTGCGACGCCTGAAAAGAGCGTTGATCCGGAGTAATCAAGTGAAGAAGCCTAGCTATAGACTATAAACGAAGCGCTAGGCGGGAGGCAACCCGTTTCGTCGAGTCAAGAATAAGCTACCGGGAGGACAACCCGATTCCAGGTTTTTCGAGTATTTTTAATAATATAGTTTTTGAGTTTTATTACGCAAAGACATTAGACTTAGAAGTGGTTGAACAATATTAGAGACATAATTATTGATTGAATGTTTTGCTTTATCATAAACCCTTTGCATGAACCCTCCTATGTGCTTGTTTGTTCTTTTATTTTCGAGAAACCGCAACCCAATAATTTCAGAACCTAACTCAACCTTTCACCCTCATTATGGTGCTAAGGTTGACTTATTTTTCATGCTAAAACCACACGAGTAGAGCCACGATTTATATTTAGGTGTTAATAAAATTCAGCACGTGGTAGAACTCGCGTGAACCTAGAAATCAAAACTTTTGGTTGGTTTAAAAATCAATATCCTTGGTTTCTCTAGGTTTAGAATTTTTCTAAGCCTCATCTAATTTTGTTTTATTCAAAATCTTTCTTATGTAGCCAAAATTAGAACCTAAACATATGCCCCCATGATCAAGCCGGGAAAAGTTTGCTCTCAACCGATGAAGGCAAACTATACCGGTGAGACCGAAATCAACGTAGTCGAAAAATATTTTCGACTTACATTTGTTTTTAATGGTTTAAAAACTTCTCTAAAATTATGTTTGAGCTCTTGCATGGCTCTGAAAAATATTTTAAATTTCGAATTAGAGGAGTGCTTAACCTTAAACATACCTTAATGGAGGCAATCTAGTTTGAATTAATCATGCATGCACCATTGGATTCCCTTTCATCAACTTTCACCAATTCCACGAGCAAAGGACAAGCATGGTGGGCAGCAAGCATCAACTTTGCAGGAATTTCATGGTGGCATGTGAAGCAAGTGGAGCTAGGGAGCATGGACATGACCCAAAGCATGAAGCATCAAGTGGAAGGACTAATAATGCAAGAAAAGGAGTGGACGAGAGCGTTTGGGCAATGCAACTCGTGGAGCACGCAGGCAGAAAAGTTGCAGAGGCGAAATGATCGTGCTGGAAGAAAGACGAGGCGGGGAGGTGCACCGAGGCCCCCAGGCCGGTCGGCCCAGGCCGGCCGGCCTCGCCTACTTAAGGAGCCCCCGGCTCCCGTTTTCTGCAGGCAAGCTTCCCTCTCCTTCCTTTGTTTGTGTGTTCAAGTTTGTGTGCCCAAAACCTCCGTAGACATAGCCAACCTTCCCAAGCTTGATAGCTCAAAAAAATCCACATCCTTAATCCACTCAAAGTCCACATCCGAAGCAAAGAGTTTAAGTGCCTAGTTACCGGTTGCAACCCGGAGTTTTAGTTGAAGAAAAGAGTGCAGCAACCTTGTGGAAGAAGAACACAAGTCTCTTCTCCAAGAAGAAGAGTTCGTCGTCGTCCAAGCCGTCATCAACCACGTCTTCGAGGAGGCACTCGGTTTCCGAGTCTCCCCGGAGCATGGAGACGGATACGGCACCACCGAGGAGGAACGATGCTCTCCTCCTTGGTGGTATGAGGGCTGCAAGAAGCACGTCCATGAGGTTTACCGAACCTCGAGGGCACACGGAGGAGCAGCCCGCGCCACCACGACGATCGACCCATTCGACCGCGCCACCTCCTTACACTCCGATCTACTCTTCGTACGGCTTCATCATCTTGTCGTCGTCGGAGGAGGAGAGGCTCTCTAATCTTGAGAAGAGGCTTGTGCCCAACGTCGAGTTCGACGACCAAGCACTCTAAACCTTGGGTTTTGGCACCGACATATACTATATGTTGGGGCACCTTGGATGGGTGCAGTTCTCCAACGGAGTATCGGCAGACACCCACTTGGGGTTCGCCTTGGAAATTATAATGACTATTGCACCTATCCTTAATGATGGGGTGCAAAGCTTGTCATTCCGTTTGGAGGGAGTCCAACAAGTGGTTCCCTACGAACATGTTAGGGAGCTACTTGGATTCTGCAAGGGAGCTCCGGAGAAAGTTGACGTGCCACCCGGTATGTTAGCTGGATTTTGGAATATGATCTCCGGAGAAGCCCATCAACAACGCAATTGCATCCGCAACCCCATTATTCGGATATTTCACTCTTGGATGTGCAAGAGGGTATTGGGGAGGATGAAGGAGACAAAGGTGACCGACACGGAGTTGAATTGGCTCTACTCGGGTTTAATTGCCAGGCAGCCAATAGACCCCTCTTACCTCATGATCAACCGTTGGTGTTGTGAAGCAACATCGGGGGCGGGAAATATTGGTTCGGGGTGCTACCTCTCCATGTTGGCCTTCTCCTTACGGCCGGGGATCGCAAAAACCCCGACCATCTTTTGCGTGGTACCTCTCTCGGTATTGAGTATTTGCGGCAAGGCAAATACATTAGTGGAGATGAGAGAGGAGGTTATCGGTTGGCCATAGTGAACCTACCCCTTCCCGATGAGAGGCTTAGGCTTTTCACCGAAGGGAGGGAAGATTGGTTGGAAGAGGGACTCCTTGTCCCTGCAAGGAAGAACAAAAGAGGAAGAATCGTAGAGGAGGGAACATCCTCCGCACAAGCGAGTGGAGCACAACCCAATGTGCAACCATTCGGCGGGATCCCTCCTCCGCCAAGTTATTACGGAGGGCCACAAGAGCAAGCATGGAGGGTGGTGCACCGGTACCCCCACCAAATTATTTGGTGCCCAACGCTAACTTCGCGGAGTCCTACGCACATCATCCCCAACCACAACAAAGCATGGCCATAATTGGAGGGTATGCTGCAAGAAACGCCCAAAACATCGCAGCCAACCAAGCTAACACAGCTCAACTTGGTGAAGGCAATGCAAATATTGCCTTTGAGCTCGGACGCCTTCACCTTGTGGAGCCAAATCAATTCGTCGGAGGGAATGTCCAATCATATTATGAGCAAGGGTATTACTATCAAGATCATCAACATCAACCACCGGCGGAGGACTAGAAGATTTAGGAACTTTAGTTTTCTTTTCTTTTCTTTTTCTCTGTAATTTTCAGCTTTTGCTTATGTGTGTTTGCGTAGTATTTTCTGTTTTTATTTAAATTTCAGCAAGCATGTTTGTTTATTTTCAGTTTGTATTTCAACTTGATGTCATCATTAATAAAGACACCACCTTGATTATATCATTGGAAAAGTTACAAAAATTTGTGCCATGATGATATATGATTATAATTGCAGCTTTGTTTATCTTTGTAGTTGATTTATGCATGTTTAAGATAGTGCTCTCTTAAAATACAAATCTGAATTTATTTAAATGCTAGCTTAATCTTCAGTGGAGGTTATGATTAAAATAAAGACCCATAGTGTTTTATGTGCTCTCAAGTTATGAATAGATTAAAGATGTCTTTTATGCTCAAAAATATCGCTAACCTTGTCATAAATATCACTTGTGTGTTGCTCAACCTATCCAAAGCCTAATATATATTTGAGTGCATAAACCTTAGTGTACAAGATTTATTTTGAGTGAGTTATTGTAGGCCATGATTTCTCTGGCCCGAGACTAAGAAGTTGGTCATTCCGTTTTTGCGTATCTATCTTTTTGCTAGCCTTTTATCCGTGCATTGTGTATCCCCGCATTGGAGATCTCACAAACCTCGCCGGATATCCACCCTTAAACCAAAATATCATCTTTTGTGATTACCTCCTTGACCACAACCTATCGTTGAGAATGGATCATCAATTCAAGGAAGATCGCAAGACGGTGCCAACATTGAAGATTTCAAGTATCTCTCCAAAGGAAAAATATTTCCGGTACCTACCTTATTTTTCGCCTCTTTGCTCGAGGACGAGCAACATCTAAGCATGGGGGAGGAGGTAGGTACGGTGCAGTTTTAGAGTTCAAAGGGGAGTATTTTTTAAAAAAAATGATGAATGAAAACAAAATTAAAGGTGATGTACGTGACTTCCAAGGTGAAGGTCTCACAAGAAGAAAAAAAATATAATAATATATATATAATGAAAGAAAGAAAGAAAGAAAGAAAAGAATGAGAAATATGAGAAAGAGAAAAAAATATGCGTAAAGTGAACTCCCCAGTTCTCTAAGAGTGCATTCAAGGCTTCAAGTTTAAAAGATCCATTCTCATTTTCCAACCATGTGCAATCCGATAACAAGGACTTCCTTTGTGCCTCGGGATCACTCTTTGCCATTTGCACATGTCCACTTATCTAAAGTGTGTGTATTTGTCTCTTTCCCCTCCTTGATTTAACATTATTTTCCAATGACCTTTTTGACGAGTCTCGGTAAGACCATGAGAGGCTTGTCTTGTTTCGACAACACCTCACTTATAAAATCTTGTTAGGACTAAACTTTCCCAAAGCTCCATATAAAGCCTACCACACATATATGGTATGAGAGGGAAAGGAGTAGAATATATAGGCTTGAGAGACAAGCGAGATGAGAGTTCATGAGCAATATGCAAGATGATTTAAATTTGTGAACTTGGTTTAGTTTTGCTTTATCTCGTTCTTTATTTCAAAAATTCTGAGATCTATTTAAACTTTGTGAGCATGTTAATACTTGTGGGATAAGCTTAATAAGAATCTACCCTCCGTAGAGATGAAGGCTAGTACATTATGGAACTTTAATGAATTAAAATTTTGAGAGCATTATGTTTTCTCATGTATGATCAAGAGCAAGGCTTAAACATTGTTTGATAATGATGATATCCATCGAAGGCTTACTCGAGGACGAGCAAGGTTTAAGCATGGGGGAGATGTTGACGGTGAAAATCCGTCAACCTAGCCATGAGTTTACCTTCGGTGTTGGCATGAGTTTTATACCTTATCCATTGGTACTAACCCCCGTGGTATAACAAGTTCACGTGTGCATGTCGGTTTTGGAGTTTAATGTTTATGCAGGGTTTTAGTGTTGAATGCAAGACTTTCGGGATAAGTTCATCAAGCACCTTATGACAAGACCTTGAAGCCCCGTACAAGTCATGCAATGAAGAAAACTTAACTCCAAGAAGCCAGGGACTTGATCCGAGAAGACGACAGACTCCGAGGACGTGACCAGAAAAGTGCTGAATCTTGCAAGACAAGGAGTTGTGTCCAATTCGGAGAGAAACTGACGACATGGACCTACATGCAGAAGGGGGAACATCCAGGAAGCAAGGGAACCGACGTAGAGCAAAGGAGGCCTCGGGTTGGGCCTGGATGGGCCTAGGCCGACCGGCCCCGGTCCGGTCGGCCCGGCCCATTCCGGGGGCCCGTTTGCCCCCTCCTTTGCCCTAGCCGCCAATCGGGCTATTTATAGCCCCCTGACCGAGAGCCACGAATCATACAATTCGTCATCGGCCGCCGAGGAGCAGAGAAGAGAGGGACACCATCTCGGAGAGGAGAGGGTCGAGCTAGTTGACTAGGGTTCCCCTAGCCGACGTGAGAACCTTGCACGGAAGACCACGTCGGAGTTCCCGGAGCTAGAAGCAAGATCAAGGAAGGATCCCGGTGGTGATCTTGTGTATGTATCATTGTTATAGTTGAATTATCAAGTTGAATCTTTTCCTAGCGATCTAGTGTTTCCTCGAAGATTTCATTTTTCGATCGGCTTTGCTTATTCCAATTCTATTCTCGAGATAGATTACATAGGGTGTTCTTGTAGCCGCGGTGGCTAGAGGTACACGCCGGATCTTCCGAAAGAATCTCGACTTGTCTTTTGACTCGCCCTAAGCTCCCCGCATGAGTAGGGATACGTTGTGACAGAACGGGGGTTCCGAAAGGCAGATGTTTTCAGATTTGGACGGGAAACCACGATTTAAAGAGGTTTCTATTAAGATTCGATTTGCTACTTCTTCTCTTGTTTGGAACTTCAACAAAAGGCTTACCCCGATCCCTCTAGATCGGTTTATCTACCCAATCTTACTTTGTTTTCTCCGGTCTTTAGTAGATTAGATTAGTTTCGTGTCTTTTACCTAGATGCATTAGGGTTTCTTTTATCGAAGATTGGAGTTACTTGGATTTATTAGATTAAGTTTTGCGTCACACATTTGTTCCACGGATTCGATACCTTGGGTTCACCACTCGAGGGAAGAAGGGTCCCTTGACTATGACGGGAGACTTGTATGCTTGCAAGTCACAAACGAACTTTGATATAACTATTAACCGTCAACACGGGTTAGTTGCAAATCATAATCGAAACCAATGTATAACAAGTACTCTAGGTTGACGGAAATTCATCGTCAACAGTTCACCAACCAGGCGGTTCCCGTCATTCCTCGGACTGGGATCAGATGTTACAGTCTTAAGTACAAGGTTTACTTAGCTATGCCACCAAAGTCACTATTGATGGTGAATTTCCGTCAACATAGAGTATTTGCTATACATTAGTTTCAATTATGATTTGCAACTAACCCGCCACTAGGCATACTAATGATATAACAAGTTCAACTTCGTATGTGCATTTGGAAGTGTTGTGTTTTTGTAGGAAAACATGGACAAAAGGGACGGAGTCACAACAAGTTCAAAGGAGCAAATGAGGAGTTCTGTTCGTGTCCGAGTGCAAGGCGAAATCACTTCCAAAGGTGGCAAGGACCAAGGTGGTACGATGGATCATCCCCGAGGACTAAGACGTAAAGTTCAGACTTCATACGAGAAGACCCCCTATCTTGATCTCGGGTATGACGACCTCAAAATGACGCAAATAAAGGGGGCTAAGTCCAAAATGCCAAGATGAGCCACGGGGAGAAAAACGGGCCCGAACCGACCCAGAAAGGGTCTGGGCCGGCCGGCCCGTTCAGATCGGCCCAGGGGGTTTCTGTGGCAGTTTGGGCCGCCCTTTGACATAGTCGATCCTCGTTGTATTAATAGCTCCCTCCTCTGACGGCCACCACATCCAATCATTCTACCGACACCATTCACCAAGAAACCGCCGCCGCAAGATGAGGGAGAGAGTTGGATGAGCTCGTCGCAAGGATCAACGGCGGCGGAGGGAAGGAAGCAAGAAGAGGGCTCCAAGCCGCTGGCCTAGGGGTGTTCCCAAGCTTCATCGCCGCCATCTTCATCAACGACGTTCTCCGGAGTCTCCATCACCCCTATGTGCTTCAATTTGTGTAAGATGATGGGGTAATGTCTCCATTCGTCCCTAGGGTTAGATGGATGCATGATATGTAATCTATACATGAATCTTATGCCAATCAATGCTTTATGGTCTATGTCTTCGTGTATGCTTTGTTTACATATGTTTGCGCACATGTGGTCTTAGTTGGGTTTGTGGTAATCGTGGTGATTAGCTTAACCCTATGGATGCTTAGGTATAGATGTGGTTATACGTGAAAGTGTTTGATTACCTTGCGTAGTGACAATACGGTGGAGAGAAAAGGCTTAGCGGCCGCATAACCGCCATGAAGCTAGTGTAGGCAACACCCTTTTCGTGTAGTAGATGCATGTTCATGTGATCCTAAACCCTAGGAAGGGAATGATTATCTACCTTAATCTCTCTCTTGTACCAACCCTCACCATCTAGTTTAACCTTAGATTTCTTAGATTAACATAGGTTAGATTGTCTTTACCTTTAGATTAATACCACTCTCAAAGGTTTTCCATCAACTAGATTAGTACTTGGTTAAGCGCTAGCAATCCCCTTGCTCTGTGGGTTGACAAGAACCTTGGGGGTCACCCCGTGGTGAAAAAGGTGTAGGTCCATACGCTTGCGGATCAAAGGTTGTTACGTGTTTCAACCGTCAACAAGCCCCTTTTTCTGGCGCTGTTGCCGGGGAGCAAGCCAGTTTGCTACATTTAATCTTTTATTAGTTTTGTTGATTACTAACATCTAACCCTTGTTTTCTAGAAAAAAACTCTTTTGTGTTTTTCTTTTTATTTTTAGTGCCTAGATGGATTTGTTTACCTCACCTTTGGAGTACAAAGAGATGTCGCTAAGGGAGCTAGCAATGCCGTCAATGGAGGACATTGAGATGCAAAAATCAGATTTGGCTCTCGCTACAACCCACTACGAAGTGAAGCCTAGAATCATCAACTTAGTGGCAACAAACCCCTTTAGAGGATTGGAGGATGACAACCCATATAGACATATTAAGGAATTCACGATGATATGCAACACGGTGCAACAAGAAGGAGTTCCGGCCGCTTTGTTCAAGTGGAATCATTTTCGTTCTCTCTCAAAGATGAAGCGCGAAGATGATATACAATTGCATCTGTTGAAGTGAAAGGAAGTTGGGATGAGCCCGTGAAGAAATTTCTTTCAAAGTTCTTTCCCATAAGAAAAGTCCAAGACTTAAGGAGGCAAGTGCTTAGTTTCAAACAAGGAGAAGATGAAGGAATTGATGAAGCTTGGGACCGTTTTAATGAACTACTCGAGCAAGGCCCGAACTTGGGATTTTCTGGTGACTTGATGTTGCATACCTTTTATTTTTCACTAACCCCTAACTCTGCTAGTTTTGTAAGTGTGTGCAGGCGGTGATATAATGGATAAAACAATTAGTGAAGCTATACAAATCTTACAATGGATAAGCAATGGAAAAAGAACGCAACGAGATTGGCAAAGACGTTGTCGGGAGGAGCAAAACGATAAAAGCAAGCCCGAGGTGCTTGCTAAAATTTCTGAAAAAGATGAACCAGAGGTCAAGAAAGATGAACCGACCATACAAGAAATTGAAGATCCACTTACCAAGGTAAGAGAAGTCATTTTGGATATTAAAAATATTGAAACTAACATAAATGTAGGCCGAAGTATGGGGAATGCTATACCATTGGCGGAGTTCAATCAATCCGGTTGGATTCAAGTTGATTTTGCCCCACTAATCGGCTATCGTTGACGGTGAATTTCCGTCAACCTAGAGTACTTGTTATACATTGGTTTCGATTATGATTTGCAACTAACCCGCCACTAGGCATACTAATGATATAACAAGTTCACACTTGCATGTCGATTTTGGAGGTTGTTGTTTACGCAGGAAATCTACGCTAAAGAGGAGACTTTCGGGATAAGTTCACCAAGCACTTTGGAAGAAGATCATGAAGCCCGATAAGAGTCAAGACACGCGATGAACATGACTCCAAATGACCCGAGGACCGAAGCGTCAACATGCAAGTCTTCAGGGACTCAACCAGAAAACAGCGAAGCTTGCATAGCAAGGATTCAAGCCTAAACCGTGAAGGAAACGACGTCAAAGGCCCACATGCAAGTGCACACGAATAAGGGATCACGCGAGAAGCAACCGGGGAGAAAACCGGGCCCGAACCGGGCCGAAGTGGGCTGGGCCGGCCGGCCCGGTCCGACCGGCCCGGCCCACCCACCGAGGTCGGTTCGGTCCCTCCTTTGCCCTAGGTGTTTGTCTATTTATTGCCTCCGCCGCCGTCGACCGACCCATCGAACAAATCATCCTACCGACGCCAATCACCGAGAAAACCGCCGCCGCAAGATGAGGGAGAGAGTTAGATGAGCTCGTCGCAAGGATCAACGCCGGCGGAGGAAAGGAAGCAAGAGGAGGACTCCAAGCCACCGGCCTAGGGGTGTTCCCAAGCTCCATCGCCGCCATCTTCATCGACGACGTTCTCCGGAGTCTCCATCACCCCTATGTGCTTCAATCCGTGTAAGATGATGGGGTAATGTCTCCGTTCATCCCTAGGATTAGATGGATACATGCTATGTGATCGCTACTTGATTCGTGGTTTCAATCTATTGTTTTCATGTTGATGATGCTTTGATGATTAAGGTAGGCCACCGTGTTTTTTCGGGCGTATGATATCCGCTACTCCCATAGATTCCATCAACATACCGTGTCCATCATAGGTCTAGTCACGAATACCTTCGCGTAGTGACAAGTACGAGAGGAGGGAAAGGGCGAAACCATGGTCACAACCCCCGTAGATTGGTTTACCGCTTTCGTGTAGTAGATGCATACCATGTTATCCTAGATCCTAGGGAGGGAACGCTTATCTTTCTTAATCACTCTCTTGTGTTCACCCTTTACCATATAGTTTAACCCTACATTTGTTTTATCAACTTAACTTAGATTAACTTAGGTAGATTGTCTTTACTTTTAGATTAATACTCTCTTTCAAAGGTTTTCCATTCAACTAGATTAGTACTTGGTTAAGCGCTAGTAATCCCCTTGCTCCGCGGATTGACAAGAACCTTGGGAATCCCGTGGTGAAAAAGGTGTGGGGTCCGTACGCTTGCGGATCGTAGAGGGATACGTCTTTTATCCGTCAACAAGCCCCTTTTTCTGGCGCCGTTGCCGGGGAGCAAGCCAGTTTGCTACATTTAATCTAGTATTAATTTTGTTGATTACTAACACCTAACCCTTGTTTTCTAAAAAAAGAAAAAAAAATCTTTTTTGTTTTTCTTTCTACTTTTCTTGTGCCTAGAATGGATTTGTTCACCTCACCATTGGAAGACGAAGAGATGTCGCTAAGGGAGCTAGCAATGCCGTCAATGGAAGACATTGAGATGCAAAAATCAGATTTGGCGCTTGCTACAACCCACTATGAATTGAAGCCTGGAATCATCAATTTAGTGGCGACAAAACCATTTAGAGGATTGGAGGATGACAACCCATATAGACACATTAAGGAATTCACGATGTTATGCAACACGGTCCAACAAAAAGGAGTTCCGGACGCTTGGTTCAAGTGGAATCTTTTTCCATTCTCTCTCGAAGATGAAGCGCGAAGATGGTACACACTTGCGTCCGTTGAAGCAAAAGGAAATTGGGATGAGCTAGTGAAGAAGTTTCTTTTGAAGTTCTTTCCCATAAGCAAGGTCCAAGACTTAAGGAGGCAAGTGCTCAATTTCAAGCAAGGAGAGGATGAAGGAATTGATGAAGCATGGGACCGATTTAATGAACTACTTGAGCAAGGCCCGAACTTGGGATTTTCCGGTGACTTGATGTTGCATACCTTTTATTTTTCACTAACCCCTAACTCGTCTCGTTTTGTAAGCATGTGTGCAGGCGGTGATATAATGGATAAAACAATTAGTGAAGCCGCACAAATCTTACAAAGGATAAGCAATGGACAAAGAACAATACGAGATTGGCAAAGATGTTGTCAAGAGGAGCAAAATGACAAAAGCAAGCCCAAGGTGCTTGCTGAAATTTCTGAAAAAGATGAACTGAAGGTCAAGGAAGATGAACCGACCATACAAGAAAGTGAAGATCCACTTCCCAAAGTAAGAGAAGTCATTTCGGATGTTAAAAATGTTGAAATTAACATGAATGTAGGCCGAAGTATGTGGAATGCTAGACCATTGGCGGAGTTCAAGCAATCCGGTTGGGTTCAAGTTGATTTCGCCCCACTAATTAGCTACCGAAGGAAGGAGGAACGCCGACACGTTGCCAAACTAGTTGAAGATATATTTGATCAAGAGATGAGTGGAGAGTCGATCCAAAAGATGTTTGAAGAAGAAAGAAAAGAAGGAGATGAAGGATGGATCGACCGGTTTGACAAATCAAAGATTTATGATGAAGGAAGAGAAGAGTACAACCGTGATGAGCCTAGTGACTCAAAGGATAAATGGGAGGAGATAGGACTCAAGCTAGACGATAGCTTGTGTGCCATTGAAGCCTACACACTAGCAAATCAAGACATGGAAGTACTCAAGGATGAAGGAAAGAGTGAATCAACAATGAGCGATCTTGATGACATGTGGTACATGGAAGATAAAGAAAGCAACATACAAGTCTTTGAAGATGAAGATATAGTTGATAAAGAAGACTTCAAAGAAGAGATGAATGCATACATACTTGAAGGATTACATGTTCCACATGATGAGTTGAAGAAATTGCAAGATGGTGATGAAGAGGCAACTACACTTGTTGAGATCGATTCGCCTTCAACACCGCTTGATGAACCAAATATCACTCTTGTTGAAAAATCTC
This sequence comes from Cenchrus americanus, assembly GCA_947561735.1. Classification (NCBI taxonomy): domain Eukaryota; kingdom Viridiplantae; phylum Streptophyta; class Magnoliopsida; order Poales; family Poaceae; genus Cenchrus; species Cenchrus americanus. Next base: position 59,852,283 of record OX387241.1, read on the forward strand.
TAAGGCCAAGGTACGCGCTGAAATCTCAAGATATTATTGGTATTGATGATGATAAATTCAAATACTCATGCTTAACCAATAGTATGAATGATAGTTTAATGCCTATGCCTTGTTCCAATAGTGATCATGTTGATAGGCTAGATTTTCTTGAGAATGAAAAAGAGGAAACATTTAAGTTTGATCCAATTAATCTCACACCTATACAACCTTTGCCTAATGATGAGCTAAGTGCTATGCATGAAACATATGCTTCTTTTATTTACACCTTGACTTGTTGCTACAATTCACATGTGGTGTTAATTATGGACGCGTATGTTTACAATAAGTTTTGTAAATCTCGATCATGCTTTGCGCTTGGTCAAGCTAGTGACCTTAAAGAATCATATGTCGGGAAAGGCCCGATTTTCACTAACCATGTAGACAAGGCTTGAATAATGAAAAAAAAAGAAGTCATGCCCGAAAGAGTTGCAAGATAAATCATCAACCTCTCCGAATCCCGCGATGGATGCAGCTGTCTTCATCAATTTGAGAGCTTGTTCAGAGGTGTACAAATGAAGAAAATGAGATATCCAGAAGCTCCATCAAGTTACCATTCTAACGCATCAAGAACCAACAAGTTTGAAGACCCGTGCAAGGAGTTATGGAGAAAACATTGAGCGTTGCGCGTTCTGAAATTTCAGGACAGATTTCATCGCCGAAGTAAAACCGACGTAACTCTCTTGTCCGGAGTCCGATTTGAGCAAATGAAGACTCGTTGGAAAGGAAATTTTGTGCACTGTGCAATGGAGTAGATCTTGAGTATACTTTCTGTTCTGGACATTAAAAAAAAAATAATAGAGTGAAGGCTGCACCGAAGGATGATAAAGAAGGAGATAACGATGAAACAAAAGGATGCTTTGGGCAAGTCTTCTATAAGTAATCAAGCACAACATGGGAAGTAAATTAAAGCTGCATTGGTACCTTTTATTCTTGCATGAAGGGCCATGGCTATGCAACGAAAAGAAGGTATGTGAGAAAGTCGAGCTCTGTGACTTTAAATGAAGCGCTTTTCGGGAGGCAACCCGTTTCTTTATATTTTTACTACTTTCTTAGAGAAGATAAAAGAATGGCACCATCTTATGATGATCAACTTGTGGTTATTAATCTAAGTTTAGTTTTCTTTTTAGAACCACCATCATGTTCATGCTCATATTTATTTATTTGCATGCATTGCATTTTGTTATCAACATGATGTTTCTTTGCATGTACATGTTTTGCACATAGTTGGCTTGGTTGTTTTATATACTTAATGATGTATGCTTCATTTTCCATGTTAATACTTCATAAGGCCTTATGAGTATTTTTCTTTTGTGATCTTGTGTAAACGTGGTGTTTAAACATGATTGCGGACCATCATCATTAAGTTCGATAAACCTTGCTAGCTTTTCATATGTTTTCATGTTGCATTGGTTAGTTTATAAGCTCTGCAATGCGCTTAATTTTTCTTGTGCTATAAGAGTTATTGATTTAGGGATAGACATGGTGTTTTAACCCTTGATAAATAAACCTTTATGGCTATGGAGAAGTTCAGCAACCTAGTTGTAAACATGGTGTTTAGAACTAGGTGAAAACATTGTCTTTGTTTATATGCTTTCCTATCATGTGCATACACACCTTGCACCACGTACACTCATTAGGTTTTTATTCCTCATTAAACTAATTATGCCACAAGTTAAGAATCTTAGAGACATTGTTGGATTGTTGGCAATTCTATCTACTCCCAACCGTCACCTTGGGGGTAGAATGTGCGTTTAAAACGTCTTACAGGCAAGATAAAGACTCTCACTACAAGGAAATTGAAGGATGGCTAAGAAGTGCTTTGTCTTCTTCTTCCATGACTAGCAAAATGCTAAGCATGGGGGAGACCCTGAATCTTCAACACGGAAGTGCAACATGACACTCTAGAAGATAGAATGATAAAGATCGTCATCTCCGGATCAATGCGCAAGAAGCCACCAATCTCATCAAAATTCTGCATGGTCTCGAATGGAAAACACTGGATATTTTTGGATATTTAGAAGCCCCATGAAGTTACGATTCCAACAAATCAAGAATCAAGACAATCGGAGGTTCCTACAAGCAGTTATGCCCGAATCACCGAGTGCAACACGTCCTGAAATCAGTTTTGGACAGCACGCAGCGCTGAAGTAAAACGGACATAGCTCCCTTGTTTGAACTCCGTTTTCGATGAATGACCACACGTTGGAAAGGTAATTTCATAAACTTTTCAATAGAGCCATATTTCGATATATTTTCTGTTCTGGACAGAGGGGGAAATCCATGAAAAAGAGACAGCAAGGAGATGATGAGAACAAGAAAGAGGAGATGGTGATGACAACATTGAAGAGAAGGGTGACCAATGACTCCATTAAGCATACAAGATCAAATTCAGAAGCTTAGGAGCATTAATAAATCAAGACAAAAGCAAAAGCCACATCGATACATGGAGATGTCGGAAGAAGGCAACGAAGAATTACAAAGGATGGTAACATCTCCATGGACCTTCTCTTTTCCAAACACAAATGCTTGTAAGTATGCCTTCAACATCAACTAGGTGCAACCTTTTGTTTTTCTCTTCAAACAATAACATGGCTACTAGGAGGACAACCTAGGTTTCTTTTTACTTTCAATAGATAAGCATGACCATGTGTTCACCTCGATGTTCTATATTGCCTTTGCTTACGGAAAGATGATGAAAGTTGCCGCTTTGTTTTACCTACATGAAGTTATACATGTCTTGGCTGATTGCTCTCTATAATATGATCTGAAATTAATTTAAATACCGGCTCTTTTATTTGTGGAGGTGAAATGACCATGCTCTAGACCCACATACATATCTTTGCTCTTTGATTTAAGTTTATGGATAGCCGGATAACTTGTTGTTTTTATGAAAACTTAACTTTTATGCTATCTACATATTTGTGATGCTCTTGCAAAGTTCTACCTACCAAAGCCATATACATATATGTTTTATGATAACAAAACCAGTAGATTGCAAACATATGTTTTGATGAGTTGGATTAGGATTGATTTCTATGGTTCGAGACTAAGAAGCTGGTCATTCCTTTGTGTAACTTTTTCATGCTAGCCTTTTTGTCCATGCATTGTGGGTTTTCACATCGAAAATTTCGCAAACTTCGCTGGGCATCCACCCTAAACCAAAAACATCTTTTTGTGATCACCTCCTTGTCCACAACCCAATTTGAGTATGGAGTAAAATTCTCGATGGAGATTCAAATATTCCGCAATATATGGACTTTATACTTACTTTAGCGGTCATTTCCCCTCTCTTTTATGCTCGAGGACGAGCATCGTTCAAGCATGGGGGAGGAGTCATTCTCTCGACACAAATGCTATGTAAGTATTATGTTGCAAAAAGTTTTGAGGAAGAAAAAGAAAAAAAGAATAAAAATGAAAATGAAAAAAAATATGATAAGAAGAAAAGAAAAGTAAGAAAAATAGGAAGAATAAAGTGAAAAAAAAGAGAAAAATGAGAAGGAAATAGAATAAAGAAAAAAAAATAAAGATGCTCCTCGGATCTTTTTGCTTCATAAGTTCTCAAGTGCCTTAATGACAAATCCATACTCAAATCTTCCAACCATGTGCAATCCGATAACGAGGACTTCACTCGTGCCTCGGGATCATCCATTTGCCACTTGCACATGTCCACTTATCTAAATGTGTGTGTTTCATCCTTCTCTCTTTCCAACATTTATTTTCCATGGCCTTTTTGACGAGTCTCGGTAATTCCAATAGACCTCTCTCTTAATTTGACAATATTTCGGATGTATGTTTTGCTAGGATTGTTTTTAACCTTCCAAGCTCCACATAAGCCTTCCACTATCACATATGAGTAGAGTAGGTTGAAAATAATCTAGTATAGGCTTGAGTGACTTGATGAGATGAGTGTTCCATGAGCTTTTGCAAGAGATTTTCACTTATGTTGGATATGCATCTTTTTGAAAATCTTCCATGTGACAAGGTAATGGTTTGAAGTTTACTTAAGTTTGAGAGCATCATGTTTATTAAATGTGGCTTGTTCTTTATTGTTAGTCTATCTTCCATAATGAAAAAGAAGCCGGTCACAACTTGAACTTTAAAAATAAATTCTTAAGAGAGAGCAATTTGTCTCGTCATGAATGACTAAGTGCGGGGATAACATTGGAAGGCAACGCCGATTTCCCTTTTAAGCGAGGACCACTTACTCGAGGACGAGCAAGGTTTAAGCATGGGGGAGATGTTGACGGTGAATTTCCGTCAACCTAGAGTACTTGTTATACATTGGTTTCGATTATGATTTGCAACTAACCCGCCACTAGGCATACTAATGATATAACAAGTTCACACTTGCATGTCGATTTTGGAGGTTGTTGTTTACGCAGGAAATCTACGCTAAAGAGGAGACTTTCGGGATAAGTTCACCAAGCACTTTGGAAGAAGATCATGAAGCCCGATAAGAGTCAAGACACGCGATGAACATGACTCCAAATGACCCGAGGACCGAAGCGTCAACATGCAAGTCTTCGGGGACTCAACCGTAAAAAACGGCGAAGCTTGCATAGCAAGGATTCAAGCCTAAACCGTGAAGGAAACGACGTCAAAGGCCCACATGCAAGTGCACACGAATAAGGGATCACGCGAGAAGCAACCGGGGAGAAAACCGGGCCCGAACCGGGCCGAAGTGGGCTCGGGCCGGCCGGCCCGGTCCGACCGGCCCAGCCCCACTCCGAGGTCGGTTCGGTCCCTCCTTTGCCCTAGGTGTCCGTCTATTTATTGCCTCCGCCGCCGTCGACCGACCCATCGAACAAATCATCCTACCGACGCCAATCACCGGAAAACCGCCGCCGCAAGATGAGGGAGAGAGTTAGATGAGCTCGTCGCAAGGATCAACGCCGGCGGAGGAAAGGAAGCAAGAGGAGGACTCCAAGCCACCGGCCTAGGGGTGTTCCCAAGCTCCATCGCCGCCATCTTCATCGACGACGTTCTCGGAGTCTCCATCACCCCTATGTGCTTCAATCCGTGTAAGATGATGGGGTAATGTCTCCGTTCATCCCTAGGATTAGATGGATACATGCTATGTGATCGCTACTTGATTCGTGGTTTCAATCTATTGTTTTCATGTTGATGATGCTTTGATGATTAAGGTAGGCCACCGTGTTTTTTCGGGCGTATGATATCCGCTACTCCCATAGATTCTATCAACATACCGTGTCCATCATAGGTCTAGTCACGAATACCTTCGCGTAGTGACGATACGAGAGGAGGGAAAGGGCGAAACCGTGGTCACAACCCCCGGTAGATTGGTTTACCGCTTTCGTGTAGTAGATGCATACCATGTTATCCTAGATCCTAGGGAGGGAACGCTTATCTTTCTTAATCACTCTCTTGTGTTCACCCTTTACCATATAGTTTAACCCTACATTTGTTTGATCAACTTAACTTAGATTAACTTAGGTAGATTGTCTTTACTTTTAGATTAATACTCTCTTTCAAAGGTTTTCCATTCAACTAGATTAGTACTTGGTTAAGCGCTAGTAATCCCCTTGCTCCGCGGATTGACAAGAACCTTGGGAATCCCGTGGTGAAAAAGGTGTGGGGTCCGTACGCTTGCGGATCGTAGAGGGATACGTCTTTTATCCGTCAACAACTACCGAAGGAAGGAGGAACGCCGACACGTTGCCAAACTAGTTGAGGATATATTTGATCAAGAAATGAGTGGAGAATCGATCCAAAAGATATTTGAAGAAGAAAGAGAAGAAGATGACGAAGGATGGATCGATCAATTTGACAACTCGAAGATTTATGATGAAGAAAGAGAAGAGTTCAACCGTGACGAGCCTAGTGACTCGAAGGATAAATGGGAGAAGATAAGTCTCAAGCTAGAAGATTAATGGGAAGGAGTTGACATAGAGCAAGTACTCCAAGAAGGCCCCCCCACAAGGTGATAGCTTGTGTGCTATTGAAGCCTACACACTAGCAAATCAAGACATGGAAGCACTCAAGGATGAAGAAAAGAGTGAATCAATGATGAGCAATCTTGACGACATGTGGTACACGGGAGATAAAAGAAGTAACATACAAGACTTTGAAGATGAAAATTTGGTTGATAAAGAAGACTTAAAAGAAGAGATGAATGCGTACATAGTTGAAGGATTACATGTTCCACATGATGAGTTGAATAAATTGCAAGACGGTGATGAAGAGACAACTCCACTTATTGAGATTGAGTTGATTTCAACGCTACAAGACGAACCAAAGATCACTCTTGTTGAGGGAGCTCTGAGGCAAAGGTACACACTAAAATCTCAAGATATTATTGGTATTAATGATGATATGTTCAAATATTCATGTTGGACCAATAGTATGAATAATAGTTTAAATTCTATGCCTTGTTCCAATAATGATCATGTTGATAGGCTAGATTTTCTTGAGAATGAAAAAGAGGAAACATTTATGTTTGAACCAATTAATCTCACACCTAAAGAACCTTTTCCTAATGATGAGTTAAGTGCTATGCATGGAACATATGATTATTTTGTTTACACCTTGACTTGTTGCTACAATTTGCATGTGGTGTTAATTATGGACGCATATGTTTATATAAGTTTTGTAAATCTCGATCATGCTTTGCACTTGGTCAAGCTAATGACCTTAAATAAGCACATGTCGGGAAAGGCCGATTTTCACTAACCATGTAGACAAATCTTGAATAATGAAAAGAGAAGTCATACCTAAAGAATTACAAGATAAATCATCAACCTCTCCAAATCCCGCGATGGATGCTACTGTCTTCTTCAATTTTAGAGCTTGTTCAGAGGTGTACAAATGAAGAAAATGAGATATTCAGAAGATCCATCAAGTTTCCATTCCAACACATCAAGAACCAACGAATTTGAAGACCCGTGCTAGGAGTTATGGAGAAAACATTGAGCGTTGCGCGTTCTGAAATTTCAGGACAGATTTCATCACCGAAGTAAAACAGATGTAACTCTCTTGTCCCGAGTCCGATTTGGGTAAATAAAGACTCGTTGGAAAGGAAATTTTGTGGACTGTGCAATGGAGTAGATCTTGGGTATACTTTCTGTTCTGGACATTAAATAAAAATTCATGGAGTGAAGGCAGCATGGAAGGGTGATAAAGAAGGAGATAGCGATGAAGCAAAAGGATGCCTTGGGCAAGACTTCTATAAGTGATCAAGCACAACATGGAAAGTAAATTAAATCTTCATTGGTACCTTTTCTTCTTGCATGAAGGGCCATAGCTATGCGACGAAAAGAAGGTATGCGAGAAAGTCGAGCTCTATGACTTTAAATGAAGCGCTTTTCTGGAGGCAACCCGTTTCTTTATGTTTATATTCTTTTCTTAGATAGAATAAAGAATGGCACCATCTTATGATGATAAACTTGTGGTTATTAATATAAGTTTAGTTTTCTTTTTAGAACCACCATAATGTTCATGCTCATATTTATTTATTTGCATGCATTGCATTTTGTTATCATCGCGATGTTTCTTTGCGTATACATGTTTTGCACATAGTTGGCTTGGTTGTTTTATATACTTAATGATGTATGCTTCAGTTTCCATGTTAATTCTTCTAGGGCATTTTTCTTTTTTCAATCTTGGGTAAACGTGTTGTTTAAACATGATTGCGGACCATCATCGTTAAGTTCGATAAAGCTTGTTAGCTCTTCTTATGTTTTCATGTTGCATAGGTTAGTTTATAAGCTTTGCAATGCGCTTAGTTTTTCTTGTGCTATAAGAGTTATTGATTTAGGAATAGACATGGTGTTTTAACCCTAGATTTATCAACCTTTATGGCTATGAAGAAATTCGGCAACCTAGTTGTAAACATGGTGTTTAAAACTAGGTGAAAACATTGTCTTTGTTTATATGCTTTCCTATCATGTGCATACACACCTTGCACCACGCACACTCATTAGGTTTTTATTTCTCATTAGACTAATTATGCCACAAGTTAAGAATCTTAGGAGGTATTGTTGGATTGTTGGCAATTCTATATACTCCCAACTGTCACCTTGGGGGTAGAATGTGCGCTTAAAACGTCTTGCAGCCAAGATAAAGACTCTCACTACAAGGAAATTGAAGGATGACTAAGATAAAAATTCTTTGTCTTCTTCCATGCCTAGCAAAATGCTAATCATGGGGGAGACCCTAAATCTTCAACATGGAAGTGCAACATGACGCTCTAGAAGATAGAATGATCAAGACCATTAACGTCACCGGATCAATGCGCAAGAAGCCACGGATCTCATCAAAATTCCGCGTGGTCTCTAAGGGAAAACACTGAATATTTTTGGTATTTAGAAGGCCCATTAAGTTATGACTCCAACAAATTAAGAATCAGGACAATAGGAGCTTCACACAAGCGGTTATGCCCGAATCACCGAGTGCAACACGTCCTGAAATCAGTTTTGGACAGCACACAACACTGAAGTAAAATAGACATAGCTCCCTTGTTTGAACTTCGTTTTCGATGAATGAACACACGTTGGAAAGGTAATTTCATAAACTTTCCAATAGAGCTATATTTAGATATATGTTCTATTCTGGACAGAGGGGAAATCCATGAAAAAGAGACAGCAAGAAGATGATGAGAACAAGAAAGAGGAGATGGTGATGACAACATTGAAGAGAAGGGCGACCAATGACTCTATTAAGCATACAAGATCAAATTCAGAAGTTTAGGAGCATTGATAAATCAAGACAAAAGCAAAGCCACATCGATACATGAAGATGTCGGAAGAAGACAACGAAGAACTACAAAAGATGGTAACACCTCCATGGACCTTTTCTTTTCCGAATATAAATGCTTGTAAGTATGCCTTCAACCTTATTAGGTGCAACATTTTGTTTTTCTCTTCCAACAATAACATGGCTACTAGGAGGACAACCTAAGTTTTTTTTATTTTCAATAGATAGACATGACCATGTGTTCACCTCGATGTTTTATATTGCCTATGCTTACGGAAAGATGATGAAAGTTGCCGCTTTGTCTTACCTACATAAAGTTATACATGTCTTGGCTAATTGCTCTCTATAACATGATCTGAAATTAATTTAAATACCGTCTCTTTTATTTGTGGAGGTGAAATAACTATGCTCTAGACCCACATACATAGCTTTTCTCTTTGATTAAAGTTTATGGATAGCCGAATAACTTGTTGTTTTTATGAAAACTTAACTTTTATGGTATCTACATATTTGTGATGCTCTTGCAAATTTCTACCTACCAAAGACATATACATATATGTTCTACGATACCAAAACCTGTAGCTTGCAAACATATGTTTTGATGAGTTGGATTAGGATTGATTTCTATGGTTTGAGACTAAGAAGCTGGTCATTCCTTTGTGTAACTTTTTCATGCTAGCCTTTTTGTCCATGCATTGTGGGTTTTCACATCGAAAATTTCACAAACTTCACTGGGCATCCACCCTAAACCAAAAACATCTTTTTGTGATCACCTCCTTGTCCACAACCCAATTTGAGTATGGAGTAAAATTCTCGATGGAGATTCAAATATTCCTCAAGATTATGGAATTTATGCTTACTTTAGCAATCATCTCACCCCTCTTTTATGCTCGAGGACGAGCATCATTCAAGCATGGGGGAGGAGTCATTACATCATCTCTGACAAATGTTATGTAAGTATTATGTTGCAAAAGTTCTGAGGAGCAAAAGAAAAAAATGAAAAATGAAAAAAATATATTATGAGAAGAAAAGAAAAGTAAGGAAAAAAGGAAGAATAAAGAAAAAAGAAAGAGAGAAAAATGAGAAGGAAATAAAATAAAAGTAAAAAAATAAAGATGCTCCTCGGTTCTTTTGCTTCATAAGTTCTCAAGTGCCTTGATGACAAATCCATACTCAAACCTTCCAACCATGTGCAATCCGATAACAAGGACTCACTCGTGTCTTGGGATCATCCATTTGCCACTTGCACATGTCCACCTATCTAAATGTGTGTGTTTCATCCCTGTCTCTTTCCAACATTTATTTTCCATCGCCATTTTGACGAGTCTCGGTAATTCCAGTAGATCTCTCTCTTAATTTGACAATATTTTGGATATATGTTTTGCTAGGATTGTTTTTAACCTTCCAAGCTCCACATAAGCCTTCTACTATCACATATGAGTAGACTAGGTTGAAAATAATCTAGTATAGGATTGAGTGACTTGATGAGGTGAGTGTTTCCATGAGGTTTTGCAAGAGATTTTCACTTATGTTGGATATGCATCTTTTTGAAAATTCTTCCATGGAACAAGGTAACGGTTTGAAGTTTGCTTAAGTTTGAGAGCATTGTGTTTATTAAATGTGGTTTGTTCTATATTGTCAGTCTATCTTCCATAATGAAAAAGAAGCCGGTCACAACTTGAACTTTAAAAATAAATTCTTAAGAGAGAGCAATTTGCCTCGTCATGAATGACTAAGTGCAGGAACAACATTGGAAGGAAACGCTGATTTCCCTTTTAAGAAAGGATTACTTACTCGAGGATGAGCAAGGTTTAAGCATAGGGGAGATGTTGACGGTGAATTTCCGTCAACATAGAGTATTTGCTATACATTGGTTTCAATTATGATTTGCAACTAACCCGCCACTAGGCATACTAATGATATAACAAGTTCAACTTCGTATGTGCATTTGGAAGTGTTGTGTTTTTGTAGGAAAACATGGACAAAAGGGACAGAGTCACAACAAGTTCAAAGGACCAAATGAGGAGTTTCGTTCATGTCCGAGTGCAAGGCGAAATCACTTCCAAAGGTTCCAAGGACCAAGGTGGTATGACGGATCATCCCCGAGGACTAAGACGTAAAGTTTGAACTTCATACGAGAAGACCCCCTATCTTGATCTCGGGTATGACGACCTCAAAATGACGCAAATAAAGGGGGCTAAGTCCAAAATTCCAAGATGAGCCACGGGGAGAAAAACGGGCTCGAACTGACCCAAAAAGGGTCTGGGCCGGCCGACCCGTTCAGATCGGCACAGGGGGGTTTCTGTGGCAGTTTGGCCCGCCCTTTGACCTAGTCGCTCCTCGGTCTATTAATAGCTCCCTCCTCTGACGGTCACCGCATCCAATCATTCTACCAATGCCATTCACAGAAAACCACCGCCGCAAGATGAGGGAGAGAGTTGGATGAGCTCGTCGTAAGAATCAACGGCGGCGGAGGGAAGGAAGCAAGAGGAGGACTCCAAGCCGCTGGCCTAGGGGTGTTCCCAAGCTTCATCACCGCCATCATCATCGTAAACGTTCTCCGGAGTCTCCATCACCCCTATGTGCTTCAATCCGTGTAAGCTGATGGGGTAATGTCTCCATTCGTCCCTAGGGTTAGATGGATGCATGATATGTAATCTATACATGAATCTTATGCCAATCAATGCTTTATGGTCTATGTCTTCGTGTATGCTTTGTTTACATATGTTTGCACAACATGTGGTCTTAGTAGGGTTTGTGGTAATCGTAGTGATTAGCTTAACCCTATGAATGCTTAGGTATAGATGCGGTTATATGTGAGAGTGTTTGATTACCTTGCGTAGTGACAGTACGGTGGTGGGAAAAGGCTAGCGGCCGCATAACCGCCATGAAGCTAGTGTAGGCAACACTCTTTTCATGTAGTAGATGCATGTTAATGTGATCCTAAACCCTAGGGAGGGAACACTTATCTACCTTAATCTCTCTCTCTTGTACCAACCCTCACCATCTAGTTTAACCTTAGATTTCTTAGATGAACATAGGTTAGATTATCTTTACCTTTAGATTAATACCACTCTGAAAGGTTTTCCATCAACTAGATTAGTACTTGGTTAAGCGCTAGCAATCCCTTTGCTCCGCGGATTGACAAGAACCTTGGGGGTCACCCCGTGGTGAAAAAGGTGTAGGTCCGTACGCTTGCGGATCAAAGGTTGTTACGTGTTTCAACCATCAACAGTCACACAACCTCACGCAAGTACTGAGGTGGCGAGCCCGGGGCCGCAACCCTAAGATTAGTAGTGCAAAGTTCCCGTACCGCCTCATTTAGGTACTAGTCTTACAGTGCCCATTGCCGACAAGTGCTTAGTACGTTCAAACACTTAACCAACAAAGCCACTAGACCGGAGCCAATCCCATGCTCTTACCACATGAGCAATCCATTTATAATATGGTGATTCCATAAAGGAGATTCTAGTCTCGTGAGTGACGAACATCACTCGACTTGTACCGGATCCTTAGAGCATAGCACTAGCAACCTAGCTTGCTAGTAAAAGATCATAGGTACTTAGGGATCATGCTAGTAAAAGGTCATAGGTACTTAGGGATCATGCAACTAGGGTTTCAATTCAATTCTTGAACGTAAATGCACATAGATAAACAATGATAAATCCAGAAGCTTAAAAGAAACACATAGGTTAATGTTTAAACTGGGGCTTGCCTTCGTCAATACAAGCAGTCACACAAACTTTCGGACTTTGGTCCGGGTCTTGATCTACGGACACGTAGTGCACGTCTCCTCCTGCTCCCTCGTCCTCGTCAGCCGGTACGAGCGTGTAGCAACTGTCGGGAACTTCTACACAGAGGATGCATATGTAGTAATTAGTGATGAATTTAATTTAATTTAAACAAAAATAGCAACACATGACAACAAGGAGCACATGGTTGACCATATTCACCTTGACAAAATATATTCATCACTCTTCCTTTTAAAGATTATTATGAAGACTTTATTTATTCTTCTTTTTATAGTGATTGAGTCCATATTTAAATAAATGATTAATTTATTTGCACAAACAGCAAGGAGATGGTTTTCAACTCTGAATTTATTTTCACAACACAAACATAGGGCTCAAAAAAATAAAAAGGATGATTTCCCAATTAACTTATTATTATACTTAAAATGGCTTCTCCACTTTTTTAAAAGCCATGGGTGATGCTCACTGATCTAACTCACAGCCACTCAACAGCAAGACACCTATTGGATCTATGAAAATAAATATTATCGCAACATACCATTTCTAGCTACCAAAAATGAGATAAATGCATACAAAAATAAATACATCACTTCTGGAGCCAAACTTTCTCCTACACCATCTCTGATCTAAAAAAGGCTAGGAAACCAACAAACACATCAATAACCATTTTATACCTTGAGCTAAGCACTTACGATTAAAACAAGCATAAATCAGGAAAATATATTTGCAACAGTCCAAAAATCATGATTAATTCAAGAAAGGTGCGTCTAGGTATTTAATGACTATTCACAGAAGTTGAGCTCAAAAATCTATTTAATTTTTACTACAAAAATCATTAAGGCGAAAATAGCATAAAAGCAAGATAAATCATAATGAAAGATTTACTCAGTAACTTTGTGCCAATTTTTGTACAGAGCCTACACATGCTATTTCTCACACCATATCTAAAAATTAGCTCATGATCATATGTATATTTTGAACTACAACAAAAGTGGCTTAAACTAATTTTATTTTTTCATGTAAAAACTATAACTCAAAAGTATATACATGCTTTGCAAAAGATGTAGGTCTGCTCACAAGGAAGACAACAAATTGGTTTTGCATTTTTACGATTTTCATGTGATTTTATATGGATTTTCCAAGGCACTGGACCTATTAAAAAAGGAACTAAGAATCTACTTAAAAGCCGGCCCCTAGAAAGTTTTGGGACTTCACAGATCTGCCCTCAGTTTTAGCACAGGGGTTCCTAAGTGGTTTTGTCCATCACAAATATGCCCTCGGTGGCGGGGGTGAGCTCGCCGCCGGCGAGGGAGGGCTCGAGCAGGCGAATATGTGAGTCAGGGATGTGATTCAGCTTACCACGGTTTGATTGGCGACGGTGGTTTGGCCGGAGCGAGCTCCGACAAGCGGCGGCGGCAAGGTCATGGCGGCGAAGCCGCAGCGGTCGGAATTTTGGTGCAATGCGGGGCAGAGCTAGGCCATGTGTGCATGTGGGGGCACGAGTGAGGCCTAGGGATGAAGTTCAGGTGCTTGGACGGCTCGAGAAGCAAGCTGAGGGGGAGGTTCACCGCGGCGGTGGTAATGGTAGACGAGGCGTGGTGCGGGCGCGCGCAAGAAGAAAGGGGAGGGGGTTTTTATAGCCGACGAGGTGTGGAGAGGTGGTAACCGGCCATGACTAGGCGGTGCATGGGGTCGCCGTATGGCTACAGGGGGCTCTCGACGTGCGGCGGAGCTCCGGCCAATGGTCATGCACGCGTGCAAACGCCGACGGGTGCGGGCGTGCCGCGTGTCACCGGCCTAAGTCCAGGCGCGTGCGTCATGCTCCTTAGGCACACAGAGTCCACGATGACGTCCTCGGACTGGCGGTCCTTGGGGTGCCTCGGTGTGCGCGCCCGGGGTACGGCGTCGAAGCCGACGTGGCGTGGCTCGGCGCGACGTCGCGCATGGCGTGTGTCGAGGACAACCATGAGGGTCCCCTAAACAACCAGGGAAGACCCACTTAAATTCGTAAAAAAACAAACGCAAATGAACCTAAACACACGCGCAAAACAAACCCACGGACCCACGGCCCACCAGACAATCGGCCTAGCCACCCTCGGGCGGAACTCCGCTCCGCTCGAGGGGCACGGCGCCACCCCAGTACAACTTCGCCTTGCTTGTGGGCCGCTCGCCCCCTCGGGTGAGGTTCTGTCTCACTCGAGGGTAAGACGCCCCCTCAAGAGGGACTCCGCCCCCCTCGCGTGAGGCCCCGTCTCGATCGAGAGCCGAGCGCCCCCTCGAGCGAGTTTCCGTCTCGCTCGAGGGCATCACGAGCCCGCCGCCTTCATACCTGCTCCTCCGGCAGGGGAATTTAATGCACTGACATCTGCAGGCGCCCAAGTCAAAGGCAAATCTACGCCACTACGCGCCTGGGAATCATGCCCCGGCACTGCTCCGCCAACTCCCGTGGCGAGGCCATCCCCGCCACTGTGCGACGCTATGCGGCATGGTCAGCAACAACCCCGTGGCACTGTGCCACCCATTCCCGTAAGGCCGACGCGCTGCACCCTTGAGGAAGGACGGCAGAGCCCTCGAAGGGAAGGTGAACAGCTACGCCACGCCCGTGCAAGAACAACGTCGTGACACCAGGCCGGCGGGATCGGTCACCTCCGTCGCCATTGGCCCTGTGCGACCATCCCCGCCGCCCCCGACGCCACCCCGGCCACTACATCGCCATCCCCGATGCTGTAGAAGCGTGCGGCGACGGGACGCCGCCACGCCAGCTATTGTACCCCCGTACGGCCTCGCGTCAACAGCACCCTCGAGTCCTCACACGGGCGGTCGACGAATAGGAGACCGCTACACCGCCACCCTCGAAGCTGCTCCTAGGCACGCACAAGACGCGCCATGACGCCTCGCTAGAGGCAAGATTCGCCAGGATGGTCATCTACTCCGCGACGCTATACACCGTGCCTCTACACATAGGTGAAATAGTGTGGCACGCTTGTAAACTGCCGCCTCCTTGGCCTATAAAAGGAGGGGCAATCCCCTAGCCGTGGGGGGACGGGACGACGGACAGCGCACACTGGCACGCTTTTCGCCTTCACCACGATATTGGCATTTGCCTCAATCAGTACCTCTGGGACCTGGAGGCTCGACCTCCTCTCCCGCCTCGCTTGTAGCCCCCCCTCTACGAGCACCACGGTGCACCGCAATATAGTGCCCCGAGCACACCCCTGTTGGACGTACGGCCCCTGGCCGGAACTAGGATAAAATCCAGTGTCATTAGTTGCTGAGCACCGGCCATCAAGAGATAGATCTCAGTGCTTCTTTCTAGTTAGTGCCGGGACTACTTTCCGCACCGACATTTGGCACGCCAGGTAGGGGAACACGCGCTAAAGATCAGCTCCCACCAGCCATCTCGATGGTGATCGGCACCGAGTACATGGGCCAGAGATACTCCATGGGCAGCTCGGACCCCCTCCCAGCTGGATTCGAAATCCTATTCGCGAGCCTGAACTTTCAGGCTACGGGGAACGGCTACCTCATGCGCGTCACCAACCGCGTCGAGCTTCACCCGTGGCGGTCGACCGGGACAGGGCCGGTTCCCGCCACGCCCGCCTGCCGACGCCCCGGCGCCGTCGAAGCGGACGGCGCGCGGCCCCTCAGCGCCACAACGCCGACGACGCTCCGACCAGCGCTCTTGACAGGCGCGGATGGAACGACGTCGGGCCGCGCGTGTTGCCTCTCAACGCGACGTGACTACTGGCGCGATGGCGACCGTCCTGCAGGGGAACGCGTGGTTCCGAACCACAGTTCCCCCACGGCATGAGCAACACCGCGATGGCGTACGCCTCGTTCGCCAGCCCCAATATGGTGGCACGCGAGAGCCATCCCGGCCGCCACGTCCCAGCGGCTAGGAACCTCGCCGCCACCACCGACGACGAGTCGTACCACGGCTCCACCAGCGAGCTGCCGCCCGCCACTTCGCACGGGTACACGGAGTGGGACTTCTCCGGCGTACCGGGCCCGGTGATGTTCCAGCGGTTCCTCGACACCGCGGACTACAGGTTCGGCTACTCCGACAACTCCAGCGCCGGGAGCTATGACCCCGCGCGGGAGTGCTTCGTTGTGATCGCCAACGACAAAGCAAACGCCGTGAATGCGGCGGAAGCTGGTGATGGAGAGGTCCCTCTCAACCCCGGAACTGGACCACACCAGGGTGTGGGGCCAAGTGTGCCCCCACCTCACCACCAAGGAGCGCCGACATCAACGCGCAGCTGGCCCAAGCGCGCGAGCTTGAGGCCAAACTCCCGGAGGAGTACCGCGCAGTGCGACTACTACGCGCCTCCGTCGCTGGGGAAGCCTCCGCGCGCGGTGAACGCGCGCGCGAGCTGGGCAAGCAAGCCCGCGAGCGCATCAACACTGACATCGACGTCGACAGCCCAAGCACGCCCCCACGAGCGAGCCAGAAGCTCATCGCTGCCACGACGCTGCTGCGGGCCATGCTCGCTCCTTCAACGCCCGAGGCGCGGAACCTGCACCGCGAGGCGCAGGCGCTCATCGAGCAAGCGGCCGTGCAACAGGCTGAGAGCTCGGCATCCCGCATTCACCAGCAGGGGAGCGCGCGAGACGACGGGGCGCGCAAGGACCTGAGGCGTCAATTCACGCGGGCGGCGCGACAGGGCAGCCCACCGGCCAAGGCCGGACACCGGTCAGGGAGCGGATCCTTGACACGCACGGGCAGGCCCAAGACGACGACGCTCGCAACGTCATCAATGCCCGGTGGACGGGAAACGCAGAGGCACGGGTGGCGGCAGGCTACCATCCACGGCGGGGTGGGCGCTACGACAGCCGTGAGGACCGCTCACCGACGCCGGAGCCCCTGGGGACCCGTGTGTTCAGCTGGGAGATCCGCACGGCAAGCTTCCCGCAGCGCTTCCATCAGCCCACGTTGATCGTCAAGTACACGGGGGAGACGAACCCCCGTGTATGGCTCAACGACTACCGCCTAGCATGACAGCTGAGCGGAGCCACCACTGACGAAGTGATCATCTGCAACCTGCCGCTACACCTCGCCAACTCGGTGCGGACGTGGCTCGAGCATCTGCCGGCCAGCCAGATCCACAACTGGGACGACCTAGTCCGCACCTTCATGGGGAACTTCCAGGGGACGTACGTACGCCCTGGGAACTCCTGGGACATGCGCGTGTGCACCCAGAAGCCCGGCGAGTCGCTCCGGGACTTCATACGGCGCTTCTCCAAGCGCTGCACGGAGCTCCCGAGCGTGGCCCAGTCCGAGATCGTACATGCCTTCCTCGAGGGTACGACCTGCCGGGACCTCGTGCGCAAGCTCGGGCATAGCCCACTGGTCGACTCCAACGAGTTGTTCGACATCGCCACCAGCTTCGCCTCCGGCGAGGAGGCGGTGGGAGCCATCTTCGACGGGAAGAAGGGAAAGAGCGTCGACGATGCGCCCGCGGAGGGCAGCAAGTCCAAAGAGCCCCAGCAGAAGCACAAGTGGGGCAAGAAGGGCAAGAAGCCGCGTCATGAGGCGCGCGAGCAGGGGCGCGACGACGACGGGGACGAGGCCCTCGCTGTTGACCCAGCTCGAAGGGGTCCTCGAGCGGCCCCTCGAGGCCCCGACTTATTCGACGACATGCTGAAGAAACCTTGTCCATACCACAAGACGCCGGTCAACCACACCCTCGAGTAGTGCGACCTGCTCAAAAGATACTACAGCCGCGCCACCACGAAGGATGGCGAGGCCAAGAAGGATGGGGGTGACGGCGACGCCGGCGGCTTCCCCGCGGTGGAAAACGTCTTCCTCATCATCGGGGGGCAACCGTGGACATGTCCAACAGCCAGCGCAAGCGGGAGCGGCACGAGGTCCTCGCCGCGGAGAAGGCTCCTCCCTCCTTCCTCGACTGGTCGGAGGATGCCATCACCTTCAGCCGCGAAGATCACCCGAACCGCATCCCCAATCTGGGCCCGTACCCGCTGGTCGTCGACCCAGTCATCGGTAATGCGCGCTTCTCCAAGGTGTTGATGGATGGAGGCAGCAGCCTCAACATCCTCTACTCGCACACTCTGCGCCTGCTGGGGATCGGGTTGGACTAGCTGCGGCCCAGCACAACGCCGTTCCATGGCGTCGCGCCGGGCAAGCGCGTCCAGACCCTCGGGCAGATCGACCTGCCTGTCTGGTTTGGCACGCCATACAACTTCCGCAAGGAGACTCTCACCTTCAAGGTGGTGGGGTTTAGGGGCGCGTGCCACGCCATTCTCAGGCGGCCGTGCTACGCCAAATTCATGGCAGTCCCAAACTACACCTACCTCAAGATGAAGATGTCGGGACCCAAAGGCATCATCACCATGGGCTCAACAATCGAGCACACGTTCGACTGCGATGTCGAGTGCGTGGAGCACGCTGAGGCGCTAGCGCTGGATGAAGCGCTCATGGTGAACCTGGAGAAGCTGGTTAACGAGGATCTCGACTCCACCGCCAAGCACGCCGGCATCTTCGACGCTGTTGAGCAAACCAAAGATGTGCCCCTCGACCCTGCTGCCCCCGAGGGAAACGCGTTGAGGGTCAGTTCTACCTCGACCCGAAATAGGAAGTGGTGCTCGTCGACTTTCTCCGCTCCAATGCCGACATCTTTGCATGGAGCCCCTCGGATATGCCAGGCATCCCGAGGGAGGTCACCGAGCACTCCCTTGATATCCTACCTCACTCCCGCCCCGTGCAGCAACGGTTGCGCCGCTTTGACGAAGAGCGGCGCCGTGCGATCGGAGTGGAGCTGTAGAAGCTCCTCGAGGCCGGGTTCATCAAGGAAGTGTTCCACCCTACATGGCTATCTAATCCTGTACTAGTTAAGAAAAAGAATGCGAAATGGCGGATGTGTGTAGATTATATTAGTTTGAATAAAGCATGTCCTAAAGTTCCTTTTCCTTTGCCACGAATCGATCAAATCACTGACTCGACTGCAGGGTGCGAACTATTATGCTTTCTTGATGCCTATTTCGGGTACCACCAAATAAAGATGAAGGAGTCCGACCAGCTCGCGACTTCATTCATCACTCTCTTCGGGATGTACTGCTACGTAACGATGTCGTTTGGTATCCGAAACGCGGGTGCTACAAACCAGCGATGCATGCAGCATGTTTTCGGAGATCACATCGGGCGAACCGTTGAGGCTTACGTAGACGATATAGTCGTAAAGACCAGGAAGGTGGACGACCTGGTTAATGACCTGCGCGTGGCATTTGATTGTCTGTGAGCCAACGGGGTAAAGCTGAACCCCGAGAAGTGCATCTTCGGAGTGCCGCGAGGCATGCTGTTGGGGTACATCGTCTCCCAGTGGGGGATCGAGCCCAACCCCGAGAAGGTCACAGCCCTCGAGCGGATGGGCCCAATTCGAGACCTTAAGGGGGTCCAGAAGGTGCTGGGGTGCCTCGCCGCCTTGAGCCGCTTCATTTCGCGGCTCGGCGAGAAGGGGCTGCCCCTCTACTGACTCTTGAAGAAGCACGAGTGCTTCTCCTGGACCGTCGAGGCCCAGGAGGCACTTGACAAGCTCAAGGCGACGTTGGCCCACGCGTCAATCTTAACGCCGCCCCGGGATGGCGAGCCTCTGTACCTCTATGTCATCGCAACCACCCAGGTGGTCAGCGCCGTCATCGTGGTGGAACATACAGAGGAAGGGCATGCCCTACCAATCTAATGACCCGTTTACTACATCAGTGAGGTGTTGTCCGAGACCAAGGCGCGTTACCCGCAGATCCAAAAGCTGCTCTACGCGGTGGTGCTCGCGCGGCGCAAGCTTCGCCACTATTTCGAGGCCCATCCGGTCATGGTGGTCTCCTCCTTTTTGTTGGGGGAGATTATTCGAAACCCGAACGTGGCAGGCAGGATTGCCAAGTGGTCGGTGGAGTTAATGGGTGAAACACACGCCTATGCGCCGCGCAAAGCGATCAAATCCCAGATCCTAGTGGATTTCGTCACCGAATGGACGGACACGCAGCTGCCGCCGCCACAAGTTCAGGCTGAGTGTTGGACCCTCTACTTCGATGGGTCGGTGATGAAAACCGCGGCAGGCGCGGGCTTGCTCTTCATCTCACCCCTCGGGGAGCACATGTGGTACGCAGTGTGCCGGAACTTCCCCGCATCAAATAACATGGCGGAGTATGAAGCCCTTCTCTGCACCCACAGAATTGCCATCGAGACGGGCATCAAGCGCCTCGACGTTAGGGGAGACTCGCAGCTCGTGATCGACCAGGTCATGAAGAACGCGAGCTGTCATGACAACAAGATGGAGGCGTACTGCAATGTTGTACGGGCCCTCGAGGACAAGTTCTACGGCATAGAGCTTAACCACGTGCCCCACCGGTACAATGAGGGGGCGGACGAGCTCACCAAAATTGCGTCGGGGTGAATCACCGTTCCCCCGAACGTTTTTGCGCGGGATGTCGCCAGGCCGTCCATCAACCTCGAGCTGACCCCCTCGAGCCAGGAGGAACCCTCGGGGGCTCCCTCGGACCCAACAGGCGCGGACCCTATGGTCGAGGACCCCTCGAATGAGGCGTTCGTACTCTCCCTGCTCGAGGGGTATGGCGCGGACGAGGCCGAAGCCATGGATACAGAGCCGGTCCCCCGCGCGGAGGACTAGAGAGACAAATATATTGCCTGGATGGACCGAGGTGAGCTTCCCCCGGACCGATCCGAGGCCAGGTGCATCGCCAGGATGGCCAAGTCATTCACCCTCGTCGATGGCGAGCTGTACAAGTGCGCTGCGTTAGGCATCCTGTAGCGATGTGTGCCTATCCCCCAGGGGCGCGAGCTCCTTCGAGACATTCACGAGGGCGTGTGCGGTCACCATGTAGCACCACGCACCCTCGTGGGCAACACGTTCCGCCAGGGATTCTATTGGCCCACGGCAGTCGCTGACGCCAGCGAGATCGTACGCACCTGCGAAGGGTGCCAGTTTTACGCCCGCAAGACCAACCTTCATGTGCATGCCCTCCAGACAATCCCCGTCACATGGCCCTACCGTGTGGGGGTTGGACATCATCAGGCCCTTGCGGAAAGCGCCCGGGGGCTACACCCACCTACTGGTTGCTATCGACAAATTCTCCAAGTGGGTCGAGTTGCGCCCGATCACGAATCTCAGGGTAGAGCATGCCATGACGTTCTTCACCGACATCATCTACCGGTTCGGGTGCCCAACTCCATCATTACCAACAACGGGTCCCAATTCACAGGCAGGAAGTTCCTGGAGTTCTACGACAAGTTCCACATCCACGTCGATTGGGCGGCCGTGGCGCATCCACAGACCAACGGTCAAATGGAGCGCGCCAACGGCATGATCCTACAAGGTCTCAAGCCTAGGATTTTTGACGGACTGAACAAGTCCGGTCGCAATGGCTCTAGGAGCTACCAGCAGTCGTGTGGAGCTCAGAACCACCCCGAGCAGAGCCACAGGATTCACCCCATTTTTCCTTGTCTATGGTGCGGAGGCCGTTCTCCCCACGGACTTGGAATATGGGTCGCCTAGAGTCTGGGGCTACGATGAAGGCACCAACCAGCGAGCCCGTGAGGACTCGTTGGACTAACTGGACGAGGCCCGCACCGTGGCCCTGATGCACTCGGCAAGGTACCAGCAGGCGCTACCAGGCCCGGAAGATACGGCACCGAGACTTCAACGAAGGGGACCTAGTCCTAAGGCTGCGTCAAGACAACCGAGGCTGCCACAAGCTGTCACCCCCGTGGGAGGGACCCTACGTCGTGGTCAAAGTACTAAAACCCGACACCTACAAGCCGGCCAACGAGGATGGTGAAGAACTCACCAACTCTTGGAACATCCAACAGCTACGTCGCTTTTACCCTTAGGAAGGATTTCCAAGTCCTTTTTGTCATTTACGAACCCAACACCCTAGTTTGTGGCACGAATGTAAATTTTCACTAAGATGAATAAAGTCAAAGGGCGACTTGGCTTTCTCCAGAAAACCAAGCCACCCTCAAGGGCTACTGCAGGGGGCACCCCCCCAAAAAAAGGGTCCCATTTTTTCGCAAAAAACCATCGCAAATGTACCAAGTACGCCTCGACCCAAGTTCTGGGTGAACCTACGCGGGACGCGAGCGGCTAAAGGGTGAAGAAGTGTGAGTTGGAGATAGCCTATGCCTCCAGCAGGATACGGCCCTTCCCCCTCGCCGCTTCACCTACAAGCTACTCGTGCAAACGGACCTTTCCCAGCTAGGGTTCACCTAAGAAAATTGGAAGGCAGAACGGTACAATTTCCGGAGTAAAAAACATTACTTCAATTTACAAACATTCGAATGTTTCAAACAAGTAATTTTTTATTACATGGACACACGGCCCGAATACTAACACTTAAACAACAAGGGCACGAACGCCCAGCGATCTTCAGGCTTGAGGGCTGCCCGCCGCGGAAGCGTCTGGGAACAAGAAGTCTGTGAAGTCCTCCGCGAGCATATCGGTGGTGGTGGCGGCGAGCGCGTTTGCACAGTCCATCGCCACCTCGTCCTCGACCTCGACCGGGACGACGTAGCCCGAGGAGACAGCCTCGAAGTCGACCTGGTAGTGAGACGCCACCACGCCAAGGGCCTTCTTGATGCCCGGGTGAAGGGCACGGCGCATGCGCTGGGCGACATGCCCGCCGAGAGCACGAAGGAGACTCGCCATCGAGCTCCCAGCTTGCGCCTTGCCTTCCTCGACCTTCTGGCAGGCCTCGAGTGCGGCGGCCTGCAGCTCCTCCAACTCCTGTTGCGAGGAGTTGTAGGCCGTCTGCACAGCCTGAGCCTGGGTTGTCGAGTTCCCCAAGGCGACCTGCAAGCCTGAAAGCCACAAACAAGAGACGAAAAATTGGGAGCGGATCCCAAAAAGAGACGAAACAACCAGCGAGAAGACAAGCGAAAGATAACTCACCTTGGACCTGCTTCTTCTCCGCCTCGAGGGCCTGGCGCGCGTCCTCAGCCGCCTGCCGCAGGCTGAGAACCGTGGCCTGCTGCTCCTTGAGGTACTGACGCAGGTCTTTGTGCGAGACGCTGAGCTGGGTCAGCTCCGTGTTGAGCCTTGAGACCTCGTCATCCCGCTGCTTGAGCGTCGCCTGCGCCCCCTCAAGTGCGGCGCGCTCTTGCTGGAGCTAGCCCTACGCCTCTTCCCGCCCCAGACGCTCGTGCTCGAGGGCGGCCTGGGCCTCAGCGAGGGAGGTCCGCTCCTATTGGAGCTGGGCCTCCGCCTGCTGGTGCGCGACCTGTTCCTGCCGGAGCCGATCCTCCGTCGTGGCAAGCGCGGCGGCCTTGTCCGCCAGGCTGGCCCACAGCCGCTCCGCCTCCTTAGCCCTCTCTTCGGCCTGGCTCTGCCAAGCACGCGCTTCCTCGAGGGCCGCCCGGTCTTGTTGGAGCTGGGCCCGAACAGAGACCACCTGGGCCTCCCACTCAGCCGCCAAGGTTCGCGCCCCCGCCAGGTCCTCCCGCGCCTTGTGCAGTGCCTCGTCCCGGTCCACGAGTGCAGTCTTCACCATCTCGACCGCGGAGACGTCCTCCGCAGCCTGGGCGTCCAGCTCCGAGGGCTGATCCCGCAGGGCTTCCCCCCGATACATCAGCCACCTGTCCAGGGTCCTCAAGGCCTCGACGAGGGTGTCGAGGGCGTTGTACTGCCCTCGGTACCAGCTGAGCTCGGCGTCCAGCCAGTCGAGAGCGCCGTATCTCTCCCGGGACCTACCCTCCAATTCCTGCTGCCGGCGAACAAAGCGAGAGAAGACGGGGATCAGAGTAAACGCAAACGCGGAAGAAACGAAAGCAGAAAGACCGCGAAACCTGGTGAGAAGTCACAAACTCGGAGGATGCGCCATGCGGGACCTCCATGGATCCATAGCGCCTCGTTCAGCGCCCGGTTGAGCGAGGCGCCATGGTCGCGGAATTCCTGGCATAGTACCTGCTCGGCCTGGACATCGGCGAAGTGGGCCAGTGGTGCGTCGACGCGTTCCCGCTCCTGCTTCGGGCGCACCGCGGTGCCGTCCGAAGCTGGAAGGACGCCGCGCGCGACGACGAGGCCTCGGCATCATCCGCGGGGCGCCCCGACATCACGCAGCCGTCATCCCTCATCACAAGCACCCCCACTGGGGCCTCGGGGCCTGGTGCGGGCAGGCTCCCCCACTGGTCCCATCCGGGCGGCGGGGTGTCGTCGTCCGGGACATCCACCACCGCCACTTCACTGCCACTGACTGGGGCAGGCGCCGGCAAAATCGATGGCACAGTGACCACCATGGTCGTGACCGCCGTCGTGGCCGCCGTCACCTGCTGCGGCTCCGTAGCTGCGGCCACGCTGCGCGGGGCCTTGCTCGTTGCTGCCGCCATACTCCCTGTCACCCGCGGCGCCCTCGATCAGCACCGCCTCGTGGGGATGGACGCGTCCGCCCTAAGCTCCTTGGCGGGCGCAAGAGGGGGGGACGGTCGGTGCCACCCTGCGAACGCAAAATAAAAGGATTAAACTCCCGCCTCTCAAAAATGGGGCGTCTGGAGGAGCGATAGCCTACCTCAAAGTGGAGAAGCCCTGCTTCCTCTTCCTCGAGGGATCGACGGGCGTTGAGGCCACGACCGACGTCGCCATCGTCGCACTCCTAGACGCCTCCGCAGCGCGCGCTGGCACCTCAGCGGCGTGCGCCGCCTCTTCCGTAGACCACCCGGCGGCGGGCGTTCCTGCGCCCGCACCAGGCGCTTGCTCCTCCGCCGCCTCCGCGGCTCTCGGTGAGGGGGTCCAGGCTCCCACCTCTTAGGAGGGGCCTACCCCCTGTCGCTTTCTTCATCCTCTTCCTCTCCCGACGACGAATACTCCGATGTCGCCGGGGGAGAAAGTCCCTGCTGCTCACGCAGCCGAAATTCCTCGCTCCTTTGTTCCCGGCGCTCCCGCCGCCGGATCCCCCGCTCCTTCTTACATGCTACCCGCTCCTGCTCCCGCCGCTGCGCCGCACGCGTGCTCGGGCTCGGGGCGTGGGCGGGTCGGACCGCGCGGCGTTCACGGCCACCCTCTGCTGGGAAGAACAAAATGTCAGAGTCGCGGCGACACATGGCGGAAAAATAAAGGAAAAGGGGAAGAGCCCACTCAACGGCGGGGCGTCGGAAAGCATAACGAACGACCAGAAGTCATCGTTGCTATTCTTGACGGACTTGAGGCTGATGGCGCGCCTCGCCCTCGTGGCCCCGTACTCCGGGGGGAGGTGGTCGTGGACCAACCACGAGCGTGCCAGTGCCACAGGGTTGGCCGTCTCGTCCATCTCGAAGATGCGGAGCTCTCTCTCCATGAGGGGGATGATCCACCGGTGGTCGAGGTTCGTGAGAACCGAGGCCGCGCTGAGCCCGGCGTCCGCCAGGCTCTTCAGTGCGAGCAGGGCCGACTCCAGCCGATCCTGGCGCGAAGAGGGGGACAGGCCATGCCACCAGGAGTCGGCCTTCTCCCTCAGAACCTTGCCGGTGTAGGGGGGAGGCCGGGCTCGTCATTGCGGAGGTAGAACCACCCCCGCTCTCATTCCGCGTTGTTGGAGGTCATCGTGCAGTGAATGTAAAATTCCCTGCGCGACTCCCGCAGCGAAATCGACATCCCGCGGCGCGCACCACGCGACGCACCCACGGCTCAGGCGTGGAGAGCATGAGCAGCTCCGCGCGGAAGAGGTGGAACCAGAGATCCCAGTTCGCCGGGATCCCAGGAACCCCTCGCACACGCCGACGAAGGTGGCTGCCTGTGAGATTGCGTTCGGGGCGAAGTTGTGCAGCTCCACGCCGTAGTGATGGCACAGCTCGTGCATGAAGCGGCTCGCCGGCGCCACGAAGCCACGCTCATGGTGGCGGATGAAGCTGACGACGTAGCCGTACAGCGGGTTGGGCTCCCGATCCGCCGCCGGCGGGACGATCTACGCTGGGGGTTGCCCGTCCACATTCGGCGCCAGCTGGCTGCCGTTCTCGAGCTCATGCAGCGCGAACTCCGTCACCGTCGAGCGGTGCCACGGCAGCGGGTCCAACACCTGGATCGACTGCGGGGGCGCCATTGCAGTTGGATGTAGCGAGCAGAAGAGAGACGGGCGGCGAACGCTAGGAGAAAACGAAAGGGCGCGCGGTGCTCTGGAGCGGAAGCAAGAAAGACGGAAGCGATGGGCGCTAAGTGTTGAGGTAAAGAACTCGCCCCTTCTTCCCCTTGGATTTATAGATCCATGGGAGCCGCGCTTCGCGAATCGCGCGCTCCGCGCGCATTAACTACAGGTGACGGCACCCGTCACTAACGAGCGGGCCCCACCGCGACCGGAACGGCCAGGCGCACGCACGCGCGAGATCATTACAGCGCAGCAACTGAAGAGCCACGGCGAGCCGTCACGTCCGCCCGCCCACGTCGCCCACTACGCGCGCGGCTGCGACGCCTGAAAAGGTGCGCCCGCAGCGCATGACTGTGGCCACGACTGTGGGCATTAAATGGCCCGGTCCCTTACCAAGTAAGCGTGACCCTCGAGCGGCCCGAGCCCAGGGCTCGAAAAATCCGACCCTCGAAGGGTGCGACTACCGACCAGTGGTCTCGAAGCCCACTCAGCGAGAGCGGGCACCACAGGTGCCCTAGATTCAAGAGGATTACTGATCAGCAACTCGTGGGACGGTTCGACCGCAAGCCCCCGAGTCTTGCAGATGTAGAAAGACGGGGGCACCCAGCTGCCACCCCGCAGCGGCCCTACTGATCAGGGGTTCGAAGCCTGACCCTCGAAGGGTTCGAACAGGTGCCCCAGATCAACAGAGTCAAGGACGACGAGGGCGCGCGTTTTCAAACCTATCATCGAGCTCACCAGCTCGAGGGCGCCCCACATGTCGTATTCAAGAGCCAACAAGGGCAGCTAGTCGGGGGATCCCATCGAGGGAGAGCTTTCGCACCCTCGGTCCCTAGCGAACGGGACCGAGCCCCACCTAGCAAACCCACATAAGTGCTTTCATGGACGAGTCTCCAGAACACGAGCCAACCCTTATCGAACGGGGCATGGTTGTCCACTTGAATCACCCGATAACAGCTCAACGAGGAATCCACAATTCACGACCCGTTCGATGGGGGTTGCAGAAACCTCACCCTTCGCCCCACGGAGGGACGGCGAGGGAGCGTTCAAACAAGTCGAAGAGCTCGCCCCGATCGCCTCGAACGGGCCTAGGCTCGGGGGCTTGACGCATGGCTACACCTCCTAGGGCGCACCAAACGCAAACGATGCCAGATACGTGCGTGTGGCACCGCCGAGGCCTGCTGGAATATTGCTGATGCCGGCTGAAACTAACACCCCGCACGCCGGCAGATCCTTTGTAAAAACCCTTGCAGGAGCACCCACGCTCCTGCAAGGCTTCGAGGGCTAGACCCGCGGGTCCGCTAGCGTGGCCCCACGGAATAGCACCAGCAACCAGGGGGAAGAACGTCCCATCAGCAAGTGTCAGCATCTGCGGGATCCTAACGGATACACCCACAGATGCTCGGGGGCTACTGTCGGGGACAGCCATGAGGGTCCCCTAAACAACCAGGGAAGACCCGCTTAAATTCGTAAAAAACAAACGCAAACAAACCTAAACACATGCGCAAAACAAACCCACGGACCCACGACCCACCTGACAATCGGCCTAGCCACCGTCGGGCGGAACTCCGCTCCGCTCGAGGGGCACGACGCCACCCCGGTACAACTTCGCCTCGCCCGTGGGCCGGTCGCCCCCTCGGGTGAGGTTCCGTCTCGCTCGAGGGTCGGACGCCCCCTCGAGCGGGACTCCGCCTCGCTCGGGGGCTGGACGCCCCCCTCGCGCGAGGCCCTGTCTCGATCGAGAGCCGAGCGCCCCCTCGAGCGAGTTTCTGTCTCGCTCGAGGGCATCACGGGCCCTCCACCTCCATACCTGCTCCTCCGGCAGAGGCATTTAATGCACTGACATCTGTAGGCACCCAAGTCAAAGGCGAATCCACACCACTACATGCCTGGGAATCATGCCCCGGCACTGCTCCGCCAACTCCCATGGCGAGGCTGTTGACAGTTAATAGTTGTATCAAAGTTCATATGGATTTGCAAGCAGACAAATCCCCCGTCTTAGTCAAGGGACCCTTCTTCCCTCGAGTGGTGAACCCAAGGTATCGAATCCGTGGAACAATGTGCAACGCAAGGATTCAATATAGTAAAGCAAGGAAAGCTATCTATTGAAGAACCAAATTGCATCTAATCTAAGATATTATCAAGTAAACACATCTAATCTAATCTACTTAAGAGGTAGCAAGAGAAAGCAAGAGATAATCGATCTAGAGAGTCTAGATCATGCTCATGTTGTAGCTCCAAACAAGATAGATGACGATAAAAAAGCGAATCTCATTAAAAGCATCTTTAAACCGTGGTCTCCGGTCCGATTCCGAAAACGCCCGCCTTTCAGAGCCCCCATTCTGTCACAACGTACTCCTATTCATGCGGGTAGTCTAGGGCGAGTTCGATAAGAACAAGTTGAAATCACTTGGTCGATCTGGTATGCACCTCTAGCCACCGCGGCTACAAGAGCACCCTATGCAATCTACCTTAAGTATAGATTGGGGAAGAAGCACAACCAAGAAGAAAACAAAATCATCGAGAAGGCACTTGATCGCTAGAAATCGGATTCACTTAAAGACTTCAACATGAATGATTACATGAACAAGATCACCACCGGGGTCCTACCTCGATCTTGATCCTTGCTCCGGAGCTCCGACGTGGTCTTTCATGCAAGGTTCCCACGTCGGCTAGGGAGACCCTAGACAACTAGCACAACCCTCTCTCCAAGATGATGTCCCTCAAGCTTCTCTGCTCCTCAGCAGCGGATGACGAATTGGTTGATGCGTGGCTCTCGGTCAGGGGGGCTATAAATAGCCTGAGAGACATCTAGGTCAAAGGGGGGCCGATTGGGCCTCGAAACGGGCTGGGCCCGCCGTCCTAGGCCGATCGGCCTGGGCCCATTTCGGCCCAGTCCACGGCCTCCTTTGCCCGGTGTTGCTTCCCGAGTCTTCTAGATCCTTCCCCCTTCTGCATGTGGGCCCTTGTCGTTAGTTTCTCTCCGAGTTGGACGAAGCTCCTTGTCTCGCAAGATTCGGCACTTTCCTGGCTAGGTCCTCGGAGTTTTCCATCTTCTCGGGTTGGGTCCTTGGGCTTCTTCGAGTCGTGTTCACATCATTGCTAGACTTCTACCGGGCTTCAAGGTCTTGTCATGAGGTGCTTGATGAACTTATCCTGGAAGTCTTGCTTTCAACACTAAAACCCTGCATAAACACTAAACTCCAAAACCGACATGCACAAGTGAACTTGTTATACCACGGGGGTTAGTACCAATGGATAAGATATAAAATTTATGCCAACACCGACGGTAAACTCATGGCTAGGTTGATGGAATTTCGCCGTCAACATCTCCCCCATGCTTAAACCTTGCTCGTCCTCGAGTAAGCCGTCGATGGATATCATCGTTGCCCTTCATTGTTTAAACCTTGCACTTGATCATACATGAGAAAACATAATGCTCTCAAAAGTTTAGTTCGTTAAAGTTCCATAATATACTAGCCTTCATCCCTACGGAGGGTAGATTATTAGTTAAGCTTATCCCACAAGTATTAACATGCTCCCAAAAATTCAAATGGATCTCAGAAATTTCGAAATAAAGAATGAGATGAAAAGGAGCTAAACCAAGTTCACAAATTTAAACCACCTTGCATCTTGCTCATGAACTCTCACCTCATCTTGTCTCTCAAGCCTATTTATTCTACTCCTTTCCCTCTCATAACATTCATATATGTGGTAGGCTTTATATGGAGCTATTTGGGAAAGTTTAGTCCTACCAAGATGTTATAAATGAGATGTTGTCAAAACAAGACAAGCTTCTCATGCTCTTACCGAGACTCGTCAAAAAGGTCATTGGAAAATAATGTTATATCAAGGAGGGGGAAAGAAAAATACACACACTTTGAGATAGGTGGACATTTGCAAATGGCAAAGAGTGATCCCGAGGCACAAAGGAAGTCCTCATTATCGGATTGCACATGGTTGGAAAGATGAGTTTGGATCTTTTCAATCTTGAAACCTTGAAATTCCTAATGCACTTTAGAGAACCGGGGAGTTCACTTTATTTTATTTTTATATTTTACATACTCATATTTTTTCTTTTCTCATTTTTTCTTTATACTGACTTTTTTTCTTTTTCTTTCTCATCAAAATTTTTTTATTTGCTCCCCTTGAACTCTAAAATTGCATTGTACCTACCTCCTCCCCCATGCTTAGATGTTTACTCGTCCTCGAGCAAAGAGGTGATAGAGATAAGGTAGGTACTAGAAATATTTTTCCTTTGGAGAGATACTTCAAATCTTCAATGTTGGCACCATCTTGCGATCTTCCTTGAATTGACGATCCATTCTCAACGATAGGTTGTGGTCAAGGAGGAAAACACAAAAGTTGATATTTGGTTTTAAGGGTGGATATCCGGTGAGGTTTGTGAAATCTCCGATGTGGGGATACACAATGCACGGATAAAAAGGATAGCAAAAAGATAGATACGCAAAAACTAAATGACCAACTTCTTAGTCTTGGGCCAGAGAAATCAAGGCCTGAAATAACTCACCCAAAAATAAATCTTGTATACTATGTTTTTGCACTCAAATATTTATATGGCTCTAGATAGGTAGAGCAACATGCAAGTGGTATTTATGACAAGATTAGCATTACTTTTAAGAACAAAAATAAATCATCTTTAATCCATCTAAAACTTGAGAGCACATAAAACACTATGGGTATTTATTTTTATCATAACCTCCGCTAAAGATTAAGCTAGCATTTAGATAAATTCAGATTTGTATTTTAAGAGAGCACTAGCTTAATCATGCATAAAACAATTACAAAGATAAACAAAGTGACAATTATAATCATATATCATCATGGCATAAATTTCATAACTTTACCAAGGGTTAAAACTAGGTGGTGACTTTATTCATGATGAAAATAA
This sequence comes from Cenchrus americanus, assembly GCA_947561735.1. NCBI lineage: Eukaryota > Viridiplantae > Streptophyta > Magnoliopsida > Poales > Poaceae > Cenchrus > Cenchrus americanus. The sequence goes on from OX387241.1 coordinate 59,883,777, forward strand.
AAACTAACACACATACTGAAAATTTAAATAAAAACTGAAAACACTACGCAAACATAGGCGCATACAAGCTGAAAATCAAAGAAAGGGGAAAAGGAAAGATTAACTAAAGCTCCTCCTCTCTCTAATCTTCCGCCGGTGGTTAATATTGATAGTCTTGGTTGTTGCACCCTTGCTCATAATAGGATTGCACTACTCCTCCTATGAATTGTCTGACAGTGCTAAGTGAAGGCGTCAATGCTCATAAGCGGTGTTTGCATTTCCTTCACCCATTTGGTTTGCATTGGTTTGGATGGCTGCAATAATTTGCATGTTTCTTGCAGTGTATCCTCCAATGATGGCCACATTTTGTTGTGGTTAAGGAAGGTGTGCATATGGCTCCGCAAAGGCTACATTGGGCACCGCAAAGTTTGGTGGGGGTATGGCTACACCACTTCCCCATGCTTGCATTGGTACACCACCGTAGTAACTTGGCGGCACCGAAATTCCTTCAACATAATTTTGTTGCGCACCTCCTTCTTGGGTCGTGGAAGAATCTTCTCCTATAATCCTTCCTCTTTTATTTTTTCTTCGCTGGCACAAGAAGTCCTTCCTCTAACCAATCTTCTTTCCCCTCAAGAAAAAGTCTTAATCTTTCATCCGGAAGGGGCAAATTCACCTTGGCCACTTTGAAGCCTCCTCTCTCATCTCCACTTATATATTTGCCTTGCTTCATTTAATCAAATCATAGGGAAGTCCCAGCTAGGAGATGCTTCGGGTTCCTTGTAATACCCGGTCTCAAAGAGATAGCCAACATGGAGAGGTAATACCCCGAACCAATATTTCCCGAACCTGATGTTGCTTCACAACACCATCGGTTGATCATAAGGTGAGTGGGGTCGATTGGCTGCCTGGCAATCAAAGCCGAGCAAAGCCAATTCACCTCCATGTCGGTTATCTTGGTCTCTCTCATTCTCCCCAAAATCCTTTTGCACATCCATGAGTGAAACACTTGGATGATAAGGTTCCGGCTAGTATTTCTTTGTTGATGGGCTCCTCCCGCGATCACACTCCAAAAACCTTCCAATGTGCCTTCATGCACATACACTTATTCCGGGGCTCCCTTTTGAAAACCAAGCAATTCCCTAATATCATAGGGAACCACTTGTTCAACTCCCTCCAAACGGAATGAGAAACTCGGCATTCCTTCATCAAGGATATGCGCCATGGTTATGAGAATTTCCAAGGTGAATCCCTTGTGGGTGTTTGCTGACACTCCATTGGAGAATTGCACCCAAGCTCGGTGTTCCGTATGAAAACCCAATATGTGAAGAGCTTGGTCGTCGAAGTCGACGTTCGCTACAAGCCTCTACTCAAGGCGAGCGAGCTTCTCCTCCTCCTCCGTCATGATGATAAACCCATTGGAATACCACGGAGTGTGTGGAGGTGGAGCGGATGATCGTGTCGAGCGGTGAGGTTGGACGGGTGGCTCCTTCGTACATCCATGAGGTTTGGTGAACCTCATAGACGAGCTTCGTGTGGCCCTCATGCCACCGAGGAGAAGAGTATGGTTCCTCCTCAGCGGTGCCGTGTCCTCCTCCATACTCCGAGGAGATTCGGAAACCGAGTGCCTCCTCGAAGAAGTTGTTGATGATGGCTTAGACGACGATGACCCCTTCTTATTGGTGAAAAGACTTGTAGCTTCCTTCCACAAGGTTGTTGCACTCTCTCTCACAAATATATATCTAGGGTTTTCAATCGGTAACAAGGTACACAAATATTATTTTGGAGTCTGGACTTTGAGTGGAATTAGGATGTGTTTTGTTGCACGAAACAAACGGGGTGGATGGTTACGTCTAAGGTGGTTCCGAACTACAAACTAGAGCACACGAACAAAGAGCTCAATGGGAGACTTACCTCTCTCCTCCTCTTGGCTCGGTTCTTCTCTAGTGCACTTGCTTCGTGACCGCGTGCACCTTCCAAACGTTCTCGTCCACTCCTTTGCTTGCATTATTGCTCCTTCCACTTGATGTATTTGTCGGTGTTTTAGACCGGCAACCTACTACGGGGAGTACCCGAAGTAGATGATTGTGACTCGCCGAGATCGGTAACTCGAAGGAAGAGACACGTGGCACACAATTTAGACAGGTTCGGGCCGCGAGGTGCGTAATACCCTACGTCCTGTATGCTGCGTAGCTCTGGATTGATAGGGTACGATTACAAGATGGTGCAATGGTGCGCCGTGAGTTGTATGAGAGGAGATTGGGTTAGGTGAGGTGATCCTGAGATCGGTCCCTGCCTCGCCTTATATAGTCCGGGAGGCAGGGTTACAAGTCGGAGTAGGGAGAGAGTACTAGTCGAGTACGTCTAGGAGTCCTCTATATAATGCGGAACATGTACAGCTCCCTAACCGAGTACTACTCCTGTGTAGTCCTTGTGCTCCACGCCTTCAGGTGCCGTGTAGCGCAAGTCGGGTAGTCCCAGGGGCCCACCGGGTAGTCGGTCCTGGTACCCACCGAGGTAGTGGGCCCAGGGAGGTCCATACGACAAGCCCACGAGTATTTTGTAGTCGAGAAGGATAGCTTCAAGTAGTCTTGACGGCCCTAACAAGCAGTCCTCAAGCGTCCCCGAGTGCTGCAAGTCAAAGTCCTCAAGAGTAGTCGAAGCATCCTGAGGCTGGAACGTACTCCAGCTGATGTTTGAGCAATCTTGGAGTCTTCTCGAGTAGTCCCAAGCGTCCTCGAAAACTGCCTTCGAAGGTCTTCAAAAACTGCCTGTCTTGTCTTGAAGCCGAAGCTGGTATGGAGGTGCGACTTGTAAAACCGCACTCCGCATGGAGTAGCCCCCGAGCCCTGAGCCGCGGGCTCCAGCTGAGGGTCCATCTGAAGTCTTGGCAAGAAAATCCCGAAAAACCCGGAGAGAAAAAACCGAAGGACACGTGGCACGGAGCCCCCGAGCCTTGAGTCGAGTACTTCCTCTCGAATTGAAGGGTCTTCTTGGAGAATGTGTCCTGAGATGCTCTTGAGACTAGCCGCTTCCCAGGTAGTCGAGTAGAGGTAGCCGAGCCCCCGAGGTGAGGCGCGTCGACTAGTAGAATACGAAGAGTCACGCGCAGCCGCTGAGTCAGCCGCGCGTGGACTTATCCGGCCGCCCGTTTCGGAGCCGATTTGGCTTATAAATAGAAGCCAAAACCCTTAGGGTTTTTCACCCATTCGAGCCGCAGCCATTCCATTTGAATCTTGAAGCGAATCCACTCCCAGCGCTTGCTGCCGCCGTTGTAGATTCAAGCGCGCCGCCACCCGAAGCCTTTAGGGTAGCCCCCGAGCGGATGCGAGTGAAGACGCCTTGCACTTGGAGGATGAAGCCTTCGCCGTCCAAGACGTCCAAGGCCGCTGGGAAGAAGCGGGGCCGCGGAGAGGCCGCCGCGGCTGCCACCGGAGCGGCGCCGCCGATGTCTCCACCGCGAGCTGATCCGAGCCGCGAGTGGAAGAAATCAAAAGTGAAGACGGAGGACCGTCGACCCTCCCCGAACAGGTGGGTTCATCAGGGAGAAGGAAGTCGATATGTGGAGATCCGCCGCTGGAGATCCATATCCAATGGAGAAGGCCGAAGATGAAATCCCGATGTTCTCTCGGTTCGTGGAGCGCGGTCTTGCGCTCCCAGCCAGCGACTTCTTCAAGGGGCTGCTCGGGTACTACGGGATCGAGTACCTGAACCTGAACCCCAACGGCATCTTCCACACGTCGGTCTTCGTCCACTTCTGCGAAGCCTTCCTCGGAATCAAGCCGCACTGGGTGCTCTTCCGGAAGTTCTTCCGCGTCAAGCCGCAACCAAGTGCCTCCAACCCCAGAGTAGTCGGAGGGGCCGGCATCCAGCTGAGGGAGGACGCCGCGGAGCAGTACCTGGCGTACAAGCTCGTCGACTCCAACACGGACTGGAAGACCAGGTGGTTCTACATTACGAACCACCACCCTGGCCTGCCGAAGCCGAGCGGACGGTAGCCCAGGCACCGTGAGTGGTGGAACACGGAGCCCACCATGCAAGAAGGAATCCAGCTTCCCGAGCTGCTAGCACGCATCAAAGTGCTCAGGGAGGCGGGACTGAGGGCCGAGCACGTGGCCTTCAGTTTCATGAAGCGCAGGATCCAGCCGCTGATGGCTCGGGAGACCCTGGGCTTCGAGTACACCGGCGACGACGATGCTTCGCGGATGCCGGGAGGCGAGCTGGACGACAACGACATCGTCGAGAGGTTGTCGCGGATCTTCAAGGACATGCCGCCATACACGACGTGCCCCGTCGAGGAGTACTCCGCCGCTCGCCCGCCCAAGGAGGTGAGTAGTCGTACTCCCTCGGTCGAGTAGTGATTACTTGTAGTAGAGTTGCTAACGCCCCATGTCTTGCGCAGGATGATGTGAAGAGGTTCATCTCCGAACCGCAGCCGCCACCGAGCGGGATCGAGATCCCGGTGGAGGGGAAGGTGAAGGAGCGCCGCGAAGTCGGTGAAGGCGACGACACCGTCGTCGTGGAAGATACCTCCGACGACGACGATGAAGACGAAGAGACGTTGCAGGACCGCTTCCAGCTGCGGTCGAGGTTTAGCCGCCCGGGCTTGCCTCATGTTCCGCCGGGTACGAGACCCTCCGCTAACTCCGGAGGCTAGCCTTGCTGCGCCGCCACGGAAGCCGCGCAACCCCGCCAGGAAGCGGGTGACGAAGAAACAAAAGGTCTCGGAGACCACGCCTTAGGAGGTAAGTTGTCTTGGGCAAAGTAGTCGAGTACCCGTTGTTCGAGTACATTGCTGACGAGTAGTCTTCCTTGTGTGCAGGAGGTGCCGCCAACGGAGCCCGTCGAAGAGGGCGACGAGGGCGTGTGGGACCCGGTGGGGGAACCGGCTGGAGGTCGTAGTCCAGCCCCCACTGTTGAAGAACTCCTGGCGCAACTGGAGCGCCAACCCCCTGCTCCAGAAGAGAGCACAGGACCCGTCGCCGCCTCCGCTGGAGAGGTGGCGACCTCAGGAGCGCAGGAGACATCTGCGCCGGCCGCCGCCACCGTGGAAGAGGCAGTAGCCGCAGGGGCGGAGGAGGAGGCGCCCGCCGAGGGTGGACTGGTTGATATTGCCAGCATCCTCGGTGCTCCGGCCGTGACCATTGTCCGGTCGAATTTGTAAGTACCATATCCTTGCGAGTAGTACTTGATGTAGTAGTCGCTGTTTGCCTGACGACCATCTGTGTGTGCTTCTGCAGAAAATCCACAGATCTGACATGGGATGGGGATGAGCCCTCATCAGCGGTGGCGGAAGAAGTCGCGCCGCCCGTCGAGGAGACCGCTCCCGATGCCCAAGCCGCGACTGAGCCCCCAGCTACCGAAGCGCCGCTGCCGGAGGCGAGTGTAGTCGAAGGTGAGTACCCTTCGTGAAGCTGCGGAGCTCCAGGAAGAGTAGTCGTAGGCACTGATGCACGTGTTGTTTTGTTGTCAGGCGCTGAAGGTGGTGACATCCCTGCGGGGGTGCCGATGCAGGAGTTGACACCAGAGGCCCCAGAGGCTGCGGAAGGAGCCCCCGAGCCTGTTGCGGAGGTCATCGAGAAGACCGCCGGGGTAGAGGCGGTCACCACGTCGCCAGAGATTGCTCTGGAGGTGGCTATCCGCTCCCCTGAGATCCAAGACGCAGAGCCCATCCGTTCTGCGCCGATGACGGAGGCCACCTCGGGTAGCCGCGGCGGGATAGAGCTCCTTGCGGACGATCTCGTCGAGCCGGCGACGGTAGCCAAGCACCTGGAGGCGATCCGTCAAGCCGAGCAGTGGATAAAGGTACGTAGCCGTAGCCTTGGAGTAGTCAATCCTTTGTCGTTGAGTACTCTTCGTGACTTGAGTTGTCTTGTGCAGGACGTCGCGGAGTGGTCCCGCGACAAGTTGAACCTGCTGCAGGGTTATGGCGACACCGTTCTCCGAGCCGAGGCCCTAGAGGAGCAGCTCGTGAAGTCGCGGAAGCACGCGGCCGCCATGCAATCAAAACTCGACGCCGCCTTCGCCAAGTACCATAATGACGTCATGGAGCTGCAGGCGAAGGGCGACGACTTGGTGCGGAAGAACAAAGGCCTCTGCAACAAGAATAAAGGTATATCCTTCGACTTGTCGAGTACTTGTTGGAGGTCGAGAAGCATCTGACCCGCTGTTGCATTGCTGTGTTGCAGAGCTTGAGAGCCAGGTGGAGCAGCTGAAGGCCTCGGAGACGAGCATGAAGAATCTCTTCTACCGGGAGCAAGAAGCCCGCCAGGTACTCGAGCTCGACTACAAGGAACTTGCCTTCGAGTGCGAGAAGCATATGGAGCTGCGGATTGCCTTTGATAGAGATCTCGTCAACTGCTACAAATCTTTGCAGAAATTGAACGAGGATTGCGAGGCATTGCGGGCCCAGTTGAAGGAGTTGGAGGAGGCCGCTCTGCCGATCGCAAGGCTCCTGGTGCCGCACCCGGGCGGCCCCACGATCGCTCCTCTGGTGGATCGCCTTCGTGAAGCTCCAAGTCGGCTGGCCGCCTACGTCAAGCATATGGCCAAGTTGATCCCAAGGCAGGTCTTGGCCTTCATGAAGTCGTACTTCCCGAAGGCCCCAGTGGAGGTAGTCGCCGGCGGGGTAGCCTCCAACTGCTCTCATGAGCAGTATGCAGAGCTGCTGGAGCAGATGGCTCCCATTGCGGAGCAGGTAGCTGAGAAGCTGAACCTCCAGTAGCCCTGCAATAGGTAGCTAGTGGCCATAGTTGTACAAGAAAACAATTGTAATTAATTGTATCAAGTATCAATGAAAGAAATTTTTCCAGCAATGAGTACTCGTAGTCGCGATCTCAGAGTGGGTGCGAGTAGTAGTACTCGGCTTTGGTAGTCCCGTTGTAGGGAGTAGGCAGTAAAGAAGTTGATGAACAATCAAACTTTATTACTGAAGGAGTACACCTGAGTGGCTAGGACCGTAGTTACAAAGTAGTCGCCTGGACCCGAAGGCCGCTTACAGCTGAGTAGCGCTGGAGCGGGTGGCCGCTTGCAGCAGTTGATCCGTAGGTAGCCGTGTAGGCTGGATCGTAGATTCGTAGGTAGCCGCGCAGGCTGGATCTTGGAGTGTGGTCTCTTGGTAGACCGCTGCTAGAGTCCTTGACGCTCGTCGCAGCCCAGGGTCCGTAGGTAGCCGCGCGGGCTGGACCCTGGAGAAGAGTAGTCCGGAGACTGGAGCCAGGACCCGAGGGGTCGGTTGCGGCGAGGGGTGTCGATGTAGTCGATTAGACTTGAACCCCGGAGTAGTCGTGTAGACTAGGCGTAGAATCGACAGAGTTGGTCGACGTTCCACGAGTTGTTGACGTCTTCGCCTTCAAGTGTTTGGAGGCGGTAGGAGCCCGGCCCGGTCACTTTTGCCATGGTGAAGGGGCCTTCCCAGGGGGAGCTGAGCTTGTGGAGTCCTTCCGTGTTCTGGATACGACGGAGGACAAGATATCCAACATTGAAGGAACGTTCCTTGACGTTGCGATCATGGTAGCATCGGATACCCTCCAGGTACCTAGCTGATTAGACGAGGGCAGCGCAGCGAGCTTCTTCGAGGCTGTCGATGTCAACTCGTCTGCTGTCTTCTGAGACGCCTTCGTCGTAGTGCTCCACTGCTGGCGAGTTCCATATGACGTCGGGCGGGGAGGATGGCTTCGAGCCGTAGACCAGGGAAGTAGGGGGATTGCCCTGTTGGCTTGGATGGTTGAGTCCGCAGCCCCCAGAGTGCGTTGGGTAGTTCCTTGATCCACTTGCCCCCTTTGGAGTTGGCAGCGTCGTGTAGCCACTTCTTGAGGGCGTCGAGCACCATCCCATTGGCGCGCTCGACTTGTCCGTTGGCCCATGGGTGGGCGACTGAGACGTATCGGACGTCAATCCCGCTGTTCTCGCAGTACTCCCAGAACTGGTGGTTGTTGAAGTTGGACCCCAGGTCTGTGATGATGCGGTGGGGTAGCCCATAGCGGTGTACGAGTTCATCCAGGAAGTCGAGTACTCTGTCAGCCTTGGGGCATGTGACCGGGTTGACCTCGATCCACTTGGTGAACTTGTCGATAGCCACCAGTACCCTGTTGAATCCTCCTGGCGCAGTTGGCAGTGGCCCAATCATGTCGAGCCCCCAGCAGGCAAAGGGCCAGGTTGGCGGTATGGTGACTAGCTTGTAAGCTGGGACGTGTTGTTGCTTGGCGAAGTACTGACATCCTTGGCACCTTCTGACGAGTTCTTCGGCATCGCCCAGGGCTGTGGGCCAGTAGAAAGCTCGCCGGAAAGCCTTGCTGACCAGCGTGCGTGAAGACGCGTGGTTCCCGCAGACGCCCTTGTGGATCTCCTCCAAGATGTCCTTGCCTTCTTCACGAGGGACGCACTTCATGAGTACTCCAGAAGATGCGCCCCGCTTGTAAAGCTTGTCTCCGACGAGGACGTAAGACTTGGCGCGGCGGACGAGTTGTTCGGCTGCGTTCTTGTCGAAGGGGACCTTCTGCTCGCTGAGGTAGTCAATGAAGGGTTGCCTCCGGTCCACGTCGATCATCATGACCTCCCCGCCCGGCTAGTGGATGGGCCGGTACGGTGGTCGGTGGCGCCGGCTCCGGATGGATGGCGCGTGAAGCTCATGGACGAAGACGCCCGCCGGTACTTGAGCGCGGGTGGATCCAAGCTTCGAGAGGACGTCCGCCGCAACGTTGTTGTCGCGGACGATGTGATGGAACTCGAGACCATAGAATTTGTTCTCGAGCTTGCGGACTTCTAGGCGTAGGCGTCCATGTTCTCCTTGTTGCGGTCCCGGGACTTGTTGACTTGGTTGATGACCACCGCGGAGTCGCCGTAGACTAGTAGCCGCTTGATGCCAAGTGAAGCCGCGAGGCGGAGCCCGTGTAGGAGAGCTTCGTACTCGGCTTCATTGTTTGAGACCTTCCGGAAGATCGCAGGGACGTACTTGAGTTGTTCGCCCGTTGGAGAGATCGGGGGAGTACCCCCGCGCCGCGCCCTCGAGGTTGAGTGAGCCATCAAAGTACATCACCCAATGCTCGGTCGCATGGTGGGAGTAGGCGGTGGTTCTCCCGCCACTGCGCCATGAAGTCGACTAGTGCTTGCGACTTGATGGTTGTGCATGGCTTGTTGAGTTGCCGCTTGAAGCGTGCCCGAATGGCCCGTTGATAGGTAGCGCCGGCGTTCTTCAACCCGAATGACATGGTCGTGTAGCGATGACGCGCCAAACGGGGTGATGAACGCGGTCTTTTCCTGGTCTTCCTCCTTGATTGCGATCCGGTGGTACCGGAGTAGCGATCGAGGAAGCGAGCAGTCGCGGCCCGCCGTGGAGTCGATGACTTGATCAATCCGCGGCAACCCGAAGGGGTCCTTGGGGCAGTGCTTGTTGAGGTCGGTGTAGTCGACGCACATCCTCCACTCGTTCGAGTTCTTCTTGCGGACGAGGACGGGGTTGGCGAGCCACTCAGGATGAAAGACTTCTCTGATGAAGCCGGCTGCGAGTAGCTTGGCGAGCTCTTTCTTGATGGCGTCCCGTCTGTCGTCGGCAAAACGTCGGAGGTGTTGTCGCTTAGGGGTGGCCTTTGGATCGACACTAAGGCAATGCTCAATCAGCTCCCTGGGCACTCCTGGCATGTTCGCTGGCTTCCACGCGAAGATGTCGCGGTTAGCCCGAAGAAAGCTGATGAGCGCGTCTTCCTATTTGGGGTCGAGGCCGGCCCCGATGGTGGTGGTCTTGCTGGGGTCGCCTGTTCCGAGGTCGACCGTCCTGACGAGTACCTCCTCAGGTGGCTGAGGCTTGTTGGCGCTGTCAGACTTCTCTGGGATGTCGAGTTCGCTCGTAGCGAGCTTCTTCGACGCGGCGAAGACCTCCATCATCGCGTTGGGTACTTGGTTTGTGGAAGCGATCGCCACGGCTTCTGTGTCGCAGTCGTGGGAGATCTTCAAGTCCCCCTGGAGGGAGAGTACACCGGCTGGACTTGGCATCTTGAGTACCAAGTAGGTGTAGTGGGGCACCGCCATGAACTTGGCGATGGCCGGTCTGCCGAGGATGGCGTGGTAAGAGGTCTCGAAATCCGCGACCTCGAATTTGATGTACTCGGTGCGGTAGTTGTCCCGAGACGCCCGAAGGTAACTGGCAGTACCACTGAGCCCAGTGGGATAGCCGCGTTGCCTGGGACGATGCCGTAGAAGGGCGTGTTGCTCTTGGTGAGCATGGGGGTGACGTCGAGCTCCATTTTCTTCAAGGTTTTGGTGAAGAGGACGTTGAGCCCGCTTCCGCCGTCGATGAGCACCTTGTTGAGCTTGGAGCCCGCCACCGTTGGCTTCAGGACGAGGGGGAACCGTCCTGGTTCGGAGAAGCTGGTCCATTGGTCCGCGCGGGAGAAGGTGATGGGTACCTCCGACCACCTGAGAGGGGTCGGAACCGCTGGCTCCATGGACATCACTTCACGACGGGTAGCCTTCGCTCCCGCCTGGCCGGCGGTCCGCCGAAGAGGACGTTGACGGTCTTCTCGGGTTCTTGGAAGTCGTTGTTGTCGCCGTCCTTCTTCTTGCCCTTTTGGTCGTGAGGATGCGGTGGCTTCGGGGTATCCTTGAGTGCATGCCTGAGTTGGTAGCACTGCTCGGTAGTGTGGTTGCCGTTTGGATGCCACGGGCACTTCTCCTTCAGCAGGTCTTTGAAACCGCCGGAGTTCTTCTTTGAGTTCCCTTTCGCAGGGCGCTGGATAGCCGTGACGGTATTGTCTGGCTTGCGCTTGCGGTTGGGACCCGAGTAGTTCTTGTTGTTGTTGTTGTTGTTGTTGCGGCCGCCTTGGTTTGCATTGCCGCGCCGCCGCCGCCCCGGTTCTCGCTTGGACTTGCCGCGGATGGCATCGTACTTGGCGTTGGCCTTGTCCTCTTCATCCGCCCGGGGCGTGATCATGTCCTTGAGGTGGGGGATGGACTCGGGGCGGCGACGACCGAAGTCCTCGAAGGTGCGGCGATGGTAGAGGCCGTCCGGAAGAGGTCGATGACCTCCTTGTCGGTGACGTCGACGACGGTAGCGCGCTTGTCGAAAAGCGGCGCATGTACTTGCGGAGGGTCTCGCCCTGTTCTCGCTTGATCATGGCCGGGTCCATGCGAGTACCCGAACGGCCCATGGCGCCCCGCGAAGTTGCTCGTGAGCTCGCTCCTTGAGCTGGTCCCACTTGTCGATCGAGTGCTTGTCGAGCGACTCGAGCCATGTGAGTGGTGCTTGGTCCAGACAGAAGGGGAAGTAGAGGCATTTGGTGTCGCTGTTGCCGCCAGCGTTCTCGATGGAGAGGGCGTAGCATCGGAGCCACTGGATGGGATCCTGCTTCGCGTCGTACTTGGTGATCCCCAAAGGCTTGAACTTGTCGGGGAGGAGTAAGTTGCGAAGTCGAGGTGAGAAGGCGGGGAAGCCGTCGCCCTCAGCGGCAGTGGTCGACTTCTTCCGCCGCAGCTCCTCAATCTTCTGGCGAGCGTCGTACCCGCCGTGCGAGGCGCCGGAGGCGTGGCTGTTCGCGTGGCCTCGGCCGCCGCGGCCGCCGCCGCCTCCCGGCTCTTCGTTGGCCCCATGGTTGGAGCTACCGCCGTCGGCGCCGCCGCCGTCGGGGTCGTTGCCTCCGCCACCGGCGGAGCGCGGTGGGGAACAACTTCTCGGTTGCCTTGGTCTTCTTGTGAAGGTCCGCCGGCGTTGGAGCGGCGGCGGTTTGGACCGGCTGGAAGGTCAGCTCGAGTACGGTTGGGGCCAGCGTTGGCGCTGCGACTAGTAGCTTCGTTGTCGCGGGGTTTGGCCGGAGGAGGTTGGTTGACTCTGTTGTCGACCCGCATGAAGTAGGCTTCTTCAGCGAGCTTGGCGATGACCTCTCCAGCGCGTATACCCTGAGCCTGGCGTGCGATCGTTGTGATCGACATGAGGCACTGCTCAGGGGTGGTGTGTACTCTGCTCTCGACCGCCTCGAGAGCACGCAAGGTTGCGGATGGGGAGGTTGTCTCTGAGCCGCCGGCGTCGTTCGCTGCGCTTCCTGTTGCGTTCGCGTCGAGCGTCCCTGTTGGCGACGGTCTCATCGCGAGTGCGTTGGAAGACAGCTCGTCTGCGGAGATGTCCTCCAGGTACCTGTCCTCAGCCGTGCCTGAAGGTCCTGGGGTGTCGCCGGCGGCCATGAAGACTTGGCGATCGGGGGTACCCAGGCTGGACTCAGAGGGTGCCACCTCAGTTGGTGTGTTTGAGTCAGCCCGGGCTAGCGGTGTTCCCTCCTGGAACGGTAGCGAGTCAATGTAGGCGACGTAGCGTGAGTCCCCCTTTGCCAGGTCAGCGGGCTTGCGGTCCGGCCAGTAGACGTATCTTCCGGCCGGCGTGGATTTTATAACCAGCCCGGAGGCTGGCCCTGACAAGGGAAGCTCAGTGGAGTCGTCTTCGGACTCGGGCTCCTCAGGGTCCGACCCGAAGTCGAACTCGTAGTCCGGGTTCGAGTAGAACTCGGAGAGAGGGCTGGAGTCCGGAGCGTGATCGGGGGCGGCGTCGGAGTCCGAGTTGTACTCGGGTACGGGCTCCTTGCCGGCCCGGCGCGAAGTGGGAGCCCCCGTGCGGGCCCAGCTGAGGATGTGGGGGCCGCATGCGGAGAGCTCGAGCGGTGGGGAGGCCGTCTGCGATGGCTGAGTAGTCGGCTCGCATGCGATGGCCCATGGCGACGTCGGGTTCGAGTTGGAGACAGACTCGAGCTCAAAGTCAGCGTGGTGGTTGAAGAGCGAAATTTCGCCGAACTTGCCGGCGAGTTCGCCTGTGACAACTTCGGGAAGCGTCACAAGGCCTGTCTTCGAGTCGGGCTGCATGGTTAGGCGGCGCTGGAAGGAGCCCGCGCCGTCGGCCGGTGCGGACCCGGGGGCGCCGAAGACGAAGGTGTCGCCGCGGTTGAAGGCGACAGTTGGCTTGAAACAGACGGAAGCCGTCGAGTTCGCCATGTGATCTCGAGCGAGAGCCCCTACCTGGCGCGCCAGCTGTCGATGTTTTAGACCGGCAACCTACTACGGGGAGTACCCGAAGTAGATGATTGTGACTCGCCGAGAACGGTAACTCGAAGGAAGAGACACGTGGCACACAATTTAGACAGGTTCGGGCCGCGAGGTGCGTAATACCCTACGTCCTGTATGCTGCGTAGCTCTGGATTGATAGGGCACGATTACAAGATGGTGCAATGGTGCGCCGTGAGTTGTATGAGAGGAGATTGGGTTAGGTGAGGTGATCCTGAGATCGGTCCCTGCCTCGCCTTATATAGTCCGGGAGGCAGGGTTACAAGTCGGAGTAGGGAGAGAGTACTAGTCGAGTACGTCTAGGAGTCCTCTATACAATGCGGAACATGTACAGCTCCCTAACCGAGTACTACTCCTGTGTAGTCCTTGTGCTCCACGCCTTCAGGTGCCGTGTAGCGCAAGCCGGGTAGTCCCAGGGGCCCACCGGGTAGTCGGTCCTGGTACCCACCGAGGTAGTGGGCCCAGGGAGGTCCATACGACAGTATTCGCTTTGAGTCACCTCCATGCTCCCTTGCCTCACATGCCTTCATGATATTCCTGCAAAACAAGGCCTTGGCTGCCCCCCCCCCATGCTTGTAATTTGCATGTGGTTTGATAAAAGATGTTGGAGGGGCATCCCATGATGCATCATGGTGCATTATGGTTAGGTTAACTAGATTGCCTCCCTCTAAGCATGTTTTAATGCTAAGTACTGCTCTAATTTCGAAAGTAAAAAATAAAATCAGAGCTATTAATGAGTTTAAATATAAATTTAGAGGAGTTTTTAAAGCATTAAAAACAAATGTAAGTCGAAAAATATTTCCGACTACTTTTGTTTTCTTCCATTAGTTGAGAGCAAGCTTTTCCCGGCTTGATCATGGCAGCATAGGTTTAGGTTATAATTTTGGTTAGATGAGAGAGATTTTGAATGAAATAAAATTAAATGGGGCTTAGAAAAATTCTAACTCTAGAGAAACCAAGGATATGAATTTTTAAACCAACCAAAAGTCAAGTTTCTAGGTTCACGCGAGTCCTACCACGTGCTGAAAATTAAATAACATCTAGATAGAAGTCGTGGTTCTACTCGTGTGTTTTTAGCATGAAAAACTAGTCAATCACAACATCATAAATAGGATGAATGATTGAGATAGGTTCTGAATTTTTTTATTTTGGTTTCTCGAAAAGAAGCAACATATAGGATGGTTCATGTAAAGGGTTTATGATCCAAGCAAAATATCAACCAAGAATTATGTCTCTAATATTGTTCAACCATTCTAAGTCTAATGTCTTGCATAGTAAAATTCAAAACTAAATTACTTGAAAAGACTCGAAAAACCTGGAATCGGGTTGTCCTCCCGGTAGCTTATTCTTGACTCGACGAAACGGGTTGCCTCCCGCCTAGCGCTTCGTTTATAGTCCAAGGCTAGACTTCTTCACTTGATTACTTCGGATCAATGCTCTTTGCAGGTGTTGCAATCTTGAGGTGTTACATCTTGCAATCTTGAGATGTTACTTGTTAAGGTGGTGTTTAAATCTAGGGTTCAAATTTTTTACGGTGTTACATCATGTAGTCCAAGGCTATACTTCTTCACTTGATTATTTCGGATCAATGCTCTTTGTGGGTGTTGCAATCTTGAGGTGTTACATCTTGCAATCTTGAGATGTTACTTGTTAAGGTGGTGTTTAAATCTAGGGTTCAAATTTTTTACGGTGTTGCATCATGTATTTCATGAGATGATATTCGGATACTAATAAAAATACTGAATATAGAATCGCTTGGAAACCGCAAGACAAAATTATTAAGTCTTATTAATTCATCATTAGCACATGTTTGCTATAGCAATAGCACAACATTGTCAAATCATTGATTAATTAGGTTTAAGATTTTACCTAGCAATTTGTGCAATTAATTATTTTTTCTTCTAGATTTAATACTTATACATGGACAATTTGATAGGACCTAAATGTCAAAATTTGTATAGAGTCCCTATTGTTCTTTGAAAGCACAAAAAGAATAATCAAAGATTGATAAAGTACATGCTTATCAATGCTTGTTGCAGCCTTGCGGGGGACTTGGTGTTGTTAAAGTACCTTTTGTACCAGAATGTTTTTTAACCAAAGCTCCTCTAGTCTACTCGGTTAGAGGGGTTGAGGTATGATCACAACAAGGAGACCCAGATTCGATTCCTCATTGGAGAGAATTATGGAGGTAGTTTCAAAAGAAATTACCTCGCCAGTGAAACCAAGGTTTATGGGTTTTCAAGATTCCTTCTTCTTAATGAAAACCCGTGGGGCGGTCTTACCCCCAACATGTATAGTTTTTACCCAAACAATATATATGAAGTTTCTGATTGTTTCTCAAGGATAAATGGCCATAGAGTACATTCTTTTGGATCATTATTCCTTTTTTTCCAACTGCAAAATCCTCTTTGTATCTATGTTTATTCGGTAGTCTACTTAATTGTCTAGCAAACAATTATGTTTTTGGAAGCTGTAATATAACCACCAATGTGATTTATTAGATTTTTAAATAATAATCCCTTTTGCCAAACAGTTATGCTTGACAAATGTGATTTTAACTTTAAATCTAAATCATGCCCCATTCAACAGACATGTAGATAAGTTCTGGATGGATGCAAAATTTGAGAACTACACTACTTAGATGCACACTCCGCCTTGCACAAGAGACCAATATCCAATTGAAAGGCATGTGCTTGCTGATTTGGAAATACCAAGAGGAAGGATTGGAGTTGTGGTTATCTCTTCTGTCAAGCTGAAAAACCAAAGTTGTAATATAAATATGGACAAGGATGTGCCCGTTGCAAAGTAGAAAAAAATATTATGTTGATGAATCTTAATGAAAAAAAGCTTGGTACATCTAGATTGTTATGCTAACTATTTTGCTTCTTGTAGGTTCATCTTATAATTCTTGCTATTTAAGGTGGTTTATTTTATTTGATTATGTTGTAAGCAAATAGTAACATATGAGACTCCGTGCGTTGTTGTAAGAATTTTTAAACAAAATTTTAAGGTAAAATTTGAAAGTAGAAACACTAAGGTGATCGCAAGGCAACATGATTTGAAATTTGAAATTATTGTGCAAATGACAATATAGATAAATACATGTTTATTTTGTTGAGAAAGGACGACTCTTAAATGTTTAATCCTCCATACATTTATTTCCACTGTGGAAATTTTGTAGTGCGGTACTCGTAAAGATTAATAAATTAAATACATAGATGCTATTAGTAAAAAAAACTGATAAAAAACATACTCCTACCATATTGGTATTAGAAGACGTTTTTGACTGTGACACGGTCTTCAAAACACAACTTTGACTTGTTTTTTATAAAAAGTAATTTATACAAAAATGATATATTTATACTTTTACGAAAATATTTTTCAAGACAATTCTATTCATATGATTTTCACATTTTCAAACTTAATACTTATAAATTATCCATGATTTATAATCTCAATGTTTGACTTAAACCTTGTCCTAAACGTCTTCTAATACCAATATGAAGGGAGTAAATAGATTGTCCCAGTGGATGGTGACGTGGCGTGTGGTGTACTCCCCTCGTTCCAGAATATTGCTATTTCTAGATTTTTCTCATACATATTAAGGATGTAGAATATAAGTACATCATTAGTTTTCATATGCTAATTAGTAGGATAATTGTACCTTTCCTATTTAATTGGTGGTAGGCTTGCATGCAAATCTGCAGCCATAACTGAATTGCATGCATGAAGAGCTTTTTAGACCTCTCATGTCAAATAACCCACTTGATAACTCAGAAATAGCTATGCCAAAAAAATTGAATGCTAGAAATAACTACATTCTGAAATGAAGGTAGTAGTTGATTTCTAGATGAGGTGGATAACTTGCATGTTGAAGGAAATAAAAGTAATGACTCTTAGTGCGGTATATCTATATAGGTTATATAGATAACTATTGTAATTGAACTTTGCGATGCTTCTTCCCATATTTTTATAATAAAACCTTTTGTTTCCATTTTTTATCCTTTATCAGCAAACTTTACAATTACGTTGCAACACATCTCAAATGTGTAAACTTAGCTCTTCAGTTCATCGAACCTCCTAGATGTGGAGTACACGAACAAGCTCCTTGGGCTATCACAACTCTCCTAGTCTACATGTGCAATGCGGTCTGAGAAGCCTAACTAGCTAAATGTGTAGTTTTGGTGCTCACATGTGTGTTAAGATGGGTTGAGTGGGAGTAGCTAGTGGTGTGCCCTTGGAAGCAAGCCCCCCTCCCCCCCCACAGACCCCACACCGCCACCACCCACACACAAACACAAACAAACAATTTTGGAGGAAGAAGGAAGGAGAAGCCCCTAGCTCGATCTCCATCCTAGCTTCGCCATTGTGTGGGTTCACTTGCATTCTTTCTTTTCTTCCAACAATAAAGGGTAAGCCAAGCTAAGAGAACAATAATCATGATGAATAGAGGATGCCCTAGTTTCCTTGTGTAGCAACCTTAATTGAATGCTTAAATATCGAAATTCGACCTAAGAGGTCATCATGTGACTAAATAAAAAGCTTTAGGTTTGCCAAACTCATCAAATCTTCTGATATCATCTCTATGAGTTGATTTTCTGACAGATCCAATCTTTCAAGCATGAAAAGATTGACGAAAGCAGGATAAATGATCCTGATAAGTTATGGCCAAAGAAGTTGATTTCCATTACTACGCCACCTTTGCAGACAATGTCAATACAATTTCCGTTGCTTGGGTCATTTCCTAGTCAAGTTTGGGCAAGTTCAAGTGGGAATTCAAAATTAGATGCCACCTCAAGCGAGAATGGAAACTCGTTGGGCACAAGTCCAATGAGCAAGTTATTAGTATCTCTTAGTATCTCTAGCTGACTAACTTTACTAGTCTAAGAATAATAATGGACATGATAGAAAGAGGGGATGAGTGTGGGAGGGGGGCAATGCCCCCCTATGCCGGTAAAATTAAATTTAGTTCACCTCTATGTGTTGAATTCTGAAACCTTTGCTCTCAAATCTCTATCCAATAATATGTTGGAAGGTTTCAAGTCCCTGTGGATAATGAGTCATGGGCCATGCTATTAAGATACTGTAACCCCTGTAACATCCAGCGCAATTTTTACGCCTAATGCGTCCATGTGAGGGGGGTATGACCTTTCTGCTCCAGATGCTCTCGTAGTGACTCTGCTGACATGAATTCATATACTAAGATCCTCTCATTTCCGTGAATGCAGTAAACCAACAACTAAACTGAAGTTGCAACCTGCCAAGAACATCTATTCCAGAATCAAATTCTCGCAGATTTTCAATGTCTATAGCAACAACATGGCATCTCTTGATGACAACCACAAATCTATCTAGCAGTGGGGCTGGGGTCTCAACCCCCCTACTCACCGGAATTCCATGGAGCCCCTCCACAAAATTGAGAAAGAAGAAAGAAGAAGAAGAAGAAGGAGAAGGAGAGAAGAGCCCCCTAAAAGCTCAATATTGGCTCCGTCCCTTTCCATTTAAATCCCCTTAAAGACAACTCCAAAGCCTCCTTCACCTGATATGTTGTTAGTTGTTTGTTGCAAAAGGAGCACATCCATCTGCAATCTATCTATGTTGGATTCAGAGCGAATAGAAGTTTTTGTTCCTGTCATTTTCCACGTGGGTTGGGCAGGGTCGGTGTTGACGGTGAAAATCCGTCAACATAGCCATGAGTTTACCTTCGGTGTTGGCATTAGTTTTATACCTTATCCATTGGTACTAACCCCCGTGGTATAACAAGTTCACGTGTGCATGTCATTTTTGGAGTTTAATGTTTATGCAGGGATTTAGTGTTGAATGCAAGACTTTCGGGATAAGTTCATCAAGCACCTCATGACAAGACCTTGAAGCCCTGAACAAGTCATGCAATGAAGCAAACTTAACTCCAAGAAGCCGGGGACTTGATCCGAGAAGACGACGGACTCCGGGGACCCGACCGAAAAGTGCGCGAATCTTGCAAGACAAGGAGTTGAGTCCAATTCGGAGAGAAACCGACGACATGGACCTACATGCGAGAAGGGGGAAGCATCCGGGAAGCAAGGGAACCGACCTCGGGCAAAGGAGCCCGCGGGGCCGGGCCTAAATGGGCCCAGGCCGGCCGGCCCAGTCCGGTCGGCCCAGGCCCATTTAGGGCCCAAACCCGTCGCCCTTTGCCCTAGCCGCCAATCGGGCTATTTATAGTCCCCTGACCGAGAGCCACGGGGAGAAGATTTCGTCTTCGGCCGCCGAGAAGCAGAGAAGAGAGGGACACCATCTAGGAGAGGAGAGGGTCGAGCTAGTTGACTAGGGTTTCCCTAGCCGACGTGGGAACCTTGCAAGGAAGACCACGTCGGAGTTCCCGGAGCTAGAAGCAAGATCGAGGAAGGATCCCGGTGGTGATCTTGTGTATGTATCATTGTTATAGTTGAATTATCAAGTTGAATCTTTTCCCAGCGATCAAGTGTTTCCTCGAAGATTTCGTTTTTTCGATCGGCTTTGCTTATTCCAATTCTATTCTCGAGATAGATTACATAGGGTGTTCTTGTAGCCGCGGTGGCTAGAGGTACACACCGGATCCTCCGAAAGAATCTCGACTTGTCTTTTGACTCGCCCTAAGCTCCCCGCATGAATAGGGATACGTTGTGACGAACGGGGGTCTCGAAAGGCGGATGTTTTCGGATTTGGACGGGAAACCACGATTTAAAGAGGCTTTTATTAAGATTCGATTTGCTACTTCTTCTTTTGCTTGGAACTTCAACAAAAGGCTTACCCCGATCCCTCTAGATCGGTTTATCTACCCAATCTTACTTTGTTTTCTCCGGTTTTTAGTAGATTAGATCTGTTTTGTGTCTTTAACTTAGATGCATTAGGTTCTTTATTGAAGATTGCGGTTATTTGGCTTTAATAGATTAAGTCTTGCGTCACACATTTGTTCCACGGATTCGATACCTTGGGTTCACCACTCGAGGGAAGAAGGGTCCCTTGACTACGACGGGAGACTTGTACGCTTGCGAGTCACGAACGAACTTTGATACAAACATTAACCGTCAACAAGCCCCTTTTTCTGGCGCCGTTGCCGGGGAACAAGTGATCAAGATTTGATTTTTTATTGCTTTTTTTTGTAATTTTCAGTACTGATTTTGTTTTATTTTTGCATCTATTAAATTTTGATCATCCTCAAAATACATCTAATTTAGTTTGTCTAACTCTAGTCTTTATAGATTTGTTTTGTTTTCTAGTTTTTTCTCGCATACTTTGTTTATTGCTAACCCTAACGAGAGATGGACGGCTACCTCTCCAACAAACCCAATAATTTTGTGGATGATCCGAGAAAAACTTTACGAGGCTAAGGAGACGCGAAGCACATCAAGCTAAAAAGCTGGATTTTGTAGATTCGGAGTCGGAAGACAAAGGATCGCGAGAATCTCCGGAAAATTCACCACCTCAAAGTCCGCGGGAGAACCGACTTCCACCAATGGGTGACCAACCACCGGAAGAACGCAAGATTGGGGAGCTATGCACCCCAGACATCATCGACCTACCAATCTTGAACCTCGAGGAGATCGGAAGACCGTTCGAGATCAAGACCTCAACAATCCGCATGGTGCAACATTCACCCTTCACCGGCAAAGAGGATCCGAACCTTCACCTCCAAGCATTCATTCAACTATGTCGGACTTTCAACATGGATGGGGTGACTCAAGACCAAATGAGGGCAAGGCTTTTTCCGTTCTCACTACTCGGGATTCTTTGCAATGGTTCCACTCTCAACCGGCGGAGACGGTGCAAAATTGGAACACGTTGATGAAGGCTTTCATGAAGGAATACTACTCACGGGTAAAACTCAAAGCTTGCGTAATAAGATTGCCACCTTTGTTCAATATCCTACAGAAACTATCTCGGAGGCATTCGAGCGCTTCAACGAGTACACCCGGGCGGTTCCACATCACAGGTTCGCGAAAGAAGACCTCGTGCAAAAGTTCTATCAAGGACTCACCATGGCGTCAAGGACGATCATCGATGCATCAGCGGGAGGATCTATCATCGAGCTTACACCGACGGAAGCTTTCACGCTATTCAAGAAGGTCGCGGATAATGACACGTGGGCGTCATCCGGCGCCTACACCCGGCTCAACCCATGGGGAACGTCAAAGGAGTCTTGCAAGTGGAGAAGGAAGACATACTTGAAGGCAAGATCGACTCGCTCATGAGGAGGTTGGAGAAGATGGAGATAGAAAAGAAAGAGGCTCAAGACTTGAAGGCCGCCGAAGCAAGGTCCACATGCGAAGAATGTGGAGAGTATGGCCATGTCCGCAAAGATTGTCCGGAGGAAGCCAAAGTGCTCGACTACATGAGGAAGGGAGAGTTGCCGAACTTCCGCTACGGGCAAGGTAGGCCTCAATTTAATTCAAGCTCATCTATTCCTAACGCGGTTCCGCTTCGGATACAATTGAAGGAGTTCATGGATGAGCAAGCTAAGATCAACAAGGACACCGTCACCAAGTTCAAGACCATAGACAAGGTGTTGGAGAACATCGATAGCAAAGTGACGGAGGTCGGAAGTTCCAATCATCAAGTGCTCAACATGATGAAGATGCTCGAGACGCAAGTTGGACAACTTGCGGGGCGCCTCACTAATGATGAAGGGAAGCTTCCGGGACAACCCAAATGTCCCGAATCGGCGAAGGCCATTCAAACGCGTTCGGGAAAGGAGACCGAAGATCCGGAACGTTCCGCGGGAGCAAGGAAGCTGAAACCGTCCACCGAGGTGGAAGGAGTTGCTAAAGAGAAGGTTACGGGGATCGTCACCGAGGAACCCGAATTCGAGATGCCGGAGGATGACACGAGGATACCGCAACTCAAGCCACGCTACTTCCGAGGTAAACTTGACAACCACTTTGAGAAGTTTGTGGAAGTTGTGCGTAGACTTAGCATCAACATGCCGTTACTAGATGCCCTACAAGTACCTACATATTCTCGTTACTTTAAAGACATACTTGCAAATAAATATGAGATAGCAACACTCGGGGTAGATCATGTCAAGATGTCCGAGGAGTGTAGTGCGGCTATTGCTTATGGGCTAGAGAAGCAAAAAGACCCCGGGTGCCCTACAATTCCATGTTCAGTTGGTTCTTTCAACTTCGAGAAGGCGTTATGCGACCTTGGAGCTAGTGTGAGTGTCATGCCGAGGGATGTGTTCGAGAAGTTACGCCTACCAATGGAGCCTACGGGAATATGTTTGGAGTTGGGTGACAACTCCATTCGCTATCCCTTGGGCATTGCTGAAGATGTACCCGTGAAGATTGGACACCACTTCATCCCCGTCGACTTCGTTGTGCTCGAGATGGGAGAGAGGGAGAAGCCGCCGCTCATCCTAGGGAGGCCGTTCCTCAAGACCGTGGGAGCTACTATTGATGTTGGCAAGGGGGAGATCATGTTCGATATCAACGGAGAAAGGAGTTCCTTCAAGTTCCGTCCAAGGATTGAGGCATGCAACATGATTGGAGTGAAGGGAGAACCAAAACAAACGGAGGGGCTGAAAAAGAAGAAGGAGCCGGAAAAAGTGAACGTAACGAAAATTAAAGAAGGTGTTGCATCCGTCAAGACAAAGGAAGAGAAGCCGCCTGTGAAGACCAAAAAAATGACTAAGCCAGCCAAGCCAAAAGACAAGCCCGCGCCCAAGATGGTGCGGAAGTGGGTACCCAAGATTGCAACGCCCGCAAAGAGCGTTGATCCGGAGTAATCAAGTGAAGAAGTCTAGCTATAGACTATAAACGAAGCGCTAGGCGGGAGGCAACCCGTTTCGTCGAGTCAAGAATAAGCTACCGGGAGGACAACCCGATTCCAGGTTTTTCGAGTATTTTTAATAATTTAGTTTTTGAGTTTTACTACGCAAAGACATTAGACTTAGAAGTGGTTGAACAATATTAGAGACATAATTCTTAATTGAATGTTTGCTTTATCATAAACCCTTTGCATGAACCCTCCTATGTGCTTGTTTGATTCTTTTCTTTTCGAGAAACCCCCCAACCAAATAATTTCAGAACCTTAACTCAACCTTTCACCCTCACTATGGTGCTGAGGTTGACTTATTTTTAATGCTAAAACCACACGAGTAAAGCCACGATTTATGTTTAAGTGTTAATAAAATTCAGCACGTGGTAGGACTCGCGTGAACCTAGAAGTCAAAGCTTTTGGTTGGTTTTAAAAAATTTTTATCCTTGGTTTCTCTAGGATTAGAATTTTTCTAAGCCTATTCTAATTTTGCTTCATTCAAAATCTTTCTTATTTAGCCAAAATTAGAACCTAAACCTATGCCCCCATGATCAAGCCGGGAAAACATTCGCTCTCAACCGATGAAAGCAAACTATACCGGTAAGACCAAAATCGACGTAGTCGAAAAATATTTTCGACTTACATTTGTTTTTAATGGTTTAAAAACTTCTCTAAAATTATGCTTGAGCTCTTGCATGGCTCTGAAAAATATTTTAAATTTCGAATTAGAGGAGTGCTTAACCTTAAACACACCTAAATGGAGGCAACTAGTTTGAATTAATCATGCATGCACCATTGGATTCCCTTTTATCAACTTTCACCAATTCCACATGCAAAGGACAAGCATGGTGGGCAGCAAGCATCAACTTTGCAGGATTTTCATGGTGGCATGTGAAGCAAGTGGAGCTAGGGAGCATGGACATGACCCAAAGCATGGAGCATCAAGTGGGAGGACCAATAATTCAAGAAAAGGAGTGGACGAGAGCGTTTGGGCGGTGCAACTCGTGGAGCACGCGGGCAGGAAAGTTGCGAGAGGCGAAATGATCGTGCCGGGAGAAAGACGCGCCGAGGAGGAGCCGGAGGAGCCCGGGCCGGCCGGCCCAGGCCGGCCGGCCTGCCCTATTTAAGCAGCCCCCCGGCGCCCGTTTTCTGCAGGCAAGCTTCCCTCTCCTTCCCTTGTTTGTGTGCTCAGAACCTCCGTAGACTTAGCCAACCATCCCAAGCTTGAGAGCTCAAGAAAAATCCACATCCTTAAATCCACTCAAAGTCCACATCCGAAGCAAAGAGTTTAAGTGCCTAGTTTACCGGTTGCAACCCGGAATTTTAGTTGAAGAAAGAGTGCAGCAACCATGTGGAAGAAGACCACAAGTCTCTTCTCTAAGAAGAAGAGTTCGTCGTCGTCCAAGCCGTCATCAACCACGTCTTCGAGGAGGCACTCGGTTTCCGAGTCTTCCCGGAGCATGGAGACGGACACGGCACCACCGAGGAGGAACGACGCTCTCCTCCTTGGTGGTATGAGGGCTGCAAGAAGCACTTCCATGAGGTTCACCGAACCTCGTGGGCACACGGAGGAGCAGCCCGCGCCACCACGACGATCGACTCGCTCAACCGCACCACCTCCTTACACCCCGACACAATCTTCGTACGGCTTCATCATCTTGTCGGCGGCGGAAGAGGAGAGGCTCGCCAATCTTGAGAAGAGGCTTGTGCCAAACGTCGAGTTCGACGACCAAGCACTCTCCACCTTGGGTTTTTACACCGACATATACTATATGTTGGGGCACCTCGGGTGGGTGCAGTTCTCCAACGGAATATCGGTGGACACCCATTTGGGTTACGCCTTGGAAATTTTGATGACTATTACACCCATCATTGATGATGATGGGGTGCAAAGCTTGTCATTCCGTTTGGAGGGAATCGAGCAAGTGGTTCCCTACGAGCACGTAAGGGAGCTGCTTGGATTCCACAAGGGAGCTCCGGAGAAAGTTGACGTGCCACCCGGCATGTTGACGGGATTTTGGAACATGATCTCCGGAGAAGCCCATCAACAACGCAATTGCATCCGCAACCCCATTATCCGGATATTTCACTCTTGGATGTGCAAGAGGGTATTGGGGAGGATGAGGGAAACAAAGGTGACCGACACGGAGTTGAATTGGCTATACTCGGCTTTAATTGCCGGGGCAGCCAATTGACCCCTCTTACCTCATGATCAACCGTTGGTGTTGTGAAGCAACATCGGGGGCTGGTAATATTGGTTCGGGGTGTTACCTCTCCATGTTGGCCTTTTCCTTGCGGCCGGGGATCGCAAGAAACCCCGCTCAACTTTTGCGTGGTACCTCTCTCGGTTTTGAGTACTTGCGGCAAGGCAAGTACATTAGTGGAGATGAGAGAGGAGGTTATCGGTTGGCCATAGTGAACCTCCCCCTTCCGAACGAGAGGCTTAGGCTTTTCTCCGAAGGAAGGGAAGATTGGTTGGAAGAGGGACTACTTGTCCCTGCAAGGAAGAACAAAAGAGGAAGAATCGTAGAGGAGGGAACATCCTCCGCACAAGCAAGTGGAGCACAACCCAATGTGCAACCATTTGGCGGGGTTCCTCCTCCGCCAAGTTATTACAGAGGGTCTCAACAACAAGCATGGGGGGGTGGTGCACCGGTACCCCCACAAAATTATGTTGTGCCCAACGCTAACTTCGCGGGGTCCTACGCTCATCATCCCCAACCACAACAAAGCATGGCCATTATTGGAGGGTATGCTGCAAGAAATGCTCAAAACATCGCAGCCATCCAATCTAACGCAGCTCAACTCGGTGAAGGCAACGCAAATATTGCCTTTGAACTTGGACGCCTTCACCTTGTGGAACCAAATCAATTCGACGGCGGAAGCGTCCAACCATATTATGAGCAAGGGTATTATTATCAAGACTATCAACATCAGCCACCGGCGGAGGACTAGAAGATTTAGGAACTTTAGTTTTCTTTTCTTTTCTTTTTCTCTGTAATTTTCAGCTTTTGCTTATGTGTGTTTGCGTAGTATTTTCTGTTTTTTAATTTTCAGCAAGCATGTTTTGTTTATTTTCAGTGTGTATTTCAACTTGATGTCACCATTAATAAAGTCACCACCTTGATTATATCATTGGAAAAGTTACAAAATTCGTGCCATGATGATATATGATTAAAATTGCAGCTTTGTTCATCTTTGTAATTGATTTATGCATGTTTAAGCTAGTGCTCTCTTAAAAATACAGATCTGAATTTATTTAAATGCTAGCTTAATTTTCAGCGGAGGTCATGATTAAAATAAAGACCCATAGTGTTTTATGTGCTCTCAAGTTATGAATAGATTAAAGATGTCTTTTATGCTCAAAAATATCGCTAACCTTGTCACAAATATCACTTGTGTGTTGCTCAACCTATCCAAAGCCTTATATATATTTGAGTGCATGAACCTTAATGTACAAGATTTATTTTTGAGTGAGTTATTGCAGGCCATGATTTCTCTGGCCCGAGACTAAGAAGCTGGTCATTCCATTTTTGCGTATCTATCTTTTTGCTAGCCTTTTATCCGTGCATTGTGTATCCCCACATCGGTGATCTCACAAACTTCGCCGGATATCCACCCTTAAACCAAATATCATCTTTTTGTGATTACCTCCTTGACCACAACCTATCGTTGAGAATGGATCATCAATTCAAGGAAGATCGCAAGACGGTGCCAACGTTGAAGATTTCAAGTATCTCTCTAAGGAAAAATATCTCCGGTACCTACCTTATTTTTCACCTCTTTGCTCGAGGACGAGCAACGCCTAAGCATGGGGGAGGAGGTAGGTACGGTGCAGTTTTAGAGTTCAAAAGGGAGTATTTTTAAAAAAAAATATATATATAATGATGAAAGAAAAAATTCGGCGATGTACGTGACTTCCAAGGTGAAGAAAGAAAAAATATATATATATATAAGAAAGAAAGAAAGAAAGAAAGAAAAGAATGAGAAATATGAGAAACAGAAAAAATATATATGTGCGTAAAGTGAACTCCCCGGTTCTCTAAGAGTGCATTCAAGGCTTCAAGTTAAAAAGATCCATTCTCATTTTCCAACCATGTGCAATCCGATAACGTGGACTTCCTTTGTGCCTCGGGATCACTCTTTGCCATTTGCACATGTCCACTCATCTAAAGTGTGTGTATTTTTCTCTTTCCCCTCCTTGATTTAACATTATTTTCCAATGACCTTTTTGACGAGTCTCGGTAAGACCATGAGAAGCTTGTCTTGTTTTGACAACACCTCATTTATAAAATCTTGTTAGGACTAAACTTTCCCAAAGCTCCATATAAAAGCCTACCACATATATATGAGAGGGAAAGGAGTAGAATATATAGGCTTGAGAGACAAGTGAGATGAGAGTTTATGAGCAATACACGAGATGATTTAAATTTGTGAATTTGGTTTAGTTTTTCTTTATCTCGATCTTCATTTCAAAAAATTCTCGAGATCTATTTAAAACTTTGTGAGCATGTTAATACTTGTGGGATAAGCTTAAAAAGAATCTACCCTCCGTAGAAATGAAGGCTAGTACATTATGGAACTTTAATGAATTAAAATTTTGAGAGCATTATGTTTTCTCATGTGTAATCAAGTGCGAGTTTAAACATTGTTTAGCAATGATGATATCCATCGAAGGCTTACTCGAGGACGAGCAAGGTTTAAGCATGGGGGAGATGTTGACGGTGAAAATCCGTCAACCTAGCCATGAGTTTACCTTCGGTGTTGGCATTAGTTTTATACCTTATCCATTGGTACTAACCCCCGTGGTATAACAAGTTCACGTGTGCATGTCGTTTTTGGAGTTTAATGTTTATGCGGGGATTTAGTGTTGAATGCAAGACTTTCGGGATAAGTTCATCAAGCACCTCATGACAAGACCTTGAAGCCCCGAACAAGTCATGCAATGAAGCAAACTTAACTCCAAGAAGCGGGGGACTTGATCCGAGAAGACGACGGACTCCGGGGACCGACTAGAAAAGTGCCGAATCTTGTAAGACAAGGAGTTGAGTCCAATTCGGAGAGAAACCGACGACATGGACCTACATGCGAAGGGGGAAGCATCCGGGAAGAAAGGGAACCGACCTCGGGCAAAGGAGCCCGCGGGGCCGGGCCTAAATGGGCCCGGGGCGGCCGGCCCCGGTCCGGTCGGCCCGAGCCCATTTAGGGCCCAAACCCGTCGCCCTTTGCCCTAGCCGCCAATCGGGCTATTTATAGTCCCCCGACCGAGAGCCACGGGGGAGAAGATTTCGTCTTCGGCCGCCGAGAAGCGAGAGAAGAGAGGGACACCATCTAGGAGAGGAGAGGGTCGAGCTAGTTGACTAGGGTTTCCCTAGCCGACGTGGGAACCTTGCAAGGAAGACCACGTCGGAGTTCCCGGAGCTAGAAGCAAGATCGAGGAAGGATCCCGGTGGTGATCTTGTGTATGTATCATTGTTATAGTTGAATTATCAAGTTGAATCTTTTCCCGGCCGATCAAGTGTTTCCTCGAAGATTTCGTTTTTTCGATCGGCTTTGCTTATTCCAATTCTATTCTCGAGATAGATTACATAGGGTGTTCTTGTAGCCGCGGTGGCTAGAGGTACACACGGATCCTCCGAAAGAATCTCGACTTGTCTTTTGACTCGCCCTAAGCTCCCCGCATGAATAGGGATACGTTGTGACAGAACGGGGGTCTCGAAAGGCGGATGTTTTCGGATTTGGACGGGAAACCACGATTTAAAGAGGCTTTTATTAAGATTCGATTTTCTACTTCTTCTTTTGCTTGGAACTTCAACAAAAGGCTTACCCCGATCCCTCTAGATCGGTTTATCTACCCAATCTTACTTTGTTTTCTCCGGTTTTTAGTAGATTAGATCTGTTTTGTGTCTTTAACTTAGATGCATTAGGTTCTTTATTGAAGATTGCAGTTATTTGGCTTTAATAGATTAAGTCTTGCGTCACACATTTGTTCCACGGATTCGATACCTTGGGTTCACCACTCGAGGGAAGAAGGGTCCCTTGACTACGATGGGAGACTTGTACGCTTGCGAGTCACGAACGAACTTTGATACAAACATTAACCGTCAACAGTCGGCCTTTGGGGGTACGCAACGGGTGCGACGGTTAAGGGCCCAAGTCGGAGAGGGGCACAAGCCCATATATGTATACAATACGTATACATGTGTATACTATAGAAAATCAGTGGCCCATGAGCTCAATTGGTAACATTGTTCACATGACGGATGCCCCACGGCTCGTGATACTCGAATGACCGCCAAACCCCATCTCCCGAGTCTCTAAGTGACGCGGCACAAAGATAGGCATGTAACCCTTGTAGAGTCGAGGGTGCTCTCGGCTCGCACCGACAACGGAGCAGCGTAGTGATAGAATTTTGATTTGTGATCTGATTGCACCATCAGCCCATCATGGGGATAACAGTCAGTCAGGGACGTCCAGAACTTCAACAGCTCTCCGAACTTCAATCAGTTTAATCATTCAGATTCAGTGATAAATCATTCAGGTTTTAATCTACATTGTTCCTTGATATTATCAAATATATATAATTTTATACAAGGTCTAGACTTAGGGCCGTCGTGACGAGTTCGCTCGAGGGCCCTCAAAATCCTAGGGCCAACACTAGGGTTGGGAGTGTGCATGTGTTTCTCTTGTACTTCCTTGTGTGATGCAGGGAAAGCCAAGTGCAAATCAGAAGAACTAGTCAATGCCCCTTGCTTCGCGACAGGTATGATAATCCATCTCATATACAATGTTTGATACAACAATGCATCTGATGTATGATATCCAATAGTTTAAAAATATGAACATATATTTACTTTAGGAGAGTATGTACACTATACGGCAATGTGGATTCTCCAAAAGTTTAGGGCTTCGTCACAAAAAAAGTATGGATTGGGAGCCATTGATCTATGGGCTTCAAATTGATTGTTGCAAAGTCAGGGTCTTTCTAAAAAAACATTGTGTTGCGTTGTTGAGGGTATGATAATCCATCTCATACATAATATTCGATAACCAATGCATCTTATATATATTATATTTAAGAGTTTGGAATGTGAACATGTTAATGTATATCTATTTTAGGAGAGCATGTGAACTATGCTGCAAGGAGAATTAATTATTGCGAAGTGCAGGATCTTTTCTTTAATTTTGTGAATAGAAAACAGCTAGATTTCTCAAAAACTCACTTTTTCAATGTAGATGCATTTGCAGATGGAATCGAAGGAACTAGTGCATAATAATTGGTGTTTGGATGTTCCTTGATGGCATTAGAGAATTGACATCTTCCCTCTCTGCACTGTACCATCTTCTTCTGGCTTGCACCACTAACGTCTCGCCATTTCCGAGCAGAGCTCCACCATGCCACCCTCACCTCATCGGATGGGCACTAGAGTAGTGCGGGGTGAGGGAGTTGTGTGGCGCACCGGCAAAGGAAGGAAAGAGGCTACGCGTCGTGCCAACGAAGGGAGGAAGGGGTCAACATGGCTCAGCGATGGAGGTAGGGAGCAGCCACGAGGAGGACCACCGGCTGCGAGGAAGACGAGGGCCGCTGTCAGTTAATCCGACGCTTTTGTCCTTACTGCCTTGACCGACGGATAGACTGACGGTCGAACCAATCAGACTGTCAGTTCATCTGACGCTTCTGCCTTTACTGCCTTGACACAGGAATTCATCCAACGCATCTAGAATTCAAATCGTGGGTTCATCTGATAGTATCAGTTGACTCCAACCTTCGTGTAGCGAACCTGGCCTCATATGCCATTAGTTCAGAGTTTGATTTCGGTAAATCATGACAACATGATCATTGGGACTAACCATAATGTTTTAGCATGTCTTTGTAGACACCTCTAGGTCCCAATGCAAGAAAACCACATGCCAAAGTGAGAAAAACAAGGGTCAAAACCGAGCAAGAAAAGGAAAGGAAAAGATACCATCGGATGAACCGACGATATCAATTTAACAAGCGTCGGTGCAATCGTCGGACGAGTTGGTACGCAGGGTGAAACCCTAGGTACCGTCGGATGAACCGACGGTTCTTTTTCTAGATGCGTCGGACGAGTTGCTGAGGAAGAGCAGCGAAGACAGTAGCACCGGATGATTCGACGGTCTGAGTGGGGACACCGTCGGTCTATCCGACGCTCAGTTTGAATTCATACAGAGACGCGCCAAGACGAAGCCTTCAGCACCGGATGATCCGACGCCTTGGTCAAGGGGTAGCATCGATCTATCCGACGGTCGAGTGGAAGCTAACAGAGGCGACTTGAGCGCGGAGTCTTCAGCACCGGATGATCCGACGCACCGTCGGTGCATAGCGTCGGAGCAGTTGTGTCAGAGAACCTCAACGGCTATGTGGCGTGGGAGGGGCACCGAATGAACCGACGCCCTGGAAAAGTATAGCGTCAGATCATCCGACGGTACTACTTTCAGCAGCTTTTAGCCAACGGCTAGTTTGATGCCTTGGGCTATTTATACCTCCTCCACCCGCCCATTTGAGGAGGCTGGATTGTGTGTAAGTACAGAGGAGTTCAAGACACATTCAAGATCATATCCAATCCATCCATGTGCTTAATTTCTCATCCTTAGACTGGCATATGCTTTGTGTATGTGCTTAGTGCGAGGCTTAGCTTAGAGCTAAGTGAGTGCAAGGTTGTGCCAACCTTGTGAGGTGATTCTTGAGTGAATCCAGTTGTACAAGGTTCGCCGAAAGCCTTGGGGCCTAAGTGGCTCACTGGCAATCGTCATCGACCCTCCGGCTTGCTGTGGAGTGGCGAGGACACTTTGTGCGGGGGACGTGGAGACCCCCTTCCTTAGTGGAGAAGCTCCTTAGTGGAGGCGGCATCAAAGTGACCAAGGGAGCTTGACAAGTGCCTAAGTGGCTAGCCTTTGTGGCATGTCAAGTGGTGCTCTTGGGAGAGACTTGGCGGCCGGGAAGCAATACTCGTGTGAGTGCTTCAACGTGGACTAGGGGTGGCTTAGTGCCTACCGATACCACGGGATAAATCGCGTGTCAAGAGTTTGCTTCCTCTCATCCCCTTTTACATTTCCGCATTTACTCGATTGCAATCTTTGCTTGCCTTTACTTTCCTAGAGTAGTATCATGTTAGGAATGGCTATAGGTTGCAAACCTTGTTTTGGGATGGGAGTTTCACACTAGAACTGTCGGGGACAGCCCTAGGGGTCCCCTTAAACAATGGGGAAAACCTCACTTAAAACCCGCAACGAAACCAAAACACGTCAAGCCTAACCATGCAGGTGCCTAACCATGCAGGACACGGCCCACGCCGCAGTAACCCCGACGGCCCATCGAGGCGGCCCACTTAGAGACCCCCTCGAACGGGCTCCGCCTCGTTCGAGGATGCGTGTACCCTTCGGGCGGGCTTCGCCCCGCTCGAGGGGCAGCACTTCCCTCGAGCGGGCTCCACCTCGCTCGAGGGCACGCCCCGCCCTCGGCGGGGTCCGCCACGCTCGAGGGCGCCCCTCACGCGTGCGCCGGCCCCCGTACACGGGCATTTAACGCCCCGACGCCGCAGACGGCGCCATCATGCGCCACGGGGCTCGCACCCCGGTGCCGCCGCACCAACTCCCCGGGGAGGAGCCCATCCCCGCCACCGTGGGGGGGACCGTGCGGCGCGGCCGGTGTCGTCCCGTGACACCGTGCGCACGCCCCAAGATGCGGCTAACGCGCCGAGCCCTCGAAAGGGGGCCGGCGCACCCTCGATTCACTTTCTTGTGACCCTACGGGGTTAGGTGGAGGTGCTAGGCCGGTGGACTGCCATCCCCGCCACTGTAACGGCGTGGCCGCCGTACCCACGCGTGCAGGCGCACGCCAGGCCCTGTAGCAACGACTCCAGCCCCGTGAAGCGCGTCGGGAAGGAACGTCGTTCTGCCTACTCCTGTACTCCGTACAGGCTTGCGTCAGCACCTCCCTCGAGCCTATCAGAGGACATCACCGCCATTCGCTGCTCTCCTACCCTCGAACCGCCACTGTTCGGGTACAAGTCAGGCCATGATGACCAGATCGCTGCAAGGATCGCCCGGACGGCCGCCCACTCTACAGCGTAGCACGTCGCACTCCCCCACGTAGCTACATAGCGCGGCGTGCATGTAATTCGCCTCCCCCTTGATCTATAAAAGGGGGACGAACCCCCCAGCCGCGGGGGACAAGGGACAGCAGACGGCAACACGCTCAAGGTCACAGACCAGGAGCCCTCCACATACACCGTGCACTCACTCTCTAATTCTCCCACAACATCTTCAGTCACTCCACCAGGGACTTGGAAGCCACGCTTCCTCTCCCGCCTTGCTTGTAGCAGCCCCACTACAGGCACCCCCGGTGCTGAGCAATATAGTGCCGTGAGCACACCCCTGCTGGACGTACGGCCCCCTCGGCCGGAACCAGGATAAAAACCTTGTGTCACTTGTTGCTTAGCATCGACCATTGAGGGATAGACCTCGGCGCTATCTACTGGTTAGTGTCGGGACCATATTCCGCACCGAAAGTTGGCGCCCACCGTGGGGCCCGCGAGCGCCTAAGGTCATTCCGTCAACTCCCTCCATGGTGATCCGCACTGAGTACCGTGCTACGCGCTACTGCATGGGTAGCTCGGACCCCCTCCCAGCCGGGTTCGAAATCCGCTTCGGGGACCTAAACTTTCAGGCCACGGGGAACGGCTATCTCATGCGCCTCACCAACCGTGAGGAGCTCCGCGCGCAGCGCCAGGCCAGGTCAACTTTGGCCTTCACCGCGCGCACCACCACGGCGCAGGCGCCCGCAGGCACGGATGTCGCGGGCCCGTCCGCGCCACAACGTCACCGTCGCTCCGGCGGCGTTCGCGTCGGGGCACGGTCCGAGCGGCGGCGGGCCGAGCGCGCCGGCGCCCGCCGCGGTGCGCCCACCATCACGACCGCCACCGCCCCCGGCGGGGGGCCGCGCGGTCTCGGACCGCGCATCCCCATCGGCCGCGTGGCGCCGCGACGGCCTACAATGCCAACGTCAACACGACGATGCGCGGGGTTCCGCCCGGCCGCCACGTCTTCGTCGCCGGGGGACCCCGCGCCTCGGCGGGGATGAGTCATCCCCGGGCTCCGTCGACACGATGCCACCCGCCAACCGCCACGGATACGCGGAGTGGGACTTCTCCGGCGTGCCGGACCCAGTCGCGTTCCGGCGTTTCCTCGACGCCGCGGACTACTGGTTTGGCTGCTCCGACGACTCCAGCACCGGGAGCTACGACCCCGCGCGGGAGTGCTGCGCCGTCATCACCAACGACCCGGCCAATGCCGCCGGTGCGGTGGGCGCCGGAGACGGGGAAGTCACACCTGCCCCAGGGATCGCGGCGCGCCTGGCCGCAGGGCCAAGCGCTCCTGCTGGGGCCGACGCCGACGCGCAGCTAGCCCAAGCCCGCGAGCTCGAGGCCAAGCTGGCGGAGAAATACCGAACGGTGCGGTTGCTCCGCGCCTCAATGGCAGGGGAAGCCTCCGCGCGCGGCGAACGCGCACGGGGAGCCGGGCCGGCGGTCCGCGACCGCATCAACACCGTCCCCAACGTTGAAAACGCGGACGTGCCCCCCGCGGGCGAGCCGGAAGCTCGTCGCCGCCGCGACGCCGCCGCGGGCTATGCGCACCCTCGACCCCCGAGGCTCGAGACATGCACCGCGAGGTGCAAACTCTCATCGAGCAAGCGGCCGTCCGGCGGGCCGAAAGCTCGGCCTCACGCATCCGCCAACGGGGGGGGGATGCGCGGGGCGATGAAGCCGCACGGGGAGGGCGAACCCTCGGTGCACGCGGGGGGACCGGGGCGGGGCGACCCACCGAGCAAGGGCGCACGCCGGCCAAGGAGCGGCTCCTTGACGCACGCAGGGCGGCCGGATGGCGACGCCCGCAACGTCATCAACGCCAGGCGCACCAGCAAGGCGGACGCACGAGCAGCAAGGGGCTACCACCCTCGATGGGGTGGGCGCTACGGCCGGCGGTGAGGACCGCTCCCCGACGCCGGAGCCCCCGGGCACCCGTGTGTTCGGCGGGAGATCCGTGCGGCGGCGTTCCCCCCAACGCTTCCGCCAACCCTCGACGATCGTCAAGTACAACGGGGAGACGGACCCCCGCGTGTGGCTCAACGACTACCGCTTGGCTTGCCGGTGGGCGGGGCCACCGGCCGACGAGGTCATCATCCGCAACCCGCCCCTACATCTTGGCGGCGCGGCCGGACATGGCTCGAGCACTTGCCCGCCGGCCCGCATCCATAACTCGGGACGACCCGGTCCACACGTTCGTGGGCAACTTCCGGGGGCACATACGTGCGCCGGGGAACTCATGGGACTCGCGCTCCTCGCACGCACGCGAGAAGCCCGGCGAGTCGCTGCGGGACTTCATACGGCGCTTCTCCAAGCGCTGCACGGAGCTCCCCAGCGTGGCGCAGTCTAAAATCGTGCATGCCTTCCTCGAGGGCACCACGTGCCGGGATCTCGTGCGGGAGCTGGGACGCAGCCCGCCTGCGGACTCCAACGAGCTGTTCGACATCGCCACCATCTTCGCCTCCGGGGAGGAGGCCGTGGGGGCGATCTTCGACGGCAAAAAGGGCAAGCGCTCCGAGGACGCGCCCGCGGAGGGCAGCAAGTCCAAGGAGCCCCACCGCAACGATAAGCGGAGCAAGAAGGGGAAAAAGCCGCGCCGCGAGGTGCGCGAGCAAGGGCGCGACGGCGGCAACGCCGAGGCCCTCGCTCGTCGACCGGCTCGACGGGGCCCTCGACCGGCCCCTCGAGGCCCGGGGGTGTTCGATGACATGCTAAAAAAAAGCCATGTCCCTACCACAAAACCCCCGGTACATCACACCCTTGAGCAAAGGCGACATGCTCAAGAAATTCTACGGCCGTGCCGCCGCGAAGGAGGCAGAGGCCAAGAAAGACGGAGGCGATGGCGACGCGGGCGGCTTCCCCGCCGTCGAAAATGTGTTCCTCATCTTTGGGGGGCCAACGGTCGACATGTCGACACGCCAACGCAAGAAGGAGCGGCACGAAGTCCTCGCCGCTGAGAGGGCGCCTCCGTCCTTCCTCAATTGGTCGGAGGACGCCATCACATTCAGCCGGGAGGACCACCCAAACCGCGTCCCCAACCCGGCCGCACCCGCCGGTTGTTGACCCCATCATCGGGAACGCCGGTTCTCGAAGGTCCTCATGGATGGAGGCGGCGGCCTCAACATCCTCTACGCGCATACGCCGCGCCCCGATGGGGGATCGGATTGGACCAGTTGCGGCCCAGCACGAAGCCGTTCCACGGCATCGCGCCGGCAAGCGAGTTCGGCCCCTCGGGCGGATCGACTCGCTCGGTCTGGTTTGGCACCCCTAAGAACTTCCGCAAGGAGACCCTCACCTTCGAGGTGGTGGGGTTCAAAGGGGCCTACCATGCTATACTTGGGTGACCCTGTTACGCCAAATTCATGGCGGTCCCCAATTATACCTACCTAAAGATGAAGATGCCCGGTCCGAACGGCATCATCACCGTCGGCTCGTCGATCGAGCACGCGTTCGACTGCGATGTCGAATGCGTGGAGCACGCAGAGGCACTAGCGCTGGATGAAGCGCTGGTGAACACGCTGGAGAAGATGGTCAACGAAGACCTCGACCCCGCCGCCAAGCACGCCGGCACCTTCGAGGCTGCGGAGCAGACCAATGGGGTCCCCCTCGACCCTTCAGCCCCCAAGGGCAAGGCGTTGAGGGTCAGCTCCACCCTCGACCCCAAATAGGAAGTGGTGCTCGTCGACTTCCTCCGCGCCAACGCCGACATCTTCGCGTGGAGCCCCTCGGACATGCCAGGCATCCCGAGGGAAGTCGCCGAGCACTCCCTTGACATCCTGCCAAACGCTCGCGCCGTGCAGCAACGGCTCCGCCGCTTCGACGAGGAGCGGCGACGGGCAATCGGAGCGGAGCTGCGAAAGCTTCTCGAGGCCGGATTCATCAAGGAGGTGTTCCACCCAACATGGCTAGCAAACCCCGTGCTTGTAAAGAAAAAGAATGGGAAGTGGCGGATGTGTATAGACTACACTAGTCTCAATAAAGCATGTCCTAAAGTTCCTTTTCCTTTGCCACGCATTGATCAAATCGTTGACTCAACAGCTGGGTGCGAACTGCTCTGTTTCCTTGATGCCTATTCCGGGTACCACCAGATAAAGATGAAAGAGTTCGACCAGCTCGCGACCTCATTCATCACACCGTTCGGGACGTTCTGCTACGTCACGATGCCATTTGGCCTCAGAAACGCGGGTGCAACATACCAGCGTTGCATGCAACACATTTTTGGGGATCACATCAGGCGGACGGTCGAAGCATACGTGGACGACATCGTCGTAAAGACCAGGAAGGCGGACGACCTGGTTGGCGACCTTGTGAAGGATCAGATGGCGACTAGAGAGGGGGGAGTGAATAGGAGCCGGTAAAAATTCTTCCCAAAGAACCCGGCCTATGCCCTACTCAAATCCCGGTCACACACAAGCGATGGATCCAATCACACACCCATCGCCAAGACCACGAGGTTATGGATCAACCTCTAGCCTTAGGAACGATTCCTAAAAGCACACGCGGAAGCACTAGAAAGGGAGGAAGGAATCGAACCAAGAAGCGAAGCACACAGGCTCTGGCGGACCGTCCGCGCAGGAGGGGCGGACCGTCCGCAAAGAGCCGCGCGGACCGTCCGGCCGGTATCGCGGACCGTCCGCACCCGAACCGCGGACCGTCCGGCTCGAGCCGCGGACCGTCCGTTAAATCACACGGCAACGACCCAAAGCCACCCACTATCCACGGACCGTCCGCGGGGAGCACGCGGACCGTCCGCCAAGCACCCGCGGACCGTCCGCCTGACACCGCGGACCGTCCGAAACTCCGTCCAACCGAAAAACAAAATCGTTACGGATCGAAACGAAAGACGAGCAAGAACTCGAAGAACACGGGACGAACACGACCCACGCGGACCGTCCGCGACCTCCCCGCGGGATCGTCCGCCAGTGCGGACAGAGAGCGAAGCGGCCCCGACCCCCGAAAGTCAACTCCCCCAAATCATCATCGGATTTCCCAAACGGTTGAAGCTATGGAGACAAGGGTTTGGGGACTTGAAAAGCGTCACACAAGGATGCTATAGCCCAAAAATCTTGACTCCTAACTCCCTAAATCACCGGGAATCGCGAATCCTTTGAGCACCACCAAAAGCTAGAGCACCGAACGAAAACTCACGAATCAAAGTAGTTTCCCGGCGTTTGAGGGCACAAGATCAAGCACAAAGATGCACAAGACATCTATCCATGTTTCCCTCAAAGAAATCCGGGAAGAAACTCACTCAAATCCGCGGAATCACACCGGGAACAAAGGCACGAAAATAAGCACAAAAAGCCACGAAAAACAACCCCGAATCTTCTATACAAACCAGGAAAGATTCACAAGGTCTAGCATGGAATCGCGAATCCTTTGAGCACCACCAAAAGCTAGAGCACCGAACGAAAACTCACGAATCAAAGTAGTTTCCCGGCGTTTGAGGGCACAAGATCAAGCACAAAGATGCACAAGACATCTATCCATGTTTCCCTCAAAGAAATCCGGGAAGAAACTCACTCAAATCCGCGGAATCACACCGGGAACAAAGGCACGAAAATAAGCACAAAAAGCCACAAAAAACAACCTCGAATCTTCTATACAAACCAGGAAAGATTCACAAGGTCTAGCATGCCGCCCTAGCATCCATCCCTCTCAACAAATCTCTCATGAAGCTCTCATGCTAGCCTAGAGAAAAATGGAAGAAAAAATAGCTACGAAAATGAGAAAGAGGAGGGAGCAAATGAAACCCTAAGTCGCGGAGAGAGAGGGCCATCAACACACACTCATGGCTTATATATCAGGTCCCGCCGGAGTGGTAAATGACTCGACTACCCCTCACTAAACTACTGGCGATACAACCCACGTAAGGGCATTTAGGTAATGTTTGCGGGTCTTGCCATCGGACGGCCACGCCTTTGCCGCACCCCGCGTCCTCCCGACGCAAGCCATGCGATCCCGCCGCGTGTCCTCCGCCTCGAAGCTTCCCGACACGCCCGGATCCCGTCTCCGTCGTGTTGGGCCCTCGGACTTGGTTTTGAGGCCCAAACCAAGAAACCGTCCGCCGATGGTTTTGTGGGCAAACCACCAAACCCCGCGTGCTCGGTCCGGCCTCCCGCCACACCACTTGACTTGACCGCCACCGTGCACCGGCTCACTTGTCCATGACTTCGTCTTGCTTGTGTCGCCACCATGTGGCCCGCACCCAGTCCCGCCGTCCACCGGTCCCTCGAACCGAGCCTACTTGTCTCTCCATCTCCCGAGGCCCCTCAAGGCCGAAGACCTTTCGCGCCCGTTCTTCACCCTCGCAACAACACGAACTAGGCCGCAGCCTACACTTGCGCACTAAGCCAAGAGTCAGTCCAACACCCGTTGTCAATCACTCATCACTGAGGAGCGATCATCCATCGACCACTGGGACGCTCCTGGTCCACAATCTCCCCCTTGATGAGTGCATTGACAACACACAACGCGAAATGAAATTCAGAGTAAAAGAGAAAAGAAAGAAGAAAGAAAACAAATAAGCTTAACTCATGACCAAAACCGAAGAAAGTCGAAGAAAGGTCACAAGCCAAGCAAAGCACAAAATCCACACCGAAAACAGCAAGAAAGCTCCCCCGAACAAATGCAAGCTCCCCCGAACATGTGGATGCAAACTCATGCAAACTCCCAAATTTCAGCTCACCTCTT
This sequence comes from Cenchrus americanus, assembly GCA_947561735.1. NCBI lineage: Eukaryota > Viridiplantae > Streptophyta > Magnoliopsida > Poales > Poaceae > Cenchrus > Cenchrus americanus. Next base: position 59,923,373 of record OX387241.1, read on the forward strand.
CCGAATTTTCATTAAGCTCACCTTTTCTCCCCCTTGTTGACAATGTATGAATCAAGGTGAAAATGCAAAAATGCAAAGCAAAGCATATAAACAACTACATGAGCTTCTCAAATAGGCCAAATCTAGTGTCAAAGGCTAAAAATGAGACAGAGATCACACACATGAATCATAGCATAGTCAAAGCATTGCCACAAGTAATATATGAAAATACAAGCATGTGACAAAGCAAAATTTTCAAATTTAAGCAGTTTTACCAAAAGAAGGCTCGCTTCACATGTAAAAGCCTATCCATGTCACACTTGAGCCACAAACATGCATATTACTCAAAGATCATACAAGGATATCAAATTCTCAGCAAAAGATCATGGCAAACACCCATAAAGCAAAGCATGTCATGTCAAAGCTCATGAGCCATGTGTCCACTTCGGGGAGACTTCTCCACTGGTGAACATCATGCAACATGTTTTGCACCCATATGTGAAAGATAAGACATTTTAAGCATAGACATGATGGATGGAGCATTTTTCAAGCATTATGCACTTCTTTTCAAGATTGATTCATTTCATGGTACATGAAGTGCCTTTGCGGCAAAAAGAAGCTTATGCTCCCCCATGAATGCAACATAGGCTAAACATTCACAATGATATCCGCCTTTGGCCCAAATGCAAGAACAAGGCATCCAAGCACAATCTAAGCATGAAAAGCACATTTAGACCAAACTGTGACATGGATACACAACTACACACGAGTGGAGCATATTTCATCAGAAATTAGTCAAGTTAAGCATTTATTTCAAAAGGGGCTATCTCACCACACATATATCTCAAATATTCCAAGAGCATAGCCTCACATCACCATTTCTCCACACATATAACCAATATCTCACCAATAGCCAAAGAGACTTAAATATGGCATATGAAAGAAGCTCATCATCCTAAAATGCAATATGACACAAATGCAACATGATATATGACAAGATGGCTATCCTACCATGGTTTGTACATCAAGCAAAGCATGTATATACATCAAAGTAAAAACATGGCATGATACATATGGTACAAAAAGGAAATCCCCCAAGAATCAACTAGAAAGGGCAACAAACCCCATGTTCCCCCCGCAAGCGCACAAATGTAGCTTGGTCGAGAGGCTTTGTAAAGATGTCGGCTAGCTGATCTTGGGTAGGGACATGGCTCAAAACAATGGTTCCTTTCTCCACATTGTCCCTCAGGAAATGATACCTCACTTCTATATGTTTGGTTCCGGGAGTGAAGCACCGGGTTTTTGGCTACGCTTATGGCACCGGTGCTATCACAAAGAAGTGGGATCTCGGGTGCACTCCTCACCAAAGTCTCTCAAAGTGTATGAAATCCACAACAAGCGGGAGCAACAACTAGCGGCAAGAACATACTCCGCCTCCGTGGTAGACCGAGCTACACTCGACCGCTTGCGGGAAGACCATGAGACCAACGAAGAACCAAGAAACCGACAAGTACCGTAAGTAGACTTCCTCTCGACTCGACAACCAAAGCAAAATCCGCATCGGAAAAACCATGAAGAGACAGAGTCGAGGAGGAAGAATACCAAAGGCCAAGACCAGGGGCGGACTGTAGGTACCTGAAAATCCTCTTGACGGCCCGTCGATGTGATGTCCTCGGCGAAGCTCGAAAGCGAGCGCGGACACACGCCGAACCGTATGTCCGGCCTCGTCGCCGTCAAGTAGAGGAGGGAGCCGATCATGCTCCCGTACTCCCGCCGGTCCACCGGTTCTCCGTCCTCATCCGCATCCAAAGTGGCCGTACTCCCCATGGGAGTCGACATCGGCTTCACATCTTGCATCCGGAACTTCCTCGCATGTCTTTCGTGTACTTGGTTTGGTGCACAAATGTACCGTCCTTCACTTGCTTGATCTCGCGGTAGCCCGAGAAAATACTGCAACTCGCCCATCATGCTCATCTCAAACTCCCTGCTCATCTCATCTGCAAACTTGGCAACAAGGTTATGTGACGAGCCACCAAAGACAATATCATCCACGTAAATCTGAACAATCAGCAAGTCATTTCCATGCTTGAGGAGAAACAAGGTTCTATCCACGGTACCCATCACAAACCCTCTGCTCAAAAGAAAACCTCTCAATCTCCCATACCAAGCACGGGCGCCCGTTTCAACCCATACGCAGCCCTTTTCAACCCGTATACCCCGTGTGGGTACAACTCGCTCTCAAACCCAAGTGGTCGCTTCACATACACCTCCCCCTCTATGACCCCATTCGAAAAGCACTCTTCACGTCCATCCGAAACAACTTGAACCCTTTAGCCACGGCAAAGGCTAGAAGGATCCGAATTGCCTCAAGACGGGCCACGGAGCAAAGGTCTCCTCATAGTCGATCCCCTCCTTCGACTAAACCCCCGAGCAACAAGTCCGGACTTGTTCCTCACAACCATCCCATTCTCTCCCTCTTTGTTCTTCCAAACCCACTTGGTTCCTATGGGATGGCAATTTGGAGGTGGTTCAACTAACTCCCACACTCCGGTTCCTCTCAAAATTTTCCAACTCCTCATGCATAGAATTGACCCAAGCTTTGCATCGGATAAAGCATGTCCAATGTCCTTGGGCTCAAAAGTAGCAACAAAAGCAAGCATGAGCAAAATGAGAGGAATTCCCGGACCTCGACCGTGTAGTGCGGTCATCAATGTTCCCAATGATCTTCGACAGGGGATGCACTTCTTGAATCCGCCGGGAGCCTCACGCCTCGAGACTACCTCCCCCTCAACTTCGCCTTCTCTCGCCCGGTCCTCTTGTTGCACCGTCGTTGTCCATGATGTAGACGGTCCATGTTCCAAAGTGGTTGTAGGGGAAGTAGTGGGTACATGCTCGCCTTCGGGCTCATGGTTCTCCCCATCATCATCTCCACCTTCATCTTTCTCCTCCTCAAAGAGGTCCTCGGCCATCTCTTCATCACCCGCACATTCAAAGCCAAGAGAGGTACATGGCATTGTCTCGTCGAAGGTCACCTCGCAAGTCTCCATGATTTTGTTAGTCTCAAGATTAAGCACCCTATAGGCTCTAGAATGGTTAGCATATCCAAAGAAAATACCATCACTAGACCTAGCCTCAAACTTGTCGAGTTTTCCCTTCTTCACAATAAAGCACTTGCAGCCAAAAACTCGGAAGTGACTCACCTTGGGTGCCTGACCATGCATAAGCTCATAACAGGTCTTCTTCTTGAAAGCCTCTAGCCTTAGGAACGATTCCTAAAAGCACACGCGGAAGCACTAGAAAGGGAGGAAGGAATCGAACCAAGAAGCAAAGCACACAGCTCGCGACCGTCCGCGTAGGAGGGGCGGACCGTCCGCAAAGAGCCGCGCGGACCGTCCGGCCGGCATCGCGGACCGTCCGCACCCGAACCGCGACCGTCCGCCCGAGCCGCGACCGTCCGTTAAATCACACGCAACGACCCAAAGCCACCCACTAGCCACGGACCGTCCGCGGGGAGCACGCGACCGTCCGCCAGCACCCGCGGACCGTCCGCCCGACACCGCGGACCGTCCGAAACTCCGTCCAACCGAAAAACAAAATCGTTACGGATCGAAACGAAAGACGAGCAAGAACTCGAAGAACACGGGACGAACACGACCCACGCGGACCGTCCGCGACCTCCCCCGCGGACCGTCCGCCGGTGCGGACAGAGCGAAGCCTGCCCCCGACCCCCGAAAGTCAACTCCCCCAAATCATCATCGGATTTCCCAAACGGTTGAAGCTATGGAGACAAGGGTTTGGGGACTTGAAAAGCGTCACACAAGGATGCTATAGCCCAAAAATCTTGACTCCTAACTCCCTAAATCACCGGGAATCGCGAATCCTTTGAGCACCACCAAAAGCTAGAGCACCGAACGAAAACTCACGAATCAAAGTAGTTTCCCGGCGTTTGAGGGCACAAGATCAAGCACAAAGATGCACAAGACATCTATCCATGTTTCCCTCAAAGAAATCCGGGAAGAAACTCACTCAAATCCGCGGAATCACACCGGGAACAAAGGCACGAAAATAAGCACAAAAAGCCACGAAAAACAACCCCGAATCTTCTATACAAACCAGGAAAGATGCACAAGGTCTAGCATGCCGCCCTAGCATCCATCCCTCTCAACAAATCTCTCATGAAGCTCTCATGCTAGCCTAGAGAAAAATGGAAGAAAAAAATAGCTACGAAAATGAGAAAGAGGAGGGAGCAAATGAAACCCTAAGTCGCGGAGAGAGAGAGCCATCAACACACACTCATGGCTTATATATCAGGTCCCGCCGGAGTGGTAAATGACTCGACTACCCCTCACTAAACTACTGGCGATACAACCCACGTAAGGGCATTTAGGTAATGTTTGCGGGTCTTGCCATCGGACGGCCACGCCTTTGCCGCACCCCCGCGTCCTCTCGACGCAAGCCATGCGATCCCGCCGCGTGTCCTCCGCCCTCGAAGCTTCCCCGACACGCCCGATCCCGTCTCCGTCGTGTTGGGCCCTCGGACTTGGTTTTGAGGCCCAAACCAAGAAACCGTCCGCCGATAGTTTTGTGGGCAAACCACCAAACCCCGCGTGCTCGGTCCCGCCTCCCGCCACACCACTTGACTTGACCGCCACCGTGCACCGCTCACTTGTCCATGACTTCGTCTTGCTTGTGTCGCCACCATGTGGCCCGCACCCGGGCCCCGCCGTCCACCGGTCCCTCGAACCGAGCCTACTTGTCTCTCCATCTCCCGGAGGCCCCTCAAGGTCGAAGACCTTTCGCGCCCGTTCTTCACCTCGCAACAACACGAACTAGGGCCGCGACCTCACACCTGCGCACTAAGCCAAGAGTCAGTCCAACACCCGTTGTCAATCACTCATCACTGAGGAGCGATCATCCATCGACCACTGGGACGCTCCTGGTCCACACCTTGGCATCGCGTTCAACTGCCTACGGGCCAATGGGGTCAAATTAAACCCCGAAAAATGTGTCTTTGGAGTGCCGCGAGGCATGCTCCTGGGATACATCGTCTCCCAGCGGGGAATCGAGGCCAACCCTGAAAAGGTCGCGGCCCTCGAACGGATGGGTCCGATCCGGGACCTCAAGGGGGTGCAGAAGGTGTTGGGGTGCCTTGCCGCCTTGAGCCGCTTCATCTCGCGGCTCGGTGAGAAGGGCCTGCCTCTCTACCGCCTACTCAAGAAGCACGAGCGCTTCTCCTGGACCACCGAGGCCCAGGATGCGCTCGACAAACTGAAGGCATCTCTAACGCACGCCCCGATCCTCACGCCGCCGCAGGACGGCGAGCCCCTGCAGCTCTACGTGGCCGCGACCACCCAGGTGGTGAGCGCCGTGATCGTTGTGGAGCGCATGGAGGAAGGGCATGCCTTTCCGTGCGGCCGCCGCCTACTACATCGCCGAGGTCCTCTTAGAGAAGAAGACGCGCTAACCACGAGTCCGTGGTTGCCGTACGCAAGGGTTCTCGCGCGGCGCAAACTCCGCCACTACTTCGAGGCCCACCCCCGTCACGGTGGTTTCCTCCTTCCCACTAGGAGAAATCATCCGCAACCCCGACGCCGCGGTGATCGCCAAGTGGTCCGTGGAGCCGATGGGCGAGACGCTCGCCTACGCCCCGTGCAAGGCCGGCCAAGTCCCAAATCTTGGCGGATTTCGTCGCCGAATGGACGGACACACACCGCCGCCGCCACGCATCCAAGCGGAGTGCTGGACTCTGTTCTTCGACGGCTCGGTGATGAAAACGGGGGCGGGCGCGGGCCTGCTCTTCGTGTCACCCATCGGGGAACACATGCGGTACGTGGTGCACCTCCACTTCCCCGCGTCCAACAACATGGCTGAATACGAGGCCCTCCTCTGCGGGCTCAAAATCGCCATTGAGTTAGGCGTCAAGCGCCTCGACGTAAGGGGCGACTCGCAGCTCGTGATTGATCAAGTCATGAAGAACGCGAGCTGCCACGACGACAAGATGGAGGCCTACTGCAAGGCCGTGCGAGCCCTCGAGGACAAGTTCTACGGCATCGAGCTCAACCATGTGCCCCGCAGGTACAACGAAGAGGCGGACGAGCTCGCCAAGATCGCGTCCGGGCGGATCACCGTTCCCCCGAACGTTTTCGCGCGCGACATCGCTCAGCCCTCGGTCGCTTTCGAGCCCTACCCCTCGAATCACAACGAACCCTCGGGGGCTCCCTCGAATCCAGCGGGTGCAGAGCCCATGGACGAGGACCCCTCGAACGAGGCGTACGTGCTCTCCCTTCTCGAGGGGTACGGCTCCCACGAGGCCGACGTGATGGACATCGAGCCGGCCCCCGTCCAGGCGGACTGGCGGGAAAAATACACTGCCTGGATCGCTCGAGGGGAACTCCCCGCGGACCGGGCCGCGGCTAGGCGCATCGCTAGGATGGCTAAGTCATTTGCCCTCGTCGACGGTGAGCTGTACAAGCGCGCCGCCTCCGGCATCCTACAGCGATGCGTGCCCATTCCCGAGGGGCGCGAGCTCCTGCGGGACATCCACGCGGGGATCTGTGGCCACCACGCCGCGCCCCGCACCCTCGTTGGCAACGCGTTCCGCCAGGGCTTTTACTGGCCCACTGCGGTCGCAGACGCCGCCGAGATCGTGCGCACCGCGAAGGGTGCCGCTCTACGCCCGCAAGTCCAACTTGCCCGCCCATGCCCTACGCACCATCCCCCGCAACATGGCCGTTCGCCGTGTGGGGGCCGGACATCGTCGGCCCCCGCGGAAGGCGCCGGGGGCTTCACCCACTTGTTGGTCGCGATCGACAAGTTCTCCAAGTGGGTGGAGGTGCGCCCCATCACGAATCTAAGGGCGGAGCAAGGCGGTGACATTCTTCACCGACATCGTCTACCGCTTTGGAGTGCCAAACTCCATCATCACCGACAATGGATCCCAATTCACGGCAAGAAGTTCTTGGAGTTCTCGCGACAAGTTCCACATCCGTGTGGATTGGGCAGCCGTGGCGCACCCACGCACCAACGGCCAAGTGGAACGTGCCAATGGCATGATCTTACAAGGCCTAAAGCCCGAAATTTCGACCGCCTGAACAAATCGGGGGCGAAATGGCTCCAAGAACTACCGACGGTTGTGTGGAGCCTAAGGACCACCCCCGAGCGGAGCCACTGGGTTCACCCCGTTTTTCCTAGTCCACGGCGCGGAGGCCGTCCTCCCACGGACTTAGAATACGGGTCGCCCAAGGTTCGAGGCTATAACGAGGATGCTAACCAACGAGCCCGCGAGGACTCGTTGGACCAGCTGGACGAAGCACGCCTCGTAGCCTTGATGCATTCCGCGAGGTACCGCAGCCCCTCGTGCGCTATCAAGCACGCAAGATACGCCGGCGGGATTTCGGCCGAAGGGGACCCGGTCCTAAGGCTACGCCAAGACAACCGAGGGCGCCACAAGCTATCGCCCCCATGGGAAGGACCCTACGTCGTGGTGAAGGTACTCAAGCCCGGCACATACAAGTTGGCCAATGAGGACGGTGAAGAGCTCACCAACGCTTGGAACATCCAACAGCTACGTCGCTTCTACCCTTAGCTAGGATTTCCAAGTATTTTTGTTGTAAAAACCGCACGACCAACACCCCAGTCGGTTGCAAATATGTAAAAACCTTAAGCTTAATAAAAAGGGCAACTCGGCTTTCCCCTGAAACCCAAGTTACCCTCGGGGGCTACTGCGGGGGGCATCCCCCCCCCCCAAGATGGTCCCATTTTTTCGCGCAAAAAACGCAACAACCCACACGCGCTAAGTTTGTTTCCTACTTCAACCTCGAGCCACGATTCGAACAGGGCGCAGGCGGCACGGCGGAAGGAGCGTGCGAGCCAGAGATAGCCTACGCCGCGCGGATACGGCCCTTCTCTCTCGCCTCCAACCCAGCAGGCCCCCTGCGAAAATCGAACTCCCCTAACTAGAATCTACTCAGGAAGAAGGAGAACCAAAAAGCGTGATAAACAAACGACTTCATTTACAGCAAATGCTCATGTTCATGAAACGACTTGTTTATTTACAAAAGGCCACGAGGCCAGGATATTGATACACATCAAAAAACGGGCCTAGCGCCCAACTGCTTTCAGGCGGGAGGAGCAGCAACATCAGCGACGTCCGGGAAGAGGAACTCCTCGAAGGCCTCGACGAGCGACCCGGCGGCGTCGGCAGCGAGCGCATCCACACGCTCCATGGCCACCTCGTCCTCGACGCCCTCGAGAACGATGTAGCCCTCCGCCAGCGCCTCGAAGTTAACCTCGTAGTGGGATCGCACCACTCCGAGGGCCTCTCGGACGCCCGACCGCAGGGCCCGTCGCATCCGCTCGGGGACATGGCCACCAAGGGCGCGCAGCGGCCGGCCGGGGCCGAGCCGCCGCCCGCGCCTCGCCCTCCTCGACGCGCGCGGCAGTCTCAAGGGCCGCATCGCGCAGCCTCCCGCAGCCCCCTGCTCGGAGGAGTTGTAGGAGGCTGCGCAGCCGCCCCGCCCGCTCGGCCGCGTGCCCCGGGCGGTGCGCAAGCCCGGGAACACCAAGGCAAGAAAGAAATCGAAAAAGGGAATGCGAGTTCCCAATCGAAAAACCAACAAGACGAGAGTCGACCGTGGCTCACCTTCGACCCCGCTTCCTCTCCGTCTCGAAGTCGCGGCGCACGGCCTCGACCGTCGCCTCGAGGCGCTCGACGGTCTCACCTTGCTCCCGAGGGACATCTCCCCGATTGGCGTTGGTGATGCCGAGCATAATCACCTCGCCCTCGGCCTTGGAGAGCTTGGCGTCCCGATCCGCCAAGGACCTCGCGTCACCTCGTGGGCGGCGCGCTCCTCGCTCCGCCGCACGGCATCGGTGAGGGCGGCTCGCTCCCGCCGGAGCCGCTCCTCGGCCCCTTGGCGGCGGTGCTCTCTTGCAGAGCCGCTCCTCGCCGACGACGAGGGCCGCGGCCTTGGCGTCGAGGGCGGCCTTCGGTCGTCGCCCTCCTTGGCCCGCCGCTCCGCCCCCGCGCGCCCGCTCCTCGCCCGCGCCGGCCGCGCCCGCGCCCCCTCAAGCAACGAGCGAAGCTCCCGGGTTTCGGCGCGGACGGTCGCCACCTCCGCCTCCTAGTTAGCGGCCGCCGTCCGCGTCTTCTCCAAGTCCGAGCGCGCGTGCCGCGCCGCCTCATCACGGTCGATGAGGGCCGCGCGCACCCGCTCGAGGCTCGAGCGGCGCACCGTGTCCCCGCCTCGAGCTCTCGGGGAGCTCATCGGGCCGAGCCGTGGCCCGTGACGCCGGGCCCACCGTCCGGGGACCTGAGGGCGTCAGCAAGCGCGTCGAAAGCGCTGCACCGCTCCCGGAGATGGTGGACCTCGGCGTTCACCCGGTCGAACGCATCGTACTTATCGTGGGCGTGACGCTCGAGCTCCTGGCAACCACAGAATCAAAACCCATAAGTGTCGTGACACGAAGGCAGCATACACAAACGAAAGAAAGGAGAGAACAAGCAACCACGGCTAACCTGGAAGACGAGCCATGCCGGGCCGCCATGGACCCGCAGCGCCTCGTTCGCCGCGCGGTTGAGCGTAGCGCCGTGGCTCGGAGCTCGTCCCGCAGCCTCCCCGCTCCTCCCCCCGGCGTCGGCAAACGCAGGGGGATCATCGACGGTCCCCTCCACCGGGCGGGGCGGCCGCGCGCGGGAGGACGAGGCCTCGGCGCCGTGTCCTCGACCCCCCACCACCGGTGACCCTCGCGCCGCCTCACGAGGGCCCCCTCCCCGGGGCTCGGGGAATTTGTGGGCCGGCCGGCCCACCGATCCCACCCGGTGCGGCGGGGAGTCGTCCGAGACCTCCACCACCTCCGCTTGCGAACGCCGGCGGGCGCCGCCGCTTGTGCCGCCCTCCACCGGCGCCTCCACTCACGCCTCCGTGGCCGTGGGCGCCGGATGCGCGCGCCACGGCCACCACCTCTCGGCTGCGCCTGCGCAGCCCACGGCGCCGCCGCAGTTGCGCCCGCTCCGCCTCCTCTCGCAACGGGCGCCGCGGGTTGCTCCCGCTCCGCCTCCTCTCGCAAAGAACGCCCTCTCGCGGGCCGCGCCTCCACCACCGCCGCCGCCGCGCCCCCGCACCCCCCACGACGGCCGGCGCCGGCCGCCCTCGCCGACCGCCGGCCGCGCCGCGGCGGGCCGATCCGTTGGCCGAGGCCTCGGGGCCCCGCCCGCGCCCTCGCGAGCTCTCGCCCGCCGCCGCCGTGCTTGTCCCCGCCCCGCGCGCCCTCGACGAGCGCCGCCGGGTAGGGATGGACGCGTCCGTCCTCAGCACCTTGGCTGGTGCAAGGGGAGGCACGGTTGGCACCACCCTGCGCAGGCACAAACAAAGGGTTAGAGCGCCTAATCATCAACTAATTAAACCAAGCAAAGCATCGAGCCCCTTACCTCGAGGAGGAAAAGGCACGCTTCCTTTTCCTCGAAGCCTCGCCCCGATGAGGCCGGGCGCGGCGGCGCGCCGCCGCCGCGTCTCCCCGACGGCGCCGCCGCACGCGTGGGCGCGCCCGCCCCCGCGCGCGGTCACGCCCGATGTCGCGCCTCCCCGACGACGCGCGCCGCGCGCGCAGCACGCTTCCCCCGCGCGTAGGCACGCTCGATGCGCGCACGGGCGCGCTTGCCGTGCGCGCCCCCGACGAGCGCGCCGGGCGCGCCCGGCGCGCGCGCGCCACCCCCGATGTCGATGGCCCGGCGGCGGGCACCGTTGCGCCCGCCCCGGGCGATGCGCCCTCGCCGCCGGCGCGCCGGCTCCGGCGACGGGGGCGCGAGGCGCCACCCGTCGTAGGGGCCCTCCCCCTCAGCCTCTTCCTCTTCGTCCTCCTCCGAGGACGAGTACTCTTCGGTCCCCGGGGAGGAGAGCCCCCGCTCTTTGCGCCGTCGGTACTCCGCGGCCCGCCGGTCGCGACGCGCTTGACGTCGCCTCGCGCGCTCCCTCTTGCGCGCCGCGCCTCGCTCCCGCCGCCGGCCGCCGCGCCACCCGACCCAGCGCGCGGGAGTCGGGGGTAGGCGGAACGGACTTGGCGATGGTGAAGTTCACCAGCTGCACACAGGAGCAACAAGGGCGCGTCAGGAGGCAAAGGCAACACAAAGAACTAAAACGAAATCAAGAACCAAACTCACCAGGCGGGCCGGTGGGAAGCATCTCGAGGTCCCACGGGGTCCGACCCGCAGCATCGGCGGCGTCCGGGTGTCGACGGCGCTCCGCGCCGGGTGAGCGCATATGGCCGCTCGAGGGGCGTCGGGAGCATCCGCGACCTCGCCAGGTCGACGGGGTTGGCCGCCTCTGTCATCTCGAAGATGCAGAGCGGCCTCTCCATCAAAGGCACGACCCGCCTATGATGGAGGAAGGCGAGGACGCCCATCGCGTTCGGCCCCCATCGTCGCCGGCCGCGTGCGGCGCGGCCGGGCCAGACCGACTCCTGCCGCGCCCGATGCTGGGCCGTGGACACCCCGTAGCCCCAGGAGTCAGGCCTCTCCTTGAACACCCGGCCGGTGTAGGGGGGAAGGCCGGGCTCGGCGTTGCGCAGATAAAACCATCCCCGCTCCCAGCCGGCGTTGTTCGTCGTCATGGTGCAGGGGATGTAGACGTTCTTGAATTGCCCCCGCAGGGCAAGCGACATCCCGCCGGCGCGCACCGCGCGGCGGGTCCTTGGCTCCGTCGTGGGCTGCGTGAAGAGCTCCGCGCGGAAAAGGTGTACCCAGAGCTCCCAATTGACTGGGATCCCCAGGTACCCTTCGCAGACGCCGACGAACGTAGCCGCCTGCGAAATCGCGTTGGGGGCGAAGTTGTGCAGCTCCACTCCGTAGTGGTGGCACATCGCCCGCATGAAGCGGCTCGCCGGTGCGTTGAAGCCCCGCTCGTGGTAGCGGATAAAGCTGACCACATAGCCCTCCGGCGGGTTGGGCGCACGGTCCGCCGCCGGCGGCACTATCCACTCCGCCGGACGTCCGTCTTCATTGGCCGCCAGCTGGCCGGCGGCGACCAGCTCGCCAAGGGCCAGCCGCGTCACCGTCGACCTCTCCCAGGCATACGGCTCCAGGATCGTGAGGGGAAGCTGAGGCGGCGCCATGAAGAAGGCGAAGAAAGGCAGGAGCGGAGGACAAGGAACGGAAGAAATGCTCTAACGGCGACACCGCACGGTGGCAAGGGCGAGATGAAGACGAAGGGGCGGGGGACTGAAAATGGTGAGGCGTCAAGGTAAAAAACCGCCGTCTCCTCCACCCCTCAGATTTATAAGCCAACGGGGCGAGCTCTCCGGAGCGGATGCCCCGCTCGCATTAACTGTAGGGAATCTTCCTTTCACGCCGACGGACGGGCCCCACCACGACTGCAGCGGCCACATCACTGCAGGCGGGCCATCATCACGGCGAAGACCCACAGGGATCGAGGTGAAGCCGTCACGTCCACCTGCCACGCCGCCCACTACGCGCGCGCGCGGCCGCAGCGCCTAAAAAGACGCGCCCGTGCTACAAAAACCGCAGCCTCGACTGCGAGGCATTTAATGATCGGGTCCCTTGCCAAGCAAGGAGAACACTCGAGCGGGGCGAACCCTCGGCTCAAAATGAAAACAGCCCTCGATGGGACATCGACGTGAGAAGGCCGCCCGGGACCTGCTTGATGTAAAGCAGGCACCGCGGGTACCCATGCCGCGTAAAACCCTCGAGCGGCACGAGCCCTCGGCTCAAAACGAAAACATCCCTCGATGGGACATCGACGTGAGAAGGCCGCCCGGGACCTGCTTGATGTAAAGCAGGCATCGCGGGTACCCATGCCGCGTAAAACCCTCGAGCGGCACGAGCCCTCGGCTCAAAACGAAAACAGCCCTCGATGGGACATCGACGTGAGAAGGCCGCCCGGGACCTGCTTGATGTAAAGCAGGCACCGCGGGTACCCATGCCGCGTAAAACCCTCGAGCGGCACGAGCCCTCGGCTCAAAACGAAAACAGCCCTCGATGGGATATCGACGTGAGAAGGCCGCACGGGACCTGCTTGATGTAAAGCAGGCACCACGGGTACCCATGCCACGTAAAACCCTCGAGCGGCACGAGCCCTCGGCTCAAAACGAACACAACCCTCGATGGGATATCGACGTGAGAAGGCCGCCCGGGACCTGCTTGATGTAAAGCGGAGCACCGCGGTACCCATGCCACGTAAAACCCTCGAGCGGCACGAGCCCCCGGCTCGAGACAATATCAACCCTCTAAAGAGGGCACGCGCGTGAGAGGGTCGCCCAGGGCCTGCGTGAAGTAAAGCGAGGGCACCGCAAGCGCCCATGCCGCGCCACGCTACCAACCGGCGCCTCGAGGGCCGGCTCGCCCCGTACCCCTCGACGGCCGCAAACGCGAAAAGACGGGGCCGCCCGGGCGCCGCCCCCCGCACGGCCCTACCGATCGGAGGTTCGAAGCCCGACCCTCGACGGGTTCGAACGAGGCGCCACGGATCGCGAGTTAGGGACGACGAGGGCACGCGCATTCGAGCCATTCCTCGAGCACGTCGGCTCGAGGGTGCCCCACATGTCGTGTTCGAGAGCCGGCCGAGGGCGCCTAGCCGGGGGGATCCCACCGAGGGAGAGCTTCCGCGCCCTCGGTCCCTATCGAACGGGACCGAGCCCCACCTAGCAAACCCACGCAAGCGCTTCCATGGACGTGTCTCCGACCGCGCGGCCTACCCTTATCGAACGGGGCATGGACGTCCACTTGAACCACCCGCTAGCGCTCGACGAGGAATCCGCAATCCGCGACCCGCTCGATGGGGGTTGCAGAAACCTCACCCTCCGTCCCGCGGAGGGACGGCGAGGGCGCGTTAAAAAACAAGTCGCCAAGCTCTACCCGATCGCCTCGAACGGGCCAAGGCTCGGGGGCTTGACGCACGGCTACACCTCCTTGAAATTGCACCCGCCGGGAGACACGGTGCCGGCGGTGCGTGCACCCCCGAGCCGGCCGAAATACCGCCGATGCCGGTTGGAATATGTGCCACGCCCTCTCGACCAAATTCTCGCGGTTAACCCCCGCAGGAGTACCCACACCCCCGCAGGCTTCGAGGGGCTAGACCCGCGGGTCCGCTGACGCGGCCCCACGGAAAGCGTTCGCAGAACAAGGAGGGAAGAGCGTCCTATCAGTAGGTTCCAGCATCTGCGGGAGCCTCAATGGCAAACCCACAGATGCTCGGGGGCTACTGTCGGGGACATCCCTAGGGGTCCCCTTAAACAATGGGGAAAACCTCACTTAAAACCCGCAACGAAACCAAAACACGTCAAGCCTAACCATGCAGGTGCCTAACCATGCAGGACACGGCCCACGCCGCGGTAACCCCGACGGCCCATCGAGGCGGCCCACTTAGAGACCCCCTCGAACGGGCTCCGCCTCGTTCGAGGATGCGTGTACCCTTCGGGCGGGCTTCGCCCCCGCTCGAGGGGCAGCCTTCCCTCGAGCGGGCTCCGCCTCGCTCGAGGGCACGCCCCGCCCTCGGCCGGGGTCCGCCACGCTCGAGGGCGCCCCTCACGCGTGCGCCGGCCCCGTACACGGGCATTTAACGCCCCGACGCCGCGGGGACGGCGCCATCATGCGCCCGGGGCTCGCACCCCGTGCCGCCGCACCAACTCCCCGGGGAGGAGCCCATCCCCGCCACGCGTGGGAGGGGAGCGTGCGGCGTGGCCGGTGTCGTCCCGTGACACCGTGCGCACGCCCCAGTACGGCTAACGCGCCGAGCCCTCGAAAGGGGGCCGACGCACCCTCGATTCACTTTCTTGTGACCCTACAGGGTTAGGTGGAGGCGCTAGGCCGGTGGACTGCCATCCCTGCCACTATAACGGCGTGGCCACCGTACCCACGCGTGCAGGCGCACGCCAGGCCCTGTAGCAACGACTCCAGCCCCGTGAAGCGCGTCGGGAAGGAACGCCGTTCTGCCTACTCCTGTACTCCGTACAGGCCTGCGTCAGCACCTCCCTCGAGCCTATCAGAGGACATCACCGCCATTCGCTGCTCTCCTACCCTCGAACCGCCACTGTTCGGGTACAAGTCAGGCCATGATGACCAGATCGCTGCAAGGATCACCCGGACAGCCGCCCACTCTATAGCGTAGCACGTCGCACTCCCCCACGCAGCTAGATAGCGCGGCGTGCATGTAATTCGCCTCCCCCTTGATCTATAAAAGGGGGACGAACCCCCCAGCCGCGGGGGACAAGGGACAGCAGACGGCAACACGCTCAAGGTCACAGACCAGGAGCCCTCCACATACACCGTGCACTCACTCTCTAATTCTCCCACAACATCTTCAGTCACTCCACCAGGGACTTGGAAGCCACGCTTCCTCTCCCGCCTTGCTTGTAGCAGCCCCACTACAGGCACCCCCGGTGCCGAGCAATATAGTGCCGTGAGCACACCCCCGCCGGGACGTACGGCCCCCTCGGCCGGAACCAGGATAAAAACCTTGTGTCACTTGTTGCTTAGCATCGACCATTGAGGGATAGACCACGGCGCTATCTACTGGTTAGTGTCGGGACCATATTCCGCACCGACAAGAACAACCTTAGTTGCACATATAGATAGTATGTTCTAGTTTACTTTTGTGCAAAATTAGTGAAGCCATAGGTTAAGGTTTTAAGTTGCCTAATTCACCCCCTCCCCCTCTTAGGCTAACGAGCATCCAATTCCTTACAAGTGGTATCAAAGCCGGGACTCACTTCCTTCACAAGGATACGCCAATTCGATTGGTAAATTCTGAAAACCGGCTCATTGGAACGGTTAGGATTCTCCGCCTAGTGAGTTGCTCTATAGAGGAATGAAAGGGGTGGATACCATAGGTTTGGCTCCACATTTCGATGGCACGGGCTATCCTCGGTGGAAGGTTCTCATGGAGGCCTATCTCCAAGCTAAGGACCTTGATGTTTGGAGAGTCACCGATGAGGGCATGAAAAATGGTACTAGAAAGGAAAAGCAATTTGATGTAATTGTTAAGAGTATCATTTTGTCCTCACTAGATGTAGGCGTGTTCAATAGAGTTTTTACTTGTGAAAATGCTCATGAGCTATGGAAAACCATCAAGGAGCAAAATGAGGGTTCAAAAGAAGTTGTTAATGAACACTACGGTTGTCTCCTTGAGGAATTCAATAGCTTTAAGCAACTCGCTAATGAAAATGCCGAATATATGTACTCACGCCTAAATGTGCTTGTCAATGAGATCAATGCTTTAGGTGTGAAGGACATCACGGACTTGAACATCAACCGCAAGATCCTTCAAAGTCTCCGGAAGCCCGGTTATGACTTGGTGAAGGAAATCATCTACGAGAAGAAGCTCGAAGATTTGAAGCCATCTCATATCTTGAGCAAGATCATGGCACATGAGCTTCAACTAATGCCCAAGTCAAAGAAGGCGCCCCAAGAAAAGCCCCAAAAACCATACTCTCCAACTACAAGCCATGCTCTCTCAAGCCAACAAGAGAAGATGTTGAGTAGGATGGCTACTCATGGAAGCTCAAGTGAGGATGATGGTGACGATGGTGACGATGGAGATTCCTAGAGTGATGAAGAGGTTGAATCCATGGTGGCCGAGTACGTGAAGAACATCTTCAAGTATGTGAAGAAAGTCAACATGTACGGCTACAACGTCCACTTGAGAGAAGGGCGTCATCATCAACACATCAAGTTCACCAAGATCGAGCACAAGCCCAAGAAGAAGGTGGTCAAGGAGAGGAGACCAAGGCAAAAAGCAACTATCGCCGTCCGTGAGTGGACAAGTGGTGGAGAATCAAGTTCTTCTAGCTCAAGTGATGAATCAAGGAAGAACTTCTCTACCCGCTTCATGCAAGGTCCCTCATCATCACTACACATGTGCCTTATGGCCAAAGGTATGGAAAGCAATGTAAGTGATGATGAATCCGACACCACCTCTCTTGATGATCTTGTTGAGCTAGTACATGAGCAAAAAGTAATACTTGAGAAACAAGCTAATGAAATTAAAGAACTCAATGCTCTCAATGATCTTAGCGCTACCCTTGCTACAAATTATGAACATTTGTTGTGCAAATTCAAATTGCTTAGCAAGGAGTGTGATGAGCTAAAATCTAAGCTTGAGAGCAATGAGACGAAAACAAGTAATTCCTTTGAGCTTGATGAATCATCTATCCCTTGTGCAATTCCTATCTCCAAGGTAGATGCTTCAACTTCTTGCATTGATTTAATTGATGAATCTTGCTCACCATCTTGCAATGAGAATGTTGTTGTAGAAAAATGTGATTGTCTCATAGGTAAGAAAAATGATGAGCTCAAGCAAGAAGTAAAATGGCTCCGAGAGAGGTTGGCAAGCTTGATGGGCAAGGGCAAGAACGATGAAGAACAAGTGGACCATCTCTTAAGACATGAAGAGCAAAGTCCAACCTTCTCAAGATAACTGTGATCCCATGGTGAAGAAGCTTGAAAAGGGTACAACCGTGACTTGCTACAAGAGTCATGGAGAAGGGCACAAGTTCTACAAATGCCCTCAATTTGTCAAGAAGATGGACAAGGGCGCAAAGAAGAAGTTGAACCCCACCATCAAGAGCTCCCTCATCTACACCAAGCCCAACCACAAGAACAAGACAAAGAGCAACACCTACATCATCAAGAAGAAGGCTAATGGCAAGGTGGTTGCACACAAGGTTGAGAAGATAAAGGAAGAGCGGGGTTAGAACCAACCCATTTGGGTGCCCAAGGAAGTCATCACCAATATGAAGGGGCCTCAAATTGTTTGGGTTCCTAAGGCCACTTGAAGGCCTTGAGAGCGGGGACTTGGGAGGCTTGGCACAAAGAAGTTGAGAAGATTCAAGCCTATAAGCCAAGCTTGAAAGTTGGACATGTTTTGCCCAAGTTCCCCGGTTGAGGTAATGGAAACTAGTACCTATCTCTTGTATAATTGTAGCTCCTTTGCCTTGTTTAGGTTGCATTTGTTGCAATATTTACATATGGTAGGTTGCTTGTGCCTTGTGCTAACCCATGAGCAACCTACATGGTTTGATTAGTGTGTAGGAAAGCTACACTTGTTCTTTCATGGTGCATGTTTTCATATATATCTCTTTGCATCATGAGCAAGCTATAGGGTTAGCTTCCCTTTTGTTGTCATAAACAGTGTGCATACATTTGGTTGGTGATTCAAACACTAAATGCACACATTTAGGGGGAGCTCATCCTATGGTTTGGTTATGGGACTAACATTGTTTCAAGCCTATCTTATGTAGTCCCTTGGCGACGCGTTCCGGTGTGATACTTCATTCTAAGAGAATGCTATTTCACTCTCAATGTGATCTAACATCTCTAAAAGAGTGAATATAGCAATATGAGCTTCATGCTATTGAGTCATGTCCTTGCGAGCTTATGTCTCTATATAAGTTCAAAGGCAATGTACTCATACATTCCTAATCCTTGTGGTACCTCAAGTGTCTTTTTTACAAGCCTCTTTCAAGTGGTGTCACCTAGTGATATCATCTCCAAGAGGCTCATCTCAATGTGGTGCCAACAAGGTAGAGAGGATAATCCCCCGGAGGTATGCAATGACCAAAAGACTACAAGTGATATCCACAAGTGGTAATGTAACAAAAATCCATTTGACTTATCTCTTGTCCTTTAAGCTACATCCTTGCATGATATGCTCTAAGCTTCCTTGTATTTCAAGTTTGTAGTTGTGCACTTGTTTATCTCTACCCTTATTTTACAAGTGGTATCCTTTTTGTGCACACACTTAGGGGGAGCTTAGGTTGTATCATGCTAGTCTCATGAGCTTGTGATCCATATTAGTCTTTCTCACATGTGGTATCTTCATTGATATCCTACATATGGATCATGGTTCATGCGGCTTTCTCCCTTGTATTTAACATTTCTCCTTGAGCTATGTTTGCTAGGTCTTGCTAGTTTTCTTGGACCCATTTTGCTTTGGACTTTTTGGAGATTTTATTCCAAAGGGGAGAATGTGAGACCAAAGCAAGCTTGTGGCTTAATCTTACAAGTGGTCTCAAGGATGTAAGACCAAAGGGGGAGAATGTAAACATAAGATCAAAGAGGGGGAAGTTTGATCTAGGGGGAGTTTGGATGATGGTAAGCATCCAAGCAAGTGTAAGTGGTTCTAATTCTGTCAATTTTTGCAAATTTATGCTTGCTTTGGTTGTGTTGTCATAAATCACCAAAAAGGGGGAGATTGTAGCGAACATGGCCTCATATGCCATTAGTTCGGAGTTTGATTTTGGTGATTCATGACAACATGGTCATTGGGACTAACCATATTGTTTTAGCATGTCTTTGTAGACACCTCTAGGTCCCAAGAATGCAAGAAAACCACATGCCAAAGTGAGAAAAACAAGGGTCAAAACCGAGCAAGAAAAGGAAAAGAAAAGACACTGTTGGATGAACCGACGGTATCAATTTAACAAGCGTCGGTGCAATCATCGGATGAGTTGGTACGCAGGGTGAAACCCTAGGTACCGTCGGATGAACCGACAGTCCTTTTTCTAGATGCATGGACGAGTTGCAGAGGAAGAGCAGTGAAGACAGTAGCACCGGATGATCCGATGGTCTGAGTGGGGACATCGTCGGTCTATTCGACGCTAAGTTTGAATTCATACAGAGACGCGCCAAGACGAAGCCTTCAGCACCGGATGATCCGACGCCTTGGTCAAGGGGTAGCGTCGGTCTATCCGAAGGTCGAGTGGAAGCTAACAGAGGCGACTTGAGCGCGGAGTCTTCAGCACCGGATGATCCGACGCACCGTCGGTGCATAGCGTCGGAGCAGTTGTATCATAAAACCTCAACGGCTATGTGGCATGGGAGGGGCACCGGATGAACCGACGCCCTGGAAAAGTATAGCAACAGATCATCCGACGGTACTACTTTCAGCAACTTTTAGCCAACGGCTAGTTTGATGCCTTGGGCTATTTATACCTCCTCCACCCACCCATTTGAAGAGGCTGGATTGTGTAGAAGTACAGAGGAGTTCAAGACACATTCAACATCATATCCAATCCATCCAAGTGCTTAATTGCTCATCCTTAGACTTGCATATGCTTTGTGTATGTTCTTAGTGCGACGCTTAGAGCTGAGTGAGTGCAAGGTTGTGCCAACCTTGTGAGGTGATTCTTGAGTGAATCCAGTTGTACAAGGTTCGCCGGAAGCCTTGGGGCCTAAGTGGCTCACCGGCAATCGTCATCGACCCTCCGGCTTGGTGTGGAGTGGCGAGGAAACTTTGTGCGGGGGGACGTGGAGACCCCCTTCCTTGGTGGAGAAGCTCCTTAGTGGAGGCGGCATCAAAGTGACCAAGGGAGCTTGACAAGTGCCTAAGTGGCTAGTCTTTGTGGCATGTCAAGTGGTGCTCTTGGGAGATACTTGGTGGCCGGGAAGCAATACTCTTGTGTGAGTGCTTCAACGTGGACTAGGGATGGCTTAGTGCCTACCGATACCACGGGATAAATCGCGTGTCAAGAGTTTGCTTCCTCTCATCCCCTTTTACGTTTCCGCATTTACTCTATTGCAATCTTTGCTTGCCTTTACTTTCCTAGAGTAGTATCATGCTAGGAATGGCTATAGGTTGCAAACATTGTTTTGGGATGGGAGTTTCACACTAGAACAACCTTAGTTGCACATATAGATAGTATGTTCTAGTTTACTTTTGTGTAAAATTAGTGAAGCCATAGGTTAAGGTTTTAAGTTGCCTAATTCACCCACTCCCCCTCTTAGGCTAACGAGCATCCAATTCCTTACACTTCGCACAGTGTGTCAATTCATCTAGCCATTGCATCGACGCCTTCTTCCAAGTTACCATCGGTTTATACGACGATGTCTTTTTTGTTTGCTTCACGTCTTCAACTTGCCATAACATTGAGTCACAATGTATATATACTTTGCTATGCTCAACTTAGCATGGTCTGTTAACTTGACATGTCATGGCATGTTTGCTTAACTTATGGTATGAAATGTTAACTTTGCGTGATATGTTAACTTGTGGTAAATCCATGAGATCTAGAAATATCTACAAAGACACGCTCAACGACAAGGTTAGTCTCATTGATCATGTTGTCACGAATCATCAAAATCAAACTCGAATAAATGACATATGAGGTCATGTTCGCTACACCAGCCACTTCCTGTCGACCCCAGGTCTCTGCTCCCGTCGTCTCCGCTCCCGTCGTCGAAAAAAGGGACGGACATGGCCCAAGCTCGAGTTCGCAATCCTCCCATCGGCAGTCGCTCCCTGGGAGCGCCGCGCCAGATCCGCAGCTCAAGTCGCCTCTCCTAGCTTCTATGCGCCCCGCCTTACGCCGTTTCGAGCCCCGCATAGGCAAAGGTTGTAGTCGCTGAAGCAGGCCTCCCTGCATCCAAGACTCGTCCTCGAGCAGCGCGGACGCGAGCTTGGAGATGGAGGAGGGCATCGCTGTCGGTCATGAGGCACATCGTCGCCTAATCTTCACCGCACCAGGACGAATAGAGGAGAAAGACGGTGAGAACCTTGAGAAGGATGTCGTCGTGGTCGCCGTCGTCGGGCGTCCGCCTAGCCTCGCATTGCCACCGTAGAGGGACCGGCCTCCACACGCTCCACCCTCGGAGAAGAGGTGCCGGCCTCCGCGTGCCGCTATCGTGACGATGCCGTCCTCCACGTTGCCCCGCTATGTGTGCATGGTGGATCACATAGCAATATGTCACAGTTGATTACCTTTTTTGTGCTCGGTAATAAATGTTTTATCTATAGAAACTATTATTTCAAACTTTGTATTGAAAATTAAAGTTTTTTTACAAAGTCTTCTAGATATGGACTCTTCGTTTTCTCGAACCCCGTTAATGCGGAGCGCAGGAACAGCTGCGCCAGCTCTCCCTGGTCGGATTCCCGGTTGCGGCGTGGTCGGCAATGACGAGTCTGGACTCGAGCCTCCGTGTCACAGCGACAAGCAATGGGTGGAACGCCCTGCCTAGCTTGGCTGCGGCGGATGCGTGTTAATATATGCAGCGAACAACACCCTGCGGGGTTTACAGCTTGGCGCACAAGATGATGATGGCCGGTTCCTGGTTGTTAGGATTACAACAGATCAACTACTCCTAGATACAACAGATGGATATATCTACAACTAACATTGACTAGGAACCGGCTCATATACTAGTGCGCACATATATCTTGTTACAAATCATCTTGCTTATCTAACAGAGTATACTTGTGGTATTCGATATCTGAAGGTCATTTCTAACGGATTTTCTTTTGGAATTTTGGCCCAACGTGGCTATGCACTTGAGTCATTTGGCTGCAGCTCATTACGCCACTATTCCATGTGAGAGTCGATGCGAAGTGGAGAGAATGTAAAGGATGTTTAGTGTCATCTTTCTATTATATAGAGACTAGGATCAACATATAAAGAGGATACATCACACGTGGGTTTCGTGTACTTTTCACGACGTGTTTGTAACTTGTAATTCTCTTTTTCTTGTTGTTCTGTTTTAGACTGTCAGCGAGCACGCCCCCCCCCCCCCGCCCCCTTGTGTATGACCGCCTTACCGTACGCCAGATATCATTGTCACCACGACCTTCCCTGAGTGTGTTTCTTCTCATGTGGTGATATCTGCTGACGATCAAAAAAGTGGAAGCCTAAACACAAGTACACAACTGATGAACTGATCACTAAAAAAATGTCTTCTCGTCCGTCGGCACAACGAACCATGATCCATGGATGGAAACCCATGGTTATTTTCAGTAGCAGTGATAAATCACGAAATACACAAGGCCCCAATCTAGTGGGGTGAATTAAGATGATTTTAGAATCTGTTAGGGAATAAATCAGTCATTCTAGAGATAGGTGAGCAATGGGTTACTTTTGTCTCTGGGTTGGTTGCATATCTACTTGATGACCGCTCGAATGTTTGAAATTATTAATTACATGAAAATATGAAGTCTATTTGAAATTTAGTATGCGTTAATTGTCCGCAAGTCAACTCCATGTGGGATTAAGAATGGATTTAATACCATTCCCAATTGCTACTCAATGGCCCCTCAAGGCGTATAGATTCATGCTGTTGGAAGAATTGTATTTTTTTCCTGATGTGTTTTTGTAATAGTTTTTTTTTCAGGTTTACTTTTCAATGTTTCTCTCTGTTTCTGTTCAGTGGCTTTCAAGAACACTGGAGTGCTGATCTTTCGTGTTAACTAGCCTACTAGTTCACTGATTACACACAGTAAGTTCAAACATTTTTGGTGTTCATGTGTCTTAAGTTTGGTGACAAGTTTTTCACCGGGGACAAGAAGGCAGATAAGGACTTAAGGAGGTAGGTGTTTTAGTACCATGACCCATTGTTTCGTCAATCATTTAGGCTCGAATGGTTATCCTGCCTCATCTGAATGTTAAATCTTCAGATATACTAGTCTCTACCTGATATCAAGATGGATGACCAGAAAGCCATCAAATACTGCTCCGATCAATGCTATTGAGCCTCTCCCAGAACTAATCTTTGGATTCATGATGCCTGGTACGCTGTCAGGGGCAGCGTCTGGAAGTCATTTTTTGCCTAATTTGCTTATGCAGCAGAATTTTATATCCATGGTTCACAAATTATGTGCAAATTAAAAGATCCCAGTTGATTGACTTGCTCCATACCATGTGATGTTTGTGTTAATCAGAGTACCTACATCAGGGGATGTTGAGATTATGTTCTCTTGAAAGTTTTGAACTGGATTTGCAGTAGTTGCTGGATCTGAGTCCCTAGGTTTCAGTTTCACCCGTCCCTTGTGCTATCATTTTCCCTCTTGTAGGTACTCCACCATTATCATCCTTCCTACGTGGGCAAGGATGAGGAAGCACCCCAGCGGCCGAGCGGCAATTGATAGCTTAAAGGGGAGTAATGGCGCATCTTGAGTGTTAAGTGGCTAAATGGGGACTTAAAAAAATATACATTGAGAGTTCGAGAACCTAGATGATGTGCTAGTTCAAGAATCTAGATGATGTGCTAGGAAACTTCTAAAACCTCCTCCCATGCTTTTACTCTATTAAGTTATATAAAATTAATGGATCATGCATGATTTTAGAGGCCATGATCAACATAGCTTGCACAACCCTGTTCATGGTTTCTGCTGTGCCTCTCGGATGAATGAAGAAAGAGGACAAACTTCTTCAGTCCCCTGATGACTTGTCAATCAGGACATTGCAAGGGTCAGTCGACACGGGTCACTATGTCCATCATGAACCCTTCTAGTAACTCAAGGAACTTACGCGCGTGAGAGCTCGTCGCTTATTGCAGCCACATGTCGCGAGACCTCAAGCTCGATGGACACCCCTTATCTCAGTTTGGGGGGAGTGGGAGAAGGTGGAAACGGAACTTCAAGAGTGACAATAGTAATCGAAGGCATTAAAGAAAATACTCATGCTCTCCTGGTTTGATGCCTTAATTTGACTTTTCATTTTACTCCATGTTGTTGCATGTGCCTTCATGGAAACGTATTGCATTTTTTGTGTGCATCAAGTTACCTCTGGCGAAGCAAATGATGTAGACATAAATGCTACCATGCACAAAGCCACGATAACAAGTGAACGTTAGTGTTGCTTCTCCAAAAATAGCTTGAGGATGAACCATACCTTTATACTAAGTGATACCCCGCGCATTGCTGCGAGAATTTTTAAACAAAATTTTAAGGTGAAATGTGAAAGTAGAAACACCAAAGCGATTACATGGCGATATTCATTTGTAAACAATATTATCTATGAAAGCATGTTAATTTCGTTGAGAAAGAATCGTTCTTAAATGATTGATCCTACATGTATTTCAACTGCGAGAATTTTATGACGTGCTACTCACAAGTACAACATGCTACTGGTCACAAAAAAATCGATGAAGAAATAAATATATGATTTGGTGGATGTTGACATGGCTTGGTAGATGTTGACATGGCTTATAGTGGATAATGGCATGGCGTATAGTGAGTTATGACGTAGCGCGTTGAGAGGCAAGAGAAATCGTTAGTGGGTACCAATTATATAGTTGTATATGATATGATTGGAGCAACTCCAGTTAAGGCCTGCAAATTGAGCTCAGACCATCCACACTTGTTCTCCTTCATTTCCTCCTTCAAAATAGAATATGCCATCTTCATCATCGAGATTCCCTCATTTATACAACTTTCTCCCGCATCCATCTTCCTTTACATTTCTCCTCCACTCCAACTACCCACAGCAGGACCCACCTGTCAGTGATATTTATCACCTTCCTCGCTCCATCCGCCCGCCACCCATCCTCTGCTCTCCTGCCGCCAGGACTGCCACCTCGCAACACCCACGTGCAATGGGGCCGACGCAGCGGCCGCGCGGCACCCCCGCGGCAGATGCGCAGGTCGGCCGTCGATTCCCCCTCTTCCGCTCCACATCTTGGGCGACTCCGGTGCCAGCTCGCCATGGAGCGCGGTCCTTGAGCTCCGCCCACGGCGGCGGCCGACCTGCTCCCTCGGGCGTCGAGCTCCCCTACCTGCTCCTCCGCAAGGCCGCACCGCCTCCACGCCCTCCTCCTCCACGCGCCGACGGAAGCGTCGTCGATTTGGGGGCGAGCTCCGCCCACTTCTCCTCTGACGGTGTGGATATCAGGGCGTGGATGCGGCGGACGAGGCACGCGTCTCGAGGTGCTCCATGGCGCCGAGGTGGAGCGGCGGGACGAGCGTGCGGGGGGGCCCGGCGGCGCGGGGACGAGCGTGTGGATGCGGCGGCGGGCAGTTGCGGATGTGGTGGGCAGGCGGGCGGGCGGATGCGCGCGGATGTGGCGAGTGCGGATGTGGTGGGCCGGCGTGGGGGACGGCAGGCGCAAAGGAGCTCCTCCCCACGGCGGACGGCGGCCGGTCGAGCTCTCTTTCGTTCGGCGCTCGGCGAGCAGGGCGTGTGGTCGCAGAGGAGCTCCTTCCGGCGGCGGACGACGGACGGTCGAGCTCCCTGCCGCTCGGTGAGCAGGGTGTGCGGTCGCCATTCTTCTTCCTCCAGTCGGCGCTACTCCCCGGCGCTCCCCTCCTCCCCTTGCGGCGGCCCTCCTAGCTCTCGACAGCGGCCGTTCCGAGCAAAGGCGCGAGGCTGTTGGGGGTGACAGCAGCAGGACCATGGTGGGACCGGCTGAGGATGAAGGAGCCTCCTGGTTCCCTTCGAATCTAAAGGAGAGGGAGGTCGACGCCTTTTTGGCGGCCTCCTCTAGGACGCCCGCTGCAGGGGGAAAATGGCATCCGTGTCCTAGAGGAGACGGATGACGTCCCCGGTGCGGGTGGTCTCAGGCCTCTATTTCCTTATAAACCCCGTGTGTCAAGAAAAGGAGCTATCTACTCTGCTCCGAGGCCCGCGTGCTGTCGCCCGCCGCGAACCTCTCCACCCTATCCATCGTCGTTCGGCCACGCCTCGATGGTGCACCACGCCTGAGCGTGGTGCTCAGGCGGCGCGGGCGAGGACGCCGCGAGGAAGCCCACGGGCGCCGCCTCCGACCGCCGATCGGAAGCTGGTGGCGGCGGGGCGTACCGACGCTGGCGCCACATCGCCCGGGGAGAGCCCTGCCCTGCGCACCAGGTTGTTCGGCGGGTTGGAGAGGACCGCGTCCAAGGTGGAGCTCCCGCCGGGCGACGGCGTGGGCGCTGATGACGGCGAGGAACATGAGGGCGAGCTCGACGATGTTGGGGAAGCATAGTGCGACGGTGTGGCCGGGGCGGACCCGGCGTTGGCAGCGAGGCGCGCGGTGGGGGCAGCGTGCCTGAGGTTGATCTTGCCGGCCGGGGACGGCGATGGCGCTGCTGGCGCTCGCGGCTCAGGTCGCCGTCACCTCCGCTAGCCTCTGCATGTTAGGAATAAACACGTCGTGGCGGGTGTGTGCGTCGCCCAGGTCTATACGTGCATGTGTGTGTCAACTGTCACGTACATGAGTCCGGTTACTGTATGTGTGTGTCACATACGTACATGTCTAGGTAGATCGAGTCGAGGATCACGTGAGCTGAGGTTGAAGCGGAACGCGTGGTCGGGTTTGTTGTTGGTCGAGTCCTGCGCACGAGGCAGCAGAGGTCGCGCGCCTGTGCCTAGGCTGGTGAACTCCATCATTGTAACTTGTAAGTTGCGAAGTCCAGTGAATAAGTCGCCATTGCGGCGGCCGCGACGTTCGTCGCCAGCAAATCACTTGTTAGGGTGAGGGATCGAGAGGAAGTAGGGGTTGAGATCTAGACGGCAGCAGGGGAAGAAGTAGGAGGAGCGGAAGGGAAGAACAGCAGTGCAAGGAAGGATAGATTCATTGATACGATTCAATTACAACATAGCGTTTCTCAGGCCACTGGCCTTTGCCTTTAACCTCAACTCGTACGCAGATGAGACACACACAAGCCAGCTCAGATCTAGACCCATTCACTTCCACCCACACGCGAGTTGGGCCGGCGTTCCCTTTCACTGCGACGCGGCCCACGAGCCCTTGCTTCAGATGGCTGCGTGTCGTCAGCAGATGTGCTGACACCTCCTCCCCCCCTTTAAAAGAGCCTGCCAATCCCAAGGCAGGTGAAGCAGGAAACCTTTGCTTCAAAGCATCAAAATTCTCCCATGTGGCCAATGCTTCAGGAAACCCAGACCACTTGACCAAAACCTCCATGCGAGAAGAATGACCGTCAGAAGACATGCGCCGCTGCAGAACGCGTTCCGGGATCTGATAGGCATTAGAACTGTCAGGCAAGTAAGGGGAAACCTGTTGGTCCGACAGAGGAGCCGCCTTCAGCTGGGAAACATGGAAAACTGGGTGAATTGCCGCTGAGGACGGAAGCTGCAACTTATAAGCGACTGCACCAATGCGCTCCAAGATCTTGAAAGGCCCGAAAAACTTGAAGGAAAACTTCTGATTAGCTCGGGTAGCCAACGAGGATTGAACATACGGCTGCAACTTCAAGTATACACGATCGCCCACTTGAAATTGTCTTTCAGAGCGATGTTTATCGGCCTGACGCTTCATGCGTTCTTGAGCTCGAGCCAAATGCTGTTTAATTAATGTCTGCATCAACTCTCTATCCTGGATCCAATCAGCCACCTCTTTCACTAGACAAGCATCAGTCGGGTCAATGCCAAAAGTCCGAGGCAGATGTCCATATAGGGCATGGAAGGGAGAAAAACCCAAGGCAGAGTGTCAGCTGGTGTTATACCAATATTCAGCCAAATGCAACCAGTGGTACAATTGCTTGGGGCAGGCGTGAACAAAGCAACGAAGGAAAGTTTCCATACACTGGTTTGAAGGACCGATACGGCGAACCAGAGAGGGGGGGAGTGAATGGGAGCCGATAAAAATTCTTCTCGAAGGAGATGAGAACTCCAACAAGACGAACGCGGCTTCCAACACACGTCTCCGACTCACTACCAAGGTTGGTCAAGCCCACGTAGCCACTGGAGTGCCACTGGACCTAGGAACCAACACACAACCTACCGACCCGAGAAACGCGACGGAAAAACCAAACCTCGAGTCTACAGACCCACACCGGCCGACCGGTGAGCACCACCGGTCCGACCGGTCCCTGCAGGTGAACCTGAGCAACTTCCACTAAGTGGCTCTACACCGGTCGACCGGTGAGACACACCGGCCGACCGATGGCGACTCGAAAGCCCCCAAGACACTAAACGAGCCAACCGACCACCAAACGGACCCAAACTCGAAACAAGCAGCACCACGGGACAACGGCGAACACACTAAGACGTTCACCCGAGCAAAATCCCACAGAGGCTCGCACCGGTCAGACCGGTCAAGAGCACCGGTCGACCGTGTAGCTCGGGCGGCTCGGGATGAACAAAGACCCGCGGGTCAACTCCCCCAAATCCAAATCTCGATCTCCCGAATCGCTCCACGGACTTGAACAAGACTTTGGGGATATCAGGAACACCTCATGAGGAGTCCATAGCCAAGTTTAATCCCACCAAATCTCGTCCAAAAAGGAGGAATCGAAGAAATCCCGCCGAAAGCACTTCCAATCCAAGAACTCAAGAAACCCCAAAATCGAGCACTTTTCCTCACGGATTTGGGAGGGGAATCACAGCCCAAAGAACCACGAAGGGTTCCCACAAATTTCCCCCATCAAATCCCCAAGAGAAAAGCCCCGAAAACACCCCAAAGAAATCACCGAGAGAGGGCTCCGAAAATCACCACCAAGAACAACCGGGGAAAACACATCCAAACCTTGAGGAACCACGCCGAATCATCTATACATGAAACAAAGGTTCGTACAAGGTCTAGCAAGCCGCCCGATCATCCATCCCTCTCTACAAGATCTCTCCGTGAAGCTCTCTTGCTAGTCCTAGAGAAAACCTAAGGAAAATAGGTGGAAAATAGGAAAACTAATGAGCTAGGGTTTCAAGAGTTAGTCGCCATCCTCTCACCTCTTGGGTTATATAAGCGGCAACCGAATGTCTAAAATGCCCCTCTCTACTAACTAGGGATACAAGCCCCTCAAGGGCGGGTTTGGAATTCTTGATGTCTTCACCATCGGACGGATGCCCGGCAACCGCACCTGCGTAGCCTCGACGCAAGCCATGCGATCCCGACGCGTGTCCTCCGCTTCGAAGATTCCGGACTGCGTCGTCGCACACCGGCCGACCGGTGCTCCTCACCGGTCGGGACCGGTCGGACCCACCGGCCGACCGGTCCGGTGCCGTCGCTCCTCCGTCTTCGGTTCTCGGTCTTGGCTTTGTGGATCAACCAAGGAACCCGGTGGTTTTCGGTGAACCACCGGAAACCCCGCGAACTCGGTGTAGCCTCCGCCAATCTCCACTCATGACTTGGCTCCCACGTAGTCCCGGCTCGACCTTGGTTTTGAGGCTCAACCAAGAAACCGTCCACGACTTCATCTTGCCGTTCATGCCACCATGCGGCCCGCACTTGACCCCCGCCGGCCACCGGTCCCTCGAACAAAGCCTACTTGTCTTCTCCACACCCGGAGGCCTCACCGGCGACGACCTTTCGCGCTTGTTCTTCACCCGCACCAACACCGGTCAAGCCGCAACCTGCACCTGCAATACTTAGCCAAGAATCAGTCCACACAACGTTGTCAATCACTCATCACACAAGGAAGCGACCATCCACCGGTCCTTGAACCACACATGGTCCTCAATCTCCCCCTTGATGAGTGCATTGACAACACCCACACAAAAGTAACAAGAGAGAAAAGAAAAAGAAAAGAAACGAACAAAAAGAAACTCCAACAAGCGATCGAAAGCCAAACAAAGGCAAAGAGCAAGATCACTTGAAGAAGACAAGTCTCGGACCCCTTAGGCAAGGGCAACGGCTCGACACATCCGAGACAAAGCAAAGCTCAAGCAAAGAGCACAAACCACCGAAACAAAGCTCGAAAAATCACAAAGAGCTCCCCCTGCACACATGCAAGCTCCCCCTGAACCAATGCAACTCCCCCTGGACGAATGCATGCAAAACAGATGAAAACAGGGCAGCTGCAGCAATTTCAGCTCACACCGGTCAAGTTACCCGTGACCGGTGCCCAACATATGTACAGGACCAGCACTCACACCGGTCAGACCGGTGCTCCTCACCGGTCAGACCGGTGTACAACAGAGCCCTTAAATGGCTTGAAACCACACCGAAAACCTTCCAAACGCGTCCAACAAGCCATTTCAAGCTCAAACTTCTCCCCCTTGTTGGCAATGCATGAATCAAGCCAAAAATGCAAAAGATGCAACCTAGAGCTTCTCAAATAGACAAAATTCAACAAAGAATGCTACACATGTCCAAATGAGCAAGTTAGGTACTCTACGGCTTCGTATCGATCTCAACTACATGATCACCAAGTTTCACAACCATTGGACGAAGCTAAGATGGATTTTGGCAATTTTGCGAAAAAACTTGCCTCTCATGAGCAAAGTCCTAAACATGATCAAAGCATATCAAAATGGCAAAGCCACACAAACTTCATGCTAGGACAGCTATTCTAACCATAAGACCATCACAAACACCCACAAGCACCTCATGTCATGTCAAAGCCACCGAGCCATGTGCCTACTTCTATTTATGAGACTTCTCATTGGTAGGCATCATGCAACGGTTTAGCACCCAAAGCGAATTAAATTCAGCACATATGACATGGGAGCATATTTTCCAAGCATTTTTCATTTCATTTTCAGATTTGTAGATGGTACATGAAATGTCTTTGCGACAAAAAGGAACTTATGCTCCTCCACAAGATAAATCTAGAGGGCTAAACATTCATGATGGCAAATGAGCCTTTGGCCCCATATGATCAATAAACTAGCCATCCAACCACAAATTAAGCATAGCAAGGCCACAAAAACATGTCAAGAGCATGTAAAGGCATTTACACATGAGAGAGCATACATGTGACATTTTTCAAAAGCATAGCTATCAACCATGGATTATTCATCAAGATCATCAAGAGCTAAGCCAAACTAACCATATCATACCAAACAAGCTCACAAAGACATATATCTCATTCCATGGTGAACAATGTATATGAGAGAAGCTTTCCTAACCAATGCATATGATACACAATGCATGCAATCTAAGATACAAGGATGCCTATACATCATGTTACATATGCCATGCCAAAATGCAAGAAATGCACGAAGGAAAGCTATACATATGCTACAAACCGGCTCCTCGAGGGGAGGCAAAACGGGCTCGACACCACCGGCAAAAGAAAGCTCCCACACACCCAGCTCAGGAAATCAAACACACACCAAGTTCCCCCCGCAGACGAGTGAAAGTTGCTTGATCTAGGGGTTTGGTGAAAATATCGACTAGTTGGTCATGAGTGGGTACATGGATCAAAGCTATCTTTCCTTTCTCGACATTGTCTCTCAAAAAATGATACCTCACTTCTATGTGCTTGGTTTTGGAATGGAGCACTGGGTTCTTTGCAACGCTTATGGCACTGGTGCTATCACATTGAAGTGGGACATGGGTATACTCCTCACCAAAGTCACTCATGGTGTAGGTGATCCAAAGGAGCCGAGAGCAACAACTAGCGGTGGCAACATACTCGGCTTCGGCCGTGGATTGAGCAACACTCGACCGCTTACGAGAAGACCAAGACACCAACGAAGAACCCAAAAACCGGCAAGTCCCGAAGTGGACTTCCTATCCAACCGACACCCGGCAAAATCCGCGTCCGAAAAGCCATGAAGCGCCAAAGAAGAGGACGCGGAGTACCAAAGGCCGAAGTCGGGAGTGTGACGCAAGTACCTGAAAATTCTCTTCACTGCTTGCCGATGCGAAGTCCTCGGAGACGCTTGAAAACGAGCGCACAGACACACTGAGAACTGTATGTCCGGCCTCGTCGCCGTCAAGTAGAGGAGTGACCCGATCATGCTTCGGTACTCCTTCTGGTCCACGTGTTCACCTTCTCGTCCGCATCAAGAGCCGTAGTCGTACTCATCGGCGTCGTCATAGCCTTGGAGTCCTCCATCTTGAACTTTCTCACAATGTCCTTGGTGTACTTAGCCTGGTGCACAAATGTACCTTCCTTTGATTGCTTGATTTGTAGCCCGAGGAAGAACTGCAACTCGCCCATCATGCTCATCTCAAACTCCCTGCTCATATCATCTCGCAAACCTCGCAACAAGAGAGTTAGACGAGCCACCAAAGACAATATCATCCACGTACACCCGCACAATCGGGATATCTCTCCCGCCCCCGCCTCGCAAAAACAAGGTCCGATCGACCTTCCCCATCTCAAAGCCTCTCTCAAACAAGAACCCCCTCAACCCGCCATACCAAGCTCTAGGTGCCTCGCTTCAACCCATACGGCCGCCTTCCTCAACTTGTACACCCGGTGGGGGTACTTCTCACTCTCAAACCCCGGAGGTCGTCTCACAAACACTTCTTCCTCCAACACTCCATTCGTAAAAGCACTCTTCACATCCATTTGGTGCAACTTGAACCCTTTAGCCACGAAAAGGCTAGAAGAATCCTAATCGCCTCCAAACGGGCTACGGGAGCAAAGGTCTCCTCGTAGTCGATCCCCTCCTTCGATCGAACCCTTGAGCAACAAGTCTCGACTTGTTCCTCACAACCTCACCCTTCTCTCCCTCTTTGTTTTTCCACACCCACTTTGTACCAATCGGCTTACACCCCGGGGGAGGGTCAACCAACTCCCACACCTGATTCCTCTCAAAGTTCTCCAACTCCTCATGCATCGAATTAACCCAATTGTGATCAGATAGTGCGTGTCCAATGTCTTTGGGCTCGAAAGAAGCAACAAATGCAGCATGAGCAAAATGGGAATTGTTTCGAACCCTCGACCGTGTAGTGCGTTCATTCATGTTGCCGATGATCCTCGAAGCTGGGTGATCCACCTGAACTCGCCGGGGAGGTTCTCGCCTCGAAGCTACCTCCCCCTCAACATCAGCTTCTCCTCGTTCTTGGTTTGTCGTCGTAGGTGTAGCAGAGGGTCCATCCATCATCGTAGTCGAAGTAGTGGGTACATGTTCAGCCGGAGGCACCACACCGCCATCTTCGTCATCACCATGTTCATGCTCCTCCTCCTGAAAGATCTCCTCGCCAAGCTCATCATCACCTGCACACTCAAAGACAAGCTGACTACGTGGCTCTGTCTCGTCGAAGGTTACCTCGCAAGTCTCCACGATTTGGTTAGTTTCAAGATTGAGCACACGATATGCTCTAGAATGAGATGCATAACCAAAGAAAATGCCATCGACAGACCTAGCCTCAAACTTATCCAACTTCCTGCCTTTCTTCAGAATGAAACACTTGCAACCAAAGACATGGAAGTGACTCACCTTGGGTGTGCGACCATGCATCAACTCATAGCATGTCTTCTTCTTGTGCACTCTGAGGTATATCCTGTTCGACACATAGCACGCGGTATTCACCGCCTCGCCCCAATACCTCCTCGGAGTCCTATGCTCATCAAGCATCGTCCGAGCCATCTCGCACAAGGTCCTGTTCTTCCTTTCCACAACACCATTCTGGGGAGGCGTATACGGACTCGAAAACTGGTGCTCAAGACCCAAGTCATGACAAAAGGTTTCAAAACGAGAGTTCCTGAATTCCGAGTCATTATCACTGCGGATAGCTCGTATGGCATCTCCGTGCTTCTCGTTCCTCAACCTCAAGACTAGATCTCGAACAAAACCAAACGTCTCCCCCTTATCCTCCAGAAAGAACACCCACGCATACCGAGAATAGTCATCCACCACAACAAGGACATACCACTTCCCACCCGCAGATCGCACACGAGCTGGGCCAACAAGGTCCACATGGAGCAGCTCGCATGGACGCTCAGTCATCACATCGGTGAGAGGCGGGTGAGAAGAGGCCACCATCTTGGCATGCCTACACGGAGCACAAACCAACTCTTTCTCAAGCTTCAACCGTGGCAATCCTCGGACCAAATTGAGTTTACTCAAGCGAGACAAAAGGTCAAAGCTCAAGTGACCCAACTTCCTATGCCACTTCCACAACTCACTCGAAGAACCAGCCAAGAAACAACGCTCAACACCCGAAGACTGAGAAAAATCAGCACGAAACACCTGACCCTCGGGAAC
Source organism: Cenchrus americanus (assembly GCA_947561735.1). Lineage (NCBI taxonomy): Eukaryota > Viridiplantae > Streptophyta > Magnoliopsida > Poales > Poaceae > Cenchrus > Cenchrus americanus. The sequence continues at coordinate 59,957,888 of OX387241.1, forward strand.
GACCATACAAACAAGGTCCCCTCGAGAGTCCACAATCCGAGAACCACCAGGACGAAACAACACCTCAAAACCCTCATCCAACAACTGAGACACAGAAAGCAAATTGTACCCCAGCGATTGAACAAGAGCAACACGCCTCAGAGTGATCTTGTCACTCACTTTTATCTCACCTTCTGAAAGCACACGCCCATGCCCATTGTCCCCAAAAGTGATGTACCTCTTCGTCACCACCGGGACGAGACTTGAGAACCACCCCCTGTCTCCGGTCATATGCCTCGAACAACCGGAGTCAATCAACCAAATGTTCTTCAAGTCTCCCACCTGAAAATCAAAAATAGGCACGTGAGCGAACAAACGACTCAGCACTGGGGTTAGTACCAAAGGAGGAAAACCAGTGCCGAGCCATTTGCTCGAAAGTGGGGTTAGCACCAACCAAAGCAACTCTCCTACCAAAGCTACCTCCACGAACACCACCACGGTAACCACCCTGAGGGAACCACCCCTCTCTGCCTGGAGGAGGACCAAAACCACGCAAGAAAGCCCGTGGAACGTCCTTCCTCTCCAACTCAACGCCACCACTCCTCCAATCCCCGTATTGAGCACGAGGTGGAGAACGCCTAGCAAACTGACCACCTGCACCCTTTCCAGCCCAACCACCAGAACCACGACCACCAGAAACAACCCTCGCACCTGTACGAGCTCGAAACCCGAACATCCGTCTGTCTGTGCCCGCACCGGTCCGACCGGTGCCCCACACCGTCCGACCGGTGTGACCTCCGGGCAGCAACACCACCCTGCAGCTCTTCTTCTCTCCCCAAGCCCGAACTCGTCCTCACAATCGCCTTGCCCCTGGGCATCTGCATACGAGGCTTAAGTACACCATCGGAAGGGTGGTACTTGTCCTTGTTAGCCCACTCCTTCTTCATTCTCTCCTCTCGCTTCCTCTTGAAGCAAAACTCCTCCTTATGGCCATCTCTCCCACAATAGCCACATTGGAACCTCACAAGCTTAGGCTTAGGCTTGGGATGTGGCTGTTCACTTGGTTTCTCTCCACTCAAACCCTCCACCGGTTTCTCACCACTAGCCTTCTCACTCTCCTTCCCAAAGAACACTTTCCCCGAAGTGCTCACAAACTTGATAGGCTTTTGTAGATCATTTGTGGGTGTAGGAAACACGGGTGGAGCCGGGGTTGTGTCTAGTCGGTTCCTTAGATGGTTAGGTTTTGGTGGGAAATCATTTTTGTGGTGGGTTTTTGGTGGCTCCGGATATTCTCTCCACTTCCCTCACCAACCTTGTTTGCCCCAAGCCCCTCACCATCTTGCCTCTTAAAAGCCTCGATCATCATCCTCAACTGAGGCTCGTGACCGGACAACCAACCCATCAACTTCCTCAAATCATCATTCTCATCCTGCAAACGATCAACATAATGTGCAAGCTCCAAATTTTTCAATGCATGCATTTCACGGGTAGAGCAAGATGTAGGCATGGGTTCCTTCAATTTAGCCTCGAGCGAACTAGTGTAAGCATGCATCTCATCAATTTTAGCATGCAAAACGGGGCAAGAAGTGCAAGCACCTAGCAAAGCGAGTCTAGACTTAAGCTCAGCCACTTCAACCCTAAGCACATCTAGTTCCTCACACTTGGAGGCATGCTTCTCCTTAAACAAAGCAAGATCAAGCAAGGAATATGGAGCAATCAAGACAATCATTCTCATCAGAAACAATAGGGCTAGCCTTAAGCGAATCAATCTCAAGCTTGCTATCAAGCACCTGTGTCTCTAGCTCAGCCACTCTAGTCCTAGCATCCTCGAGTGAAGCCCTAAGATCTTTCCTCATTTTCTTGGCCTCTCTAAGCATATCATCACGATTATCAAGCAAAGAGCCAAGCCTCTCATTCTCCTGGTGCAAGAAGGGAAGCTCATCACGCACCTCGTCGTCGGACTCAGAGTCCGAGTCGCTCCGTGTGCTCTTCTTGCCGCCGAGCTCAACGCCATGGTGCGAAGCCGTCTCTCGCGGCGCCTCACCCCGCTCGGGTTCTTGGACGACTTCTTGTTCTTGCGGCGATCTCCCTTGTCGTCGCCGCCGCTCGAGCTCGAGGTGGAGTATGCGGAACCGGAGTCGACGTCGCTCGCTCCAACCATCGCTCGGGCCTTGCCTCGCCCTCCTTCCTCCTCGATCGTCGCTCGTCCTTGTACTTGTTCTTGTGCTTGCTCTTGTGGTCGCGCCTCGAACGGTACTTGTCATCGTTCTTCCTCGGCTTGTGCTTGTAGCCGTCCTTGTTCTCGGCCTTCTCGGGCGGTCGGCGACGAAGTGTCCCGCTTGCCGCACCGGAAGCAAGTCCTCGTGTTCCTCCTCATGTTCACGCGGTTCTCGTGCGGCCTCTCGAACCGCCTCGTCAACGGTGCCGGCCGTCCTCTCCAAGGTCATCAAACTCCTCATCCGGCATAGACATCAAAGAGGAAAACGAGAACATCCCGGTGGATGGGTTAGAGTTAGTCTTTCCTTTGGAACCACCAACGAGGGCAAGACTATGGGAATCGCTCGGTCCCTCGAGCTTGGCGATCATGCCTCTATCCACCTCGGCCCGACTTGAGCTTCGAGAACGGCTCATTCACCGTCGAGTATCATACCTCTCCGACTCGACTATGGCCTCGAACTTTCCGCCCCATATCGTACGATCCAAAGAGTGTAAGAGCTTGACCGCTCTATCATGATCATCGTACGGGAGCACGTCCACATTGGCCCTCATGTTGTTCACCACCACCGTGAACCTTCGAAACAAGGCATCGATGGACTCACCGGGGAGATGAGTGAAGTTCTCGTACTCTCTCCGTAGGTCGCATACAACCGTGCCCTCGAACCCGGGCGTTCCCAACATGAGCCTCCTTCAACACCGCCCAAATCCTACAAGCCAAGTGCTCGGTGTGCACCCGATCGAACTCGGCCGACACAAAGCACGAAACAAGTAGTCGACCGCCTTATTGTTGGCGTCGAATCCGTCCCTCGACCCCCGGAGCTAGGAAATCCATCGGCCGGACATAGCCCGTGTCCACCGTGACATCCCAAAGCAAACCGACCCTTTCCGCGGAGGAACGCACCCATCCGCTTGCTCCACATCCGGTAGTTCTTGCCATCGAAGTGTGGAGGACCCGAACCCCGTTCCTGGTACGCCATCCTTGGATCTTAGACTGGTTAGAGTCAACAAAGACCCGAACCGGCTCTGATACCACTTGAAGGACCGATACAGCGAACCAGAGAGGGGGGGGAGTGAATGGGAGCCGATAAAAATTCTTCTCGAAGGAGATGAGAACTCCAACAAGACGAACGTGGCTTCCAACACACGTCTCCGACTCACTACCAAGGTTGGTCAAGCCCACGTAGCCACTGGAGTGCCACTGAACCTAGGAACCAACACACAACCTACCGACCCGAGAAACGCAGCGGAAAAACCAAACCTCGAGTCTACAGACCCACACCGGTCAGACCGGTGAGCACCACCGGTCAGACCGGTCCCTGCAGGTGAACCTGAGCAACTTCCACTAAGTGGCTCTACACCGGTCGACCGGTGAGACACACCGGTCGGACCGATGGCACCGAAAGCCCCCAAGACACTAAACGAGCCAACCGACCACCAAACGGACCCAAACTCGAAACAAGCAGCACCACGGGACAACAGCGAACACACCAAGACGTTCACCCGAGCAAAATCCCACGAGAGGCTCGCACCGGTCGACCGGTCAAGAGCACCGGCCGACCGGTGTAGCCCGGGCGGCTCGGGATGAACAAGACCCGCGGGTCAACTCCCCCCAAATCCAAATCACGATCTCCCGAATCGCTCCACGGACTTCAACAAGACTTTGGGGATATCAGGAACACCTCATGAGGAGTCCATAGCCAAGTTTAATCCCACCAAATCTCGTCCAAAAAGGAGGAATCGAAGAAATCCCGCCGAAAGCACTTCCAATCCAAGAACTCAAGAAACCCCAAAATCGAGCACTTTTCCTCACGGATTTGGGAGGGGAATCACAGCCCAAAGAACCACAAAGGGTTCCCACAAATTTCCCCCATCAAATCCCCAAGAGAAAAGCCCCGAAAACACCCCAAAGAAATCACCGAGAGAGGGCTCCGAAAATCACCACCAAGAACAACCGGGGAAAACACATCCAAACCTTGAGGAACCACGCCGAATCATCTATACATGAAACAAAGGTTTGTACAAGGTCTAGCAAGCCGCCCGATCATCCATCCCTCTCTACAAGATCTCTCCGTGAAGCTCTCTTGCTAGTCCTAGAGAAAACCTAAGGAAAATAGGTGGAAAATAGGAAAACTAATGAGCTAGGGTTTCAAGAGTTAGCTGCCATCCTCTCACCTCTTGGGTTATATAAGCGGCAACCGAATGTCTAAAATGCCCCTCTCTACTAACTAGGGATACAAGCCCCTCAAGGGCGGGTTTGGAATTCTTGATGTCTTCACCATCGGACGGATGCCCGGCAACCGCACCCTGCGTAGCCTCGACGCAAGCCATGCGATCCCGACGCGTGTCCTCCGCTTCGAAGATTTCGGGACCGCGTCGCCGCACACCGGCCGACCGGTGCTCCTCACCGGCCGACCGGTCCCCACCGGCCGACCGGCCGGTCGGACCCACCGGTCGACCGGTCCGGTGTCGTCGCTCCTCCGTCTTCGGTTCTCCGGTCTTGGCTTTGTGGATCAACCAAGGAACCCGGTGGTTTTCTCGGTGAACCACCGGAAACCCCGCGAACTCGGTGTAGCCTCCGCCAATCTCCACTCATGACTTGGCTCCCACGTAGTCCCGCTCGACCTTGGTTTTGAGGCTCAACCAAGAAACCGTCCACGACTTCATCTTGCTGTTCATGCCACCATGCGGCCCGCACTTGACCCCCGCCGGCCACCGGTCCCTCGAACAAAGCCTACTTGTCTTCTCCACACCTGGAGGCCTCACCGGCGACGACCTTTCGCGCTTGTTCTTCACCTGCACCAACACCAGTCAAGCCGCAACCTGCACCTGCAATACTTAGCCAAGAATCAGTCCACACAACGTTGTCAATCACTCATCACACAAGGAAGCGACCATCCACCGGTCCTTGAACCACACATGGTCCTCATGGTTCACACGCTCGGTCTGGCCATCCGTTTGTGGATGATAAGCTGAACTCATTTTCAACTCCACTCCAGCTCTTGAGAACAACTCTTGCCAAAACTGACTCACAAAAGTCTTATCTCTGTCAGTGATGATTGCAGAGGGCATGCCATGGAGTTTGTAAATCTCTGTCATGAAAAGCTTAGCCACCGAGGCGACAGAAAAAGGATGGGACAATGCCAGAAAATGACTATACTTAGAGAACTTGTCCACTACCACCAAAATCACATTCTTGCCAGCTGAATGAGGTAATCCCTCAACAAAGTCCATCGAAATTGTCTGCCAAGCTCCTTCAGGAATTGGAAGCGGTTGCAGTAAGCCAGGATATTTTCCTCGGTCAGGTTTGGCTTGTTGGCACACAGAGCACGAGGAAACAAATGAATGGATTGCAGCATTCATCCCTGTCCAGGCAAAGTACTGTTTGATCCTTCTCAAGGTCACAGAAACACCAGAATGTCCACCAATAGGAGAGGAATGAAGGGCTGCAATAATTCTATTCTGCAGCTGAGGCACGTGACCTACCCAAACCTTGTTCTTGTACCTAAGCAACCCATCACTCAAGGTATAATGAGGTACAGCTGCTGGATCAATGGCAAGCTTTGTAATGATGGCCTGAGCTGTAGAATCCTGATCATAGCTGGCAATGACCTCCATAATCCACTTAGGAGAAGCAACAGACAAGGCCAACACATGGATAGGAGTATGAACTTTCCTGGACAAGGCATCTGCAGCTCCATTGTCCACTCCCTTCTTTTAAATAATCTTATACTGGAGCCCAACCAGCTTGGTGAACATTCTTTGCTGCCAAGGAGTATTGAGTCTCTGGTCATTAAGGTGCACCAGGCTTTTCTGATCAGTATAGATAATAAACTCTACTTGCTGCAAATAGGAGCGCCACTGATCAATGGCTGTGAGAATCGCCAAGTATTCCTTTTCATATGTTGAAAGCCCTTGAGTTCTAGGTCCTAGAGGTTTGCTGATGAAGGCCAATGGGTGTCCTTCCTGTAACAGCACAGCCCCTACTCCGAGTTTGGATGCATCAGTCTCAATACAAAAAGGTTTTGGAAAAATCAGGCATAGCAAGCACAGGGGCAGATACCAAGGAGTGTTTAAGAGCATGGAAAGCATCAGTGTGTTCTTGATTCCATACAAACATCACATGCTTCTTGAGGAGGTTGGTCAATGGCTTAGCAATCATAGCAAAGTTCTTCACAAACTTCCTATAGTAACCGGCTAGCCCCAGGAAGCTCCTCACATCCTTCACAGATTCTGGTAATGGCCAAGACTACACAGCAGCTATCTTAGAAGGATCTATGGCAATACCATCAGCACTAATAATGTGGCCCAAATAAGTCAACTTCTGTTGAGCAAAGGTGCACTTGGACAGCTTGACTTGCCATTTATCCTTGGCCAGTAACTGCAGAACCAACTTTAAATGCTCAATATGTTCAGCTGGAGTAGCACTGTATACCAGTATATCATCAAAGAATACTAAAACACATTTTCTCAACACTAGAGCCAGGGTTGAATTCATTGCCCCCTGAAAAGTACCTGGAGCTCCACAGAGCCCAAATGCCATGACATTAAATTCAAATAGGCCAAAATGAGTTTGAAATGCAGTCTTAAACTGTTCCCCTTGCTTCAATCGAATTTGGTGGTAACCAGAATTCAGATCCAAGGAAGAAACCACCTGACATTGGCCAATTCATCCATAAGCTGATCAAACACCGGGATAGGGTACTTGCTTTTAAGAGTCAAGGCATTGAGGTATCTGAAATCTATGCAAAATCTCCAAGTTCCATCTTTCTTCCTCACTAAAAGCACTGGAGAAGCAAAAGAACTGGTACTAGGCTGAATAATGCCTTTCTGTAGCATATCTGCCACTTGGCGCTCAATTTCATCCTTTAGTGCAGGAGGGTACCTATAGGGTCGGATCTGCACCAGTTTTGCTCCAGGAATGAGAGGGATCTCATGATCACAAGCTCTCTCAGGTGGTAAAGCAGACAGCGGAGCAAACACCATTGCGAAGTCCTCCAAAATCACTTGCACCTCAGAGGGAACAATAGAACTAGCAGTACTAACTGGAGGGGTCTCAACAGCACTGCAAATGTGAACAATAATTTCTTCAGAAATGGTGGGTGAAATTCCTTGCAGAATAACAGTGGACCCTTGATAAGGGATGGCCAACCACTTGTTTTTCCAATGGACTTGCATTGGACTGTAAGCTTCCAACCAATCCATGCCCAGAATTATGTCAAAATGACTGATATTCAACACTTTCATGTCAGTAGCAAAAGTCAGGCCATCAACAGACCAGGACAGTTGTTTGAAAATACTGGAATAATGTAGCACCTCACCATTAGCTACCTGAACCTTGACATGAGCCAACTCTAAGAAGTGCAAGGAAGAGAGGACGCAAATGCGTGGCGAATGAAAGTGTGAGTACTGCCAGAATCCACCAAAATCAGCGCAGGAATCCCCATAGCAGAGCCATTGAGCCTCATAGTCCTTGGGCCATCAGCACCAGATAAAGCTTCCTTGGAAATGGATGAAAACAATTGATCAGCAGACTCAGCCATATCAGACCACTGCTCCATATCTTCCAGATTAAAGTGTTCCAGCAGTTCTTGGACCACATGTAACTGAATCGTGGTACTACACTTGTGATCTCTATGCCACTTCTCAGCACAACGGATACAGAGACCCTTGGATCTGCGGAAAGGTTTCAATGCAGCCATCTTTTCTTCAAGAGATTTGCCTTCGCATAACTTCTTCTCTTCAGACAACAACAGCGGCGGCTGTTTATCAATACGTGGTGGAGGAGGAAGAGGCAAAGGACCTCTAGGAGGGCCCCGTGCACCATACACCCCCTCAGATTTCTTCACAGCTCAATGAGGAGCGCCCAGATCATCCTGCAATAGAGCAAGAGAGGCAGCAGTATCGAAATTGGCAGGGCGATGCAAGGAAACCGCAGATCAAATGTCATCACGCAAACCATCCATGAATCTCATAGCATAATATATAGGATCAGTGACATGATCATAGGATGTAAGCTGATCTACCAGTTCAGCAAAGCGCTCCACATAATCAGCTACAGAGCTAGTTTGGCTAATATGAAATAGCTGCCTAATTAACAATTCCTTCTGCTATCTACCAAAACACTCCAACAACAGAATAGAGAAATCCTTCCAGGAAGCACCTCAATCTACACTCAATCGATTGAAACCAACGCGCAGCCGCATCCTTAAGGTACATAGAAGCTATATGAATCCATCGAAATTCCTCCACGCCATACATGTCAAAATACTTCTCACACCTAGACAACCAAAGTTTAGGATTTTCACCTGAAAATTCAGGGAAATTAAGGTTAGGTAATTTGGTAGCAGACAAATCCCCACGACCCATCCCTGAATACTCGAGTTTCGATTGAGCACGAGAGAAGGAAGACGGGAACATACCCTTGTCCGGGAACTGGGTATAGGTCACGGACCCGTACCCAGTGTCCTGGTTCCACTGACGATTGCAGTGCCCAGCAGGGCCGTCGGCATCGCCTCCTGCAGATGGGCGCAGAGGCACCGACTGTGGAAGCGGCGGCTGTGGCGACGCACCTCCGGGCAGCGGAAACAGTCCTGGATCTACTGCAGACTTTTCCTTGACCGAGCGCTCCCAGTGCTTGGCGAGCTTCTGGACCTCCATCTTCACTGTCTCCAGCGACGACTCAACTGTCGGCTTCCAACTTCCGAACTCCTGCGCCGCCAGTTTGAGCGCCTCCACACGCTCGTCTCTCTTACCCTCCAACTCGGAGAATCGCGACTCCCACTTCGTGTCGTGGTCAACAAAGCGCTTGTCGATGAGCTTCTTCTGATCCGCAAACTCCTTGTGAATCTCCTCAAGCAACAACTTGGAATCAGGGTTCATGGCGCCCTGTCTCCTCTGCGATCTGGTGAAGTGGGAATGGGAAGGAGTATCCAGGCTCAAATCGAAAGCCTCCTAGCGAATTCAGAGATCGAAATCAGCCACGACGAATCACGCTCACTGATTCAACCTGAAGACGCGTGCAGATCGGCAATTCGACTTGCAGCAGAATCCAAATCGGGACCGGTGTCTTTGGTACCAGGTGTTAGGGTGAGGGATCGAGAGGAAGTAGGGGTTGAGATCTAGACGGCAGTAGGGGAAGAAGCAGGAGGAGCGGAAGGGAAGAATAGCAGTGCGAGGAAGGATAGATTCATTGATACGATTCAATTACAGCATAGTGTTTCTCAGGCCACTGGCACTTGCCTTTAACCTCAACTCGTACGCAGACGAGACACACACACAAGCCAGCTCAGATCTAGACCCATTCACTTCCACCCACACGCGAGTTGGGCCGGCGTTCCCTTCACTGCGACGCGGCCCACGAGCCCTTGCTTCAGGTGGCTGCCTGTCGTCAGCAGATGTGCTGACATCACTGCTCATCATCTACCTTCGTCTTACCGGCGCATGTGAGAGCTAGAGCGAGCAAATCGAGGGGGAGGTCCGGAAACGTGCGTTCCCTAGCGTTTCCAACACTGCAGCGGGTGCTGCCGGACATAGTAGCCGCGACGGCCGTCTGTCTCGACGCTGTCTTGCCTATACCCGCTCCAAGGACCTCGAGCGCGGAGACGAGGAGGCCGGCGACGGCGTGCCACGGCTCAGCCCTGCGGCGCGTGGCCGGCGACGCGCCCGGGAAGAAGAAGGCGAGGAAGCCGACGGCCCACTGGAGCGCGTAGAGGGATATGGAGAGCAACGCGGATATGCTACCGAGCCAGGAGTGGAGCGCGTAGCCGTAGGAGGGAGATGGTGGCTGCGCCGAGCCAGGAGTGGAGCAATTAGATGTTGGGGATGGTGCTCTCGACGTGGAACTTGAAGACGGCGTAGACGCCTGCGGCGAGGTCCGCGACGTGCAGTGCCAGGTGCGCCTTCTTCCTGGCGCCGCGGGTGAGCAGGAGGGAGCGGTAGCAGAGGATGGCCTCCCCGGCGAGGACGATGGCGCCCAGGAGCATGAGCACGGGGTGGACGTTGAAGATGAGCTGCTTGTCCCGGACTCCCGGTACCGGAGTGCGAGACCGCAGCGGAACGGCGGAAGTGGACGCACCAGACTAGCACCAGCACGGTGGCGGCCACGGCCAAGACGTGCGCCACCACCGTGCGCGCGCCCACGGCCGACCCCCGGCTGCTTTGTTGGGCGGTGGGGTGGGCGATGGTGACGGCGGCTTGGTTTGTTCTCGAGAGAGAAAGATCGGCCACGGCCTGGTTCTTTGGTGGATGGTTCGTTGTGAGAGAAAAGTACTGCTGGGTGGTGGCTGATAAGCCAAGCGAACAGGACGTTGATGTCCATGGAGATCCCTGGGAGAGGAATTAATGAATCGAAGAAGCAGTCGTCAGCTGCCTGCCTGCCTGCCTGAGCATGAGGCCGGTCAGGTGCGCGGACGCGCCCGCGTGGTCCCCGGCTGCGACGGTTTTTTTTTTCCGAACAATCCCGGCTGCGACGTTGTCGCCGCATTGGTCGCGTTAGCGCGCCGCCGCCGCGTGAGCGTGTCTGTGCTCTGCGGTCCCGGCGCGTTGGCCGCCGTCAGGCTGCGCTCGCGACCTCGCCGTCGACCGCGTCAGCGGTGACGCTGCACGGGCAGTCCGTCGCCTCGGAAACCTGCAAGCCTTACTAACCTAATCAAGCCAGGAAACTGTTGAACATCTTTTTCTGCACTCAGCACTCTGTCCATATATGTGTTTCAGGTTTGGGACCTCACAAGCAGTTGAACAAACTGTGCAGAGACCGGCGATAGGATACAGCATGGAGGATTGGTGGAGGTGGAGGGAATCCCTCAGGGGACTGCTCTACACATCGTGGACCTTATGAGGAAAAAACGGAACGGGATACTTTTGAAGAACAGGACACAGGAGAGAGCACCATCAAGTTCAGACTCAAATGTGCGGTTCCTCGAACCTCCTCGATCCGGAGCGCAGCAACAGGTTCCTCAGGCTGCGCCGGCTCTCCCTGGCCGGCCGCTTCCCTGCTTCCCGCGCCGGCTCTCCCTGGTCGGCGATGACGAGGCCGGACTCGAGCTTCCGCGCCACGGCGACGAGCTCGTACGTGTCCAGCAGCGACTGCGCGAAGTCCCACGCCGTCTCGCGGGGCGGAGCTGCCACAGCGGCGGCGGCAACGGCCGCGGCCTCCAGCTTGAACCGGGACGGCCGGTACCGCGCCGCGCCCGCGCGGGGGAGCGCGCCGGCGCCGGCCCCGTCGCTGTCGTCCCCGCCGGCCCCCGACGCCCGCGACGACGGCCGCGGGTTGCCCGACTGCGCGTGCCACGCCTGCGCCACCGCCTTGAGCAGCTCCACGTCCAAGTCTCCCCTCGAGCTCTTCCTCGTGTCGCGTGGCGCCATTCGACTGCGCCGCCGCGTCGTCGGTGCGCTGCGCCGTTCGGCAGCGCGGCCGGTTTTCGATAGCCGCGGATTGAGCTTCAGGAGTTGGTTGATTTGGCGGGTAAACGGTGGCCTTTCGCTTGTGGCTTGTCTTGTCCACGTATCAGCCTGTCGTCTCTCTAGTGCATGATATGATGCAGGAGCAACGCGTCACGCTAGAGTACATCTTCAAAATATACTCGCAAGGTCAGCGGCACCAATACAAAATGCAGACCACAAGTTGATACTGCTTCTACTTTCTTCAGATTTTCGTCTGTGGTTACTGACGCGGTACCCACTCCAGCGGCTTTCCTATCCCACGCCACTAGCGCAAAATGGGGAGGGGGAGACCTCTACCGACTCCAGCAGCTGCCGCAAAATGAGTGATCCTTCACACACGAGCGCATTCCTGGGAAATATCCCTTTCTCTCTCCTTCTCTCAACCAACTGCTCCCTCTCCCTCCGTCGCCCCCACCCGCGGCCACCACCACCCACGGCCGTCCGCCTCCACCCACGGTTGCCCGCCTAAGCCACCACGCGCGCCCGCCCGCCTCCGCCCGTTGCGCTCCTCCCCGACAGATCTAGAGCCGGCGGACCTCCTCCCTGACAGATCCAAGGCCGGCGGTGGCCCCTTCACCTTCTCTGCACCACCCCGGCGGCGGGCTCCTAGCGGATGGCAGAGGAGGAGCTTGAGGTCGCCGCCGCAGATCTGCGTGCGAGGTGGACGACGGGAGGTTGGGCGCAGATCCAAGGGAGGTGGATGATGGTGAGGTCGGGCACACAACGATGACGACGAGCTTAAGGTCGTTGCTGCCCTGCTCCGCCTCCGCCCTGTCCTTGAGCGGCCTCGGGGGCTGAGCTCCACGACGCGGAGGAGCTCGCCGGGCGCGAGGCACGAGGACCTCCGTCCCTCTCCTCGAGTGGCCTCGGGGGCAGAGGATCTCCACGGCGCGAAGGAGCTCGTCTGGTGAGGAAGATGCAACGGAGGGGCGGGAGCTCAACTACTCGGCGATGCGCGATGCAGATGAGGAAGATTGCTGGAAGCCACCTTCTTTTGGGACATGAAATCCTTCTCTTGTTTTTCCTCATAACCGATGCGGATGGGGAAGATTGCTGGAGATAGTCTAAGCGTTACCATTTCATGCATCCATCAAAATGTAATTTTGTGTGGCTTGAGGGCTTGACCTATCCTTCGTTCGTATCAGCCTCTCGTCTCTCTTGTGCATGATTCAAGAGCAACGTCACGTACTCACGTAAGACGGTCAGAGTACAACACCATTCTGTTCGTTTGGCTTATTAGTCACTAGCCAACAGTACTTTTGTCTCAGACCAAATCAGCCATCAGCAACCAGTCAGTAGTAATTTTGTTTCAGAAGAAATCAGTATGAGCCACTAGCCAAACGAACAGGCTGGTGGCATCTTCATCAGAATACAAAATGCATACCAAAAGTTGGTACTACTTTCTTCAGATTTTCGTATGTGTCTACTGAAAATGTGGCAAGACTTCCGTTTCATGCACCGATCAATTCACTGTGATGTAATCTTGTTTGCAGATTGACCTTGATTAGTTCGGTCAAGACAATAATTGTTCAGTTCGGTCGGGATAAAGTTAATGTTCGGTGGCTCAGGGCAAGTACATTGGTGTTGTCTAATAGGTTATCTCATGCATTGACACGTAATCTTGGGTTGACTTGTCGGTGCGGAAAGTAGTCCCGACATTAACTAGTAATGAGCGCTGAGACCTGCCTCTCGATGGTTCGGTGCTAGCAACTAATGACACTGTCCAGCAGTGGTGTGCTCAGGGCACTGTATTGCTTCGCACCGTGGTGCTCGTAGAGGGGGGTTACAAGCGTGGTGGGAGAGGAGGCCTAGCCTCCAAGTCCCAGAGGTATTGATTGAGTCAAGTGCCAATATCGTGGAGAAGGCAGAGAGCGTGAGGTTGATCGCTGTCCGTCGTCCCGTCCCCCCTGCGACTGGGGGACTGCCCCTCCTTTTATAGGCCAAGGAGGGAGCAGTTCACATGCGTGCCGCACTATTTCCCTATGTGTGGAGGCATGGCGAGCAGTGCCATGGAGTTGACGGCCGTCCTGGCGAATCCTCCCTAGCTGGGGTGTCGTGGTGCGTCCTGTGCTCGCACAGGAGCGGCTTCGAGGGTGGCGGAGTGGCGGTTGATCGTCCGGCCGCCGTAGTGGGCCGATTCGAGGGTGCCGTTGACGGGGGGCCGTACGTGGCACAGTGGCCGTCATGGCGACGTCTTGTCCCCGCGCGCCCCAACAGCGTCGGGATGTCGCCACAGTGCCCGGCGTGGTGCAGCAGTGGCGGGGATGGCCGCACAGGGGCGACGGCCGACGGGATGACCGATCCCGCCGGCCTGACGTCACGTCGTGGCCCTGCGTGAGCACAGAAAAGATATTCGAGGGTGCTGCCGGCCCCCCTTCGAGGGCTCAGCGCGTTAGCCATAAAAGGGTAGGCGGCACAGCGTCACGGAGCTGACACCGGCCTCACCGCACAGTGCTACGCAGTGGCGGGGATGGCCTCCCCCAGGGAGTTTGTGAAACAGCGCCGAGACGCGATTCCTGGGCGTGTCAGGGTCGTGGCATGCGTCCTGCGGTGTCAGGGCATTAAATGGCCGTACGGGGGCAGGAGCGTGGGCAACGTGCGCGCAGGTACCCTCGAGTGAGACGGTCCTCGCTGAGGGGGCGTCAAACCTTCGAGCGAGGAGGACCTTGCCCGAGGGGTGGGGTTGAGCCCTTGAGCTAGGCGGACCCCGCCCGAGGGGGCGTTAAGGCTTCGAGCGAGGCAGAACTCGCCCGAGGGAGCGTCTAACCCTCGAGTGAGGCGGACCTCACCCGAGGGGCGTTCCGGTGTGCCGCCCTGGCGGGCCGTGGGGGCCACCGGGGTCGCGGTCGTGTCGCGCATGTGTTTTAGGTGCGTGAGTTGATCCGTGATTCGCGTTTCTTGCGAGTTTTAAGCGGGTTTTCCCTAGTTATTTAGGGGACCCTTGTGGCTGTCCCCGACAAGACTCAACAAAAACATGTACAATAAGTTGTCTGGTAAGTCATCTGGTACAGCTATATAATTCCTTAATTTGTGTATATAAAAAAAAGAATATTATGAGTTGCATGGCAACAACAACTCATACAATAGTTGTGAGGTTGTCCCATGAGGTGGTTGTTTCACTCATGAGGCGGTTGTTTCGTGAGACAACGACCTCTTTCTCTCTCCTTGCTCTCTCCTCCACATTATCAAAAATCCTACGTGGCACTGCATGAGACGACTTATGGGACTGCTGACGTGTATCAATGTACTTGCTCTCAGCTCATATGTGATTTTGTTCCGTGAAGGTCCTAGACACACGCCGGTGGCTACCAGGTTCCATACGAGTAGGGATGCAAGTTGGAGATGTAATGGGTTATTAGGTCGACATAAAAAATTGATAAATGAACTAAGATAGCATTCTACATAATTAATTTTTGGGGAGAAATGAACTAAAGTGGCATGCTATCGTAATTAATCAGCTGACCCAAAAAACATCATTAGGTACCCACTTGCATCCCTACATACGAGCAGAGATTTTTGAGCCAAGCACGACAACTTTACGTTTTAGTTGGAGAAAGAGATGTGTTGGTTGACGAGGGCCCGGATTATGACTCCCTTTGACGGCGAGATTATCTCCCTTAAAACACAAGCAATCCAACACCAATGACAACATGAAGGTCAAGATTAACAATGTCAAGGCAAAGATTCAAGACAAGGAGTAAGGACCCTGGTCAAGACCCACACTGGCAAGAGGTCCAGTCTTCGGCCAGTTGGCTGCATCTCCGACCAGTTCCCCACTAAAGGGACCCACGACAAGTCTCCACCTCGCACGACAAGTCTCCGCCTCGCACGACAAGATCGGCTCCGATTGGCGTGTGGTCCCGGACGCGCAGCGAAGGCTCACTACGCGAGCACCACCACCGACGCGCGTGGAGGAACGATTCTCCACACCGTGCAAGTACAACAGCTGGCGGCCATGCAAGCAACTCACCCCGACAGGAGACTTAATGCTGGTCTGACCGGCCGCGCGACCATCACATCATCATCATCTCCTGCTCTACCACACGCAAAGCTCAGCCCGAGGCACTCAAGCACCCTCTACGATGCGCACGGGCCTAGACTTAGGCTCGGGCGTGGCAAGCTAGGGATGTACTCGGGCAGACTAAGGCAAGCGCAAACTACTCTGAGAACAAGCCAAGCGTCCCAGAATGAACAGTCATACCCGGTCACGCGGCGGCTCCCACGACTAGGCATCACGACTCGACTTCAATGCGTCCTGATGGATAGCGACGTACGACGGGACGTACCAGCAACCAAGCACTTTACCTTTTCTTCACTTCCCCCTTGTGCCCCTCCCCTTGTGACTATAAAAGGGAGAGGAGGGCAATGGTTACAAGGGTTAGACTCTTGTTAGACCATCGAAAGACCAAACGCCACCTCAAGGGACTTGGGCTCGACACCCTCTCCCGACCAGCTTGTAACCCCTACTACGAGCACTCCTAGCTCGGGAACACGGCAGCACCACACTGGACATAGGGTATTACTCCTCAGAGGCCCGAACCAGTCTAAATCTCGTTGTCTCCCGTGCTAACCATCCGAGCTCGACGCACGATCGATACAAATTTACTGCCGGCGGTAGAGAACCCCGACAGTTGGCGCGCCAGGTAGGGGCACATCGTGTGTCTCGACGAACTCCAGTGGATCTGATGGACGGTCGTAGGATCACGCTGACTCCTAGGACCACCCTGTGTTTTGGCTCCCACGACTTCGTCTACACCGGGCCGGCGGAGTCCGTCGCCGGACGCAACTTCACCTGGTCACCCCATCCCAATGTCCGGGCTGCAGGACGTGAGGCTTTCGTCTGAGGCTTCTCGGACGACGTCATCATCGGCATGTTGGGGCCAAACCCGACGCAAGAGCGTTTTAGGCTCGCCGCCTACTACCTCACCGACCTTGCCTTCCAGGCCAGCGGAGACGAACCGCTGGGCTTGGGGGAGTTCATGGAGCGGTACACCGCGATGTACCCCATGGACAGCCCGGCCTCCCGGACGACCCGGTGACGGCTTACGTCAACAACCTCCGCGCGACCGGCACCGCCCCTGGGTCTACGACAACTCGGAGGGCACAGATCACGCGACGGCACGACCCCACGCAGGAGTGCAACGTCTGCGTGGCCTCCTCATCGAGCAGCTCCCAACCGGATCCAGCTCTGCGCCACCGCGACGCCGACGCCCAGCGGCGGGCTCGGCTCGACGAACTCGCAGAAGCGAGACGCCAACTCGACGAGGAGCTGGCCCTTCTATGCCAGGAGCTGGGTGTAGACGCAGAGCCCCGCGATCGGCAGCCTGCGCAGAACGTTCCTGTGCAGGAGCAGCCCCACGAGGGGAACGATGACCGACGCGAACACCATGCGGCTGCCGATCAGCCGCACGGCCGCGCACCTACGCCGCCGGTGCGCGAGCCGGCGCGCGGCCGACAACGACACCATCTCGGTGTTCCAAAACGGCACGACATGCACATCCCTCATCCACCGGCTCGGGCGCCGCATGCCTCGCACGACTCGCGAGCAACCACGCCGACGGCGAGGAAGCGGTCGCCGCAATGCTTAACGCCCCTCAGGGCAAGGGGAATCAAGTCGTGGACCATGGCGAGGGGACGTCCTCACGCTTCAAGAAGAAGAAGAAGAATGACAAGCGCCGACGTGACGACAACTTTGTCGCGGCGGTGGAGCGTAAGGTGTCGCGCCCCAAGAGCAACCCGACCAAGCTCGCACCGTCTAGGGACCACTTCGAGAGGCTCTTGGATGCGCCGTGCTCGCACCACGAGGTCCCCGTCAAGCACACGCTCCGGGAGTGCCGACTCATGAAGAACTACGTCAAGGGCACCCTCAAGCCAAGAACGGCGGACCAACCCGAGAAGGGAGGCCCCTCCCCCGACAACGATGACGGCACGAGGGCTGCGTTCCCTAGAGAAGATGGCACGGTGCACATGATCTTCGGGGGATCTCCGGCAAGACCCTCAAGATGGTGTGAGAAGCTCATCCGATGAGAAGTCTTCAACACCGATGTCGTGAAGTTGTCCTATCTAAAGTGGTCGGAGGTTCCGATAACCTTCGACCGCGAGGACCATCCCGACCATGTGCCTCAGCCCGGATCCTACCCACTAGTGGTAGCTCCCCTGTTCAAATCCAAAAGGATCCACAAGGTCTTGATGGATGGGGGAAGCAGGATCAACGTGCTCTATGCCTCAACGCTTGAAGACATGGGCATCCGCGGTCCACGCTAAGGCCATCGACTGCGTCGTTCCACAGGGTTGTACCCGGGAGGGAGGCGCTCCCCATCGGGCAGATCGATCTGCCCGTCATGTTCGGGGATGTGCGGAACTTCCACACAGAAACCCTCACCTTCGAAGTGGTGGGGTTCTCAGGGGCGTACCATGCGATCCTCGGGAGGCCGGCATACGCGAAGTTTATGGTCGTGCCCAACTATACGTACCTGAAACTGAAGAATCCCGGACCGAAGGGGATCATCACAGTAGGGCCAACATATCAACGCGCGTTCGAGTGCGACACTGAATGCTTTCAGTTCACTGAGGTAATCATTCGGTCCGAGAGGCTCCACGCCGAGCCTGATTTCGAGGACCAGGATGTCCCTGAGTCGTCCAAGCGTGCGGCCTACTCTTTCGAGCCCACCAAGGATGTCAAGGATGCGGTCATATCCGACGAGGACGTACGCTCCGTATCGGGATGGTGCTCGATCCTAAATAGGAAAGCGTGCTCATCGACTTCCTCAAAGTGAACCTCGATGTGTTTGCATGGAAACCCTCCGACATGAAGGGGATCCCGAGAGAGGTTGCCGAGCACAAGTTGAGCATCAAGTCGGGATTGAAACCAGTGAAACAACGGCTTCGCTGCTTCAACGATGAGAAGTCCAAGGCGATTGGTGATGAAGTCATGAAGCTCCTTAGTGCAGAGTTCATCTGTGAAGTCTTCCACCCCGAGTGGCTAGCAAACCCTGTACTTGTAAAGAAGAAGAATAAGAAATGGAGGATGTGTGTTGACTATACGATCCTTAACAAGGCATGTCCCAAGGATCCGTTTCCTTTGTCTCGCATAGATCAGGTAGTCGATTCAACGGTAGGGTGTGAAACCCTCTGTTTTCTCGATGCGTACTCCGGGTACCACCAGATAGTGATGTGCATAGCGGACCAACTCGCAACCTCGTTCATCACTCCGTGCAGTGCATACTGCTACCAGATGATGCCCTTTGGGCTCAAAAATGCAGACTCTACTTTCCAATGATGCATGCGACGCGTCTTCGGAGAGTTGATAGGCCGCATCATAGAAGCGTACGTTGACGACATCGTAGTCAAGTCGAAAAAGACGGGGGACCTGGTCCCCGACCTCACTGAGGTCTTCGCGAAACTACGACAACACGGAGTAAAGCTAAATCCCGAGAAATGCGTTTCCAGGGTTCCGAGGGGCATGCTCCTCGGCTTTGTCGTGTCAGAACGCAGCACTGAGGCCAACCCCGAGAAGATTTCGGCCATCATGGACATGGGGGCGATCAAGAACTTGAAGGGCGTGCAGTGTGTCACATACTGCCTCACAACTCTGAGTCGCTTCATAGCACGACTCGGAGAGCGCAGCCTGCCACTGTACAAGCTGATGAAGAAATCCGACCACTTCACGTGGACTCCCGAGGCGCAAGAGGCACTCGATTCTCTCAAGAACACGCTCAAAAGTCCTCTGATACTGACTGCTCCGGCCCCTGAAGAGCCAATGCTCCTATACATCTTGGCGACAACCCAAGTGGTTAGCGCAGCATTGGTGGTCAAGCGAGAAGAGCCTAGGAAGTCTCAAAAGGTGCAACGACTAGTGTACTTCATCAGCGAGGTACTCTCCGACTCCAAGACGCCTACTCCCAAATGCAAAAGCTTGTGTATACGATCTTGATGACCAAGCGCAAGCTCCGGCATTACTTCGACGTGCATCCCATCACCGTGGTGTCCAAGTATCTGCTCAGGGAGGTCATCCAAGTCCCCAAGGCCGAAGGAAGGATCACCAAGTGGGCACTCGATCTCATGGGACAGAACATCATGTACGCACCGCATAGCACCATCAAGTCCCAAGTACTCGCGGACTTCGTGGCCGAGTGGACGGAGATTCAAACTCCGCCAGTGTCGATCGAGCACAAGACTTGGATCATGTATTTCGATGGCTCGGTCATGAAGGAGGGAGCCGGTGTAGGCCTTGTCTTCATCTCGCCTCTTGGCGTGCACATGGAGTACATGGTACGACTACATTTCCCGGCATCAAACAACGCCGCCGAGTACGAAGCCCTGATCAACGGTCTCTGGATCGCTGTCTGTTGACGGTTAATAATTGTATCAAAGTTCGTTTGTGACTTGCAAGCGTACAAGTCTCCCGTCGTAGTCAAGGGACCCTTCTTCCCTCGAGTGGTGAACCCAAGGTATCGAATCCGTGGAACAAATGTGTGACGCAAAACTTAATCTAATAAAGCCAAGTAACTACAATCTTCGATAAAAGAAACCCTAATGCATCTAAGTAAAAGACACGAAACGAATCTAATCTACTAAAGACCGGAGAAAACAAAGTAAGATTGGGTAGATAAACCGATCTAGAGGGATCGGGGTAAGCCTTTTGTTGAAGTTCCAATCAAGAGAAGAAATAGCAAATCGAATCTTAATAGAAGCCTCTTTAAATCGTGGCTTCCCGTCCAAATCCGAAAACATCCGCCTTTCGGAACCCCCGTTCTGTCACAACGTATCCCTATTCATGCGGGGAGCTTAGGGCGAGTCAAAAGACAAGTCGAGATTCTTTCGGAAGATCCGGCGTGTACCTCTAGCCACCGCAGCTACAAGAACACCCTATGTAATCTATCTCGAGAATAGAATTGAAATAAGCAAAGCCGATCGAAAAACGAAATCTTCGAGGAAACACTTGATCGCTAGGAAAAGATTCAACTTGATAATTCAACTATAACAATGATACATACACAAGATCACCACGGGATCCTTCCTTGATCTTGCTTCTAGCTCCCGGAACTCCGACGTGGTCTTCCGTGCAAGGTTCCCACGTCGGCTAGGGAAACCCTAGTCAACTAGCTCGACCCTCTCCTCTCCGAGATGGTGTCCCTCTCTTCTCTCGCTCCTCGGCGGCCGATGACGAATTCTTCTCTCGCGTGGCTCTCGGTCAGGGGGCTAGAAATAGCCCGATTGGCGGCTAGGGCAAAGGAGGGGGCAAATGGGCCCTGGATGGGCCTGGGCAGACCGGACTGGGCCGGCCGGACTGGGCCCATCTAGGCCCAGCCCGAGGGCTCCTTTGCTCTACGTTGGTTCCCTTGCTTCCTGGATGTTTCCCCCTTCTGCATGTAGGTCCATGTCGTCAGTTTCTCTCCGAATTGGACTCAACTCCTTGTCTTGGAAGATTCAACACTTTTCTGGTCAGGTCCTCGGAGTCTGTCGTCTTCTCGGATCAAGTCCCTGGCTTCTTGGAGTTAAGTTTGCTTCGTTGCATGACTTGTACGGGGCTTCAAGGTCTTGTCATGAGGTGCTTGATGAACTTATCCCGAAAGTCTTGCATTCAACACTAAAACCCTGCATAAACATTAAACTCCAAAACCGACATGCACACGTGAACTTGTTATACCACGGGGGTTAGTACCAATGGATAAGGTATAAAACTCATGCCAACACCGAAGGTAAACTCATGGCTAGGTTGACGGATTTTCACCGTCAACATCTCCCCCATGCTTAAACCTTGCTCGTCCTCGAGTAAGCCTTCGATGGATATCATCATTGCCAAACAATGTTTAAACCTTGCTCTTGATCATACATGAGAAAACATAATGCTCTCGAAATTTTAATTCATTAAAGTTCCATAATGTACTAGCCTTCATCTCTACGGAGGGTAGATTCTTATTAAGCTTATCCCACAAGTATTAACATGCTCACAAAGTTTAAATAGATCTCAGAATTTTTGAAATAAAGAACGAGATAAAGAAAGGCTAAACCAAGTTCACAAATTTAAATCATCTTGTATATTGCTCATGAACTCTCATCTCACTTGTCTCTCAAGCCTATATATTCTACTCCTTTCCCTCTCATAACATATATGTGTGGTAGGCTTTATATGGAGCTTTGGGAAAGTTTAGTCCTAACAAGATTTTATAAATGAGGTGTTGTCAAAACAAGACAAGCTTCTCATGGTCTTACCGAGACTCGTCAAAAAGGTCATTGGAAAATAATGTTAAATCAAGGAGGGGAAAGAGAAAAATACACACACTTTTAGATGAGTGGACATGTGCAAATGGCAAAGAGTGATCCCGAGGCACAAAGGAAGTCCCCGTTATCGGATTGCACATGGTTGGAAAATGAGAATGGATCTTTTTAACTTGAAGCCTTGAATGCACTTTTAGAGAACCGGGGAGTTCACTTTACGCATATATTTTTTTTCTCTTTCTCATATTTCTCATTCTTTTCTTTCTTTCTTTCTTTCTTTCTTTCATTCATTATATATATATTTTTTTCTTTCTTCTTGTGAGACCTTCACCTTGGAAGTCACGTATATCGCCGAATTTTTTTTCTTTCATCATCATTTTTTTTAAAATACTCCCCTTTGAACTCTAAAACTACACCGTACCTACCTCCTCCCCCATGCTTAGACGTTGCTCGTCCTCGAGCAAAGAGGCGAAAAAATAAGGTAGGTACCGGAAATATTTTTCCTTGGAGAGATACTTGAAATCTTCAATGTCGGCACCGTCTTGCGATCTTCCTTGAATTGATGATCCATTCTCAACGATAGGTTGTGGTCAAGGAGGTAATCACAAAAGATGATATTTGGTTTAAGGGTGGATATCCGGCGAAGTTTGTGAGATCTCCAATGCGGGGATACACAATGCACGGATAAAAGGCTAGCAAAAAGATAGATACGCAAAAATGGAATGACCAGCTTCTTAGTCTCGGGCCAGAGAAATCATGGCCTGCAATAACTCACTCAAAAATAAATCTTGTACACTAAGGTTTATGCACTCAAATATATATTAGGCTTTGGATAGGTTGAGCAACACACAAGTGATATTTGTGACAAGGTTAGCGATATTTTTGAGCATAAAAGACATCTTTAATCTATTCATAACTTGAGAGCACATAAAACACTATGGGTCTTTATTTTAATCATAACCTCCGCTTAAAATTAAGCTAGCATTTAAATAAATTCAGATTTGTATTTTTAAGAGAGCACTAGCTTAAACATGCATAAATCAATTACAAAGATGAACAAAGCTGCAATTATAATCATATATCATCATGGCACAAATTTTTGTATCTTTTCCAATGATATAATCAAGGTGGTGTCTTTATTAATGATGACATCAAGTTGAAATACAAACTGAAAATAAACAAACATGCTTGCTGAAATTTAAATAAAAACAGAAAATACTACACAAACACACATAAGCAAAAGCTGAAAATTACGAGAGAAAAAGAAAAGAAAAGAAAACTAAAGTTCCTAAATCTTCTAGTCCTCCGCCGGTGGTTGATGTTGATGATCTTGATAGTAATACCCTTGCTCATAATATGATTGGACATTCCCTCCGACGAATTGATTTGGCTCCACAAGGTGAAGGCGTCCAAGCTCAAAGGCAATATTTGCATTTCCTTCACCAAGTTGAGCTGCATTAGCTTGGATGGCTGCGATGTTTTGGGCGTTTCTTGCAGCATACCCTCCAATTATGGCCATGCTTTGTTGTGGTTGGGGATGATGAGCGTAGGACTCCGCGAAGTTAGCGTTGGGCACAACATAATTTGGTGGGGGTACCGGTGCACCACCCCCCCATGCTTGCTCTTGTGGCCCTCCGTAATAACTTGGTGGAGGAGGGACCCCGCCGAATGGTTGCACATTGGGTTGTGCTCCACTCGCTTGTGCGGAGGATGTTCCCTCCTCTACGATTCTTCCTCTTTTGTTTTTCCTTGCAGGGACAAGTAGTCCCTCTTCCAACCAATCTTCTCTCCCTTCATTGAAAAGCCTAAGCCTCTCATTGGGAAGGTGTAGGTTCACTATGGCCAACCGATAACCTCCTCTCTCATCTCCACTAATGTATTTGCCTTGCCGCAAATACTCAATGCCGAGAGAGGTACCACGCAAAAGATGGTCGGGGTTTCTTGCGATCCCCGGCCGCAAGGAGAAGGCCAACATGGAGAGGTAGCACCCCGAACCAATATTACCGGCCCCCGATGTTGCTTCACAACACCAACGGTTGATCATAAGGTAAGAGGGGTCTATTGGCTGCCCGGCAATTAAAGCCGAGTATAGCCAATTCAACTCCGTGTCGGTCACCTTTGTCTCCTTCATCCTCCCCAATACCCTCTTGCACATCCAAGAGTGAAATATCCGGATAATGGGGTTGCGGATGCAATTGCGTTGTTGATGGGCTTCTCCGGAGATCATATTCCAAAATCCCGCTAACATGCCGGGTGGCACGTCAACTTTCTCCGAGCTCCCTTGTGGAATCCAAGCAGCTCCCTAACGTGCTCGTAGGGAACCACTTGTTGGACTCCCTCCAAACGGAATGACAAGCTTTGCACCCCATCATCATCAAGGATGGGTGCAATAGTCATCAAAATTTCCAAGGCGAACCCCAAGTGGGTGTCCACCGATACTCCGTTGGAGAACTGCACCCATCTAAGGTGCCCCAACATATAGTATATGTCGGTGCCAAAACCCAAGGTGTAGAGTGCTTGGTCGTCGAACTCGACGTTGGGCACAAGCCTCTTCTCAAGATTAGAGAGCCTCTCCTCCTCCGATGACAAGATGATGAAGCCGTACGAAGAGTATGTCGGAGTGTAGGGAGGTGGCGCGGTTGAACGGGTCGATCGTCGTGGTGGCGCGGGCTGCTCCTCCGTGTGCCCACGAGGTTCGGTAAACCTCATGGAAGTGCTTCTTGCAGCCCTCATACCACCAAGGAGGAGAGCATCATTCCTCCTCGGTGGTGCCGTATCCGTCTCCATGCTCCGGGGAGACTCGGAAACCGAGTGCCTCCTCGAAGACATGGTTGATGACGGCTTGGACGACGACGAACTCTTCTTCTTAGAGAAGAGACTTGTGGTCTTCTTCCACATGGTTGCTGCACTCTTTTCTTCAACTAAAACTCCGGGTTGCAACCGGTAACTAGGTACTTAAACTCTTTGCTTCGGATGTGGACTTTGAGTGGATTAAGGATGTGGATTTTTTCTTGAGCTATCAAGCTTGGGAAGGTTGGCTATGTCTACGGAGGTTTTGAGCACACAAACTTGAACACACAAGCAAAGGAAGGAGAGGGAAGCTTGCTCGTAGTAAAACGGGAGCCGGGGGCTCCTTATGTAGGTGAGGCCGGCCGGCCCGGGCCGGCCGGCCCGGGGTCCTTCTCGGCTCCTCCCCGCCTCGTCTTTCTTCCAAAGACGATCATTTCACCTCTACAACTTTCCTGCCCGCGTGCTCCACGAGTTGCACCGCCCAAACGCTCTCGTCCACTCCTTTTCTTGCATTATTGGTCCTTCCACTTGATGCTTCATGCTTTGGGTCATATCCATGCTCCCTAGCTCCACTTGCTTCACATACCACCATGAAATTCCTGCAAAGTTGGTGCTTGCTTCCCACCATGCTTGTCCTTTGCATGTGGAATTGGTGAAAGTTGATGAAAGGGAATCCAATGGTGCATGCATGATTAATTCAAACTAGATTGCCTCCATTAAGGTGTGTTTAAGGTTAAGCACTCCCCTAATTCGAAATTTCAAATATTTTTCAGAGCCATGCAAGAGCTCAAACATAATTTTAGAGAAGTTTTTAAACCATTAAAAACAAATGTAAGTCGAAACTATTTTTCGACTATGTTGATTTCGGTCTCACCGGTATAGTTTGCCTTCATCGGTTGAGAGCAAACATTTCCCGGCTTGATCATGGGGGCATAGGTTTAGGTTCTAATTTTGGCTAAATAAGAAAGATTTTGAATAAAACAAAATTAGAATAGGCTTAGAAAAATTCTAATCCTAGAGAAACCAAGGATAAAGATTTTTAAAACCAACCAAAAGTTTTGATTTCTAGGTTCACGCGAGTTCTACCACGTGCTGAATTTTATTAACACTTAAATATAAATTGTGGCTCTACTCGTGTGGTTTTAGCATGAAAAATAAGTCAACCTCAGCACCATAATGAGGGTGAAAGGTTGAGTTAGATTCTGAAATTATTTGGTTGAGGTTTCTCAAAAAGAAAAGAACAAACAAGCACATAGGAGGGTTCATGCAAAGGGTTTATGATAAAGCAAACATTCAATCAAGAATTATGTCTCTAATATTGTTCAACCACTTCTAAGTCTAATGTCTTTGCGTAATAAAACTCAAAAACTAAATTATTAAAAATACTCGAAAAACCTGGAATCGGGTTGTCCTCCCGGTAGCTTATTCTTGACTCGACGAAACGGGTTGCCTCCCGCCTAGCGCTTCGTTTATAGTCTATAGCTAGACTTCTTCACTTGATTACTGTTGACGGATAAAACTCGTATCCACCTACGATCCGCAAGTGTACGGACCTACACCTTTTTCACCACGGGATTCCCAAGGTTCTTGTCAATCCGCGGAGCAAGGGGATTACTAGCGCTTAACCAAGTACTAATCTAGTTGAATGGAAAACCTTTGAAAGAGAGTATTAATCTAAAAGTAAAGACAATCTAACCTAAGTTAATCTAAGTTAAGTTGATCAAACAAATCTAGGTTTAAACTAGATGATAAAGGGGTGAACACAAGAGAGTGAGCAAGAAAGATAAGTGTTCCCTCCCTAGGATCTAGGATAACATGGTATGCATCTACTACACGAAAGCGGTAAACCAATCTACCGGGGGTTGTGACCACGGTTTCGCCCTTTCCCTCCTCTCGTACTGTCACTACGCGAAGGTATTCGTGACTAGACCTATGATGGACACGGTATGTTGATGGAATCTATGGGAGTAGCGGATATCATACGCCCGAAATACACGGTAGCTAACCTTAATCATCAAAGCATCATCAAAATGAAAACAATAGATTGAAACCACAAATCGAGTAGCGATCACATAGCATGTATCCATCTAATCCTAGGGATGAACGGAGACATTACCCCATCATCTTACACGGATTGAAGCACACAGGGGTGATGGAGACTCCGGAGAACGTCATCGATGAAGATGGCGGCGATGGAGCTTGGGAACACCCCTAGGCCAGCGGCTTGGAGTCCTCCTCTTGCTTCCTTCTTTCCGCCGGCGTTGATCCTTGCGACGAGCTCATCTAACTCTCTCCCTCATCTTGCGGCGGCGGTTTTCTGGTGATTGGCGTCGGTAGGATGATTTGTTCGATGGGTCGGTCGACGGCGCGGCGGAGGGAATAAATAGATGAACACCTAGGGCAAAGGGGGGACCGAACCGACCCCGGAGTGGGCCGGGTCGGTCGGCCCGGGCCGGCCGGCCCAGTGCCCACTTCGGCCCGGTTCGGCCCCGGTTTCCTCCCCCGGTTGCTTCTCGCGTGATCCCTTATTCGTGTGCACTTGCATGTGGGCCTTTGACGTCGTTTCCTTCACGGTTAAGGCTTGAATCCTTGCTATGCAAGCTTCGCTGTTTTCTGGTTGAGTCCCTGAAGATTTGCACGTTGATGCTTCGGTCCTCGGGTCATTTGGAGTCATGTTCATCACGTGTCTTGACTCTTATCGGGCTTCATGATCTTCTTCCAAAGTGCTTGGTGAACTTATCCCGAAAGTCTCATCTTTAGCGTAGATTTCCTGCATAAACAACAAACTCCAAAATCGACATGCAAGTGTGAACTTGTCATATCATTAGTATGCCTAGTGGCGGGTTAGTTGCAAATCATAATCGAAACCAATGTATAACAAGTACTCTAGGTTGACGGAAATTCACCGTCAACATCTCCCCCATGCTTAAACCTTGCTAGTCCTCGAGTAAGTGGTCCTCGCTTAAAAGGGAAATCAGCGTTGCCTTCCAATGTTATCCCTGCACTTAGTCATTCATGACGAGACAAATTGCTCTCTCTTAAGAATTTATTTTTAAAGTTCAAGTTGTGACCGGCTTCTTTTTCATTATGGAAGATAGACTAACAATAAAGAACAAGCCACATGTAACACAATGCTCTCAAACTTGAGTGAACTTCAAACCATTACCTTGTCACATGGAAGATTTTCAAAAAGATGCATATCCAACATAAGTGAAAATCTCTTGCAAGAGCTCATGGAACACTCATCTCATCAAGTCACTCAAGCCTATACTAGATTATTTTCAACCTACTCTACTCATATGTGATAGTGGAAGGCTTATGTGGAGCTTGGAAGGTTAAAAACAATCCTAGCAAAACATACATCCGAAATATTGTCAAATTAAGAGAGAGGTCTATTGGAATTACCGAGACTCGTCAAAAAGGCCATGGAAAATAAATGTTGGAAAGAGAGAAGGATGAAACACACACATTTAGATAAGTGGACATGTGCAAGTGGCAAATGGATGATCCCGAGGCACGAGTGAAGTCCTCGTTATCGGATTGCACATGGTTGGAAGATTTGAGTATGGATGTGTCATCAAGTCACTTGAGAACTTATGAAGCAAAAAGAACCGAGGAGCATCTTTATTTTTTCTTTATTTTATTTCCTTCTCATTTTTCTCTCTTTCTTTTTTTTCACTTTATTCTTCCTATTTTTCTTACTTTTCTTTTCTTCTTATCATATATTTTTTTCATTTTCTATTTTATTCTCTTTTTTCTTTTGCTCCTCAAAACTTTTTGCAACATAATACTTACATAGCATTTGTGTCAGAGAATGACTCCTCCCCCATGCTTGAACGATGCTCGTCCTCGAGCATAAAAGAGAGGGGCAATGACTGCTAAAGTAAGTATGAATTCCATAATATTGCGGAATATTTGAATCTCCATCGAGAATTTTACTCCATACTCAAATTGGGTTGTGGACAAGGAGGTGATCACAAAAAGATGTTTTTGGTTTAGGGTGGATGCCCAGCGAAGTTTGTGAAATTTTCGATGTGAAAACCCACAATGCATGGACAAAAAGGCTAGCATGAAAAAGTTACACAAAGGAATGACCAGCTTCTTAGTCTCGAACCATAGAAATCAATCCTAATCCAACTCATCAAAACATATGTTTGCAATTTACGGGTTTTGTTATCATAAAACATATATGTATATGGCGTTGGTAGGTAGAACTTTGCAAGAGCATCACAAATATGTAGATAGCATAAAAGTTAAGTTTTCATAAAAACAACAAGTTATCCGGCTATCCATAAACTTAAATCAAAGAGCAAAGATATGTATGTGGGTCTAGAGCATAGTCATTTCACCTCCACAAATAAAAGAGCCGGTATTTAAATTAATTTCAGATCATATTATATAGAGCAATTAGCCAAGACATGTATAACTTCATGTAGGTAAAACAAAGCGGCAACCTTCATCATCTTTCCGTAAGCATAGGCAATATAGAACATCGAGGTGAACACATGGTCATGCTTATCTATTGAAAGTAAAAAGAAACCTAGGTTGTCCTCCTAGTAGCCATGTTATTGTTTGAAGAGAAAAACAAAAGGTTGCACCTAGTTGATGTTGAAGGCATACTTACAAGCATTTGTGTTTGGAAAAGAGAAGGTCCATGGAGATGTTACCATCTTTTGTAAACCTTCGTTGCCTTCGGCATCTCCATGTATCGATGTGGCTTTTGCTTTTGTCTTGATTTATTAATGCTCCTAAACTTCTGAATTTGATCTTGTATGCTTAATGGAGTCATTGGTCACCCTTCTCTTCAATGTTGTCATCACCATCTCCTCTTTCTTGTTCTCATCATCTCCTTGCTGTCTCTTTTTCATGGATTTCCCCCTTTGTCCAGAACAGAAAATATATCGAAATATAGCTCTATTGAAAATTTTATGAAATTACCTTTCCAACGTGTGGTCATTCATCGAAAACGGAGTTCAAACAAGGGAGCTATGTCCGTTTTACTTCAGCGCTGCGTGCTGTCCAAAACTGATTTCAGGACGTGTTGCACTCGGTGATTCGGGCATAACCGCTTGTAGGAACCTCCGATTGTCTTGATTCTTGATTTGTTGGAATCGTAACTTCATGGGGCTTCTAAATATCCAAAAATATCCAGTGTTTTCCCTTCGAGACCATGCAGAATTTTGATGAGATCGATAGCTTCTCGCGCATTGATCCGGTGATGTTAACGATCTTGATCATTCTATCTTCTAGAACGTCATGTTGCACTTCTGTGTTGAAAATTCAGGGTCTCCCCCATGCTTAGCATTTTGCTAGTCATGGAAGAAGAAGACAAAGTACTTCTTAGCCATCCTTCAAATTCCTTGTAGTGAGAGTCTTTATCTTGCCTGTAAGACGTTTTAAACGCACATTCTACCCCCAAGGTGACGGTTGGGAGTAGATAGAATTGCCAACAATCCAACAATGTCTCCTAAGATTCTTAACTTGTGGCATAATTAGTTTAATGAGGAATAAAAATCTAATGAGTGTACGTGGTGCAAGGTGTGTATGCACATGATAGGAAAGCATATAAACAAAGACAATGTTTTCACCTAGTTCTAAACACCATGTTTACAACTAGGTTGCCGAATTTCTCCATGGCCATAAAGGTTTATATATCTAGGGTTAAAACACCATGTCTATCCCTAAATCAATAACCCTTATAGCACAAGGAAAATTAAGCGCATTGCAGAGCTTATAAACTAACCAATGCAACATGAAAACATATGAAAAGCTAGCAAGGTTTATCGAACTTAATGATGATGGTCCGAAATCATGTTTAAACACCACGTTTACACAAGATCACAAAAGGAAAATGCCCAGCTGGAGCATTAACATGGATATGAAAGCATACATCATTAAGTATATAAAACAACCAAGCCAACTATGTGCAAAACATGTATATGCAAAGAAACATCACGTTGATAACAAAATGCAATGCATGCAAATAAATAAATATGAGCATGAACATGATGGTGGTTCTAAAAAGAAAACTAAACTTAGATTAATAACCACAAGTTGATCATCATAAGATGGTGCCATTCTTTATTCTCTCTAAGAAAGTAGTAAAAATATAAAGAAACGGGTTGCCTCCCGAAAAGCGCTTCATTTAAAGTCATAGAGCTCGACTTTCTCACATACCTTCTTTTCGTTGCATAGCCATGGCCCTTCATGTAAGAAGAAAAGGTACCAATGCAGCTTTAATTTACTTCCCATGTTGTGCTTGATCACTTATAGAAGACTTGCCCAAACCATCCTTTTGTTTCATCGTTATCTCCTTCTCTATCATCCTTCGGTGCTGCCTTCACTCTATTATTTTTTTAATGTCCAGAACAGAAAGTATACTCAAGATCTACTCCATTGCACAGTGCACAAAATTTCCTTTCCAACGAATCTTCATTTTCTCAAATCGGACTCCGGACAAGAGAGTTACGTCCGTTTTACTTCGGCGATGAAATCTGTCCTGAAATTTCAGAACGCACAACGCTCAATGTTTTCTCCATAACTCCTTGCACGGGTCTTCAAACTTGTTGGTTCTTGATGAGTTGGAATGATAATTTGATGGAGCTTCTGAATATCTCATTTTCTTCATTTGTACACCTCTGAACAAGCTCTCAAATTGATGAAGACAGCAGCATCCATCGCGGGATTCGGAGAGGTTGATGATTTATCTTGCAACTCTTTTAGGCATGACTTCTTTTTTCATTATTCAAGCCTTGTCTACATGGTTAGTGAAAATCGGGCCTTTCCCGGCATATGATTCTTTAAGGTCATTAGCTTGACCAAGCGCAAAGCATGATTGAGATTTACAAAACTTATTGTAAACATACGCGTCCATAATTAACACCACATGTGAATTGTAGCAACAAGTCAAGGTGTAAATAAAAGAAGCATATGTTTCATGCATAGCACTTAGCTCATCATTAGGCAAAGGTTGTTTAGGTGTGAGATTAATTGGATCAAAAATAAATGTTTCCTCTTTTTCATTCTCAAGAAAATCTAGCCTATCAACATGATCACTATTGGAACAAGGCATAAAATTTAAACTATCATTCATACTATTGGTTGGGCATGAGTATTTGAATTTATCAACATCAATACCAATAATATCTTGAGATTTCAGCGTGTACCTTGGCCTTAGAGATTTTTCAACAAGAGTGATATTTGGTTCATCAAGCGGTGTTGAAGGCGAATCGATCTCAACAAGTGTAGTTGCCTCTTCATCACCATCTTGCAGTTTCTTCAACTCATCATGTGGAACATGTAATCCTTCAACTATGTACGCATTCATCTCTTCTTTGAAGTCTTCTTTATCAACTAGATCTTCATCTTCAAAGACTTGTATGTTGCTTTCTTTATCTCCCGTGTACCACATGTCGTCAAGATCGCTCATTGTTGATTCACTCTTTCCTTCATCCTTGAGTACTTCCATGTCTTGATTTGCTAGTGTGTAGGCTTCAATAGCACACAAGCTATCATCTAGCTTGAGTCCTATCTCCTCCCATTTATCCTTTGAGTCACTAGGCTCATCACGGTTGTACTCTTCTCTTCCTTCATCATAAATCTTTGAGTTGTCAAACCGGTCGATCCATCCTTCATCTCCTTCTTCTCTTTCTTCTTCAAACATCTTTTGGATCGACTCTCCACTCATCTCTTGATCAAATATATGTTCAACTAGTTTGGCAATGTGTCGGCGTTCCTCCTTCCTTCGGTAGTTAATTAGTGGGGCGAAATCAACTTGAACCCAACTGGATTGAATGAACTCCGCCAATGGTCTAGCATTCCACATACTTCGGCCTACATTCATGTTAGTTTCAACATTTTTAACATCCGAAACGACTTCTCTTACCTTGGGAAGTGGATCTTCACTTTCTTGTATGGTCGGTTCATCTTCCTTGACCTCTGGTTCATCTTTTTCAGAAATTTCAGCAAGCACCTTGGGCTTGCTTTTGTCATTTTGCTCCTCTCGACAACATCTTTGCCAATCTCGTAGTGTTCTTTGTCCATTGCTTATCCTTTGTAAGATTTGTGCGGCTTCACTAATTGTTTTATCCAATATATCACCGCCTGCACACATGCTTACAAAACGAGACGAGTTAGGGGTTAGTGAATTATAAAAGGTATGCAACATCAAGTCACCGGAAAATCCCAAGTTCGGGCCTCGCTCAAGTAGTTCATTAAATCGGTCCCATGCTTCATCAATTCCTTCATCCTCTCTTTGCTTGAAAGTGAGCACTTGCCTCCTTAAGTCTTGGACCTTGCTTATGGGAAAGAACTTCAAAAGAAACTTCTTCACTAGCTCATCCCAATTTCCTTTTGCTTCAACGGACGCAAGTGTGTACCATCTTCGCGCTTCATCTTCGAGAGAGAACGGAAAAAGATTCCACTTGAACCAAGCGGCCGGAACT
Organism: Cenchrus americanus; assembly: GCA_947561735.1. NCBI lineage: Eukaryota > Viridiplantae > Streptophyta > Magnoliopsida > Poales > Poaceae > Cenchrus > Cenchrus americanus. The sequence continues at coordinate 59,990,980 of OX387241.1, forward strand.
CCTTTTTGTTGCACCGTGTTGCATAACATCGTGAATTCCTTAATGTGTCTATATGGGTTGTCATCCTCCAATCCTCTAAATGGTTTTGTCGCCACTAACTTGACGATTCCAGGCTTCACTTCGTAGTGGGTTGTAGCAAACGTCAAATCTGATTTTTGCATCTCAATGTTTTCCATTGACGGCATTGCTAGCTCCCTTAGCGACATCTCTTCGTCTTCCAATGGTGAGGTGAACAAATCCATCTAGGCACAAGAAAACTAGAAAGAAAAACAAAAAAGTTTTTTTTCTTTCTTTTAGAAAATAAGGGTTAGGTGTTAGTAATCAACAAAATTAATACTAGATTAAACGTAGCAAACTGGCTTGCTCCCCGGCAACGGCGCCAGAAAAAGGGGCTTGTTGACGGATAAAACTCGTATCCACCTACGATCCGCAAGCGTACGGACCTACACCTTTTTCACCACGGGATTCCCAAGGTTCTTGTCAATCCGCGGAGCAAGGGGATTACTAGCGCTTAACCAAGTACTAATCTAGTTGAATGGAAAACCTTTGAAAGAGAGTATTAATCTAAAAGTAAAGACAATCTAACCTAAGTTAATCTAAGTTAAGTTGATCAAACAAATCTAGGTTTAAACTAGATGATAAAGGGGTGAACACAAGAGAGTGAGCAAGAAAGATAAGTGTTCCCTCCCTAGGATCTAGGATAACATGGTATGCATCTACTACACGAAAGCGGTAAACCAATCTACCGGGGGTTGTGACCACGGTTTCGCCCTTTCCCTCCTCTCGTACTGTCACTACGCGAAGGTATTCGTGACTAGACCTATGATGGACACGGTATGTTGATGGAATCTATGGGAGTAGCGGATATCATACGCCCGAAATACACGGTAGCTAACCTTAATCATCAAAGCATCATCAACATGAAAACAATAGATTGAAACCACAAATCGAGTAGCGATCACATAGCATGTATCCATCTAATCCTAGGGATGAACGGAGACATTACCCCATCATCTTACACGGATTGAAGCACATAGGGGTGATGGAGACTTCGGAGAACGTCGTCGATGAAGATGGCGGCGATGGAGCTTGGGAACACCCCTAGGCCAGCGGCTTGGAGTCCTCCTCTTGCTTCCTTCTCTTCGCCGGTGTTGATCCTTGCGACGAGCTCATCTAACTCTCTCCCTCATCTTGCGGTGGCGGTTTTCTGGTGATTGGCGTCGGTATGATGATTTGTTCGATGGGTCGGTCGACGGTGGCGGAGGGAATAAATAGATGAACACCTAGGGCAAAGGGGGGACCGAACCGACCCCGGAGTGGGCTGGGCCGGTCGGCCCAGGCCGGCCGGCCCGAGCCCACTTCGGCCCGGTTCGGCCCCGGTTTCCTCCCCCGGTTGCTTCTCGCGTGATCCCTTATTCGTGTGCACTTGCATGTGGGCCTTTGACGTCGTTTCCTTCACGGTTAAGGCTTGAATCCTTGCTATGCAAGCTTCGCTGTTTTCTGGTTGAGTCCCTGAAGATTTGCACGTTGACGCTTCGGTCCTCGGGTCATTTGGAGTCATGTTCATCGCGTGTCTTGACTCTTATCGGGCTTCATGATCTTCTTCCAAAGTGCTTGGTGAACTTATCCCGAAAGTCTCATCTTTAGCGTAGATTTCCTGCGTAAACAACAAACTCCAAAATCGACATGCAAGTGTGAACTTGTCATATCATTAGTATGGCTAATGGCGGGTTAGTTGCAAATCATAATCGAAACCAATGTATAACAAGTACTCTAGGTTGACGGAAATTCACCGTCAACAATTACTCCGGATCAACGCTCTTTGCGGGCGTTGCAATCTTGGGTACCCACTTCCGCACCATCTTGGGCACGGGCTTGTCTTCCGGCTTAGTCGGCTTAGTCATTTTTTTGGTCTTTACAGGCGGCTTCTCTTCCTTTGTCTTGACGGATGCAACACCTTCTTTGATTTTCTTTACGTTCATTTTTTCGGCTCCTTCTTCTTTTTCAGCCCCTCCGTTCGTTTTGGTTCTCCCTTCACTCCAATCATGTTGCATGCCTCGATTCTTGGACGGAACTTGAAGGAACTCCTTTCTCCGTTGATATCGAACATGATCTCCCCCTTGCCAACATCAATAGTAGCTCCCACGGTCTTGAGGAAAGGCCTCCCTAGGATGAGCGGCGGCTTCTCCCTCTCTCCCATCTCGAGCACAACGAAGTCGACGGGGATGAAGTGGTGTCCGACCTTCACGGGTACATCTTCAGCAATGCCCAAGGGATAGCGAATGGAGTTGTCTCCCAACTCCAAACATATTCCCGTAGGCTCCATTGGTAGGCGTAGCTTCTCGAACACATCCCTCGGCATGACACTTACACTAGCTCCAAGGTCGCATAACGCCTTCTCGAAGTTGAAAAAACCAACCGAACATGGAATTGTGGGGCACCCGGGGTCTTTTTGCTTCTCTAGCCCATTAGCAATAGCGGCATTACACTCCTCGGACATCTTGACATGATCTACCCGAGTGTTGCTATCTCATATTTATTTGCAAGTATATCTTTAAAGTAACGAGAATATGTAGGTACTTGTAGGGCATCTAGTAATGGCATGTTGATGCTAAGTCTACGCACAACTTCCACAAACTTCTCAAAGTGGTTGTCAAGTTTACCGTGGAAGAAGCGTGGCTTGAGTTGCGGTATCCTCGTGTCTTCCTCCGGCATCTCAAATTCGGGTTCCTCGGCGACGATCCCCGTAACCTTCTCTTTAGCAACTCCTTCCACCTCGGTGGATGGTTTAAGCTTCCTTGCTCCCGCGGAACGTTCCGGATCTTCGGTCTCCTTCCCCGAACGTGTTTGAATGGCCTTCGCCGATTCGGGACATTTGGGTTGTCCCGGAAGCTTCCCTTCATCATTAGTGAGGCGCCCCGCAAGTTGTCCAACTTGCGTCTCGAGCATCTTCATCATGTTGAGCACTTGATGATTGGAACTTCCGACCTCCGTCACTTTGCTATCGATGTTCTCCAACACCTTGTCTATGGTCTTGAACTTGGTGACGGTGTCCTTGTTGATCTTAGCTTGCTCATCCATGAACTCCTTCAATTGTATACGAAGTCTGTCGGTGCGGAATATGGTCCCGACACTAACCAAGAGATAGCGCCGAGGTCTATCCCTCAATGGTTGATGCTAAGCAACAAGTGACACGGGGTTTTTATCCCGGTTCCGCCGAGGGGGCCGTACGTCCAGCAGGGGTGTGCTCACGGCACTATATTGCTCAGCACCGGGGGTGCCTGTAGTGGGGCTGCTACAAGCGAGGCGGGAGAGGAAGCGTGGCTTCCAAGTCCCTAGTGGAGTGGTTGAAGATGTTGTGGAAGAATTAGAGAGTGAGTGCGCAGCGTATGTCAAGGGCTCTTGGTCTATGGCCTTGAGTGTGTCGCTGTTCTGTGTCTCTTCTCCCCCCGCGGCTGGGGGGTTCGTCCCCCTTTTATAGATCAAGGGGGGGCGAACTACATGCATGCCGCGCTATCTAGCTACGTGGAGAAGCACGACGTGCTATTCTGGAGAATGGGCGGCCATCCGGGCGATCCTTGCAGCGATCCGGTCATCATGGCCTGACTTGTACCCGAACAGTGGCAGTTCGAGGGTAGGAGAGCAGCGGATGGTGGTGATGTCCTCTGATAGGCTCGAGGGAGGTGCTGACGCAGGCCCGTACGGCGTACAGGAATAGTCAGAACGGCGTTCCTTCCCGACGCGCTTCACGGGGCTGGAGTCGTTGCTACAGGGCCCGGTGTGCGCCCGCACGCGCGGGCACGGCGGGCACGCCGTTGCGGTGGCGGGGATGGCGGTCCACCGGCCTAGCGCCTCCACCTAACCCCCGTAGGGTCACAAGAAAGTGAATCGAGGGGTGCGCCGGCCCCCTTTCGAGGGCTCGGCGCGTTAGCCGTACTAGGGCGTGCGCACGGTGTCACGGGACCGACACCGGCCGCACCGCACGCTCCCCCTCCCACGGTGGCGGGGATGGGCTCCTCCCCGGGGAGTAGGGGCGGCGGCACCGGGGGTGCGAGCCCCCGGCGCATGATGGCGCCGTCCGCGCGCGTCGGGCGTTAAATGCCCGTGTACGGGGCCGGCGCACGCGTGAGGGGCACCCTCGAGCGTGGCGGACCCCGGCCGAGGGCGGGCGTACCCTCGAGCGAGGCGGAGCCCGCTCGAGGGAAGTGCTGCCCCTCGAGCGGGGTGGTGCCCGTCCGAAGGGAGTGCTGCCCCTCGAGCGGGGCGAAGCCTGTTCGAGGGGATACTTTCGTGGGCCGCCTCGATGGGCTGTCGGAGTCCCTGTGGGCTGTGTCCTGCATGGTTAGGTACCTGCATGGTTAGGCTTAACGTATTTGGGTTTCGTTGCGGGTTTTAAGTGAGGTTTTCCCCATTGTTTAAGGGGACCCCTAGGGCAATCCCCGACAGAAGCGGAACCGCGTTAGGAATAGATGATCTTGCATTAAATTGAGGCCTACCTTGCCCGTAGCGGAAGTTCGGCAATTCTCCCTTCCTCATGTAGTCGAGCACTTTGGCTTCCTCCGGACAATCTTTGCGGACATGGCCATACTCTCCACATTCTTCACATGTGGACCTTGCTTCAGCGGCCTTCAAGTCTTGAGCCTCTTTCTTTTCCATCTCCATCTTCTCCAACCTCCTCATGAGCGAGTCGATCTTGCCTTCAAGTATGTTCTCCTTCTCTACTTTCAAGACTCCATTGACGTTTCCCGTGGGTTGAACCGGATGTAGGCGCCCGGACGACGCCCACGTGTCATTATCCGCGACCTTCTTGAATAGAGTGAAAGCTTCCGTCGGTGTAAGTTCGATGATGGATCCTCCCGTCGATGCATCGATGATCGTCCTTGACGCCATGGTGAGTCCTTGATAGAACTTTTGCACGAGGTCTTCCTTCGGGAACTTGTGATGTGGAACCGCCCGAGTGTACTCGTTGAAGCGCTCGAATGCCTCCGAGATAGTTTCCGTAGGATATTTAACAAAGGTGGCAATCTTATTACGCAAGCTTTGAGTTTTACCCGGTGAGTAGTATTCCTTCATGAAAGCCTTCATCAACGTGTTCCAATTTTGCACCGTCTCCGCCGGTTGAGAGTGGAACCATTGCAAAGCCTTCCCGAGTAGTGAAAACGGAAAAAGCCTTGCCCTCATTTGATCTTGAGTCACACCATCCATGTTGAAAGTCTGACATAGTTGAATGAATGCTTGGAGGTGAAGGTTCGGATCCTCTTTACCGGTGAAGGGTGAATGTTGCACCATGCGGATTGTTGAGGTCTTGATCTCGAACGGTCTTCTGATCTCCTCAAGGTTCAAGATTTGTAGGTCGATGATGTCTGGGGTGCATAGCTCCCAATCTTGCGTTCTTGCGGTGGTTGGTCACCCATCGGTGGAAGTCGATTCTCCCGAGGACTTTGAGGTGGTGAATTCTTCGGAGATTCCAGCGATCCTTTGTCTTCCGACTTCGAATCTACAAAATCCAGCATTTTAGCTTGATGTGCTTCGTGTCTCCTTAGCCTGTAAAGTTTTTCTGGATCATCCACAAAATTATTGGGTTTGTTGGAGAGGTAGCCGTCCATCTCCTGTTAGGGTTAGCAATAAACAAAGTATGCAAAAACTAGAAAGTAAAACAAATCTATAAAAACTAGGGTTAGACAAACTAGATTAGATGTATTTTGAGGATGATCAAAATTTAGTAGATGCAAAAATAAAAACAAAGAGAAAACTGAAAATTACAAAAAGGCAATAAAAAACCAAATCTTGATCACTTGTTCCCCGGCAACGGCGCCAGAAAAAGGGGCTTGGTGACGGTTAATAATTGTATCAAAGTTCGTTTGTGACTTGCAAGTGTACAAGTCTCCCGTCGTAGTCAAGGGACCCTTCTTCCCTCGAGTGGTGAACCCAAGGTATCGAATCCGTGGAACAAATGTGTGACGCAAAACTTAATCTAATAAAGCCAAGTAACTACAATCTTCAATAAAAGAAACCCTAATGCATCTAAGTAAAAGACACGAAACGAATCTAATCTACTAAAGACCGGAGAAAACAAAGTAAGATTGTGTAGATAACCCGATCTAGAGGGATCGGGGTAAGCCTTTTGTTGAAGTTCCAAGCAAGAGAAGAAATAGCAAATCGAATCTTAATAGAAGCCTCTTTAAATCGTGGTTTCCCGTCCAAATCCGAAAACATCCGCCTTTCGGAACCCCCGTTCTGTCACAACGTATCCCTATTCATGCGGGGAGCTTAGGGCGAGTCAAAAGACAAGTCGAGATTCTTTCGGAAGATCCGGCGTGTACCTCTAGCCACCGCGGCTACAAGAACACCCTATGTAATCTATCTCGAGAATAGAATTGGAATAAGCAAAGCCGATCGAAAAATGAAATCTTCGAGGAAACACTTGATCGCTAGGAAAAGATTCAACTTGATAATTCAACTATAACAATGATACATACACAAGATCACCACCGGGATCCTTCCTTGATCTTGCTTCTAGCTCCGGAACTCGACGTGGTCTTCCGTGCAAGGTTCCCACGTCGGCTAGGGAAACCCTAGTCAACTAGCTCGACCCTCTCCTCTCCGAGATGGTGTCCCTCTCTTCTCTCGCTCCTCGGCGGCCGATGACGAATTCTTCTCTCGCGTGGCTCTCGGTCAAGGGGCTATAAATAGCCCGATTGGCGGCTAGGGCAAAGGAGGGGGCAAATGGGCCCCGGATGGGCCTGGGGCGCACCGGACCGGGGCCGGCCGGCCCGGGCCCATCTAGGCCCGGCCCCCGAGGGCTCCTTTGCTCTACGTCGGTTCCCTTGCTTCCCGGATGTTTCCCCCTTCGCATGTAGGTCCATGTCGTCGGTTCTCTCCGAATTGGACTCAACTCCTTGTCTTGCAAGATTCAACAGCTTCTTCGGTCGGGTCCTCGCGATCGTCGTCTTCTCGGATCAAGTCCCTGGCTTCTTAGAGTTAAGTTTGCTTCGTTGCATGACTTGTACGGGGCTTCAAGGTCTTGTCATGAGGTGCTTGATGAACTTATCCCGAAAGTCTTGCATTCAACACTAAAACCCTGCATAAACATTAAAATCCAAAACCGACATGCACACGTGAACTTGTTATACCACGGGGGTTAGTACCAATGGATAAGGTATAAAACTCATGCCAACACCGAAGGTAAACTCATGGCTAGGTTGACGGATTTTCACCGTCAACACTGTCGAACTCGGGATTAAGCGCCTCGAGATCAGAGGCGACTCGGAGCTGGTCGTGGATCAAGTCATGAAGCACAAGAACTATGTCGACCCGAAGATGGCGACGTACTGTCAAGCCGTACGAGATCTGAAGGGCAAATTCCACAGCCTCGAGCTGCACCACGTGCTACGCGACTACAACAAGGCAGCCGACATACTCGCAAAGACTATCCAGTTGAAGCCTAGTTCCTCACGGGGTCTTCGCGGGTGACCAACATGCGCCATCCGTACAAGCAGAAGGCGAGAAGCCACTCGAGGTGTCGGAGCCCGAGGTCATGGAGATTGATCAGCCACAAGAAGTGAACCTCGCGGATCCCGACTGGCGGTTCCCAATCCTCGAGTGGCTAGTCGAGGGGAAGCTCCCCTCCGACCTGACAGAGGCCCGGCGCATCGCCTGCCAAGCAAAAGCATTCGTTCTCATTGACAGCGAACTCTTCGAGGATACTCATGCAGTGCATCCTCATGCAGTGCATCCTCGGGGATCAAGGCCGCGAGTTGTTGCAAGAGATACATGCCGGCACCTGCGGTCACCACGCTAGTCCGGGAACACTTGTCGGGAAGGCTTTCTGACAAGGATTCTACTGGCCCACGGCGGTCGCTGACTCAAAGGACATTGTGTGCCGCTGTGAAGGGTGCCAGTTCTACGCTCGACAAACTCACCTCCCGGCGCAAGCGCTGCGGACAACCCCCATCACGTGGCCCTTCGCCATCTGGCACCTCGACATGGTGGGGACACTCCGATAAGCACCCGGGGGCTTCACCCACCTCCTCGTAGCGGTCGACAAGTTCTTGAAGTGGATTGAGGCCCGGCCGCTCCGAAGAAGTGGTCTCGTTCTTCACCGACATCATCTATCGCTTCGACATACCCAACACGATCATCACCGACAACGCCACCCAGTTCATGGGGAAGAAATTCCTCAACTTCTACAATGACAACCACATCCGTGTGGACTGGTCTGCTGTTGCTCACTCGAAGACGAACGGGCAAGTCGAGAAGGCAAACAGCATGATTTTGCAAGGTCTGAAGCCAAGAATCTTCAAACGGATCGACAAGTTTCGAGCAAGATGGGTAGCCGAGCTGCCGTCCGTGCTGTGGAGTCTGCACACCACACCGTGTCGGGCCACGGGGTTCACACCTTTCTTCATGGTGCATGGCTCCGAGGTGGTCGTACCCACAGACATCGACTACGGCAGCCCGCGAGTACGGGCTTATACCGAGGAAGGGAATCAAGTCGCGCTCAAGGACGTGATCGATCAACTCGACGAGGCACACGACATAGCATTGCTGCGAAGTGCCAAGTACCAGTAGGCGCTGCAGCGCTACCACGAGCGCAACGTGTGCCCCCGCGAGTTCCATGCCGAGGATCTCGTTCTCCGACGAGTCCAAGGCAGCAAGGATAGGCACAAGCTATCGCCACCTTGGGAGGGGCCGTTCATCATCCATGAGGTGCTCCAACCAAGGACATACAAGATCCAGTACAAGGACAGGAGAAGCGTCTCCAACACATGGAACATCGAACACCTGCGCCCGTTTTACCCTTGAGTAAATGATCAAACCTCGTACATCAATAAATAAATGTTGCATGCCTTGTTCACATGTCTCTGAGTTACGAACTTATCTTTGGCTGTGTTCACATGTTTGTGACAACACTTGGGGCTGAGCAGCGAGCGTCTTTGCACCAGTGCAAAGACGCTCCCTGCTCGAGGGCTACCCGGGGCACGATGCCCTCCTCGTTCCTTGTTTTTTCGAAATTTTTCAAAAAAAATCCCGACAACTGTGTCGAGACCAATCACACGAGTGAGAAGTTTTTTGACAGAAACTCGATCTCGCGAAAAGTAAAGATGACGGCCTGCGTGGAAGGAAGGAATGCTACTCGTTCAAAGCTCCTAGTGCTTACGCCCCCGCGGCTACGACACGAAGACTTGCGAGTACTCCTTGAGTTCTCAGGTCTTCATTCGATCTCTTTTCAAAAAATACTCGAGTGACCGTTGGGACTCTGGTCCGAAAACACGATTTTACAGGTGAAATCCCGATAAGTTATCTCCCAAACCTTCCGAGTTCTCGGGGGCTGCAAACGAGTGGTTGCACTTAGCGGATTAAAGAGGCCATGCCTTTCGACTCCTACGCCTCTGTGGCTCCAAAGTGTGGTTTGGTCACTTCGATTCTCTAAGCCCAACTGCGAGGTGCTGCAGTTGCCCTCGAGCACTCGGAAGTAATCAGGGAGTAACGCAATTCAAATAAAGTACTTAGCTACAGATCTGGTAGCCCTATAACTTGTTCAAGTTGTTACATGACATAATTCATGGTACAATTAACTTGAGGGCCCCGGAACATCTGGGTCCTCTAATTCGTCTCGTGGCAGCAGCTCCAGGTCCTTTAGGGTGGCGTCGGCCATGTCACGGGCGAAGGCAGCACAGTCTTCCTCCAGCTCATCACACTGGTCATCAGAGACACCAGGGGCCCAACCGTCGCTCAGCGCCGTGCGATCCAGCCCCTAGTAGTGCGACTCGAACTTGGCAAGGACCCGGTGCACCGCACGACGGGCCGTTGACAACTCAAGCTCTCGCACCACGCCGGGGAGGCGCCCGACCTCTTCAATCAGCGTCTTAGGCGTCATCGGCCCAAGCGACACGCTGAGCCCGGCCATGGCCGAGCTCATCACCCTTCCGAGCTTGGCGATGTCCCTGATGGCCTTCTGGCTGATGGCCTACGACTTGCACTGAGTGTCCCGAGCTTGGCTCAGGGCGGCTGCATCCTGCTCTCGGGACACCTGCGACTACTCCAACTTGGTCTTGGTCTCTGAAAAGCGAACAAGAACGAGAAGTTATGGTGAATCCACAGAAAAGGGGAGGACAAAGTCGAGACCCGACACTCACTCTGAAGCTGCTCCAACAAGCGACTGATGGCGCCTTCCTTCTCGATGACCTTGAGGAGGGCGGCGTTCCGCTCCTGCTTCGCCTCCGCCAACTTCGTGACCATCCCGGCGTGGATCGTGCGTGCCCCTGCGACTACGACCAACAAGTCAAAATGCGATGAAGAGCTAGCAGGGAGCGAAGCAGAGAAAGAAAGTGACCACGCAACTCACCTCCAGCTCACACACCCTCGCCTCCAGCGTCGCCTTCTAGCAAGCGGCGGCCTGGGCGACGTCCCGGGCGTCGGTCTCGGTGGTAGCTGCAGAGGTCTTGGCCCTCTCGGCGGCCTCCTCAGTAGACGTTGTGGCCGCTCGAAGCTTCTCGACCTCGGTCTCGGCGAGCGCAAGCCTCGACGCCAACGAGTCCCACTCGGTGGCAGCTGCGGCGGCGGCGGTCTAGGCGGTGGTGGCGCGATCCTCCGCCGACTGGCGGGCGGCTTCAAGAGACGTTCGCGCAGACGCCTCGCTCGCCACAGCAGTGGCCACCACCACCCAGGCTACGACAAGCTGCATCTCCAGCTGGGTCTTTTCCGCACGAAGCTCTCGTACCGTGCGGGCCTACCTCCGACCTAATGACGCGAGGGTCTGCCTCGAGCGAAACAAAGATAAGTGGCATCTATCGAAAAGATCAAGGAACCGAAGAGACAAGTCTTAAACAAGAAAGCTTACCAAGGTCGCGGGGAGGATCAGCTCATCGAAGGCGCGGCGTGCCCAATTCAATCCGCGCTCCAGAGTGTTGCGCGCGGCGACCTCTTCGTCATCCCTCGGCGTTGTCGCCGGACTCAGAAGTGGCCGCCCACGAGGTGCTTGCGAGCTCGAGGGTCTGGGCTTCACCACCCGCCGCACCCTGCAGCAAGGCTGCGCCCGCACCCTCCTCGACCTCATGGATCTCCAGGGAGGCAGCTCTTGCCGTGTCCAGTGGAGCGACATGCTCCTGAAGGGCCCCGGCGGGCTCATCCGGCACGACGACCTCATCAGCGTCGGCGGCGACCGAGCGGGGCGACGACGACCCCGCCTCTCCGACAACACTCTCCGTCGCACGAGCCGCTACGGTGGCGACTGTGGGTTTGGCTGCCTCTACTGGCTGGGGAGGGGTGCCTCCTGGCCCACACTGGTCGGCGGCGGCGCGGACACGACCGTGACCGACTCCGTGCCGGCCGCGGACTCCTCGGGAACCGCTTCCGCCGCCTCTGACGCGGCGAGGGGAGCAAAGCCGCCAGCACGCTTGTATTGGTGCAGTGCCCGCGAAACCAACGCGGTCATCTCCAATATGGACGGCTCGGCGAACATCCGTTCTGCCGCCACCTCCAGCATCTCTGCAAGGAGTCAGAGTCGGGGCGATCGGAACCATCGTAGAGTTGGCGGGCGGGCGCCGGCCGCTCCTCCGACCGCCTCGGTGGGTCAACTCGGCGAGGCGTGGCACTTTGCAACCCGACGGCGCACGTCCCGCTGGGCGCCGCGCGAGGGCGGACCGTCCGCTGGTCCTCTCAAACGGGGCGAGCTGCTTGTCGTGAGCTCGACCCAACATTCTTGTCGCGTGTGCCTGACTTTGGCTGCCGCGATAACAACACTTCGGCTGCGCGAGGAGGCGACGATGAGGATGACCCCAACATCTCGCTCCAGTCAACCACTGCGCTAGCAACGTTGCCGCTCCACGACGGCTTGGGCAACGGGTCTTCATCGGAGGAGACGTCACGCTCCCCCGCCTTCCGCCTCTTGATGTGGTCATCATTTCAATCGCGCTTGGCGATCTGGCGTTCCTTGTGCTGCGCCTTGCGCGCGAAGTGCCGCCTCTCCGCCGCCGCCTTGTTCCGGTTGAATATCGCCTCCTCTGGGAGAGGCACCGTGACCGAAACAAGGTGGGCGCACTTCAACTGCAACGACAAGAAGGCATAAAGGTTAGCTGAGGAAGACGAGCTCCGAAAAGATCGACGTCACGACAAAAGCAAACAAGATGCATCAAGGAGACATCAACTCACTTTTTTCCGTCCTCGTGTTGGGGAGCATCGGGAGTAGCCGCGACGGCGACCAGAGGTAGGTTGACCTCCCGATCGCCTGCGCCACGCAGGGCTGGACCTCAAGTGGCGACGGAGGCAATGACGCGGTTATGGTCCCCTCCTAGGGGGCCCGGTTGGCCGTCATCTCGCAGAGGCGAAGCGGCCGCCTATGGAGTGGCACGACTCCTCGGGCGTGATACTGCCCGATCACTTCCGCCAAGGTGACTCCAGCTCCTCGGAGACGCCCCGGCACAGCCCAGTGACCCCTGAGGATCTTTTCCTGCTCCTTCTTCGTGGGGCCATTCGACCAACTCCTCTGCGACTCCGCGATGGAGTTCCCGGTGAACACCGGGAGCGTGAACTCAGGGTCGTTCCGCAGGTAGAACCACCCCTTGTGCTAGCCGTTGTTCGAGCTGGTCAGGGACACCGGGATGTAGTCGTCGCCCCAGCCCTGCTTCATTCAGAAATTGGCACAACCGATCGTCGCCGCTCGGGAATCGTCCTTCAAGCAGGTGATCCTGAAGAAGTACTAGAAGAGGTGCCAATGGGCACTTATTCCGAGGTACCCCTCGCACATCGTGTAACACCCTGATTTCCAGAAATTTGAATTTTTTAAAATTTATTAGCAACCTTAAATCTGTTCTTAAGGACTATAAGGTTTTCCTTAATTTCTTTTAGACATTTAATATTTTCTAAAATAAAACAAATTAATCCTAGGAGTTTAATGTTGCATAGATGCTGATGCATTGTTTTGAAGTGTTTGAATTCAAATTTGCATTTGAATTCATTTATTTGTTGCTTTTCAAAATCAGAAAACCCCTTTTTACTTTTTCTCTCTCCCTTCTATACTTTTCGGGTTGTTTTTGTTTGAGCCCAAATTGTAGAAGTCTGTTGCCGCCCCTCGTACTTCTCCTCCGCGGTCGCTCGCCATCAGCTCAATCCAGCCCAACTTCGCCGGCACGGGCTGTCGCATGAAGTTCGTGGCCGCCCCCTTGTCTCCTCGCCCCAGTTCGCCTTCACTTCGCGGCAGGTCGCGGCCCAACTTCGCACACGGCACAGCTACCGGCCCAACGCAGCCGTTCCACCCTCCGCCGCCCACAACCACTGACAGGAAGGGGCCGCCTGTCATCGCCTACCTCCCGCCGTGGCCAACGCGGACTCGAAGTCCCGGCCGCACCCGACTGCTCTGCGCTGCCATCTTTGCGTGGCCCGCACGTCAAGGCGCTGCCTCGCCCCTATTTAAGGTGCCGTCGCCACCTGGAACCCTACCCGAGATCCGTAGCCAGTCCGAGCAACAGCGCCGCCGAACCCTAACCCTAGCCGAGCGCCGCCGCCATCGACCAAGGCCTCTGGAGCCTCTCTGTCGCCGAGAAGTTGCTCTGAAGCACCACCTGGACGAGAGGAAGCCACCGGTGCTGTGTGTTCGCGTCGCTGCCTTCTCCAGCTCGTGAACGATCTCGCCGGAGTTTTTTCACCACTGTCGTCCGCCCCTTTAAGCCATGCACCGTCGTCTTCGTCGACTTTTGTGCCTTACCTAGCTTCGTAGCGTCGCGTTCTATGCTCTGGTGAAGTCCGTGCGTCGAATCGAGTACCCCAACTCGATTTCGCTCTACACCGGCGAGTCCGCCACCCCCCGCGCCGCCGCAAGCCGCGTCGCCGCCGGCCGGTTGCCACCGCCTGCCGCTTTCATGCGCCCTGGGCCATCGGATCTTGATCCAAGGGACCATATTAGATCTAATCTCGGGTCAACTCAACATATACCGGTCAACCGAAGCTTGAGCCTATAGTTTTGCAAGAAAGCCCATGTGCTTTTAGATTTTAGCAAGCTGGTCCTCCCACCGTGTAAGCTTCCTTACGGTTAGGTCCAGGTTTCTTCAGTTTAGCCCCGAAGTTCTAGTTTTTCTTGCAGATAAGTCCCTGATCTTGCTTAGGCCATAACTTCTTCGTTTTAGCTCTGTTTTTAGCATTCTTTATGTCCACGCGATCGTCTCGACGAGTATATTAGTTTTCTGTTGCTTTTGCTTCTGTTCGAGATGTTTGGTGTACTGTTTCTTAATTACTTGTATTGTATGCGTGTATGTCATTGTGTGGAGCGTAGTGAACGATCAATTCGTGGAGTACGCTGTCGTTGAAGAGCGAGAAGGTTTTGAGCAGCAGCACGCTTGGGTTGAAGGCAAGTCCTTGTTGCATTTCCTTTTGTCCTATTACAACATGCATTTTGAATTACACTGTATTTACTTTTTTGCTTGCATTAATGTGATGGGACCTATGCTAAGGTGCGACTAGTGTTGATTACCCTGTGCCTTGATCAACCGGGTGTTATTTTATGTTGGGTAGTTTTGCTAGCGCATATTTTGGGTGGTTTAATGGAACAAACTTTTAATCTTGATTTACTTTATGTTATTCATGTCATATAAGAACACTATGCTTGTTTAATCGGAACATGGAGCGACCACCTAGGAAAATCGTACAACCACAAGGCACATTGCTCTGCCTTGGCTGAATAACTAGAGACTTTAGTGATGTAGCAACCTTACCTGAAAGGGACAAATGGGGAAGCGTTGACGAAGCATAGACCTACTGAAGGACCAATACGGCGAACCAGAGAGGGGGTGTGAATGGGAGCCGATAAAAATTCTTCTCGAAGGAAATGAAAGCTCCAACAAGACGAGCACGGGTTCCAACACACGTCTCCGACTTACTACCCAAGTTGGCCAAGCCCACGCAGCCACTGGAGTGCTACTGGACCTAAGAACCAACTCCCAACCTCACAGACCTAAGAACGCAGCGGAACACAAAACTCGAGTCTCACTGACCTACACCGGTCAGGCCGATGAGCACCACCGGTCAAACCGGTCCCTAGTGGTGAAACCTGGCGACTTCCACAGAACAGCTTTACACTGGTCAGGTCAGTGCAACACACCAGCCAGACCGGTCCCAGCCAGAAAGCCCCAAAACACCAAACATGCCTACCAAGCTCCAAACTGACCCAAAATCGAAACAGCAGCAACACGAGACAAAAGGTCAAAGCTCAAGTGACCCAACTTCCTATGCCACTTCCACAACTCACTCGAAGAGCCAGCCAAGAAATAATGCTCAACACCAGAAGACTAAGAAAAATCAGCTCGAAACACCTGACCCTTGGGAACGACCATACAGACAAGGTCCCCTCGAGAGTCCAAAATCCGAGAACCACCAGGTCGAAACAACACCTCAAAGCCCTCATCCAACAGCTGGGACACAGAAAGCAAATTGTACCCAAGCGATTGAACAAGAGAAATACGCTTGAGAGTGATCTTGTCACTCACCCTAATCTCACCTTCTGAAAGCACACGCCCACGCCCATTGTCCCCAAAGGTGATGTACCTCCTTGTCACCACCGGGACGAGACTTGAGAACCACCCCTTGTCTCCGGTCATATGCCTCGAGCAACCGGAGTCAATCAACCAAATGTTCTTCAAATCTCCCACCTGAAATTCAAAAACAAGCACGTGAGCGAACAAACGACTCAGCACTGGGGTTAGTACCAAAAGAGTAAAACCAGTGCCGAGCCATTTGCTCAAAAGTGGGGTTAGCACAATCCAAAACATCTTTTCTACCAAAGCTACCTCCACGAACACCACCACGAGGGAACCAGCCCTCTCTAACTGGAGGAGAACCAAAACCACGAAAGGAAAACTGTGGACCGTCCCTCTTCTCCAACTCAAAGCTACGACTCCTCCCATTCCCGTATTGAGCACGAGGGGGAGAACGCCTAGCAAATTGACCTCCTGCAAACTCTACAGCCCAAACACCAGAACCACGACCTCCAGAACCAAACCTAGCACCTGTACGACCACGAGACCCAAACTGCTGCCTATCCAGGCCTGCACCGATCTGACCGGTGCCTCTCACCGGTCTGACCGGTGTAGCTCGGCCAGCAGCACCTCCAACAACCTTTCGCTCTCCCCAAGCCGGAACTGTCCTCACACTAGCCTTGGTCCTGGGCATCTGCACATGAGGCTCAAGTACACCATTTGGAGGGTGGTACTTGTCCTTGTTAGCTCACTCCTTCGCCATTCTCTCCTCTAGCTTCCTCTTGAAGCAAAACTCATCCTTATGGCCATCTCTCCCACAATAGCCACAATGGAACTTTACAAGCTTAGGTTTAGGCTTGGAATGGGGCTGCTCACTTGGTTTCTCTCCACTCAGCTTCTCAACCGGTTTCTCCTCACTATCTTTCTCACTCTCTTTCCCAAAGAACACTTTTCCCGAAGTGCTCACAAACTTGATAGGCTTTTGGAAATCATTTGTTTGTGGAGGTGTAACACCCGAAAATTCCATCACAATAAAATATTGTTAGAAACAAGGCTTAGTTTTTAATTTCTAAGGATTTAATAAATTTGAATAAATAAATTTGCCTTTAATTAAATTAATGTCACACCCGACTTTCCGAAGAAAACCAAGTGCAAGCCTATATGCATGCCAGGATCAAGTTTCATGCATATAGTGACATAAAAGTGAATACAGAAACAGTATCACGTATGAAAAAGAAAGATTATCAGAGATTTACGCTTAATCCTGGAAACGAAGGCTCCAAACATCACGGGCAATCGGCGGGGGTTGCGTACGCCTAGCACCGGCAACATCTTCGCGTCATCTTCATGTAACTTCCTCCTTCCGAGCAACATTGTTTATAGCAAGGGTGAGCACTTGTCGTACTCGGCAAGTGTGGGAAAAAGAATGAATGCAAAGGCTTTATAGTGGGTGGGCTATAAGCATTTAAGCAATTTTAGTTGGTCAAATTTTATTAGCACCTGACTACTAATAAAGTATAAGTTTATACCAACCCACATTAAGCATAAGATAAGAAATACGCCATAAGCACATGGCAGCATAACCAGAGAGAGAGCGATTTAAGTCCATCTTCAAGTTTGATTATCATGTGAGGGTCCAGGCCGCTCTTGACCGTGAGCACGGCTAATCGATTAGTTTTACACTCTGCAGAGGTTGTACATCTTTACCCACAAGTCGCGTAAAAGTCCCGAAGAACTTTAGACCCAACCATGCGATGCCGGCCAAGCATCATACCACACTACCGAGGTGTGATTGCATAGGGACGCTACGAGGCCTTTACAAAGAGTCCTCCCGTGTGTATTAGTCCATAGTAGTATGTCATAGAGGCTATCTTTCGTACCACACTTCTATTACGGACGGTAAGCCATAGAGTCTTCCGTTCCATCACCGCTCCGAATAGAAGAGCCATAAAAGCATTCCTCCGTCCCCAACCTACTATGCGAGTAATAACCACACAAAGACTTCCCTAATTAATCGGCCAAGACCAGAGCCATATAGTCCTTGTGGTTGCACTGTTGTCCTGGGTGGTCGCTCCATGTTCCGATTAATCATATGGTCTTGTATTAAGCAATCAAAGATATAGCATAAAGGTATAACATGATTCATCATTAATGTTCATTAAAACCACCATAACCCATGTATAGCAACTAAGCATAGCTACCCAACATAAAGATAAACCCGTTTGATCAAGGCACAGGATAAATAACACTAGTCAAACCTTAAACATGGGTCCCATCACATTAATGCAAGCATATGCAAAGAGTGATTAAATATAGTTCTTAGGACAAAAGATCAAGGACACACTTGCCTTTAACCAAAGTAATGTCGTTGCTCAGAATATCTTCAACTTCAAGCTCTTCCAAGCTTCTCGAACGGCGTTCACTCTAAACGCATCAATCATCGGGCACAAACATACACAAAGCAAACAAACACATATACTAAGAACAAAGCACCAATCAAAAGAAACTTTAAAAGAACGCACTAAAGGAGAGGCTTGATTAGATGGATCACTAAAGAACACAAACCGTGCTTGGAAGGGAAAAGCTTTGTTTGCTTTAAAGAGATGGTTGTGAGAGATTGAGCATGAACTGGAAAGATTACACTCAGATTGAGCTGAGAAAAGAACGTCTAACGAACGTTTTGCATATATGAGAGAACAACGATATGAGCTAGGTTCATTTTAATTAACAAAACAAATATAAAGGATATTTCAGAAATAAAATACCCTATGTTGGCATTAAGGCAATATTAAACTTTATTTATGAAACCGGTGTAAAGAACTAGTCAAGTTTTATTAATAAAGATTCATACATTGATTAAACCGATTAAACATTTAATTTAGAAAAACTGAACTATATGAACAAACTAAACGAAACTTTGTAATTCGAGTAGATCATATTATTATTAAAAACATTATGCTCTTAGCATTAATCAAATTAATATTTATCATAAAAGCCGATGTAAAAGCCTAATCAACTTTTAATTATAAAAGTTAATTAATCATTAAGCAAATTAATATTTGACTTATGGAAAACCGAGTAAAAGATCTAATTAGATTTTATTCATAAAAGCATGTAAAGTAATCATTAATCAAATTAAATTTGATTACCAAAAACGATATATAGATCTATATAGCTTTTATTTGGAAAAGACATGCATAGCTAGTCATTAATCAAAATTAATATTAATTTTATTTTCAGAAACAAAACATGGTGAAAACTCATCACTAACGCATGGTTTACATTATTATGGACCTAACGCAACTTGAACGGATTAAATCGGAGCTAAAACGAAGATTTGGTGAGCAAAACAAGATTGTAAGGACCTGCTCGCGATTAACCGTAGGTTTCAGGGGTTAGCAAAGAAAATTCCCGAGACACATCAAACAGTGCTCGCGAATGGATCTAATCTGGGGGTTAGATCTGCAAAAGTTTCGGGATGGATCTGGTTGTGAAGTTTTATTAGATCTAGGGAGTTTGGAGCAACGATTACAAGACACAAAAGTGGATCTAATAGATTCTAAGGAACTCAGGGGGTCAAGCGCAAAATTACCATCTTCTTCTTCCTCTGGACACAGAGGAGGCCGGCCATGGACAGGAGCTCTGGCCCATTGCGGCGCCGGCGGCACGGGCGACGAGAAGCTCGGCCGAGGCACAAAACGGATAGAGGGGATCAAGGGGAACTCGATGGGGCGCTCACCTCGGGCGGAGAACGACGGGAGCGGCGGGAATCTTGCGGTCAACGCCGGCGCGGCTCTGTTTTGGCGCAGGCGGCGGCGGCTCGGCGTCCGCAGCACGGGGGGGCGGGGGCGGCGCGGCAAGCGCCGACGCAGGGGGCGAGGGCGCGCGCGGGTGGGGCCCTCCCCTTTTATGGGGCGCGGGCGGCTCGCCCGGCGGCGGCGGCGGCCATGGCTCCGCCGGCCGGATGGGCCCCGCCGGGCCGGCGCGGGTGGGCCGGGCGGACCGGGTCGGGCCTCCGGGCTCGGCCCATTAGGATAGGTTTTCCTTTTTTTTTCGAATCTATTTTCGGTGTGAAAAATAATCCGGAAGATTCCGTAAATTATTTTAAAGCACGAAAAATACTCGTAAAATCACAAAAAATCCAGGAAAATTCCTAGAGATAGATTAAGACACGAACAACCCAAATAAAGCATTTGGTGCCCATGAAAAAGATTTTAGAGCCTTCTAATAAATAGAAATAGCTCAAGGTAAATGAGAATAAATTCCAGAAAAATCCGGAAAATTCTCGGGAGAGTTTGGACAAAGCTCCTAAACGCATTTTCGAAACCTTTTTGCACTCAAGAACCACTAGATGCATCGGCATGAATGCAACACTCTCAACTTTTATTTAATTTAGAAAATCAATCAAAGGATTTTTCCTATACTATATTCCCTGTAAAGAAAAATAAATGTTGGAAAAATTTTAAAATTATGAGAAAATCGTTATTTAATTATTCTCTCTATTCACATCCTGAAATTGGAAATTTCAGGGTGTGACAATTAAACAACATTTAATAATTAGAATCAATCAAGTGTTTGTGCATCATGTTGAAATGCATGAGTTTTGGTTGTGGTGTGGTTTTAAAAGTCTTAAAATAGTTGTGAAAAAGTCTTAAAAATATTGGTGAAAAAGTTGGAAAATTTTGTGAAAAAGATTTGATTTAAAAAGGTTTGAAAAGGATTTGAAAGAAAAGAAAAGAAAAAAACGAAACCTATCTACCCGCGGCCCATTCCCCTCCCCGCCGCGGCCCGGTTTTCTTTTGGCCCACGAGCGGCCCAGTCAGCGCCCCGCCTCCTCTCTCTCCCTCTCGCCGACAGGTGGGACCCACCTGTCGGGAGCGTCTTCAACCTCCGCGCCCCCCCCCCTCTTTTTCCTCCATGGGCCGCCGGCCTCCCGCACCCCGGCGCCGCCTCCCCCCGGCCTCCCCGCGCCTCCTCCCCTCCCCCTTAGTGCGCCGCCGCCCACACGTGCTGCCTCCTCACCTTTCCCCTCCCCGAAACCGCCCCACCACACCACCCCCACCGAGCCCATCGCCATTAATGGCGGCCGCCACTAACCTCGCCGCCCACCGCCTCCACGCCGCCTCCCCTTCACCTCTGTCGTCCTATAAAAGGCGGAGCAAGGTCTCCTCTTCACCCCGCACCACTTCTCCTCCCTGCTCCGCAAGTGCAGCACCGCCGCCGCCGGAGCACCGCCCGCCCGTCGGAGCTCCGCGTCGATCTCCTCTTCCGGCCTCCCTTCCTCCCTTCCAAGTCGCCGGTGAGTTTCCCCTCCTCCTCTTCCTCTCCATGCACTCGCCGTCGAAAATGGGGCACTGGAGCCCTTTCCCGGCACTGCTCCGGCGAGCCTCGCCGGCGCGCGCCGCCGGGCACCACCGCGGGCCGGCCGCCCGTCGCCGCCCTTTTACCTGCAAGCGTTGCTGGCCGCCCGATCTGAGCCAACGGCTCAGATCAGTTCAAGCCGTCCAAGTCAATCCAGGCCGTAACGGTCAACACCCGCGCCTGCCATGGTCACTTTGCAAAAACGTCCCTGCCCTTTCTAAATATAATAGAAATACCCTTCCACCTGTAAGATTCATTTCAGTTAAGTCCATTCTTTTATACTTAGGCCCCTGCAGTCCTTGGTTTCTCTATTCTAAAGCCCACCCTTGATCTTTTTACAAGTTAGACCTCCTAGTTTTAAACATAATTATGTTTTAGCCCCTGAAATCTTGCAGAAAACCCCCCTAAACTTCCAGATCTTTCACAATTTAGTCCCTAAACCTTGTTTCAACCATATCTTTTCCATCCTAGCTCCGTTTTACACGTTCTTGGTATCCACGCGACCGTCTCTCAGAGCCCGTCATTTCTAAAATCTTGTTTTAGTCTTTTGGTAATGTTTGATGTGTTGTTTTATTTATTGCATGATTTCTTGCATGATCGTAGCCAACGTGTCGTTCGAGGAAGAACAAGTGCAGAGCTTTGAAGTAAAGGAGAGTACCTTATCGTTGGAGAAAGGCAAGTGACCCTAACCACCCTTCTACCTATGCTTTAATCAAGAATACTATAAATTAATCGGAACATGGAGAACCACCCAGGAAAACAGTGCAACCACAGTCCACATGGCTCTGGCTTAGCCAATTAATTAGGTGTGTGATTGTATTGATGACCTTATCCAAAAGGAACACAGGGGGGCTCCGGGTTGCAGGGGTATAGCACGGTTCTTTTGGGGTAGCAGCCTTTGCTAAGGTGCTGACCACTAGGGAGGGTTATGGTCCGCCCTTAGCTCTAACTGTCGTGGGTTGTTAATGCTTTTGCATATCTTTGTAAAGGCTTCGTAGCGTCCCTATGCAATCACACCTCGGAAGTGTGGTATTGTGCCTGATCAGCACATGCATGGTTGGGTTCAAAGTTCTTTGGAACTTTTACGCGAACTGTGGTGAAAGTGTGCAACCTCTGCAGAGTGTAAAACTGATCGATCAGCCGTGCTCACGGTCAAGAGCAGCCTGGACCCTCACATGATTAATTGAACTTAAAGATGGATTAATATTGCTTTCCGGTTATTTTTGTGGCCTTGCTGAGCTCCAACCATAAGTGTGCTCATCCTTGCTTACGCTGTTCAGAGAAGAATCCCGGAGTGGAGTACTACACCGACTACGAGGAGTTCTGAGGATGCGATCAACCAGTCAGAAGCCCGTGGAAGATGAAGATGGAGTCACGTCTTCATAGTTATCGTTGTTCGTGTAAAGACCTTCGGGTCTACCCTCGTGAGTGTAATAAAAGTTAATAAACCTTTTCTGTACGTTTTGAGCAATGTCTTGTGATATTACACTCATGAGTCTATCATATGTGTGAAATTGTGATCCTGGCACACATATGAGATGCATTCGGTTTTCTACGGAAAATCGTGTGTGGCAGGAGGAAACACGGGTGGAGCTGGGGTTGTGTCTAGTCGGTTCCTAAGATGGTTAGGTTTAGGAGGGAAATCATTTTTGTGATGGGTTTTTGGTGGCTCTGGGATATTCTCTCCACTTCCCTCACCAACCTTGTTTGCCCCAAGTCCCTCACCATCCTGCCTCTTGTATGTCTCGATCATTATCCGCAACTGAGGCTCATGACCAGACAACCAACCCATCAACTTTCTCAACTCATCATTCTCATCCTGCAAACGATTAACATAATGTGCAAGTTCCAGATTCTTCAAAGCATGAAATTCGCAGGTAGAGCAAGATGTAGGAATTGGTTCTTTCAGCTTAGCCTCAAGAGAAACAGTGTAAGCATGCATCTCATCAATTTTTCCATGCAAAACAGGGCAATAAGTGCAAGCACCTAGCAAAGCAGATCTAGACTTAAGCTCAGCCACTTCAACCATAAGCACATCTAGTTCCTCACACTTGGAGGCATGCTTTTCCTTAAACAGGGCAAGATCAGCAAGGAAAACAGGACAATAGCACATTCAACTTCATCAGAAATAACAGGTGACGCTTTAAGGGAGTCAATTTCAAGCTTAACAACCAAGTTCTGTGTTTCTAACTCAGGCACTCTAGTCCTAGCATCCTCGAGCAAAGCCCTAAGCTCTTTACTCATTTTCTTAGCCTCTCTAAGCATGTCATCACGATTATCAAGCAACAAGCCAAGCCGTTCATTCTCCTGACGCAAGAAGGGAAGTTCATCACGCACCTTATCGTCGGAGTCGGAATCGGAGTCGCTCTGTGTGCTCTTCTTGCTGCCAGAGCTCAGCGCCATGGTGCAGAAGCCGTCTTTAGCGAAGTAGCTCAGCCCGCTCAGGTTCCTGGACAACTTCCTGCCCTTGCGACGATCACCTTCATCTTCACCACTGCTCGAGCTCGAGGTGGAGTACGCGGAACTGGAGTCGACATCGCTCGCTCCAACCATCGCTCGGGCCTTACCTCGGCTCTCCTTCTTCCTCAATCGTCGCTCGTCCTTGTGCTTGCTCTTGTGGTCACGCCTCGACCGGTACTTGCCATCGGTCTTCGACTTGTGCTTGTAGCTGTCCTTGTTCTCGACCTTCTCCGGGCAGTCGGCGACAAAGTGTCCCGGCTTGCCGCACTGGAAGCATGTCCTCGTGTTCCTCCTCATGTTCACCCAGTTCTCGTGCAGCCTCTCGAACCTCCTCGTCAGCAACGCCAGCTCGTCCTCTCCAAGCACATCGAACTCCTCATCTGGCATAGACATCAAAGAAGACAAAGAGAACATCCTAGTGGATGGGTTAGCATTAGTCTTTCCTTTTGAGCCACCGATGAGGGCGAGACTATGCGAGTCAGTCAGGCCCTCAATCTTGGCTGTCATGCCCCTATCCACCTCAGCCGACTTGAGCTTTGAGAACAGCTCGTTCATGATTAGAGTGTCATACTTCTCCGACTTCACAATGGCCTCGAACTTTCTGCCCCAAACCATACGATCCAAAGAGTGTAAGAGCTGGACAGCTCTATCACGATCATCGTACGGGAGCACGTCCACATTGGCCCTCATGTTGTTCACCACCACCGTGAACCTCTGAAACAAGGCAACGATGGACTCACCGGGGAGATGAGTGAAGTTCTCGTACTCTCTTCAGTAAGTCGCATACATCCGAGCCTGAACCTGAGCATTCCCAACATGAGCTTCCTTCAACACTGACTAGATTCTACAAGCCAAGCTTTCCGTGTGCACCCGATCGAATTCAGGCTGACACAAAGCACGAAACAAGTAGTCGACCGCCTTGTTGTTGGTGTTGAACATGTCCCTCGATCCTGGAGAAAGGAAGATCATCGGCTGGACATAGTTGTTGTCCACTGTGACATCCCAAAGGATCTGACCCTTTCCGCGGAGGAACGCCACCATCCGCTTACTCCACATCTGGTAGTTTTTGCCATCGAAGTGTGGAGGACCCAAACCCTGTTCCAGGTATGCCATCCTTGGATCTTAGACTGGTTAGAGTCAATCAAGACCCGTAACCTGCTCTGATACCAATTGAAGGACCGATACGGTGAACCAGAGAGGGGGTGTGAATGGGAGCCGATAAAAATTCCTCTCGAAGGAGATGAAAGCTTCAACAAGACGAACACAACTTCCAACACATGTCTCCGACTTACTACCCAAGTTGGCCAAGCCCACGCAGCCACTGGAGTGTTATTGGACCTAGGAACCAACTCCCAACCTCACAGACCCGAGAACGCAGTAGAACACAAAACTCGAGTCTCACTAACCTACACCGGTCAGGCCGGTGAGCACCACCGGTCAGACCGGTCCCTGCTGGTGAAACCTGGCGACTTCCACAGAATAGCTTTACACCGGTCAGGCCGGTGCAACACACCGGTCAGATTGGTCCCAGCCAGAAAGCCCCAAAACACCAAACAGGCCTACCGAGCTCCAAACTGACCCAAACTCGAAACAGCAGCAACACAGGACAACAGCGAACTCACCCAAACATTCACCTGATCAAAACCCAATAGGGGTTGGCACCAGTCAGACTGGTGTGACCTGAGCTCGTCGGGATGAACAGCACCCACGGGTCAACTCCCCCAAATCCAAACCCCGATCTCCCAAATCGCTCCACGGACTTGCGCAAGACTTTGGGGATAGTAGGAACACATCATGGGGAGTCCATAGACAAGTTATTGTCCACCAAACTCGCCAAATCAATAGGAATCGAAGAAATCCCACCAAAAACTCCTCTAACCCTAGACCACCGAAAACCCCAAAATTGAGCCCCTTAACTCATGGATTTGGGAGGGGAATCAAAGGGAAAAGAACCACGAAGGGTTCACACATACATCCCCCACCAAATTCCCAAGATCAAGGTCCCAAAAACACTCCAAGAAATCCACCAAGGGAGGGCTCCGAAAATCACCACCAAGAACAAACGGGAACAACACAACCAAGCCTTGAGGAACCACACCGAATCATCTATACATACCAAAGAGGTTCATACAAGGTCTAGCTTGCCACCCGATCATTCTTCCCTCTCACAAGATCTCACCATGAAGCTCTCAAGCTAGTCCTATAGAAATCCTAAGGAAAATAGGAAGGGAAAAATGGGAAAGCAAATGAACTAGGGTTCCAAGAGATGGCTGCCATCCTCTCACCTCTTGGGTTATATAGGAGGCACCCGAAAGTCTAAAATACCCTTACTACCTATTTAGGGATACATGCCCCTCGAGGGCAAAATCGGAAACCTTTGTCATCGCTCCATCGGACGGATGCCCGGCGACCGCAACCTGCTTAGCCTCGACACAAGCCTTGCAATCCCGACGTGTGTCCTCCGCTTCGAAGTCTCCAGACTGCGTCGGGGCACAACGGTCAGACCGGTGCTCCTCATCGATCAGACCGGTACCCACCGGTTAGACCGGTCAGACCCACCGGTCAGACCGGTCTGGAGCTGCTGCATCTCCGTCTTCGGTTCTTCGGTCTTGGCTTTGTGGATCAACCAAGGAACCCAGTGGTTTTCTGGTGAACCACTGGAAACCCCGCGAACTCGGTGTAGCCTCCGCCAATCTCCACTCATGACTCGGCTCCCACGTAGTCCCGGCTCGACCTTGGTTTTGAGCCTCAACCAAGAAACCGTACATGACTTCATCTTGCTGTTCATGCCACCATGCGGCCCGCACTTGACTCCACTGGCCACCGGGTCGCTCGAACGAAGCCTACTTGTCTTCTCCACACCTGGAGGCCTCACCGGCGATGACCTTTCGTTCTTGTTCTTCACCTGCACCAACACCAGTCAAGCCGCAACCTGCACCTAATATGCTTAGCCAAGAATCATTCCACACACCGTTGTCAATCACTCATCACACCAGGAAGCGACCATCCACCGACCCTCGAACCACACATGGTCCTCACCAGCTCTAGCGAAGAGTTGGGCTTGTTATTTTATGGTGGGGTATTGACCCGCAAGGGAGCTTTGTGCCCCGCTTCGTCTTGAAACCTAGTGGGTTGTTGCTCATTGGAGGATCTTTGTAAAGGCCTTATAGCGTCCCTATGCAACCACACCTTAGTAGTGTGGTATTGTGCCTACTTTTGCACAACATGGTTGGGTCCAAAACTCTTTGTGTTTTTACGCGACTTGTGGTGAAAGTGTACAACCTCTGCAGAGTGTAAAACTGACTAGTTAGCTGTGCTCACGGTCAAGAGTGCCCTGGACCCTCACATGATTAACTCTATGGAAGATGGACTTTGATAACTTGTGCATTACATTTTATGGGTTCTTATGCATCTTTTAAGTGGGTTTGGTATACACTTACACTTGTTAATAATAGTTGCTTAATAAAACTTGACCAACTAAAATGCTTAACTACTTTGCAACCTCTAGCCTTCCACCATAAAGCCTTGCATGTTGTTTTCGTATCTTTCCCTTGTTGAGTACAACATGTGCTCATGCTTGTTGTTTATTATTGCATCTACACCATCCGGCTGCTGCTCAGATGGACATTTTGAGGACTACCCTGGTGGACTTGACGAGTTCTAGGCATTCGTCTCTCCAGTCAGCTGCCTGTGGAGGACTTGTACGTTTACTTTTCCGCTGCTAGCTACTCAGTGTGTTAGAATAAAGACTATCGGTCATGTAATAAATGTTTAACACTCTCTTTACGCTTTTACAATGTGTTTTTGGTATTCACTGAGTCAACGCATGTGTGAAACTTGATCCTGGCGCACATGTGTTTATGCATTCGGGTTTACCTTTAAATCTGGGTGTGACAAAGTGGTATCAGAGCCGTGTGGACTGTAGTACATTAGCCTAGTTATAAAGTGGTCGAAGTTAAGGATTATTGAGGACCATGTGTGGTTCGAGGACCGGTGGATGGTCGCTCCCTTGTGTGATGAGTGATTGACAACGTTGTGTGGACTGATTCTTGGCTA
The DNA here is from genome assembly GCA_947561735.1 of Cenchrus americanus. NCBI lineage: Eukaryota > Viridiplantae > Streptophyta > Magnoliopsida > Poales > Poaceae > Cenchrus > Cenchrus americanus. Next base: position 60,018,324 of record OX387241.1, read on the forward strand.
AGTATTGCAGGTGCAGGTTGCGGCTTGACTCGTGTTGGTGTAGGTGAAGAACAAGCGCGAAAGGTCATTGCCAGTGAGGCCTCCAGGTGTGGAGAAGACAAGTAGGCTTTTCTCGAGGGACCCGGTGGCCAGTGGGGTCAAGTGCGGGCCGCATGGTGGCATGAACAGCAAGATGAAGTCGTGGACGGTTTCTTGGTAGAGCCTCAAAACCAAGGTCGAGCCGGGACTACGTGGGAGCCGAGTCATGAGTGGAGATTGGCGGAGGCTACACCGAGTTCGCGGGGTTTGCAGTGGTTCACCAGAAAACCATTGGGTTACTCGGTTGAGCAACAAAACCGAGGCCGAAGACTCGACGAGGGGGTGCGGCCACCCAGGCCGGTTCAACCGCCCAGGAGGGGCGGTCAGACCGCCTGGGGGCCGGTCGGATCTCCCGGCCGGTCCTAACCGCCCCGGGGGGCGTCCGACCGCCCGGCCGCCGGCGCCGAGAAGCTTCGAAGCGGAGGACACGCGTCGGGATCGCAAGGCTTGCGTCGAGGCTAAGCAAGTTGCGGTCGCCGGGCATCCGTCCGATGGTGAAGACATGAAGACTTCCAAATCCGCCCTCGAGAGGCATGTATCCCTAGTTATTAGTGAAGGGTAGTTTAGTCTTTTGGGTGCCTCCATATATACTCATTGAATGGGTGGATGGCAGCCAACTCTTGGAACTCTAGCTCATTTGTTTTTCTATTTTCGTTCTCCATTTTCCTTAGGATTTTAGAGGACTAGCTTGAGAGCTTCATGTGAGATCTAGAGAGAGGGATGGATGTTTGGGTGGCAAGCTAGACCTTGTACGAACCTTTCATGGCATGTATAGATGGTTCGGCGTTGTTCATCATGTTGGTTTTCCCGTCTCTTTTGTGTTGATTTTCGGAGCTCTTTGTTGGCAGTGTTTTGAGGACGGTTTCTTGGGGTTTTTGGTGGGTGTCACGTATGAGGTTCTTGTGCCTCTTTGGCTGGTGACTTTGCCCCCAAATCCCCTTTGAATCGGACTCGATTTGGTGGTTTCTCGAGTTGGGCGAGTTCTTGACCTAGAGAAGCGATTTCTTAGATTCCTCTTGATTGTGAGCGTTTCGGGTCGATTCCTTTGAGGTAGAGGTTGCCCGGGAGGTAACCCAGCTATTCTCGAAGTTTTGCTGCAATCCTTGGAGTGATTCGGGAGATCGGGCACGAGGAAGTTGAGGTTTGACCCGCGGGTTCATTTTCTGGAAGGGGCGGTCTAACCGCCTTTAGGGGGGCGCTCTAACCACCCCGGGTGTTTCCTGTGTCGAAGTTTTGTTTCGCCGGATTTTCCTCTCGTGAGTTTGTTCGCCTTGATCGAGGAGCGCCCGGGTGAAATTTGGGGTCGTTCTCATGCGGTTTGCTAGGTATTCTTGGTTGGAGTTCGTTGCGGGTACGGGAGGTTAGACCGCCCCCGGTAGTCGGTCTAACTACCCCTAGGCCCCCGGGTGGAGTTTTGGTTTTCGCCAAGATTTTCCGGTAGCTAGCATGGCCTTGACCGGATATCTTTGTTGGTGAAACCGTGGTGAGTTTTGGTGCTCGGAAGAGGCATTTCGGAGGATTTCTTGCTTTCCGGTGGAGGCGGTCTAACCGCCCCCTATACCCGGCCTAACCGCCCCCTCCGGTTAGCCGGCTTTCGAGTGGTTTCCGCTGTCGTTTCTGCGTGTGTGTTGTGGTTGCTGGTAGAGTTTGTTCCTAGGACCAGTAGCACTCCAGTGGCTACGTTGTTTTGGCAAACGGAAGGTAGAAGTGCGGAGCATGTGATTTCAGGGGTTCGACCGAGCTAGTTCGTCTTGTCGGAGTTTCAATCTCCCTCGAGAAGATTTTTTATCGGCTCCCATTCAATCCCCCCCTCTCTGGTCGCCTAATCGGTCCTTCAAGTGGTATCAGAGCCGGTTCGGGTCTTTGTTGACTCTAACCGCCTAAGATCCAAGGATGGCGTACCGAGAACGGGGTTCGGGTCCTCCACACTTCGATGGCAAGAACTACCGGATGTGGAGCAAGCGGATGGGTGCTTTTCTCCGCGGAAAGGGTCGATCCTTTGGGATGTCACGGTGGACACAAGGCTATGTCCGGCCGATGGACTTCCTCGCTCCAGATCGAGGGACAGATTCGACGCCAACAATAAGGTGGTCGACTACTTGTTTCGTGCTTTGTGTCAGCCTGAGTTCGATCGGGTGCACACCGAGCACTTGGCTTGTAGGATTTGGGCGGTGTTGAAGGAGGCTCATGTTGGGAATGCCCAGGTTCAGGCACGGATGTATGCAACCTACCGGAGAGAGTACGAGAACTTCACTCATCTCCCCGGTGAGTCCATTGATGCCTTGTTTCAGAGGTTCACGGTGGTTGTGAACAACATGAGGGCCAATGTGGACGTGCTCCCGTACGATGATCATGATAGAGCGGTCAAGCTCTTACACTCTTTGGATCGTACGATTTGGGGCGGAAAGTTCGAGGCCATTGTGGAGTCGGAGAAGTATGACACTCTGACCGTGAACGAGCTGTTCTCAAAGCTCAAGTCGGCTGAGGTGGATAGGGGCATGACTGCCAAGCTCGAGGGTCCAACTGATTCCCATAGTCTCGCCCTCGTTGGTGGTTCCAAAGGAAAGGCTAACTCTAACCCATCCACCAGGATGTTCTCTTTCTCCTCTTTGATGTCTATGGCAGATAATGAGTTCGACGAGCTTGGAGAGGACGAGCTGGCGCTCCTAACGAGGCGGTTCGAGAGGCTGCACGAGAACCGCGTGAACATGAGGAGGAACACGAGAACATGCTTCCAGTGCGGCAAGCCAGGACACTTCGTCGCCGACTGCCCGGAGAAGGCCGAGAACAAGGACAGCTACAAGCACAAGCCGAGGATGGACAGCAAGTACCGTTCGAGGCGCGACCACAAGAGCAAGCACAAGAACAAGTACAAGGACGAGCGACGATCGAGGAAGAAGGAGAGCCGAGGCAAGGCCCGAGCGATGGTGGGAGCGAGCGACGTCGACTCCAGTTCTGCGTACTCCACCTCGAGCTCGAGTAGCAGTGAAGACGAAGGTGATCGTCGCAAGAACAAGAAGTCATCCAAGAACCCGAGCGGGGCCGAGCGCTTCGCGAGAGACGGCTTCTCGCACCATGGCGCTGAGCTCCGGCGGCAAGAAGAGCACACAGAGCGACTCGGACTCTGAGTCCGACGACGATGTGCGTGATGAACTTCCCTTCTTGCGCCAGGAGAATGAGAGGCTTGGCTCATTGCTTGATAACCGTGATGACATGCTTAGAGAGGCCAAGGAAATGAGAAAAGAGCTTAGGGCTTCACTCGAGGATGCTAGGACTAGAGTGGCTGAGCTAGAGACACAGGTGCTTGATAGCAAGCTTGAGATTGATTCCCTTAAGGCTAGCCCTGTTGTTTCGGATGAGGTTGATTGTGCTGATTGCTCCATATTCCTTGCTGATCTTGCTTTGTTTAAGGAGAAGCATGCCTCCAAGTGTGAGGAACTAAATGTTCTTAGGGTTGAAGTGGCTGAGCTTAAGTCTAGACCTGCTTTGCTAGGTGCTTGCACTTCTTGCCCTGTTTTGCATGCTAAGATTGATGAGATGCATGCTTACACTAGTTCACTTGAGGCTAAATTAAAGGAACCCATGCCTACATCATGCTCTACCTGTGAAATGCATGCTTTGAAAAATTTGGAACTTGCACATTATGTTGATCGTTGGCAGGATGAGAATGATGACTTGAGGAAGTTGATGGGTTGGTTGTCTGGGCATGAGCCTCAGTTGAGGATGATGATCTAGGCGTTTAAGAGGCAGGATGGTGAGGGTCTTGGGGCAAACAAGGTTGGTGAGGGAAGTGGAGAAAATATCCCAGAGCCACCAAAAACCCACCACAAAAATGATTTCCCTCCAAAACCCAACCATCTTAGGAACTGACTAGACACAACCCCAGCTCCACCCATATTTCCTACACCTACAAATGATCTCCGAAGGCCTATCAAGTTTGTGAGCACTTCCGGGAAAGTGTTCTTTGGGAAAGTGAGTGAGAAGGCTAGTGAGGAGAAATCGGTGGAGGAGTTGAGTGGAGAGAAACAAGCGAGCAGCCCCAATCCAAGCCTAAACCTAAGCTTGTGAGGTTCCGTTGTGGCCATTGTGGGAAAGAGGGTCACAAGGATGAGTTTTGCTTCAAGAGGAAGCGGGAAGAGAGGATGGCAAAGGAGTGGGCGAACAAGGATAGGTACAACCCTTCCCATGGTGTACCTAAGCCTCATATGCCACTGCCCAGGGGTACACCGTGGTGAGAAGTGTTCCAAGCATGGGGAGATGCGAGTTCCCGCAACCGAGGAGCAGTTCCGGAGGGGGCGGTCGGGACCGGCCCGGCTAGGCGGTCGACCGGCCCGGCCCGCAGGGGGGGTGGTTAGACCGGCCCGGCTAGGCGGTTTAACCCCCCCCCCCCCGGGGTACTCGGGGGGAGTGGTTTTCGAGGTGGTGAGTCGAGAGGTTTCGGTGTCCGGAGGTGGAGTTGCCGGTGGTTGGTCCGGAGAGACAAGCGGGTGGTCGGTTGCTAGGCATTCTCACCCTCGAGTTCACTACGGGGATGGGAGGAGTCGTAGCTTTGAGAAGGAGAGGAGGGACGGTCCACGGGTTGTCTTCCGTGGTTTTGGTCCTCCTCCAGGCAGTGAGGGGTGGTTTCCTCTGAGTGGTTACCAAGGTGGTGTTCGTGGTGGTAGTTATGGTAGGAAAGATGGCTTGATGTGTGCTAACCCAACTTTCGAGCAAATGGCTCGGCACTGGTTTTCCTCTTTTGGTACTAACCCCAGTGCTGAGTCGTTTGTTCGCTCACGTGCTCATTTTTGAATTTCAAGTGGGAGACTTGAAGAACATTTGGTTGATTGACTCTAGTTGCTCGAGTTATATGACCGGAGACAGGGGTGGTTCTCAAGTCTCGTCCCGGTGGTGACGAAGAGGTACATCACTTTTGGGGACAATGGGCGTGGGCGTGTGCTTTCAGAAGGTGAGATCAAAGTGAGTGACAAGATCACTCTGAGGCGTGTTGCTCTTGTTCAATCGCTGGGTACAATTTGCTTTCTGTGTCCCAGTTGTTGGATGAGGGTTTTGAGGGTTGTTTCGGCCAGGTGGTTCTCGGATTGTGGACTCTCGAGGGGACCTTGTCTGTATGGTCGTTCCCGAGGGTCAGGTATTTCGTGCTGATTTTTCTCAGTCTTCGGGTGTGGAGCGTTGTTTCTTGGCTGGTTCTTCGAGTGAGTTGTGTAAGTGGCATAGGAAGTTGGGTCACATGAGCTTTGACCTTTTCTCATGCTTGAGTAAACTCAATTTGGTCCGAGGATTGCCACGGTTGAGGCTTGAGAAAGAGTTGGTTTGTGCTATGTGTAGGCATGCCAAGATGGTGGCCTCTTCTCACCTGCCTCTCACCGATGTGATGACTGAGCGTCCATGTGAGCTGCTCCATATGGACCTTGTTGGCCCAGCTCGTGTGCGATCTGCGGGTGGGAAGTGGTATGTCCTTGTTGTGGTGGACAACTATTCTCGGTATGCGTGGGTGTTCTTTCTCGAGGATAAGGGGGAGACATTTGGTTTTGTTCGAGATCTAGTCTTGAGGTTGAGGAACGAGAGGCACGGAGATGCCATACGAGCTATCCGCAGTGATAATGGCTCGGAATTCAGAAACTCTCGTTTTGAAACCTTTTGCCATGACTTGGGTCTTGAGCACCAGTTTTCGAGTCCGTATACGCCTCCCCGTAATGGTGCTATGGAAAGGAAGAACGAGACCTTGTGCGAGATGGCTCGGACGATGCTTGATGAGCATAGGACTCCGAGGAGGTATTGGGGCCGAGGCGGTGAATACCGCGTGCTATGTGTCGAACAGATATACCTCGAGTGCACAAGAAGAAAACATGCTATGAGTTGATGCATGGTCGCACACCCAAGGTGAGTCACTTCCATGTCTTTGGTTGCAAGTGTTTCATTCGAAGAAAGGCGGGGAAGTTGGATAAGTTTGAGGCTAGGTCCGTCGATGGCATTTTCTTTGGTTATGCATCTCATTCTAGAGCATATCGTGTGCTCAATCTTGAAACTAACCAAATCGTGGAGACTTGCGAGGTAACCTTCGACGAGACGAGCCACGTAGTCGCCTTGTCTTTGAGTGTGCAGGTGATGATGAGCTTGGCGAGGAGATCTTTCAGGAGGAGGAGCATGAACATGGAGATGATGAAGATGGTGGTGCGGTGCCCCCGACTGAACATGTACCCACTACTTCGACTACGATGATGGATGGACCCTCTGCTACACCTACTACGACAAATCAAGAACGAGGTGAAGCTGATGTTGAGGGGGAGGTAGCATCGAGGCGAGAACCTCCCCGGCGAGTACAAGTGGATCACCCAGCTTCGAGGATCATCGGCGACATGAATGAACGCACTACACGGTCGAGGGTTCGAAACAACTCCCATTTCGCTCATGCTGCATTTGTCGCTACTTTTGAGCCCAAAGACATTGGACACGCACTATCTGATCACAATTGGGTTAATTCGATGCATGAGGAGTTGGAGAACTTTGAGAGGAATCAGGTGTGGGAGTTGGTTGACCCTCCCCCAGGGTGTAAACCGATTGGTACAAAGTGGGTGTGGAAAAACAAGAAGGGAGAGAAAGGTGAGGTTGTGAGGAACAAGTGGAGATTTGTTGCTCAAGGGTTCAGTCAGAAGGAGGGGATCGACTACGAGGAGACCTTTGCTCCCGTAGCCCGTTTGGAGGCGATTAGGATCCTTCTAGCCTTTTCCGTGGCTAAAGGGTTCAAGTTGCACCAAATGGATGTGAAGAGTGCTTTCCTGAATGGTGTGCTCGAGGAAGAGGTGTATGTGAGGCAGCCTCCGGGGTTTGAGAGTGAGAAGTAGCCCCACCGGGTGTACAAGTTGAGGAAGGCGTTGTATGAGTTGAAGCAGGCGCCTAGAGCTTGGTATGGCAGGTTGAGGGGGTTCTTGTTTGAGAAAGGTTTTGAGATGGGGAAGGTCGATCAGACCTTGTTTTTGCTGAGGCAGGGCAGAGATATCCTGATTGTGCAGGTGTACGTGGATGATATTATCTTTGGTGGCTCGTCTAACTCTCTTGTTGCAAGGTTTGCAGATGATATGAGCAGGGAGTTTGAGATGAGCATGATGGGCGAGTTGCAGTTCTTCCTCGGGCTACAAATCAAGCAATCAAAGGAAGGAACTTTTGTGCACCAGGCTAAGTACACCAAGGACATTGTGCGGAAGTTCAAGATGGAGGACTCCATGGCTATGACGACGCCGATGAGTACGACTACGGCTCTTGATGCGGACGAGGAAGGTGAACACGTGGACCAGAAGGAGTATCGGAGCATGATCGGGTCACTCCTCTACTTGACGGCGACGAGGCCGGACATACAGTTCTCAGTGTGTCTGTGCGCTCGTTTTCAAGCGTCTCCGAGGACTTCGCATCGGCAAGCAGTGAAGCGAATTTTCAGGTACTTGCGTCACACTCCCGACTTCGGCCTTTGGTACTCCGCGTCCTCTTCTTTGGCGCTTCATGGTTTTTCAGACGCGGATTTTGCCGGGTGTCGGTTGGATAGGAAGTCCACTTCTGGGACTTGCCAGTTTTCCTCTTTGGTGTCTTGGTCTTCCCGCAAGCAGTCGAGTGTTGCTCAATCCACGACCGAGGCCGAGTATGTTGCCGCTGCTAGTTGTTGCTCTTAGCTCCTTTGGATCACCTACACCATGAGTGACTTTGGTGAGGAGTATACCCATGTCCCACTTCAATGTGATAGCACCAGTGCCATAAGCGTTGCAAAGAACCCAGTGCTTCATTCCAAAACCAAGCACATAGAAGTGAGGTATCATTTTCTGAGAGACAACGTAGAGAAAGGGAAGATAGCTTTGATCCATGTACCCACACATGACCAACTAGCCGATATTTTCACCAAACCCCTAGATCAAGCAACTTTCACTCGTTTGCGGGGGGAACTTGGTGTGTGTTTGATTTCTTGAGTTGGGTGTGTGGAAGCTCCTTTGTAGCATATGTATAGCTTTCTTTTGTGCATTTCTTGCATTTGGCATTGCATATGTAACATGATGTATAGGCATCCTTGTATCTTAGATTGCATGCATTTTGTATCATATGCATTGGATAGGAAAAGCTTCTCCTATATACATTGTTCACCATGGGTTGCTATATATGTTCTCGTGAGCTTGTTTGGTATGCTATGGTTAGTTTGGCTTAGCTCTTGATGATCTTGATGAATGATCCATGGTTGATGGCTAAATTTTTGAAAAATATCACATATATGCTCTCTCATGTGTAAATGCCTTTATATGATCTTGACATGTTTTAGTGGCTTTGCTATGCTTAATTTGTGGTTGGATAGCTAGTTTTTTGATCATATGGGGCCAAAGGCTCATTTGCCATCATGAATGTTTAGCCCTCTTGCTTCATCTTGTGGAGGGGCATAAGTTCCTTTTTGTCGCAAAGACATTTCATGTACCATTTATCAATCTGAAAATGAAATGAAAAATGCTTGGAAAATATGCTCCCATGTCATATGTGCTGAAATTAATTTGCTTTGGGTGCTAAACCGTTGCATGATGCCTACCAATGAGAAGTCTCATATATAGAAGTAGGCACATGGCTCGGTGGCTTTGACATGACATGAGGTGCTTGTGAGATGGTCTTATGTTTAGAATGGCTGTCCTAGCATGAAGTTTGAGTGGCTTTGCCATTTTGATATGTTTTGCTCATGTTTAGGTATTTTCTTATGAGAGAGTAACTTTTCGCAAAATTACTCAAATCCTTTTTAGCCTTGTCCAATGGTTGTGAAACTTGGTGATCACGTAGTTAAGGTCATTACGAACCTGTCGAGTATCTAACTTGCTCATTTGGACTTGTGTAGCTCCTTGTGATGAATTTTGTATATTTGAGAAGCTATATGTTGTAAAGTTTCGCATTTTGCCTTGATTCATGCATTGTCAACAAGGGGGAGAAGTTTGTGCATGCTTTGGGCACCTGGGAGTGTTTGGAAGGTGTTCCAATTGGTTCGGGCAAATTTTGGGCAGTTTGGTGCAGGGCCGGTCTCATGGGGCGGTCTAACCGCCCCCAGGCGGTCAGATGAGGCACAGGCGGTCTAACCGCCCTGGGCAGAGTGAGCAGGTTTTTGCTCTTTGTTGCATTCCCGCGTTGCATTGCTGCATTTGTTCAGGGGGAGTGTGTTTTGGCTTAGGGGGAGCTTGCATATGTGCAGGGGGGCTCTTTGTGGTGTTCGAGCTCTGTTTCGGTGGTTTGCGCTCTTTTCTTGAGCTGTGCTTTGTCTCGGATGTGTCGAGCCGTTGCCCTTGCCTAAGGGGTCCGAGATTTGTCTTCTTCAAGTGATCTTGCTCTTTGCCTTTGTTTGGCTTTCGATCGCTTGTTGGAGTTTCTTTTTGATTGTTTCTTTTCCTTTTCTTTTCTCTCTTGTTACTTCCATGAGGGTGTTGTCAATGCACTCATCAAGGGGGAGATTGAGGACCATGTGTGGTTCGAGGACCGGTGGATGGTCGCTCCCTTGTGTGATGAGTGATTGACAACGTTGTGTGGACTGATTCTTGGCTAAGTATTGCAGGTGCAGGTTGCGGCTTGACTCGTGTTGGTGCAGGTGAAGAACAAGCGCGAAAGGTCGTTGCCGGTGAGGCCCCCAGGTGTGGAGAAGACAAGTAGGCTTCGTTCGAGGGACCCAGTGGCCAGTGGGGTCAAGTGCGGGCCGCATGGTGGCATGAACAACAAGATGAAGTCGTGGACAGTTTCTTGGTAGAGCCTCAAAACCAAGGTCAAGCCGGGACTACGTGGGAGCCGAGTCATGAGTGGAGATTGGCGGAGGCTACACCGAGTTCGCGGGGTTTGCAGTGGTTCACCAGAAAACCACTGGGTTACTCGGTTGAGCCACAAAACCGAGGCTGAAGACTCGACGAGGGGGTGCGGCCACCCAGGCCGGTTCAACCGCCCAGGGGGGCGGTCAGACCGCCTGGGGCCGGTCAGATCTCCCGGCCGGTCTAACCGCCCGGGGGGCGGTCTGACCGCCCTGGCCGCCGGCGCCGAGAAGCTTCGAAGCGGAGGACACGCGTCGGGATCGCAAGGCTTGCGTCGAGGCTAAGCAAGTTGCGGTCGCCGGGCATCCGTCCGATGGTGAAGACATGAAGACTTCCAAATCCGCCCTCGAGGGGCATGTATCCCTAGTTATTACTGAAGGGTAGTTTAGTCTTTTGGGTGCCTCTATATATACTCATTGAATGGGTGGATGGCAGCCAACTCTTGGAACTCTAGCTCATTTGTTTTTCTATTTTCGTTCTCCATTTTCCTTAGGATTTTAGAGGACTAGCTTGAGAGCTTCATGTGAGATCTAGAGAGAGGGATGGATGTTTGGGTGGCAAGCTAGACCTTGTACGAACCTTTCATGGCATGTATAGATGGTTCGGCGTTGTTCATCATGTTGGTTTTCCCGTCTCTTTTGTGTTGATTTTCGGAGCTCTTTGTTGGCGGTGTTTTGAGGACGGTTTCTTGGGGTTTTTGGTGGGTGTCAAGTATGAGGTTCTTGTGCCTCTTTGGCTGGTGACTTTGCCCCCAAATCCCCTTTGAATCGGACTCGATTTGGTGGTTTCTCGAGTTGGGCGAGTTCTTGACCTAGAGAAGCGATTTCTTCGATTCCTCTTGATTGTGAGCGTTTCGGGTCGATTCCTTTGAGGTAGAGGTTGCCCGGGAGGTAACCCAGCTATTCCCGAAGTTTTGCTGCAATCCTTGGAGTGATTCGGGAGATCGGGCACGAGGAAGTTGAGGTTTGACCCGCGAGTTCATTTTCTGGAAGGGGCGGTCTAACCGCCTGCAGGGGGCGGTCTAACCGCCCTGGGTGTTTCCAGGTCGAAGTTTTGTTTCGCCGAATTTTCCTTTGTGAGTTTGTTCGCATTGATCAGAGGAGCGTCTGGGTGAAATTTGGGGTTGTTCTCGTGCAGTTTGCTAGGTGTTCTTGGTTGGAGTTCGTTGCTGGGTACAGGAGGTTAGACCGCCCCCGGTAGCCGGTCTAACCGCCCCTAGGCCCCTGGGTGGAGTTTTGGTTTTCGCCAAGATTTTCTGGTAGCTATCATGGCCTTGACCAGATATCTTTGTTGGTGAAACCGTGGTGAGTTTTGGTGCTCGGAAGAGGCATTTCGGAGGATTTCTTGGTTTCCAGGTGGAGGCGGTCTAACCGCCCCCTATACCCGGTCTAACCGCCCCCCTCTGGTTAGCCGGCTTTCGAGTGGTTTCCGCTGTCGTTGCTGCGTGTGTGTTGTGGTTGCTGGTTGTCGGTGCGGAATGTGGTCCCGACACTAACCAGTAGAAAGCGCCGAGGTCTATCCCTCAATGGTTGATGCTAAGCAATAAGAGACACGGGATTTATCCTGGTTCCGGCCGAGGGGGCCGTACGTCCAGCAGGGGTGTGCTCACGGCACTATATTGCTCGGCACGGGGGTGCTCGTAGTGGGGCAGCTACAAGCAAGGCGGGAGAGGAAGTGTAGCTTCCAAGTCCCTGGCTGAAGATGTTGTGGGAGAATTGGAGAATGAGTACGTGGTGTGTGAAGGGTTCCTGTTTGTCTCTCGTCTTGTGTCCCCTGCGGCTGGGGGGTTCGCTCCCCCTTTTATAGATCAAGGGGGAGGCGGGTTACATGCGCGCCGCGCTATCTAGCTACGTGGGGAAGTGCGACGTGCTATGCTGTAGAGTGGGCGGCCGTCCGGACGATCCTCGCAGCGATCTGGTCGTCGTGGCCTATCTTGTACCCGAACAGTGGTGGTTCGAGGGTAGGGGAGCAGCGGATGGCGGTGGTGTCCTCTGACAGGCTCGAGGGAGATGCTGACGCTGGCCTGTACGGGGCACAGGAGTAGGTAGAACGGCGTCCCTTCCCGACGCGCTCCACAGTGTTGGGGTTGTTGCTACAGCGCCTGGCGTGCGCCTGTACGCGCGGGTACGGCGGCCACGCCGTTACAGCGCGGGGATGGTGATCCACCGGCCTAGCGCCTCCACCTAACCCCCGTAGGGTCACAAGAAAGTGAATCGAGGGTGAAGCCGGCCCCCCTTCGAGGGCTCGGCGTGTTAGCCGTACTGGAGCAGGCGCACGGTGTCACGGGACTGACACCTGCCGCGCTGCACAGTCCCTCCCCACGGTGATGGGGATGGGCTCCTCCCGGGGAGTTGGTGCGGCGGCACGGGGCGCGAGCCCCGGGCGCATGATTGCGCCGTCCCGCTGGTGTCAAGGCGTTAAATGCCCATGTACGGGGGCCGGCGCACGCGTGAGGGGCGCCCTCGAGCGTGGCGGACCCCGGCCGAGGGCGGGACGTACCCTCGAGCGAGGCGGAACCTGCTCGAGGGGGAGCGAGTCCTCGAGCGAGGCGGAGCCCGCCCGAGGGAAGTGCTACCCCTCGAACGGGGCGAAGCCCGCCCGAGGGGGGCGCGCGTCCTCGAGCGAGGCGGAGCCTGCTCGAGGGGATCTCTAAGAGGGCCGCCTTGATGGGCCGTCGGGGTCCCTGCGGCGCGGGCCGTGTCCTGCATGGTTAGGCACCTGCATGGTTAGGCTTAGCGTGTTTTGGTTTTGTTGCGGGTTTTAAGTGAGGATTTCCCAGTTGTTTAAGGGGACCCCTAGGGCTGTCCCCGACAGTAGCCCCCGAGCATCTGTGGGTTTGCCATTGAGGCTCCCGCAGATGCTGGAACCCACTGATAGGACGTTCTTCCCTCCTTGTTCTGCGAACGCTTTCCGTGGGGCCGCGTCAGCGGACCCGCGGTTCTAGCCCCCAAAGCCCTGCAGGAGTGTAGATGCTCCTGCAGGGGTTTAACCACGTGAACTGGTCAGAGGGCGCGGCGCATGTTTCGACCGGCATCGGCGATATCTCAGCCGGCCTCGATGGCGCACGCGCTGCTGGCACTGTTTCCGGTGGGTGCAATTTCAAGGAGGTGTTGCCGTGCGTCAAGCCCCCGAGCCTGGGCCCGTTCGAGGCGATCGGGTAGAGCTTCACGACTTGTTTTTTAACGCGCCCTCGCCGTCCCTCCGCGGGACGGAGGGTGAGGTTTCCGCAACTCCCATCGAGCGGGTCGCGAATTGCGGATTCCTCGTCGAGCTGCTAGCGGGTGGTTCAAGTGGACGTCCATGCCCCGTTCGATAAGGGTAGGCCGCGTGGTCCGAGACACGTCTATGGAAGCGCTTGCGTGGGTTTGCTAGGGTGGGGCTCGGTCCCGTTCTATAGGGACCGAGGGCGCGGAAGCTCTCCCTCGGTGGGATCCCCCCGCTAGCTGCGCCCTCGCCGGCTCTCGAACACGACATGTGGGGCACCCTCGAGCCGACGGGCTCGAGGAACGGCTCGAATGCGCGTGCCCTCGTCGTCCCTGACTCTGCGATCTGGGGCGCCTGTTCGAACCCGTCGAGGGTCAGGCTTCGAACCTCTGATCAGTAGGGTCGTGCGGGTGGTGCCTGGGCGGCCCCGTCTTTTGCGTCTGCGGCCGTCGAGGGGTCTGGGCGAGCCAGCCCTCGAGGCGCTGGTTGGTAGCACAGCGTATGTGCCCTTTTTTGGAGAGTTGATATCGTCTTGAGCCAAGGACTCGTGCCGCTCGAGGGTTTTGCGTGGCATGGGTGCCCGCGGTGCCTTTCGGCAAGGCTGGGCCCCGGCGGCCTTCTCACGCCGATATCCCATCGAGGGCCGTTATCGTCCGGAGCCAAGGGCTCGTGCCGCTCGAGGGTTTTGCGTGGCATGGGGTGCCCGCGGTGCCCTGTTACTTCAAGCGAGCCCCCGGCGGCCTTCTCACGCCGATATCCCATCGAGGGCTGTTATCGTCTGGAGCCAAGGGCTCGTGCCGCTCGAGGGTTTTGCGTGGCATGGGTGCCCGCGGTGCCTCCGCTTCAAGCGCGGCCCCGGCGGCCTTCTCACGCCGATATCCCATCGAGGGCCGTTATCGTCCGGGAGCCAAGGGCTCGTGCCGCTCGAGGGTTTTGCGTGGCATGGGTGCCCGCGGTGCCTGCTTTACTTCAAGCAGGCCCCGGGCGGCCTTCTCACGCCGATATCCCATCGAGGGTCGCATCGTCCGGAGCCAAGGGCTCGTGCCGCTCGAGGGTTTTGCGTGGCATGGGTGTCCGCGTGCCTCGCTTACTTCAAGCAGGCCCCGGGCGGCCTTCTCACGTGATATCCCTTCGAGGGATGTCTTTGTCTCGAGCCAGGGGTTCGCCCCGCTCGAGGGTTCTCCTTGCTTGGCAAGGGACTGGGTCATTAAATGCCTCGCAGTCGAGGCTGCGGTTTTGCAGCGCGGGCGCGCCTTTTTAGGCGCTGCGGCCGCGCGCGCGTATTGGGCGGCGTGGCAGGCGGACGTGACCGCTCGCCTCGGTCCCCGCAGGTCTCCGCCGTGATGATGGCCCGTCCGCGGTGATGTGGCCGCCGCGGTCGCGGTGGGGCCCATTCGTCGCCGTGAGGAGAAGATTCCCCGGTTAATGCGCGCGGGACATCCGCCCCCGGGAGAGCTCGCCCGCGGCTTATAAATCTGAGGGGAGAGGGAGCCGGCGGTTTTTTACCTTAGCACCTCACCGTTTCAGCCCCCCTGCGCCTTCGTCTTCGCCTCGCCTTTGCCACCGCGCGGTGTCGCCATTAGAGCTCATCTTCCGTTTCTCGTCCTCCGCTCTCGCATTCCTTCGTCCTTCCTCATGGCGCCGCCTCAGCCCCTCACGATCCTGGAGCCGTACGCCTGGGAGAGGTCGTCGGTGACCCAGCTGGCCCTTGGCGAGCTGGTCGCCGCTGGCCAGCTGGCGGCCAATAAAGATGGGCGCCCGGCGGAGTGGATAGTACCGCCGGCGGGGCACCGCGCACCCAACCCGCCGGAGGGCTACGTGGTGAGCTTTATCCGCTACCACGAGCGAGGCTTCAACGCGCCGGCGAGCCGCTTCATGCGGGCGATGTGCCACTACTACGAAGTGGAGTTGCACAACTTCGCGCCCAACACGATTTCGCAGGCGGCCACGTTCGTGGGTGTCTGCGAAGGGTACCTGGGGATCCCAGTCAATTGGGAGCTCTGGGTACACCTTTTTCGTGCGGAGCTCTTCACGCAGCCCACGACGGAGCCGAGGACCCGCCGCGCGGTGCGTGCCGGCGGGATGTCGCTTGCCCTGCGGGGGCAATTCAAGAACGTCTATATCCCCTGCACCATGACAACGAACAACGCCGGCTGGGAGCGGGGATGGTTCTACTTGCGCAACGTCGAGCCCGGCCTCCCCCCCTACACCGGTCGGGTGTTCAAGGAGAAGCCCAGCTCTTGGGGTTACGGGGTGTCCACGCCTCAGCATCGGAGGCGGCAGGACTCGGTCCGGCCGCCTGCGAGCCCGGCGGCGCGGGGGCCGACCGCGATGGGCGTCCTCGCCTTCCTCCATCACAGGCGGGTCGTGCCCACGATGGAGAGGCCGCTGCGCGTATCTTCGAGATGACGAGAGGCGGCCAACCCCGTCGATCTGGCGATGTCGCGGATGCTCCCGACGCCCCTCGAGCGGCCGTATGCGCTCACCCGGGCGCGGAGCGCCGTCGACACCCGGATGCCGATGCATCCGGACCGGACCCCATGGGACCTCGAGATGCTCCCCACCGGCCCGCTGATGAGTTTGATTCTTGATTTTGTTTTAGTTCTTGGTGTTACTTCTGCCTCTTGACGCGTCTTTGATGTTCTTGTGTGCAGCTGGTGAGCTTTACCGCTTCAAAGTCCGTTCCGCCCACCCCCGACTCCCGCGCGCTCGGCCGGGCGGCGCGGCCGCGCGGGAGCGAGGAGCGGGCGGCGCGCGAGAGGGAGCGCGCGGGCGACATCAGGGCGCGCGCGACCGGCGGAGCGCGGAGCACGGCGGCGCGAAGAGGCGGGGCTCTCCTCGCCGGGGGACCGAGGAGTACTCATCCTCGGAGGAGGACGAAGAGGAAGAGGCCGAGGGGGGAGGGCCCCTCGATAGGTGGCGGCCTGCGCCCCCGTCGCCGAACCGGCGCCGGCGGCAAGGGCGGCATCGCCTAGGGCGGGCGCAACGGCGCCCGCCGCCGAGCAATCGACATCGGGGGCGGCGCGCGCCGTGGAGGCGCCGGCGCGCGCCACGGGGGCGCGCGCGCGGCGCGCGCGCCGTGCGCGCGTCAGCGTGTCCGCGCTCGGGGCGAGCGTGCCGCACGCGGGGCGGCGTCGTCGGGAGGTGCCACGGCACGCGTACCGCGCGCGGGGCAAGCGTGCTCGCGCGCGCGGGGCGCCTTCGGGGAGGCGCGGCGTCGGGCGAGCCCGTGCGCGGGGCGGGTGCGCCCGCGCGCGCGCGGCGCCGTCAGGAAGCGCGGCGGCGGGCATGCCAGCCGCGCCGGCCTCGTCCGCTGAGGCTTCGAGGAAAAGGAAGCGCGCCTTTTCCTCTTCGAGGTAAGGGGTTCGATCTTTTGCTTGGTTTGATTTGTTGATGATCAGGCGTTCTAACTTTTCGTTTGTGCCTGCGCAGGGTGGTGCCAACCGTGCCTCCCCTCGCACCGGCCAAGGTGCGAGGACGGACGCGTCCATCCCCACCGGCGGCGCTCGTCGAGGGCGCCACGGGCGGGGGGCAAGCACGGCGGCGGCGGGCGAGAGCTCGCGGGCGTGGGCGGGGCCCCGAGGCCTCGGCCGGCGGATCGGCCGGCCACGGCGCGGCCGGTGGTCGCCGAGGAGCGGCCGGCGTCGGCCATTGTGGGGGGGTGCGGGCCGCGGCCGGCGGCGGGGGTGGGCGGAGGCGCAGCCCCGCGGAGGCGTCGCTACGAGAGGCGCCGTCCGTGGCGCCACCGGCGGAGGAGGCGGAGCGGGTGCAACCCTGCGGCGGCGCCCGTGGTCGTACGGGCGCGGCCGGAGGTGGTGGCCGTGGCGCCGCGTCGGGCGCCCGCGGCCAAGGAGGCGCATGTGGAGGCGCCGGTGAAGGCGGCGCAAGGGCCGGTGCCCACCGGCGGTTCTCGGGCGGAGGTGGTGGAGGTCCTGGATGACGACTCCCCGCCGCCCGGGTGGGATCAGTGGGGTAGCTTCCCCACATGCTCCCCCGAGCCCCAGGAGGGGGCCCTCGTGAGGCGGCACGAGGGGCACATGGTGGCGGGGGACCGAGGACACGGTGCCGAGGCCTCGTCCTCCCGCGCCGGCCACCCCGCCCGTGGTGGAGGGGGGCCGTCGACGATCCCCCCCGCGTTTGCCGACGCCCGGGGGGAGCTGGAGCTCTGGGGCGAGCTCCGGAGCCACGGCGCCACGCTCAACCGCGCGCTGAACGAAGCGCTGCAGGTCCATGGCGGCCCTGCATGGCGTGTCTTCCAGGTAGTTCGTGGTTGCTTGTTTTCTTCTTCCATCTCTCGCTTTTGCGTGCTGTCTCCGTGTCGTAGCGCTCACGGGTTTTGATTTGTGGGTGCCAGGAGCTCGAGCGCCGCGCAAACGACAAGTACGACGCCTTCGACCGGGTGAACGCCGAGGTCCACCAGCTCCGGGAGCGGTGCAGCGCTTTCGACACGCTTGCTGACGCCCTCAGGACGCCGGACAGCTGGCTGGCGTACCGGGCCATGGCGTGGCGCGACGAGCTTCCCGAGAGCTCGAGGCGGGGACCCGCGCGCCGCTCGAGCCTCGAGCGGGTCCGCACAGCCCTCATCGATCGTGATGAGGCTCTGTGGCAGGCGCGCTCTGACTTGGAGAAGATGCGGACGCTGGCCACCAATTGAGAGGCGGAGGTGGCCAACGTTCGTGGCGAGAGCCGGGAGCTCCGTTCGTCGCTCGAGGGGGCGCAAGCGCGCGCCGCCGGCCGAGGAGCGGGCGCGCGGGGCCGGGGCGGCCGGGCCAAGGAGGCCGACGATTTGAAGGCCGCCCTCGACGCCAAGGCCGCGGCCCTCGTCGCCGCCGAGGAGCGCCTCCGCAAGAGCGCACCGCCCGCCAAGGGGGCCGAGGGGCGGCTCCGGCGGAGAGCGAGGCCGCCCTCGTCGACGCCCGGACGGCGGCCGGAGCGAGGAGCGCGTCGCTCTCGAGGCGGCGCGGGGGGTCTTTGGCGGAGCGGGACGACAAGCTCTCCAAGGCCGAGGGCGAGGTGATTATGCTCGGCATTACCAACGCCAATCGGGGAGGCTGTCCCTCCGGGGGAGCAAGGTGAGACCGTCAAGCGCCTCGAGCTGACGGTCGAGGCCGTGCGCCGCGACTTCGAGACGGAGAGGAAGCAAGTTGAAGGTGAGCCGCTGTCTGACTCTTGCCTTGTTGGTTTTTCTGTTGGAGGGCTCGCGTTTCCCCTTTCTGATTTCTTTCTTGCCTTGGTGTTTTCAGGCTTGCGCACCGCCCTGGGGCATGCGGCTGAGCGGGCTGAGGCGCTGCAGGCTTCCTACAACTCCTCCGAGCCGGGAGCTGCGGGGGAGCTGCGTGGCGCGGCCCTCGAGACCGCCGCGCCGTGGAGGAGGGCGAAGCACGGCGGCGGCCGGCCGGCCGGCCGCTGCGTGCCCTTGGCGGTCACATCACCGAGCGGATGCGCCGGGCGCTGCATCTGGGCGTCCAGAAGGCCCTCGGAGTGGTGCGGTCCCACTACGAGGTCAACTTCGAGGCGCTGGCGGAGGGCTACATCGTTCCCGAGGGTGTCGAGGACGAGGTGGCGATGGAGCGTGTGGATGCGCTCGCTGCTGACGCCGCCGGGTCGCTCGCCGAAGCCTTCGAGGAGTTCCTCTTCCCGGACGCCGCTGACGCTGCCGCTCCTCCCGCCTGAAAGCAGTTGGGTACTTGGCCCATTTTGATGTGTATCAGTACTCTGGCCTCGTGGCCTTTTGTAAATAAACAAGTTGTTCTTGGACATAAACTTTTGCTGTAATGAAGGCATTTGTCTATCACGCTTTTTATTTCTCCTTCTTCCTGAGTAGATTCTAGTTAGGGGAGTTCGAGTTTCGCGGGGGGCCTGCTGGGTTGGAGGCGAGAGAGAAGGGCCATATCCACGCGGCGTAGGCTATCTCTGGCTCGCACGCTCCTTCCGCTAGGCCGCCTGCGCCCTGTTTGAATCGTTGCTCGAGGTTGAAGTAGGAAACAAACTTAGCGTGTGTGAGTTATTTCGTTTTTGCGTGAAAAAATGGGACCATTTTGGGGGGGGTGCCCCCCCGCAGTAGCCCCCGAGGGTAACTTGGGTTTCAGGGGAAAGCCGAGTTGCCCTTTTTATTAAACTTGAAGCTTTTACATAGTTGGAACCAACTGGGGCGTTGGCCGTGTGATTTTTACAACAGAAAAAGTGCTTGGGAATCCTAGCTAGGGGTAGAAACGACGTAGCTGTTGGATGTTCCAAGCGTTGGTGAGCTCTTCACCGTCCTCGTTGGCCGACTTGTACGTGCGGGCTTGAGTACCTTCACCACGACGTAGGGTCCCTCCCATGGGGGTGACGGCTTGTGGCGCCCTCGGTTGTCTTGACGTAGCCTTAGGACCGGATCCCCTTCGGCGAAATCCCGCCGGCGTATCTTGCGTGCTTGGTAGCGCCCGAGGGATCGCCGGTACCTCGCGGAATGCATCGGGGCCACGAGGCGTGCCTCGTCCGGCCGATCCAGCGAGTCCTCGCGGGCTCGGCCGGTTGGCCTCTTCGTCGTAGCCTCGAACCCTGGGCGACCCGTATTCTAAGTTCGTGGGGAGGACGGCCTCCGCGCCGTGGACTAAGAAAAACGGGGTGAACCCAGTGGCTCTGCTCGGGGTGGTCCTTAGGCTCCACACAACCGCTGGTAACTCTTGAAGCCATTTCCGTCCAGATTTGTTCAGCTGGTCGAAAATTCTAGGCTTTAGGCCTTGTAAGATCATGCCGTTGGCACGCTCTACTTGGTCGTTGGTTTGTGGGTGTGCCACAGCTGCCCAATCCACTCGGATGTGGAATTTGTCACAGAACTCAAAGAACTTCTTGCCCGTGAACTGGGACCCATTGTCGGTGATGATGGAGTTTGGCACTCCAAAGCGGTAGACGATGTCGGTGAAGAATGTTACCGCCCGCTTCTCCGCCCTTAGGTTCGTGATGGGGCGCACCTCTACCCACTTGGAGAACTTGTCGATCGCGACCAACAAGTGGGTGAAGCCCCCGGGCGCCTTCCGCAGGGGCCCGACGATGTCCAGCCCCCACACGGCGAATGGCCATGTCACGGGGATGGTTTGCAGGGCATGGGCGGGCAAGTTGGACTTGCGGGCGTAGAACTGGCACCCTTCGCAGGTGCGCACGATTTCGCTGGCGTCCGCGACCGCGGTAGGCCAGTAAAAGCCCTGGCGGAACGCGTTGCCGACGAGGGTGCGGGGGCGCGGCGTGGTGGCCACGCATCCCCGCATGGATGTCCCGTAGGAGCTCGCGCCCCTCGGGAATGGGTACGCACCGCCGTAGGATGCGGAGGCGCGCGCGCTTGTATAGCTCGCCGTCGACGAGGGCAAAAGATTTGGCCATCCTGGCGATGCGCCTGGCCGCGGCCCGGTACGCGGGGAGTTCCCCTCGAGCGATCCGGGCGATGTATTTTTCACGCCGGTCCTCTCCGGACGGAGAGCCGGCTCGATGTCCATTACGTCGTCCTCGTGGGAGCCGTACCCCTCGAGGAGGGAGAGCACGTACGCCTCGTTCGAGGGGTCCTCGTCCATGGGTTCCGCACCCGCTGGATTCGAGGGAGCCCCCGAGAATTCGTTGTGACTCGAGGGGTAGGGCTCGAAGACGACCGAGGGTTGAACGATGTCGCGCGCGAAAACGTTCGGGGGGACGGTGATCCGCCCGGACGCGATTTTGGCGAGCTCGTCCGCCTCCTCGTTGTACCGGCGGGGCACGTGGTTGAGCTCGATGCCGTAGAACTTGTCTTCGAGGGCTCGCACGGCTTTGCAGTAGGCCTCCATCTTGTCGTCGTGGCAGCTCGCGTTCTTCATGACCTGATCGATCACGAGCTGCGAGTCCCCCCGCACGTCGAGGCGCTTGACGCCTAACTCAATGGCGATTTTGAGGCCGCAGAGGAGGGCCTCGTATTCGGCCATATTGTTTGACGCGGGCAAGTGGAGGCGCACCACGTACCGCATGTGTTCCCCGAGGGGTGACACGAAGAGCAGGCCCGCGCCCGCTCCTGTTTTCATCACCGAACCGTCGAAGAACAGAGTCCAGCACTCCGCTTGTATCTGCGGTGGCGGTAGCTGCGTATCCGTCCACTCAGCGACGAAATCAGCCAAAATTTGGGATTTGACGGCCTTGCGCGGGGCGTAGGCGAGCGTCTCGCCCATCAGCTCTACGGACCACTTGGCGATCCTGCCCGCGGCGTCGGGGTTGCGGATGATCTCCCCTA
This sequence comes from Cenchrus americanus, assembly GCA_947561735.1. NCBI lineage: Eukaryota > Viridiplantae > Streptophyta > Magnoliopsida > Poales > Poaceae > Cenchrus > Cenchrus americanus. Next base: position 60,039,642 of record OX387241.1, read on the forward strand.
GTGGGAAGGAGGAAACCACCGTGACGGGATGGGCCTCGAAGTAGTGGCGGAGTTTGCGCCGCGCAAGAACTACCGCGTACAGCAACTTCTCGGACACGGGGGGTAGCGTGTCTTCGTGTCCGACGGGACCTCGCCGATGTAGTAGACCGGCCGCCGTACGGTGCAAGGCGTGCCCTTCTTCCATGCGCTCCATGACGATCACGGCGGCCGACCACCTGGGTGGTTGCGGCTACGTAGAGCTGCAGGGGTTCGCCGTCTTGCGGCGGCGTGAGGATCGGGGCGTGCGTTAGGGACGCCTTCAGCTTGTCGAGCGCATCCTGGGCCTCGGTGGTCCAGGAGAAGCGCTCGTGCTTCTTGAGGAGGCGATAGAGGGGCAGGCCCTTCTCACCGAGCCGCGAGATGAAGCGGCTCAAGGCGGCGAGGCACCCCAACACTTTCTGCACCCCTTTGAGGTCCCGGATCGGACCCATTCGTTCGAGGGCCGCAACCTTTTCAGGGTTGGCCTCGATTCCCCGCTGGGAGACAATGTACCCCAGGAGCATGCCTCGCGGCACTCCAAAGACACATTTTTCGGGGTTTAACTTGACCCCATTGGCCCGTAGGTAGCCGAACGCGACGGCGAGGTCGCCAACCAGGTCGTCCGCCTTCCTGGTCTTCACGACGATGTCGTCCACGTATGCTTCGACCGTTCGCCCGATGTGATCCCCAAAAACGTGTTGCATGCAACGCTGATATGTCGCACCCGCGTTTCTGAGGCCAAATGGCATCGTGACGTAGCAGAACGTCCCGAACGGTGTGATGAACGAAGTCGCGAGCTGGTCAGACTCCTTCATCTTTATTTGGTGGTATCCGGAGTAAGCATCAAGGAAGCAAAGCAATTCGCACCCAGCCGTTGAATCAACGATCTGATCAATGCGTGGCAAAGGAAAAGGAACTTTAGGACATGCTTTATTAAGACTAGTGTAGTCTACACACATCCGCCACTTCCCATTCTTTTTCTTTACAAGCACGGGGTTTGCTAGCCATGTTGGGTGGAACACCTCCTTGATGAATCCGGCCTCGAGAAGCTTCCGCAGCTCCGCTCCGATTGCCCGTCGCCGCTCCTCGTCGAAGCGGCGCAGCTACTGCTGCACGGCGCGGGCATTTGGCAGGATGTCAAGGGAGTGCTCGGCGACTTCCCTCGGGATGCCTGGCATATCCGAGGGGCTCCACGCGAAGATGTCGGCGTTGGCGCGGAGGAAGTCGACGAGCACCACTTCCTGTTTGGGGTCGAGGGTGGAGCTGACCCTCAACGCCTTGCCCTCGGGGGCCGAAGGGTCGAGGGGGGACCCCCTTGGTCCGCTCCGCGGCCTCGAAGGTGCCGGCGTGCTTGGCGGCGGGGGTCGAGGTCGTCGTTGACCATCTTCTCCAACGTGTTCACCAGCGCTTCATCCAGCGCCAGTGCCTCTGCGTGTTCTACGCACTCGATGTCGCAGTCGAATGCGTGCTCGATGGACGAGCCGATGGTGATGACGCCGTTTGGTCCCGGCATCTTCATCTTCAGGTAGGTATAATTGGGGACCGCCATGAATTTGGCGTAACAGGGTCGCCCAAGTATTGCGTGGTAGGCCCCTTTGAACCCCACCACTTCGAAGGTGAGGGTCTCCTTGCGGAAGTTCTTCGGGGTGCCAAACCAAACTGGCAGGTCGATCTGCCCGAGGGGCTGGACCTGCTTGCCCGGCGCAATGCCATGGAACGGCTTCGTGCTGGGCCGCAGCTGGTCCAACCCGATCCCCATCAGGTGCAACGTATGCGCGTAGAGGATGTTGAGGCTGCTGCCTCCGTCCATGAGGACCTTCGAGAACCGGGCGTTCCCGATGATGGGGTCGACCACCAGCGGGTATTGGCCCGGGTTGGGGACGCGGTTCGGGTGGTCCTCCCGGCTAAAGGTGATGGCGTCCTCCGACCAATTGAGGAAGGACGGAGGCGCCCTCTCCGCGGCGAGGACCTCGTGCCGCTCCTTCTTGCTCTGGCGGGTCGCCATGTCGACGGTTGGCCCCCCAAAGATGAGGAACACATTTTCGACGGCGGGGAAGCCGCCTGCGTCGCCGTCACCTCCGTCTTTCTTGGCCTCTGCCTCCTTCACGGCGGCACGGCCGTAGAACTTCTTAAGCATATCGCACTGCTCAAGGGTGTGGTTCACTGGGGTCTTGTGGTAGGGACATGGCTTTTTTAGCATGTCGTCGAACACCCCCAGGCCTCGAGGGGCCGGTCGAGGGCCCCGTCGCCGGCCGGGTCACCGCCGAGGGCCTCGGCATTGCCGCCGTCGCGCCCCCGCTCGCGCGCCTCGCGGCGCGGCTTCTTCCCCTTCTTGCCCCGCTTGTCATTGCGGTGCGGCTCCTTGGACTTGCCGCCCTCCGCGGGCGCGTCCTCCGAGCGCTTGCCCTTCTTGCCGTCGAAGATCGCCCCCACGGCCTCCTCTCCGAGGCGAAGCTGGTGGCGATGTCGAACAGTTCGTTGGAGTCCGCGGGCGGGGGCTGCGTCCCGCCCTCCCGTACGAGGTCCCGCACGTGGTGCCCTCGAGGAAGGCGTGCACGATTTCGGGACCGCGCCATGCGCGGGGAGCTCGGTGCGCGCTTAGAGAAGCGCCGTATGAAGTCCCGCAGCGACTCGCCGGGCTTCTGAGTGCAGGAGCGCAGGTCCCATGAGTTTCCGTGGCGCACGTACGTGCCCTGGAAGTTGCCCACGAACGTGCGGACCAGGTCGTCCCAGTTGTGGATCTGGCTAGCGGGCAAGTGCTCGAGCCATGTCCGGGCCGCGTCGCCAAGATGCAGGGGCAAGTTGCGGATGATGACCTCGTCACTGGTGGCCCCGCCCAGCTGACAAGCTAAGCGGTAGTCGTTGAGCCATACGCGGGGGTCCGTCTCCCCGTTGTACTTGACGATGGTCGAGGGTTGGCGGAAGCGTTGGGGGAACGCTGCCGCGCGGATCTCCCGGCTGAACACACGGGTGCACGGGGGCTCGGCGTCGGGGAGCGGTCCTCGCCGCCGTCGTAGCGTCCACCCCGTCGAGGGTGGTAGCCCCTTGCCGCTCGTGCGTCCGCCCCCGCTCGTGCGCCCGGCGTTGATGACGTTGCGGGCGTCGCCATCCGCCGCCCGCGTGCGTCAAGGAGCCGCTCCTTGGCCGGCGTGCGTCCTTGGTCGCGGGTCGCCCCGCCGGTCCCCCCGCGTGCACCGAGGGTTCGCCTTCCGGTGCGGCTTCGTCGTCCCGCGCATCCCCCCCGTTGGCGGATGCGTGAGGCCGAGCTCTCGGCCCGCCGGACGGCCGCTTGCTCGATGAGAGTTTGCACCTCGCGGTGCGGTGTCTCGAGCCTCGGGGGTCGAGGGTGCCGGCATGGCCCACGTGCGGCGCCGCGGCGGCGATGAGCTTTTGGCTCGCCCGCGGGGGCGCGTCCGCGTTGTCGACGTTGGGGACGGTGTTGATGCGGTCACGGACCGTCGGCCCGGCTCCCGTGCGCGTTCGCCGCGCGCGGAGGCCTCCCCCGCCATTGAGGCGCGGGAGCGGCCCGCACCGTTCGGTATTCTTCCGCCGGCCTTGGCCTCGAGCTCGCGGGCTTGGGCCAACCGCGCGCGTCGGCGTCGGCCCCGGCAGAGCGCTTGGCCCCATGGCCGGGCGCGTGGCGATCCCCGGGGGCGTGCATGACTTCCCCGTTGTCTCCGGCGCCCGCCGCACCCGGCGGCATTGGCGGGTCGTTGGTGATGACGGCGTAGCACTCCCGCACGGGGTCGTAACTCCCGGTGCCGGGAGTCGTCGGAGTAGCCGAACCGCAGTCCGCGGCGTCTAGGAAACGCCGAACACAACCGGGTCCGGCACGCCGGGAGAAGTCCCACTCCGCGTACCCGTGGCGGTTGGCGGGCGGCAACGCGTCGACGGAGCCCAGGGACGATTCGTCCCCTCGCCGAGGCGCCGGGATCCCCGGCGACGAAGACGTGGCGGCCGGTGGGACCTGCGCATCGTGGTGTTGACGTTGGCGTTGTAGGCCGACGTAGCGCCACGCGGCCGATGGGGATGCGCGGTCCGAGACCGTGCGCCGTCCCCGCCGGGGTGGTGGCGGTCGTGACCGGTGGGCGCGCCACATTGAGTGGCGCGCGCTCGGCCGCCGCCGCTCGGGACCGCGCCCGGCGCCGGCCGCGGCCCGCAGCGACGACGGCGTTGTGGCGTCGATGGACCCGCGGCATCCGTGCTCGCGGGCGCCCGCGCCGGGGTCGTGCGTGCGGCGGGGGCCGGAGCAGACCTGGCCTGGCGCCGCGCGCGGAGCTCTTCACGGTTGGTGAGGCGCATGAGATAGCCGTTCCCCGTGGCCTGAAAGTTCAGGTCCCCGAAGCGGATTTCGAACCCGGCTGGGAGGGGGTCCGAGCTACCCATGCAGTAGCGTGTACCACGGTACTCAGTGCGGATCACCATGGAGGGATTTGACGAAATGACCTTAGGCGCTCGATTGCCCCACGGTGGGCGCCAACTGTCGGTATGGAATGTGGTCCCGACACTAACCAGTAGAAAGCGCCGAGGTCTATCCCTCAATGGTTGATGCTAAGCAATAAGAGACACGGGATTTATCCTGGTTCCGGCCGAGGGGGTCGTACGTCCAGCAGGGGTGTGCTCACGGCACTATATTGCTCAGCACCGGGGGTGCCTGTAGTGGGGCAGCTACAAGCAAGGCGGGAGAGGAAGTGTAGCTTCCAAGTCCCTGGCTGAAGATGTTGTGGGAGAATTGGAGAATGAGTACGTGGTGTGTGAAGGGTTCCTGTTTGTCTCTCGTCTCGTGTCCCCTGCGGCTGGGGGGTTCGCTCCCCCTTTTATAGATCAAGGGGGAGGCGGGTTACATGCGCGCCGCGCTATCTAGCTACGTGGGGAAATGCGACGTGCTATGTCAGAGAGTGGGCGGCCGTCCGGACGATCCTCGCAGCGATCTGGTCATCGTGGCCTATCTTGTACCCGAACAGTGGTGGTTCGAGGGTAGGAGAGCAGCGGATGGCGGTGGTGTCCTCTGACAGGCTCGAGGGAGGTGCTGACGCTGGCCTGTACGGGGCACAGGAGTAGGTAGAACGGCGTCCCTTCCCCGACGCGCTCCACGGTTGTTGGGGTTGTTGCTACGGTGCACGGCGTGCGCCCGTACACGCGGGCACGGCGGCCACGCCGTTACGGTGGCGGGGATGGCGATCCACCGGCCTAGCGCCTCCACCTAACCCCCGTAGGGTCACAAGAAAGTGAATCGAGGGTGAAGCCGGCCCCCCCTTCGAGGGCTCGGCGTGTTAGCCGTCACCGGAGCAGGGCGCACGGTGTCGGGGGACCGACACCGGCCGCGCCGGCACGGTCCCTCCCCACGGTGATGGGGATGGGCTCCTCCCACGGGGAGTTGGTGCGGCGGCACCGGGGCGCGAGCCCCGGCGCATGATGGCGCCGTCCCGCCGGTGTCGGGCGTTAAATGCCCATGTACGGGGGCCGGCGCACGCGTGAGGGGCGCCCACGAGCGTGGCGGACCCCCGCCGAGGGCGGGACGTACCCTCGAGCGAGGCGGAGCCTCGCTCGAGGGGGGAGCGAGCCCTCGAGCGAGGCGGAGCCCGCCCGAGGGAAGTGCTACCCCTCGGACGGGCGAAGCCCGCCCGAGGGGGGCGCGTGTCCTCGAGCGAGGCGGAGCCTGCTCGAGGGGATCTCTAAGAGGGCCGCCTTGATGGGCCGTCGGGGTCCCTGCGGCGCGGGCCGTGTCCTGCATGGTTAGGCACCTGCATGGTTAGGCTTAGCGTGTTTTGGTTTTGTTGCGGGTTTTAAGTGAGGATTTCCCAGTTGTTTAAGGGGACCCCTAGGGCTGTCCCCGACACTGGTAGAGTTTGTTCCTAGGACCAGTAGCACTCCAGTGGCTACATGGTTTTGGCAAACGGAAGGTAGAAGTGCGGAGCTTGTGATTTCAGGGGTTCTACCGAGCTAGTTCGTCTTGTCGGAGTTTCAATCTCCCTCGAGAAGAATTTTATCGGCTCCCATTCACTCCCCCCCTCTCTGGTCGCCTAATCGGTCCTTCAATTATAAACTTAGAAGCCTTTCTTACCACTTGCTTGCTTAATAAACTAGTCTTGCTTTCATCTCATCATTGGTTCATTCTTGCTCCTTTACCTTGTGCTTGCTATCGTTTACCTCTTACTCTTTTGTCTCATCTATCTCACTCTACACGTAGGCACTTACAGATGGTTCATCGCTTGAAGACCTCACACGTAGGTGCCATTCACCAGTATGCTCCCCAAGAAGATTACAACGACTATCTTGAGGGAGACACTGATGAAGAGATAATGATGGAAGCACCCCCTGTAGCTGCCCCTGGGACCATCGTTGTGTCAGAAGATGAGGAGGATCCCAGAAGAGGTGATTCCAGAGGAAGAAGAGAAAGATGGCTAGCAAGACCAAGAAGAGCAGGTGCCATGAAGTGGTCAAGATGATCACCATGAGAAAGTGGAGGAAGATGAAGTGCAAGAGCAAGCTGAACAGCAGGACCTAGCAGGAAGTGAACCAGCTGAAAGAGTGAAGTGGGAGGTGAACTACTACTGGGTGGATGGAGTAGGCGTCCCCATGGCTGATCACTTGAGAGCTATGGTACTTCGCCTAGGCTATGACAAGACTCCAGTCTACTGTTGTGAGCTTCGAACCCACCCATGGTTTGAACCTCATTGGAGAGTTGTAGCCATCCTGCAAGAGTATGTGCCATTCCACGGGGTGAAGGACATAACCAGGCATGATGATGTGGCTCAAAGGACCACCATGGAAGCAGGCATTGCGGAAGCAGCACGGAGGGCACTCTATGTACTCTCCCACAAGGAGCGTGACAAGCTGAAGGACACCCACTGCAAGTACACTCCCTACAGATAAAGTGGTGAGGCCAAATCATACATCGCTCCAGCTCCCGCCTATGAAGGAACGTTGAACAACGTCCGGGACCTGCTGGCTGCTGTCAACACTGCCTTGGATGACACCAACAACACTCTTCATGCGGCACAACAGCAGATCATCACTCTGGAGTTACAAAAGCGTGCCTTGGAGGCTGCACTGTTGAACAAGGAGCAACCAGTGGTTGAAGACACTATAGAAGCATGCACATCCCCGTCACCTAAGAGGCCACGCTACGACTGCCCTAATGCCCGCACGGAAGACATGCCATGGGAAGATAGTCCTTAGGTTTAATTTTAAGTTCAAGTTAGGATCTTTTGTAATCGATAGAACGAGCGGTTAAAGTGTGCTTAGTTTAGGAGTGTGGTTGAATGCTTAGTTTGGTGCTACATGTTTGAGTTGGATTTTTGTGTGAGTGCAATGTATTGTGGAGTGATGACCACAATGACATTGGTTTAGAAGTAAAGCTTGTTTAGTGGGTTTAAGTTCTGTTTCTACCATATCTTAATCATGTCTCTACTTAATCCTTATCAAGTCTTTACTTATCTATCTTGGAATCCAACTTGCTGCAAATCTGTTCACGCCAATCCCTGACACAGCAGTAGTACATATTCCAGGAGCCCCGAAAAATGCAAAACCAGTTGGGTTAGTTCATGAATTTCATAAGTGAATTTCTATCAAAAAATCATCCCTATCCAGTACATATTCCAGGAGCTATGCTTGAAACATTAGAGTACCAGAAACTGTAAAACTTTGCTGACATGGTTATCTTCATTATTTTATATCTCGGGCTGTAGACCTCCAATTGAGGTAAAACCAATTGTAGTAGTTCAGGAATTTCATCAGTTTCATTCTAACCAAAATTCATCAACTTAGGTTATATATACAGAGAGTTATGTCCGAAACTTTGGACGTTCCCGAATCTGTTCACACTGCTGATACACCTGAATTGTTTATTTCATAACTGGAGTTGTAGAGCTTTGATCGAGGTGATTTCAGTTGGGTTGGTTCCATAATTTCATTACCTTTCACTGGTAAAAATCTCATAATTTTTTATTATCCACGTTGAGAGTTATACCTGAATAACTGGAGTCAACAGAATCTGTCTAATGCTGGAATTCTTCATTATTTTGCCTTTTGAGTTTCACTCCTGACTCAAACATCTAAAATAATGTCCCTAACACTCAGATGGTGAACACCAGGTCAGGATCCGGAATTGATCAACCAGTAGTGAGCCGTCAAGAGAGAAGCAACCGTTCAGGCCCAGCACAACAGCTAGGACAAATGGATCCGACCATACAGCAGTTTTTCCAAACCCAGACTCAGCTCCTTGAGAACTTGACCAACATTGTGGCTAACTTGCAAGCTCAAGTCAACAATCCACCTGTGCAGTAACTGGCGCCACTCAACAAGCATCGTGAGTTCATGAGCCATCACCCCCAGTGTTCTCCCATGCAGCTGATCCACTTGAGGCTGAGGATTGGCTGAAGATTGCTGAAAATGCTCACCACCGCACAGTGCATTGCAGAGAGAAGGTCATGTATGTTGCAGGACAACAGGGGTCAGCTTCTGCATGGTGGGATGTATATGTTGATGCTCGTGCTACCCCAAATGCTATCACTTGGGATGAATTCGCTACCAACTTCAGGAGCCATCACATACCAGCTGGTCTCATGATGATGAAGAAGAAGGAGTTCCTGTCCCTTAAGCAGGCAAGTATGTCAGTGCCTGAGTTCAAAGACAAGTTCATTGAGCTGTCACGCTACGCACCTGAGGAAGTTGCTGATGATGGTAAGAAGCGGGAGCTATTCCTAGATGGGCTAAGTGGACCGCTGCAGTATCTGCTGATGTCACACACCTTCCCCACGTTCCAGAGTCTGGTGGACAGTGCTATTCGCCTGGAGTACAAGCGTAGAGAGCTGGGAGAACAAAAGAGGAAAGCCACCAGCTATGGACAGTCTGGGAGTGTCACTCGTCCTCATTTCGCTCCACAGCAGAACACGCCTTTCCGCTATGGAGGATCAAGTGGGAACTATGGGCAACAGCAGTCCCCGCGCCCCGCTCAGCCATTCCAGTAGACTGGACAGCAGTTTCGGCAGTCCGCTCCTCAGACGTCGCACCCCACCTTCCCGCAGAATCAGCAGAGAGCTCCAATGGGTACACCAGTGAGAGCCACTACGTCTCCCATCCCCGCCAACACTACTTGCTTCAAGTGTGGTGAGCTTGGTCACTATGCCAATGTGTGTCCCCAGAGGCAACCCCCTAGTACCCCAGTGCAGAATCAGCAGATGCGGCAGGGAAGGAATGGCAACCAGAATCCACAAACCAATAAGGGACAACAGAGCTACTCACGTGGCAAGGTGAACCATGTTGATGCTGAAGCCGCTCAGGAGAATCCCAAAGTTGTGCTCGGTATGTTCCTAGTCAACTCCGTACCCGCCTCAGTTCTATTTGATTCAAGAGCATCCCATTCTTTCATTACCTCTCAGTTCGTAGCTCAGCATAACATACCCATTAGCCTATTGCCCCGTCATATGCTAGTTAGTTCACCAGGGGGGATTGAAAGCATCCTATAAGTGTGACAACGTCAGTCTCAAGATTTTGGGCAGAGATTTCCGAGCTAATCTTATAATACTAGAGTCAAAAGGAATTGATGTGATACTTGCGATGGGATGGTTGACCGCGTGTGATGTGGTGATTCAATGTGCTAATAGGTCAATCCTACTCACTAGTCCAGCTAGGGAAAGGATTGAGGTATTAGCAGATCCACCATCAACGGCTAGTACAGTGAATTAGCTAGAAGACATAAGAGTGGTGTGCGAGTATCCTGATGTTCTTCTTGAGGAGATGCCAGGTATGCCACCAGGTTAAAGTGGGATGTTAGAGGCAAAGTTTCTCAATCTTTCTCTTTCTCTTTTCCGAATCTCGGGGCGAGATTCCTGTTAGGGGGTAGACTTGTAACACCCTGATTTTCAGAAATTTGAATTTTTTAAAAAATTATTAGCAACCTTAAATTTGTTCTTAAGGACTATAAGGTTTTCCTTAATTTCTTTTAGGCATTTAATATTTACTAAAATAAAACAAATTAATCCTAGGAGTTTAATGTTGCATACATGCTGATGCATTATTTTGAAGTGTTTGAATTCAAATTTGCATTTGAATTCATTTGTTTGTTGCTTTTCAAAATCAGAAAAACTTTTTTCCCTTTTTCTCTCTCCCTTCTATCCTTTCCGACATGTTTTTGTTTGAGCCCAAATCATAGAAGTCTGCTGCTGCCCCTCCTACTTCTCCTCCGCGGTCGCTCGCCATCAGCTCAGCCCAGCACACCTTCTCCGGCACAGGCCGTCGCCTGAACTCCACTGCCACCCCCTCGTCTCCTCGCCCCAGTTTGCCTTCGCTCCACGGCAGGCCGTAGCCCAACTTTGCACGCGGCCCAGCTACCGGCCCAGCGCAGTCGTTCCACCCTCCGCCGCCCGCAGCCACTGACAGGCATCGCCTACCTCCTCCCGAGGCCGACGCGGACTCGAAGTCTCGGCCGCACCCGACCGCTCTGCGACGCCTTCTTCCTGTGGCCCGCATGTCAAGGCATTGCCCCCGCCCTATTTAAGGCATCGCCGCCACCCGGAACCCTACCCAAGATCTGTAGCCAGCCCGAGCAACAGCGCCGCCGAACCCTAACCCTAGTCGAGCGCCGCCGTCGTCGACCCAAGCCTCTGGAGCCTCTCCGTCGTCGAGAAGTTGCTTTGGAGCACCACCTGGACGAGAGGAAGCCGTCGGTGCCGCGTGTTCGTGTCGCCGCCTTCTCCAGCTCGTGAACGATCTCGCCAGAATTTTTCCACCGCCGTCGTCTGCCCCTTTATGCAGTGTGCCGTCGTCTTCGTCAGTGAGTCGCCTTTTGTGCCTTAGCTAGCTTCGTAGCGTCGCGTTCTATGCTCTGGTGAAATCCATACGTCGAATCGAGTACCCCAACTCAATTTTGCTCTACACCGGCGAGTCTGCCGCCCTGCGCCACCGCAAGCCATGTTGCCGCCGGCCGGTTGCCACCACCTGACGCTTTCATGCGCCCTGGGTCGTCGGATCTTGATCCAAGGGACCAGATTAGATCTAATCTCGGGTCAACTCAACATATACCGGTCAACCGGAGCTTGAGGCTGCAGTTTTGCAAGAAAGCCCCTGTGCTTTTAGATTTTAGCAAGCCGGTCCTCCCACCGTGTAAGTTTCCTTACGGTTAAGTCCAGGTTTCTTCAGTTTAGCCCCGAAGCTCTAGTTTTTCTTGCAGATAAGTCCATGATCTTGTTTAGGCCGTAACTTTTTCATTTTAGCTCCGTTTTTGGCGTTCTTTATGTCCACGCGATCGTCTCGACGAGTAGATTAGTTTCTGTTGCTTTTGCTTCTGTTTGAGATGATTGGTGTACTGTTTCTTAATTACTTGTATTGTATGCTTGTATGTCATTGTGTGGAGCGTAGTGAACAATCAATTCGTGGAGTACGTTGCCGTTGAAGATAAGGAAGGTTTTGAGCAGCAGCACGCTTGGGTTGAAGGCAAGTCCTTGCTGCATTTCCTTTTGTCCTATTACAACATGCATTTTAAATTACACTGTATTTACTTTTTGCTTGCATTAATGTGATGGGACCTATGCTAAGGTGCGACTAGTGTTGATTACCCTGTGCCTTGATCAACCGGGTGTTATTTTATGTTGGGTAGTTTTGCTAGCGCATATTTTGGGTGGTTTAATGGAACAAACTTTTAATCTTGATTTACTTTATGTTATTCATGTCATACAAGAACACTATGCTTGTTTAATCGGAACATGGAGCAACCACCTAGGAAAACCGTACAACCACAAGGCACATTGCTCTGCCTTGGCTGAATAACTAGAGACTTTAGTGATGTAGCAACCTTACCTGAAAGGGACAAATGGGGAGGCATTGACGGAGCATAGTCCTGCTCTAGCGGGGAGTTGGACTTGTTATTTTATGGTGGGGTATTGACCCACTAGGGAGCTTTGTGCCCCGCTTCGTCCTGAAACCTAGTGGGTTGTTGCTCATTGGAGGATCTTTGTAAAGGCCTCATAGCGTCTCTATGCAACCACAACTCGGTAGTGTGGTATTGTGCCTACTTTTGCACAGCATGGTTGGGTCCAAAACTCTTTGAGTTTTTACGCGACTTGTGGTGAAAGTGTACAACCTCTGCAGAGTGTAAAACTGACTAGTTAGTCGTGCTCACGGTCAAGAGTGCCCTGGACCCTCACATGATTAACTCTATGGAAGATGGACTTTGATAACTTGTGCATTACATTTTATGGGTTCTTATGCATCTTTTAAGTGGGTTTGGTATACACTTACACTTGTTAATAATAGTTGCTTAATAAAACTTGACTAACTAAAATGCTTAACTACTTTGCAACCTCTAGGCTTCCACCATAAAGCCTTGCATGTTGTTTTCGTATCTTTCCCTTGTTGAGTACAACATGTGCTCATGCTTGTTGTTTATTATTGCATCTACACCATCTGGCTGCTGCTTAGACAGACATTTTGAGGACTACCCTGGTGGACTTGACGAGTTCTAGGCGTTCGTTTCTCCAGTCAGCTGCCTGTGGAGGACTTCCACGTTTACTTTTCCGCTGCTAGCTACTCAGTGTGTTAGAATAAAGACTATCGGTCATGTAATAAATGTTTAACACTCTCTTTACGCTTTTACAATGTGTTTTTGGTATTCACTGAGTCAACGCATGTGTGAAACTTGATCCTGGCGCACATGTGTTTATGCATTCGGGTTTACCTTTAAATCCGGGTGTGACACATCACCTCTAACGCCGCCATCTTCTGGACGCCATTCGGGTTGAGGTGCTGGAGTTGTAGTCCATACTCGAACAGCACCCTCGGATGAACCGCCCAGCGCGGACGGAGAAGTCGTGCTCGTGGAAGGCCACGAACGACACCACGAACCCCTTGGGGCGCGGCACGGACTCGTCACCTGGAACATTCCACTCGACGGTGGTGGTGAGTGGAGGAAGCTGGCCCGCCTCAACGAGACAGAGGAGTTGTTCGCGGGAGACGTTGGAGCGTGTCCAGTTCGACATCATGGCAGAAGAGTCCTGGACGGGCTGGAAACGCAAGAGGCGGTGGTGTTGTGGATGCGGGAGAACTCGGAGAGCAGAGAGTGAGCGCGAGAGGAGGAAGACGATGGGAAAGCAAAGTCCCGAACCTGCGCCCGACGTGCGGTTTTAAAGGGGCAAGCACGGCCCCTCACCTTCAACGTCGGGCACGTCGTGTCAGCGGGACTTTCGCCCACACGCGCGCGCGCCCCAGCAAAGCGGCCGCCCACTCTCGCGATGCCTCGGTTCCCGCAGAATACAGGCCTGCAACGTCTGCGCGCGGTCATGATGGAATGGTCACATCCGTCATGTCGGCCGAGATGCCCACGCCTAATACTACTCCCACATTTACCACGGCGGCTACAACTACCCCGACGAAATGTCCCCAAGCTACAACGGCTACAATCACAAGAAAAAGCTCGCGGACGAGTCTCCAACTCACTCACGAGCTCGGGGGCTACATCCAGCGGATGCGCTCACGCGCACCCACTGAGAACATGAAGATCACTACTATACCAAGACTATCCAACTGAGCCTGAGCGCGAGTCCTTGACTCCCCCTCAGGCTCGGGGGCTACTGATGAGGGCCCGGATTAGGGCCCCCTTTGACGGTGAGATTATCTCCCTTAAAACACAAGACAATCCAACACCAATGACAACATGAAGGCCAAGATTGACAATGTCAAGGCAAAGATTCGGGACAAGGAGGAGTAAGGACCCTGGTCAAGACCCACACTAGCAAGACGTCCAGTCTTCGGCCAGTTGGCTGCATCTCCGACCAGTTCCCCACTAAAGGGACCCATGACAAGTCTCCTCCTCGCACGACAAGTCTTCGCCTCGCACGACAAGATCAGCTCCGACTAGCATGTGGGCCCGTACGCGCAGCGAAGGCTCACCGCGCAAGCACCACCACCGACGCGCGTGGAGGAACGATTCTCCACGCCGTGCAAGTACAAGAGCTGGCGGCCATGCAAGCAACTCACCCTGACAGGAGCCTTAATGCTGGTCTGACCGGCAGCGCGGCCATCACATTGCCATCATCTCCCACTCTGCCACACGCAAAGCTCAGCCCGAGGCACTCAAGCACCCTCTACGACGCGCGCGGGCCTAGACTTAGGCTCGGGCGTGGCAAGCTAGGCATGTACTCGGGCAGACTAAGGCAAGCGCAAACTACTCGGAGAACAAGCCAAGCGTCCCGGAATGAACAGTCATACCCGGCCCTGCGGAGGCTCCCACAACTCGGCTTCAATGCGTCCTGATGGACAGCGACGTACGACGGGACGTACCAGCAACCAAGCACTGTACCTTTTCTTCACTTCCCCCTTGTGCCCCTCCCCTTGTGACTATAAAAGGGAGAGGAGGACAATGGTTACAAGGGTTAGACTCTTGTTAGACTCTTGTTAGACCATCAAAAGACCAAACGTCACCTCAAGGGACTTGGGATCGACACCCTCTCCCGACCAGCTTGTAACCCCTACTACGAACACTCCTAGCTCGGGAACAAGGCAGCACCACACTGGACGTAGGGTATTACTCCTCAGAGGCGTGAACCAGTCTAAATCTCGTTGTCTCCCGTGCTAACCATCCGAGCCCGACGTACGATCGATACAAATTTACTGTCGGCGGTAGAGAACCCCGACAGTCATGCAGGCATGTATCATGTATGGTTGTGTTTTTTTTTGAGACAAATGTATGGTTGTGTTTGGGAAGAATCAAAACTAGTACTAGGTTTCTGAGAGGCCATGTTATCCTCCTGCATGACATGTATACACCCGAGGAGATTGACAAATTGTGCCCGTTCAAAAATAAAACTGCATAAGCATGAAAAAAATTGATTCATGGATATTTAAAATGCAATAATTTCATCAGACACTTGTTTGATTCATTTGCAGAAACAAAAGACAATCATAGGAAACAACCAAATTTCTTTAGAAAATTGAATAAGTTTAAGAGTTGTTTCTAGTGCAAGACTTTGCAATTTCAAAGGTATATTGAAATCCACCGACCACTTGAAACATAAAAGCCACATGCGGATCACATATGTCACTATTTGCATACATAACTTGTTCAAATACCCAAACATAATCTGGCTAGATCCAGGGGGTTGGGGCCCCCCTCCCCCTAAGGAAAGAAGGACCCCCCTACCCAAAAAAGGAAAGAAGGAACAAGACAGGCAAAATGAGCACCCACTATCCACACATCCTAGCCTCTGAACATAATAATTCTTACTCCAATCTAGAATTCACAGGTAAGTCCTTGAAAGAGGTTATTTGATAAACTAAGAAAATCAAGGCTTTCCATCCATTACCGAGATTGAAACAAGTCCAACAAGGAAATTATTTGTACCATATGGTGACTCTAACTATGTGTTACAAATCCATTTCCATCAGTTATAAATCCATTTCCATGAGTGTAAGGGGATTCCGGATTTGCCCCAAAAAGAAGTCGTAGGGCACAGATGTGAAACTGTTGTGACTCAGTGCGAGACTGGTGAGATACTGTGACAACCCGCCCAGGAAAATACCGTACTACCACCTAAACCAATCCACTTTGGTCATTAAGCAGTAATAAAGTATCATCCTATAGTTAGTTGTCGGGTTAACGCCCGGTAAATCACTTTTATAGCAACAAGGATAGACATATATGCATTAAAACTCACACGAAGGCGAGTCCCGAGATACAACATAATAAACATCCGAAATTTACCCCGAAGAGTTTAGTTATTACGAACCGAAGTTTTTGTCATAATGGCGTAGTTCAGAGTTTTTTGAAACAGTGGAATTAAACTAACAGAAACGAGCACACCATGGGAGGCTAGCCATGATGCCTTCAGTCGTCATCCTCCACCCACTTCAGCTCCCAGCCGGGCGGGATCTCTCCGGGCCACACATCACCAAAGGCATTACCTGGATCAACAGATTATAGCAAGGCTGAGTATACTAATACTCAGCAAGACTTACCCGTCGGTGATATCTACTTCACCAATTCTAGACATGAAAGGCTTTTTGGTCACTGGGTTTCTTTTGTTGAAAAGTAACAAAGAGTATGTCCTTATTTTCAAGATTTTAGCACAAGTTCTAGTGGGTTTACTTTACTAGATTGGCTAGCTAGTACAGACAAGGTTGTACCATACAATTAATCAAGCATAATATTCATCAACTTCCATCATTAGGGATCTCATGGCTAGTGGAGTAAGTAGTCTCAGATAACAGTGAGAGGCCGACAATCGATTGATTCAAAATCTTGCAAGATAGACCTAAACACACGGTGGGATGCCCCCGCGAGGACAACCACCAAACGGTTCCCAAAACTCCTCGGGTCGGGATAAAAGGCCACAGTCTTTGGTGCAAGCTATCCGGCATACCCCGCGAGGCACCCAGACTCACCATACACCACTGGTAGCTAGCCGTGAGACGCATCCCAAGAGTAGTGACAGTTAAATCCCTAGCCGTCTCATTAAGGTACTGGGCTTACCGGTCCCATTCCCGACAAGTGCTTAGTACGTTCAAACACTTAACCCACAATAACCATTGGACCGGAGTCCACATCCCATGCTCTTACCACATGAGCAATCCTTTTAAGGAGATCTTATGATTCCTATCTAGGAACCTATTCTCGCGAGTGACATCATCACCCGACTTGTAACGATCCTATAGCTTAGCAGCTATCGACCTATCATTCTAGTAAGGACACAGGTACCTAGGGATCATGCATCTAAGGTTCCATACAACTCCTGAACTTAAATGCACAAGCATCCATAGATAATTGTATATTAAACTTTAAAACACTGGGTTAAATGCACCGGGGCTTGCCTTCGTCAGCAAGGTTAGCCTGAGCACCCTCGGTGTCGTCGAGTAGTTTCACGTACTGCAGTGCAGCTTCCGCTTCTCCTTCCTCAGCTTCCGGGACGAGCGAGTAGTCACCGTCAGGAAGATCTACACGGAGATGCAAATGCAAGATTTAATTGATGATTTTTAATTTAATTATTTACAAACAACGTATGACAACCATGAAGAGTATGATTGGCCAAATTCATCTTGATAAACACACCTTGGCATAAACTTTTTATTAAAGTAATTTCTCACGATGCTTTATTATTTATTTATTTAAAATGATTGTGTACATATTTTATGTAAATAAAATAATTTATCTTTCACAAACAGCAAGGTTTGATCTTTATCATTTTAAAATGATTTACATCACACACATTGGGCCTTTAGATGTGTAGTTTGATGATTTTCTCATTTAATTTAATATTAAGATTTAAAAGGCTTCCATAGCTTTTTTACATAAAATAATTTAATAAAATTCAGTGGGATGTGTTATGAAGCATTTCCAAACCTATACAAGCCACTGCACACACATGCACTCTTAGGAGAGCTATGAAATTAATTATACCGAAAATAACAGAAGCTAGTCACCCAAACATGAGAAATGCATACAAAAAATAAATAAGCATCAAAATGCTCCAAACTTCCTCATACATGTTCTCTGGTCCTAAACCATCCTAGAAAACCAGCAAGTACACTTAGAACCACTACTGATCTTGCTTTATTAAATTACCAAGGAAAACATACATTTATTAAAAATAAATACTTCTGCTCAACCAAAACTTGTGATTAAATCACCAGAGGTGTATCTTGGCATAACAAGACAGCATGCACAAGTTGGGCACAAAAACATAAATATTTTTAGCTACAAAAATCATCTAGGTAGATTCTGCATAAATATAAAACAATTTATATAAAAAGATTTACATCACAACTTTGTGCAATTTTTGGCACAGGATATATTCATAACATAACACACAACATATCCAAAATTTGGATACAGAGGATTCATGGATTTTGAGATATGGCAGATCTAGGTTTTTTAAATTTCTATTTTTCATGCCAAACATATCAGGAAACAGCTCAGACAAGAATAATGAAAGTTGTAGTATTTTTCACCTCAAATCCAACAAAATTTGGTTTGCATTTTTCTGATTTTTCTACGATTTTCTAGGCAATTTACAAGATTTAGAAAATCACATATACTATTTGAGAAGGGATTTTGCACCGGGGTCCCTGGAAAAACTTTGGTCCACACCAATATACCCATGCTGTGCGTTTAAGACCCTAGGAAGGTAGTAAACCTCGCAATGTGGCCTCTGGCCATGGCCGGCGGCGCGGGAGGCCGAAATCCGGCGGCTCCGGCGACAGGGTTGGCCAGGAAAGAGCGTGGGGAAGCGTGCGAGCTCACCCGCGACTGATTTTTGGCCGGAGCTTGGGCGGGCACAGCGCTAGCGAACCCGGCGGCGAGGCCCCCGCGGCGGCGGCCGCAGGAACGGCGGCTCCGGCGGGTTAGCGGCCAAGGCGCGTCGGCCTGTGGCTTGGACCATCACGGTGGGTGCGTGCGCCGGTGCTATCGGTCTGAACGGTGTTGGGGAGGTACCGAGCAGGGAGCTCGGTGCGGGAGCGGACATGGCGGACGGGACGGCGGCATGCCGGCGCCGGAACGCTGCAGCTCCCTCTTTTATAGGCGCGAGAGAGAAAAGGCTTCGATGCTAAGGAAACGAAGGGAGGTGGGGGACCCGGCTGCCTAGGGGTGCGCGCGGCCGGCCTCGGCAGGTGTGCCCAGCGGGGAGGGGAGCCGGCTCCGCGGCGTGCACACCCGCGCGAGGCCCCGCGCGACGTCCCCGCCCGAGGCGCGGCTCGGGGCGCGTGCGCGGCTCACGCCGGCGCCTCGGCGCGCGCGCGCGTGGGCCCCCCGGCCGGCCGTGGTACGGCGGCGCGGCGGCGGCCGGCGACGCGTGGCGGCGCTCTGGAGCACGGGTCGCGGCGGCGCGCACGACGTCGCGCGTCCCAGCACGACGGTTGCGGTGTAGCCTAGTTTGACCGAGATTTACTCCAAAAATGTGAACTGAAGTGCACCGAGCAGTGAATACCAAAGTTGTAGATCTCACTACCCTTTACAACTTTTACAAAGGCTCGTAGGTATTTTTCTCAATGGTTTTTGCAGGAACGGCTTGCCAACTTTGAATGTTGGCATGTCTCAGTGAACAGGAGTTGTTGTCGGTTGACCACGTTTTTCACCAATTTCCACTCAAAATTTGAAATGCCAATCCACATGAAAGTTGTGTCTCTCAACAAGCTGGACAACTTTCATGGAGGTAGATTTTGAAATGTTTAGGTGAATTTTGGAGAACGTGGCAAAAGTTCCGAAAGACACACACCGACGTCAGGGTTTAAGCGGGGTTTGACCGTGTCTTTGACCAAGGGTCGACCACAGGGGTGTGTTGGCTTGGTCAAGGGGGTCGATAGGGGTTGTCGGCTCGGTTTTCGAGGTGATGACCCAGGATGACCTAGGTTTGACCAATGTCGGCCGGTTTGACTCGGCTGATTCGATCATTAGCGCTAATGACGCTAATTAAAAACCTGGGGTGTCACATTCATTTGAAAGAGTGACAGAAGAGCTAAACTGAACGTGTTAGCTCAAGGGACTCAAGCAAACTTAGGGAAACAATAAGGATGTCAAAGTACCTGATAATCCATTGTTGGTAAGATTGGTTTTCGTGATCAAATTTAGGTAATGTCAACAAATGTGTCACTGCCGCATTAAGAGAAATAATATTAAGAAAGATTTAACATGGTACAATTTTGTTAATCACTACAACATCAAAAAATTATGTGGGGGCATGTGTCCACCCTTCCTAAAGTAGGTCCACCCTTGACATTCATTGTCGCCATGGACCCTAGAAGGTAGTTGTTGTCTATCAATTTTTTTAATTCTGCGATGACATCAATATCACAAGGGGCGGTGGCTATGGAGAGGTGGACGACCACGGTAGTGACGAGGAGAAGGTTGAAGAATCCATCTCTCCCTTTGGTTGGACCTCTGCTTCTGGATCTCTTCATTAGATCAACTACTTGAAAATGCTTCTTGTTCGGCCCGTCACACCCCAAAATTAGGATTTCATGATGTGATAAGGGAGAATAACTAAACAAAGTTTTTGCACATAATTTTAGAATTTTCTCAACATTTATTTCTTTGTATGAAATTTGGTACATGAAAAATATTGGTTGTTATTTAAGTGTTGCAATCATGCTAGTGCATTTTTTGAATTTAAATTTAAATTTGAGTTCATTTTTCCTCCCTTTTCAAAATAGGAAAAATCTTTCCTTCCCTCCTTCCTTCTTCTGGCCTGTTTCTTTTCTCAGCCCAATCCGCAGTAGCACTTTCCACTTCTCCCGTACGCGCCTTGGTCCAACATAGGGATGGCAACGGGGAATTCCCCGTCGGGGAATGGCTTACCATCCCCGTCCCCGCGGGGAAAGAATTTCCCCGCCCCCGTCCCCGCTAAAGCTCGCGGGGGGCGCTTTTTACCCATCCCCGTCCCCGCACGGGGATTTATCCCCGCGGAGATCCCCATCCCCGAATCGCATCAGTAAGTAAAAGGAACTCTGCCTCATACAGGACCCACAAATCTCACATTTACAGTGCTTTCAAATCTGAGGAGATAATGCTAACTTTTCTCAAATTCTAACCCCACATTTACATTATCTAGAACCATGGAAATACAGTGGGACAACCACAAAAGAATTTGACATTGCGGAGTGACCTCAGTACAATTTCCAACCGCAATGGAATTGAATTGAAAAATTAATAGAGTGAAGAAAACAAAAGAGCTTAGTGCTTCTGAATCTGAGCTTTGGTAGTCACACCTGGCTCTTCGTGTGGCACTAGCGGTTGCCTACTTGCCTCCATGGCTTTGAGCAGGGTCTTGGAATGGAGACGATTGCATCATGTCTTCAGGTCTAGGTGACTGAGACACCGAATTGCCATCACCTACAGGGGGGCTACCTCCTGAGGACTTGGCCTATGGCAGTGCAGTAGCAGCAACTAGTGGCAGCTGCCTGTGGTGAGGAGATGAGCAGGGCTAGAACAATGGCAGAGGGGGTGCCACGGCCGGCGGATGCGGGGCGGTCTGGTCTGGGCGGCTGGTGGATGGGCGGCCGGGTGAGGAAAAAATGAGGGAGAGCTAGGGTTTGGAGATTCCCTGATGATTATATACCTATGTTAATGGGCCTAATTTTTGTGGGTTGCTGGGCCAAAATGCAGCAAGCGGGGCTGTGGGGAATCGGGGACGGGGGACGGTATACCATCCCCGCCCCCGCCAGACCCGACGGGGACAACATTGTCCCCGGTTAGATCCCCGTGGGGATCAATTTCTTACCATCCCCGTCCCCTAATAGAGGAATTCCCCGCGGGGAATCGGGGATCGGGTCCCCGTTGCCATCCCTGGTCCAACATAGTCGGTCGACCCACCCATCTCCCTCACTTCCTCTCTCCTGCGACTGACAACCTGGGCCCCGCTTGCCAGACTATCTCCCACCTCCGGTCGGCGCCGCGCTCGCAGTCGCACCGCTCTGCCGCCCGCGCTTTCACACCCGTCCGCCTCCCTGGCCGCGCCCGCTCCCCTACCGTGCTCGCACACCCGAGCGCTCGCCCGCACGCCGCGCCGCTCGGCCTCCTGCCCCGCCGCGCTTCGACTCCCGCGCGCCTGCTCGACTCTCCCTCCCTGCGTGCCGCACCTGAAACCGCCGCCCCCCCCCCCCCCCCTCCATCCACCAGTAACGGCCACGCCACCAAGGCCATCAATGGCCGAGCGTTTCCTTCTCCCCCACTAGTGTCAGCCTCTCTCTTCCCTCCTCGCCCTATGAAGAGGAGCGCCCCAGCCCTGTGTGCCTCTTCTGCCGTCTTGAGCTGCGATGCTGCCTCGCCCTGTGCCCTCCCTTGCTCTGCAACGCCGCTGCTGCCCAAGCCAAAGCAGTGCTCCGGCCGCCAGTCGCCCCAAAAATGTTGTTGTAGAGTAGATCTCTCTGATCTACCGTGCAATTCATTGATGATAGGGAAATATAATTTTATGAAGAAAACCAATAAAAATCAGAGTAACAGTGCAAACTACAATAACAGGGGTAGAAGCAATTTCCAATGAAAATATGAGCAACTGAACCATAATAAGGGTGCAAAGGGGTAACCATTAGGTGCACCTCCAAACCTGTTTAGTTCAATCATTTGTACTACTTTTTCAAAATTTTGAAGAAGTAGTACAAATAATTGCACTAAAGAGGTTCGAGGGTGCACCACATTATAATCAACTTGCACCCCTAAACCATAATGTGTGTGACATACTGTATGACCATTTCGGACAACCCAAGGGAAGATCAAAACATCATGTTAAGAAAAAATGAATTGCTCTTTAGAAAGATGGATAAATTCATGTGTTCCAAAAAATATATATTTTATATATTTGGTTCAGTGGGCCACCTTTCTCAAGTTTCACTCATTTGCTGGACCTGTTTGGCTGTTTAGGCTGTTTTTGCAGTATCAACTAATAATAGGATCAAGCTGTCCCTTATCTGAATAATGTCTCCTCGGAGTGCTACACCATACTGCATCCTTTTTTTATTTTGACCGAATAATCAGTCTCCACGAAGGCGTTAGTGAGCATCCACATCCAGTCATCCAGTTCACGCTCAAAAGTTCACGGCTCCAAGCTACAATCATTGCCGGGGCGGTCCTCCATTTCTCCTGCTAGCCATTGGATCGGAAGAACACATCCAAGGCACTAAGAACGGTTCAGCCAAGAAACCAAAGGCACTGAGAATGGCTGGTGGCTGAGCAGAGACTGTTATGGTTATGGCCACTGAAACTGGCGACATCGATGAACACCTCAAATCCCCTACTCCACTACCCGGTAGATTCCATGCGAACATTCCATGGTTCCCTGTGATGAATGTAAAACTCTTCACACCAGTATGCCACAAGAGCTTAATTTGTTAAAATATTAGGATCGCTGTTGGGGAAGTCTCTCAGCCTGACTGCGTTTTGCAACAGCCCAACAGTTTCAGATTCAGAAACGATACGCTTCAAGAGATTTGCAGTCCCGTCACCCGTCAGGCCGTCACCATTGCCACCGGGTCTTGGGCGATCCGATGGTCGACCGGAGTGGATTGCTTGGATTTGCCCTGGTCAGAGAGATGCATTTGCTTTGGGGTGATTGGTTGGGTGCATGTGGCTTGGGCCTGTCTCGCCGGATGCTACTTCTTTTGATTGGTTGCATGCATCGGCGCCCAGGCCTGGCTCCCCAGGTGCAAAAGGCACCTCTCAGCCTGGCTCTCCAGCTACGAGGAAAACGAGCGTATCCGCTAGGCCTCGCTGGATTGAGCTCGCGAGCTGCACGGGATCAGAGTGGAGGGTGCGGAGCAAACTTGCTGAGCGGAGGGTGCGGAGCAAACTTGCTGAGCGGGGCAACCAATCATCTGCTCGTCTTGACCATGCCCCAGAAGTTCAGAGAACCAAACAGCAAGCAGTGCATGGCGCCAGCCTGGCCAAGCAGATTCAGGTTCGCTCGTGCGATGCAGGCCGAGGGCAGCGAAGGGTGCGTTTGTGTTGGTGGCTCACGGCGGCCTTGCGCTCGCGGGGTGCAGCCTGCCATGTTTGCCACGTTGGTTCGCGAGCGAGCCTGGTTCCCCAGAGCCAAAAACGACGCGGTGGCCTGGCCCTAGAGAAACGCCGATTTCTTGCGTTTCTTCAGAGTCCAGGTGGCTGAAGCGCGTCGTGCGCTCGTGCGGGCTCTCAGCCTCCCAGGAGCGACTCGCGTCACCTCCTCCCACGACGCCACACCAGCCACCGGCGAGCGCCGCGACACGCAGGGACGGAGCACCTGCTCTCGGCGAGGCGGCTCGAAGGTGAGCGTCTGCGGCCGCCGCCGCGGACGCCGTCCTCGACCTCATCCGACGCGTGTCGGGGATGGCGAGACCGAGTCCGCCGCCGTATACTCCTCGTCGAGGACCGGGATCACGAGCGGCACCACCGCGGCGCGCGGCGGCAGGGGGAGGACATTCGGGCGGCGGCCGCCTCGGTGGCGGCCTTTACGAGCGCCGAGCTAGCCTTGACCGCGAGCTTGGCGACCTCGTCGCGGGTGAGGCGGCGGCGCTTCATCTCGACCGAGAGCACGAAGTAGATCTACCCGGCTGGAGCTCCTCGCCGGGTGCCACCACCGCGACGACCATGGGGCCCTCGACCGCGTCGCAGAGGAACCACGACCCCTGCCCGCCGGCCTCCTCTAGAGCCATTGCCGCTGTGGCCGCCGGCTTGCCCTGCATCTGTTCGATTTAATGTCAATGCTAACTGTTTGGGGGTAACGTTACCCAATCATGAGTTCATGGTCACCTCATTCAATTGTATGGGTACAACAAACACAATCTCAATCGAACCTCTGCTCAACTGAGTTATGTTCACAAACACGATCATTTGCATCATTTGGACCAGGTTATAAGTGACCAGGCCATGGCCAGGCCGGCGAGGTACACCCCCTCAAACGCACCAAGAAATCAATCACGCCCTTTGTGGACGTGTGATTTGGTGACTAGTACGAGATGAACAACATGGCGGCGACCGCTCCGTTGCCGTCCATAATCTATGCTCCTAGCATCCTCCTTCCGCCTGAAGCATCATATGACTTTGCCTTGCAAACACGTGCAGCACCACACAACAAAAGCTACCCCCGTGGTGTTTCGTTTTCTGAAGAGGAAAAAGGCAGAAACTTTGCGGAGGTGATGCTTTGAAAGCAGGAAAGTTTCTGCAATATGATCTTTTGGCGATTGGCCACGTACCAAATGCGGGATTTGCTCTAAGAGTACCAGGCGATTCAGGCATGGTTTTCCCTCTGCACTGTTTGGATCTATGGGCTAGAGTTAGTTTTGGTTAGTTGTAGCTGTTAACTACCACAAAAGATCCAAACATGGAATTTAGGTTGAGTACAGTTTGCAGATCTAACTCACCCCGAAAAACTATCCCACCCAAGAGGTACTTATTGGGCTAGTTCATGTTGGGTCCACCAAAAAGTGATTTTTCTCTCTCCTTCCACCCACACCTAATGATTGAAAAAGTATATTTAATGTCATTCTAACCCTTTCATCCAAACACCTCTAGAGTTAGAGTTAGTTTAGGGCTAGAGCTAAGTTAGAAACTAGCTCTAACTCTAACCCTGCTAGAGTATCCGAACACAGCCGAAGTATATTAATCACCGAATATTTGCCCGGTCAGTTCCATGCACATGGCTCCGTGTGTTTTGGGGAGGAATAACAAGTTCTGGGCGCCAAGAAAAAAAAAGCTTTATTTTAGAGAATTTGTGCTGCCCAAAAAGTATACAGCTTTATTTATTTTTACCTGGAAACATGAAAAGATCCACTGATCAGGCACTGAGAAGTTTTACCATCGGATCACTCTACTATTGATCTAGGTACAATCCATCCTCCAAGCAGAAATGACTCCTTGAAGGACAGATCGGAATAACCGCATCGGCATCCAATCCTTCCAATTTCATACATGCGTGCCAAATGTCACAGTTACGTGTGGCCCTTGGTCCTCATCTCGACGTACTCCGTACGTAGTGAATAATTTTTCACTTGTCGTGAAGGATCATCTCAAGAATAACATTTTCGGATATATGCCATTCCAATCGCTCTGTTCAATGCAGCCGATCAAGTTGTGTTCCTTGTGCTTTTGTTTCTCGACTGGTAGTTTGTGCCATGCAGCGCGGTGTGGTTTCTTCGACGATGAGAAAACCTCATTGACTAGTTTTAAAGCCATGTGTGGAGAAGATGTTTAGAAATTCCTCGTTTCGAATTACAAAACTTTTGGTAGTTCCAGTTCGCGGTAGCATTATGAAACCTCCAGAAAAGAAATGTGTACGTGCCCCAAGCTGAATAGTTTGGCGCTCTGACCATCCTGGTGCATGCATATCAGTAACATTTTTTAAAAAAAATCAAATTTGGCAAGTCCCTTTTGCTCTTTCTGTTCGTAAAATTTGGGGACAAGATACTGTTCAACCATGGCTGTTGGCAAGTGCCAAGTGCCAAAAGCTGAACGGAGGAGGGAGATACTCTCCTAGCTGATAGTAAGTGATAAGGCTCCGACTTTTCAAGCTCGTTGGACTTGGTTCCATTGGGACATTGGTAGGCCCTGTAGCACAAACGTAAGACAAACACGATTGTGGTCAAATCTAAATTAGATCATGTTGACGCTTTTCGGAGCCGGGTGGGCTCATCGGTTGGACCGGTTTGTGATTTGCTGTTGTCAATTTGGGTGTCAACAGACTTATGTACTTGTACAATCATATAGCGGAGGTGATGTCAATTTTTTCTACCCCGTTTATATGTACTTGATCGAAAAGCAGGGAATGTTTTTGTATCTGGTTATCAGACGATAGCCACGTACCAAGCTGCGTCCTCTTTGCCAGGAGTATCTACTATCTAGCCATCTAGGGCATGACCATGGAGTTCGCTAGGAGTATTTTGATCATGGGAATCTATAAAACTTATATAGGTGAGACCCACTACAAGTCATGGTTGGATTTCTCTCAACATGCAAGCATTTCACGTCATCATCCACTATGTGTCATGTCACTATCCACTATACGCCATGTCATCATCCACTAAATCACATGTGTCTTCAATCGATTTTCTGTGGCTTATAGCATGTATATCACACCACAAAAAATCCTGCTGATGATTTCAGAATGATTCACTCTCAACAAAATAACATGATTTCATATATAATGAGTTTACAAACGAATATTGCCATGTAATATCTTTGGTGTCACTACTTCACATTTCACCTTAAAATTTTATTTACAAAATTCTCGCAGCAACGCGCGGGGTATCACCTAGTGTGTGTGTGTGTGTGTCTGTATGTATGTATGTATGTATGTATGTATGTATGTATGTATGTATGTATGTATGTATGTATGTATGTATGTATGTATGTATGTATGTATGTATGTATGTATGTATGTATGTATGTATGTATGTATGTATGTATGTATGTATGTATGTATGTATGTATGTATGTATGTATGTATGTATGTATGTATGTATGTATGTATGTATGTATGTATGTATGTATGTATGTATGTATGTATGTATGTATGTATGTATGTATGTATGTATGTATGTATGTATGTATGCCTGGTCAGTTCCTGCACATGGCTTCCTGTACTTGGGGGAATAACAACATGTTGTTACCGGCCAAAAGATTGCTAAATTTTGGAGAGTCACTGCTGGGTACCAAGGATTTTTTTTTTGGCGAATATATGATAAGCCGGTTTGGACCTCTGCTTTGAGACTGTCTCCAGCAGTCTCCCTTTGCGCATCTGCAAAAATCTCCCGTTTGCAGACGTTCTCGTCGCGCAAACGAGGAGGGGCTGCAGCAGTCTCGCGCATCGCTCGCGGTAGTTGGCCGCGCGCGCCCTGGAGGAGGAGAAGGGGCTCCGGGAAGAATGAGGAGGCAGCAACAATGGCGGCTCAGATCCCGCGCCGCCCGAGCAGGACCCAATGCAGATCCCGCCACAACGGTCCCCAACCCCAACCCACCCGCCGCCGCAGCACCAACGCCCGCCCGAGGGCGACACGAGCACACGCGGGAGCGGGGAGAGGGGTGGCCCTGGGGGAGGCGTTGCTCCGAGAAGGGCCGCCGCTCGGGAGCGGGGCCGGCGCCAATCACGGCGCCTTCATCATCGCCGCCGTATGGGAGAAGGAAGTAGCCGACGGGGGAGGCAGATTCGAGGAGGAGGCAGCCGGAAGATTCGAGGAGGAGGAAGCCGACGGGGGAGGAGAAGGCGGCCACCGACGAAGCGGATCCACGCCTGCGGGGGCGGAGATAGGGAGGCCGGACTTGAGGAAGCAGATCCACGCCGGAGGAGGACGTCGCGGCCACCGACGAAGCGGGTCAACACCGGCGCCCACCACGCCGACACGGAAGAAGAAGGAAGGGAGCTCGTGCTCGCCACCCGGCCGCCGAGCCACCGACCGCGTGTAGTTGCTCGTGCTGTCGCGGAGGAGGCCGCTCCTACTCCGCCTCAACGCGCCAGCCCCGCTCCTCCTCCCGCACGGATCTGCGTCGGCGGCGCGGTTGGGCTCCGGTGGAGGAGCTGCGCGAAGGGGAGAGAGGCCATGGCGCCGCCGCGATGAGGGGAGAGAGGCACGCCTGGCGCCCATGGCGGAGTGCGAGAGGCGGAGATGGCAGAGTGTGAGAGCGAGAGGGGGAGATGGCGGAGTGCGAGAGGAAGAGAGAGAGGAAGCGGTTGGATTGCAGCACGCCCAGGAATGAGCAGCGGGGGGGCTCGACTGCATTTTGCAGCAGCTCATGCAGCATCCACTGGAGTGTGAACAGGAGCCACAGATTCTGCATTCGGGGGATGCAGCAGCGGCTGTAGAAGCCGCTGGAGACAGTCTGAGTAGTGCAAGAAGCGATCCTCCAAAGTTTTCAGAAAACTAGGATAACCGTGAGTTGGAATGTGAGGCTCCTCTTCAAACTTCTATTGATCTAGGTACAGTTCAATACATATCCTACATTAGATCTCATGCTTCTGCTCGGTTTATCTGTATGAAATACAAATTGGGGATATGCCACTCGGACCGTTCTGTTTCATGCGACCGATCAAGTTGTTCCTTGCGCCTTTTGGTTCCCGACTAGTTTGTGGCGTGCTGCGCGGTGGTTTCTTCGACGATGGGAAAACCTCACTGACTAGTTTTGAAGCCGTGTGTCGAGGATAGAAAGATGTTTACAAATTCTTCGTTCCGAATTACAAACTTTTGGTCAATCTAGTTTCGAAATAGCACACAAGTACTCATTATGAAACCTCCAGAAAAGAAATGTATACGTACGTGCCCCGAGATGAACAGTTTGGTGCTGTGACTGTTCTGGTTCTGGTGCATGCATATCATCATTTACAAACAAATTTGAACGAGCTGAATAGTTTGGCGCTCTGACCATTTGGTGCATGCATATCAGTAACATTTACAAACAAATTTCAAATTTGACAAGTCTCTTTCCCTCCTTTTCCGTCAGTAATTTGGGGACAATATACTAGTAATCAACTATGGCTGTTGGCAAGTGCCAAAGCTGGATGGGTGGATGGCTCTGACTTTTCAAGCTCATTGGACTTGGGTCCATCGGTCAAGGAATGGCCAAAAAACGGAAACAAAACCGTGTAAGGTGGTACTCCCTCCGTCCTGAAATATAAGGCATTCAACGATTTTTAGAACAGATTAAAGAGGTGAGAAAATGTCACATATGCCCTTAGCCAATGACAATTAAAGGTAAGTTCTTTAGTTAACAAGTGTAATATTTGGCAAGTCTTTAATTGAGTTGATTGGGTACTTACCAAAACTTCTATGATGCCTTATATTTGAGGATAAATTTTGAACCGTTGAACGCCTTATATTCAGGACAGAGGGAGTAGGCCGGTAGGACAAACGGAACACGATTCAGGTGAAATCTAAATTAGATCCATGTCCTTGTACAATCATATAGTGGAGGTGATGTCGATTTTTTTCCTATCCCGTTTATATATACTGGTTGAAAAGCAGGGACGAATGGACGATGGCCATGTCTTGTACGTGGGCACGTCAGATAGCCGGATGCAAAAACATTTCCAAATCTTGGGCTTGCTACAAATTAAGAGACAAATTGGAGCACCTTCATAAGTCTTAACTCTTACTTACTCTTAACCTCACCATCAACATCCAATCCTTCCAAATCTGACCTGCTAAATCAGTGGGAAATGGTCATCGAAGGTTGGCTCGAAAAGAACGTTTTTGGATATGCCACTTGAATGGTTCTGTTCTGATGCGGCCAACTTGTTCCTTGTGCTTTTGTTGAAGGGGTGGGTGTGCAGTGGTTTCTTGGCAGATGACAGAAACCTCGTGTCGACTTGTTTTCTTGGAATTGTAAAATACCACAAGTATGTTTATTACAGATCTGCAAACAACATACATGGTCGGTCTACTCGTACAGTGCGTTACTAGTTGTTAATTGTCACCAAAAGGAAGCAACACACATAGTTAAGTCGCGGGTAACACTAGAAGAAGCCTCAATTGAAACTTTGGCGCTCTGAAAAAAAAAGAACAAACCAGCAGGAGAGATACCTGTCGTTGGCAAATTTAGGGCGTGTTTGATATGCCGGCTCTGGAAGGCCTGGCCAGCGAACCAGGCTCTGGCCAGCCAGAGCTCGGTCCGGAACGGCCAGTGGCCTTGTTTGATGTTGGTGTATGGTTTGAGCCTGGCTGAAGCCTTTTTCTTGTTTGATTCGGAGTGTGGAGCCTGGCCCAAGGGCAACTAACTGCAACTACCAATGTGTGATTGTGTTTGATTCGGGCCGAGCTCAGTTCGTGCAACCTTGCATTTCATAGGAAGAGGAGAAGGTAGCAGTTGGTGGTTACATTACTAATTACAAAACAACATTACAAGGGGCCAAATAATTACCAGAGAGGTGACATAAATGAACATAAGCAACCCTAAAATAATAATAAACTCGATAATTGCTATGAAGAGCAGGCACAATTTACCACTACTAGGCAAATGCGGACCGATTTTAGGAACATCTCCTTCAACAGAAACAACAGGTTCACCGGTGAACTCTAGATAAGAAGCAATTGCCTCTTCTTTGCAGTTGAAGCTCTTGTAGCAGCAATTGTGGAAGGCAAGACCTGTTGATGACATGCTACCCAATTTTGATAAACCCCAAGCTTCCGACCTCTGTACACTACATACCACGTCATTGCTCCTTCAAAACCAAAGCAACAAAGAGTTTAGAAGCATAATGGAGATAAAAATATTGCCTCAGATATAGGAGATCAATGGGTACATGTGAACCATGGAAACGTCAAATTCACATGGTCCATAGTTGAATACTTGGACCATGGATGAATTTGACGTTTTCATGGAATGCATGAAAAAAATAATCATAGATCATATCATCATAGGCTAAAAGATAGGAAAATGTGGCCTCAGGTAAATAAATCAGTAGCAAATGTTTCATGGCAGCCATGGAACCATGTGAGAGGTCCAGCCCCAGTTTGAGAAACATGGTGAACAGGATCATCATCGGCCTGACAGTGCAACAGGAACATGCAAAAGTGGCCTCAGACTACTTGAACTTGGAGCAAAAGTGAAACAGAAGTTTCATGGCAGTCATTGAACCGGGGGACACATCCATCCCAAGTTTGGAAACATGGGCATGGATGTCTCTCACGGTTTGATGAGAGACATGAGTAATATATAAGCTCCAGTCATCATAGGCCAAAAATGTGCATGTGTTTGAATCACATAGATATGACTTTACCTTTAGATAAGGGAACCATCTGTGGCTGCCTACAATCTTAGGGTGTGTGACAGTGCTTGGAGGCTTGATCATGTCAGCCCTTAATTCACCAATGGCAAACAACACTTGGTGGAAGATTCTGCTCACAGTCTCAATGGACCTCCTAAAGAATTGATGAACTACCCTAAACCTCACATTGTGTCCAACCACAAAAACAAACATTGCCACCTGCTCCTCCACAGACAACCTAATGTCTCGAGAACAAGTTTTCTCGCTCCTAAAAAGGTTGCACAAAGTAAAAAAGGGGACTCTTTTCATGCGTAACATGGCAATGCATTCTATATCATTGTAGTTGTACAACATCTCGAGTGTCCTCTCGTCTATGCCTCTCGGCTTCGGTCCTAGGGCCATAAGGAATTGGCTCATGTCTTCTAACACGTCTAAGCCTATTAAGCACAAAGGAAACCATCACAACAACCATGGCCGCTTGCCTAGCCATCGATCATGTTCGCATTTTCAGCCATCTACAATGCATTACAAATGTATAAGCAAATTAAGTAGACCCTGGCTGGCCTCTGAATGTAAGTGCAAGCATTCAAACATCATCAAAAGGCACGGCTGCAACGCAAATATTGCCTCCCAGTGCGCATTGGCTAGTCATCATCGACCATTCATATCGCAAAGGCAAAAACAGTAACAAGATAACTGAAATGAACACTGTAACAGAGCAATAACAACGATACAGGAACAAATACGTCCAAGATTATCATCACAAAAGGAAGGAACAACAAACAACACATAGATCTGAGCAAAACATTGAACGGTGTAACGAAAGGGGAAGATGTGGATTTACCTCGGTAAGGCCAGAAGGGGAACAGAAGGAGATGGGAAGGAGGTAGCAGATCTGGACGGGGAAGC
Source organism: Cenchrus americanus (assembly GCA_947561735.1). Lineage (NCBI taxonomy): Eukaryota > Viridiplantae > Streptophyta > Magnoliopsida > Poales > Poaceae > Cenchrus > Cenchrus americanus. Next base: position 60,071,720 of record OX387241.1, read on the forward strand.
ACAACAGCCCACAGATCTACGACCACCAGCACCACCTAGCCGGAGAGGAAGAGGAAGAAGACCGCCTCGCCGGAGAGGAAGAGGAAGAAGACCGCCTCGCCGGAGTCCGTCGGAGAGCCGCGCCGCCTGGACGCAGATCCACGCGGGGGAGACGGACAGGAGCCGGGGAACACCACGGCCGCGCCGGCGGCGGAGCTTACCTCGACGACGGAGCTTCTACGGGGAGTGGACCGTGGAGAGGAGGAGAAGAAACCGAGGGAGGGAGGAGGGGGTGGTATATGTAGGCCATGGATTTCGCCGGCAAGAAGCGCGCGCGGAAGTTTCACCTTCCCCGCGCGAGCCCGCCCTCGGCTCCCGCCGTCGCCCAAGATTCGCCCGCGCGCGCGCCGTCAGAGCCAGGCCGAGGAGGAACGAGGGGAGGGGGGCGTGCGGCGCGAGCCAGGAGAGAGAGGGGAAAATGGCCGCCGCAGCCCTGGCTCCCAGCTAGGGTTTGCATATCAAACAGGCGCAAATGGCCCTAGCGGGCCTGGCCGGCCTTTTTTGGCCCGTATCAAACAGACCCTTAGGAGCTGGACAAGATACAGTTCAATAATGGTTGTGTCAAATGCCAATTCTAAAGTAAGGAGCCCTTTGACAGGGCTTTTCCAAGTGCTTCTCTAATGGCTTCTACAGAAGCCCTGCCAAACCCCTAACAAAAAACGGCTTCCAAGCTGAAGCCATGGAGAAGCCATTTTGCAATTTGTACTATGGAGGTGAAGCCAAAAATAGTGGCTTCCCGCGGCTTCTTCCCCACATGTGATAGAAGCCACAACCAAAGCCATTTTGCCAAACACTTTACAAAATGGCTTCAGCTTCACCAAAGAACTCATTTTATTAGAGTAGCCACAGCCGTTTTAGCCACAGCCGAAGCCCTGCCAAAAGGGCCCTAAGTCTGGTCATCTGGTATACTCCAACTTCATAGCTAGGCTTCATAGGCCCATGGCTCTTTCTCTCTCAAATTCAAATCAGTAGCTTACATGGTGCCTTACCGTGAGGAACCATCTCATCACTATGTGTAGCCGGCCGATACGTTGGGACACCTTGTCAATCGTATCCCCAGCACTGTCCAAATTCTTCCGAACTTTCACTGGTTACTTTCGAGTGCAACTGACGTGGAAAGGTCTCATCTCGAGGAAATTAAGCGCCACTCGAATCGTCTTGTTTGATTCTGCCAATTGTTCCTTTGCCCTTTTGTGTTGAATGGTGCGTGTGTGGTGATTTCTTGGTTGGTGGGAAAATCACGTTGACTGACTAGTGTCGACTCTCGTTTGGAGTGAACGGCTGTCTGCAAATCCTTTTTCCCTTGCCGAGTTAACCATCAGGGCATTGCCCCGGCCGGTACGGTACCTATAAATGTGCATTAGATTTGATTTGATTTGAGAGGTAGTAGCATAGTCACATAATTCGGGGTCGCTGCCGCGTTTCTTGACCCAGGTTCACTGTACCAAATCGTGGGTCGGGGTCAAGCGGGGTCATCGTCCCATTCATGCATGGGTCATCAATCTACAACTGTAGGGTCACAACATGGATTAAGTGGGTTGTATTGAGCAACAGGGGAGGGAAGATAAAAAAGAGTGTCATTGTTAAGATAATGGACTTATGATATGAGGAATAATGGGCTTTGTGATCCATCATACACAGTCCAGATCAAATTTTTCTTGATATTTTTTCCTATTTACTTGGTTGAATAGAACTTCTGTATCATAGTCATAGTTCATCGACCCGGGTTTATCGACCCAAATTTCTTAAGGTCAATCGTTCCAGACTACTCCCTTCGACCCATGTTCTCAGACACTTACGACCCTCGTCCCTCGACCCCGACCCTCGATCTAGTCGACCCGACATTCTGGTGACTATGGGTAGTAGCATGGCTGAAAAATCACCGCTCAGGTTCTAATGACCACGTAGTAAGTAAATCACTGATTCTTTCACGTCCTAATGACCACGTAGTAAGTAAATCACTGATTCTTTCACGGATTAATTGGAAAACATTCGTTTTGATTGCCAGTTAGCAGTCACAGTAGGTTTTTGCTGGAGACTAGTGTGATTCAGATATCATGTGATGTAATTCCACCAACAAGTTCAAACCACATTCATTTTTATTCGATTTTGATTCGGACGAACCAAATGGCACAAAATTATTATTTCAACATTAAAAATGGGAGATGAGGAGACCAATTTTTTTGCTCTTTTATATTTGAGGCTCTTCTCCCACTTGCTCCTAGATTTTTTTGAAAAGAAAATATACACTTACTGCTGGGACATTGAGACATATCTTGGGACAAATCTGAAGAGGGGGAGTTGCAAAATATATAGGCTTCCCCGACTTTCCAAGCGCGGTGGACTCGGATCGTCGTCGGTCAATGGCTGTCCTCAGAAATGGCGAAATCCGTGTGCTGGCTTTCATTACATTACAACCGGTGACAGTACAAAATCAGGTCCGCTTCTGGAATTCCAAGGAAGGAGCCAAAGGGAAATTGTGGCAGGCCATCTCCATCCATCTCCCATATACAAGCATTGTTGTCGATCAGCAACTACATGCATACTACACACCATATTAGTACATGGGCTCTTTCAGAAGGCACACGGTTTGAATTTGAGGGCCCAAATGAATTTTTCCAAACGCTGGCGGTTTACTATGAGTTCCCAACCAACAACAAATACCACTATAGTATCTATACCAGTTGGTGCCATCCGCCAAACTAGCCGTTCCCCGCTGTGGACGTAGTACGTGCAGCCACTGGGCGAGTAAACTAGCGACGACTGACCAAGTCCAAAATGATTCGCCGCTTCACCCGTCCACGTCCGTGCTGTGGCCTGTGGCTGTGGGTTGCGGCGCTAGCTGTTCCACGACCGGGCCCCCACCTGTCGCGCGCGTACGACTAGCTGCCTGCCCGGGCGTAGCTAAGGAGATGATCCGGTCGCCGATCCGATCGGATCCGCTCCCTGCACCACGCAGTTGGTCGTCGGAGATCGTCGGTCTCCTCCTCCTCGTCGTCGTCGAGCTCGATAACGATGACACACAACGCGTTAACTGATGGTGGAGAGATATCTCCGCCCGTCGTCAAGAGTTTTCGTCCAGGACGGGCTTGTTGATTACGGAATGGAAAAGAAAGACACTAGTACAATTAATACCATCGGGTTGGGGAGGGCGGCGGCCAATGGCCATGTGCCCGCCGCTGTGTGGGCGTGCGGCGCCAAAATTCCTACGGGCGTGGAGCCCTCCGCCGCGCCGCGCCGCCTCCAGCCATCCATGTGGCCTGGCCGGGTTGGCGCGCCCATGTGACGCGCGAGAGAGCCGAGAGAACACTAGAGTAGGAGCCAGCTGCTGCAAATAAAGCCTGTGCTTGCCTCCCTCTATCCCTCCCGGTCCGCCGCCCTTGATTGCATCGCGGGAGGCGACGACGCCGAGTCGGCGATCCCATTCAAAATCATCTCGACCAACGTTATCATCATAAAACTAAACAATGCACCTACGCTGACCGATGCTGGACTAGCAGCAGGCCGGCAGCACAGTCCGGTCCGGCGTGCGCCATACGGCATGTGATCGATTTTTCCCTCGCATGGAACAAAGGGAAGTACAGTGCTGTGATGCAGCGCTTGGCAGTTGGCACGACCGCACTTGCTCGGTGACTGCGTGGGCCAAGGAAATCCTCCTGAAACGGTCTCACGGACGGAGGAGAGGAGGATTTTGTTACCTTTTCCAGTTTGCGACGGTGATCAATCACCATGTCCTTCATTAATTGCTTGTATTCTGCAGTCACTTTGGCCGTGGTCACTGCCTCCCTGGTCAGGCAGCAAGTCGCCACGGCCACCAACGGGCGCGCGTCAGCATTGATCAGCCCGCCGCCCGCGCCTTGCTGCCTTCGCCCTGAAGCAAAACGGCTTGCAAATGATGTTTTTTTCTGCTTCTCCTCTGTCGCGGAAAACCCGAACGTTTTTTCTTCTCCTCTATCCTCGCCCGTGCGTGTTTAGTTGACCGGAACGCAAGACTTCACAGAAAGCGCCGCTCCTTTCGTTTGCCGGTTTCAAAAGTGACGGAGGCGTAGTAGCAGTACTATTACGGAGGAGTGCGTAGCTTTCATCCCGAGCAATTCGGACGACGCGTTTTGGTTGGTGGTGGCTTTGCCTGACGGAGTTTCCCCGCCACGGCCGCGTTGTACTTGCCGGACGGTTTCCAACGGGCAAACTCGTTGTTCGCTTGCCTTATCAGCCACCAGCCACCAATACTTTTTTTTCCAGAACAAATCAGCTACCAGCAACCAGCCAATAGTACTTTTATCTCAGAATAAACTAGTATCAGCCATCAGCCACCAACCAAACGAACAGGGTTGATGTTGGTGGAAATCGGGCCCGAAGGGTGAACGCCGACACAACAGCCCTCTGAGTTCTCTCCCTCCCTACGCTCGCTATCACGAGGCTGCTACTTCTACTTGCGCTAGGAGAGGAAACGGTAAAGCTTAACAACACAGTAAAGGAAACTAGGAAATACTCAGCAGACCGAAGACCGAAAGTCCAGCTGTTGCCTTCGGTGCTCTCTTCTCATTACAGTGTGTCCGTTTCATTACAAGGGGTTCACTATTTATAGGAGACCCCTGGGTATAGTCATTTGCCTCAATTACACCTTTTCCGTTCCCCGACAAACCGCTTTAAACACTTTACAAGGGTATAACAAGTAAGTCCCCGCGTCGTACGTGCCTCCCGCCGTGTCTTCGTACGGCCGAAACGCCTTTACACGCGGCCACCCTTGTCTCTGCCCCGTCCGGAGCCCACTTTACACGTCGTCGGCGGCCACGTGTCCCTGATCGCCGCACCTTCGGCGCCGAAGTAGCGATCCTAGGCTGGGGGCGTCGCACCTCTTCAGGCACCTTGCCCGTGCCGCCACTGGCCCCGGACGCGATGTCCCCGGCCGGCGCGCCTCGTTCCTGGTCCCCTCGTACCTTGGTCGCCGGAGCACGGCCATTCGTACCTTCGGCACCGAAGGTAGGCGCCGCCATGTGGGATCATCCCTGCACAACAAAACTCACATGGCACAAGCGGCATTAGCGTTTTTGTTAGCGCCCGTACAGCGAAGGTTTCCCACGAGACCGAAGCCGTACGAAGACCGAAGGTTGCGGTTTTCAGCGTGGCCGGACGAGGGTGACGCTTCCGAAGACCAACTTCCCCAACAGTAGCCCCTCGTCAGTGAGGGCCGTCCTGAACCTGCAATGGGCCGAACTTACGATTGAACTTGTCAGGGTGAAGAATGGTCTTCGGAACTCCCCCCGGACGGCCCACGCTGACGCGGCGACCCGAAAAAAGACGTGCGCTGCCCCTTGGGAAATTTACCTTTGTGAGGGGTTGTTACTGGGTAAAAAGGTAATTTCGGTCGTCGCCGGCACGATTATCGGGACTGATTACTATAAAAAGGGGGGCTGCCCTTTGGGTTGCCCCACACCGCGGCTGCGACCTGAAGTTACGACGCGCGAGAGCTCCGAAGGTCTATTGTAAGACTTCCTTCAGCCCCCCTTGCTTCCGTTTTCGCTTCGTGCTTAGTTAGCATTCATGGCGCCGAAGCGGAGACGTGATGCTGTCGCAAGAGAGATTGCGAAGACCTACACGTTCGGTCGGAGCCAGATCGACAAAACCGACGTGGAGTCGCTGGTGAAGAACCGCATGGTCGGGGCCGGCCGAGCCCCTGGCCGGGAGACTGTGCCGCGGCCACGGGACAACGAAGTTGTCATCTTTCGCGACCTACTGTACGCGGGGCTTCGGTTCCCGCTACACCCCGCCGTCGTCGACATCCTCCGGTACTTCGACATCTACCTGCACCAGCTGACCCCAAACGCCATCCTGCGGCTGTCGGTGTACATGTGGATATGCCGGACGACGAAGATCAAACCCTCCGCCGAGGGGTTCGCTTCGGCGCATCAGGTGCACCACCAGCGGCGGACGGTCTTCGAGGAGGAGGGGGACCAATCTGTGGAGAAGGACTGCCAGTTCGGCTGTCTCAACTTTTCGTACAAGGCTGGCGTGGTGAGCCCGGTCACCGCATACCGGAACAAATGGCATTCGGATTGGCAGCAACACTGGTTCTACTACACCCTGAGCCCCCCTTCTTCCGGAGGCGCTCACCCGCTGGCGACGAAGGAGCTCCCGCCCCTCCACGAGTCCTACGCCAAGAACCCTTCGTGCCCGGAGGGCGACGAGTTCGTGATAATGTTGCGCCGGTTCGCGCGCAAGTACGGCACACGCGACATCGTGGAGGAGTACCGCAAGCATCCCCCGTGTGCCCGTTGGTGGACGGCTGGTCCGTGGCCGAAGACGAGTGGGCGGAGGATATCGGGGGCATTCCCTGCCCTGACTGGACGAAGGTCTTCGGCTTCACAGCCGAGTGTAAGTTACTTTGCGTCCTTCAGAGGGTTCTTCTTAGCTACGTCCCAGGTAAACGAAATGCTGACCGACTGGACTGTTTTCCTGCAGTGCTGAGGAGAAGGAAGGTGGAGGCGCACGGGGACTTCATCCTCGGCCCCGTGTCGCCGAAGGAGTATAAAGACACCGTCGCGGAGCTGAACGGATCCCAGACGAACCGGGTATACGAATTTTTCAAGATCACACCACCTGAGCGTGTCGGTTTTGCCAAGCACCGCGAGGCAGCCGAGAAGAAGGCCGCGGCGGTTGCAGCCGCCGAAGCGGACGCTGAGGAGCGCCGCTCCGCAGAAGACCGGCAGGAGGAGCGCGGCCGCCGCGGCCCACCGCCGCCGCCGAAGGGAAGGCCCGAAGAAACGGGGCGGGCGGCCGGCGGACTCGCCCCCGTCCCCCAAGAGGACCCGCGTCGTTGACGTGGAGACAGGCCTCGTCGAAGACGTGATAGCCGTCGTGCCGCTGCGCGCGGCCGCGCCTTCGGACGTGCCTTCGGTGAGGGCTGGGAAAGGGGTCGCCGGGCCACTGCTGGTCCCCCTTAGCCCACAAGAAAACGACAGTGACGATGACAGCGATGTTCGCATCGTGTCCTCCGTTGGGGACGCGCCGCGCAAACCGAGCCCCGTCGCCCTCGGCACCGAAGCCCCACAAGAAAAAGATGACTCCAGCTCCACCTCCAGCAGCTCGTCTGACACGTCCTCCGGTGGCACCGAGCAATCCGCCTCCCCTTCGGCCCCTGCTTCCGAGAAGAACGATGTCGTCACCGAAGCGGAGGAAGAGGAGGACGAGGGGCCCGAGAGCAGCAGCTATCGGGTGACGCCTGAGGAGCCCCGGGCCGCCGCTGTTCGTCTTCAAGTTCCCGCCGAGGCCAAGCTGATTGGCGGGAAGACGATCCGCTTTTTGGGGCTGACGAGTGGCGGGCATGAGCGCCAGTTCCTGGAGGAAGCCGGGGCAAGCTTCGCCATTCCTCGTGAAGAGGAATACTTCGGGAAACTTACCGCAGCTGAGCTGACGACGGCATGCGGCCATGCGGGGATCTATCCCTGAAGGCCTTCATCGCGTCGCGATGCCTCGCCCGAAGGCTGGAGCAGGAGAGCAAGGAGGCGAAGGAGAGATCGGTGGCCGCTGTCTCCTCGCTTGAAAGCCGAGTGGCGGAGCTGGAGGGACGACTGGCTGCAGAGCAAGAGCGCTCCCGGAGGCTGCAACAGGAGAAGGAAGACTCGGCGAAATCCTCCGAAGCTGTCCTCAACACGCTGCGCCACGACGTGGAGGCCTTGAGCAGCGCTAAGGAGGACTTGCACGCTCAGCTCGCCGACAGGGAGGCCAAGTTGGCCGAAGCGCAAAAAGAGGCGAGCGAGCTGAGTGGGGCGCTGGAGCGGTACCGCACAGATCACATTCGGAGCGCGGGAGCCCTTCGCAACGACATACTGCAGTTGCTGGAGCAGTGCAATCTGAGCGCGCCGCCTGTCCCGTTCCCCCGGTGCACCGTCGAGTCATACTATGAGTGGGTGAATGCCTGCTTCGACCTCATCTCGATGAACACGAAGATCTTCGGAGAGCTCGGGGCTGCGGTGGGGGTTCGTACGCTGGCGTATTCGGTATGCTCGCTGGTGCCCCCGGATCGTCCATCTTCAGAGAAGACGATCAGCAAAAGCGACCTTCGTCGGCTTACGAAGGAGAACTTCGAATGGCCCAGCGACACGGACCTGGATGTCGGACAGCTCCCGGTGCTCCCCAAGAACCTTGCGAAAAACTTCATGAACACCTTCTTCGCCCAGCGCGGGTATCAACTCAACTTGGACGAGTCCGCTCGCCTTAGTGCCCAGGTACGCCAAAGCTACTTCCTCCTTTTGTCTATGGTTGCGTTAAGAGTACATTCTCGTGAGTACTTTAACACATTGCCCTCGCTGTTTCGCAGATAAAGCCTCGACTGCAACAACGTGTTTACGACCATCTCCAGGTTCGGTTCGGCGGCACTCCACCCCTTCCCCAGTTCATGACGGAGGGGGATCGGATCGCCATGCCCGGCGTTCCTCTTATCACCGCTGGGGGCCCCCGCAGCTGCGGCACAAGAGGAAGGTGAAGCCATCGGCGTTCCTGAGGACGAAGCTGGCGCCGCCGAAGACACGACGGCTCCCACCACCGAAGAAGGGCACGGGGGAGGCGCGCCGGGGCCCGCGATTGAGGGGGGGAGCGTGCCGAGGCGGCCGCGAGGGACGCCCCTTCGGCACCCGCCGGCCTTGAAGCCGCTCCCCGCCGCCGAGGAAGAGGTCGCGCCCGCCGCCGGCGACGCCGTGGCGGCCGCGGTCCCCGCGGGGGAAGACGCTACGGGGAGATGCTTCGGAGGCGGCACACGCGGCGCAGCTTGAGGCCGCGGCTGGCCGGCCGCCGGCTCTCCGGCGGCGAAGGACCCGCGGAGGCGGCGGTCAACGCGACCGTCGCGTCGGTCGAGGCCACCGAAGCGAGCGCCATGCTGAGCGAGGCCCCCGTCGTCGCCGAAGGCGCCGAGGTCTGAAACGCGTCAGTCTGGGACTTGTAAAGGAGTGAACCACTCTCCCCTTGATGGGATGGATTTTTGTAAAGTAAACTGATGCACGGTATCTCTGCGCAGGTTCCTTCGGTGGTTCCTGCGCAGAGGGCCGAAGGTGCGAGCAGCTCAACTCTGCCCCTTAACTCACTTTTTGTCGTGCCGAACGTTTGGACGAAGTTTAGCATTCGCCACCCTAATGTTTCGTACGCCGAGTTCTTGTCATATCGCGCGAAGCGTTACCGCCTTCACAATGAAGCCGCCAAACGCTTTTTTGCGGATTTTTCGAAGGATCCCGTGCGTTGGGATGCCATTCTTAGAGAGCGGGCCGCCCGTAGGGCGGCTAAGCGAAACTTAGTGGACCCCTTCGTGACCGAAGGGGTTGTTCCAAAAATAGAGCCGATCGAAGAGGGGGTCCTTGGGCCGCCCGAGTACGTATATTTAATTCCTGACGCCTCGTCGGAGAGCTTCGCGGCGGTGAAGGTGGAGACGGAGTGATCACCTGTGCATTGACTCTAACCCCGACTTCGGCGCAGGACGGATGCCTACCGACAGCGAGCTTCGGGAGATGGCTCTGGAGATCATAGATATGGCATATCTTCGGTTGATCGACGAGATCTGTGAGGACGTGCTAAACGAAGATTGATTGCTAAGTGTGGCTACGGGCTGGCGCGAAGACTTGAAGCACAGGACTTCGGAACTCCCCCCCGGAAGTGTTCGCGGCATGCCCGGAGCGAATTTCTGCCCACAGATTTGTAAATTTAGCGTTCGAGACGATGTGTGTTGTAACTGCATTGTTTTTTCCCTTGTAAAGTTATATTGTTGTTACGAAGGATGTTACATGTCGAAAACGTGAGAAAGGAAGAGGACGGGAGGCGCCTGTGCCCATCTTTTGCGCGCTTTCAGTGTTGCGTTCGCTACCTGCTTGATCGAGAATGCCCTGGGTGCGTTGGGACGAAGCGGCACCGCGCTTCCCCTCCTGGTGTAACTTGCAACGGCTCACCCTCTCGGGTTAGAAAACAACGTTATGTTCAGGACGTGCGTCTCTCGCTGACCGTTTTTTAGTGCGCCTGCTCGAGCCAAATCGAGGGGGTATACCACGCGAAGCGGGCTTTCCCTTCGGTCGAATCAAGACCGAAGCATTGCTTTTGGCGTGCGTTTACTTCGGCCGAGTCGCGGCCTTGCTCTGCACTAAGTGCTCTTTCCCTTCGGTCGAATCGAGACCGACGCATCTCTCCAGGCATGCGCTTTACTCCGGCCAAATCGTGGCCTCGCTCCGCGTCAAGCGGTTTTTCTCTTCGGTCAAATCGAGACCGACGCATCGCTCCAGGCGTGCGCTTACTCCGGCCGAATCGTGGCCTCGCTCCGCGTCAAGCGGTTTGTCTCTTCGGTCAAGTCGAGACCGACGCATCGCTCCAGGCGTGCGGTTACTCCGGCCGAATCGTGGCCTCGCTCCGCGTAAAGCGGTTTGTCTCTTCGGTCAAGTCGAGACCGACGCATCGCTCCAGGCGTGCGCTTACTCCGGCCGAATCGTGGCCTCGCTCCGCGTCAAGCGGTTTTTCTCTTCGGTCACGACAATAAGTGACAGGCTTGGTGCGCGCGCTCCCAAGGCGATCCGTGCCTAGGCTGTCACTTACTCCGCCGAAGGCCGCCTCGGAGACTAGGCCCCCCCCAAAGGCGGTGGCCTAGCTTCGACAGAGTGGCGAAAGCATTCTTTGAAAAGAAAGTAGACTGCATACGAAGGGGTGGGGGAACACTGACTTATATTACATGTCAGGAATCAAAGGGGTACAAGGGGCCGCCTCGTTAAAAACCTCACACTTCGCGGATCTGGAGGGGAACCGCGAAGCCTCCCCCGTGAGGAAAAGAGTACGTCCCCCACTACTTTAATGTACATAAGATACAGAGTCGCTATCTCGACTTAAGAGAAAAAGAAACTATTGAAACTCAAAAACTATGTTAAAACTTGCAGTTGCTTCAGACGAAGTACTTCTGAAGCATGTCCACATTCCAGGTGTATGGCTCTTCGTCGCCCGTTAGCCGGCGCAATTTGAACGCTGCTTCGTTTGCGGTTGCTGTCGCTATGAACGGGCCTTCCCATTTCCCATGCATCTTGCCCTTCAGTTTGCCCTTCGGCACCTTGCGTAGCACTAGGTCCCCTGACCGTATGAGCTTTGGTTTGATCTTCTTGTTTTTCCACCTTCCGGTCTCATCTTGGTAGGCCGAGAGGTTTTCGGCTGCCTGTAGGCGGACCTCCTCAATGTTCTGAACCGACGCCTTAAGGTCTTCGTCTCCGGAGGGTGTGCTCCTCCAGGTGCCCAGACATAGCTCTTCGGGCAGCATGGCTTCCTCCCCGTACAACAGCTTGAAGGGGGAGAACTGGGTAGTTCTGGATGTGGTGGTGTTGTGGGACCAGATTACCCTCGGTAGTTCTTCGGCCCATTTGCTCTTGGGTAGGTCAGTGATGTTTCTCTTGATGCCAGCGAAGATGATCCCATTGGCCCGCTCCACCGCCCCGTTGGACTGCGGGTGGTAGACCGAAGCAAAGCACAACTTCGTTCCTAAGTATGCACAGAATTCCTTGAACTCCGCGCTGTCAAACTGCTTGCCATTATCCACTGTGACCTCGTGGGGGACGCCGAAGCGGCACACTATGTTCTGCCAAAAGAACTTCTGAATGGTTGCCGAAGTGATGCTCAACAACGGCTTCGCTTCAACCCACTTGGAGAAATATTCGACCGCCACAACCGCGTGAGTGTAGTTTCCGGGTGCCGTGGGTAGCGGACCGACGATGTCAATACCCCACCGGGCGAAGGGCCACACCGGTGGTAACAGCTGTATCTCGTTGGAAGCGAACTTGCTGTAGGGCGCATGGCGCTGGCACTCTGGACAATGACGCACTATATCATGGGCATCTGTGTGACAGAACCGCCCAAAATAATTCCGTATTATCGCCTAAGCCGGTCCACATGGCCATTAAGCAATGATAAAGAATTATTAAGTCGCTTCCGCCGGGTAAAGCCCGGTAAATCACATACAACAGGATCGCTGATATGCGCTAAGCCCACACGAAGGCGGGACCAGAGTACAACATTACATTACATAAAAGGTTCACAAGTTTAACATTATTACAAACCAGGTTTTTGGTACATAAAAGTAAACATGAACAGAGTTTAAACGACGGAAAGTAAACTAACGCGTGATACACATAGGAGGCCATCCATGCATATCACTCATCATCATCGTTCTCCCATTCAACCTCCCATCCCTCTGGAATGACACCAGACCAGAGAGGGTTACCTGAAAACAACAAATTAAGCAAGGCCGAGTACTAATACTCAGGCAAGACTTACCCGACAAAAAATAAAGCAAGACTAGACATGCAAGGCTTTTTGGCTTGTGGGTTTGTTTTTGCCAAAAGCAACTAAGCGTGGATCCTTATTTTCAAGTTTTAGCTCATATTCTAGTATGTTAATCAATCTAGGTGAGCACCTGTACTAAACAAGCATGTTGTGCAAACAATATTAAACAGTAACAATATTAATCCAAAATGTTCCATAAATAAACATGGGGTAGCCAAAGTGGTCAAGCCGACTCGGATAACGGCGAGTGACCGACGATCGATCGATTTATATCCTTGCAAGGTAAACCCAAGATACACGGAAGAAAGTAGACCAAGTGCGTGTCTACCCCAACCAGGCGGTTCCCAACATCACACGAGTTTAGGATCGACGCTACAAACTGCGGTACACGGTTATCCGGAGGGTCTAACCCGACCGGTCCGACTCACACACTATACCACGGGTAGCTAGCCCGAGACACATCCCAAGCGGGTAGCTAGAAAGATCCCGCCCCGGTTCGAAGGTACTAGGCTTACCGGTCCCATTCCCGCAAGTACTTGGTACGTTCAATAGCTTAGGACCAAGCACCATGCTACTCGGTCGAGACCGAACCCATTGCTCTTACCACATGAGCGAGTCAATTTAACCAACTTATGATTCCAACATAAGCATCCTATATCTCGCGAGCAATGAGTCATTACTCGACTTCTACCGGATCCTTAGAGCATGGCACTAGCGTTCCTAACATACTAGTAAAAGAGCATAGGAGTCCTAAGGATCATGCAACTAGGTTTCAAAGCAACTCCTGAAACTTAAATGCACAAAGTAAAGCATAAAGCGCTGAAAAGTAAAGGACATGATTTCATTTCTAAAAGATGGGTTAGATGAAACCGGTGCTTGCCTTCCTCTAACTCAACACTAACGCTAGCCTTGGGCTCTTCTCGGACTTTGGTCCAGGTCTTGCTGTCCACTCAACTCGGTTCAGTTCACCATCAACGGTCCCGTCTCCCTCCTGGGTGAGTGTGTACGTACCGCCCGGTAAATCTACACGTATACATGCATATGCATTAATTAAAGTTAATCTTGATGGTCAATGTGTACATATAACCAAATTAAGTTACTTAACTTCACCAAACAGTAAGGGGTGTGATCAAAATTCAAAAACAGAACCGAAACATGATTTCACAATTTTAACACTTAATCATCCATTTCTTTCTTTAATTACTTAAAACAAGCCTTTCAACCATAAATCCAAATTAAATCAAAAACACTTCCAATGAAACTAATCTTTTGCACACAGCAACATATGCTTAGTTTAAGCTCTCACACCAAAATTTGGCTGAAGAACATTTATAAATTAAATTACACGAAAAAGACAAATTGCAGCCTAGTAAATCTACATTAATTCATATAAAAAGATTTAATAAACTTTTTGATCTCAACTTTCTCCTGCAGGTCATGTATGCCAAAAATGAGTTTCTGACCAAGGCATGGTTGCAAAATCAATTTATTTTTCAGATTTTAAATTTAAGCTCCTACACAAGATTAAATCCAAAACACCTAGTAAACAATTCCCTAAATTCACATCCATCACACCAGGGGTACTAATCATCAAGTCAAAGCCCTAGGGTGCACTTGTGCTCAAAGAAAAGTTCATTAAAGGTGCTATAAAAAGCATCAAACTTATTCTAGCATAAAGCTTAAATAAATCATAACTGAAGATATATACATCAAAATCATGCAAACTTTTGCCACAGATCTAGAAATGATATAACGAGCAACATATCCAAAATTCAAGTTCATAGCATGTGTATATTTTAAATCACACTAAAAACACTCCAACTGAGTTTGAATTTTTAATTCAAAAACTGTACAGAAAATCCCTATACATGTTTTCTAGAAAAGATAGATTTCTTCACCACGAAATCAACAAAATTGGTTTTGCATTTTTCTGATTTTTCTACGATTTTTAGTGAATTTTCAAAGTTACAGCCGAAACCCTAAAGAACCCGATTACAACCAAGTCCCCGGATTTCACGAGATAGGCCCTCGAAATTACAACTGGGTCCCTAGGCGAGAATCTCAATCACAGATAGGTACCCAGGCGCCATGGCCGGTGATGGAGGTCAAAATTCGGCGAGCTTGTCGCCGGAATCGACCGGGAACCGATGGGAAGTGACGAGGGGCTCACCAACGTTCCGTTTTGGGGCTCTAAAGTTGAGGGAACTCAACAATGGAGGAGATCGGACTTGATTTTGTTTCACGGAGTTGGGGAAAACTCCGTGAAAAACGGCTCGATTAAACCGGAATCTTAAGGAGATGATCAAAATCATGGAGAGGAGAAGGAGGAACCCACCCTTGGTGGTCATGGACCGTCCGACCGACATCGGTTGTGGTCGACGGCCAAGCACCGGAGGGGTGGAACATGCGTGCTAGAGAAAAGAACGAGGAAATAGAGGGAGAGAGAGCGGTAGAGAAGGGGCTCTATTTCCCCCCTCGCGAGGACGGAACCGACGGCGTCCATGCGGAACCCGCCACGCGTACGTGGGGTGCGACGTCGCCGGGCCGCGTGTCCGTGCACGCATGCGGGCGGACACGCGAGCACGACAACCGCCCGATAATTTTTGGATGTCTAGGTGCGTAACAATTTTGTGAAACCAAAACAACACATATAGAGATCACTAAAAATCATGAAACTTTTTAGATAGATTCTATAAATCATAAGTAACCCATTTTGCTTGGATCCGACATCATATCTATTGTAGATTTGAAATGAAAATTCTTCCGAATGATACTTTGGAGATTTTGAGTAAGTTGTTTGGCATCAAGATGATCTCTAAAAATTCAAAAGAAGATACCTAAATTCATGTTGGAAGAAGTACTAATTGATCAAGTGTTGATATTTTGACTAAGGATTCTTTTGCAAAGTTGATCAAAACTAAGCTAAGTATGTTTTGGGACTAACTACACTTGATTAACATAACTAATTAAGGTACTTAGCTTCTTAAACATCTGGGATGTTACAGACTACCCCCCTTAAAAGGAATCTCGTCCCGAGATTTGACAACAAGATTAGAGGAAATCCTCTAGGGGAGATAATGAGTTTCATGAGGAAACCACACAGAAAAGATAAACTCTTCTTTATCTAAATCTCAAGGATGATAAAAGGTACATGGGCTGCCTCACACAACATAATGTTCTCGTGAGGAAGCGGGCGATGAATGTACACATGAAAAGCTAAAATCATCAAGAATTGGAACACAAAGCTACCGGACGTACGGTCCAACTAGAGTCCGGCAGACGAAACAAAACATCTCCAGAAAACGAGCCATAGTTGGTGATGTGGGATTGGCTCCCTCTTGTGGCTCTCTTCTCGAGCTTCTTCTTGGTGATGTTGGCACCAACCTTCAGTGGACGACCTTCAGGAAAAGGCTCGGACTTCACACTGATAGCTAGAGGAGCTTGACTCTTCTCCACATTGCTGGGGAAGATAGAGGAAAGAGCTTAATCGACGAGGAATGCCGTAAGCGACGCGACAGGGCGGTATGTGCTCAAATAAAACAACTGGAGAAAAGGGAGGACGACGGGAGATGGTGGCTCAAGTGGATGCAACTCTGAGCAGGTGATTGTCGACGGGGAGGTGCTCCTTTTAATGATGATCACCATGGTGTAGTTGCAGTGATGCTCGCGCCACTTGGGTGGTGGTGGCATGTGGCATGATGGTGGCCGACATTAGATATTTTGATGACATGACGGCCACTATCGCCCATAGCACGAACAGGGCGAAGCACGAATATGCGGGGAGTCAAATTGGCCCTCGAGAGGATTGACCCTAACTTTGGGAGAAAGAGAAGAGTTGGGGTATCAACCATCCTAAACTAGGATTGTACCAAGGAAAACCTATCAAAGGATTTTGCCCATCCTTTATTTACTGGTATCCCGGTTCCTTTGATTAGGAGGAAACTTGCTAAAGGACCAAAGATACTGACTCAGTAGAAGGCTCCTCTTATCTTAACTTTTGGAGAACTTGCTCATACTCCTTCAACCAGCTTAGTTGAGTTAATACCAAGTGAATTTTGAAATTTAGAAGGAAGAAGACCAAGTCGAAAGGTTCCAAAAAAAATTCCCATAGAGAAGGGAAACCTCAAATATTTGGGTAAATTTGTTTACGGAGGTTCATGAATTTGTTTTTAGGAGATCAATAAAAAGGTCAACTCCTAGGGTATCCCGGAAAGTACAATTGTCAATGGAAAGTGGCAAGATTTTGGAAACAACATTGGGATGGGAGTGAGGAAAAAATACCCTTGCTCAAGATTTATCTTAATGAAGTATTTTAATTACCTTTTGCACTACACCACGGTGTGATGATTTTGAGCTGAAACTCATGCACTTGATGAGTCATGGGGTGGCAATGCTTATGCGTATGGGAAATGACTCATGCAACAATGGGATGGTGCACATGTGGATGCTCATGATGAAGTGCATATAGTATGATGTACATGTATATTAGCATATGATGTTTATGCATATGAACTTTCAGTGTATATGTCATGGTGCATAGTGAGAGATGCACATGATATGTATATGATGAGGTGCATGCACGATGATGCACATGTTTATGAATGCATGATGCATATGCTTATGATATATGGTGCTCATGATGAAGTGTCGGCATGATTTGCGTTATTCACAAAATTAGATAGTGACTTGGAGGATCGAGAAATTAGGATTCGGGGTGAGTCGCATTCTCACAAACAAAGATACCTAGCGTGCTTCTAGTGGTAATCACATGGCTGCAGCACACATGATACACTAGGTTCCATCGCGGCACCTTCGTTCATGGATCACAACATCACAAGTTCACAACCGTAAGGAGAATAGAGTAGAAAGGGTGAAACTTTCAGTGCGTATGCATGTTAGTCCAAACCCAGGTTTCCAGATGCACATGTCGTGTAATGCATTTCCATGCTCATAAATTGTTTTGTTAGAGATGCACCATATGCATGCTTGGGATGACACTCATTATGCATACTAACAGATTTTTGATGCCTTTTATCATGTTCTCTTTTATTTGTTTGTGAGCAAGCATAAGGAGGGCTGATAATTGATAGTGATCAATGTAGGGATATCGATGCAAGGAAAGTGGAGTGATCACCTTTACATAGCCATAGGAAGTTGGTGGATCACCTCTAAATTGAAGAAAAGATGTATAAGCAATCAGGAGAGTACAACGGGGTTACACTTGACTCGACAAGGATATGAGTATGCTTCTATTAGCAACCATCCTAAGAGAAGATGGGGATAGCTGGATCTTGCACTGATTGTGTTCATATGTGGATAGAAACTTCAAAAACATACGTGGAGCATTCTTCCACCACCTAAATATCGATGTAAAATCTCGTGCCTTCCAATATTGGAATTCAACTTAGAGATAATGTCGAGGCTATCATGCCCGAAAATTCAAATATCCCTTTCCTGTCAAGGTTGTTGGACAGCAGGCCGAGTGTCACTAAAAATTCCATATCTCTCAGCTCAAGTGTCGAACAATTCTGAATTTTGGTCAGCATGTGTAGAATTTCATAAGCTTCAACTTTGGTATTCAACCTCAGGACAGATTCAACTTTTACAGAGGTCGAAAAATTCATTTACCAAAGCTCTGTCTAGCAGTTTTGACCGCAAACAGGAGCTTACTAAAAATTCGATATTTCTCAATATACACATGCATACATGCTGAAATTTTGTGAGCGTTGCCATCACCAAATGATGAACTAATATAGTATTCAAGGTTTGCTCCTATATCCCAAAGGAAGATGACCCAAAAATTTGAATTTCAGAGGTCACTAGTTCTGAAATTCAGCAGGACAGAGACCTAATGTTTCGGGTATAACTCCAAAACTAAAGATCTAGTGACCTTGAGATTTCTACAGGAGGTAGATAGATACCTAAAGAGCATTTTTGGTATTCAATGGTCGAATCAAATCAGGTTTGAAAAGGGTCTAATGGATCCATTTTCAGAGTGCTATTGCCCAGAAATTTTCAGCAGGACAGCGCTTCACTAAAAAGATCATATCTCAAATATTAAGAACCCTATGACCATGAGATTTTGACAGCACAAAGTGGGCTATATAAGAAACATTTTTGGTATAGATTGTCTAGGAAGATTCTGAATGGAACTATATTAAAAAAAATTCGAGTTGTCAGCCTAACTTAGGATTTTGACAGAATTTCAGCATGACCTAGGCTTAGTGAATAGAGCAAAGCTTCAGTTTTATTCATCCTAAACTCATGAAAAATTCATGAAAGAATCTTAACTAGCTGATGAGAAATCTTCCGAAGATCACCTAGCCAAAAACTTTGTAGATCATCCTTAGAAAAATTGGGACAACAACTAGACATACTTTTTGATTAATCACCGCATCAAAAGCATCAAACTAGCATGATTGGTCCTTAAGAAACACAATTCAAATAAAGACCAAATAACACATGATTTAAGTCCATTTTTGGTTTAATAGCTTTTACATGATGCAGAAAACGTCCTAACTTCCTCACAAAGCTTTTAAGCTTAAAAACGAAGTTAGTGCCGGTGGCAGGGCATATATAAACGTCTCTCCCTATAATAACTAGTCGGAAACTATTCGTTTCTTAATTACCGTGCCTAACAACCGTGGTTAGTGTACCTGCAGAAAATCACAGATATTCAAGACCTTTTGTGCCAGCACTCACAAAAGCGTCCACATTCATTACCGTTCACTTATAGAAACGGTATCCATGCGTAAAGCCGCTGCATGGACAGCGTCCTATTAAAGACTCTGACGCGACGTGAGTGCCCATTGGAATAGGCCTCACTCATCCCTCACGGACTTTCCCGTGGTACCATCACGTATGGAAAAACGTGACGAGACTCAAACGCGACGTGACACCCATTGGAATAGGTCTCACTAGTCCCTCACGGGACTTCCGTGGTACCACCACGTATGGCAAAACGTGATGAGACGCGGACGCGACGTGGCACCCATTGGAATAGGTCCCACTAGTCCCTCACGGGACTTTTCTGTGGTACCACCACGTATGAAACACGTGATGAACTAGTATGGTTGTGCATGAAAGTAAGTTTTGACAGAATAAATGTCTTGGAAGTCGGACTAAATACACCATAGAATACTAGCCACCGAAAGAACCCAAAAATTCCCTCTAGGGCCTCTCGGACTAGATTAAACCTTAACGTCCTATTCTTTTAGCAAGATTATTAATCTTGGCCAATTTTATTCAAAAAACAAGTTTGTTAAGGTATTTTAATTACTGCGGTGCATATCATCGCTGCGGTACCGTGTGACGGAACCGCCCAAAATAATTCCGTATTATCGCCTAAGCCGGTCCACATGGCCATTAAGCAATGATAAAGAATTATTAAGTCGCTTCCGCCGGGTAAAGCCCGGTAAATCACATACAACAGGATCGCTGATATGCGCTAAGCCCACACGAAGGCGGGACCAGAGTACAACATTACATTACATAAAAGGTTCACAAGTTTAACATTATTACAAACCAGGTTTTTGGTACATAAAAGTAAACATGAACAGAGTTTAAACAGCGGAAAGTAAACTAACGCGTGATACACATAGGAGGCCATCCATGCATATCACTCATCATCATCGTTCTCCCATTCAACCTCCCATCCCTCTGGAATGACACCAGACCAGAGAGGGTTACCTGAAAACAACAAATTAAGCAAGGCTGAGTACTAATACTCAGCAAGACTTACCCGACAAAAAATAAAGCAAGACTAGACATGCAAGGCTTTTTGGCTTGTGGGTTTGTTTTTGCCAAAAGCAACTAAGCGTGGATCCTTATTTTCAAGTTTTAGCTCATATTCTAGTATGTTAATCAGTCTAGGTGAGCACCTGTACTAAACAAGCATGTTGTGCAAACAATATTAAACGAGTAGCAATATTAATCCAAATGTTCCATAAATAAACATGGGGTAGCCAGTGGTCAAGCCGACTCAGATAACGGCGAGTGACCGACGATCGATCGATTTATATCCTTGCAAGGTAAACCCAAGATACACGGAAGAAAGTAGACCAAGTGCAGTGTCTACCCCAACCGGGCGGTTCCCAACATCACACGGTTTAGGATCGGACGCTACAAACTGCGGTACACGGTTATCCGGAGGGTCTAACCCGACCGGTCCGACTCACACACTATACCACGGGTAGCTAGCCCGAGACACATCCCAAGCGGGTAGCTAGAAAGATCCCGCCCCGGTTCGGGAAGGTACTAGGCTTACCGGTCCCATTCCCGCAAGTACTTGGTACGTTCAATAGCTTAGGACCAGCACCATGCTACTCGGTCGAGACCGAACCCATTGCTCTTACCACATGAGCGAGTCAATTTAACCAACTTATGATTCCAACATAAGCATCCTATATCTCGCGAGCAATGAGTCATTACTCGACTTCTACCGGATCCTTAGAGCATGGCACTAGCGTTCCTAACATACTAGTAAAAGAGCATAGGAGTCCTAAGGATCATGCAACTAGGTTTCAAAGCAACTCCTGAAACTTAAATGCACAAAGTAAAGCATAAAGCGCTGAAAAGTAAAGGACATGATTTCATTTCTAAAAGATGGGTTAGATGAAACCGGTGCTTGCCTTCCTCTAACTCAACACTAACGCTAGCCTTGGGCTCTTCCGGACTTTGGTCCAGGTCTTGCTGTCCACTCAATCGGTTCGGTTCACCATCAACGGTCCCGTCTCCCTCCTGGGTGAGTGTGTACGTACCGCCCGGTAAATCTACACGTATACATGCATATGCATTAATTAAAGTTAATCTTGATGGTCAATGTGTACATATAACCAAATTAAGTTACTTAACTTCACCAAACAGTAAGGGGTGTGATCAAAATTCAAAAACAGAACCGAAACATGATTTCACAATTTTAACACTTAATCATCCATTTCTTTCTTTAATTACTTAAAACAAGCCTTTCAACCATAAATCCAAATTAAATCAAAAACACTTCCAATGAAACTAATCTTTTGCACACAGCAACATATGCTTAGTTTAAGCTCTCACACCAAAATTTGGCTGAAGAACATTTATAAATTAAATTACACGAAAAAGACAAATTGCAGCCTAGTAAATCTACATTAATTCATATAAAAAGATTTAATAAACTTTTTGATCTCAACTTTCTCCTGCAGGTCATGTATGCCAAAAATGAGTTTCTGACCAAGGCATGGTTGCAAAATCAATTTATTTTTCAGATTTTAAATTTAAGCTCCTACACAAGATTAAATCCAAAACACCTAGTAAACAATTCCCTAAATTCACATCCATCACACCAGGGGTACTAATCATCAAGTCAAAGCCCTAGGGTGCACTTGTGCTCAAAGAAAAGTTCATTAAAGGTGCTATAAAAAGCATCAAACTTATTCTAGCATAAAGCTTAAATAAATCATAACTGAAGATATATACATCAAAATCATGCAAACTTTTGCCACAGATCTAGAAATGATATAACGAGCAACATATCCAAAATTCAAGTTCATAGCATGTGTATATTTTAAATCACACTAAAAACACTCCAACTGAGTTTGAATTTTTAATTCAAAAACTGTACAGAAAATCCCTATACATGTTTTCTAGAAAAGATAGATTTCTTCACCATGAAACCAACAAAATTGGTTTTGCATTTTTCTGATTTTTCTACGATTTTTAGTGAATTTTCAAAGTTACAGCCGAAACCCTAAAGAACCTGATTACAACCAAGTCCCTGGATTTCACAGATAGGCCCTCGGAAATTACAACTGGGTCCCTAGGCGAGAATCTCAATCACAGATAGGTACCCAGGCGCCATGGCCGGTGATGGAGGTCAAAATTCGGCGAGCTTGTCGCCGGAATCGACCGGGGAACTGATGGGAAGTGACGAGGGGCTCACCAACGTTCCGTTTTGGGGCTCTAAAGTTGAGGGAACTCAACAATGGAGGAGATCAGACTTGATTTTGTTTCACCGGAGTTGGGGAAAACCCGTGAAAAACGAAGTTCGATTAAACTGGAATCTTAAGGAGATGATCAAAATCATGGAGAGGAGAAGGAGGAACCCACCCTTGGCTGGTCATGGACCGTCCGACCGGCATCAGTTGTGGTCGACGGCCAAGCACTGGAGGGGCGCAACATGCGTGCTAGAGAAAAGAACGAGGAAATAGAGGGAGAGAGAGCGGTAGAGAAGGGGGCTCTATTTTCCCCTCGCAGGGACGGAACCGACGGCGTCCATGCGGAACCCGCCACGCAGACGTGGGGTGCGACGTCGCCGTGCCGCGTGTCCGTGCACGCATGCGGGCGGACACGTAGGCACGAGCACCGCCCGATAATTTTTGGATGTCTAGGTGCGTAACAATTTTGTGAAACCAAAACAACACATATAGAGATCACTAAAAATCATGAAACTTTTTAGATAGATTCTATAAATCATAAGTAACCCATTTTGCTTGGATCTGACATCATATCTATTGTAGATTTGAAATGAAAATTCTTCCGAATGATACTTTGGAGATTTTGAGTAAGTTGTTTGGCATCAAGATGATCTCTAAAAATTCAAAAGAAGATACCTAAATTCATGTTGGAAGAAGTACTAATTGATCAAGTGTTGATATTTTGACTAAGGATTCTTTTGCAAAGTTGATCAAAACTAAGCTAAGTATGTTTTGGGACTAACTACACTTGATTAACATAACTAATTAAGGTACTTAGCTTCTTAAACATCTGGGATGTTACAATCTGCGACCGCCGAAGGCCAGTAGAAGCCCTGGCGGAAAGCTTTCTGCACCAATGCCCTGGTGCCGAGGTGGTGTGAGCACATGCCGCTATGGATCTCGTGGAGCAACTGTTTTCCCTCGGTGACCGATATGCACTTTAGCAGTGGGGCACACACCCCTCTTCGGTACAGGTTGCCGTCGACGAGGTGATAGTTTCTCGCCCTGATAGCCACTCTTTTGCTGATGACCCCATCTTCGGCCTCATAGTACCCTTTGAGCGCCGCCACTATTGGGGCACGCCAGTCCTCACTCTGTATGGCGTTCACAAACTTGGGGGGTGCTGCTTCATCGGCTGCGGACTTCGAGGTGGTTGTTTCATAGAAGACATCCGGTGGCAGGGGCTCGAGTAGTGCGGTTGCCTTTGCGATGGCGTCGGCCTCCTTGTTGTAATTCCTGGGAAAACTTCTCACTGTGATGCCGATGAAGAACTTTTCCATACTTCGGACGGCCTGCAGGTACTTCATCATGTCCGGGTTCTTTGCCTTGTAGGTTTTCCCAATGTGGCAGGCAACAAGTTCGGAGTCTGTCAGGATGACGAGCCTCCTTGCACCTACAGCCCTGGCTTTCCGAAGCGCGAGCAGCAGGCCTTCATACTCTGCCACGTTGTTTGTGCAGTTGTCATAGTTCAGCCGCAAGGCATATCGGAGCTTGATGCCCGAAGGGGACTTTAAGACTGCTGCAGCCGCCGACCCAAGGTGGCAGTATGCACCATCGCACTGGACTTCCCATATTGGCTCTGTAACTACTGCTTCCCCCTTCGGCGCCGAAGGCATCCAATCAGCTACGAAGTCAGCGAGGAGACTTTATCGCGCTGCGGGCGATGAAGCTTATGACGTGCTCCGCCAATTCCGAGGCCCACTTGCCCATCCTGCCCGTTGACTCCTTGTTCTCGAACATGTCCCGGAGGGGGAAAGCTGTGGGCACGGAAACGTTGTGGCTCTGGAAGTAATGCCGAAGTTTCCTTTTTGCCATCACGACAGCATATGCCATCTTCTCCATTTCGGAGTAGAGAAGTTTTGAGCCGCTCAGAGCTTCGGAGACGTAATATACGGGGAATTGCCTCAGAGTGTCTGCCTCTTTGCGCTCTTCCACAAGCACTGCGCTAACCGCTGTGTCGGTTGCAGCGATGTACAACAGTAGTTCGGCCTTCGGTGACGGCTTGGTCATGACTGCAGCATCTTCAAGGTATTTCTTGAGGTCGTCGAAGGCTTGTTGTTGCTCTGGCCCCATTGAAAAGTTGAGTTGGCGCGGAGTACTTTAAAGAAAGGAAGGCTTCGTTCGGCGGCTCTGGAGATGAAACGGTTCGGCCGAGGCAAGTCGCCCGTGAGCCTTTGGACTTCCTTTCTAGTGCTTGGAGGCTGCATCCTTCGTAGGGCTTCAATCTTCGGGGGTTCGCCGAATGCCTCGCTTAGAGACCATACGGCCCGAAGAATCGCCCCTTCGGATGCCGAAGATGCACTTCTCTCGGGTTGAGCTTGAGGCCGTTTCGCCTCATGTTGTCGAAGGTCTCGGTCGGATCCGCAATGTGATCTTCCTCTTTTTCGCTCATGATGACGATGTCATCAACGTACGCCGAGGCGTTGCGCCCCGGTCGGGCGCCCGGGATCGGCTTCATCATGCGGTTGAAGGTGGACCCGGCGTTGCGCAGGCCTTCGGGCATTCTGACGAAGCAGAAGATGCGGAAGGGGCTTGTGAATCTGGTTTTTGCTTCATCTTCCCTTCGCATCCACACTTGGTGATAGCCGGAGAAGCAATCTAGAAGGCTCAACATGTCACAGCCGGCGGCCTGATCAATAATGACGTCGATCCTTGGCAACGGGTAAGGGTCCTTCGGGCATGCCTTGTTGAGTTCAGTGAAGTCAATACACATTCGCATGTTGCCGTTCTTCTTCGGCACCATCACCACGTTTGCCACCCAGATGGGGTATTGGACTTCTCTGATGATTCTCGCGTCGAGCAACTTTTGTACTTCGGCCTCCGCAGATTTGACCCTGTCCGCCGACATCGGCCGCTGCCTCTGCAGCTTCGGTTTGACTCTTGGGTCGGTGTTGAGCGCATGCTCTATGACCGAACGATGGACGCCTGTCAGATCGGACTTGGACCATGCAAACACATCTTGATTGTTGCGAAGGAACTGCAAGAGCCGGTCTTCGTCCTCTGTGCTGATTTCGGCACCTATCAACACGGTTCTGCTGGGCACGTCCGCGCATAAGGGGACTTTCTTTGTGACGTCGACAACTTTCATGCGCTCGGCTTCGGCCCCCTTCATGGACTGCCTCATTTGGGCTTCGGCCTTCTGCTCTTCGGCCACTGCAGCTTCGTTGCTCTCGTCTTCATTGATGACATGAACTTGTCTGTTGTGGACCGACGTGTTGCGCTCGGCTCTTCGGGCCTCCTCCTGGCTACCGTACACGGAGATTACCCCCGCCGCCGTCGGTATCTTCATCGGCGGTACCCTTGATGGATGACCGCCGCGAACTTGTTGATAGTGTTGCGGCCGAAGATGGCGTTGTACGGCACGCGAAGTCTACAACATCGAATGTTATGACCTCGGTTCTCATGGTGGCGTCTTGGCCGAAGGATACATTGACATCAATCTTGCCCAGGGCTTCGATTTTCTTGTTGCCGAGCCGTACAACGGGTGTTCTGCCTTCTTCAAGTCTTCCTTTTTGAACCCCATGCCGGTGAAACACTGCCAGGTCGGGATATCCGCCGAATTGCCGTTGTCCACCAAGATCCTCCCCACGTCATTGCCGAAGTAGTACTTTGTGTTCTTGCCGATGTTGGCCCTTATGACAAGCGGATCATTGTGAGGGTAGTCTTTGCGGCGGATGTCGACCGCCGTGAAAGTTATGGGGACGTGGGACCATGGCAAGTGAAAGTACTTGCCGGAGCAGATATGCGACACGCTTCGGTAGTAGTCTTTGCGTTGCCTCTTTGTCTCGTGCGTCGGCTCATTGGATCCGCCGGAGATCGCATTGATGATGTTGAGCATGCCCGTCATCCCCGAACTGCTGGAGTCAGGGGCCTCTTACTTTGGTGGGGGTGGAGGTGGCGGCTGGGTATGGGTGTAGTGTGCTTGGTGATGGGCGGCCGGGTTCGGCCACGAAGGCACGAAAATCGAAGGCTGCTGCGCGAGTGGGGGAGGGGGCGGAAGCAGCTGCGGCGCGGAAGGTGTGTATGGTTGTGGTTGGTGGAAGGCATGCGCAGGTGCCGAAGGTTGGTAAGGCTGGTGATGGTATGGTGGTGGCAGGGCCCTGAACTGACCCGCATTTTGGTATTTCATGACATGGTTCACGGCCATGCCTGCTGCCTTCGCCTTCTCCTCCGCCTCCCACTCCAGTTTCATCTTGACCGCCGAAGGGCACTGGTGCGTGTGGTGCTGGGCATCAATTCCATGGAGCCGCGAGAAAAACCGCTCACCGCCGGCCCGCCGCGGGCCGGTTATGCCGCCTGTGGCTTCGCCCCCTATTATGCTTGTATCCGCCCTTGTGCCCGCCGCCCCCGTGCCGGTTCTCGGTCGGGGGGCGCGGACACGTTGTTGATCCGGCGGTTCGCTTGCTTCGGCGGGCCGGTTTTGCCACCCCTTCGGGCCGGTCCCACCGCCCGTTGTTTCGCTTCTTTGCTTCGCGTTTGCCGGCCGAGCCTTCGGCGACGGCCTTTGTCGGACTTGCGGTATTCTTGCATAACTTCAAATAACTCTTGCGGGGACTTCGGCTTGACCCCCGTCGAGCACATCCTCGGCGTTTCCAACCCTCGGGTCCCCAACGATGGCGTCGATGATGCTGTCGGACCTTGTGGGCGCACGCGCCGTCAATTTGACAACCCTGTGCATGTACTCTTGCAGTGACTCATGGTCCCCCTGGACACACATGTTGACGAGGTCGTTGGAGTCTAGCTCTTCGACCTGCATGCCTTTGAAGCTGGACAGCAGCTTGTTCCGCAGCTGGAACCAAGATGTTATATGCCCCTTCACTATGTTGGCATACCAATACTGGACTTCTCCCTTGAGCGCGAGCACGAGGGCCTTCGTCTTCGTAGTGGCGTCGCCCCCGTTGGATTCTACCGCCGCCTCGAACTTCATCAGAAACTCCTTGGGATCGTAGTTTCCGTCGTACTGGGGCAAGGTGTTGGCGTTGAATCGACGGGGCCACGGCGCGCTCTCGAGCTCGACCGAGAGCGGGGACACCGGGACGACGTTGCGAAGTGGTGCGCCGTCGGGGGCGAAGTGCTTGTGTGCTTGCCCCCTCTCTTGGCGGTGGCCTATGCTTTGCCCTTCGGAGGCATCCTTCTGCTGCCTTCATTAATCCAGCCGAGCCTCGCATGGCTGCGGGGGTGAGCCGGGCGTGCCGCCGGGCCGCCGCGCGCATTCGCGGCGGGTGTCGGCGTTGGTGCGGGCGGCGCCGGAGCGACTTGCTGTGGCGGCGTCGCGCCGGCAACCTGGCTTTGCAGCATGGCGAGGTAGCGCTCAGCCTGCCTGATGTTGAAGTCGATGGCGTCGGAGGCGGCGTGTGGCGGAGCCGCGTCCTGGTGCTGGGATGGCTGCACCTGCGAGGAGGATGGGCGCGTCTCCTGCTCAGGATGAGCCGGCACGGACTTGCCAGCGATGAGGGCCCGAATCCTTCGGAGGGCTTTGATGTCTTGCGCCGAAGCCCCTAGCCCCTCGAGGCTGACTTCGAACTAGGGATGAAAACGGTCGAAAAAGGTCGAACACGGAATCACAAATGTAGAAAAACGGTCGGAACGGAACGGGATTTTTCTACATTTATGAAAGTAAGCTACTACAAAATAATGAAGAATGAAATTAAAATTAATTGAATCTGACAACTTTTTATAATTCGGTAAAAACGGGAACAAAAGCATAATGTAGAAAAACGGTCGGAACGGAACGGGATAGAAAGCGTCCGTTTTCAACCCTACTTCGAACATTCCCGAAGCAAAGTGTGCTCTACCTCCGGGCGCTCGGCCGGCACCGGTCCCCGCCGAAGGCTGGACGGCCGAAGGAGATGGGTTGGCGGGCTCCGACACGAGTGGAGGGGTCGCCGCCTGAGCCGTTGCGGCTTCGGCGCCTGCCGAACGTGTCCTGGCCATGTGGTCTTGAGTTCTTCCACGAGGTGGGCGCCAAACTGTTGGTGGAAATCGGGCCCGAAGGGTGGACGCCGACACAACAG
The DNA here is from genome assembly GCA_947561735.1 of Cenchrus americanus. Lineage (NCBI taxonomy): Eukaryota > Viridiplantae > Streptophyta > Magnoliopsida > Poales > Poaceae > Cenchrus > Cenchrus americanus. The sequence continues at coordinate 60,100,017 of OX387241.1, forward strand.
CCCTCTGAGTTCTCTCCCTCCCTACGCTCGCTATCACGAGGCTGCTACTTCTACTTGCGCTAGGAGAGGAAACGGTAAAGCTTAACAACACAGTAAAGGAAACTAGGAAATACTCAGCAGACCGAAGACCGAAAGTCCAGCTGTTGCCTTCGGTGCTCTCTTCTCATTACAGTGTGTCCGTTTCATTACAAGGGGTTCACTATTTATAGGAGACCCCTGGGTATAGTCATTTGCCTCAATTACACCTTTTCCGTTCCTGACAAACTGCTTTAAACACTTTACAAGGGTATAACAGTAAGTCCCCGCGTCGTACAGGCCTCCAGCGTGTCTTCGTACGGCCGAAACGCCTTTACACGCGGCCACCCTTGTCTCTGCCCCGTCCGGAGCCCACTTTACACGTCGGCGGCGGCCACGTGTCCCTGATCGCCGCACCTTCGGCGCCGAAGTAGCGATCCTGGGCTGGGGGCGTCGCACCTCTTCGGTGCACCTTGCCCGTGCCGCCACCGGCCCCGACGCGATGTCCCCCCGGCCGGCGCGCCTCGTTCCTCGGTCCCCCTCGTACCTTCGTCGCCGGAGCACGGCCATTCGTACCTTCGGCACCGAAGGTAGGCGTCGCCATGTGGGATCATCCCTGCACAACAAAACTCACATGGCACAAGCGGCATTAGCGTTTTTGTTAGCGCCCGTACAGCGAAGGTTTCCCACGAGACCGAAGCCGTACGAAGACCGAAGGTTGCGGTTTCCAGCGTGGCCGGACGAGGGTGACGCTTCCGAAGACCAACTTCCCAACAGTTGAAAGCGCTCATCCCTTTCGTGACGGTCGCTGCCAGGTCGGCCCTCGCCGCTCCTGTTATACCCAAGCCGGATGCTGTGTAGTAGGACTGTAGGAATAGGAATCTTTTTTTTCAGAATTATAACAAACAAGAAGATAAAACATTCACTAGTAGAACTCGAACATGTGAGCCACGATTCGAGTTGGGCCTGAGAAGTCATGGAGTGGTGGCACGTAGTCAGTGGGCGTTTGTTTTGGCAAGTTGAGGCAAAACCAAATGGATCGGAACAAAAGGGGCACATCTCTTTTCCCCCAAAATGCACGGCAGAAGTGCAGAACCGCCACAACGTGCTGCTCCGGCCACTCGCTCGAAAATCCTGTCCCCGACAACGACCAGCAACGGTTTGGCCTTGCCGGAGACAGACGCATGCGCCGGCGACGTGCGCTGGGAGGTCTGGCCGTTGCAACCTTCCTCCACAGCTTTTATGAAAATTTGAGCGATTTTGTTTTAGAAAATGAAATTATAGAAAATTGGGCGGTAAGATTTCTATTAAATAAAGGAGGTCGCTCTTTCATATTAATGGACTTGTTTCGGAGATTTGTTTTCTGTACACAGTACCCCCCACCCAGAGTACGCAATTTGCTAGCTTGGCTGGCTTTGAGGTGTACTTGGCGTCCATGACTGTTGTTCTTTTGCTCAAACGAGATAAAAGCAGTGTTGACATGTTCCTCTTTCGGAAACACAAATCCAAGACGCTACTCAAAAGAGTGTGTGAGAGAGAGAGAGCAGGCAAATTGCTCTATTCAGTAATTCAGTATTGGACTGACTTTTTTTTGGAGGATATGTTCAATGGGGCTTTTCTTCATTTAGCTAAACCCGTTGCCGACCGAGTAATTAATTTTTCCCTATCCAGTACTCCTTGGATGCAATAGGATAGGAATGCAGACGAAAATATCTCCAAGAAAACAGATGGCACGAAGCAAAAATGTAAATGCCTCCCACAAATTCACATCACAACTCGAGATATTTTGGAAATCCGAAAGCTTTTGCGCGATACTAGATTATACTATGCCACTAGTAGACTATTACCATCAAAAGTCACCGGATAAAGACATCAGACGCGGAGAGAAAGAAAGACCACACGGTACTTCACATGATCCGTCATCATTTGATCACACACGGCCGGCCTCTTATCGAAAAGAGGCAGCAACAAGGAAGAAAAGGGGAAAGACAACGACCACGACGAAGAAGAAAAACACTCCACAGGGCAGCAGCACAGCGAGCCAGAGCACATCAGCAGCAGCATGCACGACGAGACGAAGCATCCTGCGGGCGCGCGGCGACGGAGATGCGATGCCACGCGATGCCCTCCTTGTCATTACAGGACATCTCACTCAGCGGGGATAATCCTCACCATCATCTGTCAGCTCATCACGATCCAACGCGCACAAAACAAGGCTGATCAGCGTGAGCTGGAGCCTGCCCTGATGCCGAAACGGCCGGCCAACCGCCTAGCCCCCAAACATGGCCGAGCTCCAATCGCATTCACACCAACCGAAACTGCCAAGCCACAGGATAAACAAAAGGAGCCAAGGGATTTTCAATCCATGTTTTTATTAAATCTATCTATAACTTCATCAAACAGATATATTTAAAATTCACCAAAAAAAAACAATCGTTCTTCAGTACTTACTATCTGGTTAAAGAAAGGGGGCATGACAGGTGCTTAGGCCTCATCGGCGCTTTTTAAAATACTAATACTACAGCAGATGGTGGTGTTAATCAAAATTAAGTAAAGCAAGTAAAATAATGAGATGGTGGATTCCCCTAGCACGAGGACAAACAAAGACCAGCTCTCCACCGGACTCCGCCTCCGCTTCGGCCAGCACAGCACAGCACGACCCACCCCAAACGGCTATAATTAAGCGGTTCCCGGGACCCCCCCTCCCTCGCGCCTCCTCTCCTCCTCGCATAATCGCATCGCGTCCATCGACTCGCCTTTTGCGCTTCCGCCCCCGGCTTTCCCACGAAATCCCGAACGAGCCCCCACGCGGCAAGAGCGCAAGAGGAGGAGAGAATACCCAGGCCGAGACTCGAGGGACCGGGACGCGAAAAGGGCGGAGGAGGAGACACAGCCACGCGCGTCTGCGGCGGCGGGCGGTGCTCTGCTCCCGGCGGCGGCGGAGCCGATCGTGCGCGCCATTGGCGGCGCCGCACACCCGCGCGCGGGAGTGAAGAGCGGGAGACGCGTGCCGTGTTGTGACCGGCGCGCGCGGTTCCTGCGTGCCTCTCCTCAGCGCGTGGCCCCCTCCCCACCCGCGCTGCTGATCCCTCCTCCGCCTTCCTCGCCGTCCCCGGCGCGATGGAGGCCGGCTACTGCAACCGCAAGAAGACCGACATCTGCGAGGGCGTCTGCGACAACGAGGTGAGCCCCCTCCGGCTCCGGCCAGATCTGTCTGTCGCTTTCCCCTCCCGCACGCGTGTCCTCCCCCCCGCGGCGGATCGCCTGCCTGGTCCGCGCGGGGGAAGCCGCGGTCGTGGCGGTGCCTGTCTCTTCCTCTTTTCCGTGCTGCTTAAACGCGTTTTTTTTTTGCTCGTCCCGAAACCGCTCGCAGCAAAGCTTTGATCGCTCCAACAATTGCTCGTGTTCAGTGGAGTTTCAAGTTTCAGATTGGGTGCCGGCGAGATTTCCCGAGCCTGGGGATCGCCGGTGCTCGCTAATTGCTTCCGCGGCAGGCATCTTTCATCTGCCGCGGATGCTGGGGATTAGTTGACGCGAAAGAAATCGGGACGCCTGGATGCTTCTGGCTGGGCTAGAATCTCTGGACCTGGCTCAATCCGCCTGTCTTGCCTTAATCCCGGAATCTCTCTTTCCTTTCTCACCATAAAGTTTCCAGCTTTTTTGAACAATCCCCGATTGGTTCCCGTGCCAGATGGTGAGGGTTCATGACCCAAAAGTAAAAAATTACAGGCTGTTTTCTTTACTAAAAATAAAAATAAATAAACTAGTTGATTGCTTTCCTGTTGGTGGATCTGCGCCAGCCTATCACTGATAAAGATATTATTTTTAAAAAAGAAAATGCGCATATTCCACCGGTTAATTCTTTAATCTACTTCCACATGCATTATTTTTTGTTGCTGTTACAAGGCTGCACATTCACGGCGGATATTTTAGAAGCGCGTGTCCTCAACCTAGGAATTTGTGATGGCTGTGATGTTCCCTATGCTCAACTGTTGTCTTCATGGTGCTATGTCAGTAGGGTATCTTTTTTTTTCCCCTTTCTGTTCCAGCTTTGCATTTGAATAATTCAAATGCGCATGCGCTCATGTAGCCTTTTTATTTACCATTCTCATGCTTATTGAATCAGTAAATTTTCCTTTCTTTCCACAAGAGCTGATGTTTTTTATTTGTTGCCAATGCCCCTGGCTGCAATGCATTATGGTTCCTACCTTTTTAAGCTCTACTAGTTAGTTGAACTGATGCTAAAAAAAATAGTGGTGTCCTGACGCTGTAGCATCAAATGATCAGCACTGTTACAAACTATGTAGTTCATTAGAGTTAATATAGCAACATTACAGACTGCCTTTCATTATTGGTTTTAAGTCAATTTGTTCCCTTTTTTTCTGATATCTATTTCTGCCTGTCTGATTCCTTATTTGCTCCCTGATTTTTTTTTGCAGTACGGGTCAAAGTCAGTTCTGAGCATGTCAAGGCTGAAGTGTGCACTGAGGGGATTTGATTTGAGGGCTCTTTTGATCCTACTGATTGGTGTTCCTATTCTGATCTTCGCCATATACGTCCATGGCCAGAAGGTGACTTACTTCCTCCGACCGATATGGGAAAAGCCCCCAAAGCCCTTCACAATACTTCCTCACTACTATCATGAGAATGTCTCGATGGGTAACCTCTGCAAGTTGCATGGATGGAAAGTCAGGGAGACTCCACGCCGTGTCTTTGATGCTGTGCTCTTCAGCAACGAGCTTGACATTCTTGATATCCGTTGGCACGAGCTGAGCCCTTATGTATCAGAATTTGTGCTGCTCGAGTCCAACTCAACCTTCACTGGCATAAAGAAGGATCTTCACTTCAAGGAAAACCGCCAACGGTTTAAGTTTGCAGAATCGCGGTTGACCTATGGTATGATCGGAGGAAGGTTTGTGAAGGGAGAAAACCCATTTGTTGAGGAGTCATATCAAAGGGTTGCTCTCGACCAGCTTATTAGGATTGCGGGCATCACAGATGATGATCTGTTGATCATGTCTGATGTTGACGAGATCCCAAGTGGGCATACAATCAACCTCTTGAGATGGTGTGATGACATTCCTCAGATTCTTCATCTCCAGCTCAGGAACTATCTCTACTCATTCCAATTTTTACTTGATGACAAGAGTTGGAGGGCTTCAGTACACAGATACCAAGCTGGAAAGACCAGATATGCGCATTTCCGGCAAACAGATGAGCTTCTGGCTGATTCAGGGTGGCACTGCAGCTTTTGCTTTCGCTACATCAACGATTTCATCTTCAAGATGAAAGCCTACAGCCATGTTGATCGGATCAGATTCAAGTACTTCCTAAACCCAAAGAGGATTCAGCACGTGATTTGCGAAGGGGCTGATCTTTTCGACATGATTCCTGAAGAATACACGTTCCAAGAGATCATTGCCAAGCTGGGGCCTATTCCAAGCACATACTCTGCGGTTCATCTGCCCGCCTATCTGCTGGAGCAAATCGATCGGTACAGATATCTTCTTCCTGGCAACTGCATGAGGGAGATTGGCAGTGGCTAGCCCCACCACTCTGTTTTGCATCATGACCTGAGGGTGCAGGGACTTCGCTGGCCAAAAGTCCCACAGGAGGAGGAACCACCCTGCCGTTGTTGCGGGGTTCTATCTGATACCATTGGCTGACTTAGTTGAGTGATCGCTTGGATGCTGGTTGAGTTCATATGAGATTCTGTACCCGTGTAATTCAAACCTTGGAAGGCCCTGACAGCAGCATGGCTTCGATGCTGCCTTCTTGTTTTGCAGAGGAGCTCAGCAGTGTGTGTGCTTATTTATACCACCTGAGTTTTTATTCATTGCTTCCATGATTTGATATATATGAACTCTTAACTACTGTAGATTTTCATACCGAGCGATATTTCAGATTCTTCTTTTTTCTCTTTCACTTTTTTTGCTGTACAATGTCTTACCATATTACTAACAGTGGCTCTTGAGTTCTTGCTCTTTTCATCGGTTCATCTCCGACTCCGATTAACCACAATTGCTCTGAGTCGATGAGTTGTTCATGAACCTCTATTCTCTAACCTGGAATTCATTCTAACCGACACACACACTGAAGTTCAAACTCTGTTCCAAACAAAAAAAGGCTGATTGGTGGAATTCCTAACAAAAAGTGTTGGTTTGGGGGTTCCTTTTGACGGTCGTTCCAGGTTGGTAAGATCTCCCAAGTGTCAAATCCTAAGACCTTTTGGCAGGTTGAAATTGGTTAATCGAACTGGAGCTTTGCAGTTGTTAGTTCGTTTTCGCGTTTGCAAATGGTTTGTTCGTTTGATGAGCAACCTACCTGTGTCTGTGAGAGGGGCGGGGCGGGGGGCCAGGCCAGGGCGTGTGTGTGTCAGTGTGTGCCCCAGTCAATGCCTGGATGGAGTTGAGCTGGTGGGAACAGGCTGTTCCTGTCGGGTGTCCACCTCAGCCAGGCTTGGCAAACATGCTGCAGATTGGCTGGTCGGTCGTGTGCAATGTACGTAGCCCTCATGTGCCGCGGCCCTACGCGCCGTGTGTGCCTTGCTGTATCCTGTGGTCCAGAACTCCAGATGAGAGAGTTTCTGAAGAGATTTCAGTCTCTGTTTTTTTTTTCTTGAAAATAATATGCTGGGAGATTTCGGTTGTTACAGAGAAGCCTTGACTGAGCTCACGGTGCTGGTCGGCGTCGTACACCTCAGGCTCTTGCGGTTTGAGTTGTACGAAGCCGATGAGAACAGTGCAACGTCGGCAACACCGAATTGAGTTCGTCGCAGTTGCTCGCGCCGCCACACTTTGAATTTCCATGGAGGAGGAGGACGACGTACGCGACAATCTACGCGTATAGCGCGATTGGTCGGGGGTCGGAGGCCGTGTAGTACGAGCGCAGCAGATGTGGCGTCGCTGCCATGCTTGACCTGGCCACGACCCACGACTGAGCGAGCGCCGCGCGCGGCATGGATCGGCCAGGCACCCGCTCGATCCGCCACGCGCACGCGCACGCGCCGAGCCGCCCGTTCGTACGGCGCCGGATCCCGCTGCTTCCGTCTTCGCCGGCCGCGGGTGGCGGCTCCTTCTGACCCCGCCCGCCCGCGCGCCCTCGATCGCCGTGGCACGTCGCCGTCGTCGCGGATCCCGCCGGTCGCCCGTCGCCGCAGATATCGTTTGACTACGTACGCATCCCCCGGCCGTCTCCGTGCACGCGTGTGCTGTAGCCCTGGTCGTCTTGACGTGGCACGCCAAGGAGATGGTTGGCGAATGGCTCTGGACTCTGGAGCCTCCCCGGCCGGTTAGCTAGCGCTTTGTCACGCGCGTCGTACTGCTGCGATCGCGGTGGCTGTTGCTGGTTTGATTCGGTTCGCCTGCACTCGTCACTGAAATAGAACTTCCCACACCTGTACGACTGACGACAGACATCGTGTGGCCGCTTTTGGCCGTTTCTTTGCGGTAGAAAAGTTTCGGAAACTTGGCAGATATCAGGTCAGCATGATCCGCGTGCGGAATTTGCAGTAGGAGATGGAGAGAGATTGCAGGCAGCTACCCACCCACTAGCCACTAGCGTCAAATTTCCTCCCTGCAAGCTTACAATAATACATTAGCTAATTAATCAAGTGCATGTTGCACGTACTGCTGGAGTGTTGATCGTTTCCAGGCCGTGCTGCTGTCACGTCCACCTAGCTCTTCGTCTCGCCTCAGGGGTAGCTCGGGAGTGTTGACCGGCTACAGAGTCGTTCAACCGCGCACGCTGCAGCACGGCCCGCCGCGATCGCAGTCCATCCTTTCCCGATCCCTTTCGCCAGTGTCAACTTTTTCTATGCACCGGCGCAAACGCTTTTTTCTCAAGAATCTTCGCGACCTAGTCGAGCTGGATACATATATAGGCGGATGGAGATGTGCAGTAGACCTTAATGAACGTCCCTTCATGCAAACTGTTTTGATATGCTGACCAGGGATCGATGGATCCAGATGCAAGATCCGGTTTGGCGAGAGGATGAAATGAAGAACACAGAGGGTAAGTTACGGAGGTGAAGACAAGGTGTGCTGGTGGCAATCAGGTGTGCGCGCGACGAGTCCTGCCGAAAGCGCACGGGATGGCTCGGTTTCCTTGTCGCTGGCGGATGGGACGGACTAAAGCCCCGATGCAAACGGTTGATGTGCTTACGGGTGGTAACGGGTCCTTCAATTTAAACTAGCAAATTTAAGTAAATAAAGAATGCCGTATTATACAATTTCGAGGTAAAAGTAGTAAGATTTTGTTGATTGTCAAGAATGCAGTAGGGCCATGACGCATTACCACTGCTAGATGTGGTACGTGAAAGTGAAACTTAGCATAATTATAAAACCCCGTCATTATCGTGACAAAGCACAAATGAGGTCACCGTCTTCCCCCTTTTTTCCAGAAACAGGAAAAGAAAAGACCGGAGTGAGAGAATCGGGCCAGCCTGAGTGGGTGCTGTATATTTCGGCCCAATCGTAGTCAAGCGTCAAGCAGCTTACGGAATTTTTTTTATACATTTACTTTGTCATGATTTTCGAAAAATAAATGGTCGCATCAAAATTTTCGACAAATGTACATCTGGCGTCGTGGCCCATGGCGCTTGGAGTTCCTGCCGCCGTGGGCCACGGCGTTAGGGGAGACGCTAACGGTTGGCAGTACTGGCCGGTGGGGTCAGACTCCTACCGCCGTGGCCACCGGCGGCAGGATCCCTAGCACCGTGGCCACCGGCGGCAGGATCCCTAGCGCCGTAGCCCACGGGCGGCAGGGCCCTGGCGCCGTGGACCACGGCGGCAGGAGCCGGCATATATAAAGGGCGGAGCCCCTGCCGCCGGCCCCTCACTCCTCCGTCCAAACCTTCGGCTTTCAACCTCTTCGGAACACTTCTGAGGTATGTTTCTAAATTTAGTCCAGTTTAGTTAGCTAGTTAGTTAGTTTAGTTAGTTAGTTTAGTTAACTTAGATTAGTTAATTACTTTAGTTAAATTAGTTTAGTTTAGAAATTTATTTTAGTTAACCTAGTTTAGTTAAATTTAGTTTAGAAATTTGGTTTAGTTAACTTAGGTTTGTTTAAATTCAAATAATTTGTTTTAATTCATTTTAAATTTGTGAAAATGGTTATAATTGGCATTTTTTAAATTGCTATAAAATTCGTAGATAATTATTTAAATTCACATAATTCGTTTAAATTTGTTTTAAGCTTCTAGGAAATAGTTATACTTGACATAATTTGATTAAATTCTATAAAACTCGTAGAAAATTATTTAAATTCGCATAATTTGTTTAAATTTGTTTTAAACTTCTAGGAAATGGTTATAATTGACATAATTTGATTAAATTGCTATAAATTTGTAGAAAATTATTTAAAATCGCATAATTTGTTTAAATTTGTTTTAAGCTTCTAGGAGATAGTTATAATTGACATAATTTGATTAAATTGCTATAAAATTCGTAGAAAATTATTTAAATCCACATAATTCGTTTAAATTTGTTTTAAACTTCTAGGAAAATAGTTACAGTTGACATAATTTGATTAAATTGCTATAAATTCGTAGAAAGTTATTTAAATTCACATAATTTTAAATTTGTTTTAAACTTCTAGGAAAATAGTTATAATGGACATAATTTGATTAAATTGCTATAAAATTCATAGAAAATTATTTAAATTCGCATAATTCGTTTAAATTTGTTTTAAACTTCTAGGAAAATTATTTTAATTGGAAAAATTGATTAAATTATGTTTTTTTTCAGTTATGGCTGCACCGCTAGAGTACGTACGGTCGGAGTTGTTCGATGAGGCGGTGGACCGACACCACTGCTCGTACGTGTCGGTTGTTCTCGGCGGTCCGCTCGGCACGATACGTTGTCGGACGACCCGCACGTTCCTTGCTCGGTTCGCGAACGTTCCTCGGAATGATCACGCGCCGGCGCCATACGTGCCCTTCGTCGACACCCACGGGCCCACCTGGACTTGGATCCAGCAGTTCAGCGTACGTGATTCTAACTCTTATTTTCAATGTTTGTATGCATTTTAAATGAATGTGACGACAGACCTTTGTGTGTGTGCAGGCAGACTACATGGCGGACGATGCCGACGACCAGACGTCAGACAGTTTTTTGGAGGTCTACCTGCTCTGGTTGTTCGGGTGGGTGCTGTTATGCGAGTCAGCGGGAGACTCCGTGCGCGGTACATGATCTCCTGGGCTCAGAGGATCGCCGACGCACCCCTCGAGCAGATGCCCCGCATCGCCGGGGGCGCGCGGCGGTGCAGCGACTACGTACAGTGGGCTGTGTTCGGCAGTGACGAGGCCGACGAGTAGGGAGGCGATTCTCCTAGGGTGCCCTCTCCTGCTCCAGATGTGGATCCATGAGCGGTTCGACATCGGTCGGCCCAAGACGGACATCTCGGAGTACGAGCCGGCGACCAACGGCACCGACCTAGCGGACCTCCCCACCATGGGTTCTTTGTGGTGTCTCCAGAAGGTAATGACCTCCCTTTACGTGATTTTTCGCGTTATGACTTCTGTAGTTCAATTCACATAACTTTTCTCATTCTTTGCAACACGTTTGGGCTGGGGAGCAGCCGAAGGAGGCCTACAAGGACTTCGTTGGTCAGATCGACCAGATGGTCAATGCCCAGGTCCAGTGGATGTCGTACGCTCCTTCCATGGTCGCTGCCCGCGCACCACAGGGGCTCTCGTCCCTGTGCTCCCGAGACCAGGCCTACTGGATGACGCGGCGACGACTGGTCTTCGACGTCTACGTCGAGGAGTACGCTGTCCACCGGGTGATAAGGCAGTTCGGCCTCTTCCAGGCTGCGCCAGTACCCGCTGCGCCACGTCTGCCGCCTACCGCGCACAGGTGAGCTACCATTTGACATTTCTAAGTATTTTCCGTTACAAATATTCTATTGCCAATAATTTTATGTTTCATGTTCTATGCTAGGTGGACACGTAAGGGCGTGCCTGCAGCGACGTCGTTCGCCGACAGGCTGCAACCGTACGTGGCAGAGTGGGTGTTTGCGGCGCACGAGCAGAACGTCATCACCGAGCACCGCCTTCACGCCGCCGCCGCCTGTGTAGCGTACCTTCAGTGGTACCTACCGAGGACGCAGACGCGGGTGACGTACGTGCCTGCTACCCTGCCACCGCCACCCGTTTCGGACCACGACAGGGTCCTGCCGGACGCGACCTACCCGGTGCGCCGAGACCAGACCGCCGACACAGCGGTAAGCTACGATACTGCAAACATGTTACATTCATATGACTTTTCATTAAAACATGTGTTTCTAATTTTGTGCGCAGCACGACGTGCTGCCTGAGGTCGTGCGGCTCGTGTGACGCCCCAGGTTTCTAATTAACGTCATTAGTGCTAATGACCCGATCAGCCGAGTCAAACCGACCGACAACGGTCAAACCTAGGTCAGCCTGGGTCATCACCCCGAAAACCTCGCCAAAGAACCCTATTGAAACCCTTGACCAAGCCTACACACACCCGTGGTCAACCCGGGGTCAAAGACACTGTCAAACCCGGCTTAACCGTTGACGTCGGCGAATGTCGTCCGGAACTTTTGCCGCGTTCTCCAAATTTCACCTAAACACTTCAAAATCTACCTTTATGAAAGTTGTCCATCTTGTTGAGGGACACAACTTTCGTGTAGATTGGCATTTCAAATTTTGAACAGAAAAGGGTGAAAAACTTGGTCAACCGCCAGTACCTCCTGTTTTCCAGAACAGGCCGGCATTCAAAGTTGGCACGGCGTTCCTGCAAAATCCGTTGAGAAAAACACCCTAGAGCCTTTGTGAAAGCTGTAGGGGGTAGTTAGATCTACAACTTTCCTATTCATTGTTTAGTGCACTTCTATTCAAGAATTTTGGGAAAAACGCAGTTGAACACAGGCACACCGACAAGTTTTTGAGCCGCGTCGCGCCGGACCGCGCCGCCCGCGCCGGACCGCGCCCGGCCGCGCCGGCCGTGCCGCGCCGCGCCGGGCCGCGCGCGCGCGCGCGGTTTGCCCTCGGTGCTCGGGCGCCGACCCGCGCCCCCTAGGGCGGGCGCCCGTCCGAGATCGCGCGCCCCGAGGGCTCACGCACTCCGAGCCGTCCGGCATGTACCGCGACAATAAGCGCCCGCGAACGCCGTACCACGGTCGGCACCCCCCGTGACCGGCGGTCCGCCCGCCGTCGTCCGGCGCGCGAACGCCCGCGCATAAAGGCGGGGCCGACTCGCTTGCGCGCGTGTAGCTCCACCTCTCCTTCCCTCGCCACGCCCCCGCCCGCTCCGGCGAGCACCACCGCGCGCGGCAAGACGGTCCGCGGCGGAAGCAGCCGCTGGCTGCCGGTGCGCCCCACCGCCGGAGCCGCCTCGTCCCCGTCCAACCCACGAAACCGAGCGCCAGTGAACCGTAGATCCTTCCCCTACCCTCCCCGGCCGGAATCCGGTGGCGCATTGCCGGAATTTGCCCAGCCCGCGCCGGCCACCGCGCCCAGGGACCACATTGCGAAACCCAAAATCTTTCCAGGGTCCCTGCTGCAAAAGGTGAACTCCAATAGTAAAAAAGATTTCCCGATTCTTGTAAATTGCGTAGAAAATCACAGAAAAATCAGAAAAATGTAAAACCAATTTTTTTGGATCCGATGTGAATTATCCTACAACTTTTGTTATTCTGGCCTGAGCTAATTCCTGTTAGTTTTTGCATGAAAAATACAAATGTGAAAAACCTAGATCTGCAATATCTCAAATTATATAAATCCTCTGTAGCTAAGTTTTGGACATGTTGTGTGTTAGGTCATGACTAGCTCCTGAGACAAAAATTGCACAAAGTTATGATGTAAATCTTTTTATAAAAATGTTTTTCCGTTTCTGCCAGATCTGCATAAATGATTTTTCGAGCTAAAAATAATTAGGTTTTTGCAACCAACTTTTGCATTCTGTCTTTTAATTCCAAAAGACACATTTGGTGAATTAATAACAATTGTTTAAATAACATAAATATTTATTCTTGAATTATGCTTGAATTTATTTAAAAATACATAACTCAAGTTTCATAATAGTTCTAGGTGTTGGTGCTGCACCACTAGGCTTGGTTTGAACCATATAACATGTGTGAGGAAGTTTGGATCATGTTGTTGAGTATTTATTTTTGTGTGCATTTACCTTGTCCTTCTAGCTAGCTTTTGTCTTTTTCAAAAATAATTAATTTCTAGCTATCCAAAGCTTGCATGTGTGTTCAATAGCTTGTTATAGGTGTTTAGTGTGTAACACACCCTTCCATTGAATTTTGTTGATTAATTTCACGAATAAAAGCTATGTAAGTCATTAAGGGCTTAATAGTCATTAAATGGGAAAAATCACCAAACCATCCCTACCAATCTTGGGTGTGGTTGCAAATCATTTTAAAAGGTTAAATATACCCACCCACTGCTGTTTGTGAAGTGGAATTAAATTATTTACATATAGTACACAGTCACTATAAAAAAATATCTAATAAAGAGCTGCATATTGTTCCTTTTGGAAGAGTATGCTAAATGTATTTCTTATCTAGGTGAATGTGTCCAACTAATACACCCCTTGATTGTCACTTGTGGTTTGTGGTGAATTAAATTAAAAATCATCAATTAAATCTTGCATTTGCATCCTCGTGTAGATCTCCCGAGCGGTAGCTGTACGCGTGTGCCGGACGGAGAAGACGGAGGAGCTGACGGAGACGTGCACCACGTCGTTGTAGAGCAAGACCTGGACCAAAGTCTAGAAGGGCCCAAGGCCAGGCTTGCCATCGAAGGCAAGCCCCGGATCATTAACCCCGTCTTTTAAAATTATGCAATTATGTTTGCTACGATTGTGCATTTACGTTCTAGGAGTTGATTTGAAACCCTAGATGCATGATCCCTAGGTACCTATGCTCTATCACTAGTATGCTAGGTCGATAGCTGCTATGCTATAGGACCGCTAGAAGTCGAGTGATGTTCGTCACTCGCGAGAATAGGTTCTTATGTGTGAATCATAAGATCTTTATAAATGGATTGCTCATGTGGTAAGAGCATGGGATTGGGCTCCGGTCCAGTGGTTTTCGTGGGCTAAGCTTTTGAACGTACTAAACATATGCCGGGAATGGGACCGGTAAGCCTAGTACCCGATTGACGCGGTAAGAGAACCTTTCCCTACTAAACCTGGGGCACTTGTGTCCCCCTACTTGCAACTGGTACCTGCGTGAGTCTGGACGTTCGTGTGGGAGCGATCCAGTAATCCTTGTACCAAGGAATGTAGGTTCCGCTCCCGAGCTGAAGATCGACGGAAACGGCCTGGGAAAGTTGTCCTTTCGGGGGCAGCCTACCGTGTGTTTGGGTTTACCTTGCAAGGTTTAAATCAATCGATTGTCGGCCTCTCACCGTTATCCGAGACTGCTTAATCAACTGGCCATGATATCCCATAATGATGGAACTCGAGGAATATGGTTGTATGAATTAATTGCTTGTCCAATTCTTGATTGAATTAGATGGCACATTTAGAAATGGTAATCAACTACTGTGCTAAAATATTGAAAGTAAGGACCTACTCTCAGTAGCTGTTTCAGCAAAAGAAACCCCACCGGCCAAAAAGCCTTTCATGTCTAGAGTTTGGTGATGTAGCTATCACCTGACGGTTAAGTCTTGCTGAGTATCAGTATACTCAGCCTTGCTTTAAAATTGTTGTTGCAGGTGTTGTTGACCAGAAGGGTGACGACAAGAGATGACATCACAGATGGCCTCCTGTGATGTCTACCATTGCGCTAGTTTATTTTATTTCCGTTGTTTTCAAACTCTGAGCCTTTACTCCATGTCATGAACAAGGGTTTGTAATAAATTATGTTAACTCATGTTGTACTCTGGACTCGCCTTCGCGTGAGTTTTAATGCATATGTCGATCCTCTGTTTGAATCCCAAGTGATTGAGGACCATGTGTGGTTCGAGGACCGGTGGATGGTCACTTCCTTGTGTGATGAGTGATTGACAACATTGTGTGGACTGATTCTTGGCTAAGTATTGCAGGTGCAGGTTGCGGCTTGACTAGTGTTGGTGCAGGTGAAGAACAAGCGCGAAAGGTCGTCGCCGGTGAGGCCTCCAGGTGTGGAGCAGACAAGTAGGCTTTGTTCGAGGGACCCGGTGGCCGGCGGGGTCAAGTGCGGGCGCATGGTGGCATGAACAAGCAAGATGAAGTCATGGACGGTTTCTTGGTTGAGCCTCAAAACCAAGGTCGAGCCGGGACTACGTGGGAGCCAAGTCATGAGTGGAGATTGGCGGAGGCTACACCGAGTTCGCGGGGTTTCGGTGGTTCACCGAAAAACCACCGGGTTCCTTGGTTGATCCACAAAGCCAAGACCGAAGAACCGAAGACGGTCTTTGCAAGAAGGCGGTGCCGGACCGGTCGGCCGGTGGGGACCGGTCTGACCGGTGAGGAGCACCGGTCTGACCGGTGTGCGACAGCGCAGTCTGGAGACTTCGAAGTGGAGGACACGCGTCGGGATCGCATGGCTTGCGTCGAGGCCACACAAGGTGCGGTCGCCGGGCATCCGTCCGATGGTGAAGACATGAAGACTTCCAAATCCGCCCTTGAGGGGCTTGTATCCCTAGTTATTAGGAAAGGGTATTTTAGACATTCGGTTGCCTCCATATAACCCAAGAGGTGAGAGGATGGCAGCCAACTCTTGGAACCCTAGCTCATTAGTTTTCCTATTTTCCACCTATTTTCCTTAGGTTTTCTATAGGACTAGCAAGAGAGCTTCACAGAGAGATCTTGTTGAGAGGGATGGATGATCGGGCGGCTTGCTAGACCTTGTATGAACCTTTGTTTCATGTATAGATGATTCGGCGTGGTTCTTCAAGGTTTGGATGTGTTTTCCCCGGTTGTTCTTGGTGGTGATTTTCGGAGCCCTCTCTTTGTGATTTCTTTGGGTTGTTTTCGGGACCTTTCTCTTGGGGTTTTGATGGGGGAAATTTGTGGGAACCCTTCGTGGTTCTTTAGGCTGTGATTCCCCTTCCAAAATCCGTGAGTAAAGGTGCTCGGTTTTGGGGCTTCTTGAGTTCTTGGGTTGGAAGTGCTCTTGGCGGGATTTCCTTGATTCCTCCTTTTTGGACGAGTTTTGGTGGGATTAAACTTGGCTATGGACTCCTCATGAGGTGTTCCTAATATCCCCAAAGTCTTGTTCAAGTCCGTGGAGCGATTCGGGAGATCGAGATTTGGATTTGGGGTAGTTGACCCGCGGGTGCTGTTCATCCCGAGCTGCCCAGGCTACACCGGTCTGACCGGTGCTCTTGACCGGTCTGACCGGTGCGAGCCCTAGTGGATTTTTGCTCGGTTGAACGTCTTGGTGTGTTCGCTGTTTCCCTGTGGTGCTACTGTTTCGAGTTTGGGTCAGTTTGGTGGTCGGTTGGCCTGTTTGGTGCCTTGGGGGCTTTCAGGCTGCGATCGGTCTGACCGGTGTGTCTGACCGGTCTGACCGGTGTAGAGCCACTTAGTGAAAGTTGCTCAGTTTCACCAGCAGGGACTGGTCTGACCGGTGGTGCTCACCGGTCTTACCGGTGTGGGTCTGTAGACTCAAGGTTTGGTGTTCCGCTGCGTTCTCGAGTCGAAAGGGTGTGTGTGTTGGTTCCTAGGTCCAGTGGCACTCCAGTGGCTACGTGGGCTTGGCCAACTTGGGTAGTGAGTCGGATACGTGTGTTGGAAGCCGCGTTCATCTTGTAGGAGTTTCCATCTCCTTCGAGAAGAATTTTTATCGGCTCCCATTCACTCCCCCTCTCTGGTTCGCCGTATCGGTCCTTCAAGTGGTACCAGAGCCGGTTCGGGTCTTTGTTGACTCTAACCAGTCTAAGATCCAAGGATGGCGTACCAGGAACGGGGTTCGGGTCCTCCACACTTCGATGGCAAGAACTACACCAGATGTGGAGCAAGCGGATGGGTGTGTTCCTCCGCGGAAAGGGTCAGATCCTTTGGGATGTCACGGTGGACACGAGGCTATGTCCGGCCGATGGACTTCCTCGCTCCCAGATCGAGGGACGCATTCGACGCCAACAATAAGGCGGTCGACTACTTGTTTCGTGCTTTGTGTCGACCGAGTTCGATCGGGTGCACACCGAGCACTTGGCTTGTAGGATTTGGGCGGTGTTGAAAGAGGATCATGTTGGGAATGCCCGGGTTCGAGGGCACGGATGTATGCGACCTACGGAGAGAGTACGAGAACTTCACTCATCTCCCCGGTGAGTCCATCGATGCCTTGTTTCGAGGTTCACGGTGGTTGTGAACAACATGAGGGCCAATGTGGACGTGCTCCCGTACGATGATCATGATAGAGCGGTCAAGCTCTTACACTCTTTGGATCGTACGATTTGGGGCGGAAAGTTCGAGGCCATTGTGGAGTCGGAGAAGTATGACACTCGACGAAAGGAACGAGTCGTTCTCGAAGCTCAAGTCGACTGAGGTGGATAGGGGCATGACTGCCAAGCTCGAGGGACCGACTGATTCCCATAGTCTTGCCCTTGTTGGTGGTTCCAAAGGAAAGGCTAACTCTAACCCATCCACCAGGATGTTCTCTTTTTCCTCTTTGATGTCTATGCCAGATGAGGAGTTTGATGACCTTGGAGAGGACGAGCTGGCGCTGTTGACGAGGAGGTTCGAGAGGCTGCACGAGAACCGAGTGAACATGAGGAGGAACACGGGGACGTGCTTCCAGTGTGGCAAGCCGGGACACTTCGTCGCCGACTGCCCGGATAAGGCCGAGAACAAGGACAGCTACAAGCACAAGTCGAGGACAGATGGCAAGTACCGGTCGAGGCGTGACCACAAGAGCAAGCACAAGAACAAGTACAAGGACGAGCGACGATCGAGGAAGAAGGAGAGCCGAGGCAAGGCCCGAGCGATGGTTGGAGCGAGCGACGTCGACTCCAGTTCCGCGTACTCCACCTCGAGCTCGAGCAGCAGTGAAGACGAAGGTGATCGTCGCAAGAACAAGAAGTCGTCCAAGAACCTGAGCGGGCTGAGCTGCTTCGCGAGAGATGGCTTCGCACCATGGCGCCGAGCTCCGGCGGCAAGAAGAGCACACGGAGCGACTCGGACTGCGAGTCCGACGACGAGGTGCGTGATGAACTTCCCTTCTTGCGCCGGGAGAATGAGAGGCTTGGCTCTTTGCTTGATAACCATGATGACATGCTTAGAGAGGCCAAGAAAATGAGAAAAGAGCTTAGGGCTTCACTCGAGGATGCTAGGACTAGAGTGGCCGAGCTAGAGACACGGGTGCTTGATAGCAAGCTTGAGATTGATTCCCTTAAGGCTAGCCCCGTTGTTTCGGATGAGAATGATTGTCTTGATTGCTCCATATTTCTTGCTGATCTTGCTTTGTTTAAGGAGAAGCATGCCTCCAAGTGTGAGGAACTAGATGTGCTTAGGGTTGAAGTGGCTGAGCTTAAGTCTAGACCTGCTTTGCTAGGTGCTTGCACTTCTTGCCCTGTTTTGCATGCTAAGATTGATGAGATGCATGCATACACTAGTTATCTTGAGGCTAAATTGAAGGAACCCATGCCTACATCATGCTCTACCTGTGAAATGCATGCTTTGAAAAATTTGGAACTTGCACATTATGTTGATCGTTTGCAGGATGAGAATGATGACTTGAGGAAGTTGATGGGTTGGTTGTTTGGTCATGAGCCTCAGTTGAGGATGATGATCGAGGCGTTTAAGAGACAGGATGGTGAGGGACTTGGGGCAAACAAGGTTGGTGAGGGAAGTGGAGAGAATATCGCGGAGCCACCAAAAACCCACCACAAAAATGATTTCCCCCCAAAACCTAACCATCTTAGGAACCTACTAGACACAACCCCTGCTCCACCCGTGTTTCCTACACCCACAAATGACCTACAAAAGCCTATCAAGTTTGTGAGCACTTCGGGGAAAGTGTTCTTTGGGAAAGGAAGTGAGAAGGCTAGTGAGGGGAA
This sequence comes from Cenchrus americanus, assembly GCA_947561735.1. Taxonomy (NCBI): domain Eukaryota; kingdom Viridiplantae; phylum Streptophyta; class Magnoliopsida; order Poales; family Poaceae; genus Cenchrus; species Cenchrus americanus. The sequence continues at coordinate 60,118,990 of OX387241.1, forward strand.
ACCGGTGGAGGAGTTGAGTGGAGAGAAACCTAGTGAGCAGCCACATCCCAAGCCTAAGCCTAAGCTTGTGAGGTTCCATTGTGGCTATTGTGGGAGAGATGGCCATAAGGAGGAGTTTTGCTTCAAGAGGAAGCGTGAGGAGAGAATGGCAAAGGAGTGGGCTAACAAGGACAAGTACCACCCTTCCGATGGTGTACTTGAGCCTCGTGTGCAGATGCCCAGGGCCAAGGCGAATGTGAGGACAGTTCGGGCTTGGGGAGAGCGGAAGGCTGTTGGAGGTATCGCTGTCCGGATCACACCGGTCGCCGGGCCGGGTGTGGGGCACCGTCGGCCGGTGCGGCGCTCCCGGACGGGCGGCGTTTTGGGTTTCGTGCTCGTATAGGTGCGAGGGTTGTTTCTGGAGGTCGTGGTTCTGGTGGTTGGGCTGGAGAGTTTGCAGGTGGCCAGGTTGCTAGGCGTTCTCCCCCTCGAGTTCAGTACGGGGATGGGAGGAGTCGTAGCTTTGAGAAGGAGAGGAGGGACGGTCCACGGGTTCTCCTTCGTGGTTTTGGTCCTCCTCCGAGCGAGAGAGGGATGGTTCCCTCGGGGTGGTTACCGTGGTGGTGTTCGTGGAGGTAGCTTTGGTAGGAGAGATGCTTTGGTTGGTGCTAACCCCACTTTCGAGCAAATGGCTCGGCCTTGGTTTTACTCTTTTGGTACTAACCCCGGTCTTGCCGAGTCGTTTGTTCGCTCACGTGCTCGTTTTTGAATTTCGGGTGGGAGACTTGAAGAACATTTGGTTGATTGACTCCGGTTGCTCGAGGCATATGACCGGAGACGGGGGTGGTTCTCAAGTCTCGTCCCGGTGGTGACGAAGAGGTACATCACCTTTGGGGACAATGGGCGTGGGCGTGTGCTTTCGAGAAGGTGAGATCAAAGTGAGTGACAAGATCACTCGAAGCGTGTTGCTCTTGTTCAATCGCCGGGGTACAATTTGCTTTTCGTGTCCCGGTTGTTGGATGAGGGCTTTGAGGTGTTGTTTCGGCCGGGTGGTTCTCGGATTTTGGACTCTCGAGGGGACCTTGTCCGTATGGTCGTTCCCGAGGGTCGGGTGTTTCGTGCTGATTTTTCTCGGTCTTCGGGTGTGGAGCGTTGTTTCTTGGTCGGTTCTTCGAGTGAGTTGTGGAAGTGGCATAGGAAGTTGGGTCACTTGAGCTTTGACCTTTTGTCTCGCTTGAGTAAACTCAATTTGGTCCGAGGATTGCCACGGTTGAGGCTTGAGAAAGAGTTGGTTTGTGCGCCTTGTAGGCATGCCAAGATGGTAGCCTCTTCTCACCCGCCTCTCACCGATGTGATGACTGAGCGTCCATGCGAGCTGCTCCATATGGACCTTGTTGGCCCAGCTCGTGTGCGATCTGTGGGTGGGAAGTGGTATGTCCTTGTTGTGGTGGACGACTATTCTCGGTATGCTTGGGTGTTCTTTCTCGAGGATAAGGGGGAGACATTTGGTTTTGTTCGAGATCTAGTCTTGAGGTTGAGGAACGAGAGGCACAGAGATGCCATACGAGCTATCCGCAGTGATAATGGCTCGGAATTCAGAAACTCTCGTTTTGAAACCTTTTGCCATGACTTGGGTCTTGAGCACCAGTTTTCGAGTCCGTATACGCCTCCCCAGAATGGTGTTGTGGAAAGGAAGAATAGGACCTTGTGCGAGATGGCTCGGACGATGCTTGATGAGCATAGGACTCCGAGGAGGTATTGGGCTGAGGTGGTGAATACCGCGTGCTATGTGTCAAACAGGATATACCTCAGAGTGCACAAGAAAAAGACATGCTATGAGTTGATGCATGGTCGCACACCCAAAGTGAGTCACTTCCATGTCTTTGGTTGCAAGTGTTTCATTCTGAAGAAAGGCAAGAAGTTGGATAAGTTTGAGGCTAGGTCTGTCGATGGCATTTTCTTTGGTTATGCATCCCATTCTAGAGCATATCGTGTGCTCAATCTTGAAACTAACCAAATCGTGGAGACTTGCGAGGTAACTTTCGACAAGACAGAGCCACGTAGTCAGCTTGTCTTTGAGTGTGTAGGTGATGATGAGCTTGGCGAGGAGATCTTTCAGGAGGAGGAGCATGAACATGGTGATGATGAAGATGGCGGTGTGGTGCCCCCGGCTCAACATGTACCCACTACTTCGACTACGGTGATGGATGGACCCTCTACTACACCTACGACGACAAATCAAGAACGAGGAGAAGCTGATGTTGAGGGGGAGGTAGCATCGAGGCGAGAACCTCCCCGGCGAGTTCAAGTGGATCACCCAGCTTCGAGGATCATCGGCGACATGAATGAACGCACTACACGGTCGAGGGTTCGGAACAACTCTCATTTCGCTCATGCTGCATTTGTTGCTACTTTTGAGCCCAAAGACATTGGACACACACTATCTGATCACAATTGGGTTAATTCGATGCATGAGGAGTTGGAGAACTTTGAGAGTAATCAGGTGTGGGAGTTGGTTGACCCTCCCCTATGGTGTAAGCCGATTGGTACAAAGTGGGTGTGGAAGAACAAAGAGGGAGAGAAGGGTGAGGTTGTGAGGAACAAGTCGAGACTTGTTGCTCAAGGGTTCAGTCAGAAGGAGGGGATCGACTACGAGGAGACCTTTGCTCCCGTAGCCCGTTTGGAGGCTATTAGGATACTTCTAGCCTTTTCTGTGGCTAAAGGGTTCAAGTTGCACCAAATGGATGTCAAGAGTGCTTTCCTGAATGGTGTGTTGGAAGAAGAAGTGTATGTGAGGCAGACTCCGGGGTTTGTGAGGAACCAAGTTGAGAAGTACCTTGGTTCGTGTGTGATGAGTGATTGACCGGATGGTTTGAAGCTTTGTGTGTGTGCAGTGTTGAGTTGTGTTGTGTGTGTTATTTTGTGTATTTACCTTATTGTTTATGTGGTGTGTTGTCAATGCACTCGTGAGGAGTGGTTGACAACGTTGTGTGGACTGACTCTTGGCCTAGTATTGCAGGTGTTGGTTGCGGCTTGGTTTGCGTTGGTGCAGGTGAAGAACAGGCGCGAAAGGTCTTAGCCTTGCGGGGCCTCCGAGGAGTGGAGAGACAAGTAGGCTTGGTTCGAGGGACCGGTGGCCGACGGGATCAAGTGCGAGCCGCATGGTGCAAGAAGAGCAAGACGAAGTCGTGGACATGGAGCCGGTGCATCGGTGGTGGCCAAGTCAAGGAACGAGGCAAGACTGAGTAGACCGTCCGGGCGCCGGAGGTGAAAGGCTTGGCGGGCTCGACGCTTGGCGTGGTGAGGCCGGGCCGTGTACGCGGGGTTTGGTGGTTTGGCCACAAAACAATCGGAGGAGGGTTTCTCGGTTTGGGCCTCAAAACCGAGCCCGAGGGCCTGGCATGACGGAGACGGTATCCGGGTGCGTCGGGAAGCTTCGAGGCGGGCGACACGCGGCATGATCTAGGTGCTTGCGTCGGGAGGACGTGAAGGCCTGATGGATGCGCGGCCGTCCGATGGTGAACTTCAGGTGTTGACCAAAACGCCCCTGTGAGGGCTTGTGTTGTACTCCTAGTGTAGGGGCACTTCGGTCTTTTCGTGAGGGCCTATATATAGGAGGAGGGGGCTGAATTTTCAGCCAACTCTTGGGCTAGAGGTCTGCGGTACTCTTTCATTTTGGAGTGCTTTGGGAGAGAGGGAGAGAGGGGAGAGTGGCTCTTTGATTGGAGCTTTTTGCCATCTTAGATTTGATTTCTAGGAGTGGCTTGTAATCGATTGGACAAGATATTCATAGTGATTTCATCCTCTAAATCTTGTGCCAATCTTTCTATTCCCGAATTTCTTTTATTGCCTTTTCGGAGCTCTTTTTGTGCTATTTTCGTGCTTGTTTTTGGTGCCTTTGTTCTTGGTGTGATTCCGCGGATTTGAGTGGGTTTCTCCCCGAATTTCTTTGAGGGAAACATGGATGGATGTCTAGTGCATCTTTGTGATTGATCTTGTGCCCTCAAACGCCGGGAAACCACTTCGATTCAAGGATTTTCGTTCGGTGCTCTAGTTTTTGGTGGTGTTCAAAGGATCCGCGATTCCCGATGATTTAGGGAGTTAGGAGACAAAATTTTTGGGGTATAGCATCCTTGGTTGACGCTTTACATGTCCCCAAACTCTTGTCTCAACAGTTTCTATCGTTAGGGAGATCCGGTGATGGATTGGGAGTGTTGACTTTCGGGGTCGAGCGTTTTCGGTTCGTTCGTGCTCGGGGCCGAGGGCGGACGGTCCGCGTGTACGGTGTTCTTCGCGTGTTCTTCGTGTTCTTCCTCGGCTTTGCTTTCGATCCGATTTGGTTTTGGTTTTTCGTTGCGGCGGTTTGCGGACGATCCGAGCTTCGGTAGCGGACGGTCCGTGGCCCGCGCGGACGGTCCGCCGGTCTTCGCGGACGGTCCGTTTTTCTCGGGTCGGTTCGGTGGTTCCGTTCGCTTTAACGGACGGTCCGCGGCTCGGCCGGACGGTCCGCGGCAAGGGTGCGGACAGTCCGCGGGACCCTGCCGAACGGTCCGCGCGGCCATCGCGGACAGTCCGCCCTGCCCGGCCGGGGACGGCCCGCGAGCCCGGTCGCTTTGCTCTTTGGTTCGATTCCTCCCTCCTTCATTCGTGCTTCCGCGTGTGTTTCAAGGACTCGTTGTTTTGGCGATTGGTGTGTGATTCGTTCCAACGCTTGTGTGTGACCGGGTTTTGACTAGGGTATAGGCCGGGTTCTTTGAGAAGAATTTTTATCCGGCTCCTATTCACTCCCCCCCTCTCTAGTCGCCATCCGATCCTTCAGTTTGAGAGTGAGAAGTACCCCCACCGGGTGTACAAGTTGAGGAAGGCGCTGTATGGGTTGAAGCAGGCGCCTAGAGCTTGGTATGACAGGTTGAGGGGTTCTTGTTTGAGAGAGGTTTTGAGATGGAGAAGGTCGATCAGACCTTGTTTTTGTTGAGGCAGGGCAAAGATATTCTGATTGTGCAGGTGTACGTGGATGATATTGTCTTTGGTGGCTCGTCTAACTCTCTTGTTGCAAGGTTTGCAGATGATATGAGCAGGGAATTTGAGATGAGCATGATGGGCGAGTTGCAGTTCTTCCTTGGGCTTCAAATCAAACAATCAAAGGAAGGAACATTTGTGCACCAGGCTAAGTACACCTAGGACATTGTGCGGAAGTTCAAGATGGAGGACTCCAAGGCCATGACGATGCCGATGAGTACGACTACAACTCTTGATGCAGACGAGGAAGGTGAACATGTGGACCAGAAGGAGTACCGGAGCATGATCGGGTCACTCTACTTGACGGCGACGAGGCCGAACATACAGTTCTCGGTGTGTCTGTGCGCTCGTTTTCAAGCGTCTCCGAGGACTTCGCATCGGCAAGCGGTGAAGAGAATTTTCAGGTACTTGCGTCACACTCCCGACTTCGGCCTTTGGTATTCCGCGTCCTCTTCTTTGGCGCTTCATGGTTTTTCAGACGCGGATTTTGCCGGTGTCGGTTGGATAGGAAGTCCACTTCCGGGACTTGCCGAGTTTTGGGTTCTTCTTTGGTGTCTTGGTCTTCCCGCAAGCAATCGAGTGTTGCTCAATCCACTACCGAGGCCGAGTATGTTGCCGTCGCTAGTTGTTGCTCTCGGCTCCTTTGGATTTCATACACCATGAGTGACTTTGGTGAGGAGTATACCCATGTCCCACTTCAATGTGATAGCACCAGTGCCATAAGCGTTGCAAAGAACCCAGTGCTCCATTCTAAAACCAAGCACATAGAAGTGAGGTATCATTTTTTGAGAGACAACGTAGAGAAAGGGAAGATAACTTTGATCCATGTACCCACACATGACCAACTAGCCGATATTTTCACCAAACCCCTAGATCAAGCAACTTTCACTCGTTTGCGGGGGGAACTTGGTGTGTGTTTGATTTCTTGAGTTGGGTGTGTGGGAGCTCCTTTGTAGCATATGTATAGCTTTTCTTTGTGCATTTCTTGCATTTTGCATGGCATATGTAACATGATGTATAGGCATCCTTGTATCTTAGATTGCATGCATTTTGTATCATATGCATTGGTTAGGAAAAGCTTCTCTCATATACATTGTTCACCATGGAATGAGATATATGTCTTTGTGAGCTTGTTTGGTATGATATGGTTAGTTTGCCTTAGATCTTGATGATCTTGATGAATAATCCATGGTTGATGGCTATGTTTTTGAAAAATTGTCACATGTATGCTCTCTCATGTGTAAATGCCTTTATATGATCTTGACATGTTTTAGTGGCTTGGCTATGCTTAATTTGTGGTTGGATAGCTAGTTTATTGATCATATGGGGCCAAAGGCTCATTTGCCATCATGAATGTTTAGCCCTCTTGCTTCATCTTGTGGAGGGGCATAAGTTCCTTTTTGTCGCAAAGACATTTCATGTACCATTTACAAATCTGAAAATGAAATGAAAATTGCTTGGAAATGTGCTCCCATGTCATATGTGCTGAATTTAATTTGCTTTGGGTGCTAAACCGTTGCATGATGCCTACCAATGAGAAGTCTCATACATAGAAGTAGGCACATGGCTCGGTGGCTTTGACATGACATGAGGTGCTTGTGGGTGTTTGTGATGGTCTTATGTAGAATGGCTGTCCTAGCATGAAGTTTGTGTGGCTTTGCCATTTTGATATGCTTTGATCATGTTTAGGACTTTGCTCATGAGAGGCAAGTTTTTCGCAAAATTGCCAAAATCCATCTTAGCTTCGTCCAATGGTTGTGAAACTTGGTGATCATGTAGTTGAGATCGATACGAAGCCGTAGAGTATCTAACTTGCTCATTTGGACATGTGTAGCATTCTTTGTTGAATTTTGTCTATTTGAGAAGCTCTAGGTTGAAAGTTTTTGCATTTTTGGCTTGATTCATGCATTGCCAACAAGGGGGAGAAGTTTGAGCTTGAGAAGGCTTGCTTGACGCATTTAGAAGGTTTTCAGGTGGTTTCGAGCCATTTCTGGGCTCTGTTGTACACCGGTCTGACCGGTGAAGAGCACCGGTCTGACCGGTGTGAGTGCTGGTCCTGTGCACATGTTAGGCACCGGTCTGACCGGTGGTGATGACCGGTCTGACCGGTGTGAGCTGAAATTGCTGCAGCTGCCCTGTTTTCAGCCGGTTTGCATGCATTCGTCTAGGGGGAAGTGCATTGGTTCAGGGGGAGCTCTTTGTGGTTGTTCAAGTTTTGTTTCGGTGGTTTGCGCTCTTTGCTTGAGCTTTGCTTTGTCTCGGATGTGTCGAGCCGTTGCCCTTGCCTAAGGGGTCCGAGACTTGTCTTCTTCAAGTGATCTTGCTCTTTGCCTTTGTTTGGCTTTCGATCGCTTGTTGGAGTTTCTTTTTGTTTGTTTCTTTTTCTTTTCTTTTCTCTCTTGTTACTTTCGTGTGGGTGTTGTCAATGCACTCACCAAGGGGGGGATTGAGGACCATGTGTGGTTCGAGGACCGGTGGATAGTCGCTTCCTTGTGTGATGAGTGATTGACAACGTTGTGTGGACTGATTCTTGGCTAAGTATTGCAGGTGCAGGTTGCGGCTTGACTGGTGTTGGTGCAGGTGAAGAACAAGCGCGAAAGGTCGTCGCCGGTGAGGCCTCCAGGTGTGGAGAAGACAAGTAGGCTTTGTTCGAGGGACCGGTGGCCGGCGGGGTCAAGTGCGGGCCGCATGGTGGCATGAACAAGAAGATGAAGTCATGGACGGTTTCTTGGTTGAGCCTCAAAACCAAGGTCGAGCCGGGACTACGTGGGAGCCAAGTCATGAGTGGAGATTGGTGGAGGCTACACCGAGTTCGCGGGGTTTCCGTGGTTCACCGAGAAAACCACTGGGTTCCTTGGTTGATCCACAAAGCCAAGACCGAAGAACCGAAGACGGTGCCGCAAAGCGGTGCGCGGACCGCCTCCGACCGGTGGGTCCGACCGAGTCGGCCGGTGGGGACCGGTCCGACCGTGTGCGACGGCGCAGTCCAGAGACTTCGAAGCGGAGGACACGCGTCGGGATCGCATGGCTTGCGTCGAGGCTACGCAGGGTGCGGTCGCTGGGCATCCATCCGATGGTGAAGACATGAAGACTTCCAAATCCGCCCTTGAGGGGCTTGTATCCCTAGTTATTAGGAAAGGGTATTTTAGACATTCGGTTGCCTCCGTATAACCCAAGAGGTGAGAGGATGGCAGCCAACTGTTGGAACCCTAGCTCATTAGTTTTCCTATTTTCCACCTATTTTCCTTAGGTTTTCTATAGGACTAGCAAGAGAGCTTCACGGAGAGATCTTGTTGAGAGGGATGGATGATCGGGCGGCTTGCTAGACCTTGTATGAACCTTTGTTTCATGTATAGATGATTCGGCGTGGTTCTTCAAGGTTTGGATGTGTTTTCCCCGGTTGTTCTTGGTGGTGATTTTCGGAGCCCTCTCTTTGTGATTTCTTTGGGTTGTTTTCGGGACCTTTCTCTTGGGGATTTGATGGGGGAAATTTGTGGGAACCCTTCGTGGTTCTTTGGGCTGTGATTCCCCTTCCAATATCTGTGAGTAAAGGTGCTTGATTTTGGGGCTTCTTGAGTTCTTGGGTTGGAAGTGCTCTTGGCGTGATTTCCTTGATTCCTCCTTTTTGGACGAGTTTTGGTGGGATTAAACTTGTCTATGGACTCCTCATGAGGTGTTCCTAATATCCCCAAAGTCTTGTTCAAGTCTGTGGAGCGATTCGGGAGATCGAGATTTGGATTTGAGGTAGTTGACCCGCGGGTGCTGTTCATCCCGAGTCGCCCGTGCTACACCGGTCGACCGGGTGCTCTTGACCGTCCGACCGGCCGGTGCGAGCCCTAGTGGGTTTTTGCTCGGGTGAACGTCTTGGTATGTTGTTTGTTTCCCCTGTGGTGTCTTTCTTGTTTCGAGTTTGGGTCGGTTGGTGGTCGGTTGGCCTGTTTGGTGCCTTGGGGGCTTTCGAGCTGCGATCGGTCGACCGGTGTGTGTCTCCGGTCCTCGACCGGTGTAGAGCCACTTAGTGAAAGTTGCTCGGTTTCACCGGCGAGGACCGGTTTGATCGGTGGTGCTCACCGGTCTGACCGGTGTGGGTCTGTAGACTCGAGGTTTGGTGTTCCGCTGCGTTCTCGAGTCGAAAGGGTGTGTGTGTGTTGGTTCCTAGGTCCAGTGGCACTCCAGTGGCTACGTGGGCTTGGCCAACTTGGGTAGTGAGTCGGAGACGTGTGTTGGAAGCCACGTTCATCTTGTAGGAGTTTCCATCTCCTCCGAGAAGAATTTTTATCGGCTCCCATTCACTCCCCCCTCTCTGGTTCGCCGTATCGGTCCTTCAGTGATTTACCGGGCGTTAACCCGACGACTAACGACAGGATGATACTTTACTATTGCTTAATGGCCAAAGTGGACCGGTCTTAGGCGATAGTACGGTATTTTCCCGGGCGGGTTGTCACAGCTGGTATCAGAGCGACTGCATGCACCAGAGCTTAAGTAACAACCTTAATCACTAGTTTTTGAATAAAACTTGCCAAGATTGGTTGTGTTTACAAAATGCGTTGGTCCGTTAAGGATGAAATAGACCGAGAGGCCCTAGAGGGAATTTTTGGGTTCTTTCAGGTGGCTTATTAATCTATGGTTTATTTTGCTAACTTCCAGCACATTTTACTTTATGTCAGACTTACATTCTTGCACAACCAAACTAGATGAGCCACGTGTTTTATACGTGTGTTGTTCCGCATCACGAGAATTGCGAGGGTTGATGGAGTGATCCATTCCACGGATCCCATCTTCGCGTCTGTTTATGAGTTGTGTGTCGCCACGTGTTTCATACGTGTGCATTCCGCATGTCGCTCATGCGAGGCAAGGATATACTCCATTCAAACGGAGGATGTCCGAGGTTGGACATTGTCCATGCAGCGGCTTAACGCATGGGTGTCGTTTCTATAGTGAACGGTAATGTATGTGGACGCTTTCATGAGTGCTGGCATGAAAGGTTCGTTGTGTTCTGTGATCTTCTGCAGGTACACTAACCACGTTCGTAAGTCGTTAAGCGAGTACCGATAGTCTCGACTAGTTATTATAGGGAGAGACGTAATTGTTGCCTTGCCACCGGCACTAACTCCGATTTTTGGCTTAATTGCTTGGTGAGGACGAATAGGTCATTCTTGCATCATGATAAAAACCTGCCGAGTAGTGAAAGGATCATATGTGTTGTTTTCCTTAAGTAATAATCTAATAACAACAATAACAACCTTTAAACCGAATCGAAAGTTTTGTTGGACCATCTAGTTGACCCTGTTGTCGTGACCTTTTCTCAGACCTTTCTGCAGAGTTTCTGTATAGGTGATCTACACCCAAGTGCCCCCAATCTATCCAAATCTTTGTCGAGAAGTATTTGCACGATCATAAGTTTTCAAATATCAAGCTATGCTCAAATATTAAACCTAGGTCTTGCCGTCTTTCCGGAACACGTCATTCCGAATCTTGCACCTTTGCACTTTGTTCCTGACTCATCTAGCTTAACCCTTGGATGCCAAGTTTGGTCTTATGAACCTACCGAGTTGCCGGAAAAATTTGAACATTTTGGAAACTTTGGTTTCGGAATGTTGGAAATTGTCAATTCGATGCAGTGCAACTGTCTCGAGTCTAGCTATTTGGTCAATTTGAGTTTTCGTTGTACATGTTCTACTTGTTGAACAAGCTCACGAATGTGTAACTTATGAAAACTCGAATTTTTCAGATGGTGGGCTCGACACGCAGCACTCCGAATGGTTTCGGTGATCCTAGTGGCCGCAACCAGCCGCCACCACCGCCGGACCCGACAATAGTGGCTACTCAAACCGAGATGATGCGCCAAATTCTTCTATACGCGGCAGCGGCCCATGGGAATCGGATTAATGCCCAAGGTCAAGTAGCGAGTACAAGCACTTTACGGATATGAATCCTCCGCGGTTCAATGGGACGGAAGAACCCTTGGATGCCGATGCCGGATTCGGGCCATTGAAGCTATGTTTGCGGTGTTTACCTTGCCATGTTCAGAAGGACGCAAGGCTAAATTCGCGGCATTGCAGCTTCGTGGTTCTGCTTTAATGTGGTGGGAACACTACAAATCCATGCAACAGCCTGAGTATGAAATCACTTGGGAAGAATTCAAAAAGGCTTTCAGAGTTCATCACCTTCCTAAGGCACTTACCGATAGGAAAATGAGAGAGTTATTGGCTCTCAAGCAAGGGTCAGACACAGTGTACCAATACGCGTAGAAGTTTAATAACCTCTGCCAGTATGGAGGATATCATGTGGATACCGACATGAAGAAGATGGAGCTTTTTCGTGAAGGTCTGAATAGTAAACTGGCTGAATGGCTGAACCTGGTAAAGTTTGACAGCTACCCCATGCTAGTGAATAAGGCTATCTCCCAAGAAGATGCCATGAAGAGACCCAAGCCGAGAAGAAAAGAAAGGCTGACTCCATGCCCAATAATGCACAACATTGCAAGATACGCATTATGCGGAAGACTTTCCCAGACTTCCAGCAGGCTTCACAGTCGGAAGGGTTGGCTAAGTTATCCCAGGATCGGACTCAAGAAAATCTTCACCTTCCCAACACTCAACAGCCGACTCCCAAGCCTATTGTACCTAGTCCTAATGGCAACAATGAGCGTTGTTGTTTCAAGTGTGGTGAACCAGGACACTTCGCTAGGTCATGCCTGCAACCGTGCCAGACCAACAGGCGGCATCGGTTAACCCAGCCCATTCAGAGACAAGTTTCCAAACCCATCAACAAGGGCAAGAAGAAGATTGCTCAAGCCAGGAAGGGCAGACTCAGCTTCACTTCCGTGAGTGATATTCCAGCAGAAGCACCAGTAATGATGGGCACGTTCGCTATTCGAGGCAAACCCATCCGTGTGTTGTTTGATTCTGGTGCAACACATAGTTTCATGAATGGGAAGACGCTGAGCAAAGTAGGACTGAACTCCTGCAACACCAATGACGCATTTACAATTAAAACAGCGGGAGGGAACATCTCTTCCGAGTTGGTGACCAGGGGAGTACTCTTGGAATTAGGAAGCAAAACAATTGACACAGACCTTATCATTTTGGGATTAGAAGGTATGGATGTCATTCTCGGAATGGACTGGATGAACCGACATAAGGTAGTACTAGATATTTCAGAGAGAGTGGTAGAGATCAACTCACCAATTGTAGGAGCCACGACTCTATACCTACCTTTCAAAGATGATGTGAATCCTCGTTCTTATGTGGCAATCACTTCTCAGCTGGAAGAAATTCCAGTGGTTCGAGAGTTTGCGGATGTTTTTCCCGATGAATTGTCGGGTATGCCACCCGACAGAGATGTCGAGTTTGTCATCGAACTTCAACCGGGCACAGCCCCTATCTCCAAAAGACCTTACCGCATGCCACCCAAGGAATTGGAAGAATTGAAGACCCAACTTCAAGAGTTGCTAGATAAGGGTTATATTCGCCCAAGTTCTTCGCCTTGGGGCTGCCTAGCTTTATTTGTGAAGAAGAAAGATGGTAGCTTGAGGTTATGTGTGGACTACCGACCTCTCAATGCGGTAACAATCAAGAACAAGTACCCATTACCCCGCATCGATGTTTTGTTCGATCAGTTGGCTGGAGCCAGAGTTTTCTCCAAGATTGATCTTCGGTCAGGGTATCATCAAATAAAGATCAGGCCATGTGATATTCCCAAGACGGCTTTCTCCACCTGATATGGTCTTTATGAGTATTTGGTAATGTCCTTTGGTCTTACCAATGCACCTGCTTATTTCATGTATCTCATGAATTCCGTGTTCATGACGGAATTGGACAAGTTTGTAGTGGTATTCATTGATGACATCTTAATCTATTCCAAGAATGAAGAAGAACATGCAGAACACCTTCGAATTGTTTTGCAACGTTTGCGAGATCACAAGCTTTATTCCAAGTTCTCCAAATGTGAATTTTGGTTAGATAGTGTGAAATTCTTGGGGCACACTATTTCCAAGGAAGGCATATCTGTGGACCCTAGCAAAGTACAAGAGGTTATGGATTGGAAACCACCCAAGACCGTACATCAAATCCGAAGTTTTCTGGGTTTAGCAGGCTATTATCGTCATTTCATTCCGGATTTTTCCAGGATCGCTAAACCTATGACTGAACTATTAAAGAAGGGAGTTAAGTTTGTGTGGAGCAAAGATTGTGAAAAAGCTTTCCACACGTTAAGGCAGCATCTGACTACAGCCCCAGTGCTAGTGCAGCCGGATAATTCTAAACCGTTTGAAGTATTTTGTGATGCTTCGGGCACTGGTCTCGGTTGTGTTCTTATGCAAGAAAATCAAGTCATTTCCTATGCCTCACGATCGCTTCGACCTCATGAAGTGAATTACCCGACCCATGATCTTGAGTTAGCAACAGTCGTTCATGCTCTCAAGATTTGGAGGCATTATCTTATGGGAAACCGTTGTAATATCTTCACCGATCACAAGAGTCTTAAGTATATCTTCACCCAATCAGAATTGAATATGAGGCAGAGAAGATGGTTGGAATTGATTAAAGACTATGATCTAGAAGTACACTATCATCCCGGAAAAGCCAATGTTGTTGCAGATGCGCTTAGCCGAAAGGTTCATTGCAACTGCTTAACCGTGGAGTCGTATGGTGAGACTTTGTGTGAAGACTTGCGGAAGCTCCGATTGGAAATTGTGGAGCAAGGAAATTCGAATGCTATCTCAGCTGAGTCCAATCTATATGACAGAATCGTTTTGGCTCAACTCAATGATGAAGGTGTCCAGCTAATAAAACAGAAATTAGCGGAAGGAGACCCCAAATATAGTTGTTTCCGTAAGGATGCAAAAGGTGTGGTGTGGTTTGAGCAACGTCTCGTGGTTCCTGTTGATCCGGAACTCCGAAAGGCAATTTTCGACGAAGCTCATCTTTCTAAATTCTCTATTCACCCCGGAAGCACCAAAATGTATCAGGATTTGAAGAAAAACTTTTGGTGGTCAAACATGAAGGTAGACATAGCCAAATATGTGGCAGAGTGTGATACTTGTCATCGAGTCAAGGCCAGCCATTTAAAATCAGCTGGTGTACTTCAACCGTTGACCATACCTTTGTGGAAGTGGGATGACATAAGTATGGATTTTATAGTGGGTTTACCCCTGACTGCCAGAAAGAAGGATTCCATCTGGGTTATAGTGGACCGATTGACCAAGACTGCTCATTTCATCGCAGTGCACACCACTTACTCCGTCCAAGATTATGCAAAACTCTATATCGATCAAATTGTGCGTCTGCATGGGATTCCCAAGACCATTGTTTCTGATCGAGGTACTCAATTTATGGCTCGTTTTTTTTGGAACAATTGCATGAATCTTTGGGAACCAAATTGATTCGTAGTTCAAGTTATCATCCTTAGACCGATGGTCAGACCGAGCGAGTTAATCAAATTGTGGAAGACATGCTGAGAGCGAGCATCATGCATTTTGATAAGAGTTGGGACAAGTGTCTATCTTTGGCAGAATTCTCTTATAACAATAGTTATCAAGCTAGTTTGAAGATGGCACCATTTGAAGCTCTTTATGGACGGAGATGTCAAACTCCTTTGAATTGGTTAGAAGCTGGAGAGCGAACGCTCTTTGGTCCAGATTTAGTTAAAGACGCAGAAGAGAAGGTGGAAGTGATCAGAGAAAACTTGAAGTTAGCTCAAATGAGACAAAAGAGTTACCATGACAAAGGGACAACACCCCGACACTATGAAGTGGGTGATTACGTATACCTCAAGGTTTCCCCAACCAAAGGTGTACAGAGATTTGGTGTCAAAGGGAAGTTAGCCCCACGCTATATCGGCCCATACGAGATCATTGAGATATGTGGACCAGTCGCTTATCGTATCCGACTTCCGGATCGATTCTCGGCTGTGCACAATGTGTTTCATGTGGCACAATTGAAGAAAGGTGTGAAAGTACCCGAGACAGAAGTGATCACGGAAACGAACGCTTGGATCGAGCCAGATTTTTCAGTGGTCGAGCACCCGCTGAGAGTGCTAGATCAAAAAGAAAGACAAACTAGGAGGCATACCGTGAAGATGTACAAGATACAGTGGAGTCACCATATCGAAGGAGAAGCTACGTGGGAGACCGAGCACTTCCTCAACACCAAGTATCCAAGTTTTCTTCAATCGCGAAACGGTAAGAACCTTACCCCTACCTTTGTCTTTAATTTTCGAATCTCGGGTCGAGATTCCATTTAAGGGGGTAGGCTGTGACGCCCCAGGTTTCTAATTAACGTCATTAGTGCTAATGACCCGATCAGCCGAGTCAAACCGACCGACAGCGGTCAAACCTAGGTCAGCCTGGGTCATCACCCCGAAAACCTCGCCAATGAACCCTATTGAAACCCTTGACCAAGCCTACACACACCCGTGGTCAACCCGTGGTCAAAGACACGGTCAAACCCGGCTTAACCGTTGACGTCGGCGAATGTCGTCCGGAACTTTTGCCGCGTTCTCCAAATTTCACCTAAACACTTCAAAATCTACCTTTATGAAAGTTGTCCATCTTGTTGAGGGACACAACTTTCGTGTAGATTGGCATTTCAAATTTTGAGCAGAAAAGGGTGAAAAACTTGGTCAACCGCCAGTACCTCCTGTTTTCCAGAACAAGCCGACATTCAAAGTTCGCACGACATTCCTGCAAAATCCGTTGAGAAAAACACCCTAGAGCCTTTGTGAAAGTTGTAGGGGGTAGTTAGATCTACAACTTTCCTATTCATTGTTTAGTGCACTTCTATTCAAGAATTTTGGGAAAAATGCAGTCGAACACAGGCACACCTACAAGTTTTGGAGCCGCGTCGCGCCGGACCGCGCCGCCCGCGCCGCCCCGCGCCGGCCGTGCCGGCGGGGCCGCGCCGGGCCCGGCCGAGCGCGCGCCGGTTTGCCTCGGTGCCCGGGGCGCCGACCCGCGCCCCTAGGGCGGGCGCCCGTCCGAGACCGCGCGCCCCGAGGGCTCACGCACTCCGAGCCGACCGGCATGTACCGCGGCAATAACGCGCCTGCGAACGCCGTACCACGGTCGGCACCCCTCGGTGACCGGCGGTACGCTCGCCGCCGTCCCGGCGCGCGAACGCCCGCGTATAAAGGTCGGTCGACTCGCTTGCGCGAGTGTAGCTCCACCTCTCCTTCCCCGCCACGCCCCCGCCCGCTCCGGCGAGCACCATCCGCGCCGCGGCACGGGTCCGCGGCGGACGCGCCCGCCGGGCCGCCGGTGCGCCCCACCGCCGGAGCCGCCTCGTCCCCGTCCAACCCACGAAACCGAGCGCCAGTGAACCGTAGATCCTTCCCCTACCCTCCCCGGCTGGAATCCGGCGGCGCATTACCGGAATTTGCCCAGCCCGCGCCGGCCACCGCGCCCAGGGACCACATTGCGAAACCCAAAATCTTTCCAGGGTCCCTGCTGCAAAAGGTGAACTCCAATAGTAAAAGTGATTTCCTGATTCTTGTAAATTGCGTAGAAAATCACAGAAAAATGTAAAACCAATTTTTTGGATTCGTTGCGAATTATCCTACAACTTTTGTTATTCTGGCCTGAGCTAATTCCTGTTAGTTTTTGCATGAATAATACAAATGTGAAAAACCGAGATCTACAATATCTCAAATTATATAAATCCTCTGTAGCTAATTTTTGGACATGTTGTGTGTTAGGTCATGACTAGCTCCTGAGCCAAAAATTGCACAAAGTTATGATGTAAATCATTTTATAAAAATGTTTTTCCATTTCTGCCAGATCTGCATAAATGATTTTTCTAGCTAAAAATAATTAGGTTTTTGCAACCAACTTTTGCATGCTGTCTTTTAATTCCAAAACACACATCTGGTGAATTAATCACAATTGTTTAAATACCATAAATATTTATTCTTGAATTATGCTTGAATTTCTTTAAAAATACATAACTCAAGTTTCATAATAGTTCTAGGTTTTGGTGCTGCACCACTAGGCTTTTTTTGAACCATATAACATGTGTGAGAAAGTTTGGATCATTTTGTTGAGTATTTATTTTTGTGTGCATTTACCTTGTCCTTCTAGCTAGCTTTTGTCTTTTTCAAAAAGAATTAATTTCTAGCTATCCAAAGCTTGCATGTGTGTTCAATAGCTTGTTATAGGTGTTTAGTGTGTAACACACCCTTCCACTGAATTTTGTTGATTAATTTCACGAATAAAAGCTATGTAAGTCATTAAGGGCTTAATAGTCATTAAATGGGAAAAATCACCAAACCATCCCTACCAATCCTGGGTGTGGTTGCAAATCATTTTAAAAGGATAAATATACCCACCCACTGCTGTTTGTGAAGTGGAATTAAATTATTTACATATATATGTACACAGTCACTATAAAAAAATATCTAATAAAGAGCTGCATATTGTTCCTTTTGGAAGAGTATGCTAATGTATTTCTTATCTAGGTGAATGTGTCCAACTAATACACCCCTTGATTGTCACTTGTGGTTTGTGGTGAATTAAATTAAAAATCGTCAATTAAATCTTGCATTTGCATCCTCGTGTAGATCTCCCGAGCGGTAGCTGTACGCGTGTGCCGGACGGAGGAGACGGAGGAGCTGACGGAGACGTGCACCACGTCGTTGTAGAGCAAGACCTAGACCAAAGTCCAGAAGGGCCCAAGGCCAGCCTTGCCATCGAAGGCAAGCCCCGGATCATTAACCCCGTCTTTTAAAATTATGCAATTATGTTTGCTACGATTGTGCATTTACGTTCCAGGAGTTGATTTGAAACCCTAGATGCATGATCCCTAGGTACCTATGCTCTATCACTAGTATGCTAGGTCGATAGCTGCTATGCTATAGGACCACTAGAAGTCGAGTGATGTTCGTCACTCGCGAGAATAGGTTCTTATGTGTGAATCATAAGATCTTTATAAATGGATTGCTCATGTGGTAAGAGCATGGGATTGGGCTCCGGTCCAGTGGCTTTCGTGGGCTAAGCTTTTGAACGTACTAAACATATGCCGGGAATGGGACCGGTAAGCCTAGTACCCGATTGACGCGGTAAGGGAACCTTTCCCTACTAAACCTGGGGCACTGGTGTCCCCCTGCTTGCAACAGTGTGGTACCTGCGTGAGTCTGGACGTTCGTGTGGGAGCAATCCAGTAATCCTTGTACCAAGGAATGTAGGTTCCGCTCCCGAGCTGAAGATCGACGGAAACGACCTGGGAAAGTTGTCCTTTCGGGGGCAACCTACCGTGTGTTTGGGTTTACCTTGCAAGGTTTAAATCAATCGATTGTCGGCCTCTCACCGTTATCCGAGACTGCTTAATCAACTGGCCATGATATCCCATAATGATGGAACTCGAGGAATATGGTTGTATGAATTAATTGCTTGTCCAATTCTTGATTGAATTAGATGTCACATTTAGAAATGGTAATCAACTAGAACTTGTGCTAAAATATTGAAAGTAAGGACCTACTCTTAGTAGTTGTTCAGCAAAAGGAACTCCACCGGCCAAAAGCCTTTCATGTCTAGAGTATGGTGATGTAGCTATGACCCGACGGTTAAGTGTTGCTGAGTATCAATATACTCAGCCTTGCTTTAAAATTGTTGTTGCAGGTGTTGTTGAACAAAAGGGTGACGACAAGAGATGACATCACAGATGGCCTCCTGTGATGTCTACCGTTGCGCTAATTTATTTTATTTCCGCTGTTTTCAAACTCCGAACCTTTACTCCATGTCATGAAAAAGGGTTTGTAATAAATTATGTTAACTCATGTTGTACTCTGGACTCGCCTTCGCGTGAGTTTTAATGCATATGTCGATCCTCTGTTTGAATCCCAAGTGATTTACCGGGCGTTAACCCGGCGACTAACGACAGGATGATACTTTACTATTGCTTAATGGCCAAAGTGGATCGGTCTTAGGCGATAGTACGGTATTTTCCTGGGCGGGTTGTTACAGCTCGCATCGGCCGCGATCGGGCAGTGCTTCTCCTGGGGGCGCCAGGAGCACCGGAGCACGTACGAGAGGATCCTCGCTGCGGCCATGAGGTACTCCGCCGTCGTGAACTACGCCGGGGTCGTAGAGATTCCTCTCCTTCTGCGCCACCCAGCGTCGTCCTCGAGCTCCGCCTCGACAGCGGCTTCGCAGCCGACGCCTGCTACCTTTGTCGGTGGTTTCTCGGCTCCGAGGGTACAACAGCTGTCACACCTGTTTTTCCAAAGAAAACCAAGTGCAAACCTATATGCATGCCAGGATCAAGTTTCATGCATATAGTGACATATAAGTGAATACAGAAACAGTATCACGTAAGAAAAAGGGAGATTATCAGAGATTTACACTTTATCCTGGAAACGAAGGCTCCAAACATCACAGGCAGTCGACTGGGGGTTGCGTACGCCTAGAACCAGCAACATCTTCACAAGACTTCAAAGCAGCTTCCTCTTTCTGAGCAACATGGTTTATAGCAAGGGTGAGCACTTGTCGTACTCAGCAAGTGTGGGGAAAGGATGAATGCAAAGGCTTTATAGTGGACTGAGCTCTGAGCATTTAGCATTTTAGTTGGTCAAATTTTATTATCACCTGGTTACTAATAAAGTATAAATATATACCAACCCACATTAAGCATAAGGTAAGATGCACCATAAGAATATGGCAAGCATAACCAGAGAGCACGATTTAAGTCCATCTTCAAGTTTGGTTATCATGTGAGGGTCCAGGCCACTCTTGACCGTGAGCATGACTAATCGATTAGTTTTACACTCTGCGACCGTGAGCACGGCTAATCGATTAGTTTTACACTCTGCAGAGGTTGTACACTTTCACCACAAGTCGCGTAGAAACTCCGAAGAGTTTTGGACCCAACCATGCGATGCTGGCCAAGCATCATACCACACTACCGAGGTCTGATTGCATAGGGACGCTACGAGGCCTTTACAAAGATTCCCCAATGTGCAACAACCCACTAGGTTTCAGGACGAAGCGGGACATAAAGTCCCCTAGTAGGTATCGTGTCTTAGAAAAGCCCAACTCCCTACTAGAGCGAGTCTATACTCCGTCAACGCCTCCCCATTGGTCCCTTTCAGGTAAGGTTGCTACAACATCAAAGCCTCTAATTACTCAGCCAAGGCAGAGCCATATGCCTTGTGGTTGTACGGTTTTCCTGGGTGGTTCCCCATGTTCCGATTCAGCATATGGTCTTGTAATTAAGCAAGCAAAGATATATAACATAGAAGTAAAGCAAGTTCATCATTAATGTTCACTATAACCACCGTAACCCAAGTATAGCAACTAAGCATAGCTACCCAACATAATGGTAAAACCCAGCTGACAAGGAATGATGACAAAGACTAGGCAAACCTTAATAGGACCCATCAATATTAATGCAAGCATATGCAACGTGATTAAACAATTATTAGGATAAAAGATCAAGGACACACTTGCCTTTAACCACAGAGTAGTTGCCCACAATATCTTCAACCTCTTGCTCTTCAAACTTCTCGAACCACGTTCATTCTACTTGTATCAATCATCGGGCACAAGCATGCAAAGCAAACAAACAAGCATACTAAGAACGAAGCACCAATCAAAAGAGAAGATTTAAAAGAGCGCACTAAAGGATAGGCTTGGATAGCTTTAAGGAGATGGTTGTGGAAGATTGAGCAAGGACCGGAAAGATCACACTGAGATAGAGCTTGGTAAAGAACGTCTATCGAATGATTTGCATCTATGAACATAAAAGACTTTAGGTTTGTTTTAATTAGCAAAACATATGTATAGGGTATCTTCATAAAGAAAAGTACCCTAAGTAACATTAAAGCAAATTAAACTTTATTTGCAAAACCCTAGAAGAAAGAACCTAGTTAAGTTTTATTCATAAATGTTAATGTATAAATTATACCAATTAAACATTTAACTTAGAAAAGATAAACTATATGAACAATCTAAACGTAACTTTGTAAGCAGATCATGTTATTATTAAAAACAGCATTACATTGGTATTAATCCAAATTAACATTTATTTATAAAGCCGGAGTAAAAGACTAATCAACTTTTAATTATAAAAGTTAATTTACAATTAAGCAAATTAATATTTGACTTATGGAAAACTGGGTAAAAGATCTAATTAGATTTTATTTACGAAAGCATGTGAGAGAAATATTAATCAAATTAAATTTGGTTATGAAAAACGGTGTATAGCTCTATATAGCTTTTATTTAGAAAAGGCATGTTTGATAAGTATTAACAAAATTAATATTAAATTTATTTTCAGAAAACAAACATGATGAAAACACACCACTAATGCATGCTTTATTTTATTATAAACCTACCGCAACTTGAACGGATAAAAACGGAGTTAAAACGATCAAGATACGGTTGTTCAAAGGTTCAGGGACCTATTGGTAAAGATCAGGAACTTCCAGAGTCTCAACTACAAGATGCCGAGGGCATATACAAAATTATGTACATGAACTCAAGGGGTTATGAGCAAAAGATCCAGGGAGGGTTTATGTGTAACAGTGGGATCTATCCAGGGGGTATTCTAGAAGTTTGCAAGACACATAAACAGATCTGGGAAATTCACCTTTTCTTAGGGGGGTTTCGTGCAAAACCGGTTGTCTTCTTCCTCCGTTGGGACTCTCCGACGGCCACTAACCGATCGCGGCGCCAGCGACCTGGACGGCGAAGAGCTCGGGTAAGAAGGGAAAAACGGAGAGGAGCCGAAGGGGATCTCGATGGAGGGCTCACCGGCGGCGGAGGACAACGGGAGGCGCCAGATTTCGAGGAGGGCGGAGCTTGGGCGGCCGGCGGCGGCGCGTGGGCGGCGCGGCGCGCAGTAAGCGAGGCGGAGGCGACTAGGGTTAGGGCGCGCACGGGGCTCGAGGCGGCGCAACTAAATAGGGCTCACCGCGTGTCGTGCACGGCATGGACGCCGAGGAAGGCCGGCGGCGACGCCGTCCTGGCCATGGCCGGCTTGGCCAGACGGGCCTCACGCGGGCCGACGGGCCGGGCGGTGGGTGCGGGTCAGGCCTGCGGTATGGATCGAGCTGGGTTGATGGGCTGCGGCCTACGGAGCAATAGCGGACCGGGCGAAGGAAGTTCAGGGGTCACGAGCGGACTTGCAACGTCAGGCCGAGCTGGGCTTAAAGCGATTGGCTGCGGAGAGTTGAGGGGCTTCCAAAGGACTTAGGTTGTTGGACTTCAAAGCACAAACGGACCAAAAGAGAGGAGGGAGGGATGGATAAAGAAAATGATTTCTTTTTATTTTCAGAAAGTATTTTTTGAAAAGAATAATCTAGAAATAGCTAGATAATTCATTAAAATCACGAAAAATATTTTGAAATCTCAAAAATTACAGAAAAATTCCCAGAGACACTTCGGGACACGAGCAATCCAAATAAAATATTTGGAGCTCATGAAAAAGATTTTAGAGCCTTCTGATAAATAGAAATAGCTCAAGGAAAATGAGAATAAATTCTAGAAAAGTCCGGAAAATTCTCGAAAGAATTTGGACAGCCACTAAACACATTTTTGAAACCTTTTGCACTCATGAACCATTAGATGCATCGGCATGAATGCAACACTCACACAAACATTTTGTTTAATTTGGAAAATCAAACAAGGATTTTTCCTGTCCTATGTTTCCTGTAAAGAAAATAAATGTTGGGAAAAATTTTAATATTGAGAGAAATCATTGTTTTAATTATTCTTCCTATTCACATTCTGAAATTGGAAATTTCAGGGTGTGACAGCAGCACCCACATGCGCAGGGCCCGGACGCCTACGTTCAACGGCCGTTTGCTCTACCCGGTGCTGGTACTTTCAATAGACCTTATTTTCAACTAATGCACACAATTATTGTGGGTTTGTTATTATACTATATTCTAATCGTACAGGGGGACCGCCGCCTTTTCCGACAGCCGGGCCTCGACAGCAGGAGCCGCCGTCGATGTATACGCTAGGAGGTGGTTCCAAACCGCCGGCGTTTCAGTTTCCGGTGACAAATATTCCTTCGTCATCCACTTCGCCTATGTTCCAGGCGCAGCCTAGTGCTTTTGAACGGATGCCCAGGACCAGCTGGCCTGGGATGAGTTTGGGTATGACGCCATTCTCGCGACCATGGATGGTGCCCTCGCAGCAGGCCGACGAGCTTGCCACATCACAGTTGACACAGCCACCACTGGTTTTGACTCAGCCGTCATAGTTCGCGACCGGCGGAGCGACCACGGCCGGCGGAGCGACACCAGCGGGCGGCGGAGCGACCACGGCCGGCGGAGCGACACCGGCGGGCGGCGGAGCGACCACGACCGGTGGAGCGACACCGGTGGGCGGCAGAGCGTCACCGGCGGGCGGCGGAGTGACACCGGCCGGCAGAGCGACACCGGATGTTGTAGGCTCGTCGCAGGAGGCCATGGCGACACCGTCTCCCGACCAGCCAGGACCGCGGGTCGTCAGGGCACCTGACCGATGTACGTACGACCGGGACTACACCTGGGCTGGCGCTAGATCTGTTAGGGGGAAGAGGGGCCGACACATTTAGATGTAGTACTATGATTTTGTATAAACTTTTCCCTTGTGATTATGTATAAACTATTCCCTTGTGACTATTACTTCGTCGTTGATTAGGATATTCCTTTGTGATTATGCTTGCACTTATTAGTTTGTCATTTTTAAAAAGGTTAAAAGTTTTTTAAAAATGAAAAACTAAAGAAAAAACTCTGTCGCTGTGTGGCACGGCGGTACAGACCCGCCGCCGTGCCGCTCGGCCGGCAGGATCGGGCGCCGCGCCGCCCCCGCCCGCGCGCCGAACGAGGCTCCTGCTGCCGTGCCCCTCGGTGCCAGGGACTTAACGCCGCGGGGTGCGGCGGCAGGAGCCTGGCGCCGTGGACCACGGCGCCAGATGTACATTTGTCGAAAATTTTGATTCAACCATTTATTTTTCGAAAATCGTGACAAATTAAATATAAAAAAAATCCAGCTTACGGGTCCGAAGGATCTGGGCCGAGGTAGAGAATGGGCTAGTGTGCCTGCCTCGCCTCCCACGATCATCATTCGCGGCGGCCCACGATCACGAAAAAAAAAGAAAAATAAACCAGCGGAGCGGAGTTGGACATGGGGCCTGCGAGACCGAACGAGCGCGCGCTCTCGGTTCCCGTGCGTGGATTGCGAAGGAAGGAAGAGGTGGAGGCCAAGGAAGCTGCAACGGTCGCGGGCATTACTGCCGTGGCAGCAGCAGCGCTCAGGGGTTCCCGAGGCAAAAAGGGGCAGCAGAGACAGAGAGGAAGGACAGGCTCCGCGTCTCCCGGCCCGCCAGCGCGAGGGCCTTCCCGGTTCCCGCCGCGCCGCGCGAGCTTTCCCGCCTTCTTCCTCCTCCTCCTCCTACGGACTCTGGGATTGCGAGTGCGAGTGCGAGTGCGCGGCAGGGGGGGAACGCATCATATTGGCGCGGCGAGCCGGTGCGTGAGGGGGCCAATCCGACGCGACGCGCACGCGACCGGGCCGAGCCGCGCCGCCGCTCGTGGGGAAGTGAAGAGCAGGGGAGCCGACTGACCGCGCCGCCGCCGCCACGCCGTCCTCCGCCTCCGCCTTCCGCGGCCGTGGGCGGAGCGGAGCCCGCGCGGGCCCATGGCGAGGTACACGCCATCCTCTGCGGCGGCTCTGCGCCGCCTTCTCTTTACCCCCTTCGACTTCATCATTGTTAGGGCTTGCTTGCTTGTTCAATCGGGCGTTGCATTTGGGCTCCTCAAGTTTAGTTGGGGGTTTTTTTAGTGCTGCGACTGCGAGGATTCTTCCCTCCTCTCCGGCGTCCCGTCCCCGCGCGCGGACGGCCTAGATGATTGCGGCTTCTCGATAGCGCCGGGGATCGGTTGGAGTCGGTACCCGGGTGGTTTGCTAATGTCGGATTGCCTTGGCGAACGCCGAGGAGGGGTTCAGAGATTTTGGATGATGGGGATTGTTTGGCATTTGCATTGGGTTGAATTGAATGCCCCTAATGGTAGCAGGGTAGTGCCGATGGTTGGCATTAGCTAGTATGTACACAGCTTGATGTCGCAGAACATCAGGATTTTACTTGATGTAGCAGCACTGGTACACTGCATCAGTTACATTTGGGCATGATCAATTTTGCAGCCATGTCCAATCATCTAGATAAGTCATAAGTGGGGGGAATAGAAGGAACAGAGCACACAAGTGTTTACCATACTGCCCTGACATGTGACCAGTACTATAGTTGTAATATGCAAGACAACCAAGCTGTTTTGTGTTTCGCACAATCTCAGCATTTGTGTTTTTTAGTCTATTCTTTGCCACTGGAAGTCCAGCCACCAAGCTGTTTTGGCAGGGTTTTATTTTCAACAACAGGGCACCACATGGCTCCTCTGTTTCTTTTTTTTGTTACACAAAGACTACCAGCTACAAATTCGTACATCTCAACTAGTTTAGCTTGGTTGCCTTCAAATTCTCTTGTCATATGTCCCTTTTGTTGCAGGTCGTGGCTGATAACTTGTAGGGGAATTGCTAAGAAGATAAGATACACAACTCCTGGTGGTAATCACAGAATAAATGAGTTGATTGCAGAAGCACGGAGGGAATGTCCAAACTGCAGTCATGTCATTGATAACAGTGATGTAAGTGCATCTGTTTTATTTTAGATGAGGGAAAAGTGAGATTTGGCTTTCCACTCATTCATTTGGAGACGCTAAATATCCTGATCAAGATTTTTCTGCATTTCAAATTCTGCAGGTTGCTATGCAGTGGCCTGGGCTGCCTGCTGGAGTCAAGTTTGACCCATCTGATTTGGAGTTGCTCGAACATTTAGAACAAAAAATTGGTCTGGGAGGTTCGAGGCCACATGTGCTCATTGATGAATTTATTCCAACTATTGATAATGATGAAGGAATCTGCTATTCACACCCTGAAAATCTTCCTGGTAGGTAACTGTTTCTTGAGATTTGTATTTCCTTATGAATTTGTTGGTGTATGCATGTTTTGAATTTCGCTCCTATTGACCTTGCAGGTATGAAAACCGATGGCAGCAATTCTCATTTCTTCCATAGAGTTTCAAAAGCCTATGGTTGTGGCCAGCGCAAGCGTCGAAGACTCATAAGCTGCAGTAGTGATCACACTGTTACTGATGAGCATGTGAGATGGCACAAGACAGGGAGATCCAAACCCATATATGACAATGGTGTTAAAAAAGGTTGGAAGAAGATAATGGTGCTGTACAAAACTTCACATAGAGGTGAAAAACCTGATAGAGCTCACTGGGTAATGCATCAGTATCACCTCGGACAAGCGGAGGATGAAAAGGACGGGGATCTCGTTGTTTCCAAAATCTTCTGCCAAATGACAAATAAGAGTATGGAAGTTTCTGAAACAGAAACTGCTTATGACAAACCTGATGCATCTGTTTCTGTGATTGGTCCTAAAACTCCAACTCCAAAGGCAAATATCCCACAGCCACATCATCCTAACAATAGTCCATGTGAAACTGAGCAAAATGTTTCCAACCTGCAGGATCAGGTAACTCGCATTAACTTCTTTTAGGATCGTTTTTATTTACAAAAACTGCTAGACCAAAGTATAAACCAGATTTAGAAATGCAACAACAGCCATTTGGGGAGTTGAAATTAGAAGTGATATATTGATATGTACCTAGCTATTTGTGTTGCCTCCCACTAAACACAATGGGGATACTGGTGGATCTGTAAGAGATCAAGTTATAATCATGTTTCAAAAGGGCCTGCTTCAAAATCAGCACCAAACAATGTTACTAGATGGGCATCTTAATTTAATTGAAGTACATATTTAATAGAACTACAGAATCACTTGTACCAGTATCTTGGAAATATATTTATTTTTGAATGGTGGGCATGAGCATGCCTATTTCATTGATAGAGAAGAGAGCATCCTGGAAATATGTGTTCTACTCTTTGCTACATAATAGTTAAATTTCATATGCTTGCAATTCCCATTGGTGCATTGCCAAAATATTGATCTCACTACAACTATAACTCTGTGGTTTCGGTTCAGCTACTACTGCAGGATGAAGGAGAGCCTACCACTTCGATCATTAGCCTGGAGGATGATGCCGTGAACCCTGCATGGTGTGCTGGAGCTGTAGAACAGCAGGCTGGTGCAGGGGCATCTGGGGCTCAGCCGAACCCAGAAGAACCTCTGCTTTGCCGTGAAGACCCGAATTCCTTAAACGACGTCACATTGCTTCCCATGGACAACCCGATTCTGTCCCAATGCAGGAACGAGATCCTTGACAGGAGCCTGAACATGTTTTATGAGTTACCTGATCTCCATAATGTGGATCTCGGAACGCCTCCAGATCTTCAGCTTGGTGTAAGCTCTTATCCTTCTGATGTTCCTGGTGCAAGTATATGTTCACTAATTGCTCTGTCAAATCTCTCTTTCGTCTTGCCACAGGACTTGCAGTTTGGCTCTCAGGAAAGCCTTGGCAGCTGGCTGGATCGCATCTAGGGTGACAGCAAGTGTTAGTTATTCGCTCCAAGTGCTTGATCGTGGAGCATGTTTTGGCACAGGATATGATGGTACTCGGTAGTAACTATTTTGGGGCTTAACACAACATAGAGACTGCATGCTTGCACTAGTGATGTATTGTGTATTCGTGTTGAGCCATCATACTGTATCAGGAAACCTAGAACCTTTGTCTCTCTCTTTAGAAGAAATGATAAACCGTTAACATCTGACTATCACAAATGTGAAAGCCTTGAAATCTATTTGCGTGTTCCGTGGCGTAGCTGGTGCAAACCTGCATTGAAGTCTATTGCATGTCCTGTGACATGGCTGCTGCAAACCTGCATTGTTCGGTGTGTTCCTGCCTTCCTGGATGTTGCGAGCATGCGTTGCTCAGATGAGTTCCCAAGGAAAAGCTGAGTAGAGGGTTGTTCAACATGTTCCAGTAACAATTCCGGCAAGGTAAATTAAACTAGGATGAGAATATGAGATTCTGTCTTCCTGGATGTTGCGAGCATGCGTTGCTCAGATGAGTTCCCAAGGAAAAGCTGGATTCTGTGTGTGAATATTAAAAAGGAAAAAAAGAGTTGTAAGAGAGGGTGCCTTCGGTGAGCGAGCCCATGTTCCAACCGGTGGTCAGCAGGCATCCAAATGCCCTGTATGGACCCGGCGGAACCAAGCCTAACTGCAAACTCCATCCCACCCAAGAGGAAGGATACTTGGAGCAGGACAGAGGTTGAAGGGCTTTGGCAAGGTTACGATTAACCCTAACCTTAGGTATGTGCGTGCAAGACACACAAATTTATCTCCGGACTCGGCCCGGGTGCAGGGAGCTTGCCCCAACACTTTTCTTCTCAGGCATCCCCCTGGTGGTGTGGTGTGTCTCCCACATCAATTATCACCTGCCCGGAGAAGAGAGCATTGCCGCGGGCTGCCTCGCGCAACCCTGAGCTCAAACCCACGGAAAACCCCTGTGCCGCTTACAAACTCTTTACCCTCCGAGGCCGGAGTAACGAGCGCACGCCACGACGCCTGGCGAGCTCCTTGTCCGGGGAGGGTTCTCTTGTGCTGGCCTCGGCATCGATGACATGACCGTTTGGTACTAATCGAGGTTTTCATTTTATACGAACAGGAAATCTTGTTATTATAACATAACAAGCACGGATAGAGACAATTGTAAATAATTCGTAAATGTCTGGAACACAGTCCGGAAAATCCCAAAAGGGGCCGGCTGTGTAGCTGCCTCACACTAACTATATGAACATGGGCTCATTCAGTTTTTCGGGCCCGTGAAATAGCAAAACGTAACTTGTCCGGTCAGGTCATCTAGTTGATCGAGCTCTGCTCTGAAGAAACATACGTGATCGAACAGTAGAGTAGTTGGCTATGGCGTTAACGTGGGACTGAAATTTCCTCTCTATTTTCAAAGCTACTGGTCCCTCTCGCGGAGCCGCTCCCGTCCCTCTCGCGGGGGCGACGGGGCGGCCAAACCTTAGCTGCCGCTGCCCCACTCTCGGGCCCCCTCTTCTGCTGCGCCGCCGCCTGAGCGGGTCGCCGGAATGGCCGCACCGGAACCCTAGGAGACCGCCGCCGGCCCCCGCCGGAGACCCGCCGCCGGCCGCCGTCCCCGTTCCCCTGTTCCCTGCGCGGCCGCCGCCCCTGTTCCCTTGCGCGGTCGCGGCCGGGCTCCGGCGGCCGGCACGCCCGCGGCCGCCCGTGCGCGCGGCTAGGCGCGGCCGGGCTCGGCGGCCGGCACGCCCGCGGCCGGGCGCCGGCGGCCAGGCGCCCGCGCGGCCGAGCCGGGCGCCCGCGCGGCCGCCCGCTGCGGCGGCGGCGCCGCCCCTGCTCCCGGTGTCCAGGTATTAAAAAAAATTCAGTTCCTGTTTATCCTTCTTTGCTCGCATATATGTGATGTATGCATATGTGCTGAGCATGCGCTGTTGTTCATCTGTAGGATGGACGCCGGCTTGGGTAGTGAACCTCCTGACATTCCAGAGTGGGAAATTGGTACTGGACAATCAGTTCAACTAAGCATAGGGGAATCTTGCCTTACTAAATCTGCAG
This sequence comes from Cenchrus americanus, assembly GCA_947561735.1. NCBI lineage: Eukaryota > Viridiplantae > Streptophyta > Magnoliopsida > Poales > Poaceae > Cenchrus > Cenchrus americanus. The sequence continues at coordinate 60,148,532 of OX387241.1, forward strand.
ATAGTGAATTTCTTGCTAACCCAAACCCATCGAATGAGCATGCGGGTATTGATGATGAATGCTTGTATATTGACATTGGTACTGAACATCGAGCCCCTCCCATTCCCACTAGTCAAACTGAACCAGACACATTGTTAGATGATGTAGAGGGAGATGAAGTAGAGGAAGATGAATTAGAGGAGATTGAGGAGGATGAATCTTTGTCTGAAGATGAAATAGAGGAAGATGACATTGTAATAGATAGGGAGCCTGCACAGAAACCTGATGCACACTATGACAAGAATGATCCTCCTATGGCAGTAGGCACTATGTATTCAGATCAGAATGCTTTTAAGTTGGCTTTAGCTACACATGCTACCAAGTATGAGTTCCAATATAAGATTGAAAAGTGTGATAAATCTCGGTACAGGGTGTATTGCAGTGGCAAGGATGTGGGTTGTAGGTGGAGAATTCATACTGCTACTTTGAGTGATGGAGTTACAGTGAAGGTAAATTTTTTAACACTCTTTATGCAATGATTTTTTAACAGTCTTTATGCATTTATTTTTTAACACTTTATGCAGATCACAAGAAACCCGTACAAGCATGAGAATTGTGAGAGCAAAATAAGGAAAGGCAGTTGTGTAGGAGTGACACAATATTGGGTGTGTGAACAAGTGCTTGATTGGTTGAAGGAAAATGGAACAGTGGGTGCCAAAGAGCTGAAAAGAAGGTTGAAGGAGAGGCACAAAATTGATGTGACCTACAGAAAAGTATATCTAGGTAAGCAACTTGCTATGGACAAAATTTATGGACCTTGGGGTGAAAGTTTTGAAAACCTGTACAAATTTAAGGCTCAAATAGAGGATAGTAGTACTGGATCCTTTGTTGTAATTGATCATCATATCGTCAACAACAAAATAAGGTTTAATAGACTGTTTTTTGCTTTGAAAGCTTGTGTTGATGGTTTCCTACAAGGTTGTAGGCCCTATCTTGCAGTAGATAGCACATTTTTGAATGGAAGGTTTAGAGGTCAGTTGTGTGTAGCTTGTGCAGTTGATGGTCACAACTGGATGTACCCAGTAGCGGTTGGTGTTATTGACTCAGAAACAAATCCGAATTGGGAGTGGTTTATGGAGAGGTTGAGAGAAGCTATAGGCAATCCAGTTGGTCTTACATTCAGTATTGATTGTGGGCAGCCAGTGATGCATGGGGTTGAACATAGAGAGTGTATGTACCGTCTAACACAGAATTTCAAGAAACACTATAGTGTCAGATTTTTGATGATCACTTGTGGGCATCTGCATATTCTTGGAGCCCTTACATGTTTGAGAAACATTATCAAACCAGAGGCTATGAAATGGCTTCAGGAAAATCACAAGAAATTGTGGACTAGGAGTCAGTTTTCCACATTATCAAAAGTGGATTATGTTACCAATAACTTGGCTGAGACATTCAATAAATGGGTAAGATTACCTTGTTTAACTTTGCATTGATTATCTTATTTTATTCCATGTTTGCTCAAAATTGAATTTCTATGTTGGCAGGTGAAGGATATGAAGGGCATGCATCTGGATGAGTTGATGGATAACATTAGACAGAAGATCTTAATTAAATGGAACTGTCGTATGGACCTCCCTGGGCCCACTACCTCGGTGGGTACCAGGACCGACTACTCGGTGGGCCCCTGGGACTACCCGGCTTACGCTACACGGCATCTGAAGGCGTGGAGCACAAGGACTACACAGGAGTAGTACTCGGTTAGGAAGCTGTACATGTTCCGCACTGTATAGAGGACTCCTATACGTACTCGACTAGTACTCTCTTCCTACTCCGACTTGTAACCCTGCCTCCCGACTATATAAGGCGAGGCGAGGGACCGATCCCCTCATCCAATCTCCTCATATACAACCCACGGCGCACTATTGCACCATCGTGTAATCGTGCCCTATCAATCCGAGCTACGCAAGGCATACAGGACGTAGGGTATTACGCACCTCGCGGCCCGAACCTGTCTAAATTGTGTGCCACGTGTCTCTTCCTTCGAGTTACCGATCTCGGCGAGTCACATTCATCTACTTCGGGTACTCCCCGTAGTAGGTTGCCGGTCTAAAACACCGACAGCTGGCGCGCCAGGTAGGGGCTCTCGCTCGAGATCACATGGCGAACTCGACGGCTTCCGTCCACATCAAACCAACTGTCGCCTTCAACCGCGGCGACACCTTCGTCTTCGGCGCCTGGGTCTGCACTGCTGATGGCGCGGGCTCCTTCCAGCGCCGCGCGACCATGCGGCCCAACCCGAGGACGGGCCTCGTGACGCTTCCCGAAGTCGTCACAGGCGAGCTCGCCGGCAAGTTCGGCGAAATTTCGCTCTTCAACCATCACGCCGACTTCGAGCTCGAGTCCGTCTCCAACTCGAACCCGACGTCGCCATGGGCCATCGCATGCGAGCCGGGCGCGCTCGGCCATCGCGAGCGGCCCCCTTCACCACGCCGGCGCTCCGCGCGTGGCCCCCGCGTCCTCGGTCGGGCCCGCACGGGGGCTCCTACACCACGCCGGGCCGGCAAGGAGCCCGTAACCGAGTACAACTCGGACTCCGACGCCGTCCCCCGACCACATCTCAGACTCCAGCCCTCTCTCCGAGTTCTACTCGAACCCGGATTACGAGTTCGACTTCGGGTCGGACCCCCGAGGAGCCCGAGTCCGAAGATGACTCCACCGAGCTTCCCTTGTCGGGCCGCCCTGCGGGGCCGGTTATAAGATCGACGCCGGCCGGAAGATACGTCTGCGGCCGACCGCAAGCCCGCCGACCCGGCAAAGGAGGACTCACGCTACGTCGCCTACATCGACTCACTACCGTTCCAGGAGGGAACACCACCGGCCCAGCCGACTCAAACACACCAACCGAGGTGGCACCCTGCGAGTCCCGCCTTGGGTACCCCCGATCGCCAAGTCTTCATGGCCGCCGGCGAAACTCCGGGACCCTCGAGCACGGCCGAAGACAGTGCACCGGAGGACATCTCCGCGAACGAGGCCGTCCGCCGACGCACCTACGTACGAGACCGCCGCCAACGGGGACGCTCGACGCGAACGCAACGAGAAGCGCAAGTGAACGACGCCGGCGGCTCGGGGAGACAACCTCCCCATCCGCAACCTTGCGGAAGCTCTCGAGGCGGTCGAGAGCGAGTACACACCACCCCCGAGCAATGCCTCATGTCGATCACAACGATCGCACGTCGAGCTCGGGGCATACGCGCCGGAGAGGTCATCGCCAAGCTCGGCCGAAGAAGCCTACTTCATGCGGGTCGACAACGAGAGTCAACCAACCTCTCCCGGCCTAAAACCCCGCGACAATGAAGCTACTAGTCGCAGCGCTGACCCTGGCCCCAACCGTACTCGAGCTGACCTCCCGGCTGATCCAAACCGCCGCCGCTCCAACGCCGGCGGACCTTCACGACAAGACCAAGGCAACCGAGAAGTCGTTCCCCACCGCGCTCCGGCCGGTGGCGGCGGCAACGACCCTGACGGCGGCGGCAGCTCCAACCACAGGGCCAACGGGGAGGGCCGGAGGCGGCGGCAGCCCGCGGCGGCCATGGCCACGCGAACGCCCACGCCTCCGTGCCTCTCATGGCGGGTACGATGCTCGCCGAAAATCGAGGAGCCGCGGCGGAAGAAGTCGACCACCGCCGCCGAGGGCGACGGCTTCCCCGCCTTCTCACCCCGGCTTCGCAACCCGCTCCTCCCCGATAAGTTCAAGCCTTTGGGGATCACCAAGTACGACGCGAAGCGGATCCCATCCAGGTGGCTCCGATGCTATGCCCTCTCCATCGAGAACGGCGGCGGCAACGGCGACACCAAATGCCTCTACTTCCCCTTCGTCCGGACCAAGCTCCACTCACATGGCTCGAGTCGCCGGACAAGCACTCGATCGACAAGTGGGACCGACCGAAGGAGCAGTTCACGAGCAACTTCGCGGGCGCCATGGGCCGTTCGGGTACTCGCATGGACCTTGCCATGACCAAGCAGGAACAAGGCGAGACCCTCCGCAAGTACATGCGCCGCTTCTTCGACAAGCGCGCTACCGTCGTGGACGTCACCGACAAGGAGGTCATCGACCTCTTCCAGGACGTCCTCTACCATCGCCGCACCTTCGAGGACTTCGGTCGTCGCCGCCCCAGGTCTATTCCCCACCTCAAGGACATGATCACGTCCTGGGCGGATGAAGAGGACAAGGCCAACGCCAAGTACGACGCCATCCGCGGCAAGTCCAAGAAGAACCAGGGCGGCGGCAGCGGCAGCAATGCAAACCAAGGCGGCCGCAACAACAACTACTACTCGGGTTCCAACCGCAAGCGCAAGCCGGACAACACCGTCGCGGCTATCCAGCGCCCTCCGAAAGGGAACTCGAAGAAGAATTCTGGCGGGTTCAAGGACCTGCTGAAGGAGAAGTGCCCGTGGCATCCAAACGGCAACCACACTACCGAGCGGTGCTACCGGCTCGGGCACGCACTCAAGGATACGCCGAGCCACCGCACCCTCACGACCAAAAGGGCAAGAAGAAGGACGGCGACGACAACGACTTCCAAGAACCCGAGAAGACCGTCAACGTCCTCTTCGGCGGACCGCCCGGCGGCGGGGAGCGAAGGCTACCCGTCGTGAAGTGATGTCCATTGAACCAGCGGTCCCGACCCCCCTCAGGTGGTCGGAAGTACCCATCACCTTCTCCCGCGCGGACCAATGGACCAACTTCTCCGAACCAGGACGGTTCCCCCTCGTCCTGAAGCCAACAGTGGCGGGTTCCAAGCTCAACAAGGTGCTTATCGATGGTGGGAGCGGGCTCAACGTCCTCTTCACCAAAACCTTGAAGAAGATGAACCTCGACGTCACCCCCATGCTCACCAAGAGCAGCACGCCCTTCTACGGCTTCGTCCCAGGCAACGCGGCTATCCCACTGGGCTCGGTGGCGCGCGATTACCTTCGGGGTGTCTCGGGATAACTACCGCACCGAGTACATCAAGTTCGAGGTCGCGGATTTCGAGACTTCTTACCACGCTATCCTCGGCAGACCGGCCATCGCCAAGTTCATGGCGGTGCCCCACTACACCTACTTGGTACTCAAGATGCCAAGTCCAGCCGGCGTACTCTCCCTCCAAGGGGACTTGAAGATCTCCCACGACTGCGATACAGAGGCCGTGGTGATCGCCTCCACGAACCAAGTACCCAACGCAATGATGGAAGTCTACGCCGCGTCAAAGAAGCTCGCCACGAGCGAACTCGACATCCCAGAGAAGTCTGACAGCACCAACAAGCCTCAGCCACCTGAGGAGGTACTCGTCAGGGCGGTCGATCTTGGAACAGGCGACCCCAGCAAGACCACCACCATCGGGGCCGGCCTCGACCCCAAATAGGAAGACGCGCTCATCAGCTTCCTTCGGGCTAACCGCGACATCTTCACGTGGAAGCCAGCGGACATGCCAGGAGTGCCCAGGGAGCTGATTGAGCACGCGCCTCAACGTCGATCCAAAGGCCACCCCCAAGCGACAACACCTCCGGCGTTTTGCCGACGACAGACGGGACGCCATCAAGAAGGAGCTCGCCAAGCTACTCGCGGTGGCTTCATCCGAGAAGTCTTCCATCCCGAGTGGCTCGCCAACCCCGTCCTCGTCCGCAAGAAGAACTCGAACGAGTGGAGGATGTGCGTCGACTACACCGACCTCAACAAGCACGCCCCAAGGACCCCTTCGGGTTGCCGCGGATTGATCAAGTCATCGACTCCACGGCGGGGCGCGACCGCTCTCCGCTTCCTCGATCGCTACTCCGGTACCACCGGATCGCAATCAAGGAGGAAGACCGAGGAAAAGACCGCGTTCATCACCCCGTTTGGCGCGTCTTGCTACACGACCATGTCATTCGGGTTGAAGAACGCCGGCGCTACCTATCAACGGGCCATCCGGGCTCGCTTCAAGCGGCAACTCGGCAAGAACGTCGAGGCCTACGTGGATGACGTGGTTGTCAAAACCGGGGACTCCGGTACCCTCATCGACGACCTTGAAGAGACCTTCGCATCGCTACGCGAGTACCGCTGGAAGCTCAACCCGAACAAGTGCGTCTTCGGCGTCCCTTCGGGCAAACCACTCGGCTTCATCATCAGCCAGCGCGGCATCGAAGCCAACCCCGAGAAGATCTCCGCCATCACCAGCATGAAAGCTCCCACGAGCATCAAGGACGTCCGGGAAAGCCGACGGGGTGCATGGCGGCGTTGAACGATTCATCTCGAGGCTAGGAGAACGGGGCCTCCCCTTCTTCAAACTTCTCAAGCATCATGAGAAGTTCGTGTGGACTCCGAGAGGCGGATCAAGCCCTTGCCCGGCTCAAGGACTTCCTGTCAAAGCCGCCAATCCTCACGGCTCCTCACAAGGGCGAGCGCTCTCGCTCTACCTAGCCGCGACTACTCACGTGGTCGATCGCCATCGTTGTCGAGCGGCGAGGAAGACGGCCACGCCTACCCTGGGCCCGGGGCGCCCGGTCTACTTCGTCGGCGAGGTTCTATCGAGTCCAAGGCTCGCTACCGGCCGTGCGAAGCTCCCGTACGCTCTACTCATCACCTCGCGGAAGCTACGACACTACTTCCGGGGAGTACTCGGTCTCCGTCGTCACCGACTACCCGCTCGGCGACATCCCGAGGAACCAAGACGCCACCGGAAGAATCTCCAACCGGGGCGTCGAGCTCGGCGCCCTCACCATCGACTTCAAGCCACGCACATCCATCAAGTCGCAAGCACTAGTCGACTTCATGGCGAGTGGCGGGAGAACCGGCTACCTACTCCCACCGTGCGACCGAGCATTGGGTGATGTACTTTGATGGCTCACTCAACCTCGAGGGCGCAGCGCGAGGGGTACTCCCCGATCTCTCCAACGGGCGAACAACTCAAGTACGTCCTGCGAGATCTTTCGGAAGGTCTCAAACAACAAAGCCGAGTACGAAGCTCTCCTACACGGGCTCCGCCTCGCGGCTTCACCGGGCATCAAGCGGCTACTAGTCTACGGCGACTCCGCGGTGGTCATCAACCAAGTCAACAAGTCCCGGGACCGCAACAAGGAGAACATGGACGCCATGCGCCTAGAAGTCCGCAAGCTCGAGAACAAATTCTATGGTCTCGAGTTCCATCACATCGTCCGCGACAACAACGTCGCAGCGGACGTCCTCTCGAAGCTTGGATCCACCCGCGCCCAAGTACCCGCAGGCGTCTTCGTCCATGAGCTTCACGCGCCATCCATCCCGGAGCCGGCGCCACCGGCCACTGTACCAGCCCATCCACCAGCTGGGCAGGAGGTCATGATGATCGACGTGGACTGGAGGCAATCCTTCATCGACTACCTCAGCGAGCAGAAGGTCCCCTCCGACAAGAACGCAGCCGAACAACTCGCCCGCCGCGCCAAATCTTACGTCCTCGTCGGTGACAAGCTTTACAAGCGGGGCGCATCTTCTGGAGTACTCATGAAGTGCGTCCCTCGTGATGAAGGCAAAGACATCTTGGAGGAGATCCACAAGGGCGTCTGCGGCAACCACGCGTCCTCACGCACGCTGGTCAGCAAGGCCTTCCGACGAGCTTTCTACTGGCCCACAGCCCTGGGCGATGCCGAAGAACTCGTCAGAAGGTGCCAAGGATGCCAGTTCTTCGCCAAGCAGCAACACGTCCCAGCCTACAAGCTAGTCACCATACCGCCAACCTGGCCCTTCGCCTGCTGGGGGCTCGATATGATTGGGCCACTGCCAACTGCGCCAGGAGGATTCAACAGGGTACTGGTGGCTATCGACAAGTTCACCAAGTGGATCGAGGTCAAGCCGGTCACATGCCCCAAGGCTGACAGAGTACTCGACTTCCTGGATGAACTCGTACACCGCTATGGGCTACCCCACCGCATCATCACAGACCTGGGGTCCAACTTCAACAACCACCAGTTCTGGGAATATTGCGAGAACAGCGGGATCGACGTCAGATACGTCTCAGTCGCCCATCCACGGGCCAACGGACAAGTCGAGCGCGCCAATGGGATGGTGCTCGACGCCCTCAAGAAGCGGCTACACGACTCTGCTAACTCCAAAGGGGGCAAGTGGATCAAGGAACTACCCAACGCACTCTGGGGGCTGCGGACTCAACCATCCAAGCCAACGGGGCAATCCCCCTACTTCTCGGTCTACGGCTGCGAAGCCATCCTCCCCGCCGACGTCATATGGAACTCGCCGGCGGTGGAGCACTACGACGAAGGCGTCTCGGAAGACGACAGACGAGTTGACATCGACGGCCTCGAGGAAGCTCGGCTGCGCCGCCCTCGTCCAATCAGCAAGGTACCTGGAGGGTATCCGACGCTACCATGATCGCAACGTCAAGGAACGCTCCTTCAACGTTGGAGACCTTGTCCTCCGCCGTATCCAGAACACGGAAGGACTCCACAAGCTCAGCTCCCCCTGGGAAGGCCCCTTCACCGTGGCTAAGGTGACCGGGCCGGGCTCCTACCGCCTCCAAACACTTGAAGGCGAAGACGTCAACAACTCGTGGAACGTCGACCAACTCTGTCGATTCTACGCCTAGTCTGCACGACTACTCCGGGGCTCAAGTCTACACGACTACATCAGCACCCCTCGCCGCAAGCGACCCTCCGGGTCCTGGCTCCAGTCTCAGGACTACTCTCCTCCAGGGTCCAGCCCGTGCGGCTACCTACGGACCCTGGGCTGCGACGAGCATCAAGGACTCTAGCAGCGGTCTACCAAGAGACCACACTCCAAGATCCAGCACCGCACGGCTACCTACGGATCTGCGATCCAGCCTACACGGCTACCTACGGATCACCAGCTGCAAGCGGCTACCCGCTCCAGCGCCACTTAGCTGTAAGCGGCCTCCGGGTCCAGGCGACTACTTGTAACTATGGCCCTGGCCACCCAGGTGTACTTCTTCAGTAATAAAGCTTGATTGTCCATCAACTTGTTTACTGTTCTGCTCCCTACGACGGGACTACTAAAGCCGAGTACTACTACTCGCACCTATTCCACGATGGGCGCTCCGCACTCTGAGATCGCGGTTACGAGTACTCATTGCTGGAAAATTTCATTTCATTGATACATGAATAATTCATTACAAGTGTTTTTTATACAACTATGGCTACTAGCTACCTATGCAGGGCTACTGGAGGTTCAGCTTTTCGGCTACCTGCTCCGCGATGGGAGCCATCTCGCTCCCGGCCGGCTCCGCGTCACCGCTCATCCGAGCGGGTTGGCGGCTACCCCGCCGGCGACCACCTCCACTGGAGCCTTCGGGAAGTACGACTTCATGAAGGCCGGGACTTGCTTCGGGATCGACTTGGCCATGTGCTTGACGTAGGCGGCCGGCCGGCTTGGTGCTTCACGAAGACGATCCGCCGAGAGGAGCGATCTTGGGGCCGCCGGGTGCGGCACCGGGAGCCTCGCGATCGGGAGAGCGGCCTCTTCAAGGTCCTTCGACTGGGCCGGAGCGCCTCGCAATCTTCATTCAACTTTCGCAAAGATTTGTAGCGGTTGACGAGATCTCTGTCAGAGGCAATCCGCAGCTCCATGTGCTTCTCGCACTCGAAGGCGAGCTCCTTGTAGTCGAGCTCAAGTACCTGGTGGGCTTCTTGCTCCCGGTAGAAGAGGTTCTTCATGCTGACCTCCGAGGCCTTCAGCTGCTCCACCTGGCCTTCGAGTTCTGCAACATGGAAACACAACAACGGTCAGAGGCTTGACGACTTCCAACAAGTACCCGACAAGTCAAAGGACACACCTTTATTCTTGTTGCGGAGGCCTTTGTTCTTCCGCACCAACTCGTCGCCCTTCGCCTGCAACTCCATCACGTCGTTGTGGTACTTAGCGAAGGCGGCGTCAAGTTTTGACTGCATGGCGGCCGCGTGCTTCCACGACTTCACGAGCTGCTCCTCCAGGGCCTCGGCTTGGAGCACGGTGTCGCCGTAACCTTGCAGCAGGTTCGACTTCTCGCGGGATCGCTCCGCGACGTCCTGCACAAGACAAGCTCAAGTCAAGAAGAGTACTCAACGGCAAAGGATTGACTACTCGGGAGGCTACGGCTACGTACCTTCATCCACTGTTCGGCTCGCCGGATCGCCTCCAGGTGCTGGGCCACCGTCGCCGGCTCGACGAGATCGTCGGCCAGAAGTTCAATCCCGCCGCGGCTACTCGACGTAGCCTCCGTCATCGGCGCAGACCGGATGGGCTCCGCGTCTTGTATCTCAGGGGAGCGGACAGCCACCTCCAGAGCAATCCCTGGCGACGTGGTGATCGCCTCTCCCCCGGCGGTCTTCTCGACGACTTCCCCCACGGGCTCGGGGGCTCCTTCCGTAGCCTTTGGGGCCTCTGGTGTCAACTCCTGCATGGGCACCCCTGCAGGGATGTCACCTCCTTCAGCGCCTGCCAACAAACGACACGCGTATCAGTGCCTACGACTACTAGTCCTGGAGTTCTACAGCTTCAAGAAGGGTTCTCACCTTCGACTACGACCGCCTCTGGCAGCGGCGCTTCGGTAGCCGGGGGCTCGGTCGTGGCTTGGGTTTCGGGAGCGGCCTCCACGACGGGCGGCGCAGCTTCTTCCACCTCCGCTGTCGAGGGCTCTTCCCCATCCCAGCTTAGATCTGTGGATTTTCTGCAGAAGTGTTCACAGAAGATCGTCAGGCAATCATCGACTACTGCAGCTAGTACTACTCGTAAGGACATGGCACTTACAAGCTCGACCGGACGATGGTCACGGCCGGAGCACCGAGGATGCTGGCAATATCAACCAGTCCACCCTCGGCGGGCGCCTCCTCCTCCGCCTCTTCGGCTACCGCCTCCTCCACGGCGGCGGCGGCGCGCGCACCTTCACCTTCCGCTCCAGGGGTCACCACCTTTCCAACGGTGGCGGCCACGGGTCCTCTCCTCTCTGCCGGGAGCGGGGGCCGGCGCTCCGGGACCGCGCCGGGGAGTTCCTCGACGAGTGGGGGGCGGACTTCGGCTTCCGGCGGTTCCCCCACCGTGTCCCACATGCCCTCGTCACCCTCTTCGACGGGCTCGCCGGCGGCACCTCCCGCACACAAAGGAAGACTACTCGTCAGCAATGTACTCGAACAGCGGGTACTCGACTACTCGCTCAAGATAACTTACCTCACGGAGGCGTGGTCTCCGAGACCTTCATCTTCTTCGCCACCCGCTTCTTGGTGTGGTTGCGCGGCTTCCGTGGCGGCGCAGCAAGGCTAGCCTCCAGGCTAGCCGGAGGGTCTTGAACAAGTGGCACATGAGGCAAGCCCGGACGGCTAAACCTCGACCGCAATTGGAAGCGGTCCTGAAGAGTCTCTTCGTCTTCGTCTTCGTCATCGGAGGTATCCTCCACGATGACGGTGTCGTCGCCTTCACCGACTTCGCGGCGCTCCTTCACCTTCCCCTCCACCGGGATCTCGATCCCGCTCGGTGGCGGCTGCGGCTCGGAGATGAACCGCTTCACATCATCCTGCGCAAAGATACAAGGCGTCAGCAACTTCACTACGAGTACTCATTACTCGACGAGGGGGGTACGACTACTCACCTCGTTGGGCGGGCGCGCGGCGGAGTACTCCTCGACCGGACACGCCGTGTACGGCGGCATGTCCTTGAAGATACGCGACAACCGTTCGATGATGTCGTTGTCGTCCAGCTCGCCCCCCGGCATCCGCGACGTGTCGTCGTCGCCGGTGTACTCGAAGCCCAGCGTATCCCGCGCCATTAGCGGCTGGATCCTGCGCTTCATGAAACTGAAGGCCACGTGTTCGGCCCTCAGTCCAGCCTCTCTGAGCACTCGAATGCGTGCTAGCAGCTCGGGGAGCTGGATCCCCTCTTGCATGGTGGGCTCTGTGTTCCACCACTCACGATGCCTGGGCTGCCGTCCGCTCGACTTCGGGAGGCCAGGGTGGTGGTTCGTGATGTAGAACCACCTCGTCTTCCAGTCCGTGTTGGAGTCCACGAGCTTGTACGCCAGGTACTGATCCGCGGCGTCTTCCCTCAGCTGGATCCCGGCTCCTCCGACAACTCTGGGGTTGGAGGCACTGGGCTGCGGCTTGACGCGGAAGAACTTCCGGAAGAGCACCCAGTGCGGCTTGATTCCCAGGAAGGCTTCGCAGAAGTGGACGAAGACCAACATGTGGAAGATGCCGTTCGGGTTCAGGTTGAGGTACTCGATGCCGTAGTACCCGAGCAGCCCCTTGAAGAAGTCGCTTGTTGGGAGCGCAAGACCGCGCTCCACGAAGCGCGAGAACATCGAGATCTCGTCTTCGGCCTTCTCCATCGGATAAGGATCTCCTGCGGCGGATCTCCACATGTCGACTTCCTTCTCCCCCGATGAACCCGCTTCGTTCAACGGGGTCGACCGGTCCTCCGTCTTGACCTTTGATTTTTTCCACTCGCGGCTTGGATCAGCGCGCGGTGGAGACGGGGCGGCGCCGCGCCGGTGGCGGCCGCGGCGGCCTCTGTATGGCTCCTCTTCTTCCCACCGGCCTTGGACGTCTTCGATGGCGACGACTTCATTCTCCAAGTGCAAGGAGTTTTCACTCGCATCCGCTCGGGGGCTACCCTAAAGGCTTCGGGTGGCGATGCGCTCGGATCTACTACGGCGGCAGCAGGCTGCTGGGAGTGGATCTACTTCAAGATTCAAGTGGAGATGACTGCGGCTCACTTGGGTGAAAAACCCTAAGGGTTTTGGCTCTTATTTATAAGCCAAATCGCTTCCGCAACGGGCGGCTGGATAAGTCCACGCGCGGCTGACTCAGCGGCTACGCGTGCCTCTTCGTATTCTACTAGTCGACGCGCCTTACCTCGGGGGCTCGGCTACTTCTACTCGACTACCTGGGACGCGGTTAGTCTCAAGAGCATCTCAGGACACATTCTCCAAGAAGACCCTTCAATTCGAGAGGAAGTACTCGACTCAAGGCTCGGGGGCTCCGTGCCACGTGTCCTTCGGTTTTTTCTCTCCGGATTTTTCGGGATTATCTTGCCAAGATTTCAGATGGACCCTAAGCCAGAGCCCGCGGCTCGAGGCTCGGGGGCTACTCCATGTGGAGTGCGGTCCTGCAAATCGCACCTCCATGACGCTCCGGCTTCAAGACAAGACTGGAATTTCTTGAAGACCTTCGAAGGCAGATTTCAAGGACGCTTGGGACTACTCGAGAAGACTTCAAGATTGCTCAAACATCAGCTGGAGTACATTCCAGCCTCGGGATGCTTCGACTACTCTTGAGGACTTTTGACTTGTAGCGCTCAGGGACGCTTGAGGACTACTCGTTAAGGCCGTCAAGACTACTTAAAGCTATCCTTCTCGACTACAAAGTACTCGGGGGCTTGTCGTATGGACCTCCCTGGGCCCACTACCTCGGTGGGTACCAGGACCGACTACTCGGTGGGCCCCTGGGACTACCCGGCTTGCGCTACACGGCATCTGAAGGCGTGGAGCACAAGGACTACACAGGAGTAGTACTCGGTTAGGAAGCTGTACATGTTCCGCACTGTATAGAGGACTCCTAGACGTACTCGACTAGTACTCTCTTCCTACTCCGACTTGTAACCCTGCTTCCCGGACTATATAAGGCGAGGCAGGGACCGATCCCCTCATCCAATCTCCTCATATACAACCCACGGCGCACTATTGCACCATCGTGTAATCGTGCCCTATCAATCCAGAGCTACACAGCATACAGGACGTAGGGTATTACGCACCTCGCGGCCCGAACCTGTCTAAATTGTGTGCCACATGTCTCTTCCTTCGAGTTACCGATCTCGGCGAGTCACATTCATCTACTTCGGGTACTCCCCGTAGTAGGTTGCCGGTCTAAAACACCGACAGGAACCTTGGAAGAAGGGTTGCCCAAAAGTTTGAAGGAAAGATCTTGCCTCATATAGTGCAGAAGTTGAGAGGAGCTAGCTATAACCTGGACATTGAAGTAATCACAAGCTCACCTGATGGCATTGCAGAAGTTTGTGCTAAGGGAAGTTCTGCTAGTAGCTTCAGGTTTGTAGTGAATACAATTGAGAGGACATGTTCCTGCAGAGCTTGGCAAGGGTCAGGAATACCATGCAAACATGCCATTGCCTACATCACATCTATCCCTAGGGCCAAACTTGAAGATTATGTAGATGAGTGCTATTCAGTTGAGAAATTCAAAATTGCATATGCAGGTTGTATGCCCTTTATTCCTGACAAGTCCATGTGGCCCAAATCCACGCATGGCTTCTTCATGCATCCTTCATTGCTTAAGTCAACTGCAGGGGGAAGGAGGAAGAACAGGATGAAATCAGCTTTGGAGGGAGGCAGTAGTAGGAAGAAATCAGGCAATGAGGAAGGTACTGGCAAAAGGCAACATCAGTGCCCAATATGCCATCAGTTAGGACACCATTGGTACACATGTAAGAATGGCAATCCAGATGACATAGCCGCATTTGAGGCTGAGAGGTAGACTTTGTAGACATAGCTACACAATGACAACACTTCTTGTTTAGCTATGCAAAATAACAATTTTCCATAATTTATTTCAGGGGTCCACCAAAGAAAAGGCAGAAGAAGGCATGTTCCACTAGCACAAGCATTGTTGTGGCCACTACTGGATCAGGCATGGTATTTCCATATAATGAGGCGGTGGCCAATGCTACACATAAGCCAAAGAGAGTGAAAAAGGGCCAAAAAACGGGGGCCACCACCTACAACAAGTACTAGCAGGTTGATCTTTCACTTTTCTACACTAGTCATTTACAATCTACAACCTAGCTGATTTTGTCATTAAACCAAGCTGATTTTGTCATTAAACCTAGCTGATTTTGTCAATGAACCTAGCTGATTTTGTCATTGAACCTAGCTGATTTTGTCAATGAACCTAGCTAATTTTGTCATTGAACCTAGCTGATTTTGTCATTGAACCTAGCTGATCTTGTCATTTAACCTAGCTGATTTTGTCATTGAACCTAGCTGATTTTGTCATTGAACCTAGCTGATCTTTCATTTATAACCTACAACCTAACTGATCTTTTTTTCACACAAGGTCTGGAAGTGGACATGGATCCAATGACCCCTTTCCTCTCCAAATTGAGCCCCCATCTGCTGTTCATGAAGAAATTGCATCCTATGAAGTCTCTGCACCAAGACAGAAGCAAGCCATCATGAAGAAGTGTACACCAAGGAGGGCTCCTGTTGAAGTGGTCAACCCATCCAGCCCAGCTTCTAATACTAGAAGCAAGAAGAAACTCCAGCTTGAATAAATTATACGGAGGAACTATTACTTTTGATGTAATTTGAGACATGTATGGTTTGGTGTGATGTCATGCAAACTAGTGAACTTTACTTTCTATGTGTGGACTAAGTGTGATGTCTATGTGTGGACTAAGTGTGATGAAAACTAGTGAACTTATCTGTTTAAATATTGGTGATATGAACTTGTTACTATGCAATGGTCATCCCTTATTTTTTTCATGTGATATGTACATTTGTTTGTATGCAATGGTCATCCACCTATTTTTCCCTCTTAAAAAAATTAATGTCTATTTTTTTTATTTTTTGCAACCCTTTTCTAATTTGTTCCACATTTAACTACATTTTTTTAGCATTTCTCTCAATTTTCCCAGATTTTTTAACCATTTAAAAAAATTATTTCCACTTTTCTAATTTTTTACGATTTTAAATCATTTTTATAATTTATTTCCGCTTTTCTGTTTTTTAATCATTTTTATAATTTATTTCTGATTTTTACGATTTTTTTCAATTATTTCTTTTTTTATCGAATTATTTACATTATTTCGATTTTTTCACTTTTCTGATTTTTTTAACCCTTTATTGCACATAAGGGCAAAACTGTCTTTACACACCCTCTAACACCTCTGTTAACTCTACATCCATCCAAAATGGCATGTATGTCAACGAACTTCGGGTGCATGGCATACACATGCTTGAGAACTTTTCCATGGCATACACGTAACTGGCAACTTTCTTAATGGCATACACGTAAATGACTCCCTGCTACACGGGGCTCTCGAGGGTGTGAACCCTGTCCATCTCTGGACGTGCGGCAGCAGCGCCATCGGCGTCGTGACCTCCTTGGAGGCGCTGCATCTGAGGCCTACCTTGGTCACGCGGCGACAGGGGTTGGATGTTTGGTGGAGTTGCCCGGGTGCTGCAGCACAGGAAGGGGTGTGCTTGGTCCGTGCTGGTTGGAAGGGAAGGATCCGTGGATGTTTGAGGCCTTGAGCTGGCGCGCATTGTGTTGTGGTGATCCCGGTATCAGATGGGTGGAGGTATCGCTCTCTTAGCAGGTTCTTTTACCTGAGTCCTTGGCAGGGAGTTGTGCGAGGCGGTGGATGAGGCGAGGCCCCCACACAGAGAGGCCAGGATCAGTGTTTCTTCTTCGACGGTGTGACGGGAGTGCTCTGCCGATGCTCCGTTGGCGCAGGGGGATCGACGACTGTGTGTGTTTCTTGAGGTTGATTTCTCATGGTGGAGTTCAAGGGGTTTGCTCCGGCTTGCAGCGGGTCACGGCTTTCGGCGTGGCCCAGCGTTGGCGATGACGGCGCGGTTCGAGGCGGGTCCTTTCGCTTCCTCTCCCAGTTTGTATAGGTGGTGTAGAGTTTTGTTGCGTGCGTTTGTTCGTGTGCGTTGTTTGTGGTGGTGATGTTCGCTTCGGCGCGTTATGTAACTCTGCTTCTTCTTCTTATATGATGCGGCAGTACTCCTGCTTTTTGTTAAAAAAAATCGAGAGCTACTGCCTGCCTGCATCAAAACAGACACATCGCCATACCTCGTATCTAAATAACAGCATTGTTGTACAATACAAGGGCATTAGCATTTTAGAAACTGCAGAAGAATAATTGGGAATTCGGTTGCTACTGCCATCCTCACCGCCGCTTGCTAGTTGCTACCGGTAATTGGTGTGGCTTCCTTCTTTCTGTTATGGCTCAACGCTCTTCACCAGAGCCCTATTGGCGCGTGGCTAGGGATCAATCAATCAATTCAGACGAGTTGGGGAGGAATTGAGACTGGAGAGTATGGTTGTAAATGGGGCGGCTGCGGGTAGCCCGCCCCACGTCCGCATAACCTGCATGGATTAAGTGGGTTTCAACAGCAACCCAGATAAACCCGTAAGCGTTATGTGGGATTCAGCGGCAACCCACATAAACCCACTTAACATACACCCACTTAAGAGCTGTTGTGAGTCTGCGGCCACCGTTCAGGAGAGATCGTTCCAAATCGCTGATGTGATGCCTCACCGATCGCCATCATGAAAGGCAACTGAGTTATCTCCCCCTCTGTAGCTGCGATTTGCATTACCTTCTTTTGCTTGGACTGAAGATTGTACCAGATCAATTCTATCTGACGAGGTTCAGAACATTCAGGTTCAACATGATGCCAATAAAAAAATTCTTTTTGCCATTGTCAAAGTTACAATTCTATCATACCAGCAAGACATCAACATCAACATAAGAAAACAGCTTATTGAGTTTGCAAGCATGGAGAAAACCGAAAGCTCGGCAGATCAATTTACCAACGATGACAGCTCATCAGACAAGCATTTGAAGAACAGCTAATAACTCTTATAGTCTTAATGTCTTATACTTAAATTATGTACAATTGCTGTCATCAGTAATACCAAAAATTGGAACTGAAACAGCAGCAAGTACTCAATGGTGATATGCTATTCATGCAACTCCTGAGTTTAGAGGATCTGAAGAACATGAAATTCTTCCTTCTTGACGGACCAGCAAGAAGATCAGGATCAGAAGAGCAGCATACCACCATCAAATGGAAAAAGAAAAGAGCAGCATAAAGAACGTGATCTCGATGCAAAGAAGAACAAAACTGCAAAGAACAATAGATCTGCGGCATCAACTGTTGCTTCGGTAGAAAGCATTTTGGAGTCATCAGACCAGAGACTCTCATACAGCAGCAGCATCAGTTAAAGAAAGAAATAACCCAATGAAACTGAGATGCGTCAGTTACAGGCTTACAGCGTTGCTAATGCACTGCAAACGAGATGCTCGATCCGTTCTAAACACCATCATTAGGTAGTAGGCTATAGGGATGAAGCCCCCTAGTTGGAACATCAACGAAAACAGAGCACACATGATGGGACAGAGTGCAAGAGGAGAGCGAGCTTTGACTGCAAACTCGAAATCCTAGCCAGCGCGCATCACAAGATCCAGTCCAATGGTCGAGCCATGTTGGTGGGCATGTCCTCGTGCCAGGCATAGGCACGAACACGGGCGCCGGCCGCAGGAGGCTGCGCCAACAAGGCAATCTTGGCGCAGAGCAGGAGGAGCCGGTGGCGACGCAGCCAGCTGCGGAGAGATGCGATGCGGGGCGGGTATGCGGGATTACGTGGGTTGAGCGGTTTACCTGCATTAGCCCGCTTGTGTTATGTGGGTTTGTTTGCATGTTAGTGGGAGTTGGCGGCACAAGTTGACCCAGCGGGCCGGCGGCTTGGCCCGCGCCGCTTGCATCCCTAGTGGAGAGGAGGCGGGAGGCACGCAAACAGGTGCCGTCGTGCCCAGGAGCGTGACCGTGATTTTATTTTTCCCGGGAATACACAAGAGAGGTGCGTATCTTTGCATTAAGAAGATGAAAAATAATAATTTGTTACAATGCAGGTCATCTGGTCACACGCACACAGATCATTACACCTTGAATGACTTATACAGCAAACTAAACAACCAGGGGTAAATTGTTACAGAGCGCTAAAGAGGAAGCTCTGCCACTGTCCTCGAAGATGGCGGCCACCCCAGGGCTGCCATCCACTTGGCTCAAGCACGCCCCAGAGCTCGCCTTCCATCCAAATGTTGTGTCGTTGAGCGCCCTGTTCGTTTGGCTTATCAGCCACCAGCCAACATTACTTTAATTTTCTCTTAACAAATCAGGCACCAGCAACCAGCCAACAGTACTTTTCTATCAGAAAAATCAGCACCAGCCATCAGCCACCCGCCAATCGAACAGGCTGGAGGCTTCGTGGCGGCGAACCATCGAATGCCACGACGTTCCCTTCCTTCCTGATTGTTCATAGGATCAGCACGACTGTAGAGCCGATGCCACACTGCTTGAGCTCGTCATGGTTCTTGCGCAGCAGCAGCCACCAATAGAGTAGCCCCGCTTGCTGGATTGGCAAGTTGATCTGCTTGGTGAGGCTGCATCCAATGACCAAGTGATCTACACTCTCTGGTTCCTGATCGCACAAACAACAGTTGGCGATGGTGTCCTGCAGGCCGTGACGGTGGCGTTGTCCGCCATCCAGACGCGTTGTCCGGCAGCGAGCCAAGTGAAAAATTTGACCTTGAGAGACGCCCATGCCAGACGAGCCGGTCGCCTGAAAAACGGCAGGAGCCCTCAAAGAACAATCGTAACTATGATATGGAGCTAGTATCATAAATTCATAACATGATTAGGTGGGCCTTTTGAGTTTCGAGGCTAGAACACATGACTTCTATCTAGCTTCCGGAAGTCCATATGTTATATGGCTTTAGGTGTTCAAGATTCGTCCAATCAATAATACTCCTTAGATCTGCACTCTAACCCTAGATCATCTTGTGCTTCCTGCCACCGCCACCCTCTACCCGCGCGCCGCCGCCTTCTCATGTGTCGCTGAGCTCCGGCCACACGGCGCCCTTCGTGCGCCGCCGCCCCTCCGCGTGCCAGCTGCGAGCTCTGGCAATGCGTAGCTCTCTGCGCATCGTTACCCCCTCCCTGTGCGTCGTCGCCCCTCCGTGCGCTCGCACCGAGCTCCGGGAGCGTGCGCGGCGGCCCCACGCATTGGTTGTGAGCTCCGACAGCCGCGAGTGCTGCTGGTTGTGCGCACTAGGGCTCCGGTGGCTACGGCCGCAAGCTCGGCCTGTACCCATTTCCTAGAGAAGAAGATGATGAAAAAAGTTGAATTCTTTATTGTCGAAATGTCGAATCTTGTTTGATCTAGTGACTAATGTCGAATCTTGTTTGCTCAAATGTTGAAATAGATGGTGAAAAATATTGAATGTTGTAAAAAAATGTTGAATGTTATCAAGTGTTTCTAAGGGGGTGTTTGGGACTGCTCTGCTCCCGTTTTTCCAGCTCCGCTCCACGAACTCCACCATGGAGCAGCTCCACCGTGGAGTTCGTGGAGCAGGTGCTACTCCATAAAAAACGTGGAGTTGGTGGAGTACCCCTTGAGGTACTCCAAGAAAAACGTGGAGTTGGCCTCCAGCTCCACGTTTTTCTTGGAGCGGAGTTCGTGGAGCTAGATGTGTTTGGCACCGTGGAGCTGGAGCGGAGCTGGAAAAACGGGAGCAGAGCAGTCCCAAACACCCCCTAAATGTTGAAAGCAAATTTTCAAAATGTTGAATTTAGTTGGGCCTATTAGTTGAGCCTAATGAGCTTTAAAGTCAAGTTGTTAACCAACACATAGAAGCTATATAAAACCCCCTTAGAATACATGAATTCTACCTAGCTTCGTGAACCCATATGTTATATGGCTTCTAGTGTTCAAGATTCGTGCAATCAATAATACTCTTAGATCTGCACTTTAACCTTTGATCATCTTCTGCTTGCTGCCACCACCACCCTCTACCCACGCACAATCGCCTTCTCATGTGTCGCTGCCCCTTCACATGCCTCCACTGAGCTCCGGCCACGTGGCGCCCTTCGTGCAACACCGCCCTCCGCGTGCCGACTGCGAGCTCTGGCAGTGCGTCGCTCTCTGCGTGTCGTCGCCCCCTCCCTATGCGTCGTCACCCCTACGTGCACTGCCATCGAGCTCCGGGAGTGTTCGCGGCGCACACATCAGTTGCGAGCTGCGGCAGCCGCGAGCGCCGCTGGTTGCGCACACTAGGGCTCTAGTGGCCCCGATCGCGAGCTCAGCCGGCACCCATTTCCCAGGGAAGAAGATGATGAAAAAAGTTGAATTCTTCGTTGTCCAAATGTCGAATCTTGTTTGATTCGACTAATGTTGAATCTTGTTTGCTCAAATGTTGAAATAGATGGTGAAAAATGTTGAATGATGTAAAAAATGTTGAATCAAGTGTTTCTAAATGTTGAAAGCAAATTTTCAAAATGTTGAATTTAGTTGGGCCTATTAGTTGAGCCTAATGAGCTTTAAAGTCAAGTTGTTAACCAACACATAGAAGCTATATAAAACCCCCTTAGAATACATTAATTCTATCTAGCTTTCGGAAGTCCATATGTTATATGGCTTCCAGTGTTTAAGATTCGTGCAATCAATAATACTCCTTAGATCTGCACTCTAACCCTAGATCATCTTCTTCTGCTTGCTGCCGCCACCACCCTCTACCCACACACCGTCGCCGATAAATAAAGTATGTGATCCAAAGTAAACTATTATGACACACATTTTTTTAGATAATGGAATTAACATTCCGGCCTCTGTGGCAACACGCAACCTACTCCGCGTGACCACACACAACCAAACTTATTACAAAAACTAAGAATAAAAACTTTAGTACATGATGATATATGTACTAAAGATCTATTACATCCAAAAAAGAAATGAGTTCACTACTCAAGATAGTACTAAAGATATCGATGTCGCATCATGACGGTCTTCAAATCAACCACCACGCCTTGAACAACGTGTACCAAAATGAACTTGAAAGAAACTCATTGGATGTAGACAGCCCCCACTGCAGGTGGCAAATCGGCCCACGCTTGAAATCGTTTTTCCTCACCATTGCCCCTCTACCTTGTTGTTTCGATCCACCGATCTAAGCATTCTCGGGTCGTCGAGGTGCATCGCGACGCCAAATATTGTCGCCAATGTTTACATCGAGCGAATGAGAGGCCGTTGCTCAATGTTAGAATGTGTGAGGAACGACTCGTTGTGGAGGCGAAGACGGGTAGTCGCCACTGGATCTGCGACCCCATCCTCTCCTTCTTGACCTCTTCCTTGGGCAACCCAGCCTTCAGGAAGAGACATGACGCGTTGCAAGCTTTTGCACGATGATCTTGCATGCTATGGCAACACATCTGCGGCAGCCAAGGGAGGCGACGAAATGCAGCCCCCCCGGATCTGGTATCCCACACGGTCATGCCCAGCCACCGCACGTCATCCACAGGGCCCCCTGCCAGCCATCTCCATGGGTGTCGTCCTCTGTAGAATGGAGGACGTGCACCGCCGCTCCAGCCATGAGAAAGCCGGATCCGGAGAGGACGTGGTGGGTGTTGGTGGCGGACATTTGATCGTGGCGGAGGCCAGGTGAGGCAGCAACGTGGGAGATCGCAGGCCAGATCGATGCTCACGACATTGGGATCGTGATGGGAGGGACGGTGAGTTCATCGGGGTGCCGCACCGAGTGACGTCCGCGGCCAAGGCTGCGCGGCCGGCGACTGGAGGCCATGGATCCGACCTCTAAGCCGCCAGGTCGGTGAGAGGAGCAGGGCGGCCGGCCAAAGAACGCCACGACGCAGCCACACGTAGGATGTGGGCATCCGCCTCGTCCTCGCCGGCAACGGCCACCAAGGCCGCAGATCTGGCCGACCGCCGGAAAAGCCCCTCCGCCACCGAGGCACGCTGTCGGAGCGGAATGTAGTCCCGACACTAACTAGTAATGAGTGATGAGATCTGCCTCTCGATGGGCTGGTGCTAGCAACTAATGACACTGGGTTTATCCTGGTTCTGGCCGGGGCCGTACGTCCAGCAGCGGTGTGCTCGGGGCACTGTATTGCTTTGCACCGTGGTGCTCGTAGAGGGGGGCTACAAGCGTGGCGAGAGAGGAGGCCTGGCCTCCAAGTCCTAGAGGTATTGATTGAGGCAAGTGCCAATATCGTGGTGAAGGCGGAGAGTGCGTGGGTGATTGTGACAACCCGCCCAGGAAAGTACCGTACTATCGCCTAAGACCGATCCACTTTGGTCATTAAGCAATAATAAAGTACCATCCTGTCGTAAGTCGCCGGGTTAACGCCCGGTAAATCACTTGAATAGCACAAGGATCGGATATATGCATTAAAACTCACTCTAAGGTGAGTCCAGAGATACAACAACATTAACATCCAAATTTGCACCCCGAAGGGTTTAATTATTACAAACCATAGTTTTTGACATGACGAAATAGTTCAGAGTTTTGAAAAGCAGCGGAAATTTAACTAGCGGCAGCAAAGTCACCACGGGAGGCCATCCATGATGCTTCAGTAGTCGTCCTCCACCCACTCCAGCTCCCAGCCGGGCTGGATCTCACCGGGCCACACATCACTGAAGGCATTACCTGGATCAACACATTATAGCAAGGCTGAGTATACTAATACTCAGCAAGACTTACCCGTCGGTGATATCTACTTCACCAAATCTAGACCATGAAAGGCTTTTGGCTACTGGGTTGCTTTTGCTAAAAAGTAACAAAAAGTAGGTCCTTACTTTCAAGATTTTAGCACCAATTTCTAGTGGTTTAATCTTTACTACATTAGCCAACTAGTACAAACAATGTTGTACAATACAATTAATCAAACATCATCTTCATCAACTTCCATCATTAGGGACCACATGACTAGTGGAGTAAGTAGTCTCGGGTAACGGTGAGAGGCCGACAATCGATTGATTAAAAACCTTGCAAGGGAGACCCAAACACACGGTCGGCTGCCCCCGCGAGGACAACTCCCCAGACCGTCCCCATAAATCCTCGGGTTGGGATCGAATCTTACAGTCTTTGGTGCAGGCTATCCGGCATACCCCGCGAGATACCCGGAGTCACCGTACACCACCAGTAGCTAGCCGTGAGAGTGAATCCCAAGAGTAGTAATAGTAGGATCCCTCGCCGCCTCATTATGGTACTAGGCTTACCGGTCCCATACCCGGCATATGCTTGGTACGTTCAAAGACTCAACCCACATAACCACTGGACCGGAGCCCAGATCCCATGCTCTTACCACGTGAGCAATCCGTTTAAGGATATAGTATGATTCCTATCTAGGAACCTATTCTCGCGAGTGAGGTCATCACCCGACTTGTAACGGTCCTATAGCTTAGCAGCTATCGACCTATCATACTAGTAGGGACCAAAGGTACCTATGGATCATGCATCTAGGGTTTCATTCAACTCCTGTACGTAAATGCACAATCATTCATAGATAATTGAATAAAGAACTTTAAAACTCGGGTTAGATGCACCGGAGCTTGCCTTCGTCGGCTATGTTAGCTTGGGCACCCTCGGTGTCGAGTACGTCCACGTACTGCAGAGAACCTTCCGCTCCGCCTTCCTCGGTTTCCGGGACCAGGGAGTAATCTCCGTCCGGAAGATCTACACGGAATGCAGTGCACTTTAGGTGATGTGATAGTTTGTTGTCTTACCCAACTCTAGTTGGTCATATTCACCTTAACAAGCATCTATCTAAGGTTTCTATTTGAGGAAGTCATTGGTTGTACATGGGTTACTCTTGTATTCCTCATTTGAATAAGGTTTTTATTGAGCTCATCATTTCATGTGAAAGCTTCATTTTATTTTATCTTTACCCACATGGTGCAATTAATAATTATATTCATGAATTAATTCCTTATTAGTGCTGGTAATTAAATTTCTTTTATTTATATTAAATAATGCCTTCAAAAAGGAAAAAGATTTAATTAAGGATTTTCTTTATTAATTTCCCTTTAATATAAAAAGGACATTTAAGCCATTTATTAAACAATTAAATTACCAAAAATTACATGAGTGTTTCTTAGGCCTACTAGCACCTATCCTGGTCCATTGGACCCACATGTAAGTGTTGGATGCTAGGAAATTAAATATTATGGAAAATAACAAAGGTTATCTAGTGATTCAATTTAATTGCATATAAAAATAATTAAGCATCAAAATGATCCAAACTTTCTTGTGCATATTCTCTGGTCCTAAACAAGTCTAAAAAGCTAGCATGTTCACATGGAACCTCTACTGAACTTGGTTTATTAATTTACAAAGGAAAACATGCATTAAACAAGAATAATTATTTCTGTCAATCCTAAATTCATGATTAATTCACAAGGGGTGCCTTTTGACATCACAAGACAGTGTGCACAAGTTGGGCTCAAGAACATTAATATATTTAACATGAAAAATCATCTATGAAGTTCTGACAGAGATAGAAAAACATTTTTATAAAAAGATTTACATGATAACTTTGTGCAATTTTTGGCATGGGAGCTAGTCATATCCTAACTCACAACATATCAAAAGCTCAGCTACAGAGAAGCTTTACATTTCAAGTTATGACAGATTCAAGCATAACACATTTGAAATTTTTCTGCCAAAACTATTTTGAATTTAGCCACAAGTGTACATTAAGTAGGTGGGGTTTAACATCCTGAGACCTACAAAATTGGTTTGAGAATTTTTGGAATTTTCTGTAAATTTCTAGGAATTTTCTAAGACCTTGGACTAAACTGTAAGAAAAGTTAGATAGGCTTTTCACAGACTAGTCCTGCCTTTTTACTCAAAACACCCTAACAAGAGATGGATCTCTGCAATTGGGTCCCTGGCCGGTCGGCGGCACGGGCAAGGCCAAATTCCGGCGAGCCGGCGGCGATCCCGGCCGGGCAAGGGGCTGTGGAGGACCACATGCTCACCTAGGAGGGATGGGTAGGCGCGGTTGGGGCGGAGAGAGCCTGCACGGCGGCGCTCGACGGCGGCCGGCGAGCACGGCCGCGGCGGCTCGGGTTCCGGCGAGGAGAGCGCGGGCTTGGACAACACGCGACCCCGGGAGTTGTAGTAGGGGCTAGGGAAGCTCGTGGGGCGGTTGGCCGGTGGGGAGAGCGAGCGGCGATGGCGCACGGCGGTGACCGGCGGCGGCGCTCGCGGCGGCTCGGTGTGCCGCGGTGTGGAGGCCAAATCGATGCAAACGAGCGCGCTTGTGAGCTTGCACGGGTGCTAAGGAAGCGAGCTAAGGGCTTGGACGGCGGCGAGCGCGAGCCGGGGCTCGCGCACCGGCGGCGGCGACGATGGCGCCGGCAATGGCGCGGGCGGCTCGGTGCGGCGCGCGGGGAGAGGCGAGAGGGCCTTTATACCCGGCTCGGGCGGCGCGCGTGGGTGACGCGCGGGTGACGGCGGAGATGCCGGCCGTGCTACGGCGGCTTGAGGGCGCGCGCGCACGGCGGCGACGCCGCCGTCGGACCGCCGGTCCGTGGCGCGCGTGCGCACGGCGCGCGCGTGCCTCGGGGCACCTCGGGACGGCGCGATCTAGGGGCGCGGGGCATCGGGACGGAGCACCGGCGCATGCATCGAGACCATGGGCGGCGCGGGCACGGACGCCGGGGCAAGGCCGGCGGCGGGCGGCGGCGGCGGCGCACGGGCGCGTGCGACGTCGCGGCGCGACGCGCTCTGGGTCTAACAGTGACACTGGTGCTATGTTTGAGCCACTGTTTCTCCAAAATTTTGAATACAACTCGTCCAAGCAATGAATACCAAAGTTGTAGATCTAAGTACCAGCTACAACTTTCACAAAGGCTGTATAGGGTTTAACTCTCTAGATTTGAATCTGTGGGAGTGCCAACTTTGAATGTCAGCCTGTGCTTGCCAACAGTAAACTCTGGCTTGCAAGGGTTTTTCACAATTTTCCCCTCCAAATCTGCAATGCCACTCTACATGAAAGTTGTGTCCCTCAACAAGACCTACAACTTTCCCAAAGGTAGAATTTTAAGTGTTTAGGTGAATTTTGGAGAACGCGGCGAAAATTCCGGCAGACACCTGTGGACACTGGATGGCAAGGGGGTTTGACCCACCCTTTGACCATGGGTTGGCCCCACAAGTGTTTTAAACATTCACTAGGGTCACTAGGGGTGTGTTAAGGGGTTTTCATGGGTGAGGGCCCAGGTTGACCTAGGGTTGACCATTTGACCGGCTAATCATGTCATTAGCGTTAATGACGGTAATTAAAAACCTGAGGCGTCACAGCCTACCCCCCTAAAAGGGAATCTCGTCCCGAGATTCGACTTGACAACGAAGCGGTGGGAAAAAGACTCACTGTTTCGGGATTGGAGGAAGCCCGGATACTTGGTGTTAAGATAATCCTCCGTCTCCCATGTGGCTTCTTCTTCCGTGTGATGGCTCCATTGGATCTTGTACATTCGCACGGTTTGCCTCCGGGTCCTTCGCTCTTTTTGATCCAGTACCTTTAAGGGATGCTCGACGAGCGAGAAATCCGGCTCGATCCAAGCATTAGCTTCTGTGATGATCTCGTTCTCCGGAACAGGCATTCCCTTCTTCAACTGAGTTACATGGAACACATTGTGAACCGCGGAAAACCGTTCTGGCAATTGGATACGGTAGGCCACGGGTCCACATACTTCTATTACTTCGTAGGGTCCAATGTAGCGCGGGGCTAACTTTCCTTTGACTCCGAACCTTTGCACACCTTTGGTGGGGGATACCTTCAAATATACATGATCTCCCACTTCAAAGTGTCGAGGTGCGGTTCCCTTATCATGGTAACTCTTTTGTCTCATCTGGGCCATCTTCAAATTTTCTCTTATCACTTGTACCTTCTCTTCGGCCTCTTTAACTAACTCTGGTCCAAAGAGTGTTCTTTCTCCGGCCTCTGACCAATTCAGTGGGGTGCGGCATCTGCGTCCGTATAAAGCATCGAACGGTGCCATTTTCAAGCTGGCCTGATAGCTGTTATTGTAGGAGAACTCTGCTAAGGACAAGCACTTGTCCCAACTCTTGTCAAAGTGCAAGATGCTCGCCCTCAACATGTCCTCTAGAATCTGGTTTATCCTCTCCGTCTGACCATCGGTCTGTGGGTGATAACTGGAACTACGGAGTAGCTGAGTTCCCAAACACTCATGCAACTGCTCCCAAAAACGGGCCACAAACTGAGTCCCTCTATCAGAGATTATAGTCTTTGGGATTCCATGTAGACGAACTATGTGGTCCACGTACAACTCTGCATACTGTTGCACGGAGTAAGTGGTGTGCACGGCAATGAAGTGAGCAGTCTTGGTGAGTCTATCCACGATTACCCAAATGGAATCTTTCTTCCTAGGGGTCAGGGGTAAACCCACAATAAAATCCATACCAATGTCATCCCATTTCCACATGGGTATCGACAGGGGTTGGAGTACTCCTGCCGATTTCAAATGACTTGCTTTCATCCGGTGGCAAGTATCGCACTCGGCTACATACTTGGCTACATCCACCTTCATATTAGACCACCAAAAGTTCTGCTTTAGATCTTGGTACATCTTGGTACTACCGGGGTCAATAGAGAACTTGGATTGGTGAGCTTCATCTGGAATGATCTTCTTGATTTCTGGGTCAACGGGGATCACTAGGCGTTTTCCAAACCAGACCACCTCTTGGGGATCCTTCTGGAAACAAGTGTACTTCGGGTCTCCTTCCACTAGTTTCTGCCTGATGTTTTGGATATTCGCATCATTGCGCTGGGCAGTGACAATCCTGTCATAAATGCTTGACTCTGCCGTCAAGGCATAAAGAATTCCCTGCGGTACCACTTCTAGACTGAGCTTTCTCATTTCTTCACACAGGGGTTCACTGACTGGCACCAACTCTAGGTGGTTGCAATGGTCCTTGCGGCTAAGAGCATCCGCAACAACATTTGCTTTGCCAGGATGATAGTGCACTTCTAGATCATAATCCTTGATCAACTCAAGCCATCTTCTGTGCCTCATATTCAATTCTGACTGGGTGAAGATATATTTGAGGCTCTTGTGATCAGTGAAGATATTGCAATGATTGCCCATTAGATAATGTCTCCATATCTTGAGGGCATGAACAACGGCAGCTAACTCAAGATCATGGGTAGGATAGTTGAGTTCATGGGGTCGAAGGGCTCGCGAAGCATAGGCAATGACTCGGCCTTCTTGCATAAGGACACAACCAAGACCGGTGCCTGATGCGTCACAGAAGACTTCAAACGGCTTGGAGTTATCGGCCGAGCTAGCACCGGGGCTGAAGTTAGATGTTGCCCCGAGGGTGTGAAAAGCTTTCTCACATGCTTCACTCCACACGAATTTCACTCCCTTCTTGAGTAATTCGGTCATGGGTTTTGCGATTCTAGAAAAGTCAGGAATGAATCGACGGTAATATCCCGCCAATCCTAGGAAACCGCGGATTTGATGTACAGATTTGGGTGGTTTCCAATCCATTACCTCCTGAACTTTGCTAGGATCTACAGAGATACCATCGTGGGAAATGGTGTGCCCCAAGAATTTGACACTTTTCAACCAGAATTCGCATTTGGAGAATTTAGCATAAAGCTGATGATCTCGCAAACGCTGAAGGACAACTCGGAGATGGTTGGCGTGTTCTCCCTCGCTCTTAGAATAGATGAGGATATCATCGATGAAAACTACGACAAATTTGTCGAGTTCCGTCATGAATACGGAGTTCATGAGGTACATGAAGTAGGCAGGTGCGTTAGTGAGTCCGAAGGACATGACCAAAAACTCGTAAAGACCATAACGAGTGGAAAAAGCGGTTTTAGGAATGTCGCATGGTCGAATCTTGATTTGGTGGTAGCCAGAACGAAGGTCGATCTTAGAGAAGACTTTGGCACCAGCCAATTGATCAAACAGTACATCGATTTGAGGGAGTGGGTATTTGTTTTTGATGGTGACTGCATTGAGTGGACGGTAATCTACACACATTCTCAAGCTACCATCTTTCTTTTTAACAAAGAGAGCAGGGCAACCCCAAGGAGAAGAGCTCGGGCGAATGTAACCCTTATCTAGCAATTCTTGGAGTTGGGTTTTTAGCTCGGCTAACTCTTTGGGTGGCATGCGATAAGGTCTTTTGGAAATGGGTGCGGTACCGGGTTGGAGTTCGATCACAAACTCGACATCTCTGTCTGGTGGCATACCAGGCAACTCGTCAGGAAATACATCCGGGTACTCACACACTACTGGAATCTCATCAAGGGAGGAGATAATGGTCGCATAGGCACAAGAGTCGGTACCGTCCCGGAAAGGTAGGTACAACGTAGTGTGCCCGACAGTAGGAGAGTGGATCTCTACGACCCTATCTGATATATCTACAACCACCTTATGTTGATTCATCCATTCCATATCCAAAATAACATCCATGCTTCCTAATTTGATGACTATCAGATTAGATTGAATGACCCGACTTCCTAGTCTTAGGGGAACTCCAAAAATCACTAACTGAGACGTGATGTTTCCACCGGGTGTGGTAATTTTATAAGTAGATTTGGTTGGTACTCCTCTTAGACCCAATTTGTCTAGTAGACTCTCATTTATGAAACTATGGGTGGCTCCCGAATCAAATAAGACCTTGACAGGAGTGTTATTGATAGAGAATGTACCCGTGAGTACTGGAGCTCCTGCGGGAATGTCACTCATGGTAGTGAAGTTCAGCTTGCCCTGGCGCACTTGCACTATCGGCTTCTTGGCCGGAGTGGCGAGAGCTTGTTTCCCGTACTGCGGTTTCGCGGGTTTGGCTTGATCTCGCCGGGCTTGGGACACTCATTAATGTAGTGCCCTGGCCGGCCACAGTTGTAGCAACGGCGATCACCAACATCACGAGGGGGTGCATTAGGCTTCGGAGCCTCGCTGTCGGGCACGGCGGAACCGGAAGTTCCCGGCAGTTTGCCCCGGAAGGGCTTCATCGTCCGGCCGTCCGTTGAAGATTGCTGGGACAGGCCTGGAGCTTCCTTCTTCACAAAACGAAACTTCTTGTTTGTTCCGCTGCCTGGGGTGAAACCGGACATTCTCTTGTTGTCCCCCTGGGCTTTCTTCATAGCATCTTCTTGCGAGATAGCTTTATTCACGAGCTCATGGAAGTTCGCGGGCTCGAGCAGGTTTAGGCACTCATACAACTTGCCATCAAGCCCGTCGCGGAACCTCTCCATCTTCTTGGCATCAGTATCCACATGATGCCCACTGTACTGGCATAAGCTATTGAATTTCTGAGCATAGTGGTACACGGAGTCAGATCCTTGACGAAGGGCTAGCAGCTCCCTCATCTTCCGGTCCATCAGACCCTTGGGAATGTGATGGCTCTTGAAAGCTTGCTTGAATTCTTCCCAAGTCACGGCGTGGTTTCGCTGCATGGACTTGAAATGGTCTCACCACATCAAAGCTTCCCCCCGCAGTTGTAGGGCTGCGAAGTTCGCTTTGTTCTCCTCAGAGCAAGGCATCACAAAGGCAGAGAATTTCGCCTCTATGGCCTTGACCCAAGCCTCAGCTTCCAGAGGGTCCTCTGCTTTCGCGAAAGTTGGCGGCTTCATGGCGATGAACTGGGCATACATGGTGACCTGGTTAGGTCCCTCGTGGTTGGCCCCATGTGGCGGCCCTCGGTTCATCCGCCGGGCGATCCGTCGTTGTGTCCGCAGGATCCGGCGCAAAGACACCTCGGTTTGGGTGGCCATGAAAGCCTCCGTCGGGTTCATGGGCGGGCGGGGGTGGCGGCAAGTCACCACTACCACTCGCTCCAAAACCGTTGGGAGAGCTGCGCGTGGTTCCCACCATCTGAAAAGTGAGCGTTATTAGTGAGATAACCGAAAGCTTACTTCCAAATGATGACAAGCACGATCATGCATTATCATATCTCATTAGTAAGTAAATAATGAGGATAGCAACAGGCACAACATTCTATAGCCACCAAGATTCATAGAATCGTTTCTCTTAATCTGGTTAGGACGGTGATTGCTCAATTGCGCGGCTCCTAATCACTTCCGAACGATCATCGTTATCCCGAACACCAAGGAAGGTGGTATACGAACGAGCACTTATTTTCTAGCAACGAGTGATGTCCGTAAAGATGCTTTGTTTTACCAACGTTCTTAGGAGAAAAACAATGTAACCATTGACGAACGTGATCCTTCGCAACGAGTTATCCAAGGATATGGCATTCAGCACAAGGAAAAATTCAAATTGAACAACCACGAAATTTACTTGAAGCATACAAGCTTGAGTATTCTTATTACAACATGACAGAACATGGTTCGAAGTCATTACAACTCGATTTGAAACATCAACACACAAACACACGATGCAATAGTGGCTTGGCACGAAGACGTGCTGTTAAGCCAACTACTCCAACATCTTGAAGACGACTCGATATGATCGACATCCTTCTGCTCCCTGCTGTCGGCAACCTAGTTGCCCACTGAAGCACCACTGTACGAAGGCGAAGCTGGGGGAGTCGGTAGCGGTGGTCCCCGCTCGGCTCGTCCGATCCGGACCGGACACGGCCCGCTCGCTCCTCCGGTGTGCTCGTACCGGGGGGCGATGGGCCGTAAGGCCACTATAGCCCGCAAGGCCGCCACCCGTACCTCGGCCTCCCCCGCACCCGCTGCCGCATATCGCAATATTCGCGAGCGAGGTCGGCCTCTCTATCTCGTGTGTGTCGGCATCCTCCTCTAGTGCATTGTTCTCCGCCTCTAGGTCCACGATCCTCGGAGGCGGTCACCTCTCTCAAGCTCCAACCGGAACCTCCTAGCGCGCGGCCTATCGTTCTCCCGCCGTACCGGGTAAGCGTGAAGTTCAGCCGCCGGTGTGCCGCCGAAAGCTGCTCCCAATCGCGCCTAGATGCCTCCAAGCGCTGTGCAATAATCGCTGCGGTGTTAAAACGCAGCCCCTGGAGTGTGAAAACCACGTTCAGACAACGGGCAAGTGTCTGAGTAACATCCAACGGCTCTGCTAGGGTCAGTAACTCCCGTAGATGGTCCATACGGTCCAACCAGGATGGGTCGTGAGAACTCACAGCCGGAAACAGTCCAAACGGGGAAAGAGCTACCACAGTAGGGTTGTGGTCACAAAAGTCTGTCAGCACTCTTAGGGCGGCTGACTCCACGGACTCGTGCGTGATAAATCCCCAGTAAATAAAACTCAGGTCAAACCAGTCGGCGTGGTCGGGGTGCGGCAGCACAGTAACGATCACCCTGCAGCGGGGAACACCAAAGCGCTCAAACTCCTTCACCTCGTACGTCGGCGGGGTAAGGTAGCCTGCGGCACTGAGTGCTTCCCACGCCAAGCGCGGAAAACCCTCCCAGTGCAACCCGTTGGTACGGATCGTACCGTCAGCGTCGAACTGGTGGAACACAGGGAAATCCATCTGTACACAAAGGTAACCCATGTCAGATCTCAAAAGAGAACGACATGACAAATGGTGAAGTTCTGGCAGTTGTGGATAGCATTCATAACTAAAAAAATCCAGAAGCCTCAAAAATTTTCCCGAGTTTTAAAATTTAACCTTTTAACACTTTTAATTAAGCTTTTAAGGTTAAGCAACGATCAAGGAAACAAGATGAGGGGTCCTTAACTTGGATGTGCCTAAGGGAAAAGTGAACCAACCCAACGAACTAAGATTGAGATTTGCTTATTACAAGACAACTAGTTGAGGAGCAATTATTTTTAACAATTTGGTTTAATTAACCTATCATAAGGTAAACAACTTTTTCACAAAATTTCGGCAGCAAGACGGCTAGGTATGAGAGGTACTCTAGTTTATAAAAAGCACACACTAGCATAATCTTCCTTAGAGAACATATGGAATTCAATTTCTGGGTCCATTTTAGTTGTTTTGATTTTAACATGCATGCAAGACGTCCTACTCGACCTCACATGGCAATCAAGCCAAAAACCGAAGTTAGTGCCGGTGGCAAGGCTTATATTCGTCTCTCCCTATAATATCTAGTCGAGAGCTATACGGTACTCGCTTAACCACTAACGAAGCACTGTTATGTACCTGCAGAAAACGAACCTTCCGTGCCAGCACGTCACGAAAGCGTCCACATACATTACCGTTCACTATAGAAACGGTATCCATGCGTTAAGCCGCTGCATGGACAGCGTCCAACCTCGGACACCCTTTGTTTGAATGGAGTGTATCCTTGCCTCGCACGAGCGACATGCGGAATGCACACGTATGAAACACGTGGCGACACACAACTCATAAACAGACGCGAAGATGGGATCTGTGGAATGGATCACTCCATCGACCCTCGCAATTCCCGTGATGCGGAACAGCACACGTATAAAACACGTGGCTCCTAGTTTGGTTGTGCATGAAAGTAAGTCTGACATAAAGTAATGTGCTGGAAGTTAGCAAAATAAACCATAAGTTATTTAAGCCACCTGAAAGAACCCAAAATTCCCTCCAGGGCCTCTCGGTCTAGTTTATCCTTAGCGGACCAACGTATTTTTGGAAAATCAGAAAATCTTGGCATATTTTATTCAAAAATCAGTGATTAAGGTTTATTAATTAATCTCTGGTGCATATAAGCTCCGATGCCAATCGTGACAACCCGCCCAGGAAAGTACCGTACTATCGCCTAAGACCGATCCACTTTGGTCATTAAGCAATAATAAAGTACCATCCTGTCGTAAGTCGCCGGGTTAACGCCCGGTAAATCACTTGAATAGCACAAGGATCGGATATATGCATTAAAACTCACTCGAAGGCGAGTCCAGAGATACAACAACATTAACATCCAAATTTGCACCCCGAAGGGTTTAATTATTACAAACCATAGTTTTTGACATGACGAAATAGTTCAGAGTTTTGAAAAGCAGCGGAAATTTAACTAGCGGCAGCAAAGTCACCACGGGAGGCCATCCATGATGCTTCGGTAGTCGTCCTCCACCCACTCCGCCTCCCGGCCGGCGGGATCTCACCGGGCCACACATCACTGAAGGCATTACCTGGATCAACACATTATAGCAAGGCTGAGTATACTAATACTCAGCAAGACTTACCCGTCGGTGATATCTACTTCACCAAATCTAGACCATGAAAGGCTTTTGGCTACTGGGTTGCTTTTGCTAAAAAGTAACAAAAAGTAGGTCCTTACTTTCAAGATTTTAGCACCAATTTCTAGTGGTTTAATCTTTACTACATTAGCCAACTAGTACAAACAATGTTGTACAATACAATTAATCAAACATCATCTTCATCAACTTCCATCATTAGGGATCACATGACTAGTGGAGTAAGTAGTCTCGGGTAACGGTGAGAGGCCGACAATCGATTGATTAAAAACCTTGCAAGGGAGACCCAAACACACGGTCGGCTGCCCCCGCGAGGACAACTCCCCGCACCGTCCCCATAAATCCTCGGGTTGGGATCGAATCTTACGATCTTTGGTGCGAGCTATCCGCATACCCCGCGAGATACCCGGAGTCACCATACACCACCGGTAGCTAGCCGTGAGAGCGAATCCCAAGAGTAGTAATAGTAGGATCCCTCGCCGCCTCATTATGGTACTAGGCTTACCGGTCCCATACCCGCATATGCTTGGTACGTTCAAAGACTTAACCCACATAACCACCGGACCGGAGCCCGCATCCCATGCTCTTACCACGTGAGCAATCCGTTTAAGGATATAGTATGATTCCTATCTAGGAACCTATTCTCGCGAGTGAGGTCATCACCCGACTTGTAACGGTCCTATAGCTTAGCGGCCTATCGACCTATCATACTAGTAGGGACCAAAGGTACCTATGGATCATGCATCTAGGGTTTCATTCAACTCCTCTACGTAAATGCACAATCATTCATAGATAATTGAATAAAGAACTTTAAAAGCGGGTTAGATGCACCGGAGCTTGCCTTCGTCAGCTATGTTAGCTTGGGCACCCTCGGTGTCGAGTACGTCCACGTACTGCAGAGAACCTTCCGCTCCGCCTTCCTCGGTTTCCGGGACCAGGGAGTAATCTCCGTCCGGAAGATCTACACGGAATGCAGTGCACTTTAGGTGATGTGATAGTTTGTTGTCTTACCCAACTCTAGTTGGTCATATTCACCTTAACAAGCATCTATCTAAGGTTTCTATTTGAGGAAGTCATTGGTTGTACATGGGTTACTCTTGTATTCCTCATTTGAATAAGGTTTTTATTGAGCTCATCATTTCATGTGAAAGCTTCATTTTATTTTATCTTTACCCACATGGTGCAATTAATAATTATATTCATGAATTAATTCCTTATTAGTGCTAGTAATTAAATTTCTTTTATTTATATTAAATAATGCCTTCAAAAAGGAAAAAGATTTAATTAAGGATTTTCTTTATTAATTTCCCTTTAATATAAAAAGGACATTTAAGCCATTTATTAAACAATTAAATTACCAAAAATTACATGAGTGTTTCTTAGGCCTACTAGCACCTATCCTGGTCCATTGGACCCACATGTAAGTGTTGGATGCTAGGAAATTAAATATTATGGAAAATAACAAAGGTTATCTAGTGATTCAATTTAATTGCATATAAAAATAATTAAGCATCAAAATGATCCAAACTTTCTTGTTCATATTCTCTGGTCCTAAACAAGTCTAAAAAGCTAGCATGTTCACATGGAACCTCTACTGAACTTGGTTTATTAATTTACAAAGGAAAACATGCATTAAACAAGAATAATTATTTCTGTCAATCCTAAATTCATGATTAATTCACAAGGGGTGCCTTTTGACATCACAAGACAGTGTGCACAAGTTGGGCTCAAGAACATGAATATATTTAACATGAAAAATCATCTATGCAGTTCTGCCAGAGATAGAAAAACATTTTTATAAAAAGATTTACATGATAACTTTGTGCAATTTTTGGCATGGCGGCTAGTCA
This sequence comes from Cenchrus americanus, assembly GCA_947561735.1. NCBI lineage: Eukaryota > Viridiplantae > Streptophyta > Magnoliopsida > Poales > Poaceae > Cenchrus > Cenchrus americanus. Next base: position 60,185,056 of record OX387241.1, read on the forward strand.
TATCCTAACTCACAACATATCCAAAGATCAGCTACAGAGAAGCTATACATTTCAAGTTATGACAGATTCAAGCATAACACATTTGAAATTTTTATGCCAAAACTATTTTGAATTTAGCCACAAGTGTACATTAAGTAGGTGGGATTTAACATCTTGAGACCTACAAAATTGGTTTGAGAATTTTTGGAATTTTCTGTGAATTTCTAGGAATTTTCTAAGACCTTGGACTAAACTGTAAGAAAAGTTAGATAGGCTTTTCACAGACTAGTCCTGCCTTTTTACTCAAAACACCCTAACAAGAGATGGATCTCTGCAATTGGGTCCCTGGCCGGCCGGCGGCACGGGCAAGGCCAAATTCCGGCGAGCCGGCGGCGATCCCGGCCGGCAAGCGGCCGTGGAGGACCACATGCTCACCTAGGAGGGATGGGTAGGCGCGGTTGGGGCGGAGAGATCCCGCACGGCGGCGCTCGACGGCGGCCGGCGAGCACGGCTGCGGCGGCTCGGGTTCCCGGCCGAGGAGAGCGCGGGCTTGGACAACACGCGACCCCGGGAGTTGTAGTAGGGGCTAGGGAAGCTCGTGGGGCGGTTGGCCAGTGGGGAGAGCGAGCGGCGATGGCGCACGGCGGTGACCGGCGGCGGCGCTCGCGGCGGCTCGGTGTGCTGCGGTGTGGAGGCCAAATCGATGCAAACGAGCGCGCTTGTGAGCTTGCCTGGGTGCTAAGGAAGCGAGCTAAGGGCTTGGACGGCGGCGAGCGCGAGCCGGGGGCTCGGCACCGGCGGCGGCGACGATGGCGGCGGCAATGGCGCGGGCGGCTCGGTGCGGCGCGCGGGGAGAGGCGAGGGCCCTTTATACCCGGCTCGGGCGGCCCGTGGGTGACGCGCGGGTGACGGCGGAGATGCCGGCCGTGCTACGGCGGGTCGAGGCGCGCGCGCACGGCGGCGACGCCGCCGTCGGACCGCCGCGCGCCGTGGCGCGCGCGTGCCTCGGGGCACCTCGGGACGGCGCGATCTAGGGGCGCGGGGCATCGGGACGGAGCACGGCGCATGCATCGAGACCATGGGCGGCGCGGGCACGGACGCCGGGGCAAGGCCGGCGGCGGGCGGCGACGGCGGCGCACTGGCGCGCGCGATGTTGCGGCGCGACGCGCTCTGGGTCTAACAGTGACACTGGTGCTATGTTTGAGCCACTGTTTCTCCAAAATTTTGAATACAACTCGTCCAAGCAATGAATACCAAAGTTGTAGATCTAAGTACCAGCTACAACTTTCACAAAGGCTGTATAGGGTTTAACTCTCTAGATTTGAATCTGTGGGAGTGCCAACTTTGAATGTCAGCCTGTGCTTGCCAACAGTAAACTCTGGCTTGCAAGAGCTTTTTCACAATTTTCCCCTCCAAATCTGCAATACCACTCTACATGAAAGTTGTGTCCCTCAACAAGACCTACAACTTTCCCAAAGGTAGAATTTTAAGTGTTTAGGTGAATTTTGGAGAACGCGGCGAAAATTCCGGCAGACACCTGTGGACACTGGATGGCAAGGGGTTTGACCCACCCTTTGACCATGGGTTGGCCCCACAAGTGTTTTAAACATTCACTAGGGTCACTAGGGGTGTGTTAAGGGGTTTTCATGGGTGAGGGCCCAGGTTGACCTAGGGTTGACCATTTGACCGGCTAATCATGTCATTAGCGTTAATGACGGTAATTAAAAACCTGGGGCGTCACAGTGATGGCTGTCTGTCGTCCCCCTATGGCCGGGGGACTGCCCCTCTTTTTATAGGCCAAGGAGGGAGTAGTTTACATGCGTGCCACACTATTCTCCTACGTGTGGAGGCGTGGCGAGCAGCGCCACGGAGCTGACAGCCGTCCTGACAGTCAGGGCATCGTGGTGCGTCGTGTGCTCGTACAGGAGCAGCTTCGAGGGTGGCGGCGTAGTGGTTGATTGTCCGGCCACCGCCGTGGGCCGGTTCGAGGGTGCCGTCTTACGGGAGGTCCGTACGCGGCATAGTGGCGGTCATGGCGGCGTCTCGTCCCCGTGCGGCCCAACAGCGCCGAGGATGTCGTCACAGTGCCCAGCGTGGCGCGGTAGTGGCGGGGATTGCTGCACAGGGTTGACAGCGATGGGGAAGACTGCTCCCGCCGGCCTGACGTCACGGCGTAACCCTGTGTAATCACGGAAACAGTATTCGAGGGTTCCGCCGGCCCCCCTTCGAGGGCTCGGCGTGTTAGCCGTACAGGAGTAGGCGGTGCAGTGTCACGGGGCTGACATCGGCCTCATCACACAGTGTTACATAGTGGCAGGGATGGCCTTCCCGGGGAGTCGATGGAACAACGTCGGGGCGTGATTCCCAAGCGTGTCAAGGTCGTGGCGTGCGTCCTTTGGTGTCAGAGCATTGAATGCCCGTAAGCGGGGGTAGGAGCGGGGGCGACTTGAGCGCAGGTGCCCTCGAGCGAGGCAGAGCTCGCCCGAGGGGGCGTTTAGCCCTCGAGCGAGGTGGACCTCGCCCGAGGGAGCGTTTAGCCCTCGAGCGAGGCGGACCTCGCCCGAGGGGGCATCCGTCGTGCCACCCTGGCGGGCTGCGGGGGCCACCAGGGTCGTGATCGTGTCGTGCGCGTGTTTCAGGTTCGTGGGTTAGTTCATGTTTTGCGTTTTTTGCGGGTTTTAAGCGGGTTTCCCTTGGTTATTTAGGGGACCCTCATGGTTGTCCCCGCAGTAGCTCCCGAGCATCTGCGGGTCTACCCGTTAGGGTCCCGCAGATGCTAACACTTGCTGATGGGACATTCTTCCCTCCTGGTTGCTAAATGCTGTTCCGTGGGGCCGCGTCAGCGGACCCGCGGGTCTAGCCCCCGAAGCACTGCAGGAGCGTGAGTGCTCCTGTAGGGGTTTTTTTGCGAGACCCTCCGGCGTGCGGGGCGTTTATTTCAACCGGCATCGGCAATGTTCCAGCCGGCCTCGGTGCGCCACACGCACACGTCTGGCGCCATCTGCGTTCGGTGCTCCCTAGTTGGTGTAGCTGTGCGTCGAGCCCCCGAGCCTAGGCCCGTTCGAGGCCATCGGGGCGAGCTCTCCGACTTGTATTTGTACGCTCCCTCGCCGTCGCTCCGCGGGACGGAGGGTGAGGTTTCCGCAACCCCCATCGATCGGGTCGCGGATTGCGGATTCCTCATCGAGCTGTTATCGGGTAATTCAAGTGGACGCCCATGCCCCGTTCGATAAGGGTTGGCTCGTGGTCCGGAGACTCGTCCATGAAAGCGCTTGCGTGGCTTTGCTAGGTGGGGCTCGGTCCCGTTCGCTAGGGACCGAGGGCGCGGAAGCTCTCCCTCGATGGGATCCCCCGACTAGCTGCCCTAGTTGGCTCTTGAATACGACTTGTGGGGCGCCCTCGAGCCGGTGAGCTCGAGGATAGGCTCGAATGCGCGCGCCCTCGTCGTCCCTGACTCTGTCGATCTGGGGCGCCTGTTTTGAACCCGTCGAGGGTCAAGCTCCGAACCCCTGATCAGTAGGCCGCTGCACAGTGGCAGCTGGGCGCTCCCAACTTTTTGCATCTACAAGACTGGAGGGCTTGAAGCCAGACCGGCCCTCAAACCACTGATCAGTAGTCTTTGTAAATCGAGGGCACCCGTGGCTCCTGCTCCCTCTGAGCGGGCTTCGAGACCACAGGTTGGTAATCGTACCCTTCGAGGGTCAGGTCTTTCGAGCCTTGGGCTCGGGCCACTCGAGGGTCGTCCTTACTTGGTAAGGGACTGGGCCATTTAATGCCTACAGTCGCGGCCACAGTCGTGTGTTGCAGGCGCACCTTTTCAGGCGCCGCGGTCGCGCGCGTAGTGGGCGACGTGGGCGGGCGGACGTGACGGCCCGCCGCGGCTATTCGGTTTCCGCGCCGTAATGATCGCGCGTGTGCGTGCGCCTGGCCGCTTCGGTCGTGGTAGGTCCCGCCTGTCAGCGACCGGGCCGTTCGCCTGCAATTAATGTGCGCAGAGCGCGCGATTCGGGGAGCGTGGCTCCGCAGATCTATAAGTACGGGGGGAGGGCGAGGTGAGTTTTGACCTTAGCATTTAGCGCCCGTCGCCTTCGTCTCCCTCGCTTCCGACTCAGAGCAGTGCGCGCGCCCCTTCGCCTTCACCTAGCGCTCACCTCGTCTCCCCGCATTACTTCGCCGACCGCATGGCTCCCCAGTAGTCCATCACCTTGATCGGCCCGTTGCCGTGGCCGCACTCAACGGCGACGAGGTTGGCCCTGAGCGAGCTAGTGAATGCCGGCCGGCTGGCAGTGAACGAGGACGGGCAGCCCCCGGCGTGGATTGACCCGCCGGCGAGGGACCGGGAGCCGAACCCGCCGTTCGGCTACGTCGTCAGCTTCATCCGCTTCCACGAGCACGGCTTTGCGGCGCCGGCGAGCCGCTTCCTGTGAGGGTTGTGCTTCCACTACAGCGTGGAGCTGCACAAATTCACGCCGATCGCAATCTCACAGGCGGCCACGTTCGTCGGCGTGTGCGAGGGGTTCCTGAGGATTCCGGTGAACTGGGATCTCTGGGTTCAACTCTTCCGCGCGGAGCTGCATACACTCACCACGTCGGAGCCGAAGATGCGTCGCGTGGTGCGTGCCGGCGGCGTGACGATCACGCTGCGGGAGACGTGCAGGGAGTTCTACATCCCCTGCACGATGACCTCCAACAACGCCGAGTGGGAGCGGGGGTGGTTCTACCTCCGCAATGACGAGCCCGGCCTTCCGCCCTGGAGTAGCAAGGTTGTGAGGGAGAAGGCCGACTCTTGGTGGCACGGCGTGTCACCCTCGCGCCAGGACCGGCTGGACTCAGCCTTGCAGGCGCTGAAGACTCTGGCGGATGCCGGGCTGGGCGCGGCCTCGGTCCTCGCGAACCTCCACTACCGGCGGATCATCCCTCTCATGGAGAGGCGGCTCCACATCTTCGAGATGCACGAGGAGGCCGACCCAGTGGCGCTGGTGCAATCGCGGCTGCTGCCCGATCTCCTTCCGCAGGACTACACGGCCACGAGGGCGAGGCGCGCCGTCAACCTCAAGGCCGTCAGGAACGACGATGTCGCGCTCTAGTCATTCGTCATGCTCCCCTACGGCCCATTGGTGAGTGGATTCCCGCCCCTCTTCTCTCTATTGATCCGCGGGGCGCCGTCGTGACCCAGAGTTTCACTCTCCCTTTGCAGGTGATGGTTGTGGACGCCGTGTGGTCTGACCCGCCCACGCCCCGAACCCGGGCGCGCGCGCGGCGCAGTGGCGAGAGCAGGAGAGGGCGGCACGCAAGAAAGAGAAGAGGATCCGACGACTGGAGCGCCAGGAGCAGCGAGATGAGGAGTTCCGGCTGCGCGAGCAGCAGGGGCTCTCTCCCCTGGCGACATCGGAAGACTCGTCATCGGGACAGGGGGAGGAGAGCGATGGGGGACGAGCTCTCCCCGAGAGGTGGGAGCCCGCGCCCCCTCGCCAAGAGCCGCGAAGGCGGTAGAGGAGACAGCGCCTAGGGCGGGTGCGGGAGCACCCGCCGCCGGCGGCCCGCAAGAGGGGTGACGCGCGCCGCGGAGGCGCCGGCGTGCGCCGCGGAGGTGACTAGGGGTGCGGCGGTGGATACTCCGGTCGCGGCCACAACGCCCGCCGAGCCCCCGAGGAAGAGGAAGCGGGGCTTCTCCACCCTGAGGTAGGCGATCGCTCCTCCATACGCCGCATCTTCGAGATGAGCGAGAGTTTAATTTTTTCATTTTGACGTTCGCAGGGTGGCGCCCACTGTGCCCCCCTCGCACCTGCCAAGGTGTTGAGGTCGGACGCGACCGTCCCCACAAGGCGGCGCTCAACGAGGGCGTCACGGGCGGCCGAGAGCACGGTGACGGCGGCGAGCGAGGGCCCGTGTAGCGCGCCCGCGGCCGTGGAGTCACAACAGGTGGTGACGGCTACGGAGCCGCCGCAAGCGGCGACGGCCGCGGGGCCACGGCAGGGGCGGCGACGACCGCGGAGTCGCGGCGGGCGGCGACGGCGGCGGAGTCGCGGGCCGGTGGCGACGGTCATAACGGCGACCACGACCATGGCGGTCACCGCGCCGTCGACTTCGGCCGGCGCCCCGCCCCGCCGGCAGCCCTCGAGCGGCGGTGGTGGAGATCCGGTCGACGATGTCCCGCCGCCCGGCCGGGACCGGTGGGGGGAGCCCGGCCGCGTCGGCCCCGAGGCCTCGGGGCGGGGGCGCTCGTGGTGAGGGACGATGGCGGCGCGGCACTCGGGGTGCCCGGCTGACGGCGCCGGGGCCTCGTCGTCGCTCGCTGCTCTCCCAACTTCGGGTGGACCTGTGGCAAGCCTGGAGCGGGAGCGGGAACGCGTTGACGCACCGCCGGCCCATTTAACCGGGGCTCAGGCCGAGCAGGAGCTGTGGGAGGAGCTCCATGATCACGGCGCTTCGCTCAACCGGGTGCTGAATGAGGCGCTGTGGATCCACAGTGGTCCGGCATGGCACGTTTTTCGGGTATGTGGTTGCTCGTCGAACTTTGCGATTCTTCTCCCTTTGTTGCTTTTGCGCCCGTGCTTCTCCTGAGTGGTGCTCATTGGTCTTTGTTCGCTGGCGGTAGGAATTGGAGAACCGCGCCAGGGGAAGGTATGACGCCCTCGACCGGATGAGCTCCGAGCTCCGCCGGCTCCAGGAGCAGCGCTATGCTCTTGACGCCCTCGTCGAGGCCCTGAGGACAGAGGACGGGTGGCTGGCGTATCGGGTGGAAGCCCTGTGGGACTAGCTCCTGGAGCTGGAGGGCCAGCCTACGGAGGGAGCCTCCGCCGTCGAGGCGGTGCACACAACGCTAATGGACCGGACGAGGCGCTGCGGAGGGCGAGGCAGGATCTGGCGGGGGCGCACGCCGTGGCGGCAGAGTGGGAGGCGGAGGTGGTCTCTGTTCGTGCCTAGCTCCAGCAGGACCACGCAGCCCTCGAGGGAGCGCGGGCCTGGCAGAGTCAGGCCGAGGAGAGGGCCAAGGAGGCCGAGGAGCTGAGGGCTAGCCTGGTCGACAAGGCCGCTGCGGTCGTCACGGCAGAGGAGCAACTCCGGCAGGAGCGAGTCGCACGTCAGGAGGCGGAAAGCCAGCTTCAGTAGGAGCGGGCCGCTCTCGTCGAGGTCCGGGCTGCGCTTGAGCGGGAGCGCTTGGCATAGCAGGAGGCGCTGGGTCAGCTCCAGGAAGAGCGCGCCGCGCTCGAGGGGGCGCAGGCGGCCCTCAAGCAGCGGGAGGATGAGGCCACGAAGCTCAACGGGGAGCTGGTCCAGCTCAGCATCTCGCATGAGGACTTGCGCCAGTCCCTCGTGTGACAACCCCACCCGTACTATCGCCTAAACCACTCCATTTGGGCATTAAGCAACAGGAAAGAATCATCCCGTTGAGTGTTGCCGGGTTTACACCCGGTAAATCACTTGGAAACACAGAGAGGATCGAACGTATGCATTAAAACTCCCACGAAGGAGAGTCCAGAGTTCCTTACAAATTAAACTATCACACCCCTGTAGGGTTCATTATTACAGACATAGTTTGTTGACATGAAAGTAAATGGTTCAGAGTTTATTGAAAACAGCGGAAGATAACTAAACGATACGATCACATCATAGGAGGCCTGTCCATGGTGCAATCACTCTTCGTCATCCACCCATTCTAGCTCCCAGCCGGGTGGAAGTTCTCCGGGCCACACATCAGATGCATTACCTGGAACAACATTTATAAAGCAAGGCTGAGTATACTAATACTCAGCAAGACTTACCCGTCTAAAAGAAAGACTTTACCTCTAGTCATGCAAGGCTTTTGGCTAGTGGGTTTGTTTGACAAAAAGCTGCTAAGTAGTGAATCCTTACTTTCCATATTTTAGCTCATGTTCTAGTTGAGTAATCATTACTAGATAAGCAACTATTACAACCAAATATGTACAAACAATTAATCAATGTAATAATCTTCACAAAGTTCCATCATAAAGGGATATCATGGCCAGTCGGGTAAGTAGTCTCAGATGACGGTGAGAGGCCGACAATCGATTGATTCATAACCTTGCAAAGTGGACCTAAACACACGGGAGGTGCCCTCACTGAGAGTTCACCAACCAGGCGGTTCCCGTCATTCTTCGGTTTGGGGATAATAGCTCACAGTCTTAAGTACAAGGTTTATCTGGGCTACGCCACTAAGGTCACCCATCCTCACGCATGTACTCGGGTGGCGAGCCCGGGGCCGCAACCCTAAGAGTAGTGATAGTAAAACCCCGTACCGCCTCATTTAGGTACTAGGCTTACCGTACCCATTTCCGACAAGTGTTTAGTACTTTCAAACACTTAGCCAACGAAGCCATTGGACCGGAGCCCAAATCCCATTCTCTTACCACATGAGCAATCCATTTAAACATATGGTGATTTCATAAAGGAGATCCTATTCTCACGAGTGACGAACATCACTCGACTTGTACTGGATCCTTAAGCATAGCAACTAGCAACCTAACATGCTAGTAAAAAATCATAGGTACTTATGGATCATGCAACTAGGGTTTCATTTCAACTCCTGAACGTAAATGCACATACAATAACAAGAAGTAAATTCAGAAGTTTTAAAGAAACACTGGGGTTAATGAATAAACCGGGGCTTGCCTTCGTCAGCACAAGCAGACACACAAACTTCCGGACTTTGGCCCGGGTCTTGCTCTACGGTCATGTAGTGCACGTCTCCTCCTGCTCCCTCGTCCTCGTCACCTGGCACAAGCGTATAGCTACCGTCGGGGACTTCTACACGGGGCATGCAATGCAGTGATTAGAAGGGTAATTAATTTAATTTAATTCGAAAACAGTACCAAACTGTATCATAGAGTACAAGGTTGGTCACATTCGCCTTAAGAAAAGTATTTAAACCTTTTTCCTTTTAGAGATAATTTAAAAGTCTATTTAGCCTTCTCTTTAAGGTGATTGTGAGCACATCTATTAAAGAAATATTTTATTTAAAACAAACAGCAAGGAAATTACTTTCGTAGCACCATTTTACTTTTCCTAACACTTCTCCTTAAGTCATGCACTAGAAAAAGTGATTTCCCTATTTTTCCCTTTACTGGATTAATCTAGTTTGAGCTCTTTTGCATAACTAAATCATAACAAATTGATCCAGCAGCAGCCACTGGTCCTACTAACCAGGAGACATACCTCTGGACGGCAAGAAAAAGGGTTTTGCACCACTGAATTCAATACACCAATTTATGGGCATTCCTAGTTAGCATAAAAGGAAATAATGCATATTAAAATAAATATGACAGAAACGAGTCCCAACTTTCTCCTACACATATTCTGGTCCAAAACAAGCCCAAATAACTAACAAACACACATATAGCCCTTATGAAACATGCTACACATATTTATGATTAAAAACAAGCATAAATGAGGAAATAATATTTCTAACAGAGATAAAATCATGATAAATTCACCAAGGATGCTTTTTAGCATAACATGACTATAGCCAGAAGTTCGGCTCAAAAATAATTATATACCGAGCTACAAAAATCATCTAGGAAGATTTATCAATATCACAAGATAATTTATATAGGAAGATCCCTTCAGTAACTTTGTGCATATTTTGGCACAGAACCTAAACATACTAGTTCCCACAACATATCAAAAATCCAGCTCAAGAGCTTGTGTGGATTTTGCAAAAACACAAATCTAAGTATTTTACTTTCCAATTTTTCAAGCAAAAACCATAACTCAAAAGTATATACATATTTGGAGAAAGTTGTAGTTCTTGTTACACTGAGCACAACAAAACTGAGTTTGCTATTTTTGGATTTTTCTACGATTTTTACTCGATTTGACAAGGTGTTGGACCAAATCACAAAACAGGGAACAATCTATTTACACTGCAGACCCTAGAACTTTTAAACTTCTCACACATATGCCCTCGGTTCCTCCCCCCTCAGGCCCGACGGCGGTGGCAAGCTCACCAGCGGCGAGGTGGAGCGCGGCCAGGCAAACAAGCGACGGGGATCGTCGATTGGACTCACCCGCGATCGATTGGTGGAGGTGGACCGGCCGGGGAGGTCGCCGGCGAGTGGCGGCAGCGGTGCGGCTGCGGGAACCCGAACGGTGGTGAGGGAAGGGACTGGGCTCAACCACGTGCTGCACGGGGAGCTTCCATGTGAAAGGACCTTGATGTCGCCTAGAGGGGGGGTGAATAGGCGTGACGACCAAATTAAACTTTTTCTCCCCAAACACTTGAGCTGACAGTGCTCCACCGGTCAGACCGGTGGTGGTGACCGGTCGGACCGGTCAAGCAATCGGTCTTCACAGGTGACACCGGTCAGACCGGTGCGCCCCACCGGTCAGACCGGTGTAGCACAGAGAACCTGCAAAAACAACTTCAAGCACCTCTTGGCTTCTAGCACGAACTAAACTCAGGGTGTGGCCTTTGTAGATGATCATAAGAAGAGTAATGAGCCCTGCACACACAAGTAACACACCCAAGTAGATCGAAGCGGAAGCAAATGTAATATGCTAGAATGAACAACTTAGAGAGTCAAACCATACGAAGAAGCAAGGATTTGTTTCCCGAAGTTCACCACCCACTGAGGAATGGCTACGTCTCCGTTGGGAGCTTGTAAGGGACAATTCCCACAACAAGCTGGGTCTCTTTCAACCACTTTCCTCCTTTCCACTAAGGTGATCTTTTCCACGAAGAGGCAAGATCGCAGCCCTCACAAACTTCCCGCTGCTCACCACAACCTTGGGAGCTAGCCGGCGACACCTAGCCGTCTAGGAGGCAAACCTCCAAGAGTAACAAATGCTTCAAAGGTTGTAGACGCGAAACCAAAGTGCTCAAGCTATGGAAACTGCTCTTGTTAGCTCACAAAGTCACTCCTAGGCTCACTTTCTCAACCCAACATAAAGATGATGGCTTGAATCCACAAATCTCACAAAGAGATGGTTGGGGAGAGCCACTAAGGCTTAGAGCTAGTTAGAAATGGCTTGGGACCTCAGCAAATTCACTAGAGACAGCAACCCTCACTTGAAGAGGGCTTGGGGTATTTATACCCCTCAAAGGAGAAAACTAGCCGTTAGTCCCCGGGCAGCACCGGTCAGACCGGTGCCCCACACCGGTCAGACCGGTGTTCTAAAAACTAGCTGTTGGGCTAGCGGCACCGGTCAGACTGGTGCCTCTGACCGGTCAGACCGGTCAAGCCTGAGTTACCCCCAAAACCTTTTTGAAGAAACTAGCACTTCACCACCATGATGAAATGACCCAGGTTAGGTTAGGAGGGTTTGTTAGCACACTCTAAGGCTAATTCTCACTTAGGTCAACTAAAGAGCACTTTGACTTGGTCAACTCGCTAAGTTGCATCCCTCTTGATAGTACGGCATACCTATACTCAAGAAAAGAGTAAAAGATCTTCGATGACCTCTTGAGCTTGAACAGCTTCAATTCTTGCCATACTTGATCAACAACCACTTGAGGGCTTTCAACATAGCTTTTGACTTGAGCACATCCATACTTGAGCTAGTGACTTAGGATCTTTCCATATAGCATGAGGATGCACACTTGGATCCATGGTCACTCCATGTTGCCTATCTTAACGAGTTGATGACTTGCAAAGCTTCCCTCGGTTAAGGTTTGAATATGATACTTGAAGACCCCACGGATGCTAGACCTTCACCCTAGCAAAACACTTATGGCGGCTTAGCTACGGCCCCAAAGATTGCTTAGTCCCTCACCCTAGACACCTCGGTTGATCTCTTCATCACTTATCCAATCCACTTTGAGTTCCACTTTGCTTCATCCACAAATAACCTTCATTTGAAAATCCCGCTTCAAATGCTTGATCTTGATTGACAATGGATATGCAAGCTTCCAATTTTTTAGAACCATAGTGTGTATACTCATCATCTTGTTCTCTTTCAATAAACTCATGAAGTCTTGCACCATATACTTGTCTTTGTAAATGTGAGCCATAAAATACATCCATAATCAAAATACTTCAATGGTTGCTCATGAATATATAGTGAAGACCTGCTCACAATCTTAGACAAGATCATTAGTCCTTTAATCGCCTTGTCATTCAATTCACCAAAATCCACTTAGGGGCCTAGATGCACTTTCAATCTCCCCCTTTTTGGTGATTGATGACAACTCGATTAAAGCTTACAAATAAAACAATAAAGCGCATTTAGATTCTTAGATATAGCTAGAGCTCCCCCTTAATTTGTGCTTTGAATTGGATTACAAAAAGTTGGCCTTAAATGCCATTAGCACAAATTTGGAAGAAAACACGTGTGAGCTCCCCCTATATCTTAGAATCAGTGGAGTGCAACATGTGTGAACGACAAAATAAAATCCGTGATGCGTATGACAAGATATGCACAAAGCAAAGGAAAGTGAGCCGACTAGGCAAAGACCGGCCGAGCCGGTGCCCCCGACCGGTCGACCGGTCAGTCCGGCCCAACCCGCTCAAGCGGGCGGCACCGGTCGGAGCCGGTGCCCCCGACCGGTCGACCGGTCGGAGTCCCATCGCCGCACAAAGCAACAGAAGTGCGTGCTATTTGGTCCAAGGTGATCATGCCAGGGTTGCAAGCTGGTTTAGATCACTTTGCTCCATTTAGCCAACACAAAAAAACACCATTCAATTCACGCATCACAAACTAGCAATAAAGTCTCTTAAATATTACAATAAGGTTTAAAACACACAGTAGCACTCACACAAATGTTCTCAAGTCCACTAAGATAAAGTTCTAACTTATTACATGGCTTCTCTCAACAGCCAGCAGGCACCGGTCAGACCGGTGCGACACGAGACAAAGAACCCGGACAAAGACAAACTTGTGGCTTTAATCTTGATTCTTCTCCCCCTTTGTCATCAAGCATCCAAGAAGGGCCTGGAGAAGAAGCGGTACGGCGATCACTGTCCTTGAGATCCGTCTCCTGGGTGAGATCTCCCTCCTATTTGAGATTTGTCAAGTATCCAATGCAAGGGAGAGTTTAGATAAATGGACTCCGAGATGGTGATTTGAGATGGATGAGCTATAGGAGCGCAGTTTTTACCATAGTAATAAGGGTTGCAGCCAAAGATCTCGGGGGAGAAACGAGCGCCCCAATCTTGTACTTGCTCGGGAGGTGGAGGAGGTGGGGGTGCTTGCTCTTCATCCATGAAGTGAGATGATCCTGCTACGTCCGGAGGAGGAGGTACAAATGGTGGAGGTGGAGGAGGAACCGATGAGGATGATCCTTGTTCTTGCCCGGACTCGAAGAACATGGGGCCATATTGGTTAAGCAAGTCGGAGTTGGCCCATCCTCTCATCCTTTCTTCAAAGGAAGGTATCTCAACCTGAGGAGATTCTGGAGATGATGGAGAGCGAGGAGGTTGAAAGCCTTGGGCATTGTTCATCAATTTCATCGTGTCCCTCATTTGCTTATTAGCCCTTCTCGACCTTTGTTGCTCAACTTGGATGTCATGCTGGCTCCTGCACATCCCAAATATGAAGTTGAGAAACTTTTTCAAAGGGGAGGTGGATCTGCGTGGCCTGTCTGGCTGCCAGCCACCCCACCGGTCAGACCGGTGCTCAGCACCGGTCAGACCGGTGACGGTCTGAGCCCCTGCCTGAGGCAGATCTAGCCGAGCTGCTCCCTCAAATATTTCTTCCTCATGACCCGGTGCATTCTCAACTCTAGGAGATGGAAACCGAGGGTTCTTGCTAGGATTGAGCTTCAGAGGCTTGTGTGTCACATTTTTCGGAAACTCCGTCTTTGCAACCTTTTCAATCATATACATGATATACGGACTATAGCTACAAATCTTCTTGGGGTCCTCGGATAGGTGCTTGATCTCCTGCCAAATGAAATCCCCAACACTAAACTCCGGAGCTCCCGGCCTCAAAGCCACCATCAAGTTTTTCTGAAACTTTGTGATCTCAGAGGGATTTCCATCTCTAGGTGTAATAGACACCCTAAGGAGCCTATTTAGAACAGCAAAGTAGGTGTAGAGGTTCTTCACCTTCCCATAGTTGGCATGCTCACCACGAGGGTACATCACATGCAAAGCATCCTTCTCCAGCTCCCCCTCATCATGGAGCTTCCTCAACTCCCCATCTCCTGCCATAATCCCAAAGCACCTCAAAAATCTGTGGAAGGTAATGGAGTACTTTTGGCCGTTGGTCATCCAAATCATAGCCCTATCGGTCTCAATGTGGCCAAAGTGCACTGTAGCAAAGAACTGGGCGATGATCTCCTTGTTCCAATCCTGTCGGAACCCCATGAGTGCTTTGACCCTTTGCCTCTCACAATTGCTCATGACTTCATCAAATATAGCGTCTCCTTTCCTAGCCATGTGCTCCCAATCCACATATTGTGCCTTGTGAGTGATTTTGGGCTTCTTTATAATCACTGTAGCATAGTAATCTTGCTGAAATTTGGCCCAAAACCTCGGATCCGACGCGGTCTTGCCCTCCTCATAAGGGTTCTTATCCCTCAACTTCTTTAGGGCCTTGGTCATGCCTACCCCATGGTACTTCACTGGCTTGTCAGGGTAAATGTAGGTGGGTGGCATGATCCTCAACCTACCCTAATCGTCGTCATCCTCGTCCATGGCATCCACATCCTCTTCCTCTTCCTCCTCATCCTCATCCTCATCCTCATCACTGTCAGACCCAGCCTCCTGGTGCCTCCTCAGCTCAAACTGACCCGGAAAGGTCTCATCTTCAACGTTGTCATCGCTGCTCGTTCCGGTGTCACCTCCTAGATCAGGATCCTCAGCACTTGCTTGAGTTGAGCGGCGTCTCAATCTCTTGCCGCTGATGTTGACAGTGCTGCCCCCTTCCCCAAAATCACAGGGGATAGCTCCTCGGCGAGTGAGCACTTCTTCTCTTCTTTTCTTTGCCCCTTCCTTTTCCCGTACCATAGCTGCTGTCCTGAGTCACAAATAGGATGACAAGAGTGTATAAGACTCTAGGAAAAATATTGAAATGATATGGAATTGAATCTTGAAAGTTCAGAACAATTGGGTCTGTTCTGGGCCACACCGGTCAGACCGGTGAGGGGCACCGGTCAGACCGGTGCCACCCAGAACAGAGCCAATTGCTCCCACATTCAATCTGAGCAGCTATCAATCTAAGATTTGGTCTAGATGAACAAAAGACATCCTAGAATAGATATGTGTTGAAAAACATGAAGAAAACACAATTTGGGGGTGGACATGCGCCACTGGTCAGACCGGTGACGGCCACCGGTCAGACCGGTGAAGGCCGTCTGACCCCAATTCGTGATTTCTCACAATGTGTTCAACAAAACGTTATGGATCTATAGGAATGTCTTCTAGGTGATCTCAGAAGATGTTCTACAAAGGAAATTCAAAACTTTGCACCATGTGAGGAGATCGGGCAAAAGAAAGGTTTGAATACCTTTGGAGAGTGGAACTCGAGTTGAATCCAAGAAACTCGAAGGGGAAAGTGAAGAGGGGCCTTGGGAGATCCTTTTGCTTCCAATCTTGAGGCCTTTCCTTGGTTCAATCTTCAAATCACCATGGATCTTGAGAGAGGTGAAGAAGGGAAGAGAGAGGGGGTGTGTTCAGGGTTTGAGGCTGCAAGGGGGTGAATGATAGAGGAGAGAGAAAAAAGGGGGGGTAAAAGATGATTCCTTTTACTGTGGCCCCACGGGCTGACGCCGGGCGTCACCGGTCAGACCGGTGACGGTCACCGGTCAGACCGGTGACAGCCGCTGGTCAAGCCAGAGAGGCCTTATCGGTTTTTCCGGCCCACCCTCGGTAGAACCGAAGATCCTGATAAAATTCAACAGAGAGTCCTTATCGGTAGAACCGACACGCCCTCGGTAGTACCGACCCTTTTCCTCCTTTTTGAGATTTTGCTCCTTGAAACTTCTCCAAATATGTTATAGGACAATTCTCATCCACTTAGGTTGCATAAACACGATTATGTGACTTCAAGGTCACCCACCGGTCGGACCGGTGGCTTGCACCGATCCGACCGGTGCGCCCTTGAGAAACGATTTTGAGCCACAACAAAGAATTTCCATTTCAACCTTTAGAGATGTTTTGGATATGAGATAGTAAGATGATATTGATCCAAAAACCATCAATTCTTAGAAGAATGGAGGATTAACCAATTTATTTGTGAATTCTTGATCCTTCCAAGATTGAGAGAGATAAATAAGAATGGATTTTAGGGACTTGAGAAAATCTTCTTAATTGTGACTAGCCATCAATCAAACAAGGAGAACTATAGTCACAACTAAGTTGATTGGGTCACTAAGACCAAGAACCAAATATTTTTTTCAAAGAAAGCACACTTCCTATACATGCTAGTTGATTCTTCGAAAAATCTATCCTATATCACAAAGTGCATGCATCC
This sequence comes from Cenchrus americanus, assembly GCA_947561735.1. Taxonomy (NCBI): domain Eukaryota; kingdom Viridiplantae; phylum Streptophyta; class Magnoliopsida; order Poales; family Poaceae; genus Cenchrus; species Cenchrus americanus. Next base: position 60,201,409 of record OX387241.1, read on the forward strand.
ACTTCAAATGAATGCCCTAACAAGCATATTTGGCTCATATCTTCATCCTCGAGACACAAAGACGAGTGGAAGTAAAGATATCAACCAAATATCTAGAGAGGAGCTCAAGAGGTCCATTTGAAGCAATTACATGCTAAGGATGGCACACTAGCATGATGTTATGGCCTAGATGCATTACGGTATTTCAATGAGTTTCGTGAAAACATACCTTTGCCTTAAGACCATTTCATTTGTGCATATATTAAATTTCAAACGGTGTTAGCTCTTACTTGTTCTTTTGGAAGTTACGCTTATCGAGAGCTTCCTTTGAGATGCACAAACGAATGAGACTACAAGATCACTTAGAAGAAATTGTTAGTCCCACAAGTGACTCAAGTGTTGTAATGAGCTCCCCCTTAAGTAGTGCTAGAGATTTTGAATTTCTCGATCAAGGCACTTTGTTCAGTTAAGAACTTGGTGAGTCTCATTCCAAACTTGATCACAACAAGTGAATGATTTGTTAATTGAAATGTGTTTAGCCTCTCATAACCTTCGACGCCAAATCACCCTTCTTCTTGATGATTTGGGCAATCCCGGGTCACCCGGGCACTCGTGTCGGGTCACCCTGCAGCATACAGAGGCGTACCGGGTCACCCGGGCACTCATGCCGGGTCACCCACCAATTTGCACTTCTTTGCGTTGGCACCGGTCGGACCGGTGCACTCGTCACCGGGCCGGACCGGTGACCACCACCTGACCCATTTTGGTGATTTTACCTTCCCTTTTCCTTGAGTGAGTGAATGTATCACTAATTTCAGTCCTGCAACCAAGGATAAGGCATTGCTCTACTAGAGAGCCACTAAAAGCATCGAATGGCATGAGAAAGTAAATTTTCATAAAAATAGTCAAAGTCACCACCTCATGCTTTGCTCATGCAAGAAGAGCATCACATGAGTGTTCGCTAAGGACCAAAAGTGACTTAGACTCAATCGAGCGCATTAGTTACCGAGATGACATTGATTTCACGAATTATATGAGTTTGCTCTTCACATGGTCAATTGAATCCATCAAGATTTTCAAGTCCTCCAACCATGTGCTCAATGCATCTCTTTCAACCTGCAAGCTCAGTAAGCATTTCTTGGTACCCAACACTTGTTGGGTCCTATTGGGTTAGTCACAAGGTGCTTAGGAACCCAAATAGCTCTCATGCTACAATGAGGTGAACTAATCTCCCTCATAGCATAAGTTCTATTCTTATCATTCCTAAGCTTATGGAAATCATAATGGTCAAGGTTTGATTTAGGAATGTTACCATTTGGGCAATCCTTGCCCATGTGACCCTTTTGACGGCATTCATAGCAAATGCGACTTTTGTTCTTGTTGGTCACACCATTCCTTGCAACTTCTTTTCTACACTTGCTTCTGAGCCTTGTTCTTGGAGAAGGTGGTTTCCTTGCCATGTTTGCTTGAAGTGGGGCTGCCCTGGTCAGCACCGGTCTGACCGGTGGCATGCACCGGTCTGACCGGTCACGGTCAGAGCCACTGCCCGTTGTTGCTTTTGGGCATGAGTCGGCAAGGTGTCCCTTTTCTCTGCACTTGTAGCACACCCTCCACTTGTTGGAGCTTCTAGACTTCTTGGAGAGTGACTCTTGTGCCTTGTGCTTGATCGGGCGATATTGGGGTTTGATTTCCCCAATCTCGCTCTTTTCTTGAATCTTGTTCTTGTGGGACCTTGTATGTTGTTGAGGGGTTGAACTAGTGGCGTTTGATCCCTTCACAAGCTTCTTCACCATGCTTTCACGGTTATCTTGAGAAGGTTGCACTTTGCTTTTCTCCTTCAACACATACAAGTCCTTTTGAAGCTTTTCAACCTCTTGCTTTAGTTTATCATTTTCTTCAGCAATGAGGTCTTCACAAGATTCTACAAGTACATGCTCAATGCTAGATTGGCTTGCTCGAGACAAACAATCATTAGCGCAAGATAAATTAACTTGAAATTGTGAGCATGTGCATGTGTGAGATAGAGGTTGTATAGATTTTACCGATGAAAGTACAACCTCATGGGCTATCTCTAGTGTTGCATAAGAGTCAACAAGCTTCTCATAGGAAAGTTCAAGTTCATTGTGATTAGCTTGTAGGACCATATGCTCGCTAGTGAGGTTCGCTAGTTTGGCTTCTAGATCATCATTGGCATCTTCTTCTAATTTAGCTCTACAAGCAAAGGATTTGATGTCATGATCATATTTGTTAGCCAATGTTTCATACTTACAAACCAAGGATGCAAGTTCGGATTTGAGAAGTTCAAGTTCTCTTGACGAAGAGCTTGAAGCTTCAATCTTCTGGTCCTTAGACCCTTTGGCTTGTCTCTTCTTCTTGCTTCTCTTTTCCTTCTTGGCCATCAAGCAAGTTGGTGTGCCCCTGCTGGCACCGGTCTGACCGGTGGGCGTCACCGGTCTGACCTGTCCCTGCAGAGGGACAGCGTCTTCACTTCTTTGCTCTTCCTCTTGCTTGAGGTTTGATGCTTGATGCTCAGTGGATGTTGTAGAGGTAGGGCACATCTCCACTGACTCATCTTCATCATCGCTCTCGAGTTCATCCCATTTGGTGTTTACTAACTCAAGTAGTAATTTCCAAATGAGATGAGCATCTTCGGAAATCTTTTTGCTCTTCAAGATAATATACTTTAGTTCTCTACATACACAGCTACACAAGAGGTTAGTAATAACGGCATTGAGTTGCTTCTTCTCCAAGTCCATTAGCGAGACACATGTCTCATCCTTTGGAAGGATACTCGCAACCATAATGCTCTCAGCGGTAGGGCCCAAAACCTTAAGTGCAATGAGAACATTAGAGCACCAAGAAGAATAGTTTGAGCCATCTAGAGCTAGAGGCTCAAACGGTACCTCACAAGTTGTCGACATCGAAGAACTCCAAGCGGTTAAGCTCGAATCGGAGCACCAAGCTCTGATACCAATTGAAAGGACCTTGATGTCGCCTAGAGGGGGGTGAATAGGCGTTACGACCAAATTAAACTTTTTCTCCCCCCAAACACTTGAGCTGACAGTGCTCCACCGGTCAGACCGGTGGTGGTGACCGGTCAGACCGGTCAAGCACTGGTCTTCACAGGTGACACCGGTCAGACCGGTGCGCCTCACCGGTCAGACCGGTGTAGCACAGAGAACCTGCAAAAACAACTTCAAGCACCTCTTGGCTTCTAGCACGAACTAAACTCAGGGTGTGGCCTTTGTAGATGATCACAAGCAGAGTAATGAGCCCTGCACACACAAGTAACACACCCAAGTAGATCGAAGCGGAAGCAAATGTAATATGCTAGAATGAACAACTTAGAGAGTCAAACCACACGAAGAAGCAAAGATTTGTTTCCCGAAGTTCACCACCCAGCGAGGAATGGCTACGTCTCCGTTGAGGAGCTTGTAAGGGACAATTCCCACAACAAGCCGGGTCTCTTTCAACCACTTTCCTCCTTTCCACTAAGGTGATCTTTTCCACGAAGAGGCAAGATCGCAGCCCTCACAAACTTCCCGTCGCTCACCACAACCTTGGGAGCTAGCCGGCGACACCTAGCCGTCTAGGAGGCAAACCTCCAAGAGTAACAAATGCTTCAAAGGTTGTAGACGCGAAACCAAAGTGCTCAAGCTATGGAAAGCGCTCTTGTTAGCTCACAAAGTCACTCCTAGGCTCACTTTCTCAACCCAACACAAAGATGATGGCTTGAATCCACAAATCTCACAAAGAGATGGTTGGGGAGAGCTACTAAGGCTTAGAGCTAGTTAGAAATGGCTTGGGACCTCGGCAAATTCACTAGAAACAGCAACCCTCACTTGAAGAGGGCTTGGGGTATTTATACCCCTTCAAGGAGAAAACTAGCCGTTAGTCTCGGGCAAAGACCTGGTCGGCCGGTGCCCCACACCGGTCAGACCGGTGTTCGAAAAACTAGCCGTTGGGCTAGCGGCACCGGTCAGACCGGTGCCTCTGACCGGTCAGACCGGTCAAGCCTGAGTTACCCCCAAAACCTTTTTGAAGAAACTAGCACTTCACCACCATGATGAAATGACCCAGGTTAGGTTAGGAGGGTTTGTTAGCACACTCTAAGGCTAATTCTCACTTAGGTCAACTAAAGAGCACTTTGACTTGGTCAACTCGCTAAGTTGCATCCCTCTTGATAGTACGGCATACCTATACTCAAGAAAAGAGTAAAAGATCTTCGATGACCTCTTGAGCTTGAACAGCTTCAATTCTCGCCATACTTGATCAACAACCACTTGAGGGCTTTCAACATAGCTTTTGACTTGAGCACATCCATACTTGAGCTAGTGACTTAGGATCTTTCCATATAGCATGAGGATGCACACTTGGATCCATGGTCACTCCATGTTGCCTATCTTAACGAGTTGATGACTTGCAAAGCTTCCCTCGGTTAAGGTTTGAATATGATACTTGAAGACCCCACGGATGCTAGACCTTCACCCTAGCAAAACACTTATGGCGGCTTAGCTACGGCCCCAAAGATTTCTTAGTAACTCACCCTAGACACCTCGGTTGATCTCTTCATCACTTATCCAATCCACTTTGAGTTCCACTTTGCTTCATCCACAAATAACCTTCATTTGAAAATCCCGCTTCAAATGCTTGATCTTGATTGACAATGGATATGCAAGCTTCCAATTTTTTAGAACCATAGTGTGTATACTCATCATCTTGTTCTCTTTCAATAAACTCATGAAGTCTTGCACCATATACTTGTCTTTGTAAATGTGAGCCATAAAATACATCCATAATCAAAATACTTCAATGGTTGCTCATGAATATATAGTGAAGACCTGCTCACAATCTTAGACAAGATCATTAGTCCTTTAATCGCCTTGTCATTCAATTCACCAAAATCCACTTAGGGGCCTAGATGCACTTTCACCATGTGGCCTAGGGAAGGCGCTAGGCATGTCACCAGGCTTGGAGGATCGGCGAAGAGGCGAGCTCGGCGGCGGCGGTCCGGCGGCGGCTGCGGGTGCTCGGGCTCCGGCGAGTAGGCCGCTCGGGTAGGCCAACACATGCGCTTGGGGGCTCGAGTGGGTACCAGGGGAGAGCTGGGAGTCACTGGTTTAGCACGGCAGCAAGCCGAACAGCAAGGTCGCCGGCGGCGCTAATGGCGGGCGGCGGCGGGCTGCTTGGTTGCTCGAGCGCGCGAGGAAGGAAAGGAAGGGGGTTTTGTAGGCGCGCAGAGGCGGTTCCGTCTCCCGTCGTGGGCTACAGGAAACTCCAGCATGGGCGCGGAGCAGCGGCGACGTGCGGCGGGGCCGTCGGCCAATGGGCCGAGGCGGTTCACCAGCCGGTGAGTGTGCATCGGCCGCGTGGCACCGACCTAGGTCTCCACGCAAGCGTCACGACCATCTAGTGCACAGTGTCTCCGGCGCGGGCCTCGGACCGCTGGGTTTACCGGCGCCTCGGCGTGCGCGCGCGGGCGGGTACGGCGTGGCCGACGTGGCGGCGCGCGGGCGACGTCGTGCGCGGGGACGCCGGCTGTCCAGACAGTTTCGTTTATCCTTCTTCCAACCGAATTTTCTCCAAACATTTAAACTGGAGTGACTCGAACCTTGAATACCAAAGTTGTTGAGCAAGTTACCCTATACAACATTTGCAAAGGCTGGTAGGGGTTTTATCCAAGGATTCGAGCAGGAACGGCATGCCAAGCTAGCCAAAAACTCGGCGTCGATGAACAGGGACAGGACACCTTCAAAGGCATTTTTCACCAAAAATTTCTTCGAATTTCAAATGCCAATCAACAACAAAGTTGTGTGCCTTGAGATTCTGCACATTTTTCCCTTTGGGTGGTTTTGAAGTGTTTAAGGGAATTTTGGAGAACGTGCCAAAGTTCTACAATGGCAACAAGGGGTCAAAGGGGATAATAGGGTTTTGAGTTAGGGCTTTGACCAAGGGTTGACCTAGTGTCCTCAAGGGTAGTTAGAGGAGTGGTTAAGTGGGTCATTAGCACAAATTATCACTGAGCAAAAACACGGGGTGTTACACCTCAAGGAGCAGAAGGCCACATTCCGAGACCTGCGGCGAGAGGCCGAGGAGGCGCGCAAGGCCCTCGAGGTGGAGAAGAAGCAGGTCGAAGGTGAGTTAGTTTCGTCTGCTTTTCCGCTTGTCGATTTTCCTTTTGAGGATTCGCTCCCAACTTTCTTTTTCTTCGTTCGTGGCTTTCAGGCCTACGGACTATCATGGGGAACACGACCACCCAGGCCGAGGCAGTGCAGATGGCCTACAACTCTCTCAACAGGAGTTGGAGGTGCTGCAAGCCGCCGCCCTCGAGATCCGCCACGAGGTGGAGGAGGGCGTGGCGCAGGCCGGGAATTCGCTGGCGAGTCGCCTGCGCGCCCTCGGGGGGCATGTCTCCCAGCGCATGCGCCGCGCCCTTCACTTGGGCGTCAAGAAGGACCTCGGTGTGGTGGTGTCCCACTATCAGGTGGACTTCGAGTCCGTGTCCTCAGGCTACGTTGTCCCAGTCGGCGTCGAAGACGAGGAGGCGACGAATCGCGCCGACGCGCTCGCTGCCGCTTTTGCAAATACGCTTGCCGAGGATACGCTTGCCCAGGATTTCGTCGACTTCTTATTCCCAGATGCTCCTGGCGCCGGCGACCCTCAAGCCTGAAGACCACTGGGCGTCGAGCCATTTTTTGTTTAAGCGTCAGTGTTGGGGCCATGTGGCCATGTAATGAACAACTTGTTTGCTTAAACATTTTGTAAATAAAAGTAAAGCTTTTGTTTCACTTGCCACGCTGTTCCGCTGCTCTTTTCTTTTTCTTAGGCGAATTTGAGGTAGAGAGATTCGATTTCACGAGCGGCCCGCTGGTCAAGAGGCGGGGGAGAAGGGCCGTATCCTGCTGGAGGCGTAGGCTATCTCCGACTCACGCGTCTTTCCCGCTTGGCTGCCTGCGCTGTATCTAAATTTGCCCGAGGATTAGGTCGAGACGTACTTGGCGTGCTTGCGAGTTTTTACGAAAAATGGACCATTTTTTCGGGGGGGTGCCCCCCGTAGTAGCCCCCGAGGGTGACTTGGGTTTCTTGAGGAAAGCCAAGTTGCCCTTTAACTTTATTAACTCGATAAGATTTACATCTGTACAGCCAACTAGGGTGTTGGGTACGCAATTTACAAAAAGAACTTGGAAATCCTTTCTAAGGGTAGAAGCGACGTAGCTGCTGGATGTTCCAAGCGTTGGTGAGTTCTTCGCCGTCCTCGTTGGCCAGCTTGTATGTGCCAGGCTTGAGCACCTTCACCACGACGTATGGTCCCTCCCAGGGGGGTGACAGCTTGTGGCACCCTCGGTTCTCCTGGCGCAGCCTTAGGACCAAGTCCCCTTCGCTGAAGTCTCGGCGCCGCACCTTCCGGGCTTGGTAACGCTTTAGGGCCTGTTGGTATCTCACGGAGTGCATCAGGGCCACGGTGCGGGCTTCGTCTAGTTGGTCCAGCGAGTCCTCGCGGGCTCGCTGGTTGGCGCCCTCGTCGTAGCCCTGAACCCTGGGCGACCCGTACTCCAAGTCAGTGGGGAGGATAGCCTTCGCGCCATAGACCAGGAAGAATGGGGTGAATCATGTGGCCCTGCTCGGGGTGGTCCTGAGGCTCCACACGACCGCCGGTAGCTCCTGGAGCCATTTTCGACCAGACTTGTTCAGTCTGTCGAAGATTCTGGGCTTTAGACCCTGTAGGATCATGCCATTAGCATGCTCCACCTGACCGTTGGTCTGTGGGTGTGCTATGGCCACCCAGTCGACGCGGATGTGGAACTTGTCGCAGAACTCCAGGAACTTTCTGCCTGTGAATTGGGACCCGTTGTCGGTAATGATGGAGTTGGGCACTCCAAACCGGTAGACGATGTCGGTGAAGAACGTCACAGCCTGCTCTGCCCTGAGATTCGTGATGGGGGGCTCCTCAACCCACTTGGAAAACTTGTTGATGGCGACCAGTAGGTGGGTGTAGCCCCCGGGCGCTTTCCGCAAGGGCCCGACGATGTCCAGCCCCCACACAGCGAAAGGCCATGTGACGGGTATGGTCTGCAGGACATGTGCAGGTAGGTTGGATTTGCGGGCGCAGAACTGGCACCCTTCGCAGATGCGCACGATCTCGCTGGCATCGGCGACCGCGGTGGGCCAGTAGAAGCCTTGGTGGAACGCATTGCCCACGAGGGTGCGTGGCGCCGCGTGGTGACCGCATACGCCCGCGTGGATGTCTCGAAGGAGCTCGCGCCCCTGAGGGATGGGAACGCATCGCTGCAGGACGCCTGACGCGGCGTGCTTGTACAGCTCACCGTCGACGAGGGTGTAACGCTCGCGTTTTTAGCTCCAAACAAATCACCTAATAAATCATGCGTATTTTCAAAACTGTCCCGCCGAGCCCAATTACCCCCTTCAAACCCTAGTCTTTGTCCCTCACTCTCACCCCGGCGCGCGTGCCGCGAATCCCGCCGGCACCGCCCGCACCCAGGCCAGCACCCATGCGCACCTTCCCAACGCCGCGGTCGGCCACCGTGCCGGGAATCCCGCGCACGCCGTGGTCCCGCCGGCCGGTCCGCCTCGCCATCACCGCCGTCCCGGAAAACGCGCCGACACCCGGAAATCGGAAAAATACCGCGAAAACCTTTCCCCTAATTTCCCTAACAATTTTCCAGATTTTCTAAAATCTCTTCCCCTATTTCTTCTCTTTTCTTCTCCTTCCTTTTTCTTTCTTCTTTTTCTTTCTTCCCTTCCTTTTTCCTTTTCTTTTTCCTTTTCCTCTTTTTCTTTTTCCCTTCCCTTTCCTCTTCTCTCCCTTCCTCCTCCTCCCGCGCGGCCAGGATCCCGCGCCCCCGGCCGGCGCCCGACGGCGTTGATCCGGGGCCCACGACCCGCCGCGCGCGCCGTGGGACCGGCCGGGCCGGCCGCACGGGCCCGCGCCCGGCCGGCGGCACGCCACCGCGCCGGTCTCCCCCTCCTCCTTTCCTCCACCTCCCGCAACCGGCCGCGCCGGGCTCGGCGCCGTTGACCGGCCGGGGGCCGGCGGCGCGCGCCCGCCCCGCCACACGGGCCCGCGTGGCCGCACCCGACCACGCCGCCCACCCGGCACGCCGCTCGCCGCTAAGGCCATCAACGCACCGGCCGAGCCGTCGCGTCCGGCGGCCGCCCGCCACTGCACGCGGCGACCAGCTCGCCGCCCCTCTGCCGTCGGGTCCTATCCACCACACCGCAACCCCTCCCTGCACGAGTTGACCTGCAGCAGCTTGAGCCGTCGCATCGCCGGACGCCGCGCAGACCAACCGGACTTCGAGAAGAAGCCCGAGCTCACCGGCGGCCTCGACGGAAATATCTTCCCCCCCTCAAAACCGACCTACGGCGCCTATTTAAGGCCGACACCGCCACCACCTCGCCGCACTGCACCGCAATCGAGCATCCCCGAGCCTCCCCCGAGCTCCACCGCGCCGCCACCATTAACACCGCCGCCGCCCTCTGTCCGCCGCCGATCCGCCGCCTCACGCCGTTCTAGCCGAAGGTGAGCACGGGGATGGGATTCCCTTGTCCTCCTCTCCATCCTCGCCCCTACTCCCCGCCGCCGCCGCGCTGGGGCCGCCGCGCGCCCTCCCCTCCCGAGGCCGCCGCCGCCCCCCTCCCTATCCTCTGTTCTGAACCGAAGGGGAGGAAGGGGATGGCGTTTTTGCCAAACCCCCCCCCCTGTTTCCCCCTTTTCCCTCTAAACCCGAGCCCTATTCCCTCTCTCTCTCTATTCTTTTCAAATAGCCCCTGAATTAATAACTAATTATGGATTAAATACTGCTACACCCTAAATAATTTACAACGTGGTCCTAACCAAGTTTATATTAGCGTAATCACCCCCTTGTACCATTAGTAGACATTACTAATAGGTCCTTAATCCCTATAGCCCCTCTTTAACCCAACATTTCATGCACGATTAAACCCAAACCTCACCACACTCTTTCCCGTAGTACACCGCCGAACAAACCCCCCTCCCTGGGACTTATATATACCCCCTCTCCGCTCACTCCCCCTCCTCGAGCTCGGTCGGAATATGTGTGCTAATATTGCTTGCTTGCCTATGTGTGCACTTTAGCCGACGGAGTAGACGGAGGAAGGTACCCCGAGCCGGAGATCGAAGCCGACTACTGCGAGTAGGAGCCCGAAGCCCCGAACGCCGAGTCGGCACTCCCCGAAGACTTCAAAGACGGCAAGTTCACCCTCATCCTTTGATGCATGTTTCTGTCCTAGTTTTATAAATATACCCTATACCCGTTTTATAAATTGCATATTGTTTTACTGCAAAACATGGTAGGATAGCCACCCTTGATTGCTATGATTGAACCTTGTTTTGGCCTGAATGAGTTCTTTAAAAATTGTGTGCGTGCTTTCAAAATGTGTGAGTGCTTTAAAAACAAAAAGGGGATATGGTTGGGAAATGAGTAAAGAACTGGGTAGACGGGATGGTGAAAGTGCATCTAGGCTCCTAATTATTTTGGTGATAATGACAATGCAATTAGGGAGGATTAATGCTTTGAATGAGATGTGTGCAGGCTTTAAAGTGAAATAAATATGAATTCTCAAAGGAAGGCCCTCATTTTCTTACTTATGGTGTTGAAGCTCAATTGGAGATTTAATTTTAATTTTCGGTTTGAATTTGAGTTTAGGAAACACCGTACTATAAAGAGGGATGCGGTCGATTAATCAAGGTTTGCTACAAGTGCTTCTTGTGATCTTTTCTCATCTTTTCTAAGAGTGAAAAACCTAGAAAAACCTTTAGAAAATTCAAAAACAGCCCCTTCTTGTTAAAACTCTTCCCCGCCAGGCCTACCGGGTCAACCGGCATAAGTGGCCGGGCCACCCGGGACCGTGCTGGAGGGAGCCGGGTGACCCGGCCACCCGTGCCGGGTGACCCGGCCAGGTCGCAGGTTGCCCCCAACGGTCAACTCGGGGGAAGCGGGTATATATACCCCTTCTTCCTCCTCTTTAGGGTTCCGCCTTCTCCTCCATTGCTACACCCCCAAAGCTTCATCTCCTCTCTTCTAACTCATTCCCAAGCACTCCAATCAAGAATTCGCTCTAGGGTTTGAGTGTGAGAGCATTTGAGGTGTAGGATTTAGCCCCTTTGTGAGAGCTCTTCATTTCCTCCTCTCAAGAAGCACTTGTGGTGGCTTTGGTTGATTGATTTGTGTTTATTACTCTTGAAGCTTGCTTCTAGACGGTTAGGCGTCGCCCGTTGAGTGCCCTCTCCGTGTGGAGCACCGGGATCGTTTGTATTGCCCCTCCTTTGTGGAGATTTTCTTAGTGAGCACCAATTTGCCTTTGTGGTGAATTGGAGAGGCAAGAGGCTCTTTGTGATAGCCCTCCCTTTGTGGGAACCTCAACGGAGACGTAGCCTTCTTAGTGGAGGTGAACTTCGGTAAACAAATCTCTTGTCTCTCTTGCTTGCTTGTGTTCATCGTCTTCAACCCTAACCCTAGAAGTCATATTTGAATCGATCTATTTATTTGTGTTGTTGTGTGTAATATCCTTTGTTGCAGGTCTTCTTCACTTCATTTACACCAAGTTGGTTCACATATTTGCTGCAAATTCATTTTCCCTTTAAGTTATTGAGTTTTACTCCGCGTCTTCGGTTGATCCCAAGACACAAGTGCCGTGGTGACCCGGACCCCCGGTCATCCGGTCGATCGTCTGCGGGTCATCCGGTCCCCGATCCGCCGCTCGGATTTTGCGGGAATTTTAAAGTGATCCTATTCACCCCCCCCTCTAGGCATCACAAGATCCTTTCAATTGGTATCAGAGCCTAATCCCTTGATTTAGGCTTAACCGCTAAGGGATCAAGATGTCGGGGATTGGAAGCAACCCAACCGCCGAAGAAATTGCCGCAAAAGAAGCTCAAGAGAGAGAGTTCACGGCAGCTCAAGTCGGCGACCTCATCGGCGGGCCCCAAGCCGCACTCCATCCAACGTGGACAGCTCCGACGACTCCTCGTCGGATTCCGACTCCGACTCGGATTCCGACTCAAGTGATGAGGATGCCAAGGACGATGATCTTGCGGCAAAGAAGGCGGCCAAGAAGAGAAGAAAGGCTAAGAAGAAGAAGAAGGCCAAGAAGATGGCAAAGAAGCTCCTCAAGAAGATGATCAAGAAGGAGCAAGCCAAGTACTCTCACTCCGGCTTCCACGAAGTGCCCCATCACTACGGGCAAATTCGGGCAACAACTCTAACGATAAATTTTATTCCGTGCATTTGGGAAAGCCTCCTCATTTTGATGGGAAGGACTATCCCAAATGGGCTTATGATATGCAAATGCACCTTTACGGGCTTCAACCGTCTCTTTGGAAGATTGTGGTTGTAGGTGTAACAATTCCCGCCGAAGGAGAAGCCCTCACCATTGAGCATGAGCAAGATCTTCACCGCAACGTACAAGCCACGAGAGTCATCACGGGATCCTTGTGTGCACAAGAATTCAACAAGGTTCGGAACATCCAAATTGCCAAGGTAATTTGGGACACACTCAAGGAAGCACATGAGGGAACCGAGCATGTGAGACAAGGCAAGATGGACCTAATCAATGGGGAACTTGAGCTTTTCTTCATGAAGGATGGAGAGACCGTTCAAGAAATGTATGATAGACTCATGGTGCTTGTCTCGGACATTAGAGCTCTTGGGAGCAAAGATTGGGATGACTCAAAGGTCACAAAGAAGTTGCTAAGAGCCTTTGCCCCCAAGGACAAGAACTTGACGCAAATGATTAGAAGAGATCCAAGATACCCAACAATGACACCCACTCAACTCCTTGGAGAAATTTTGCATCAAGAACTAGTTGATCAAGATGTGGAGAAGTCTTTAACCTTGAAGTTGGGCAAGAGTCTAGCTCTCAAAGCAAGCTCTAGTGAAGTTGTTGAAGAAAAGCCCAAGCCCTCCAAGAGCAAAAAGGAAGACACTAGCGATGAAGAAAGCACGGATGAAGAAACCGCCTTTGCTATAAGGAAGTACAAGAAATTCTTGAAGTCAAGAAATTCAAGAAAAGGTGGAGATGATAGAAGGAAGAAGTCACAAAGAAAATGTTATGAGTGTGGAGAGTATGGACATTTCATCGCCGAATGCCCCAAGAACAAGAACAAGAATGAGGAAGAAAAGAGGTTCAAGGAGAGAAGCAAAGAATACAAGAACAAGTATCAAGGGCGTGCGCACGTGGGTCAACAATGGGACTCAAGTGATGAAGATGAAGAACCAAAGAAGCAAGGGATGGCAACAATTGCCATGGCACAAGCTTCATCCTCAACACGCCTCTTCAACAATCTCTCCGATGATGAAGATCACTCTCATTTTTGCCTCATGGCAAGGGGGAGCAAGGTACAAGAATCGACCATCTCATCCTCTCTAACATCCTCTTCATCCACCTCTAGTAGCGACATAGAAAACCTAGATGAGGAAAAGGAACTAGAGAACAACATGATAAAGAGATTTGGTAAAAAGGGCCACAAGGAAATTAAAAGGCTATTGGACAAACTAGAGAAAAAGAAAGAGATTCTTCATGAGCAAGAAGACTTGCTTATCCTTGAAAAGGAAAGAAACCTTGCTTTAGAAAAATCTCTTGCCGAAGAGAAGGCTAAGGTGGAAAAGTTGACCATGGACTTGTCCTTGATCGGCGATTCCAATAAGAAGATGTCAAAGGACCTCACCTTGGCAAATGAATCCTTAGCTTCCCTAAAAACTACTCATAGTGAGCTTCAATCAAGCTTTTCATGCTTGACGGAGAAATACAAATCTCTTGAAGCTAACTTTAGTAGTCTTTGGGAAAGCACCAAAGCAACTCCATCGGCAAACTTGGACTCTAGTGCCTCCACTAGCAAAACTTGCTCTTCTTGCGCTAACATTGATATGAATGCTATCAAGACTAACCTTGCAAGGCTTGAAGAGAAAATTAAGAGCAAGGACAAAGAAATTGCCCGATTGAACATGTTGTTTACACAAGGCAACATTAGTGCCAAGCCAATACCCACGGTGGTGGACAAGCAAGGACTTGGACACCGCAAGAACAACAAGGCAAATGGTAGGGTGACGGTGAAAGGGCATGAGATCCCCTTATGGAACAAGGGAGGCTACCTCAACACAATAATGGATATTGCCCATGGAGTCACCACATCTACCACAACCAAGGAAGCTCCAAAGATGGTGCAAACCGCAAAGGGAATTGGTGGTAGTAACACCCCACCTAAGGCATCGAAGAATGTGGTTGAGCACAAACCCACACCCAACTACACTTGTGATTACATTGTAACCTTGGACCATAATGGCAAAATGGTTGTCAAGTATGTTGGGGCCTATGCCATGAAGGCCATGAGAAAGAGTGTGTGGGTTCCAAAAGTTTTTGCATCTAACCTCCAAGGACCCAAATCCTTTTGGGTACCTAAACCAAGAGCTTAAACTTGTTTTGTAGGCCTACTCCTCCGGTGGAAGTGCATGGTTGATTGATAGTGGTGCCACTAATCACATGACCGGAGATGAAGGCTTGTTTGCATCCCTTGACCGTTATGACAACCCTACGGAAACTATCATTTATGGAGATAATGGTCAAGGGGATGTCATTGGCTTAGGTAAAATTGCTATCTCAACAACAAATTCAATTGAAGATGTTTATCATGTGCAAGGGTTGGGATACAACTTGTTGTCGGTTTCACAACTTTGTGAGAAAGGCTACAATTGTCTCTTTACTCATGAGGGTGTGACCGTCTCTAGAAGGGAGGATTCCTCTATTGTCTTTGCGGGTCACCTAAGGGGAAAACTTTACTATGTGGACTTCACAAAAGTAAAGGTGGATCCTAAGGCTTGCTTAGTGGCAAAATCCGACTTGGGTTGGCTATGGCATCGCCGACTAGCCCATGTTGGCATGAGGAACTTGGCCAAACTTCAAAAGGACGAGCACATCCTAGGACTAACAAATGTTGTTTTTGAGAAAGATAGGTTATGTAGCGCATGTCAAGCCGGGAAGCAAGTTGGAGCTCATCATCCCGTCAAGAACATTCTATCCTCATCAAGACCATTGAAGTTGCTACACATGGATTTATTTGGACCAATTGCCTACATAAGCATCGGTGGTAATAAATATGGTTTAGTAATTGTTGATGACTTTTCCCGTTTCACTTGGGTATTCTTTTTGCAAGATAAAAGTGAGGCAAAGGGAATTGTGAAGAAGTTCATTAGAAGAGTTCAAAATGAGTTCGAGCTCAAGGTCAAAAACATAAGAAGTGACAACGGCTCGGAGTTTAGGAACACACAAGTTGAAGAGTTTCTAGATGAAGAAGGCATCAAGCATGAACTCTCCGCTCCATATACACCTCAACAAAATGGAATTGTTGAGAGGAAGAATCGCACATTGATAGAAGCGGCAAGGACAATGCTTGATGAGTACAAGACTCGGACTCATTTTGGGCGGAAGCCATCAACACCGCATGCCACGCCGCCAACCGACTCTACCTCCACAAGTACTTGAACAAGACTCCCTACGAAATCATCACGGTAAGAAACCTAGTGTGCATTACTTTAGGGTCTTTGGGTGTAAGTGTTTCATACTTAACAAGAAACCCAAAGCCTCAAAGTTTGCATCCAAGGTTGATGAAGGTTTTCTACTTGGTTATGGAACTAACGAGCATGCCTATCGTGTTTTCAACAAGACCACCGGTTGTGTTGAAACCACGGTAGACGTGAAATTTGATGAATCCAACGGCTCTCAACGAGAGCAAGTTAGTGAAAACCTTGTAGATGATGAAGAGCCTCCAAGCATATCCATCTTTAGAATGGGGACCGGTGAAGTGATGCCTCGGGAGGTTCAAGCACAAACTCCGGTTGACACAAGCGTTCATGATCCATCATCATCAACAAGAGTGGAACCATCTAGTTCTCTAGTCAATCAAGATGAGAGTCAAGTTCATGGTGACGATCATGGACGGGACTTTGATAAAGGGGGAGAACAAGGTGGTGAAACTCAAGAAGAAGCTCCACAAGTTGAAGATGATGATGATGGACCAATTCAACGTCAATCTCAAGCACCACACCCAAGAGTACATCAAATGGTTCAACGGGATCATCCCGTTGACAACATTCTTGGGAGCATTCGAAGAGGGGTAACAACTCGCTCAAGATTGTCAAATTTTTGTGCATTTTACTCGTTTGTTTCCTCTTTGGAACCTCTTAGTGTGGAACAAGCTCTTGACGACCCGGATTGGATTATTGCCATGGAGGAAGAATTGAACAACTTCAAGAGAAATGAAGTTTGGGAGTTGGTACCAAGACCCATGCAAAATGTGATCGGCACCAAGTGGGTTTTTAGAAACAAGCAAGATGAATTTGGTGTCGTCACAAAGAACAAGGCTAGGCTCGTTGGCAAGGGTTACACACAAGTTGAAGGCTTGGACTTTGGAGAGACCTATGCTCCGGTAGCAAGACTTGAGTCAATTCGTATTCTTTTAGCTTATGCTACCCATCATGATTTCAAGCTTCATCAAATGGATGTGAAGAGTGCTTTCTTGAATGGACCTCTCCAAGAAGAAGTGTATGTGGATCAACCACCGGGCTTTGAAGACTCAAGGTTTCCAAATCATGTGTACAAGCTCCATAAGGCGCTCTACGGGCTTAAGCAAGCTCCTAGAGCATGGTATGAATGCCTTAAGGATTTTCTTCTCAAGAACGGCTTTGAGATAGGCAAAGCCGATTCTACTCTCTTTATCCAAAGAAATGGAAAAGATATTTTCGTTTGTCAAATTTATGTCGATGATATCATTTTTGGGTCTACTAATGATAAATTTTGTGAAGAATTTAGTAGGATCATGACCAAGAGATTTGAGATGTCTATGATGGGAGAATTGAAGTTCTTTCTTGGGTTTCAAATCAAACAAATGAAGGAAGGGACTTTCTTGTGTCAAACCAAGTATGTGAAGGATATGCTCAAGAGGTTTGACATGGCCGATTCCAAGCCCATCAAAACACCCATGGCATTAAATGGACATCTTGATCTCAATGAAGAAGGGAAGTCGGTCGACCAAAAGGTATTCCGTTCCATGATTGGCTCCCTCCTTTACCTTTGTGCATCTAGGCCCGATATAATGCTTAGTGTGTGCATGTGTGCAAGATTTCAAGCCAATCCTAAGGAGTGCCATCTAATGGCCGTTAAGAGAATCTTTAGATATTTGGTTCATACTCCTAACCTAGGCTTGTGGTATCCCAAAGGCTCCACTTTTGATCTACTTGGATACTCCGATTCGGACTATGCCGGTTGCAAAGTAGATCGAAAGAGCACCACCGGGACTTGCCAATTTCTTGGTCGGTCCTTGGTGTCATGGAGCTCAAAGAAGCAAAACTCGGTTGCTTTATCCACGGCCGAGGCCGAATATGTGGCGGCCGGTGCTTGTTGTGCACAACTCTTGTGGATGAAGCAAACGTTGAGTGATTATGGTTGCAAGTTTAGTAAGATTCCACTCTTATGTGACAATGAGAGTGCTATCAAGCTGGCGAACAATCCAGTCCAACACTCTAGAACAAAGCACATAGACATTAGACATCACTTCTTGAGGGATCATGAGGCTAAGGGCGATATTGCTTTACGTCACGTAAGCACCGAGAGGCAACTTGCCGATATTTTCACTAAGCCTCTAGACGAGCAAAGGTTTTGTGCTTTGAGGAGTGAGCTAAACATCTTAGATTCTCGTAACTTGGCTTGACTTATTGCACATACTTGATTGTTGCCTAGATAGGTTGAAAGTGATTTATTTTGTTTGTTTGTGTGAGTCTTTCGAAAATATTGGATCTTGAGATCTTTTGATCAATTACTCGGCCCAAGTGACTATTGTTATGAATGTTTGATTGTGGCTAGTCACTTGTTGCTGAGAGTTTATTATGTGTCCACTAGATGAATCCTTTACTAATCTCAATCTTGAAAGATCTCACATCTATCGACATCTTTCATAATCCATTCTCTTAAATTTCTTTTGTCGCAAATCCTCCTCCAATCTTGAGTATATATCATCTCTAATTCCCTTATAAAATCATTTACCTTTAAACAAAAAAAAGGTTTTTTCCTCCTTCTGGGCGAGGCGGGTCAACCGGCACGGGTGCCCGGTTGACCCGGAGCGGTCCTGGTGGCCGCCGGGTGGACCGGCCACCGGTGCCGGGTCGCCCGGGACGGCTCTCGTTGGCCGCCGGGTCGCCCGGCTACCCGTGCCGGTCGCCCGGACCCCCCCGTCGGGAATCGTGTCGAGCGGGACCCGTAAAAAAAAAAACTCTTCGGGCTAAAACCCTAAGCCTCTTCCCCGCCGGTCGACCGCGCACAGGTGCCGGGTCGCCCGGGCGCCTCTCGGTGGCTGCCGGGTCGCCCGCCACCCGTGCCGGGTCGCCCGCCCCCGCGCCGACGGTATAAAACGGGCGCGCGCGGCGGTCAAAGGAACCCTAGCTCCTTACTTTCTTCGACCGCCGCCGCCGCCCCCTTTCAAGCCTCCGGGCGATTCCGCCGCCCCTCCACGGCTTTCTTGCGCCACGTGGTGGATTCCAACCTCCTCTCCATCTTGAGCTCCTAACTCATCGGATTTTCGGGAACTTCGCGGGATTTCAACGGTAAACTCATTTCAAACTCCGGATTTCCCGATCTACTTTTGTGCTTCGTTCTAGATGATTTCCCTTGGTCAAATGTCTCCATCTAGGTCCTAAAACAACCTCCCATGATCTTGTCCCAAGCCCATGGCTACATTTTTCAAACCTTCGATTTTGGCGTTCTAGGGTTCATCCCGCCGAGCCGGTTGACCCGGCCACCCATGCCGTTGACCGGCTCCGGGCCGGGGTGACCCAATGACGCTTGATTCATGCACCTTCAATCGTGTATCTCATTCCTTGCATATCCTATCATCTTTCAGATGGTTCGTGAGAAGGCTAGCTCTCATGGCAAGGAGATTCGCTCCGAATCAAGTGAAGAGGAGATTGAGGAATTTGAGGAGCGCTCTTCCGCGAGGAGTTTGGCATCCATGTGCATGAGAAGAGGACCAAACCTCAAGCTCCTCCCTCTCGTGCTCAAGGCCGAGGCCGTGGTCATGATGGCAATCCCATTCTCAAGAAGAAGACCACAACCGTCGGTGCTAGGACCAAGAGGGCGAGCACCGCTGCTGAGGTTGAAGACCGCTATGATGATAACATTGACTTATCTATCTATGAGCAGATGGCAGTTCCTGTTCACCGACCTGTGCGCTCACGCCGTGATCCGCCTTTGGTTAACTTCATGAAGGCGGGCACTGACATGAGGTCTCTTCGGTTTTGGCCAGAAGATCCGAGGCGGCTTCAGAGGTCTTTCTTCAGTGATGACAGGTTTTGGCTTGCTCATCAAGCGGATTGGTATGAGTCGACCATCCTACCCAAGGGACGTGTCACAACTGAGATGAAATGGGTGGATTGGCCGTACTTGCTTGATCTTCCTGCTCCCATTGAAGAGGTTATGCAGGCTGTTCACTCTCGGTGCCAGTTCATGGGGATTTCTTATCTCATGGGTCTTCAGTGTGACTACTCTCAGGAGGTGGTGGCCCAGTTCTATGCCACCCTATATGTTGATGAAGATGAAAATGAGATGCACTTCACTCTGGGTGGTAAGCGCTTCAAAATCTCTGTTTATGATTTTGCTCAACTTTTCCAACTTAGAGGTGCCACTTCAACCAATCAGTTCAAAAGTGATCTAGTCCGACTTCATTGTGAGGATGAACTAGAAGTAACCAAGATGAGATTTATGTATGATCGTGCCTATGGAAACATCAACTATGGTCATACTAGTGGACTCACCCCATATTACAAGATGCTAAATCTTTTGTTTCGATACACTCTTTGCCCTAGGGGTGGGGATTCCGATAACATATCTCATAGAGCTAGAAATCTTCTTTATCAAATGGCTCCTAGGTCAACCTAAGTTCAATGCTTGTCACTTTCTTTGGAGTGAGATCATTATTTGTTCCCACACTTCTTCTAGTGGTTGTCACTATGCGCCCTATATTTTCATGATGGTTAAGCATGCCACCCAACTTGATCTCAAGACGGATGTTGTTCATGAATCTTACAAGACTAGTAAAGGCAAACTAGCTCAATCTTTCCGTCTTGGCAAGCACACCACCGGTGTTGATGCTAGAGGTCGCTATCCGGGCATTTACACTTGATGGACCGTCTGATGCGGGTGCCTCTTCCTCTCAAGCCCCACCACCAAGAGGCCCATATGATCCACTTCCTTTGGAGGGTGCCTCTCACTCTCATGGGGCTCCTAGGGGCAAGAGGGGCAAATTCAACTTTCTTGCCAAAGGGTTGTTTGCTTGCTTCAACATGCTCCGCAAGGATGCTAGGGAGCGTGAGGCCGATCGTCGGTGGTTGGCTCAAGAGCTTCATCGGCAAGAGAAAAATCAAAAGGAAATGGTCGCTAGTCTTAATCTTCCACACTCTCGGTCCATGAGATGAGAACCTTTGACCCCCCTTCTCCCGTTCCAAATCCTTGGGAGGACCTTGGCTCTTGGGTTCCCGTTGATGATGAAGAGGAAGATTATGAAGAAGAGGAGGAGTACGACGAGGACGACGAGGAGTAGCTTCCCTTTTTGGTGCTTGGTGCCAAAGGGGGAGTGAATTTGGTGGATGGACGCTCCTACCTCTATCGTTATCTATCTTATCGTTATTCATGTAATAGAACTAGTGGACATGTAATGAACTATGTGTGATGTGATGGATGTTGGTGTGCCAAGTGCAAAACTTTTATTTGTAAGACTTAATTATGGTACTTTTATCCATGCTAGTGTGATGTAAGGATCCTAATGGTTATTTGTGATGCTTGTGTTGGTTGATGATTTGTTATTTCACACTTTCTTGTCGTGATATATTTTGTCATTTGCATCACGGGATAATTCTGTTCACAATGTGTTTATGCAAAGATTTAGGGGGAGTTCTTGCAAATGTGTGTGCAAAGGCATTTGAGGCCTCTCTTCTTTGATGATGCACACATCTAGGGGGAGCTCCTCACTAAATTGTTGGATATACACATCTCTTTCATTTAACCAAATTGTGTTGTCATCAATCACCAAAAAGGGGGAGATTGAAAGTGCATCTAGGCTCCTAATTATTTTGGTGATAATGACAATGCAATTAGGGAGGATTAATGCTTTGAATGAGATGTGTGCAGGCTTTAAAGTGAAATAAATATGAATTCTCAAAGGAAGGCCCTCATTTTCTTACTTATGGTGTTGAAGCTCAATTGGAGATTTAATTTTAATTTTCGGTTTGAATTTGAGTTTAGGAAACACCGTACTATAAAGAGGGATGCGGTCGATTAATCAAGGTTTGCTACAAGTGCTTCTTGTGATCTTTTCTCATATTTTCTAAGAGTGAAAAACCTAGAAAAACCTTTAGAAAATTCAAAAACAGCCCCTTCTTGTTAAAACTCTTCCCCGCCGCGTGCCTACGGGTCAACCGGCATAAGTGGCCGGGCCACCCGGGACCGTGCCGGGAGGGAGCCGGGTGACCCGGCCACCCGTGCCGGGGTGACCCGGCGGGGTCGCGAGAGTTGCCCCCCAACGGTCAACTCGGGGGGAAGCGGGTATATATACCCCTTCTTCCTCCTCTTTAGGGTTCCGCCTTCTCCTCCATTGCTACACCCCCAAAGCTTCATCTCCTATCTTCTAACTCATTCCCAAGCACTCCAATCAAGAATTCGCTCTAGGGTTTGAGTGTGAGAGCATTTGAGGTGTAGGATTTAGCCCCTTTGTGAGAGCTCTTCATTTCCTCCTCTCAAGAAGCACTTGTGGTGGCTTTGGTTGATTGATTTGTGTTTATTACTCTTGAAGCTTGCTTCTAGACGGTTAGGCGTCGCCCGTTGAGTGCCCTCTCCGTGTGGAGCACCGGGATCGTTTGTATTGCCCCTCCTTTGTGGAGATTTTCTTAGTGAGCACCAATTTGCCTTTGTGGTGAATTGGAGAGGCAAGAGGCTCTTTGTGATAGCCCTCCCTTTGTGGGAACCTCAACGGAGACGTAGCCTTCTTAGTGGAGGTGAACTTCGGTAAACAAATCTCTTGTCTCTCTTGCTTGCTTGTGTTCATCGTCTTCAACCCTAACCCTAGAAGTCATATTTGAATCGATCTATTTATTTGTGTTGTTGTGTGTAATATCCTTTGTTGCAGGTCTTCTTCACTTCATTTACACCAAGTTGGTTCACATATTTGCTGCAAATTCATTTTCCCTTTAAGTTATTGAGTTTTACTCCTGCGTGCTGGTTGATCCGGCACAAGTGCCAGGGTGACCCGGACCCCCGGGTCATCCGGTCAGTCGTGCCGGGTCATCCGGTCCCTGATCCGCTGCTCAGATTTTGCAGAATTTTAAAGTGATCCTATTCACCCCCCCCCCCTCTAGGCATCACAAGATCCTTTCAGATGGACGTGTGTGTCAGGAGTATGGGTGAGCTCGTACCTGCGTGGTTGAGCGTGTTGGGAGTTGTCCATCTTGTCGGTTAAGGACCGGGTTGCATGACATCTCACCTGACCCAGATCATCGTACAACCACTCGACCGTTGTATGTGGCAACGGCTTAGCATAAACCCCACTAGTTAAACTACTTGCCATCTGGTGTGCGGGTGAGCGGCGGGAGACCAAGGAGCAGGGGTACGCTCTGTGTGAGGTACGCCCCGGTTATGTGGTATAACCCCTTGGGTGCTTCTGTGGTGGCTCGTAGTGTTAGCTAATGTGGGTAATGGCTTTGATAGGATCCGTACCGGCACTGAGGTGTCCGTGTGACGGTACCCTACTTGTGGGTAAAGATGTACAACCTCTGCAGAGTGTCAAACCTATTCGAATAGCCGTGTCCACGGTATTGGACGAGTCACGGTGTGGTCACAAAAACTAGTGTTTGGGATGGGATGTTTTCTGGCGTGAGTTGTTTTCCGGTGATGTGTGTGTGGCTGTGTGCCTGGGCTACGACGGACGGGAAGTCCGGTAGTTCCTCCGTGGTTTTCCTAAAACAATTGAGTCACTTTGGTTATGAAAATGATTTGCGAAAACCTTTTTGGAATGAACCCTGCATGTGTAAGTTTGTAAAATGAACCTTAACTTGATCCTTGTTATACTCTGTGCATGATTCTGCTTATAAGCCCCTCCGTGGGTGGGGTTGGATTTGCTGAGTACGTATGTGCTCACCCCTGTTTTACTAACTATTTTACAGAGGAGGATCCCGATTACATTCCCGAAGATGTTGAGTAGGTCGTGCCCTACACCCAACCGTGCTCGTGTACCCGGGGGCCCTACCGAAAGCTTCCATGGTGTGGTACTCTGAGGAGGCTATGGAAGCCTTTGCTATTGTAGTGTGGTCGTTAGCGTTTGTGTTGTTCCTTGTAGCGTTGGCACTACTGTGCCCTTTGTGTCGCCGTGATGTAAAAGAGCGATTCCACCCGTTGTAATAAATGTGCTACCGACCTCCGGGACCGGTATTTGTGTCACATTTAGTCACCTCTCGATGAGGGGACGCTTCGGGTGGTATCGCAGCCGTAGGTTGGCCGTAGGACATGACCCCTAGGACACGAGACCTCCCTCCGGCCTTCTCTAACCTTTCCTTTGCTAAGCTCACCTTTTCCCAAATCCTTACCTTGATTCTTGCCTGTTTCCAGATGGCTAACCCCGAATGGAATGGAGGAATCCGCCCGTCCCGCCGGCCTCCCTAACCTGTTACTACTCAGCCTAGAGCGCGTCGGAGTAAGGGATCCGCCAGAGTTCGTCTACCGGGAGTACGAACGCTACGGCACCCCTCGGTGTAAGCTGCTGATCTTTGTGGGAAGAAGCACGCTTTACCCCGACATAGAACCATGGTTCGTCTCCGCCACTGGTTTTCGCTTCGCCGACACCTACCCCAAGGCTGCTCGGAAGGCCCTGCGACAGCTACGAGTGGTTTAGAGACAGCACCGTCGAAGGACTCCAATGGGATTCTTTCCACCCTTCGGAGGAAGAGGACGCTCGTGGATTGATCGCATGAGAGGACTAGAACGAGAAGAAGAAGACTTAGAAGAGGCAGTTTCCCACCTATCCAAATACCTCAGAGGCCTAGACCATCTTTATCAGGAGCAAGCCCAAGAAGCGAAGCGACGGATCGACGGAGAGCGGAAAGAGCAGAGCAGAGGATAGAACTAGAAAGGGTTAAGACAACCATAGCAGAAGTTGAACTGCACAACACGAAGCAAGAATATCTTAGGGAAAGAGAGCGCACGTTGTTGGCCCATAAAGCCCTATGAGATAAACTAAAGGAGTGTAGAAGCAGAGATGAAGGAGCCAGAGCAGAAGAAGATGAACCCGAAGAAACCCACTGGGACAAAGGGACCCAGACTGAAGATGAGATACTGGAGCAAGATCTTCCACTAAAGAAGCGCCGTATCCAGCTAGAGGAAGAGTCACCATGAGGATAAGACTAGGGTGTTTAGGCTAGAAACTGAGTCCTAGTAATAATAAGTGTACCCCGAAGGATGTACCCCAACCTTCCTACTAAATAAAGTTATCCATCTCTTGTACCCCACCACAACCTGTTCAATTCTACCTTTGTTTTCAGATGGCGGAAGATGGATGGACCCAAGGCGTGTGCCAGGAGGAGCCTGGTTTTGCTCGCCTTCTCATCAACTCCCTGGAGCGCCTCGGTATCACTGAGCGCCCTAGGTACTACAGCGAGAGAGTACGAGCAACTCGGCACTCTTCGCTGTAGAGTGGTCCTCTCCGTCGCTAGAAGCAACCGCCACACCAACATCGAGCCGTGGCGCGTGACCACCACAGGGTTTCGACACCGGGATACCTATCCTTTGGCCCTCAGAAAAGCCCTCCGCTACCTGTGCCGAATCTACGAAGAACACCTCGTCCCCACACCGATGAGGTACTTCCCTCCCGCCATCAGGACCCCAGTTTGGCAGGCACGCATGAGGAACCTGGAACGACGCCACCACCAAGAGGACCTGCTTTACCACGTAGGCGCCTACCTTGTCTCCCTGGATAAGCTCTTTGATGACCAAGCCAGACACTTGAGGGAACAAATCAGTCGGGCCGAGCAAGCTGAAGTCACAGTGCGGATGCACCAAGTCCGAGTGGCTCAAGCTGAAGCGAGGACCGCAGCCGCCATAAGCAGTGAAGCCGTTGCCCAGGAAAGCCTCGGGAGAATCCAGGACCAACGCATGCAAGAATGGACCAATGGCGGGACACCTGTTCCAGCCATTGGAGAAGCTCAAGTCCTGCTGGGAACACCCCTAGTAGGATGGGGAGGAACTATAGAAGTCCCACCAGCACCACCAGCAGTCACCGAACCCCCAACAGAAGCCGCAGCACAGCCTCAGGAAAACGGTAACCCCGAAGGCGGGAATGATGACGAGCTGCTCATTCCGCTGGAAGAACACTCGACCCCAGAAGACAGCTCCCCTCGCGAGTAGTGTGCCCCAAGACCCAGGGAATGAAGCCGTACCGGTCCAAGTCGCGCCCTTAGTCCTTAGTTGTGTAGTGTGTCCGCGTAGTCGGGATGTATCCTCCTCGCTGGTTTGTAATAAAAACTTATTTGTGCTTGCTTGTTTGCTATGTGCTTGTTGTGTGCTTACCGACAGGAGTAGACCCTGCCTTTTCAAAAAGAAATCCGATATAATCCACTTAAACATCACATAAAACTAGATCTCTTAGAAACCCGCTTCTTTACAGATGGTTTCCAGGCGCCCTGTCAGGACGCACCGATCGGACGCTGAGGGATCGCAAGCCGATCGGAGGGAGCGTCTCCACGACCAAGAAGTTAACCAAAATGAAGATGGAGGAGAGAACGTGGTCCTGCCACCGCCACCCCCTCCCATTGACTTGGCACAAGTCTTAGCCAACCAGACTGTCCTGATGGAGGCTATCTTCAATGCCGTCAACCGCCCAAGACCCCGAGTTTTGAGCATGAATGAGAAGCTGATCGAGTTCCTCAGGACTAAGCCGCCCACCTTTAGCGGGTCGGTGAATCCTTTGGATGCTGACGATTGGCTGAGAGCCATCCTGAGGGAACTAGAGCCCTTCAACTACGAGGACCATGACAAGGTTCTCTCGGGACTCACCCACTCACGGGACAGCCCTAGCCTGGTGGGAAAATTCTCGCGCCGCGCCCAAGGATCCCTCCGCCATCACATGGGATGAATTCGTGGAGGAGTTCCGTCGCTACCACATCCGGGAGGCCACACCGAAGCGGAAGGCGGACGAGTTCGCGAACTCCGCCAAGGCAACATGTCTGTGGAGGAGTACACGTACCAGTTCATAGAGCTGGCATGCTATGCCCCCGAGGAGGTGGATAAAGACTCCAAAAAGCAAGAGATGTTCAAGAAGGGGCTGACTCCGGAACTGAGGACACTGCTGACTCCTCAGATTTACCCGGACTTTAACACCCTCATGAACATGGCAATACTCACGGAGAGAGCAAGGGCCTAGGAAAAGAAGGAGAACAAGCGCAAGTTCATGGAACACAAGGCCAAGCAGCAAGAGCGGTCCCAGAGGCCGAGAAACTTTGGACACCCCATGTCCAGGTTCCAAGCTCCTATGCGACGAGAACCCAATCCCAAGCCACGAGCTCGCAAGCCCCCGAGCCCAGTTCAAGCCCTCCTACAACCGAGTGCCATGAAGCCCCCACAGAACAACACCAGACGGATCACTACCAACAACAACAACGGCTCCCGAGTGTGTTTCAGCGCCGAGAAACCCGGGCACTTCATCGCCAACGCGCCCGTATGCTAAAAAGCCAACCACCACCACCTACTCCAACTCGGTGAACGGGCCAAGGCCACTTGTGTCGGAGCCAACCGCATGTCGGTGCGCAGGCAACAATAACTTCGGCAACAACAACAAGCAACCGGCGGATGAGGCGGCCCCGGCGGTCGTATGGACGCGCTCGGGTCAATCACATCAATGCGCAGGAGGCACAGGAAGCACAAGGCGTAGTACTCGGTGAGTTCCTGGTCAGCTCAGTTTTGGCTACCATACTATTCGATTCGGGAGCATCGCACTCATTCATATCCTCAAGCTTTGTGGAAAAACATAGCATACCCACAGTACTACTCAAAGCACCCCTAATAACTCGAACGCCCGGAGGTGACATTAAGTGTCAACTGTGATGCCCTCGGGTAAGGATTATTTTAAGTGGGGTAGAGTTCCTAGCAGACCTGGTAGTACTGAAATCCAAGGGGATAGATGTGATCCTTGGTATGGATTTGGTTAAGCCAACATCATGGCCTCATAAGTTGCGCCGATAAAGTAGTGCACCGACCAACCCGGACGGGATACAAGTGACCTGCCACACCCGAGGACACAGGCCAGACATAATGGTTTTCAACATAGAAGCCAAGTCCATAGAAGATGTCCCAGTAGTACGAGAATACCCAGATGTGTTCCCCGAAGAACTCCCTGGAATGCCACTAGACAGGGATATAGAGTTCGTAATCGATCTTATCCCTGGAACCTCTCCCATAGCCAAGAGACCCTATAGGATGGCAGCCCAAGAGTTGGCAGAATTGAAGAAGCAGTTAGCAGAACTTCAGCGAAGTGGGTTCATCAGACCAAGCTCATCACCATGGGGAGCCCCAGTGCTTTTCGTGAAGAAGAAGGATAAGAGCATGAGGATGTGTGTGGACTATCGCTCGCTGAACGAGGTCACTATTAAAAACAAGTACCCTCTTCCCAGAATAGATGACCTGTTTGACCAACTGAAGGGAGCCAAGTATTTCTCGAAGGTGGATCTAAGATCAGGGTACCACCAGCTCAACATTAGGGAAAGTGACATCCCCAAGACCGCCTTTGTCACTCGCTACGGGCAGTATGAGTTCACGGTAATGTCCTTTGGACTAACCAATGCACCAGCATACTTCATGAACCTCATGAATAAGGTGTTCATGGAAGAGCTGGACAAGTTTGTCGTGGTCTTCATTGACGACATACTTGTTTACTCCAAGAGCGTGGAGGAGCATGAACAACATCTTCGAGTAGTGCTGGGAAAATTGAGGGCACACAAGCTATACGCCAAGTTCAGCAAGTGTGAATTTTGGCTGGAGAAAATATCCTTCCTTGGGCACATTCCGACCGCGGAAGGAGTAGGCGTAGACCCGGGAAAGTTGAGACAGTCTCCAGCGCGGCAAAGAACCGACCAACGTGAGCGAGATCAGGAGTTTCCTAGGTTTAGCGGGGTACTACCGGAGATTTATCGAGGGATTCTCCAAGATCGCCCGGCCCATGACAGAGCTGCTCAAGAAAGAAAAGAAGTTTAACTGGACCGAGGCCTGCGAAAGAAGTTTCCAAGAGTTGAAGAAGAGGTTGACCACGGCCCGCGCGTGCGACCGCCAGACATTCAACGGGACTTTGTCGTGTATTGCGACGCCTCCCGACAAGGGTTGGGATGTGTTCTCATGCAAGATGGGAAGGTAGTGGCATATGCCTCCCGTCAGCTCAAACCCCATGAACAGAATTATCCCACCCATGATCTGGAGTTTGCAGCCGTAGTGCATGCCCTGAAGATCTGGAGACACTATCTGATCGGGAACAAGTGTGAAATCTACACAGACCACAAGAGTCTAAAGTACATCTTCACCCAGCCCGACTTGAACTTAAGGCAGAGAAGATGGCTAGAGCTAGTCAAGGACTATAACCTAGAGATTCACTACCACCCGGGGAAGGCCAATGTGGTAGCAGATGCCCTAAGCCGGAAAACCTATGAGAAGGAAGCACCCAAGAGTGCCCAGTTGCAAGAGGAGATGGCACGGCTCAACGTACACATCGTTCCCCAAGGATACGTCCGCCAGCTGAGTGTTCAGCCTACCCTAGAGGAAAAGATCCGGAAGGCCCAAGAGACCGATGAAAATCTGATGAAGATTCGCAAGCATACCGGAGAGAACAAGGCCCCTGACTTCAGGGTAGATGACCAAGGCACCCCGTGGTACAAAAACGGGATATGCGTGCCCGAAGGTGGAGATTTTCGACACACCATCATGGATGAGGCACACAACTCAAGCATACTCCATTCACCGGGATCCACCAAGATGTACATGGACGTAAAACAGAAGTATTGGTGGAATGGAATGAAAGCAGACATTGCACGGTTCGTCGCCCACTGTGACACTTGTCAGAGGATCAAAGCCGAACATCAGAAGCCCGCAGGACTATTGCAGCCCTTACCAATCCCGGTATGGAAGTGGGACGAGATAGGTATGGACTTCGTAGTAGGGTTGCCAAGGACTCAGAAGGGACATGACTCCATATGGGTGATCGTGGACCGACTCACTAAAGTCGCTCACTTTCTACCCGTACGGACCACTTATGGAGGAGAGAAGTTGGCAAAACTCTACATAGAAAATATAGTAAAGCTGCATGGAGTGTCTAGCAGAATAGTCTTAGATAGAGGGACCCAGTTCACCTCTAGGTTCTGGAAAAGCCTGCACAAAGCCATGGGCACCAAGCTAGACTTCAGCTCAGCGTACCACCCACAGACAGACGGACAGACCGAAAGGGTGAATCAAATTTTGGAAGATATGTTGAGAGCATGCGTCCTCACCTATGGCAAAGATTGGGAGCAGAGCCTGCCATATGCAGAATTTTCCTACAACAACGGCTACCAAGCAAGTCTGGGAATGTCGCCATTTGAAGCACTATACGGGAGAAAATGTAGGACACCCCTGATGTGGTCAGAAGTAGGAGAGCGTGCCCTGGTTGGGCCCGCACTTATAAAGGAAGCCGAGGAGCGAGTAGCAGATATCCGAGAAAAGTTGAGAGCTGCTCAGTCCCGACAGAAGAGCTACGCAGACAAGAAAAGGCGTGAAGCGAGCTTCAATCCAGGAGACTTCGTCTACCTCAAGGTTTCGCCCATCCGGGGGACTCGGGGGTTTCAAGTACACGGGAAGTTGGCCCTACGGTACATCGGACCGTATAAAGTGCTAAAGAGAGTCGGAGTAGTAGCATACCGGTTGGAGCTACCCGAAGAAATGTCAGATATACACCCAGTGTTCCACATCTCCCAGCTACGCCGATGTTTGAAGGTTCTAGAAGAGAAGCGAGTACCGGTAGAGACCATAGACCTACAGCCAGACCTTAGGTACCAGGAGGTGCCCGTCAAGATCTTAGACACTGTGGTCAAGCGGACAAGAACGACTGAAGTACGGGTGTGCAGAGTCCAACGGAGCAGACACGGGGTGGAAGAAGCTACGTGGGAACGAGAGGACGCACTGAGGAAGGAGTTTCCCCACCTTTTCGAAACTTAGCCGAATCTCGAGGACGAGATTCATTTTAAGTGGGGTAGGTTTGTAACGCCCGTGTTTTTAGCTCCAAACAAATCACCTAATAAATCATGCGTATTTTCAAAACTGTCCCGCCGAGCCCAATTACCCCCTTCAAACCCTAGTCTTTGTCCCTCACTCTCACCCCGGCACGCGTGCCGCGAATCCCGCCGGCACCGCCCGCACCCGAGCCGCACCCATGCGCACCTTCCCAACGCCGCGGTCGGCCACCGTGCCGGGAATCCCCGCGCACGCCGCGGTCCCGCCGGCCGGTCCGCCTCGCCATCACCGCCGTCCCGGAAAACGCGCCGACACCGGAAATCGGAAAAATCCCGCAAAAACCTTTCCCCTAATTTCCCTAACAATTTTCCATTTTCTAAAATCTCTTCCCCTATTTCTTCTCTCTCTTCTTCTCCTTCCTTTTTCTTTCTTCCCTTCCTTTTTCCTTTTCTTTTTCCTTTTCCTCTTTTTCTTTTTCCCTTCCCTTTCCTCTTCTCTCCCTTCCTCCTCCCGCGCGGCCGGGATCCCGCGCCCCCGGCCGCCGCCCTAACGCCGTTGACCCGGGGCCCGCGACCCGCCGCGGAGCCGTGGACCGGCCGGGCCGGCGCCGCACCGGGCCGCGCGCCGGCCGGCGGCACGCCACCGCGCCGGTCTCCCCTCCTCCTTTCCTCCACCTCCCGCAACCGCCGCCGCGCCGGCCCGGCGCCGTTGACCGGCCGGGCCGGCGGCGGCGCGTCCCCGCCCGCCACACGGGCCCGCGTGGCCGCACCCGACCACGCCGCCCACTCCCGGCAGACGCCGCTCGCCGCCGAGGCCATCAACGCAGCGGCCGAGCCGTCGCGTCCGCCGGCCGCCCGCCACCGCACTCGGCGACCGCCCTCGCCGCCCCTCTGCCGTCGGGTCCTATCCACCACACCGCAACCCCTCCCTGCACGGTTGACCTGCAGCAGCTTGAGCCGTCGCATCGCCGGACGCCGCTCAGACCGGCCAGACTTCGAGAAGAAGCCCGAGCTCACCGGCGGCCTCGCCGGAAATATCTCCCCCCCCAAACCGACCTACGGCGCCTATTTAAGGCCGGGACCACCACCACCTCGCCGCACCGCACCGCAATCGAGCATCCCCGAGCCTCCCCCGAGCTCCACCGCGCCGCCACCATTAACACCGCCGCCGCCCTCTGTCCGCCGCCGATCCGCCGCCTCACGCCGTTCTAGCCGAAGGTGAGCACGGGGATGGGATTCCCTTGTCCTCCTCTCCATCCTGCCCTACTCCCCGGCCGCCGCCGCGGCTAGGGCCGCCGGCGCCCCTCCCCTCCAGAGCCGCCGGCGCCCCCCCTCCCTATCCTCTGTTCTGAACCGAAGGGGAGGAAGGGGATGGCATTTTTGCCAAACCCCCCCCTGTTTCCCCCTTTTCCCTCTAAACCCGAGCCCTATTCCCTCTCTCTCTATTCTTTTCAAATAGCCCCTGAATTAATAACTAATTATGGATTAAATACTGCTACACCCTAAATAATTTACAACGTGGTCCTAACCAAGTTTATATTAGCGTAATCACCCCCTTGTACCATTAGTAGACATTACTAATAGGTCCTTAATCCCTATAGCCCCTCTTTAACCCAACATTTCATGCACGATTAAACCCAAACCTCACCACACTCTTTCCCGTAGTACACCGCCGAACAAACCCCCCTCCCTGGGACTTATATATACCCCCTCTCCGCTCACTCCCCCTCCTCGAGCTCGGTCGGAATATGTGTGCTAATATTGCTTGCTTGCCTATGTGTGCACTTTAGCCGACGGAGTAGACGGAGGAAGGTACCCCGTGCCGGAGATTGAAGCCGACTACTGCGAGCAGGAGCCCGAAGCCCCGAACGCCGAGTCGGCACTCCCCGAAGACTTCGAAGATGGCAAGTTCACCCTCATCCTTTGATGCATGTTTCTGTCCTAGTTTTATAAATATACCCTATACCCGTTTTATAAATTGCATATTGTTTTACTGCAAAACATGGTAGGATAGCCACCCTTGATTGCTATGATTGAACCTTGTTTTGGCCTGAATGAGTTCTTTAAAAATTGTGTGCGTGCTTTCAAAATGTGTGAGTGCTTTAAAAACAAAAAGGGGATATGGTTGGGAAATGAGTAAAGAACTGGGTAGACGGGATGGACGTGTGTGTCAGGAGTATGGGTGAGCTCGTACCTGCGTGGTTGAGCGTGTTGGGAGTTGTCCATCTTGTCGGTTAAGGACCGGGTTGCGTGACATCTCACCTGACCCAGATCATCGTACAACCACTCGACCGTTGTATGTGGCAACGGCTTAGCATAAACCCCACTAGTTAAACTACTTGCCATCTGGTGTGCGGGTGAGCGGCGGGAGACCAAGGAGCAGGGGTACGCTCTGTGTGAGGTACGCCCCGGTTATGTGGTATAACCCCTTGGGTGCTTCTGTGGTGGCTCGTAGTGTTAGCTAATGTGGGTAATGGCTTTGATAGGATCCGTACCGGCACTGAGGTGTCCGTGTGACGGTACCCTACTTGTGGGTAAAGATGTACAACCTCTGCAGAGTGTCAAACCTATTCGAATAGCCGTGTCCACGGTATTGGACGAGTCACGGTGTGGTCACAAAAACTAGTGTTTGGGATGGGATGTTTTCTGGCGTGAGTTGTTTTCCGGTGATGTGTGTGTGGCTGTGTGCCTGGGCTACGACGGACGGGAAGTCCGGTAGTTCCTCCGTGGTTTTCCTAAAACAATTGAGTCACTTTGGTTATGAAAATGATTTGCGAAAACCTTTTTGGAATGAACCCCTGCATGTGTAAGTTTGTAAAATGAACCTTAACCTGATCCTTGTTATACTATGTGCATGATTCTGCTTATAAGCCCCTCCGTGGGTGGGGTTGGATTTGCTGAGTACGTATGTGCTCACCCCTGTTTTACTAACTATTTTACAGAGGAGGATCCCGATTACATTCCCGAAGACGTTGAGTAGGTCGTGCCCTACACCCAACCGTGCCTGTGTACCCAGGGCCCTACCGAAAGCTTCCATGGTGTGGTACTCTGAGGAGGCTATGGAAGCCTTTGCTATTGTAGTGTGGTCGTTAGCGTTTGTGTTGTTCCTTGTAGCGTTGGCACTACCGTGCCCTTTGTGTCGCCGTGATGTAAAAGACTGATTCCACCTGTTGTAATAAATGTGCTACCAGCCTCCTGGGACTGGTATTTGTGTCACATTTAGTCACCTCTGATGAGGGGACGCTTCAGAGGGCGAACGACTTGGTCATCCTAGCGATGCGTCTGGCCTCGGATTGGTCCGAGGGTAGCTCCCCTCGGTCCATCCAGGCGATGTATTTGTCCTGCCATTCTCCCGTGCCGGGGACCGGCTCCGTTTCCATGGCTTTGGCCTCATCGGCGCCATACCCCTCGAGCAGGGCGAGTACGTACGCCATGTTCGAGGGGTCCTCGTCCATGGGCTCTGCGCCTGTTGGACTCGAGGGAGCCCCCAAGGGTTCTTCACGACTCGAGGGGTTGGGGTCGAGGTCGACGGACGACTTGATGACATCTCGCGCAAAAATGTTTGGGGGAACGGTGATTCGCCCCGACGCGATTTTGGTGAGCTCGTCCGCTTCCTCGTTGTACCGGCGTGGCACGTGGTTCAGCTCTATGCCGTAGAACTTATCCTCAAGGGCCCTCACAGCTTTGCAGTATGCCTCCATCTTGTCGTCGTGACAACTCGCGTTCTTCATGACCTGGTCGATCACGAGCTGCGAGTCTCCCCTCACGTCGAGGCACTTGATGCCCGTCTCAATGGCGATTCTAAGGCCGCAAAGGAGGGCCTCGTACTCCGCCATGTTGTTTGACGCGGGGAAGTGCAGGCGCACCGCGTATCTCATGTGCTCCCCGAGAGGTGAGACGAAAGCAGGCCCGCGCCTGCTCCTGTCTTCATCACCGACCCATCGAAGTAGAGGGTCCAGCACTCGGCCTGGATCTGCGGCGGCGGCAACTGCGTGTCTGTCCACTCGACGACGAAATCCGCCAAGATCTGGGATTTGATCACTTTGCGCGGCGCGTAAGCGAACGTCTCGCCCATCAGCTCCACCGACCACTTGGCAATCCTGCCTGCTGCATCCGGGTTCCGGATGATCTATCCCAACGGAAAAGAGGAGACCACCATGACCGGGTGAGCCTCGAAATAGTGGCGGAGCTTGCGCCGCGCAAGGACCACTGCGTAGAGCAGCTTCTGGACCTGCGGATAGAGCGCCTTGTTCTTGGACAGTACCTCGCTGATGTAGTATACCAGCCGCTGGACTGGTAGGGCGTGCCCTTCCTCCGTACGTTCTACCACGATGATGGCGCTGACCACCAGAGTGGTCGCGGAGACATAGAGGTACAGAGGCTCGCTGTCCTGAGGCGGCATAAGAATCGGGGCATGGGCGAGCGTCGCCTTCAGCTTGTCAAGCGCCTCCTGGGCCTCGACGGTCCAGGAGAAGCGCTCGTGTTTCTTTAGGAGCCGGTAGAGGGGTAAGCCCTTTTCGCTGAGCCTCGAAATGAAGCGGCTCAAGGCGGCAAGGCACCCCAACACCTTCTGGACCCCCTTGAGGTCTCGAATAGGGCCCATTCGCTCGAGGGCAGCAAGCTTTTCGGGGTTAGCCTCGATGCCTCGCTGGGAGACGATGTATCCTAACAGCATACCCCGCGGCACGCCAAAGACACATTTTTCGGGGTTCAGTTTCACCCCGTTGGCCCGTAGGCAGCCCAACGCGATGCGGAGGTCTTCAACCAGGTCATCTGCCTTCCTGGTCTTCACGACGATATCGTCTACGTACGCCTCAACGGTCTGCCCGATGTGATCTCCGAAAACGTGCTGCATACATCACTGGTATGTAGCGCCCGCATTTCGGAGACCGAATGGCATTGTTACGTAGCAATACATCCCGAACGGCGTGATGAACGAAGTCGCGAGCTAGTCGGACTCCTTCATTTTTATTTGGTGGTACCCGGAATAGGTGTCAAGGAAGCATAAGAGCTCACACCCCGCAGTGGAATCAACGATTTGATCAATTCGTGGTAGAGGAAAAGGAATTTTAGGACATGCTTTATTTAAACTAGTGTAGTCTACACACATCCGCCACTTCCCATTCTTTTTCTTAACTAAAACAGGGTTAGCTAGCCATGTAGGGTGGAACACTTCCTTGATGAACCCGGCCTGGAGGAGCTTCCGCAGCTCCACTCTGATCGCCCGACGCCGTTCTTCGTCAAAGCAGCGCAGCCGTTGCTGCACGGCACGGGAGTGAGGTAGGATGTCAAGGGAGTGCTCGGCGACCTCCCTCGGAATGCCTGGCATATCCGAGGGGCTCCACGCAAAGATGTCGGCGTTGGCGCGGAGGAAGTCGACAAGCACCACTTCCTATTTCGGATCGAGGGTGGAACTGACTCTCAACGCCTTGCCCTCGGGGGCAGCAGGGTCGAGGGGCACCTCTTTGGTCTGCTCAGCAGCCTCGAAGCTGCCGGCGTGTTTGGCGGTGGAGTCAAGGTCCTCGTTGACCAACTTCTCCAAATTCGCCATGAGCGCTTCATCCAGCACTAGAGCCTCCGCGTGCTCCACGCACTCGACGTCGCAGTCGAATGCTTGCTCGATTGACGAGCCCACGGTGATGACGCCTTTGGGCCCCGGCATCTTCATCTTGAGGTAGGTGTAGTTGGGGACCGCCATGAACTTGGCGTAGCATGGTCGCCCAAGGATGGCGTGGTACGCGCCCCTGAACCCCACTACCTCGAAGGTGAGTGTTTTCTTGCGGAAGTTGTCCGGTGGCTGAACCAGACTGGCAGGTCGATCTGCCCAAGGGGCTGGACGCGCTTGCCCGGCGCGACGCCGTGGAACGGCGTCGTGCTGGGCCGTAGCTGGTCCAACCCGATCCCCAATAAGCGAAGGGTGTGCGCATAGAGGAGGTTGAGGCTGCTGCCCCCGTCCATCAGCACTTTGGAGAACCGGGCGTTCCCGATGACCGGGTCGACCACCAGCGGGTACTGTCCCGAATTGGGGATGCGGTTCGGGTGATCCTCGCGGCTGAAGGTAATTCCGTCCTCCGACCAGTCGAGGAAGGAGGGAGGCGCCTTTTCCGCGGTGAGGACCTCGTGCCGCTCCCACTTGAGCAGGCTGTTGGACATGTCGACGGTCGGCCCCTCGAAGATGAGGAAGACGTTCTCCACTGCGGGGAAGCCGCCGACGTTGCCGTCACCCCCATCCATCTTGGCCTCGTCGTCCTTCGTGGCGGCACGGCTGTAATATCTCTTGAGCAGGTCGCACTGCTCGAGGGTGTGGTTGACCGGCGTTTTGTGGTACGGACAAGGCTTTTTCAGCATGTCGTCAAATACCCCAGGGCCTCGAGGGGCCGCTCGAGGACCCCGTCGAGCTGGGTCAACGGCAAGGGCTTCATCTCCGTCGCCGCGCCCCTGGTCGCGCGCCTCGCGACGCGGCTTCTTCCCCTTCTTGCCCCGCTTGTGCTTCTGCTGGGGCTCCTTGTACTTGCTGCCCTCCGCGGGCGCGTCGCCCACGCGCTTTCCCTTCTTCCCATCGAAGATCGCCCCCACCGCCTCCTCGCCAGAGGCGAAGCTGGTGGCGATGTCGAACAGCTCGTTCGAGTCGACCGACGGGCTGCGCGCAAGCTCGCGCACGAGATCCCGGCAGGTCGTGCCCTCGAGGAAGGCGTGCATGATCTCGGACTGGGCCACGCTCGGGAGCTCCGTGCAGCGCTTGGAGAAGCGCCGTATGAAGTCCCGTAGCGACTCGCCGGGCTTCTGGGTTCACGCGCGCGGATCCCAGGAGTTTCCAGGGCGCACGTATGTGCCCTGGAAGTTCTCCATGAAGGTGCAGACCAGATCGTCCCAGTTGTGTCTGTGGCTGGCCGGCAGATGCTCAAGCCACGTCCGCGCCGAGTCGGCGAGGTGCAACGGCAGGTTGCGGATGATGACCTCGTTGGTGGTGGCTCCGCCCAACTGACATGCCAAGCGGTAGTCGTTGAGCCATAAGCGGGGGTCCGTTTCCCCCGTGTATTTGTCGATCGATGTGGGCTGGCGGAAGCGTTGAGGGAAGCTCGCCGTGCGGATCTCCCGGCTGAACACGCGGATTCCCGGGGGCTCCGGCGTCGACGAGCGGTCCTCTCGGCTGTCATAGCATCCACCCCGCTGGGGGTGGTAACCTGCCGTCGCTCGTGTCTACGCGTTGCCCGTCCGCCGGGCATTGATGACGTTGCGAGCGTCACCGTCTTGGGCCTGCCCGCACGTGTCAAGGATCCACTCCCTGACCGGCGTGCGCCCTGGGTTAGCGGGCCGTTCCACCGCGCCGCCCGCGTGTACTAATGCTTCGGGGCCTTGCGCGCCCCCGTCGTCCCGCGCGCTCCCCTGTTGGCGGATGCGGAACGCCGAGCTTTCGGCCTGTTGAACGGCCGCTTGCTCGATGAGCGCCTGCGCCTCGCGGTGCAGGTTTCGCGCCTCAGGTGTTGAGGGGGCGGGCATGGCCCGCAGCAGCGTCGCAGCGGCAACGAGCTTCTGACTTGCTCGCGAGGGCGTGTTCGGGTTGTCGACGTCAAAGTCGATGTTGATGCGCTCGCGGGCTTGCTTGCCCAGCTCGCGTGCGCGCTCGCCGCGCGCGGAGGCTTCCCCGGCGACGGAGGCTCGAAGCAGCCGCACCGCGCAGTATTCCTCCACAAGCTTGGCTTCGAGCTCACGCGCTTGAGCCAGTTGCGCGTTGATGTCGGCCCCCCTCAGCGGTGATGGGGGAGGCGCGCTCGGTCCCGCACCCAGGTGCGGTCCAGTTCCCGGGCCGGGGGGAACCTCTCCGTCGCCGGCTCCCGCCGCGTTCGCGGAGTTCGCTTGGTCGTTAGCGAGTACAACGAAGCACTCCCGCGCGGGGTCGTAGCTCCCGGTGCTGGAGTTGTCGGAGTAGCCGAACCAGTAGTCCGTGGCATCGAGGAACCATCGGAACATCACTGGGTCAGGCACGCCGGAGAAGTCCCACTCCGCGTACCCGTGCGAGGTGGCGGGTGGCAGCTCGCTGGCGGAGCCGTGGGACGATTTGTCGTCGGCAGAGGCGCTGGGATCCCTAATGGTCGAAACATGGCGGCCAGGGCGAACCCTGCGCGTCGCCGCGTCGGTGTTGGCGGAGGCGACGTATGCCGTTGTAGCACCGCGCAGGCCGAGGGGGAACCGCGGTCCTGAAACCAAGCATTCCCTCGCCGGAGCGGGGCCGTCGTTTCGCCGGTGAGCGCGTCACGCCGGCGGGCGACGCGCGCGGCCCGTCGGCGCTCCGTTCGCGCCTGTCGCGAGCGCTGGCTGGAGCATCGACGGCGTCGAGGCACCGAAGGGCCCGCGCATCCACCGGGCGGACGCCGGGCGTGTGCAGCGGGTGCGACGGAGGCCGGTTTGCCCCCGGTCTGCCGCCGCGCACGGAGTTCGTCGCGGTTGGTGATGCGCATGAGGTAGCCGTTCCCCGTGGCCTGAAAGTTCAGGCTCCCAAACCGGATTTCGAACCCGGCTGGGAGGGGGTCCGAGCTGCCCATGGAATACCTCTGGCCGCGGTACTCGGTGCGAATCACCATCGAGAGGGCTGGTGGCGAGCTGATCTGCAGCGCAACCCCCTACCTGGCGCACCAACTGTCGGTGCGGAATGTAGTCCCGACACTAACTAGTAATGAGCGCTGAGATCTGCCTCTCGATGGGCCGGTGCTAGCAACTAATGACACTGGGTTTATCCTGGTTCCGGCCGGGGCCGTACGTCTAGCAGCGGTGTGCTCGGGGCACTGTATTGCTTTGCACCGTGGTGCTCGTGGAGGGGGGCTACAAGCGTGGCGGGAGAGGAGGCCTGGCCTCCAAGTCCCAGAGGTATTGATTGAGGCAAGTGCCAATATCGTGGTGAAGACGGAGAGCGCGTGGGTGATGGTTGTCCGTCGTCCCCCTGCGGCCGGGGGATTGCCCCTCCTTTTATAGGCCAAGGAGGGAGCAGTTTACATGTGTGTCGCACTATTCTCCTACGTGTGGAGGCGTGGCGAGCAGCGCCGCGGAGCTGACGGCCGTCCTGATGAATCTTGCACCAGTCGGGACATCGTGGCGCGTCCTGTGCTCGTACAGGAGCAGCTTCGAGGGTGGCGGCGTAGTGGTTGATTGTCCGGCTGCCGCCGCGGGCCGGTTCGAGTGTGTCGTCTTACGGGAGGTCCGTACGCGGCACAGTGGCGGTCACGGCGGTGTCCCGTCCCCGTGCGGTCCAACAGCGTCGGGGATGTCGTCACAGTGCCCAGCGTGGCGCGGCAGTGGCGGGGATGGCTGCACAGGGTTGACAGCGACGGGGAAGACCACTCCCGCTGGCCTGACGTCACGGCGTAACCCTGTGTAATCACGGAAAAAGTATTCGAGGGTTCCGCCGGCCCCCCTTCGAGGGTTCGGCGTGTTAGCCGTACAGGAGTGGGCGACGCAGTGTCACGGGGCTGACACCGGCCTCATCACACAGTGTTACATAGTGGCAGGGATGGCCTTCCCGGGGAGTCGGTGGAACAGCGTCGGGGCGTGATTCTCAGGCGTGTCAGGGTCGTGGCGTGCGTCATGTGGTGTCAGAGCAATGAATGCCCGTAAGCGGGGGTAGGAGCGGGGGCGACGTGCGCGCAGGTGCTCTCGAGCGAGGCGGAGCTCGCCCGAGGGGGCGTTTAGCCCTCGAGCGAGGCGGACCTCGCCCGAGGGAGCGTTTAGCCCTCGAGCGAGGCAGACCTCGCCCGAGGGGGCATCCGCTGTGCCACCCTGGCGGGCTGCGGGGGCCACCAGGGTCGTGATCGTGTCGTGCGCGTCTTTCAGGTTCGTGGGTTAGTTCGTGTTTTGCGTCTTTTGCGGGTTTTAAGCGGGTTTCCCCTGGTTATTTAGGGGACCCTCATGGCTGTCCCCGACACACGCCGCCACCATCCAGCCGCTCGACGCCGTGGGGGCCGTGGAGGCCATGGAGGCACGCGCTGGCGGCGGGGAAGAGCGCCGCCACAAGGAGAAAAAGGGCCTCCGTGCGCGTCCCGCATCCAATCGGAGAGACCCCGCCATTGCCATCACAGGGAGCCGTGTGGGCTTCCGGCGGGTCCTTCCTGCGACGGCGAGGGAGGGAGGCAGGGGTGGTGGCTAGCGGTGGCGGCGAGGGGAAGCGCCGCCCGAGTCGCCCGAGGAGGGGGCGACACGGGGGCCTCCGCAAAAAACGGATCTCCAAAATGAGTAGCACTAGCCAGCACCCTTATGACACACACATGGTTCATTGTTCGGTAAAAATGTTGGGTATTCCTAGGACACCTCAATATCGTGCCGCTGTAAAAAAAGAGTTGCATCGAAATGTGTAAAGGTCCTGTGATGCAGTCTAAAGCCTAGCTAGCAACCCCCCTTACCATAGCCGATGAGGTTGATCGGCTCTCCCTCTTGCCTTGTGGAGACCGGACATATGAAACTCTCATCTATCACACAACTAAAGTCCTTGATTTTTTTTCGCTTTTGTCATATTTTTTTGATTTTGACATGGCTTGTGATATCGTAAGGAATATTTGTCTTATTCTTTTAGTATGCCTTAATGCTTGTGTTAATTACATTATCATATATAATAAGGTTAAAAAAACAAAGACATATGAAACTCTCATCTATCACACAACTAAAAAACTTGATTTCTTTCGCTTGACATTTTTTTGATTTTGACATGGCTTGTGCTATATGCATTGCTAGAGTATAATAAGGTTAAAAAAAGAGTTGGTTTTTATTTAGAGGGTGATTTGCAAGCAAGCCCATACCCCACGAGGTGGAGGCCCATTATATATAGCCGATGATGGTCATCGGCTCTCTCTTACCCCGTGGAGACCAGACTTAACAACAGGGCTACAGCTAGGGTTTTGGGAACCCTAACCTTGTGTTAAGGCCAAGCCTGTCTGGCGACAAGGCTCCACCGGCCTGGGTCATGAAGCACCCTCACTTCTCTTCCGCTGAGGCCTCCAGTTTAAAGCGCAAGAGAGCTTTCTGTTCTACTACACTCCACAGAGGAGCATATATATTCTTAATACTTTTGAGTACATCAATAGCGACATGGGCTCAAAGCCCACAAACCAACCCACTAAGCCAACTCTTTGCCCTCCGAAGCTGGAGTCACATGCGCCCACCACGACGCTCGGCGAGGAAGACCAAACGGGGATGTTTTTTATGTTGGCCCGGACGTGGTTAAAGGTAGCGGTTTGGTATTATCATTAGCATGAGACTAGTAGGCTCAAAAAAAAAACATAGGAGGACTAGTAGTTGTATTTTCTGCTTTACAACGAGAGGCAGAGGCTCTAATGGTCTTTTTTCACAGCCCACGCTAGATCAGAGACAAGTCCGAGTCCCACACGATGCCGGCTGCCAGCAACACGAACGCAGAAACGCTGCCTCCGCTGGCAGTTGCTTGTTGCTGTCCGGCGTCCGGCCAGAAGTTGCATCATCCTACAAATCGGTGAGTTCATGTCCAATTGTCCATCAAGCATATGAATGATCTGCTGTGCAATCTTCTCATCTAGTAAGTTCTAACTGTTGTGAGTTCTTTCCATTTTTAATCTGATGAAACAATCAGCAGGTGGTCCATTACTTAAACATGTTTTCTGGAGTTCGAAATAGAAATCATGAGTGTGGTGCTGAAAAGCGCAAAAGGCGAAGAAGACTTGAACAATAATTTACTCAGAGTCAGAAGGGTGCTCTTAATAGGTTTGTTGTTAGAGAATCTCAAACGAGTACAAAAATCAAACTCCTGTTGACACAGGCAATGTTGAGGCTCACACTTTAGTAGTTGATTCAGAGCCGATTAGTCCTAACAATGATGCTCTGGAGATGGTTAAAAATGAAGCTATAATTGAAGA
Organism: Cenchrus americanus; assembly: GCA_947561735.1. Lineage (NCBI taxonomy): Eukaryota > Viridiplantae > Streptophyta > Magnoliopsida > Poales > Poaceae > Cenchrus > Cenchrus americanus. The sequence continues at coordinate 60,243,569 of OX387241.1, forward strand.
TTTCATTTCAAAAAATACTAGACGAATGCTACCTTATAGTAGAAGTTAAAGATTATCATAAGGAATATTTGTCTCATTCTTTTAGTATGCCTTAACCTTGTGTTAATTACATTATCATATATAAATATATTTTTATTATTTGCATTTTAGATATATTGGTTACTATTTTGTGTTTCGCACCACGGCCTTGAAAACTCAGGTACCGGCCTGGTGCTCCCTCGTACCTGCTGCTGCGAGCAGGGTTAACGGAACCACGGTATGGCCGGTTTCCGCAAAGAAAAACCCGGCCCGGTTTACCGGTGAAACCGACCGGTTCACCGAGAACCCAAATTTGTAGGCACGATTTCAGTGGGAACCGGGCCGGTTTAGGTACCGGGCCGGACCGGTACCACCGGGAACCGGCCCGGTTCCCACGGTTCCGTTAACCCTAGCTACGAGCTCCTGCATGCGTTGTGTAAGCGCAGGCGACATGCGTCCCGTGTTTGGATGGGGTGAAACAAATTTCACCCCTATTAAATGCAACTTTGACCATAAATTAAGGGTGTTAAATAAAGTTAGTTTTCAAAACTACTCCCTTCACAACCTTTGGTAAATTTTCAAGACGAATATAATGAGGTCTTTGACCGCTGTAGTGTCACTATAGCAAATCATAGATTAATTATGCTCATTAAATTCGTCGTGTAAAGTTGCACTCATTTGTGAAAAGATTTTGCACATAAATTTGATTTAGTCCTCCATACATGAAAGATTCCTTTTGGGTGAAAAAAGTGCACCCTATCCAAACAAGAGCTCGGTCTCTGTGACCAATGCACGCGTGTACTCGTGACCCTCAAATTGCTTCAAATGTGCAAGGCATGGTTTTGTGTGTACTATGGGCCTGTTTTGGACCGCTTAACTTAGATTATAAGCTGAAGCGTCCCCTCATCAGAGGTGACCAAATGTGACACAAATACCAGTCCCAGGAGGCTGGTAGCACATTTATTACAACAGGTGGAATCAGTCTTTTACATTACGGTTACAAAAAGGGCACGGTAGTGCCAACGCTACAATGAACAACACAAACGCTAGCGACCACACTACGATAGCAAAGGCTTCCATAGCCTCCTCAGAGTACCACACCATGGAAGCTTTCGGTAGGGCCCTGGGTACACAGGCACGGTTGGGTGTAGGGCAGTGACCTACTCAACGTCTTCTGGGATGTAATCGGGATCCTCCTCTGTAACATAGTTAGTAAAACAAGAGTGAGTACATACGTACTCAGCAAATCCAACCCCACCCACGGAGGGGCTTATAAGCAGAATCATGCATAAGGTATAACAAGGATCAGGTTAAGGTTCATTTTGCAAACTTACACATGCAGGGGTTCATTTCAAAAAGGTTTTCGCAAATCATTTCCATAACCCGAGCAACTCAAATGTTTTAGGAAAACCACTGTGGAACTACCGGACTTCCCGTCCGTCGTAGCCCAGGCACACAGCCACACACTTCACCCAGAAAACAACTCACGCCAGAAAACATCCCATCCCAAACACTAGTTTTTGTGACCACACCGTGACTCGTCCAATACCGTGGACACGGCTATTCGAATAGGTTTGACACTCTGCAGAGGTTGTACATCTTTACCCACAAGTAGGGTACCGTCACACAGACACCTCAGTGCCGGTACGGATCCTATCAAAGCCATTACCCACCTTAGCTAACACTACGAGCCACCACGGAAGCACCCAAGGGGTTATCCCACATAACCAGGGCGTACCTCACACAGAGCGTACCCCTACTCCTTGGTCTCCCGCCGCTCACCCGCACACCCGATGGCAAGTAGATTAACTAGTGGGGTTTATGCTAAGCCGTTGCCACATACAACGGTCGAGTGGTTGTACGATGATTTGGGTCAGGTGAGATGTCACGCAACCCGGTCCTTAACCGACAAGATGGACAACTCCCAACACGCTCAACCACACAGGTACGAGCTCACCCATACTCCTGACACACACGTCCATCCCGTCTACCCAGTTCTTTACTCATTTTCCAAACATATCCCCTTTTTGTTTTTAAAGCACTCACACATTTTAAAAAGCACTCACACATTTTTAAAGCACTCATTTAGGCCAAAACAAGGTTCAATCATAGCAATCAAGGGTGGCTATCCTACCATGTTTTGCAGTAAAACAATATGCAATTTATAAAATGGGTATAGGGTATATTTATAAAACTAGGACAGAAGCATGCATCAAAGGGGGAGGTTGAACTTGCCGTCTTCGAAGTCTTCGGGGAGTGCCGGCTCGGCGTTCGGGACCTCGGGCTCCTCGCTCGCGTAGTCGGCTTCGATCTCCGGCTCGGGGTACCTTATCCCGTCTACTCCGTCGGCTATGGCATACACACAACGAGCAAGCAATATTAGCACACACGGCTCCGCCGAGCTCGGGGGGGGAGTGAGCGGAGGAGGGGTATATATAGGTGCGGTAGGGTTTGGTCTTGCCCGAAAAGGAAGGGCGTGTATGAAAGGCTAGGTTAAGGAGGAGTTATAGATATTAAGGACCTATTGGTAATTTTCTAATAATGAAGGAGGGTGTGTTGATGACCTCATTATTTGATTTAGGGTCTGTTTGTAATTTATTTAGGGTTCAACAGTAATTAATTACTAATCTTAGGGGCTATTTGGAAGAAAGGAAATGAAATAGTATAAGGGGGCTCGGTTAGGGGAAAAGTCAGGGGCCTAATAGCAAAACGGCCTTCTTCCTCCCCCCTCCCACTCGATACAGAACAGAGGGGGGGGGCGCGGCGTGGCCGGCCGGCGGGGGTCCCTGCCGGCGGCTCCCGTCCACGGCGGCGGCCTAGAGATAGGGGAAAACGGAGAGGGGGAAGAGAGGATCTTAACCCCGCACTCACCTTGGGCTATTGGACTCGGTGGAAGCGGCTCGGCGGCGGGCGGGGGCGGCGGCGGCGCTGCGGCGGCGGCGGCGCGGTGGGGCTCAGGGAACGGCTCAAGGAGGCTAGCTTGCGGTGCGGTGTGGCGAGGTGGTGGTGGTGCCGGCCTTAAATAGGCGGCGGAGGTCGGTTCGGGGGGGGGAAGATATTTTTCCCCGGCGAGACCGCCGGCGAGCTCGGGTTCCTTCTCGAACTCCGGCCGGCTTCGCGGTGACCGGCGATGGGACGGCTCGGCGGGTCGGCTTGTGGCGGGCGGCGCGTCCGAGCGGCCGGCGTCCCGTGGTGGTGGTGGCGGTCCCGGCGGGGCCGAGCGCGGGGCCGGCGGCGGCGGGGCGTTGGTGTGGTGGTTGGGCGGTGCGGATTAATGGCGGCGTGTGGTCGCGTCGCGGGGGCGGGGGTGGCGTGCGGAGGTGGCGGGGGCGGTCGGGTCGTCGCGTGTCGGCTCGCCCGGCTTCGGCCGGCGGCGCGGGGCCGGGCGGGCGTGCGGCGCCGGCGAGGCAAGGCGGTAACGTGTTGGAGGGGAGGGGGGAGCCGGCGCGGTCGGGCACGCGCGCGCGGCCCCGGTGCGGGGCGTCAACGGCGCCGGGCGCGGGGGCACCGGGCCCGCGGCGCGGGTGTCCTGGCCGCGGGAGGGGGGGCAGGCGCGCGGAGGGAGGAGGAGCAGGGAAGAAGAAAGAGAGAAGAAAGGAAAGAAAGAAAAAGAAAAAGGAAAAAGGGGAAAGGGGAAAAGAAAAAGGAAGAAAGGAGAGGGAAGGAAGAAAAGGAAAATGGGGAGGAAAATTAAGAAAAGAGGAGGAAAAATAGGGGAAGGGATTTTGGAAAAATCCGGAAATTTGCCAGGGAAATTTGGGAAGGGTTTCGCGGGGTTTTTCCCGGTTTTGCGAGCGTCGGCGCATTTTCCGGGACGGCGGTGATGGCGAGGCGGACCGGTCACCGGGGCCGCGGCGTGCGCGGGATTCCCGGCCGGTGGCCGACCGCGGTGTTGGGAAGGCGCGCAGGGGTGCGGCCGGGGTGCGGTGCCGGCGGAAATCGCGGCACGCGCGTCGGGAAGAGAGAGAGAGAGAACAGCGGCTAGGGTTTGAATGGTAACTGAGCTCGGCGGATCGGTCTTTTTGAAATTACGCATGATTTAGTAGGTGATTTATTTAGGGCTAAAAACGCGGGCGTTACAAACCTACCCCACTTAAAATGAATCTCGTCCTCGAGATTCGGCTAAGTCTCGAATAGGTGGGGGAATTCCTTCCTCAGTGCATCCTCTCGTTCCCACGTAGCTTCTTCCACCCCGTGTCTACTCCACTGAACTCTGCACACCCGTACTTCGGTCGTTCTTGTCCGCTTGACCACAGTGTCTAAGATCTTGACGGGCACCTCCTGGTACCTAAGGTCCTATCAGATCGATGGTCTCCACCGGTACTCGCTTTTCTTCCAGAACCTTCAAACATCGGCGTAGCTGGGAGATGTGGAACACTGGGTGTATATCTGACATTTCTTCGGGTAGCTCCAGCCGATATGCTACTGCTCCGACTTTCTTGATCACTTTATATGGGCCGATGTACCGAGGGGCCAACTTCCCGTGTACTTGAAACCTTCGAGTCCCCCGGATGGGTGAAACCTTGAGGTAGACGAAGTCTCCTGGATTGAAGCTCGCTTCACGCCTCTTCCTGTCTGCGTAGCTCTTCTGTCGGGACTGGGCAGCTTTCAACTTTTCTCGAATATCGCCTACGCGCTCCTCGGCTTCCTTTATAAGTGTGGGCCCAACCAGGGCACGCTCTCCTACTTCCGACCACATCGGGGGTGTCCCGCATTTTCTCCCGTACGGTGCTTCGAATGGCGACATTCCCGGACTTGCTTGGTAGCCGTTGTTGTAGGAAAATTCGGCATACGGCGAGTGCCTCGCTCCCAATCTTTGCCATAGGTGAGGACGCAGGCTCTCAACATATCTTCCAAAATTTGATTCACCCTTTCGGTCTGCCCGTCTGTCTGTGGGTGGTACGCTGAGCTGAAGTCTAGCTTGGTGCCCATGGCTTTGTGCAGGCTTTTCCAGAACCTAGAGGTGAACTGGGTCCCTCTGTCCGAGACTATTCTGCTGGGCACTCCATGCAGCTTTACTATATTCTCTATGTAGAGTTTTGCCAACTTTTCTCCTCCATAGGTGGTCCGTGCGGGTAGAAAGTGAGCGACCTTAGTGAGTCGGTCCACGATCACCCATATGGAGTCATGTCCCTTCTGAGTCCTTGGCAACCCTACTATGAAGTCCATACCTATCTCATCCCACTTCCACACCGGGATTGGTAAAGGTTGCAACAGATCCCCGTGAGCTTCGATGTTCGGCTTTGATCCTCTGACAAGTGTCGCAGTGGGCGACGAATCGTGCAATGTCCGCTTTCATCCCATTCCACCAGTACTTCTGCTTTAAGTCCATGTACATCTTGGTGGATCCCGGGTGTATGGAGTACGCTGAGTTGTGTGCCTCATCCATGATGGTCTGTCGAAAATCTCCACCTTCGGGCACGCATATCCTGTTCTTGTACCACGAGGTGCCTTGGTCGTCTACCCCGAAGTCGGGGGCCTTGTTCTCTCCGTATGCTTGCGGATCTTCATCGGATCTTCATCGGTCTCTTGGGCCTTCCGGATCTTCTCTTCGAGGGTAGGTCGAACACTCACCGACGGACGTAGCCTTGGGGGACGATGTGCACGTTGAGTCCGGCCATCTCCTCTTGCAACCGAGCACTCTTGGGTGCCGCCTTCTCGTAGGTTTTCCGGCTTAGGGCATCGGCTACCACGTTGGCCTTCCCGGGGTGGTAGTGAATTTCTAGGTTGTAGTCCTTGACTAGCTCTAGCCATCTTCTCTGCCTTAGGTTCAAGTCGGGCTGGGTGAAGATATACTTTAGACTCTTGTGGTCTGTGTAGATTTCACACTTGTTCGCGATCAGATAGTGTCTCCAGATCTTTAGGGCATGCACTACGGCTGCAAACTCCAGATCATGGGTGGGATAATTCTGCTCATGGGGTTTGAGCTGACGGGAGGCATATGCCACTACCTTCCCATCTTGCATGAGAACACACCCCAACCCTTGTCGGGAGGCGTCGCAATACACGACAAAGTCCCGTTGAATGTCTGGCAGGGTTAGCACTGGGGCGGTGGTTAACCTTTTCTTCAGCTCTTGAAAACTTCTCTCGCAGGCCTCGGTCCAGTTAAACTTCTTCTCTTTCCTGAGCAGCTCTGTCATGGGCCGGGCGATCTTGGAGAATCCCTCGATAAATCTCCGGTAGTATCCGGCTAAACCTAGGAAACTCCTGATCTCACTCACGTTGGTTGGTTGCTGCCAGTTGGAGACTGTCTCAACTTTTCCGGGGTCTACAGCTACTCCTTCTGCAGTCAATATGTGCCCAAGGAAGGATATTTTCTCTAGCCAAAATTCACACTTGCTGAACTTGGCATATAGCTTGTGTGCCCTCAATTTTCCCAGCACTACTCGAAGATGTTGTTCATGCTCCTCTACGCTCTTGGAGTACACAAGTATGTCGTCAATGAAGACCACGACAAACTTGTCCAGCTCTTCCATGAACACCTTATTCATGAGGTTCATGAAGTATGCTGGTGCATTGGTTAGCCCAAAGGACATCACCGTGAACTCATATTGCCCGTAGCGAGTGACAAAGGCAGTCTTGGGGATGTCACTTTCCCTAATCTTGAGTTGGTGATACCCCGATCTTAGATCCACCTTCGAGAAATACTTGGCTCCCTTCGGTTGGTCAAACAGGTCATCTATTCGGGGAGAGGGTACTTGTTTTTAATAGTGACCTCGTTCGGCCGAGCGATAGTCCACGCACATCCTCATGCTCTTATCCTTCTTCTCCACGAAAAGCACTGGTGCTCCCCATGGTGATGAGCTTGGTCTGATGAACCCGCTTCGCCGAAGCTCGCTAGTCGCTTCTTCAATTCTGCCAACTCAGGGGCTGCCATCCTATAGGGCCTCTTGGCTATGGGAGGGGTTCCAGGGATAAGGTCGATTACGAACTCTATATCCCTGTCTGGTGGCATTCCAGGGAGCTCTTCGGGGAACACATCTGGGTATTCTCGTACTACTGGGACATCTTCTATGGACTTGGCTTCTATGTTGAAAACCATTATATCCGCCCGTGTCCCGGGTGTGGCGGGTCACTTGTATCCCGTCTGGGTTGGTCAAGTGCACTACTTTGTCGGCGCAACTTATGAGGCCATGGTGTTGGCTCAACCGGTCCATACCAAGGATCACATCTATCCCCTTGGATTTCGGTACTACCGTGTCCCGCTAGGAACTCTACCCCACTTAAAATAATCCTTACCCGGGGGCATCCCAGTTGACAATTAATGTCACCTCCGGGTGTTCGAGTTATTAGGGGTGCTTTGAGTAGTACTGTGGGTATGCTATGCTTTTCCACAAAGCTTGAGGATATAAATGAGTGCGATGCTCCCGAATCGAATAGTATGGTAGCCAAAACTGAGCTGACCAGGAACTCACCGAGTACCACTCCTTGCGCTTCCTGTGCCTCCTGCGCATTGATGTGATTCACCCGAGCGCGTCCGTACGACTGCTGGGGCTGCCTCATCTGCCGGTTGCTGGTGTTGTTGCCGAAGTTGTTGTTGCTGCGCACTGGCATGCGGTTGGCTCCTGACGCAAGTGGCCTTGGTCCGTTTACCGAGTTGGAGTAGGTGGTGGTGGCTGGCTTTTTAGCATAGGGGCAATTGGCGATGAAGTGCCGGCTTCCGGCGGTTGAAACACACTCGGGGAGTTGCCGTTGTTGTTGTTGGTAGTGATCCGGCCGGGTGTTGTTCTGTGGGGGCTTCATGGTATTCTGGTTGTAGGAGGGCTTGAACTGGGCTCTGGGGGCTTGTGAGCTTGTGGCTTGGGTTTGGGTTCGTATTGCATCGGAGCTTGGAACCCGGACATGGGGTGTCCAAAGTTTCTCGGCCTCCGGGACCGCTCTTGCTTCGCTTGGCCTTGTGCTCCATGAATTTGCGCTTGTTCTCCTTCTTTTCTTCGGCCTTTGCTCTTTCCGTGAGGATTGCCATGTTCATAAGGGTATTAAAGTCCGGGTAAATCTGAGGAGTCAGCAGTGTCCTCAGTTCCGGAGTCAGCCCCTTCTTGAACATCTCTTGCTTTTTGGAGTCTTTATCCACCTCCTCGGGGGCATAGCGTGCCAGCTCTATGAACTGGTACGTGTACTCCTCCACAGTCATGTTGCCTTGGCGGAGTTCGCGGAACTCATCTGCCTTCCGCTTCAGTGTGGCCTCCGGAATGTGGTAGCGACGGAACTCCTCCACGAATTCGTCCCATGTGATGGCGGAGGGATCCTTGGCGGCGGCGCAGTAATTTTCCCACCAGGCTAGGGCTGTCCCGGTGAGCTGGTGAGCTGCCAAGAGAACCTTGTCATGGTCCTCGCAGTGGAGGGGCTCCAGTTCCCTTAGGATGGCTCTCAGCCAATCGTCAGCGTCCAAAGGATTCACCGACCCGCTAAAGGTGGGCGGCTTAGTCCCGAGGAACTCGATCGGCCTTCTCATTCATGCTCATGGCACGGGGTCTTGGGCGGTTGATGGCATTGAAGATAGCCTCCATCGGGACGACGTCGGTTGGCTAAGACTTGAGCCAAGTCAATAGGAGGGGGTGGTGGTGGCGGGACCACGTTCTCTCCTCCATCTTCATTTTGGTTAACCTCCCGTTCGTGGAGGCGCTCCCTCCGATCGGCTTGCGATCCCTCGCCGTCCGACCGGTGGGTCCCGACAGGCGCCCGGAAACCATCCGTAAAGAAGCGGGTTTCTAAGAGATCTAGTTTTATGTGATGTTTAAGTGGATTATAACGGATTTCTTTTTGAAAAGGCGGGGTTTATTCGCCGGTAAGCACACAACAAGCACATAGCAAACAAGCAAGCACAAACAAGTTTTTATTACAAACCAGTGAGGAGGATACATCCCGACTACGCGGACACACTACACGACTAAAGGCTAAGGGCGCGACTTGGACCGATACGGCTTCATTCCCTGGGTCTTGGGGCACAGTACTCGCGAGGGGAGCTGTCTTCTGGGGTCGAGTGTTCTTCCAGCGGAATGAGCAGCTCGTCATCGTTTCCGCCTTCGGGGTCTCCGTTTTCCTGAGGCTGTGCTGCGACTTCAGTGGTAGCTGTTGGGGGTTCGGTGACTGCTGGTGGTGCTGGTGAGACTTCTATGGTTCCTCCCCATCCTACAAGGGGTGTTCCCAGCAGGACTTGAGGTTCTCCTATGGCTGGAACGGGTGTTCCGCCGTGGGTCCATTCTTGCATACGTTGGTCCCGGATCCTCCCGAGGCTTTCCCGGGCAACGGCTTCACCGCTATGGCCGCCGCGGTCCTTGCTTCGGCTTGAGACACTCGGACTTGGTGCATCCGCACCGTGACTTCGGCTTGCTCGGCCGCCTGATCCGTTCCCTCAATTGTCTGGCCTGGTCATCAAAGAGCTTGTCCAGGGAGACAAGGTAGGCGACTACGTGGTATAGCAGGTCTTCTTGGTGGCGGCGTCGCTCCAAGTTCCTCATGCGGGCTTGCCAAACTGGGGTCCTGATGGCGGGAGGGAAGTACCTCATCGGTGTTGGGACGAGGTGCTCTTCGTAGATTCGGCACAGGTAGCGGAGGGCTTTTCTGAGGGCCAAAGAATAGGTATCCCGGTGTCGGAACCCTGTGGTGGTCACGCGCCACGGCTCGATGTTGGCGTGGCGGTTGCTTCTAGCGACGGAGAGGACCACTCTACAGCGAAGAGTGCCGAGTTGCTCGTACTCTCTACTGTAGTACCTAGGGCGCTCAGTGATACCGAGGCGCTCCAGGGAGTGGATGAGCAGGCGAGCAAAACCAGGCTCCTCCCGGCACACGCCTTGGGTCCATCCATCTTCCGCCATCCGAAACAAAGATAGGGTTGAACGGGTTGTGGTGGGGTACAAAAGATGGATAACTTTATTTAGTAGGAAGGTTGGGGTACATCCTTCGGGGTACACTTATTATTACTAGGACTCAACTTCTAGCCTAACACACCCTAGTCTTATCCTCATGGTGATTCTTCCTCTAACTCGGATACGACGCTTCTTCGGTGGAAGATCTTGCTCCGGTATCTCATCCTCGCTCCGAGTTCCTTTGTCCCGGTGGGTTTCTTCGGGTTCATTCTCTTCTCGCTCCGGCTCCTTCATCTCTCGCTTCTACGCTCCTTCGGCTCATCCCATAGGGCTTTATGGGCCAACGGCGTGCGCTCTCTTTCCCCGAGGTATTCTTGCTTGGTATTGTGTAGTTCAACTTCTCGCTATGGTTGTCTTCACCCTTTCTAGTTCTATCCTCTCGTTCGGCTCTTTACGCTCCGTCGATCCGTCGCTTCGCTTGCCGGGCTTGCTCCTGATAAAGGTGGTCTAGGCCTCTGAGGTATATGGATAGGTGGGAGACTGCCTCTTCTAAGTCTTCTTCCTCTCGTTCCAAACCTCTCATGCGATCAATCCACGAGCGTCCTCTTCCTCCGGAGGGTGGAAAGAATCCCATTGGAGTCCTTCGGAGGTGCTGTCTATAGACCACTCGTAGCTGACGCAAGGCCTTCCGAGCAGCCTTGGGGTAGGTGTCGGCAAAGCGAAAACCAGTGGCGTTGACGTACCATGGCTCTATGTCGGGGTAAAGCGTGCTCCTTCCCACAAAGATCAGCAGCTTACACCGAAGGGTGCCGAAGCGTTCGTACTCCCGGTAGACGAACTCTGGCGGATCCCTTACTCCGACGCGCTCTAGGCTGAGCAGCAACAGGTTAGGGAGGCCAGGCTGGACGGGGCAAATTCCTCCGTTCCACTCGGGGTTAGGCATCTGGAAACAGGCAAGAATCAAGGTAAGGGTTTGGGAAAAGGTGAGTTTAGCAAAGGAAAGGTTAGAGAGGGCCAGAGGAGGTCTCGTATCCTAGGGGTCATGTCCTACGGCCAACCTACGGCTCTGATACCACCTGAAGCGTCCCCTCATCAGAGGTGACCAAATGTGACACAAATACCAGTCCCAGGAGGCTGGTAGCACATTTATTACAACAGGTGGAATCAGTCTTTTACATTACGGTTACAAAAAGGGCACGGTAGTGCCAACGCTACAATGAACAACACAAACGCTAGCGACCACACTACGATAGCAAAGGCTTCCATAGCCTCCTCGAGTACCACACCATGGAAGCTTTCGGTAGGGCCACGGGTACACGAGCACGGTTGGGTGTAGGGCGTTGACCTACTCAACGTCTTCCGGGGATGTAATCGGGATCCTCCTCTCGTAACATAGTTAGTAAAACAAGAGTGAGTACGTACGTACTCGGCAAATCCAACCCCACCCACGGAGGGGCTTATAAGCGAGAATCATGCATAAGGTATAACAAGGATCGGGGTAAGGTTCATTTTGCAAACTTACACATGCGGGGGTTCATTTCAAAAAGGTTTTCGCAAATCATTTCCATAACCCGAGCAACTCAAATGTTTTAGGAAAACCACTGTGGAACTACCGGACTTCCCGTCCGTCGCGCGCCCCGTGCACACAGCCACACACTTCACCCAGAAAACAACTCACGCTAGAAAACATCCCATCCCAAACACTAGTTTTTGTGACCACACCGTGACTCGTCCAATACCGTGGACACGGCTATTCGAATAGGTTTGACACTGCGAGAGGTTGTACATCTTTACCCACAAGTAGGGTACCGTCACACGGACACCTCAGTGTCGGTACGGATCCTATCAAAGCCATTACCCACCTTAGCTAACACTACGAGCCAACACGGAAGCACCCAAGGGGTTATCCCACATAACCAGGGCGTACCTCACACAGAGTGTACCCCTACTCCTTGGTCTCCCGCTGCTCACCCGCACACCAGATGGCAAGTAGATTAACTAGTGGGGTTTATGCTAAGCCGTTGCCACATACAACGGTCGAGTGGTTGTACGATGATTTGGGTCAGGTGAGATGTCACGCAACCCGGTCCTTAACCGACAAGATGGACAACTCCCAACACGCTCAACCACACGGTACGAGCTCACCCATACTCCCGACACACACGTCCATCCCGTCTACCCAGTTCTTTACTCATTTTCCAAACATATCCCCTTTTTGTTTTTAAAGCACTCACACATTTTAAAAAGCACTCACACATTTTTAAAGCACTCATTTAGGCCAAAACAAGGTTCAATCATAGCAATCAAGGGTGGCTATCCTACCATGTTTTGCAGTAAAACAATATGCAATTTATAAAACGGGTATAGGGTATATTTATAAAACTAGGACAGAAGCATGCATCAAAGGGGGAGGTTGAACTTGCCGTCTTCGAAGTCTTCGGGGAGTGCCGGCTCGGCGTTCGGGACCTCGGGCTCCTGCTCGCAGTAGTCGGCTTCGATCTCCGGCTCGGGGTACCTTATCCCGTCTATTCCGTCGGCTATGGCATACACACAACAAGCAAGCAATATTAGCACACACGGCTCCGGCCGAGCTCGGGGAGGGGGAGTGAGCGGAGGAGGGGTATATATAGGTGCGGTAGGGTTTGGTCTTGCCCGAAAAGGAAGGGCGTGTATGAAAGGCTAGGTTAAGGAGGAGTTATAGATATTAAGGACCTATTGGTAATTTTCTAATAATGAAGGAGGGTGTGTTGATGACCTCATTATTTGATTTAGGGTCTGTTTGTAATTTATTTAGGGTTCAACAGTAATTAATTACTAATCTTAGGGGCTATTTGGAAGAAAGGAAATGAAATAGTATAAGGGGGCTCGGTTAGGGGAAAAGTCAGGGGCCTAATAGCAAAACGGCCTTCTTCCTTCCCCCTCCCACTCGATACAGAACAGAGGGGGGGCGCGGCGTGGCCGGCCGGCGGGGGTCCCTGCCGGCGGCTCCCGTCCACGGCGGCGGCCTAGAGATAGGGGAAAACGGAGAGGGGGAAGAGAGGATCTTAACCCCGCACTCACCTTGGGCTATTGGACTCGGTGGAAGCGGCTCGGCGGCGGGGGGGGCGGCGGCGGCGCTGCGGCGGCGGCGGCGCGGTGGGGCTCAGGGAACGGCTCAAGGAGGCTAGCTTGCGGTGCGGTGTGGAGAGGTGGTGGTGGTGCCGGCCTTAAATAGGCGGCGGAGGTCGGTTCGGGGGGGGGGAAGATATTTTTCCCCGGCGAGACCGCCGGCGAGCTCGGGTTCCTTCTCGAACTCCGGCCGGCTTCGCGGTGACCAGCGATGGGACGGCTCGGCGGGTCAGCTTGTGGCAGGGCAGCGCGTCTGAGCGGCTGGCGTCCCGTGGTGGTGGTGGCGGTCCGGCGGGGGCCGAGCGCGGGACGGCCGGCGGCGGGGCGTTGGTGTGGTGGTTGGGCGGTGCGGATTAATGGCGGCGTGTGGTCGCGTCGCGGGGGCGGGGTGGCGTCTTCGGAGGTGGCGGGGCGGTCGGGTCGTCGCGTGTCGGCTCGCCCGGCCGGCCGGCGGCGCGGGGCCGCCGGGGGCGTGCGGCGCCGGCGAGGCAAGGCGGTAACGTGTTGGAGGGGAGGGGGGAGCCGGCGCGGTCGGGTACGGCGCGCGGCCCCGGTGCGGGGCGTCAACGGCGCCGGGCGCGGGGGCACGGGCTCCGCGGCGCGGGTGTCCTGGCCGCGGGAGGGGGGCAGGCGCGCGGAGGGAGGAGGAGCAGGGAAGAAGAAAGAGAGAAGAAAGGAAAGAAAGAAAAAGAAAAAGGAAAAAGGAAAAAGGAAAAAGGGGAAAAGAAAAAGGAAGAAAGGAGAGGGAAGGAAGAAAAGGAAAATGGGGAGGAAAATTAAGAAAAGAGGAGGAAAAATAGGGGAAGGGATTTTGGCAAAATCCGGAAATTTGCCAGGGAAATTTGGGAAGGGTTTCGCGGGGTTTTTCCCGGTTTTGCGAGCGTCGGCGCATTTTCCGGGACGGCGGTGATGGTGAGGCGGACCGGTCACCGGGGCCGCGGCGTGCGCGGGGATTCCCGGCCGGTGGCCGACCGCGGTGTTGGGAAGGCGCGCAGGGGTGCGGCCGGGGTGCGGTGCCGGCGGAAATCGCGGCACGCGCGTCGGGGAGAGAGAGAGAGAACAGCGGCTAGGGTTTGAATGGTAACTGAGCTCGGCGGATCGGTCTTTTTGAAATTACGCATGATTTAGTAGGTGATTTATTTAGGGCTAAAAACGCGGGCGTTACATAAGCCAAAGAATCGAAATAAAGGTCCCAAACACTGCTTATCTCATCACGACATGGAAACAACACCACGAATAATACCGCCCAGCACTGCGTTTTGAGAAGCGTCTCCCACCTGGTGTTTCCAAATAAGCGAAGCGTTTCCACCACCCCCCGGCACTCGAACCCGACCCACTGCCCTCGTGACTCCTCCCAAAACGTGCACCGCCCTCCCCGGCCCACTACGTTGTTGCCCTCCCGTCCCCACTGCATGTCTGCGTCGCCGCCGTCTTGCCAGGGTGCTCTCGACCCCGCTGTTCTGCTGGAGAGCCGCCTCCCTCAAGCCGCCTCCGTCAAGCCGAGAGCTCGCGTCGGTCTTCGCTAGGAGGCCGTCGCGCCGTTCCCCAGGAGCCCATCATGCATGTCTCCTTCCCTCCCCCGTACCATGTTCTTATATAAGGGGCACTTTTGTCTTTTTACTCTCAAGTACCCAAATAATCAAGGCATCCAAACACACTGCTTATTTGGGAGTTTAGATTCTTCATATTGCGGTGTATTGGGTAAGCCTGCTCAGGTTATAAGGGAGTTTCAAAAACACAGTCCCAAACATGGCCTATGTACCCTCTCTAAAAATGGAGCGTATCAAGTGGAAACCAACCCACCTATGCAAACTATGCAAACTCAGATTATAACCACCATATCTAGATCTAAAGGCCACAACAAACCTCTACTCTTTAAAAAAAACACCCGCCACCTCACTGCTAATTTTCCAAAACACCCCCTGCGCCCCTTCTATTCTGGCTGATCCCAGCAAAACCCCGACGTATCGTTTCGACTACCGCATCGCCTGTTGTTCTGAAGCTCGCCGCCGCCGACATGATGGCCGCCACCGCCGCGAAGGATTCTGGCGCCATGAATAAATCCGTCCCCGCCATGGAGTCCGGCCCGACACCTCCAAGGACTCCACCAGTGCCGCCATGGAGGCTGTCGCCGCCGCAACGAAGGACACACCCTTCCTGCACCTCCGGAATCTCCCTGGCTGCTCGAGTCCCTCCTCCACAACAACCGGGTGGTGGGGAACGCGGCAGCCCCGACGGCGATGTCGGCCGACGACGAGCTCAGGTTCGAGAAGGTTGTCTATGGCAGCCGATCACCAATTAGCCAAGGTCGGGATGGACGGAATGGAATAGGACCGACCTCCTGTTACTCAATTCGACGCGCAGGTCGCCTTTGGGATGAGACTCTTAGAAGGGGCGGCGACGCTAGTGAGGGGCCGCTTGTGCTGTCCTGGGAAGGGGCGGCAGAGCATCGGCTAAGTGGAGGCGGTGCTGGGAAGGAGCGGCCTCCAGGCGAGGGGGCGGCGGTCCGATGCACTCGGTGGTGGCGACGACTCTGGGTCGCGGGTTCGGCAGAAGCCTCGCACCGCACGTCGAGGTTGACTGGGGGCGCGGGGATTAGGGTGGGAGTGGTAATTGCAGAAGTGCATTGAGGAGTGGGGGACCGGTGGGCGATTATCTGCAAAATTGTATCACTTCTCTCTGTGGCCTTTGGATTTAAATCTGGTGGTCCTGATCTGAGTTTGCATAGTTTGCACAGGTGGGTTGGTTTCCACCTGATACGCTCCCCTCTAAAAAAGTGTCCATATAGCAATTTCGGTAAGATAAAACTAGGACGACAGAAGTTTCATACAGTGCCTAACATTCATGCTTCATCATGTAAGGATATACAAAAACTACGTGAAGATGAAAAAATAGAGTTATTGCTCGAAAACAAAAAGAGTTGTAAGAGGGTGGGTTGGTTCCTGTGTGTGAGCCCATGTTCCAGGAACCAAAGTGGTCGCGGTCGCACTTGTCCAATCTGGGATGGCCAGGTACAAGCCGCTGCTGGAACCGACAGAACCAAGCCAGAACCCCCATCTCATCTATGTGGCCTTTGGATCCGCTTGTGCTGGTCTGGGAAGGGGCGGCAGAGCATCGGCTAAGTGGAGGCGGTGCTGGGAAGGAGCGGCCTCCCGGCGAGGGGGCGGCGGCGACTCTGGGTCGCGGGTTCGGCGGAAGCCTCGCACCGCGCGTCGAGGTTGACTGGGGGCGCGGGGATTAGGGTGGGGGTGGTAATTGCAGAAGTGCATTGAGGAGTGGGGGACTGGCGGGCGATTATCTGCAAAATTGTATCACTTCTCTCTGTGGCCTTTGGATTTAAATCTTGCGTAGTCCTTGCCCTTTTGCAAGCAAGCCCGACAGACTACCATTCGACTCGGGTTGTGGTAGCCGCCCCACACAGCAACAACATTGTCCTCTCCACGCAAATTCCCCCCTTGTGTGTGCACCACCACACACGCACACTGCCGCGCAAAGAAGATAGCATTGCAGGGCAAGTCTGCCCACAACCCTGAGCTCAAGCCCACGGAAACCCGCACCGTACCCGCTTACAAACTCTTTACCCTCCGAGGCTGGAGTAACGGGCGCACGCCACGACGCCTGGCCAGTTCCTTGTCCCGGGATGGTTCTATTGTGCGTGCCTCGCCGTAGCTGAGATGGCCGTTTGGTACTAATTTAATTAAACTTTGTTTTCTTTGCGACAGGAAAGTTTATTGGGCAAAAGTAATATGTACGTGCATATATTATCTCTCTCTCTCTCTCGGTTTCTCTCGATGCGTGCATGGGCTGGAAAAGGCAAGCAGCCTAGCTCATCATCCTCACAGATGTTCATGGTGGACTTATTTCTCGACCCCACGCTTACCACATACTCCTAGATTAGTTTGCATATTCAACAGCGAACACTATTCAGAGTACGACATCCAGAGTACCATGATGCGCTAGTCATCGATCTGATAGGTGGAGTTGAAATCGGGGATCCGGATCCTCTGAAGTTCTTGGGACTACCTCAGAGAGAGAGGTAAATTGCTACTAGCCACTCGTTCGACGTCAACGCCATAAGAAAATCCATTCAGATGTTTTTTCACAGATGTTTTTCTAGATGTTTCAATTTATTTTTGCGACCATACGTAATGTACTAATGCTCCACGCAGGGGTGGTAGTAGGGTCAGAAAATGGTTGACATATGTGCTAAAATAAGTCGGGAAATAAATGCACAGGTAAGAAGAAAAATGACTAAAAAAAACTACAACAATTGAAAAGCAAAGGTCGACATGCATGCAACAATGGGGGGCTTGATTAGTTGAGTGCCAAAACTTGTTGAAAATATTACATCGGGTACCGATGCTAATTAGAAGAATTAAATATAATATAACTATAAAACTAATTAATATGGACCGGAAAACACAAGATGAATATATTAAGCGCAATTAAACCATAATTAGAAAAGGCAATGGGAGCAAACAATGCGCGGCACCCGACGGCGGTACACAACGGAGAGTGAGGCACGAGACAAGTCGCGACATATAGAAGAGTTGCGGGCAGTGGCAAGATGCACGGCACCCCCAAAATAGTTACTCTATCTGTCTAGAGTATAGGTACATTTATTTTTTTTTTTGAAAAGTTAAAATTTATAAATTTTGACCATGAATAGTGAAATGATCATAGAGACTAATAACATATAAATATGTTAGCAAACTATTATAGTATGTAATCTTCTCTCAAGTAAATTATTTTTTAGAGATTTTTAATGAAACGGGAGGGACATAAGTTCTACTGGTTATATATTAAACAAAAAGTACTGTATAAAATATTTGACAACAAGCTAGGTGGGAGGCTAGCGCTGGTTGGGGGGCATGGGGCGCTTGGTTATGCTCGAGTTGTTCCGAAAAGTACTGGCATAGGGGTCTCAGATTTCACTTTAGAGATTCATCACATCGCAGTTGAGTCTCCCCGTCTATTGTTTTTTTTCTACCACAATATAGCAAATTATAATTCCTGTTGTAAAGCCCTAAAGAAGGCAAAAAAAAAAGAGTTGGAAAGGGGATTCCCCCATCTACTCATCTTTTTCGTAGCACAATATAGCACAATTGTAATTCCCATTTGCAATATTTTGAAGAAGGGAAAAGAGTTGGTAAGGAGGATACTACAATTCCCAACGCAATATTTTGAAAAACAAGGAAAAAAGAGTTAGTAAGGAGGAAACTATAATTCCCATCGCACTACTTTGGAAAAAAAAGAGTTGGTTAGGAGGATTCCTCTCATCTACTCATCTTTTTTCTACCACAATCTATCTATACTATACTATAATGAGCGAAGACAATTGGAAAATTTTCTCACCCGAATCGGGCCCGTCGTATCCCTCACGTCGGACCCACCCGTCAGGTTGCGTGATGACAAAAAGGTGGAACGACCATAAAAATCGCAATTTGGGGAGCGTTTCTGCCAAAAATAAAAAGATTTTGTCACCCTCGTCCGCTATACCCGCCCCGTACCCACTGGGCCCACCAAACGTGACCCCATCCGCACTTTGCCGACCCACGCCGCCGCCATCGACCCTCCCTCGCGCTGCCGCACCCATCGCTGCCACCGGTGTGTGCCCTCTGACCGCATCCCAACGATTTGCATGTCGGTGGCGTCTACTATGCTCCGAGTAGCAGCCACCCATCCCGGCCCCATACCTCGCCATCCCTTCCCGCCGACTGCCACTGCCTGCGAGGATGAGGGTGATTGGGCGGTTCTCAACGCAGGCAACAACGCTTTCGTCGGCGCCTTCTCCGAGCATCGCACCCTCCCAGGAGGCCTCTCCAAGGTACGCCACCCCTTCGGCCTCCTCGTCTGCTACTTCTACCACTCGTCGGCTGCTCGCAGGTGAGCTGGGAGCTTGCGATTTACTGCACCGCTGCCCGCCCCTCCTGCCACGACGACAACAGCCACCGTCTCCACCGTCCCCGTTCCGGCCACCGGCGTGGTCAAGCAGAAGAGGACGGATCCACAGAGAAACTTATAGGACCAAAATGAGTGACGCAAGCGCACCTCATCTCAGTGAATCCCCTTCATGCTGCACTTCTGAATCCAAAGCCAATAAGCAGATCGAGAGCGACTGAATCTGGTGAAACTGTAGAGGTACTGATTCGAACAATGCAATAAACATCCTTCGATCTGTGATGAGAAATTGTTGGCATAGGAATCTGTTTGCCGATTTTTCTGAATATAATGGTTTAATGCTAACTAAATGACACATTTATCATCCCACCTTAGTTTAATAATGGTTTAATGCTATTTAACAGTGGTTTATATCTAGCGCCCTGTTCAGTTTAGCTTATCACCACCACCAACAAGATTTTCTCTCGTAACAAACTAAAATACCAAAGAACCTTAAGCCAAATCACCAAGAAGATCTTCTCTCGAAGAAACCAAGACTACCATCGTACCACCAAATAACCGAAATTTACGTACTCATATGACTAATCACTACTTAAAGTAATTTGCTGAGTGGAATATATAAAACTTGTAAGAAAATTCAATAAATTCTTCAAATTGGTTACTCATAGAAATTTTATCACAAAAATTTGTCTGATTAGTAAGATGACCAGATATTTGTTGAGAGACAAAACTTGGAATGAAATGAGAAGTGAGGGAAAATGAATTGATTGATTGATGAGGGGGGTGGACCCTTGAATATATACACAGTGAAAGGTTGTGTAGGCACCCCTTCGGGAGTGTCGCACCCCTTCGGGATGACCCTTCGACAAGGTGGTTGTAACTTCCTAATTACATCACTAATGATTCCCCTAATTACATAGTTATGCTAATTGATCACTAATCAATATTTCATAACACTCCCCCTTGATCAATTGCTTCTTGGGATGTTGATGTAATTCTTCTTCAATCATCTTTGGATATTGTCTTGTAAAACTCCTCCAAAAACCCTATGGGAAAAATCTTGAGGAGAAACCAATCTGTGTGTATGCCATTAAAACTCCTTTAAAACCCAGTCGGAAAATATAAGGAGAAAATGATATGGCATTTTAGATTACTGTCTCATTGATGACTTATATGAGAAAACCTTAAAAAGGACATAAATAAGTTTAGAGATCAATAATGTTATGATCTGAGGATCATATTTGAATAACCTTCTCTGAAACCCAATGGGAAAAATATGAGAAGGGATTCTATATCTTCTTAAAAACTCATGTAGAGAAAACAGAAGATATGACATAGAATATATCTTGAAAACCACCCTTAAAACCTTAGTGGAAAAATTAGGTGATGTGTGATATGTTCTTGTATTGATATTGCCTCATTAAAACCTTTTATGAGAAACCTTGTAAGGAAAACTCATATAGGAAAAAGAGTACAATATTCATAATCAGATGATTATGTGTAGGTTATATCAAAGGAATGTCTCCCCCTGATTCTTGCAAATCTTTGAGTTGTCTCATACCTATTCCAAAAACATATTTCTGGAATAATATTGTTGGTAAGGACTTTGTAAATAAATATGTAAGATTATCACATGATTTGGTTTGCAAGATTTCTACCTCACCTTTCTTTTGTAATTGATGAGAATATCTCCTCTTGAACCTTGCAAAAGTTTAAGTTGTCCCTCACCACTTACCACGAATAACATTCTACGATGTAGTGGTGGATAAGCACATTAGTGAGTGCCTTTTGCAAGCTATTTATTCTCTCATTTTGTAAAACGAGGATAAACATTTTGATCGATACAAGATGCATTATCATTTATAGATAATGCTAGTGATTATATGGAATCACATTTTATCATCCATTAAAGTCAAGCATATGAATATGATGCTTCGAATGATATATAAAAGTATGTTGTGGTGTCCATTATGATGACTACCATGAAACTTTATTATTTGTATCAGTCTATGATCTGGCAATATACATGGGGATCGATTAGCTTGACATCTTGATATCATATTTGGTCAAGTCTCGAAATATTAATCAAGACTTTTAGTACCATTTGATATCTATGGATATCATTTTTCACTCCCACCAGTATGGTGTTGTTGGAGTTGAATTATAGTAAGGTATCTACAACTGTAATATTAAGCATGTTGTGTGATACGCAAGCACTTTCTTGGTACTAAAATTTATCATCCCAGGGTCTAAATGGATATTGATCCATCTTTAGGGATTGAATGACCATGAGTATTTTTGTCCAATATTATTTGAATATTGGTACATGTTATCAATTGAATATTGATAAACTGATATGTATCTGCACAAGTTGTAAACTTGAGCATAGTTTGGTTTTACCAAAATTTCCATCTCAAATTCCGTCATTAAACTGTTGCTTGTTTGATAATGTGTGTTTAAAAATGATGATGAAAAATCCAAGTTGGATTTGTTTATTAACACACATGCAACCATAGTGATTGAAGTAATTCTTCTGTGGAAGATACTTGCTTAGTCAGTTGTACCACAATCAACTTGACTATTTCAAGTCATGGAGTGACTTGAGTGTTACACAATATATGTCGCGATTTTTATTGTTATTTGATCTGCCAGTGATAAAGTATAGGAACATAATTTTTCATATATACCACAGGGGTATGTTGCCCGGTCTCTGCGTGAAACCATTGCTACAATATCTCATTATATCACCACCTTGCTTTCATAAAGAATGCATTTGTGAGGAGATGGTATTACTGTGGTAAATACCTCTCACTAGTGAATGAGATAAATTCTCCATAATTGCCACCTTTTTATTTGACCCAATTTTGAGTGTTGATACACTCTGCCTAGGACTTTTGGTCTGGATCCAGTTTAAGGTGTAT
The DNA here is from genome assembly GCA_947561735.1 of Cenchrus americanus. Classification (NCBI taxonomy): domain Eukaryota; kingdom Viridiplantae; phylum Streptophyta; class Magnoliopsida; order Poales; family Poaceae; genus Cenchrus; species Cenchrus americanus. The sequence goes on from OX387241.1 coordinate 60,265,326, forward strand.
AGCAATTTTCAGGAGTACATGTCGACATTTATGTAGTCTTTGTATTATTGATTCGATAGAACAAATATAGCATGTGAAATATTAATACTTTAGAACTCTTATCTCATTTCCCAAGATGATAGAGTTATGATGTTCCAATGATGCCTCAGTGCCTAAATTTATGTGCACATGTACTGGGCTTTAGAATGTTAAACATTCATAGGCTTTGGATTTTCAATTATCCATAAAGTGTCTAACAACATGCATGATGTTGATTTGCATTTACTATTTTGGAGGATATCTCCCCCTGTTTCCGCGAATGCTTATTAACAAGTTACATCCCTACTGACCATACTTCTCCCCCTCTTATTTTAATTTGGGAGTTGAGTGATCTTGTTAGATTTCCACTCTTTTCTGGTACATTAAATTGTAGGTATTGAATAAGATGACACTTTTGATAAGTAAATGCATTTGGCAAAATATTTGTAATTTGTTACAAATATATAAGATGTTCTGAACTGATAGTTCAAATATTCTTTTGTATGTACGTGAATGTGAGGATTGAATGTGATGCGTAACATTCATTTTGTATTCCTGGCATTCTATATGTGGTATTAATCTCCCCCTAATGCCTGGAATTATCCTCAAGGTGTGATCAACATACGGGCTTTTTTTTTGTAAATCCCCAGAGACCTAAGGTATTATATGAATGACGGATAATACATTTTATGTTGATCCCTAATGCCCATGATGTATGTTGTGAGGTGGTGATATCGGTATGTGCAAAACATAACCGACACGCGAGATGGGAAATATTTGGTCGTGGCCAAGCTTTCACGTACTAACTGCAACGGAGGGAGCCGTATGATTGCAGCTTAATGAATGTAAAATATGTGGTGTGTAAATCCACATATTACCAACTTGATGTTGATAGGTTGAATTCTATTGTGACGGTCATGCAAATGAGTTATCTCGATAAGAGATTTAGTTAAGCCATAGTTGGTATGGACATATGGTACTTAGTGATATAGTTCCCAAAACCAAATAATTCCATATGAATGGATGGAAAGTTTTGCTCAAAGTTGAAAACTAGAGCAATTAATTTGGTAATTTGCAATGCCTTATCATCAGTAAGGAACACAAATGGAACTATTCATAATTGACTCTATGAGCACTTGATAGTGCTTAGATAATCCATAAATGGTTGAATATACCAACTTATCTTGAATACATTCAAGGATTTGTGTGGCTTATTGTTTAGAATTTTAAGGTAAGAGGGCCTTAAAATTAATTCTCAAGTGACACATGCGGTGCACAAAATCTGAGGATTTTGAGAATGTATGCTATGACCAATAGAATTGATAATAATTTTTCTTATCATCCATGAGTTAGGATGACCAAATCTATAATAACAATTCTTGATATAATCAAGACTGAAAAATTATTTGATACGCAACATGTCATACGGGATTTATGTATGTAAATATAACATGTCCCAGATGATATGAAAGGAACAATGTGGATATTGAATTTTCATATCCGTTTGACCAAGTTGAGTGCTGATTTTTCATCATTATCCTTGGTAATGGGTTTCGGTATGAAACCATATACAAATGGATGTCACAAAATTGAGGGTTTCTGTAGAATACATGAGTGCATCTATAATAAATAATTGAATACCCGTGAGGAGACTAAAATTCTCATAATTGTGATAGTGGTGATCCACTAAATGGAATTCCTTTTTTCTGGGTGTATCCCGAATAAATATCATGTATGAAGTACATGATATTGATGATGGACAATATACTACACATGTAGTATAATATTGAACTAATGATAATTTCATGAATTTATATGGAAACATGTGGAGATCTGATTTATTAATTTATTGAAGTGTGCTTCAAATTGATCTCCTTGAATTTACTTTCCTCCACTAGGGTGGAGATTTCACTTTCCTCCACTGGGGTGGAGATTTTGTTTGTACCAAATATTTTATTTGAAAATCATGTGTACATGGATGTACAACCACATTATAGACAAACTTGAAGTTAGTCATTATGGTCACTTGATTTGAACAAAAGTGACATTTTATAGATGAGATCCATTGTGTTGTAACTACCATGAACGTAAAGTTCTCTTTGTTGGTAATTTTTCTCAAGAGTTTAAAGAATAAATGAATCTTCCTCATTTTGTTATTCTGATTTGTAAAATCGGAATTGAGGAAATGTAGTAACACACAAAGGTGCATGTGTGGTAATGATAATAATTGATTTGGTATTTGTATGTGGGTACAATGATGGTGGCTTGGATGTCATGAATATTGCAATGATATCGTCGATATCATGTACCCATATTGGATAGTAAATTCAATCCAATGCAAATTCAAAAATTTCCATTTTGGAAACATTAGTCATGTCCTACATGAGTTAATCATGTGTTTAAATGAATTTACTCAATGAGTAAATTATATAGCATGAAATATGTTGTAGTGCAAAAATTATTTAAATCAAGTTGATACTTGATTATAAGTGGACTATTCTTATAATTGACAAGCGACAGAAGTCGTTGCATATGCTTTTGGACTCTATTCTTGTGAGCATAAATGATCCGATGATTATTGCCAAAACATACTTTCTTTATGATAGAATATAATCACCATAATATTTTTGCACATTTTCTGCTATTTATTTAAGCCAAAATTGATGCTTAAAATTATGTATTCAAGATGGATCTTGGATTATTTTATGTATAATCTTGTAGTTTCAAATTGCGATTTGAATTACAAGTAGTATGAACCTTATATTTGATAGGCGATGATTTCGCTTTTTTTATCAAGTGTGACTCGATCATCACGTACTAGTGATGAATTAACACATCAAATGGTAATCACCAGAATGGTGTAAACTTGAAATGGTGGATGAGGAACTCGTTGCTATAGGTATAATTTGCATGAGTGCAATACCTTAGACTCCACTAATATGTGTTAGACTAGTAATATTAGGTCATTTTTAGGAAATAATCACCATGTTGGTGACATAATTATGCAACAATTAGTGAAGGAAAGATGATTCTTGCAACAAAATTTACTTTACTGATGTAAAATTCTGTTGTAAAATAAGCAATATAATGAATGTAAGATGGTTTTACAAAATTAAGGTATAGGACATATTAATTCCTGTAGGAATAATTTGACTTGATAGTCATTCAAATATTTTTGTCCGTTTATATGAAATGTGGATTACACTTTGAAGGTAATCATTATAAAAATGTAGACCTCTCAATGATGAGCAAAAGCTGCCTGAAGCGCGGATCTCAGGGCAAATAAGCTCTTAGGAAGAACTTATCGCAGCCAGCGCTTAGGTCACATCACCTTGTGTTATTCCAAATTATATTTATAGACCTTAATTTTAATTTTGCTTGATGTTCTACTTGATGTAGAAAATTTTGATTAATTTAGACCATGCAAATAAAATAAATTGCATATGTAAGAATTGTTCTAACCCCTAGAAATGACCTGCGGATCATAAACATGAATAATTACTGCGGTAATTATAACATTTAAATTATATAGGTGCATATACCGGATGGTACAAAATAATGTTGTTTATCAGAACATAAAATTACAGAACAATTCGAGGTCTAAATCATAAATATACACCACTAATAAATCTGAATATGTAAATAGATAAAAGCCTGAGGGCTAATTTGAAGTTCAGGGGGTTTCTGAACTTTTTGAAAGTTAAGGGGGTCCGAAGGACTTCTTGAGCATGGAGAAGCCATGCGGTCCGGCTATGGCCTGCGGGGCTTGTCCTGTGGACGGCCCACGGCGGAAACCTGGGCGTGGCCCAGTTTAGCCCACCACGGACGGCCCGCGTATAAAAGGAGGAAGGGGGGCAGTGAACCCTAATCCCCTTACCTGGAACCGCTTGCTGCCGCCGCAGGCTGAAGGCGCGGTGCCGCCGCTGCCCGGTGCTGCCACCGGCGATGGCCGGTCGGCCAGAGGGCCGTAGATGCAGATACGCTTGCCTCTCGTGCTTGCCCACTTCTCCTCCTTCCTTGCTTTGCCCGCCGCCCCCATGACGCCAGTTTGCGCCGGCCGCCGGCCGTGGCCGGCCTTCAGTGGTCGGAGGACGAGAGCCCCAACGACGTGAGACTCCACGTGCCATGGCGGATGCTGGGGTGGCGATCGATGGCCGCGATGCAACTGAGGGGTCTGGGTGAGGCGGGTGCCGCCTCCTGGGTCGTCGATGAGGCGGACGGACGTTCGCCGGCGGCCCTGAAGAACAGCAGTGTGTCACTGTGGAGTGTCCGGTGAGGCCAGATGTGATGTTGACCAGAACAATAGCCGACGACCAGAGAAATGGTGAACGACTATCTTCCAATGCAAAACGTGAGACTGCAGGGTGCATTCCGACCCTTAGTTCTTTATTATATTCACCATGGATTGCAAAGTGGCAATTTTGCCTCGGATGTTTTTTTTTGGCTGATTTTGCCTGTAGGGTATTCTCGTGGTGAAAGTCGACGGCGAGGATAGCGATGCAGATAATGAAGCACTACCCCTACTGAGGAAGTTGAAGTTGCCTTCGGTGATGATAGCCATGTGGTATGGCGTGTAGCGCCGGTGGTGTAGGACCTAGCCTTGGTCCATGAGAAGGCATCCATGGCTAGTTGGCGAGAGCATGTCGCCCACGATTATGGCAGACATAGCATCCCTGCAGGGACATTTGCCATGGTGTTGAAATGCTTGTCGCCTGCAGCGCTGGTGCAGGCCGTGAAAGACCAGGCCACTGGCCCAGACAGTGGTGGAGTGCGAGGACTGCAGCGCGGAGGCGTACAACGTCTCAACTAGAGAAACGGCGACATCTGCGGCGACCATGGAAGAAGCAGCCACGACATCCGACCACGTGTTGCAGTGTGGCGGCCATGGCGTGCGCCTCTGGTGCAGAAGCAACAGCCACCGACGAAAAGAACGAGGAAGCCAAAAGGAATGGCGATGAAGTCCATGGCTTACTTGATGATGGTGACGGTGGGACCCTCTAGCCTCTGTTTCTGCCTGTGCGCTCAGAGGCAGAGCGAGTGCATGATAACGTGTTGAGAGACAAAACTTGGAATGAAATGAGAAGTGAGGGAAAATGAATTGATTGATTGATGAGGGGGGTGGACCCTTGAATATATACACAGTGAAAGGTTATGTAGGCACCCCTTCGGGAGTGTCGCACCCCTTCGGGATGACCCTTCGACAAGGTGGTTTTAACTTCCTAATTACATCACTAATGATTCCCCTAATTACATAGTTATGCTAATTGATCACTAATCAATATTTCATAACAATATTTACATGGTCTAAACTGAAATTATATAACATTAAATCATCATAAAACAAATTTAGAGATTATAAATGCACCAATTTAGATAGTTAAGGGATTTATTTGCACTAAATAAAACATGCAGGGATGTACAGTAGGGGGCAGCATGCTGCATGCAGCGGTTGCAATCCGGCGATGGACGTCGCGCTCGATCGGCGGCTGCTGGACGTACGAAGCTCCATCGGGAACACGGAGACATGGCGCGCATGTGGTGTGTGCGATGCCTGCTCCGTTGTATGATTGCCGTACGTGCGTACGTCCAACCTACTCTTTCCACGCCTTTCGTCCACGCTCCGCGGCGTGCCATGCACGATTGTAGTTGTAGGGGAGGCGGGGAGCTATTAGCTCCTTGTTCCACTAGACCCTACGCAACTTTGCTCTCTTTCGCGAGTGTTTCGGTGGCTGTGGCTCAACAACAGGGATCGACCGATCAACGCCGCACGACTGCGCGCTGGGCTGGAATCTGGATACGCGCGCGCGCGTACGTCCTGAAAGCGAGGCTGAACTGAACGTACGGCCACCTACAGGAGACCCCGGCCCGCCGTCGGCCACCCCGTCGGCCAGGCGACGCAGCTTCCATTCCATACACCGCTGCCGGGGGATGCCGTGCCGATGCCGTTGCCGCCGCCGTGCGTCGCTGTCGGGCGGCTGGCTTCTGCTGTGCAGTTCTGCCGGGGGTGTCCGCCTGCTGGTCGATCTGTCTTCCAGGAGCGGCTGCACCCGCAGCCGTGGACGATCGCGATATCGGCAACCCTGTAGGATCCGCTGACAGAGATAGCAAAGCTGTTGTATAATCCAAGCTCGGTCTTTGGCATCGTTCCTAGAATAAAGGAGCTCATTGTTTGAGCGCGTCTGTGTAGGCCGTTGATGCATGGCAGCATGCACCGGCTTTCCTGTTTTTCAGCTGGGTCATAGGATAGGTGGAGGTGATGGCCGAGCCTCTAGTCGTGGGATGGCATGACTGTTGTGGAGGCGAGATTGTCGCAGCGTCGTGGCATCGTTGGCCACTAGTTTTTAGCTTGCTTTGCATGTAAATCTTAGTATAAAAGTTTGCTTCAATAGATATCAGAAAAGCTGGTTGTTCTCCGGCACAAAAAAAGAAACCATCTGTGTTGCTTGTGTTCTAGAGTGTGTGCGTGAGTACAGAGGTGTTCAGGGTCATCTTGGTTTCCGGCGACGGGCGCCGGGGCTAGGAGGCCTACAAGTGGTATCAGAGCGGTTACGACCGGGAGTTCGCGATGTCCTCGCTGCCCCTCCTCCATGGGCACTCGAGGACGCCGCACGGGAGCCGGCGACAGTCGCCGTCGCCGCCACGGCTCAGGGGGCGACCGAGGTGGCGCGACGGCACGATCATCGTCGAGCGGAGAGTGGAGAGGCGAATCAAGGACGTCGGCAACGCCAAGTGGCCGATGCTCACCAGGACCAACTACGGCGCATGGGCGGCGATGATGCGCGTCATGCTCAAGGCGCGCCGCCTGTGGGACGCCGTCAACGTCTACGACGCCGACGAAGAAGACGACCAGATCTCCCTGGAGGCCATCTGTAAGGCGGTGCCCACGGAGATGGTGGAGACGATGGCCAACAAGTCCAGCGCGCGCGCCGCCTGGGAACACATCAAGACGGCGAACCTCGGCGTCGAGAGGGTGCGCGCGGCGAAGGCGACTACGTTGCGCAAGGAGTTTGACTCCCTCTCCTTCAAGGACGGGGAGACGGATGATGAGTTCTCCATGCGCATAGACGCCCTAGTGCAGCAGCTGCGGACGCTCGGGGTCGAGATTGAAGAACCAACGGTGGTGCGCAGGTTTCTCCAGGCGCTGCCGAGACACTACCATCAGATCACGATGGCGATCGAGACTCTCCTGGAGCTGGGGGAGATTTCGATTGAAGAACTGATCGGGAGGCTCAAGGCGGCGGAGGAGCGGTACGTGCTCACCGGCGGGGGAGTGGGCGTCGCACAACTCAACCTCACCGAGGACGAGCTGGTGACGCGGCTCTCCAAGCGGCTGCACATCAACGCTGACAAGGCGCCAGGGTCAGGCGGGCCGTCGTGGAGCCAACAGCGTGGTCGTGGCGGCGGCCGTGACAAGGCTGGTCGAGGCGGGTGCCAAAAGGGCGTTGACAACGGCTCCAGGGAGAAGAAGGGGGATGGCACAGCGCGTGGCGAAGGTGGAGCGCGCGGGGACGGCGGTGCACGCGGCGGCGGCCGCGACGCCGCACGCGACGAGTGTCGATGCTCGCGGCGCCCGCGGTCATTGGGCCAGGGAGTGTCCAAAGCGCCGGCGCGATGCGGCCCATTTGGCCTAGGTTGAAGCGGAGCAGGAGGCCCATACCCTCCTAGTTGCGACGGTGGTGGAGGAGGTCAACGCCTCAACCTTTTCCCCATCTCGCCCGACGGTGGCGCCGGCAACACACCTCGACGAGAGCCGCCTCTTCGTCCAGCTCGGGGAGGAGGGAGACGGCGCCACCACAAGATGGATCCTCGATTCGGGCGCCACCAATCACATGACTGGTGCCCGGTCCGCTTTTGCGGAGCTTGACGACGGTGTGCGCGGCACCGTGCGCTTCGGGGACGGGTCATCGGTGGCGATTGAGGGGCGCGGCACCGTGCTCTTCAAGTGCAAGACCGGCGAACACCACAAGCTGACCGGGGTGTACCACATTCCCCGGCTGACGGCGAACATCATCAGCCTGGGACAGTTGGAGGAGGATCGGTACAAGATCCAGCTGGGAGACGGGATGCTCAAGATTTGGGATCCTCGGCGGCGGCTAGTAGCCGCTGTGCGACGCGGGGCGAGTCGGCTCTACGTCCTCGATGCCGATGTGGACAAGCCCGTGTGCCTCACTGCACGGGCAGAGGAGGATGCGTGGCAGTGGCATGCAAGGTACGACCACCTCGGCTTCCAAGGGCTCCAGCGGCTGTCCAAGGGGGAGATGGTGCGCGGGATGCCGCGAATTGATCACGTTGATCAAGTTTGCGACGGGTGCCTCGTTGGCAAGCAACGACGACTTCCATTCCCGGCGGCGAGCAAGTACCGGGCGACGAGGCAGCTGGAGCTGGTCCATGCTGACTTGTGTGGCCGGTCACACCGCCGACGGCTGGAGGCAAGAAGATGTTCCTGCTTGTTGTCGATGACATGAGCAGGTTCATGTGGCTGGTGCTTCTGGCCACGAAGGACGAAGCTGCAGCCGCCATTGTTCGTCTTCAGACACGGGCGGAGGCGGAGGTTGGGCACAAGCTCGGCACGCTGCGCACCGACCGTGGCGGCGAGTTCACGGTGAAGGACTTCGGCGAGTACTGCGCCGGCCAGGGGATTCAGCACCACCTCACCGCGCCATACACACCACAACAGAACGGTGTGGTGGAGCGGCGGAATCAAACCGTGCTGGGGATGGCGCGGTGTATGCTCAAGTCAAAGGGCGTTCCAGGACGCTTCTGGGGAGAGGCCGTGACAATGGCGGTCTTCGTCCTCAACCGCGCGCGGACAAGAACACTGGCGGACAAGACGCCGTATGAAGCATGGTATGGTCACAAGCTCGCCGTTCATTTCCTTCGTACTTTTGGCTGTGTGGCACACATCAAGGTGGCAGGCGGCCACCTACGGAAGTTTGACGACCTGAGCACACCAATGGTGCTCATCGGGTACGAGCCGGGCACAAAAGCCTACCGGCTCTACAACCCGGTGACAGATCGTGTCCACGTCTCGAGGGATGTCGTGTTCGAGGAAGGGCGAGCATGGAATTTGGGGGAGAAAGCAGTGGGAAGCAGCTCCGACGACGACGACGACCTGTTCATCGTTGAGTACCAGTACACCTACTTCCCCGGCGCGACGCCGGCGACACCCAACACCGAGCATGTGTCGCGCACGGCATCGAGGACGCCGACCACGACATCGAGCAGGCCGGGAGCGGCCCAGAACGTGACAGGGAGCGCGCCGGCGACACTGGCGGGCTCCAGCAACGCGTGCACGCCGGTACAGCTGTGTAACACCCTAAATTCCAATTCCTGAATTTAATTAAAATTTGCTTAGCAACATCTCTATCTCGCTTAAGGAATATAAGGTTGTTGTGCTTTTATAGGCATTTAACTTTTTTATTAATTAATTAATGAAATATAGGAGTTTACTGTGCATGCATGCTGGTGCATTGTTTTTGGTTGTTGGATTCAAATCTTGATTTGAATTCGGAATTTGTTTGTTGTTTAAATTGGTTTGGAGAAAGGATTTGGAAATGTAAAAGAAATAGAAAAAAAAGAAAAGGAAAACAACCGCAGCAGCCCGGCCCACCTTCCTAGGGGCCCATCGCCGGCCCACCTCAGCGCGCCGCTTCCCCCGCCGCTCGGCGCCTCGACGCGCGGGGCCCGCGCGTCGGCCGCCCTCCTCCCGCCGCCGCCGTCTCCGAGCTCGGGGCCGCACCCGAGTCCGGCTCGGCGTCCGCGCCCGCGCCGCCGCGGGCCCGCATGCCGGGCGGAGTGCCCGCGCCCCCTATTTAATGCGCCGCCGGCCTCGCACCGCCTCACCCCGAGCTCTCGTGCCGCCGCGCCCTAACCCTAATCCACGCGGCGCCGCCGCCGCCTCGGTCCGCCGCCGCCTTGAGCCTCGCGCCGTTCCGCCGCCGCTCGGTCGCCGTGCTCCTGCTCTCGTGGATCCGCCGTGTGGTAAGGGACCCGTCGGTGCGGTTTGTTTGGTTGACCGTGCCCCGCGTCGCCGGCTCGTCGTCGCCGGAGTTGCCCCCCGCCGCCGCGGCTAGCCGTGCGCCGTCGCCCCTCGCCCGCGCCGCCTCGGGGAGGCCCCCGTCGTGTTCGCCCGCGCGTGCTCGACGCCCGGGTGCCACCCCCGCGGGGAAAGGGTGCACCCCGGCGCCTGTTCCGCCGTGCGCCGCCGCTCGCCGTCGCGCCGCCGCCGCGTCCCGCCCCGCCGCCGGCCGTGCGCCGCCCCGGCCGCTCGCGCGGCACCGGCCGCCGCCGGATTCCCATCCGACGGCCACCGCTTGCCCTAGCCGCCGGTCAAACCGAGCCCCGGTCAAACCGTTATGGTTAGATCCGAGCCGCCCGATCGTGATCCAACGGATCCGATCCACCCCCCTTATCTTCAGCCGCGCGTTTTTGCGAAAGAAACCCCGAGTTTTCCCTGTTTCACAAAAATACCCTTCCACCTTATAAAACCTTAGCGTTTTAGTCCTGTTTTCTTCTGTTTTAACCCGAAGCCCTAAAATTCTTTGCAAATAAGTCCTAAAACTTGTTTTATCCATAACTTTGTCGTTTTAGCTCCGTTTTCAGCGTTCTTTATGTCCACGCGATCGTCTCGACGAGTAGAATAGTTTTCTGTTGCTTTTGTTACTGTTTGAGATGATTGGTGTACTGTTTCTTATTTATTTCCATTGCTTGCTTGTATGTGATGTGTGGAGCGTAGCGTACGAGCAATTCGGGGACTTCGCCGCCGTTGAAGAGTATCAAGACCCCGAGCGGTTTCCGGTCTTTGGTAGAAGGCAAGTCCTTGCTGCATTCCCGTTAAATTCCTATTACAACATGCATTTTAATTACACTGTTGTTTATTATTGCTATGCATTAAATTGATGGGTCCTATTGCTAAGGTTCGACTAGCTTTGTTATCCTATGCCTTGATCAACCGGGGTTTACTTTATGTTGGGTAGCACATGCTAGCGCTTTATGTGGTTTTGGGATGGTTTAATGAACACTTGTTAATATGGCTTTATTTATGCTATCATTCATGTAATGCAAGAACACTTTACTTTGTTAATCGGAACATGGAGAACCACCCAGGAAAACAGTACTACCACAAGACATATGGCTCTGTCTTGGCTTATTAATTAGTGAACTAGATGTTAGGTATGCTTTACCTGATAAGGGTTGGGGGCTGGCGGGTAGTGGCGTATGGACTGCTCGGGCGCAGGTGTGGGCTTAGCTAAGACACGGTACTCGTCCGGGAGCTTTATACGTTGCACTGACCAGGTAACCTAGCGGGCGCCTTCATCTGGGGATCTTTGTAACGGCCTCGTAGCGTCCCTATGCAATCACACCTCGGAAGTGTGGTATGGTGCCTTGCAAACACCGCATGGTTGGGTCTAAAACTCTTTTGGGTTTTTACGCGACTTGTGGGTAAAGATGTACAACCTCTGCAGAGTGTAAAACTAACTAGTTAGCCGTGCTCACGGTCAAGAGCGGCCTTGACCCTCACATGATTAATTCTATGGGAGATGGAACTTTTAAACTTGTGCATTACATTTTATGGATCTGTTGCATTTTACTATCGGGGTTTGGTATATACTTACACTTGCTAGTAACAGTTGCTTAATAAAACTTGACCAACTAAAATGCTGACTTGCCTATGAGCCAACAGCTTCCACCATAAAGCCTTGCATGTTGTTATAGAACTTTTCTCTTGCTGAGTACGACATGTGCTCACGCTTGTTGTTTATCTATTGCATCTACACTACCCGGCTGCTGCTCAGATGGGCGTTTTGAAGATTACAATGATGAGTTCGATGGGTTCTAGGCGTCCGTTCTCCCGGTCGGTACCCGTGGAGGACTTCTACGTGTGTTTCTTTTCCGCCGTTAGCTACTCGAACGATTGTTTAGTTGAGACATTCGGTCATGTAATAACCGTTTAATACTCTCTTTACGCTTTACACCGTGTTTTGGTATTCACTGCGTCGATGCATGTGTGTAACTTGATCCCGGCGCACATGTATTCTTGCATTCGAGTTTGTCCTTAAATCCGGTGTGTGACAAAGTGGTATCGAGCCGGAGTTGACCGTAGGACGTTAGCCTAGTTAGAGCTGGTCAAAAATTAAGGATTTTATAACATTAGAAGCCACACATAGCTTAGCTTGCTTTATTCTATTTTATTATATCTAATCTTGGTTTAATCTTATCCTTGTTTGCTTTTGTTATCTAAGCTTGGTCTTGTCTCTTTTAGTAATCTGCACTTGTCTCATCTATCTTAGATGGTTCGCCGCCGAAGACCACGCGTTCGGTGCCTACCGCTTTCCTAGGTACACGGAGGACCGGGACTTCTCTTCGCTACTCCACTGACAGTGAGGAGCATCAGGAAGCTTCTGGAGAAGGAAGTGAAGCGAGCTCTGCTTCAGAGCAAGCTCCACCGCCCGCTGTCATTGAGCTATCGGATGATGAGCCCGAAGAGCCAGAGGAAGAGCAAGAACCTGAGGAGGAGCCAGTGGAAGATCCAGTGGAGGAGCCAGAGCAGGGAGACGATCCGGATGACCCCTCAGATCCTGAGGACTCCGACCCAGAAGATGGAGATGCTGAGGATCACCCTGCGCCAGAGAAGTGGAAGGTGGTCATTTGTCACCACGATGGAGGGCATGCACGCTTTCCATCCAAGTTGAGGAGGCTCTTCCAGCGTCTTCAGCTGAACGTGACGATCGACTACGTGGGACTGAAGAGGACTCACCCTCGCTACCCGACCCAGTGGGATGTGTCTGTGCGCATCTTGGAGGATAACCCGCTGGATGGAGGGCTGTACGAGGTTGTTGTCCATCAAGCTCTAGCTACCAGAGCTACCTTCGCTGCCGGGAGAGATGATGCAGCTAGGAGGGCTCTATCCGCGTGGTGCTATGAGGAAGCTCATCACCTCACCAACTCTGTGTGGGAGACCTACCCCGTCGTCGCTCTGGAGCTGTGGGCAGTGAAATTCCAATGGCCAATGAAACTTTGGGAGCGCGCTATGCCATGCAAGTGGGACACGTAGCAGCTCTCAATACCAACTTGGATGACACTCTCATGGAGCTTCAAGATCTCTGTGACCAGCAAGATGAAGACCGCAGAGAGATCAAGAGGCTCAAAGCAGTGATCGCAGGCCAAGATGAAGATGAGGTGCGGGATGATGGAGAGGAGCGGCCCGCCATGTCACCAAGACCCGCAAGGACAAGCTATGGGTCACTTGGATCCCGCACTAGGATCATTTGGCCATAGGAGTTAGGTGTTAGAAGTCTTTATCTTTACGTTATCGAGTCCGTAAACGTTGGATCGATGAGTTAGATAGTGGTGTGCTTGAATGCTTGGTTTGTGAACATCCGTGATTTGGATTTTTGTTTGATTGCAATGTGTTGTGGATTAATGCCACAATGACATTGGTTTAGTAATAGAGTTTGATTAGTGGGTTTAAGTTCTGTTCCACCTATCTTTTATCTTATAAATTCGTAATTCTTTATCTATCATATTTTATCTATCTTAAGGAGTATTGTAGTGCTGAATCTGTTCGCGTTACTTCCTGACACAGCAGTACTGTTTTAATTTTATCTCGAGCTACAGAACTCCAAATTAAGTAAAACCAGTGGGGTTAGTTCACAAATTTCATACCTGATTTTCTGTCAAAAATTCAGCTATATACAATTAATATTCTGGGAGTTATGGACGAAACATTGAGCTAACAGAAATCTGTCAATTCCAGCTGACATACCTGGCTTCATTATTTTATATCTCGAGTTGTAGACCTCCGATTGAGGCAAAACCAGTTGGGTTAGTTCAGTAATTTCATACACCATATCTCCAGAAAAATTCGTGGTTTTTGGTTACTGGAACAGAAAGATATCTTGGTTTCTTTACAGCTATCAGAATCTGTCTTATTCTGGAATTCAGCATTTTTACCTTTTCAGCTTTTCCATTGTTATCATCATCTAAATCAGTGTTTCTAACGCTCAGATGGTAAACACCAGGTCCGGATCAGGGGTTGATCAGCCTCCAGTGGTTCGTCAAGGTCGAGGCAACAGTTCGAGCAGTGCACCTCCACCCCCACCGCCACCAATGGATCCTATGCAGCAGTTCTTTCAGAACCAGATGCGGCCTCATGCGCAGAACCCGACGGACACCGTGGCCAACCCGCGAGGCTCAAGCTAATAATCCGCCACCACCACCTCCACAGGCAGCCGGCGCCTATGAACAGCACCGGGAGTTCATGAGCCATCGTCCACCGGTCTTCACCCATGCTGCAGATCCACTTGACGCCGATGATTGGGCGAAGACCGTGAGCAAGATGCTCACCACGGCTCGGTGCGATGACGAGGGAGAAGGTCCTCGTTTTGCCCGGTCGACTCCAAGGATCCGCAAGAGCTTGGTGGGATGCTTACACGACCGCCCATGCTGCACCCAACACCATCACTTGGCGCAGGAGTTCACGAGAGAGCTTCCGGAACCATCATATTTCGCCGGGGTGATGAGGCTTAAGAAGAAGGAGTTCCTCTCTCTCAAGCGAGGAGGGATGTCGGTGGCGAGTATCGGGACAGAGTTCATTGAGTTGTCTCGCTATGCACCGGAGGAGGTAGCGGATGATCCTAAGAAGCGAGGAGCGCTTCTTGGAGGGTTTGGCCGGACCACTCCGTTACCACCGACGTCGCACACCTTCCGGTCCTTCCGCCAGCGGCTCGACAAGGCTATTGTTTTGGAATCCATGCGCGAGAGCCGGGGGAGCCGAAGAGGAAGGCTGCTACTCCGGGCGGTTCGGGAGCCACACTCGTCCCCGTTTTACTTCACCGCCGGGAGCCCCGTTCCGTCCGGGAGGCCCGTCGGGAGGTTATGGCCGGCAGCGGCGTATCGGCATCGGCCGCGGCGGTTCCGGCGGTTCCGGCCGCACTCCTCAGCAGTTTCCGCGCCCAGGACCGCAGACTCCACGCCCGCTACCCGCAAGACCGTCCGATGACTCCTCTTGGTACGCCCGTGAGGCCAGGCGCACCACGCACCCCCGCGGGCAACACTTGCTTCAAGTGTGGAGAGGTTGGGCATTATGCTAATGCCGTCCTAAGAGGCACCCCCCGGGCACCCCGTGCGGAACCAGCGGATGCGGCGGTTGAGGAGCGGGAACCGGACCCCGCAGCAACAAGGGGCGGCGAGTCGGGCGGTGGCGGGGGGTGAATCACGTGAGTACCGAGACCGCTCGGGGGAGAATCCACACATGGTGCTTGGTATATTCTTTGTCAACTCTATCCCCGCATCGGTATTATTTGATTCCGGAGCTTTGAAAGGACCTTGATGTCGCCTAGAGGGGGGGGTGAATAGGCGTGACGACCAAATTAAACTTTTTCCCCCAAATCACTTGAGCTGACAGTGCTCCACCGGTCGGACCGGTGGTGGTGACCGGTCGACCGGTCAAGCATCGGTCTTCACGGATGACACCGGTCGACGTGCACCTCACCGGTCGGACCGGTGTAGCACGAGAGAACCCGCAAAAACAACTTCAAGCGCCTCTTGGCTTCTAGCACGAACCAAACTCGGGGTGTGGCTCTTGTAGATGATCACAAAGCGAGTAATGAGCCCCCGCACACACAAGTAACACACCCAAGTAGATCGAAGCGGAAGCAAATGACATATGCTAGAAAAACAACTTAGAGAGAAGAACCACACGAGGAAGCAAGGATTTGTTTCCCGAAGTTCACCACCCACTGAGGAATGGCTACGTCTCCGTTGAGGAGCTTGTAAGGGACGATTCCCACAACAAGCCGGGTCTCTTTCAACCACTTTCCTCCTTTCCACTAAGGTGATCTTTTCCACGAAGAGGCAAGATCGCAGCCCTTACAAACTTCCCGCCGCTCACCACAACCTTGGGAGCTAGCCGGCGACACCTAGCCGTCTAGGAGGCAAACCTCCAAGAGTAACAAATGCACCAAAGTTTGTAGATTCGAAACCCGAGTGCTCAAGCTATGGAACCTGCTCTTGTTAGCTCACAAAGTCACTCCTAGGCTCACTTTCTCAACCCAACACAAAGATGATGGCTTGAATCCACAAATCTCACAAAGAGATGGTTGGGGAGAGCCACTAAGGCTTAGAGCTAGTTAGAAATGGCTTGGGATCTCAAAGCAACAACACTAGAAGCGGCAGCCCCTCACCGAAGAGGGCTTGGGGTATTTATACCCCTCAAAGAAGAAAACTAGCCGTTAGACCCGGGTGGCACCGGTCGGACCAGGTGCCCTACACCGGTCGACCGGTGTATGAAAAACTAGCCGTTGGGCTAGCGGCACCGGTCGGACGGTGCCTCCGACCGGCCGGTCGGACCGGTCGAGGCCCCGAGTTGCCCCAAAACCTCTTTTAGAGAAACTAGCACTTCACCATCAAGATGAAATGACCCGAGGTTAGGTTAGGAGGGTTAGTTAGCACACTCAAGGGCTAGATCTCACTTAGGTCAACTAATGAGCACTTTGACTTGGTCAACTTGCTAAGTTGCATCCCTCTTGATAGTACGGCATACCTATACTCAAGAAAAGAGTAAAAGAGCTTTGATGACCCCTTGAGCTTGAACAACTTCAATTCTTGCCATACTTGATCGATAACCACTTGAGGACTTTCAACATAGCCTTTGACTTGAGCACATCCATACTTGAGCTAGTGACTTAGGATCTATCCATATAGCATGAGAATGCACACCCGGATCCATGGCCACTCCATGTTGCCAATCTTAACAAGTTGATGACTTGCAAAGCTTCCCTCGATTAAGGTTTGAATATGATACTTGAAGACCCCACGGATGCTAGACCTTCACCCTAGCAAAACACTTATGGCGGCTTAGCTACGGCCCCAAAGATTGCTTAGTCCCTCACCCTAGACATCTCGGTTGATCTCTTCATCACTTATCCAATCCACTTTGAGTTCCACTTTGCTTCACACGCAATTAGCCTTCATTTGAAAGTCCCGCTTCAAATGCTTGATCTTGATTGACAA
The DNA here is from genome assembly GCA_947561735.1 of Cenchrus americanus. Taxonomy (NCBI): domain Eukaryota; kingdom Viridiplantae; phylum Streptophyta; class Magnoliopsida; order Poales; family Poaceae; genus Cenchrus; species Cenchrus americanus. The sequence continues at coordinate 60,282,357 of OX387241.1, forward strand.
CGGATATGCAAGCTTCCATTTTTAGAACCATGAAATGTATACTCATCATCTTGTTCTCTTTTTAATAAACCCATGAAGCCTTGCACCAAATACTTATCTTTGTAGATGTGAGCCATAAAATACATCCATATTTAAAATACTTTCAAAAGTAGCTCATGAATATATAATGAAAACCTGCTCACGATCTTAGACAAAAACGTCGACCCTTTAATCGCCTTGTCATTCAATTCACCAAAATCCACTTAGGGGCCTAGATGCACTTTCAATCTCCCCCTTTTTGGTGATTGATGACAACTCGATTAAAGCTTACAAATAAAACAAGAAAGCGCATTTAGATTCTCGGATATAGCTAGAGCTCCCCCTTAATTTGTGCTTTGAGTTTGATTTCAAGAAAATGGCCTTAAATGCCATTAGCACAAATTTGGAAGAAAAGACGTGTGAGCTCCCCCTATATCTTAGAATCAGTGGAGTGCAACATGTGTGAGCGACAAAATAAAATCCGTGATGCGTATGACAAGATATGCACAAAGCAAAGAAAAATGAGCTGATTGGGCGGCACCGGTCGGACGGTGACCCCGACCGGTCGGACCGGTCGGTCCCGGCCCGGCTCGCTCAACTGGGCGGCACCGGTCAGACCGGTGCCCCTGACCGGTCAGACCGGTCAGGTCCAGTCAGCGCACAAAGCAACAGAAGTGTGTGCTATTTGGTCCAAGGTGGTCATGCCAGGGTTGGAAGCTGGTTTAGATCACCTTGCTCCATTTAGCCAACACAAACAATCATCATTCAAAACACGCATCACAATCTAACAATAAGGTCGCTTAAATATTACAATAAGGATTAAAACACACAGTGGCACTCATACAAAAGTTCTCAAGTCCACTAAGTTAAAATTCTAACTTATTACACAATTTCTCTCAATTTCCAGTAGGCACCGGTCAGACCGGTGCAGGGCACCGGTCAGACCGGTGCAACACAGACAGCAGCCCTGACAGTACAAACTTGAGGCTTTAATCGCGATTCTTCTCCCCCTTTGTCATCAAGCATCCAAGAAGGGCCTGGAGAAGAAGCAGCAGCTGATCACTGTCCGTGAGATCCGTCTCCTGGGTGAGAGCTCCCTCCTATTTGAGAGTCGTCAAGAATCCAATGCAAAGGAGAGTTTAGGTAAATCGATTCCGAGACGTTGATCCGAGATGGATGAGCTATGGGAGCACGAGTTTTTACCATAGAAGTACGGGTCGTAGCCAAAGATCTCGGCGGAGAAGCGAGCGCCCCAATCGTGTACTTGCTCGGGAGGTGGAGGAGGTGGGGGTGCTTGCTCTGTTCCATGAAGTGAGACGATCCCGCTACGTCGGAGGAGGTGGTACAAATGGTGGTGGAGGAGGAGGAACCGATGAGGATGATCCTTGTCCTTGCTCGGACTCGAAAAACATGGGGCCATATTGATTAAGCAAGTCCGAGTTGGCCCATCCACTCATCCTTTCCTCAAAGGAAGGTATCTCAACCGGAGGAGATTCCGGAGATGGAGGAGAGCGAGGTGGTTGAAAACCTTGGGCATTGTGCATGAGCTTCATCGTATCCCGCATTTGCTTATTTGCCCGTCTTGACCTTTGTTGCTCCCCCGGATGTCATGCCGGCTCCGACACATCCCAAAAATGAAGTTGAGAAACTTCTTCAAAGGAGAGGTGGATCGGGCGGGGTCCGCTCGGTCGCCCGGCCTCCCCCCCACGGTCGGACCGGTGCTCGGCCGGCGGACCGGTGCCAGCCGAGCACCCGCCCGAGGCACATCCGGCCGAGCTGCTCCCTCCTCAAATATTTCTTCTTCCCCGTCCCGGTGCATACTCAACTCTAGGAGATGGAAGCCGAGGATTCTTGCTCGGGATTGAGCTTCGGAGGCTTGTGTGTCACATTCTTCGGAAATTCGTCTTTGCAACCTTTTCAATCATATACATGATGTAGGGGCCGTAGCCGCAAATTTTCTTGGGATCTTCGGATAGATGCTTAATCTCTTGCCAAATGAAGTCCCCAACACTGAATTCCGGAGCTCCCGGCCTCAAAGCCACCATCAAGTTTTTCTGAAACTTAGTGATTTCTGAGGGGTTTCCATCTCTAGGTGTGATAGATACCCTAAGTAGCCTATTTAGGACAGCGAAGTAGGTATAGAGGTTCTTCACCTTCCCAAAGTTGGCATGCTCACCGCGAGGGTACATCACGTGCAAAGCATCCTTCTCTAGCTCCCCCTCATCATGGAGCTTCCTCAGCTCCCCATCTCCCGCCATGATCCCAAAGCATCTCAAGAATCGTGGAACGTAATGGAGTACCTTTGGCCGTTAGTCATCCAAATCATGGCCCCGTCGGCCTCAATGTGACCAAAGTGCACTGTGGCAAAGAACTGGGCGATAATCTCTTTATTCCAATCGTGTCGGAACCCCATAAGTGACTTGACCCTTTGCCTCTCACAGTTGCTGATTACTTCATCAAAAATAGGGTCTCCTTTCCTTGCCATGTGCCCCCAATCCACAAACTGAGCCTTGTGTGTGATCTTGGGCTTCTTTATAATCACTGTAGCATAGTAGTCTTGCTGAAATTTAGCCCAAAACCTAGGATCCGATGCGGTCTTGCCCTCCTCATAAGGGTTCTTGTCCCTTAGCTTCTTCAGGGCCTTGGTCATCCCTGACCCATGGTACTTAACCGGCCGATCAGGATAAATGTAAGTAGGTGGCATGATCCTCAACCTACCCTGATCGTCGTCGTCCTCTTCCATGGCATCCACATCCTCTTCCTCTTCCTCCTCATCCTCATCCTCATCCTCAGCACCATCGCTGTCTGACCCAGCCTCCTGGTGCCTCCTCAACTCAAACTGACCCGGATAAGTTTCATCTTCAACATTGTCATCGCCGGCTTGTTCCGGTGTCACCTCCTAAGTCGGGATCCTCGGTGCTTGTTTGAGCCGAGCGGCGTCTCAATCTCTTGCCGCCGATGTTGACAAGTGCCGCCCCCTTCCCCAAAATCACCGGGGACGGCTCCTCGGCGAGTGAGGACTTCCTCTCTTCTTTTCTTAGCCCCTTCCTTTTCCCGCACCATAGCCGCCGTCCCGAGTCACACAAAGGATGACAAGAGTGTATAAGACTCCGGGGAAAAAGATTGAATTGAATTGGAATTGAAACTTGAAAGTTCGAACAATTGGGTCCGATTCGGGCCACACGGTCGGATCGGTGAGGGGCACGTCGGCCGACCGGTGCCACCCGAACGAGCCAATTGCTCCCACATTCAATCCGAGAAATTGTTGATCTAAGATTTGGTCTAGATGAACAAAAGACACCCTAGAATAGATAAGTGTTGAAAAACAAGAAGAAAACACAACTTGGGGTTGGACATGCGCCACCGGTCGGACGGTGACGGCCACCGGTCGACCGGTGAAGGCCGTCCGCACCCAATTTGTGATTTCTCACAATATGTCCAACAAAACGCTATGGATCTATAGGAATGTCTTCTAGGTGATCTCGGAAGATGTTCTACCAAAGGAAATTCAAAACTTTGCACCAAGTGAGGAGATCGGGCAAAAGAAAGGTTTGAATACCTTTGGAGAGATGAACTCGAGTTGAATCCGAGAAACACGAAGGGGAAAGTGAAGAGGGGCCTTAGGAGATCCTTTTGCTTCCGATCTTGAGGCTTTTCCTTGGTTGAAACTTCAAATCACCATGGATTGTGAGAGAGGTGAAAGAGAGGAGATGGAGGAGGTGTTCACGGTTTGGAGGCGGTGGTGGGATGGTGAATGATGGAGGAGAGAGAAGGAAGGGGGGTAAAAGGATTCCTTTTACCGTGGCCCCACGGCCGACGCCGGCGTCACCGGTCGGACCGGTGGACGGCCCCGGCCGAGCCGGTGACGGCCCGCAGTCAAGCCGGAAAGTCCATATCGGTTTTTCCGCCCCCATCGGTAGAACCGAAGATCCCGATAAAATTCAACGAGAGAGTCCTTATCGGTAGAACCGACATGCCCTCGGTAGTACCGTCCCTTTTCCTCCTTTTTGAGATTTTGCTCCTTGAAACTTCTCCAAATATGTTATAGACCAATTCTCATCCACTTAGGTTGCATAAACACGATTGTGTGACTTCAAGGTCACCACCGGTCAGACCGGTGGCTTGCACCGGTCAGACCGGTGCGGCCTTGAGAAACAAAAATTGAGCCACAACACAGAATTTTTATTTCAACCTTTAGTGAAGTCTTGGATAAGAGATATTAAGTTGATATTGATCCAAAAACCATCAATTCTTAGAAGAATGAGGATTACCAATCTAATTTGCGAATTCTTGATTCTTCCAAGATTGAGAGAGATAAAAAGAATGGATTTTTAGGAACTTGAGAAAATCTTCTTAACCGTGACTAGCCATCAATCAAACAAGGAGAACTATAGTCACAACTAAGTTGATTGGGTCACTAAGACCAAGAACCAAATATTTTTCAAAGAAAGCACACTTCCTATTCATGCTAGTTGATTTTTCGAAAACATCTATCCTATATCACAAAATACATGCATCCACTTCAAATGAATGCCCTAACAAGCATATTTGGCTCATATCTCCATCCTCGAGACACAAAGACGAGTAGAAGAAAAGATATCAACCAAATATCTAGAGAGGAGCGCAAGAGGTCTATTTGAAGCAATTACATGCCAAGGATGGCACACTAGCATGTTGTTATGGCCTAGATGCATTACGGTATTTCAATGAGTTTCGTGAAAACATACCTTTGCCTTAAGACCATTTCATTTGTGCATATACTAACTTTCAAACAATGTTAGCTCTCACTTGTTCTTTTGGAGGTTACGCTTATCGAGAGCTTCCTTTGATATGCATAAACGAATGAGACTACAATATCACTTAGAAGAAGTTGTTAGTCCCATAAGTGACTCAAGTTTTGTAATGAGCTCCCCCTTAAGTAGTGCTAGAGAATTTGAATTTCTCGACCAAGGCACTTTGCTCAATCAAGAACATGTTGAGGCTCATTCCAAAACTTGGTCAAAACACACAAATGATTTGATAATTGACATGTGTTCAGCTTCTCATAACCTTTGACGCCAAATCACCCTTCATCTTGAGGGTTTGGACAACCCCGGGTCACCCGGGCACTCATGCCGGGTCACCCTGCAGCATTCAGAGGCGTACCGGGTCACCCGGGCACTCGTGCCGGGTCACCCGCTCAAGTTTCACTGGCTGCGTTGGCACCGGTCAGACCGGTGCATGTCACCGGTCAGACCGGTGACCACCACCTGACCCATTTTTGTGATTTTTCATTCCCTTTTCCTTGAGTGAGTGAATGTATTCACTAATTTCAGTCCTGCAAACAAGGATAAGGCATTGCTCTACTAGAGAGCCATTAAAGGCATCGAATGGCATGAGAAGGTAAAATTTCATAAAAATTAGTCGAAGTCACCCCCTCATGCTTTGCTCATGCAAGAAGAGCTTCACATGAGTGTTCACAAAGGACCAACGTGACTTAGACTCAATTTAGCGCATTGGTTACCGAGATGTCATTGATTTCATGATTTATATGAGTTTGCTCTTCACATGGTTGATTGAGTCCATCAAGATCTCCAAGTCGTCCAACCATGTGCTCAATGCATCTCTTACAACCTGCAAGCTCAGTAAGCATTCCTTGGTACCCAACACTTGTTGGGTCCTATTGGGTTAGTCACAAGGTGCTTAGGAACCCAAATAGCCCTCATGCTACAATGAGGTGAACTAATCTCTCTTATAGCACAAGTTCTATTCCTATCGTTCCTAAGCTTATGGAAATCATAATGGACAAGGCTTGATTTAGGAATGTTACCATTTGGGCAATCCTTACCCATGTGACCCTTTTGACGGCATTCGTAGCAAATGCGACTTTTGTTCTTGTTGGTCACCCCATTCCTTGCAATTTCTTTTCTACACTTGCTTCTGAGACTTGTTCTTGGAGAAGGTGGCTTCCTTGCCTTGTTTGCTTGAGGTGGGGCTGCCCGGCTAGTACCGGCCGACCGACGGCACGCACCGGCTCGACCGGTCACGGTCGAGCCACCGCCCGTTGTTGCTTTTGGGCACGAGTTGGCAAGGTGTCCCTTCTCTCTCGCACTTGTAGCACACCCTCCACTTGTTGGAGCTCCTAGGCTTCTTGGAGAGTGGTTCTTGTGCCTTGTGCTTGATCGGGCGATATTGGGGTTTGGTTTGCCCAATCTTGCTCTTTTCTTGAATCTTGTGCTTGTGGGACCTTGTATATTGTTGAGGAGTTGAACTAGTGGCGGTTGATCCCTTCCCAAGCTTCTTCACCATGCTTTCACGGTTATCTTGAGAAGGTTGCACTTTGCTCTTCTCCTTCAACACACACAAGTCCTTTTGGAGCTTTTCGACCTCTTGCCTTAGTTTATCATTTTCTTTAACAATGAGGTCATCACAAGATTCTACAAGTACATGCTCAATGCTAGATTGGCTTGCTTGAGACAAACAAACATTAGCGCAAGATAAATTAACTTGAAATTGTGAGCATGTGCATGTGTGAGATAGAGGTTGTATAGATTTTACCGATGAAAGCACAACCTCATGGGCTATCTCTAGTGTTGCATAAGAGTCAACAAGCTTCTCATAGGAAAGTTCAAGTTCATTGTGATTAGCTTGTAACGCCATATGCTCGCTAGTGAGCTTTGCTAACTTGGCTTCTAGATCATCATTGGCATCTTCTTCTAATTTAGCTCTACAAGCAAAGGATTTGATGTCATGATCATATTTGTTAGCCAATGTTTCATACTTACAAGCCAAGGATGCAAGTTCGGATTTGAGAAGCTCAAGTTCTCTTGACGAGGAGCTTGAAGCTTCAATCTTTTGGTCCTTAGCTCCTTTGGCTTGTCTCTTCTTCTTGCTTCTCTTCTCCTTCTTGGCCATCAAGCAAGTTGGTGTGCCCCTGCGGCACCGGTCGGACGGTGGTGGGTGTCACCGGTCCGACCGGTCCCCTGCAGAGAGACGGCGTCTTCGCTTCTTTGCTCTTCTTCTTGCTTGAGGTTTGATGCTTGAGGCTCGGTGGATGTTTTAGAGGTAGGGCACATCTCCACCGACTCATCTTCATCATCACTCTCGAGTTCATCCCATTTGGCATTTACCAACTCAAGTAGTAATTTCCAAATGAGATGAGCATCTTCGGAAATCTTTTTGCTCTTCAAGATAATGTACTTTAGTTCGCTACATACACGGCTACACAAAAGGTTAGTAATAACGGCATTGAGTTGCTTCTTCTCCAAGTCCATTGGCGAGACACATGTCTCATCCTTTGGAAGGATACTCGCAACCATGATGCTCTCAGCGGTAGGGCCCAAAACCTTAAGTGCAATGAGAACATTAGAGCACCAAGAAGGATAGTTTGAGCCATCTAGAGCTAGAGGCTCAAACGGTACCTCACAAGTTGTCGACATCGAAGAACTCCAAGCGGTTAAGCTCGAATCGGAGCACCGGGCTCTGATACCAATTGAAAGGACCTCGATGTCGCCTAGAGGGGGGGTGAATAGGCGTGACGACCAAATTAAACTTTTTCTCCCCAAATACTTGAGCTGACAGTGCTCCACCGGTCAGACCGGTGGTGGTGACCGGTCAGACCGGTCAAGCACTGGTCTTCACAGATGACACCGGTCGGACGGTGCACCTCACCGGTCGGACCGGTGTAGCACAGAGAACCTGCAAAAACAACTTCAAGCGCCTCTTGGCTTCTAGCACGAACCAAACTCGGGTGTGGCTCTTGTAGATGATCACGAGCGAGTAATGAGCCCCCGCACACACAAGTAACACACCCAAGTAGATCGAAGCGGAAGCAAATGACATATGCTAGAAAAACAACTTAGAGAGAAGAACCACACGAGGAAGCAAGGATTTGTTTCCCGAAGTTCACCACCCACTGAGGAATGGCTACGTCTCCGTTGAGGAGCTTGTAAGGGACGATTCCCACAACAAGCCGGGTCTCTTTCAACCACTTTCCTCCTTTCCACTAAGGTGATCTTTTCCACGAAGAGGCAAGATCGCGGCCCTTACAAACTTCCCGCTGCTCACCACAACCTTGGGAGCTAGCCGGCGACACCTAGCCGTCTAGGAGGCAAACCTCCAAGAGTAACAAATGCACCAAAGTTTGTAGACTCGAAACCGAGTGCTCAAGCTATGGAACCTGCTCTTGTTAGCTCACAAAGTCACTCCTAGGCTCACTTTCTCAACCCAACACAAAGATGATGGCTTGAATCCACAAATCTCACAAAGAGATGGTTGGGGAGAGCCACTAAGGCTTAGAGCTAGTTAGAAATGGCTTGGGATCTCAAGCAACAACACTAGAAGCGAGCAGCCCCTCACCGAAGAGGGCTTGGGGTATTTATACCCCTCAAAGAAGAAAACTAGCCGTTAGACCCCGGGTGGCACCGGTCAGACCGGTGCCCTACACCGTCGGACCGGTGTATGAAAAACTAGCCGTTGGGCTAGCGGCACCGGTCAGACCGGTGCCTCTGACCGGTCAGACCGGTCAGGCCCGAGTTGCCCCAAAACCTCTTTTAGAGAAACTAGCACTTCACCATCAAGATGAAATGACCCAGGTTAGGTTAGGAGGGTTAGTTAGCACACTCAAGGGCTAGATCTCACTTAGGTCAACTAATGAGCACTTTGACTTGGTCAACTTGCTAAGTTGCATCCCTCTTGATAGTACGGCATACCTATACTCAAGAAAAGAGTAAAAGAGCTTTGATGACCCCTTGAGCTTGAACAACTTCAATTCTTGCCATACTTGATCGATAACCACTTGAGGACTTTCAACATAGCCTTTGACTTGAGCACATCCATACTTGAGCTAGTGACTTAGGATCTATCCATATAGCATGAGAATGCACACCTGGATCCATGGCCACTCCATGTTGCCAATCTTAACAAGTTGATGACTTGCAAAGCTTCCCTCGATTAAGGTTTGAATATGATACTTGAAGACCCCACGGATGCTAGACCTTCACCCTAGCAAAACACTTATGGCGGCTTAGCTACGGCCCCAAAGATTGCTTAGTCCCTCACCCTAGACATCTCGGTTGATCTCTTCATCACTTATCCAATCCACTTTGAGTTCCACTTTGCTTCACACGCAATTAGCCTTCATTTGAAAGTCCCGCTTCAAATGCTTGATCTTGATTGACAACGGATATGCAAGCTTCCATTTTTAGAACCATGAAATGTATACTCATCATCTTGTTCTCTTTTTAATAAACCCATGAAGCCTTGCACCAAATACTTATCTTTGTAGATGTGAGCCATAAAATACATCCATATTTAAAATACTTTCAAAAGTAGCTCATGAATATATAATGAAAACCTGCTCACGATCTTAGACAAAAACGTCGACCCCTTTAATCGCCTTGTCATTCAATTCACCAAAATCCACTTAGGGGCCTAGATGCACTTTGAAGCTTCCCATTCGTTTATATCTGCTCAGTTTGTGGCCAAGCATAGCATACCCATGTGTCCCATGAAACAAACCATGCTAGTTAGATCACCAGGGGGGATATGAGGTCTTTATATATGTGTCCTAATGTTAGACTAAAGATCATGGGAGCAGACTTTTGGGCAAACTTGATAGTGCTGGAATCGAAGGATCTTGATGTTATACTGGGTATGGATTGGTTGGGCACTCATGATGCGACGATACAGTGTGCTAAGAGGACTGTTCTTCTCACTGGTCCTAGCGGGGAAAAGATTGAACTTGTGGCTGATCCACCGTCAGATGCAGGAGGTTCTGTGCAGCAGCTGGATGGCAAAGCTTTGGAGGATATCAGGGTGGTTAATGAGTACCCGACGTGTTTCCGGAGGAGTTGCCAGGTATGCCACCCGACCGAGATGTTGAATTTGTTATTGATCTATTACACTGGTCTTGCTCCTATTTCTAAACGTCCATATAGAATGTCTAGTACACAATTGATAGAACTGAAGAAACAGATTAATGAATTATTGGAAAAGGGGTTTATCCGTCCTAGTTCATCACCTTGGGGAGCACCGGTTATCTTTGTTGAGAAGAAGGATGGTACTCAGAGGATGTGTGTGAATTATCGATTGCTTAATGAGGTCACTATCAAGAATAAGTATCCATTGCCTCGCATTGAAGACTTGTTTGATCAGATGAGAGGTGCTAAGGTGTTCTCTAAGATTGATTTGCGTTCGGTTATCATCGGATGAAGATGAGATGGTCGGATATTCCTAAAACTCGCATTCACCACCGGGTATGGACTGTATGAGTATACTTTGTTATGTCCTTTGGGTTGACAAATGCACTGCCTACTTTTTGTATCCGATGAACAAGGTGTTTATGGAGTACTTGGATAAGTTCGTTGTGGTGTTTATTGATGATATTCTGGTTTACTCTAAGACCGAGGAGGATCATGAGGACCATTTGAGGCTGGTTTTGCGAGAAGTTGAGAGAGCGAGCAGTTATATGCCAAGTTCAGCAAATGTGATTTACGGTGAAGGAAGTCTCTTTTCTAGGGCATATCATCACGGATGGAGGTATCGCGATCGATCCGGCTAAGGTAGAAGATGTGTTGAAGTGGGAACCGCCGAGGACAGTTAAGGAGATCAGGAGTTTCCTTGGACTTGCAGGGTACTATCGACGGTTCATCGAGGGGTTCTCTAAGATTGTGAAGCCTCTCACCACCTTACTGGAGAAGGATAGAGAGTTCAAGTGGACTGATGCCTGTCAGTAGAGTTTTGAGGAGTTGAAGCAGAGGTTGACAACCGCTCCAGTGCTTGTGATGCCAGATTTGCAGAAGGGCTTTGATATCTACTGCGATGCATCGAGACAAGGTTTGGGTTGTGTTCTTATGCAGGAGGGACACGTCATAGCTTATGCATCAAGGCAGTTGAGGAAGCATGAGCAGAACTACCCTACGCATGATCTGGAACTGGCAGCGGTGGTTCATGCTTTAAAGATTTGGAGACACTACATCATGGGGACCAAGTGCCAGATCTACACAGACCACAAGAGCTTAAAGTACATTTTTACTCAGAAGGATCTTAATCTGAGGCAATGCCGATGGTTGGAGCTGATCAAGGATTACGATCTGGACATACAGTATCATCCTGGGAAGGCTAATCTGGTTGCAGATGCTTTGAGTCGGAAGGGACAAGCCAATACAGCTTTGGTGTTCCAGCTGCCTGATGAGCTGATGAGGGAGTTTGAGGGGCTCAGTCTGGGGATAGCTTCTCACACTGAGGGAGTCACTTTGGAGGTAGAGTCTACTCTGGAGCAGCAGATTCGTGAAGGACAGCTGAAGGATGAGGAGATCAAGGAGATCAGGGACACCATGGAGAGGGGCAAAGCCCCGGGTTTCACTGAGGATGATCAGGGTACGATATGGTTCAAGAACCGGATCTGTGTGCCTGATGTGGGAGATCTCCGGAAGACGATCTTGAGAGAGGCCCATGACTCAGCTTATTCCATTCATCCAGGCAGTACAAAGATGTATCAGGATCTGAAGCAGAGGTATTGGTGGTATGGGATGAAGAGGGATGTAGCCGCTCACGTTGCGTTGTGTGACACGTGCCACAAGGTCAAGGCTGAACATCAGAGACCAGCAGGATTGCTGCAGCCATTGAAGGTGCCAGAGTGGAAGTGGGAAGAGATAGGCATGGATTTCATCGTTGGGTTGCCCCGTACTCGTGATGGATATGATTCAATATGGGTTATCGTGGATCGTTTGACAAAGGTTGCTCACTTCATACCTGTGCGTACTACTTATACGGGGGCAAAGCTAGCAGAGTTGTACATGACCAGGATCGTATGCTTGCACGGTGTTCCTAAGAAGATAGTTTCTGACAGAGGAACTCAGTTCACGTCGCGTTTCTGGGAGAAACTGCATGAGTCTATGGATACGAAGTTGAACTTCAGCTCAGCCTATCATCCACAGACAGACGGACAGACGGAAAGGACAAATCAGATTCTGGAGGACATGCTAAGAGCTTGCGCCCTTAAGCATGGTGAGAGCTGGGACAAGAGCTTGCCGTATGCTGAGTTTTCTTACAACAACAGCTATCAAGCCAGTTTGAAGATGGCACCCTTCGAGGCACTGTATGGGAGAAAGTGCAGAACACCGTTGTACTGGAGTCAGACAGGTGAGAGTCAGTTGTTTGGGACAGACATCATCAAGGAGGCAGAGAGGCAGGTTCAAATCATTAGAGAGAACTTGAGAGTTGCTCAGTCCAGACAGAAAAGTTATGCAGACGGGAAGAGGAGAGATGTATCTTTCCAAGAGGGCGACTATGTGTACCTGAAGGTGTCACCTATAAGAGGTTTGCGCAGGTTTAAGGTGAAGGGAAAGTTGTCTCCTCGCTACATCGGACCCTTCCAGATCTTGCAACGAGTGGGAGAGGTAGCCTACAGACTTGAGCTGCCAGCACAGCTTGCAGATGTGCACGATGTGTTCCATATATCTCAGTTAAAGAGAGGTCTCAAGCCTCATGATAAGGAACCGTTGCCTATGGATGGATTGGATGTGAAGGAGGATCTCACCATTACTGAACGGCCTATCAAGATTTTGGACAGATTGACACGGGTTACAAGAAACCGGACTTTCATAATGTGCAAGGTGCAGTGGAGTAATCATGCACAGGATGAGGCAACTTGGGAAAGAGAAGAGGAGTTGAAAGCAGAATATCCACATCTCTTTGATCCATCCGAATCTCGAGGACGAGATTCATCTTAAGGGGGTAGGATTTGTAACACCCTAAATTCCAATTACTGAATTTAATTAAAATTTGCTTAGCAACATCTCTATCTCGCTTAAGGAATATAAGGTTGTTGTGCTTTTATAGGCATTTAACTTTTTTATTAATTAATTAATGAAATATAGGAGTTTACTGTGCATGCATGCTGGTGCATTGTTTTTGGTTGTTGGATTCAAATCTTGATTTGAATTCGGAATTTGTTTGTTGTTTAAATTGGTTTGGAGAAAGGATTTGGAAATGTAAAAGAAATAGAAAAAAAGAAAAGGAAAACAACCGCGGCGGCTGGCCCACCTTCCTAGCGGCCCATCGCCGGCCCACCTCGCCGCGCGCGCTTCCCCCGCCGCCCGCCGCCTCGACGCGCGGGGCCGCGCGCGTCGGCGCCCTCCTCCCGCCGCCGCCGTCTCCGACTCGGGGCCGCACCCGAGTCCGGCTCGGCGTCCGCGCCGCGCCGCCGCGGGCCCGCATGCCGGGCGGAGTGCCCGCGCCCCCTATTTAATGCGCCGCGGCCTCGCACCGCCTCACCCCCGAGCTCTCGTGCCGCCGCGCCCCTAACCCTAATCCACGCAGCCGCCGCCGCCGCCTCGGTCCGCCGCCGCCTCGAGCTGCGCGCCGTTCCGCCGCCGCTCGGTCGCCGTGCTCCTCGCTCCGTGGATCCGTCGTGTGGTAAGGGACCCGCCGGTGCGGTTTGTTTGGTTCACCGTGCCCCGCGTCGCCGGCTCGTCGTCGCCGGAGTTGCCCCCCGCCGCCGCGGCTAGCCGTGCGCCATCGCCCCCTCGCCCGCGCCGCCTCGGGAGGCCCCCGTCGTGTTCGCCCGCGCGTGCTCGACGCCCGGGTGCCACCCCCCGCGGGGAAAGGTGCACCCCGGCGCCGTTCCGCCGTGCGCCGCCGATCGCCGCGCGCGCCGCCGCCGCGTCCCGGCCCGCCGCCGGCCGTGCGCCGCCCCAGCCGCTCGCGCAGCACCAGCGCCGCCGGATTCCCATCCGACGGCCACCGCTTGCCCTAGCCGCCCGGTCAAACCGAGCCCCGGGTCAAACCGTTATGGTTAGATCTGAGCCGCCCGATCGTGATCCAACGGATCCGATCCACCCCCTTATCTTTAGCCGCGCGTTTTGCTAAAGAGACCCCGAGTTTTCCCTGTTTCACAAAAATACCCTTCCACCTTATAAAACCTTAGCGTTTTAGTCCTGTTTTCTTCTGTTTTAACCCGAAGCCCTAAAATTCTTTGCAAATAGGTCCTAAAACTTGTTTTATCCATAACTTTGTCGTTTTAGCTCCGTTTTTAGCGTTCTTTATATCCACGCGATCGTCTCGACGAGTAGAATAGTTTTCTGTTGCTTTTGTTACTGTTTGAGATGATTGGTGTACTGTTTCTTATTTATTTCCATTGCTTGCTTGTATGTGATGTGTGGAGCGTAGCGTACGAGCAATTCGGGGGACTTCGCTGTCTTTGTTGAAGAGTATCAAGACCCTGAGCAGTTTCCGGTGCTGGTAGAAGGCAAGTCCTTGCTGCATTCCCGTTAAATTCCTATTACAACATGCATTTTAATTACACTGTTGTTTATTATTGCTATGCATTAAATTGATGGGTCCTATTGCTAAGGTTCGACTAGCTTTGTTATCCTATGCCTTGATCAACCGGGGTTTACTTTATGTTGGGTAGCACATGCTAGCGCTTTATGTGGTTTTGGGATGGTTTAATGAACACTTGTTAAATGGCTTTATTTATGCTATCATTCATGTAATGCAAGAACACTTTACTCTGTTAATCGGAACATGGAGAACCACCCGGGGAAAACAAGTACTACCACAAGACATATGGCTCTGTCTTGGCTTATTAATTAGTGAACTAGATGTTAGGTATGCTTTACCCGATAAGGGTTGGGGGGGTGGCGGGTAGTGGCGTATGGACTGCTCGGGCGCGAGGTGTGGGCTTAGCTAAGACACGGTACTCGTCGGGAGCTTTATACGTTGCACCGACCGGGTAACCTAGCGGGCGCCTTCATGCGGGGATCTTTGTAACGGCCTCGTAGCGTCCCTATGCAATCACACCTCGGAAGTGTGGTATGGTGCCTTGCAAACACCGCATGGTTGGGTCTAAAACTCTTTTGGGTTTTTACGCGACTTGTGGGTAAAGATGTACAACCTCTCGCGAGTGTAAAACTAACTAGTTAGCCGTGCTCACGGTCAAGAGCGGCCTTGACCCTCACATGATTAATTCTATGGGAGATGGAACTTTTAAACTTGTGCATTACATTTTATGGATCTGTTGCATTTTACTATCGGGGTTTGGTATATACTTACACTTGCTAGTAACAGTTGCTTAATAAAACTTGACCAACTAAAATGCTGACTTGCCTATGAGCCAACAGCTTCCACCATAAAGCCTTGCATGTTGTTATAGAACTTTTCTCTTCTTGAGTACGACATGTGCTCACGCTTGTTGTTTATCTATTGCATCTACACTACCCGCCGTCGCTCGGATGGGCGTTTTGAAGATTACAATGATGAGTTCGATGGGTTCTAGGCGTCCGTTCTCCGGTCGGCCTGTGGAGGACTTCTACGTGTGTTTCTTTTCCGCCGTTAGCTACTCGAACGATTGTTTAGTTGAGACATTCGGTCATGTAATAACTGTTTAATACTCTCTTTACGCTTTACACTGTGTTTTGGTATTCACTGCGTCGATGCATGTGTGTAACTTGATCCTGGCGCACATGTATTCTTGCATTCGGGTTTGTCCTTAAATCCGGGTGTGACAAGCTGGAACAAGGCGTCAGCTCTACACCAGCTGTACCTGAGGTGGAGTTCGTGTCGCCCCCAAGCAGCTTCGACCTCGACGACGATCATGATGAAGATGCACCTCTGCGGTTCAGGACAGTCGACAACATCCTGAGTCGTGGGGCTGCACTGTATGGTGATGCAAGGCTTGAAACTGCTGAAGAGACACTGATGGTGGCCGTGGGCGACGGGGAGCCGACCACATTTGAAGAAGCTAAGCTTGAGCAGTGCTGGGTCAAGGCGATGAAGGAGGAACTAGCATCAATCGAGCAGAACAATACATGGAAACTGGTGAGTCTCCCTCCTGGTCATAAATCCATTGGTTTGAAATGGGTGTTCAAGCTGAAACGTGATGAGGAAGGGAAAATTGTCAAATACAAAGCCCGTCTGGTAGCAAAGGGATATGTGTAGCAGGCAGGGGTTGATTTTGATGAGGTATTTGCCCCAGTGCCATGGCTGCTCAAGAGGGCTGGTTTGCTCATCACATGGATGTCAAATCGGCCTTCCTGAATGGAGATCTCAAGGAAGAGGTTTATGTGCAACAACCACCAGGTTTTGTGGCAGAAGGACATGAGGGGAAGGTCTTGAAACTGCACAAGGCTCTGTATGGGTTGAGACAGGCTCCAAGAGCCTGGAATGTGAAACTGGATAACAGCCTGCAGGTTATGGGGTTTACAAGGTGTTCCAGTGAGCATGGGATGTACATCAGGGGAGTTTGAGAAGCAAGAGTGGTGGTAGGAGTCTATGTAGATGACCTCATCATCACTGGAGCAAATGCAGCAGAAGTAAGTGCATTCAAGGTGGAAATGCAGCACACTTTTCGCATGAGTGACCTTGGTCTTCTTTCTTACTATTTGGGCATTGAAGTGAAGCAAGGGAGCAAGAGTATTACTTTGGGCCAAGCTGCATATGCAAAGAAGGTCTTAGAGAAGGCAGGAATGGTGAAGTGCAACTCCTGCAGCACTCCAATGGACGTCAAGCTTCAGTTATCATCCAGAAGCACTTCAGAGGAAGTGGATGCGACAATGTACAGGAGCTTGGTAGGCAGCTTGAGGTACCTGGTTCACACTCGGCCAGATATTACCTTTGATGTTGGTTATGTAAGCAGATTTATGGAAAAGCCAAGGCAGGAGCATCTTGCTACAGTCAAGCATTTAATGCGTTACATTGCAGGCACTGTGGATTTTGGAATTCTCTATCATAAGTTCACGAAGGGGGACAAGCTCATTGGATACTCTGATAGTGATCTGGGTGGAGATGTGGATGGGAGAAAGAGCACAACAGGGGTGATGTTCTTCCTGGGTGACATGGTAATCTCATGGAATTCACAGAAGCAGAAGGTTGTGGTTCTTTCATCTTGTGAAGCAGAGTATATGGCTAGGGTAGCAGGGGCTTGTCAGGTTGTATGGCTCAGAAGATTGCTGGGTGAGTTTGGGGCAATGAACATCCAACAACCCACTTTGAAGATGGATAACCAATCAGCAATAGCTTTGAGCAAGAATCCTGTGTTGCATGATAGGAGCAAGCATATTGATACCAAATTCCATTTCATCAGAGAATGTGTGGAAGCTGGGAGGATCTGCCTGGACTATGTGAGCACACAGGAGCAGTTAGCTGATATACTGACAAAGTCATTAGGGCGAGCAAGGTTCTGTGAGCTTCGTGACAAAATTGGTGTGATCAGTCTGAAGGGAGGATCGAGCATGTCTTAGGGGGAGATTGTTGTATAATCCAAGCTCGGTCTTTGGCATCGTTCCTAGAATAAAGGAGCTCATTGTTTGAGCGCGTCTGTGTAGGCCGTTGATGCATGGCAGCATGCACCGGCTTTCCTGTTTTTCAGCTGGGTCATAGGATAGGTGGATGTGATGGCCGAGCCTCTAGTCGTGGGATGGCATGACTGTTGTGGAGGCGAGATTGTCGCAGCGTCATGGCATCGTTGGCCACTAGTTTTTAGCTTGCTTTGCATGTAAATCTTAGTATAAAAGTTTGCTTTAATAGATATCAGAAAAGCTGGTTGTTCTCCGGCACCAAAAAAAAGAAACCATCTGTGTTGCTTGTGTTCTAGAGTGTGTGCGTGAGTACAGAGGTGTTCAGGGTCATCTTCTTGGTCTCCGGCGACGGGCGCCGGGGCTAGGAGGCCTACAAAAGCATCATCAGCAACATGATCCTATTCGTGGCGTGTGGTAGCGTTTGGCAGGACGCAGCAGGACACTCCGGGCGCCGCGCGACCGCGACTACTCAGGGGCACGGAGGGATGGCCGCGGCCCCCCGGACAGCCTTGCTCCGCTGCACGCCTGCTGCCGCGCGCATGCAAGCTCCGAAGCTCGCTTGCACACGGCGCCCTGCGTGGCTGCATGTCTATGCAATGGATGCACGCGCCCGGAACTCCTCACATGCATGAATGGGCGAATGGCCCTGCAAGGCGCTGCGTGTGTCGGAGCTCCTGTCCGGCAGGCACTGTTAAACATATATGTGCGTGTGTGTTGTAACAAATAGGTGAACAACTTTGTGCTGGTTAGTTATATGAGATAGGATCTCTCCCTTGTAAATAGGATCAGCCAGTTGTTCACCACGATCTGTAAACACCACGCCGGGGGTTGTTCCCGGCTATATAACATGTAGGCGCGACCTCCAGGAGAGGCAACGACACTTCCACCAGTTTTACATGTTATCACAAGCCGACGTCTCAATCCATCCACAAACCCATCGTCATGTCGCTCGTCACGGGGTCCTCGTCCGGCGGCAGCCAAGCTCCATCGCCGCTCGGCCTGGCGACTCTGCTGGGACTGCCCGTCTCTGAGAAGTTGTCGAAGAACAATCTTCAACTATGGAAGATGCAGGTGTTGCCTACGATCCGTGGTGCCCAGTTGGAAGGGTACCTCGACGGGGTCGGTGGCTGCACCACAGAAGGAGATCGATGTCAAGACCGGCGAGGTTGTGACCAAGGAGGCCAACCCTGCGTATGCCAAATGGCTGGCGCAAGATCAGCAAATCCTCGGTTATTTGCTGACCACCATGATGCGTGAAGCTCTTCTTCAGGTCGGAGCTGCAACGACAGCGGCCGAACTCTAGGCTGTGGTAGAGGAGATCTTCTCCTCGTAGACCCGGGCCAGGGTGGTTAATACCCGTATTGCTCTGGCCACTACAAAAAAGGGCGCGATGACGGCGTCCGAGAACATGTCGAAGATGAAGTCGTTGTCCGATGAGACGGCAGCCACCGGGAAGTCTCTCGGCGCTGAAGAATTTATGTCCTACGTCCTGGCTGGGTTGGACATGGAATACAACCCCTTGGTGACCTCGATGTTGGCCAGGTCGGATCCAGCCTCCTACAGCGAGCTCCTGTCTCAGATGTTGAGCTTCGAGAGCCGCCTGGATCTGCTGACACAAGCCGAGGGCGGATCCCAATCGTCAGCCAATTCAGCATCGCGAAGCAATGGTGGCCGGAACTCTGGCTATCGCGGCGGCTCTGGACGTGGTCGTGGCGCACCAGGAGGGCGTGGCCGAGGTGGATCCAATGGGCGTGGTCGCGATCCCAACAACGGTGGCCAGAAACCTAGGTACAATGGGCGGTGCCAAGTGTTCTTCAAGGAGGGGCACAACGCTGCCAATTGCTGGCTTCGTTTCGACGCCGAGTATGTTCCTGGTGAGAAGACAGTCAACTCTGCCGCCCATGGGTACGCTGCTGATGGTGCCTGGTACACTGATACCGGGGCAACAGATCATATTACAAATGAGCTCGACAAGTTAGTTCTTCATGACAAGTATCATGGCAATGATCAGATCCGCACAGCGAACAGGGCATGTATGAACATTAATCACATTGGTACAGCTATTGTTAGTACTCCCAATTGCAATCTTCAATTACATAATGTTCTCCATGTTCCCACTTCTAAAAAGAACCTTGTTTCTGTCAACCGTCTTGCTGCTGACAATCATGCCTTCCTTGAGTTTCACCCTGACTTCTTTTTTATTAAGGATCAAGCCACGAAGAAAACTCTTTTCGAAGGCAAGTGTAGAGGAGGTCTTTATCCTCTTCCAGAATCCAGACGTGAAGCTAACTGTGTCGTCAAACCATCCACTTCTAGATGGCATAGTAGACTTGGCCACCCAGCTTTGCCTTGTGATAGGGAAGGATATCAGGATGAGGTGTGTGATGCATGCCAACAAGCCAAAAGTCACCAACTTCCCTATCCCAAGTCGTCGAGTGTTTCCCAATTTCCATTAGATTTTATATTTTCTGATGTATGGGGGGCTGCTCTAGACTCTTTTGGGAGAAATAAATATTATGTGAGCTTCATAGATGATCATAGTAAATTTGTTTGGATTTATCTCTTGCATCATAAATCTGAGGTGTTTGAACAATTTTATGAATTCCAGCAACTTGTTGAGCGGAGATTTGATAGGAAGATTGTTGCTATGCAAACTGACTGGGGTGGTGAGTAAAAAACTTAATACCTTTTTTCGCAAGGTTGGTATATCTCACTTGGTGTCTTGCCCGCACGCCCATCAACAGAATGGGGCTGCAGAGCGCAAACACCGCCATATTGTTGAAGTTGGTTTGTCTCTTTTAGCTCATTCATCCATGCCTTTAAAATATTGGGATCAAGCCTTCCTTGCTGCCACCTATTTAATTAATCGAATCCCAGCCAAAAACCTTCAATTTTCTACTATTCTCGAAGTTCTTTTCCATGAGAAACCTGATTACTCGATGTTTCGTGTCTTTGGGTGTGCCTGTTGGCCGAACCTTCGACCATATAATACATGAAAGCTTGCTTTTCGTTCCAAGTGATGTGCCTTTTAGGGTATAGTAATATGCACAAAGGGTTCAAATGCTTAGACATATCTACTGACCGTATCTATATTTCTCGTAATGTGGTCTTTGATGAGCAAGTCTTTCCCTTTGCTGACCTTCATTCAAATGCGGGTGATCGATTACGATCTGAGATAGAATTACTTTCTCCTACCCTTGTTGAATCCTCCATGTTTTTTGGGAGTACTACAATGCGTAAACCCTCTGTGATTAATAGTTCTACTCATTCTACTAATGAATCTAATCAAAATTTGGAGGAAACCCCAGCTGGAGCACCGGTATTTCATGCTGTCACGCAGGGGGAGACAGGCGCATCAACCGAAGCCGATTTACCTTCGCCGGAATCCGCCCCGGGATCTGTTCCCCCATCCACCTCGTCGCCTGTGCCTCCAGCTGCAGGTGATGCGCAGGCCTCCGGCGCTCCGCATGTGGGCGACACAGCGGCCACGCGGCAGGACGTCACAGGCGCGTGCATCTGGGCATCTCCCACTGAGGCCACGTGCACTGACGGGACTGACTCCTCTTCACCCGACCAGGTGCTCTCCCTGTCGCAGAATCTGTCGTCGGCGCCATCTGGCGGATCTAGTGCGCCGGCAGGATCTGGTGCGCCTCCTTCAACTGCTGCTCCTCCTGTGTCTCAACCTTTGCGACCTCAAACTCGAGCACAATCAGGAGTTCACAAGCCTAAGCAGTATACTGATGGAACAATCAGGTATGGATGTCTGCTACTACTGAACCTGCCTCTGTCACTGCAGGTCTAGCTGATTCTAATTGGAGAAAAGAAATGGCTATTGAATATGATGCCCTCTTAAAAAATAAAACTTGACATTTAGTTCCTCCGAGCTCTCGTCATAATATTGTTGACTGCAGATGGGTCTATAAAGTAAAGAGAAAAGCTGATGGTAAGCTCGTCTAGTTGCTAAAGGTTACAATCAACGGTATGGCATTGATTATGAGGATACGTTTAGTCCTGTTGTTAAACCTGCTACTATTCGGTTAGTTCTCTCTCTTGCAATGTCATTTGGATGGAGTCTTCGGCAACTGGATGTTCAAAATGTGTTTCTTCATGGTGATCTTGAAGAAGAAGTGTTCATGAGGCAGCCTCCTGGGAATGAGAGTAAGACTCATCCGCATTATGTTTGCAAACTTGATAAAACTCTTTATGGTCTGAAACAAGCGCCTCGTGCATGGTACTCTCGCCTTAGCTCTAAACTCATCAGTCTTAGTTTTAAGCGCTCTAAAGTTGATGTGTCTTTGTTTATCTTCAACAAAGGGGGAGTGATCATATACCTTCTTGTTTATGTTGATGATATTATTGTTGCTAGTTCATCTATCACAGCAACTGCAGCGCTTCTCAAGGATCTTCAGAAGGATTTTGCTCTTAAAGACCTTGGTGACCTTCACTATTTCCTAGGCATTGAGGTCAAGAAGGTACATGGTGGCATATTGTTGACACAACAAAAGTACACATCAGATCTCCTGCAACGAGAAGGTATGCTAGGCTGTAAACCTATGAATACTCTGATGTCTCTGATAAGTTGTCAATTAATGATGGTATTCTGCTTGGACCGAAAGACTCAACTGAGTATATGAGTATTGTTGGAGCATTGCAGTATTTGACCCTAACACAGCCGGATATATCCTTTGTTGTTAATAAAGTTTGTCAGTTTTTGCATAAACCTACTACAGTGCGTTGGAGTGCAGTTAAAAGAATATTAAGATATCTGCACTATACATTGGGCGTTAGACTTCGAATACACAAATAATCTTCTACTCTTGTCAGTGCTTTTTTAGATGCTGATTGGGCCGGGTGTTCTGATGATAGGAGGTCCACAGGTGGCTTTGCGGTTTTTCTTGGCTCTAATTTGATATCTTGGAATGCCAGGAAACAAGCTGATGTATCTAGGTCAAGCACTGAAGCAGAGTGCAAGTCCTTAGCCAATGCTACAACAGAAGTTATTTGGATACAGACCTTACTCAAGGAACTTGGAGTCAGAAGTCCAAAGTTTGCAAGGCTGTGGTGTGATAACCTTGGAGCAACATACTTGTCAGTGAATCCCGTGTTTCATGCTAGAACTAAACACATAGAGGTTGACTTTCATTTTGTCAGAGAAAGAGTCGCACAAGGATGGTTACGGATCGGATTTATTTCAACTAAGGATCAAGTTGCTGATGGTTTCACTAAACCCGTACCAGTTCGACAACTTGAAAACTTTAGACACAATCTCAACTTAGATAAGTTGTGATTGAGGAGGGGTGTTAAACGTAAATGTGCGTGTGTGTTGTAACAAACAGGTGAACAACGTTGTGTTGGTTAGTTAGATGAGATGGGATCTTGCCCTTGTAAATAGGATAAGCCAGTTGTTCACCACGATCTGTAAACACCAGGCTATATAACATGCAGGCCTCCAGGAGAGGCAACGACGCTTCCACCAGTTTTACAGGCACCACTCCCTGGTGCTCCTATTGGGCAAACCGGCACAGCCTCACCAACTCTTCCTCTCATCCTCTGCATGGATACGATGATTGTTGCTGCAAAAACTAAACGAGGAGCCGAGCAGGTGCCGCACTCACTGGCCGACGGCTGCGGCCGGGCTGACACGACTGTTCGGCCCGGCCATGCCCTGCCGCTGCCGACTGCCGCGCGCTCTCCTGGGGCCGGACGACATGGGGACAGCCGCGGACGAGGACATACATGCGTGGAACCCGATCGCACACGCGGATCACACAAACGTTGATGCCAAGGTGAGACGAGAGGCTACTACGGTGTACACTACAACATCACCGATCGCCTGCGCCGCCGCTTGCCAGGCCCATACGCCCATGCCGCCATGCGTGCACGGTGGTTCAACGTTTCGTTGTGAACGCTAACGAGCGCGCAGTGACGAGGCAGCTTCCGCGCGCCGTGCCTGCCGCTGCTGTGCTCCGCTGTCGCCGGACCCAAAGAAGCCGGCCGCGCCCTGGGTCCGTCCGCCGGGCGTCTCCAGCGGTCCAGCCTGGCTCCGCGCGTCCGTACGTAGCAGGCTAGCAGCTGCTGCTAGCACTGGCGCCGCCCTGAAAGTACTGGGCAGTGGGCACCGGCGGGCGGCGGCACAATCACCTGTGGATGCATGCACGGTCGTCCCCTGAAAGTGTACGGACATTTACAGTTTTTTTTATTACGGTCTCTTGCTTGGGCTTGAATGGTCAGGTCCAAAGTCAGAAAAATTACATGGCCCAGTGGGCCAAGTTGGGTAGACCTCCCTCGTTTCACACTTGACGCTTGGCGTGCTCATTTTTTCGTATTCCCTCTAAAAAATATAGTTGTAGTCTTTTCTCATGAAAAAAATAATATCTTCTACCAAGTTTATTCTTCGTATTTACCCAAAAAATAAATGATATCCTCGAGAAAAGAGAAGAAAAGACAAACGATTTTCGCCATGCCACTTGAGTGGCTAGGCATTGTATTTGCGATTTGGACCACTTGAGATTGGGAACCCTTGTAGAGATATTCCACGGACTGAAATGGCACCATCAGCTCGATGTGTTTGCCCCCTATAATTTAGACACACATTGAACAATCATACATGCCGTGTCGGGAATGAAGTGTATGCTCAAATGTCAAAGTTACCAGAAAATGAGGTCCGCACGGACCTCGATCGATACCGTAAGAGAAAGGACCTCTAGGATCTGGCCTACTCCCTATGTCCCACGTCTGTTTGTTTGCTTTATCGCCCACCAGCCAAGCAAGATCTTTCTCTTGAACAAACCAGCCCATCAAGAACCACCAAGAAGACATTTCTCTCAGAACAAATCAGCCGTCAGCCACCAGCCAAACGAACAGGCTGCCAGTTTATGTGTCGTCAAGGTTCAACACCAATTACCAAGGAAGAGCCTAACACCCCTACTACCGGCCAATCATTTGTCATCTGTAGTAATTTGGATGGGTTGATATAAATGCTACTCACTGACCACCCACCACTTGTTTATAGTAAACAAATCACCCCACACATCCATCTTTTTCACAGTTTCACATGCAGTATAGTAAGGTCACTCCCAACCCAGACTCTACCCATGGAGTCTATATCTCGAAGACTCTATCACAAGAAATTATATTCTCCAATGCAGATTTTCTACCATGGAGTCTACCTAATATTCCTCTCGGATCTTCTACTCCCGCTTTATTAAATAAGAGGACACATCGTACATGTGGGCAGGGCGGACAGAAATCGGCCCAGCGCCTAGGGCCAGCCAAAGGAAATAATGGGTCACCTAACACTGGGTCTTAAGTAGCTACAATAGCTAGTGTGGAGAAATCGGCCCAGCACCTAGGGTCGTGGCCCGGGTGGCCCTAGGCGCCAGTCCGCCACTGCATGTGGGCAGCCACACAGGATCCGCACGGGTTTCGTTTTGCGTGTAGACTTGGAGTCTAACTTAGAATTGGTTTCTAAGTTTTCACCCCTCTCTCATCATTAAATTGTTGGCTACATCAGCAATTTGCCTAAGCGGTAGTGTAATTAATGACTCTGGACTCTACCATAGAGTCTGGGTTGTGAGTGCCCTAATACTCTCTTAAAAAAGCAATATCAGTGGCGGGGAGGGGCAAGGGACACCGTCTGATGCGTATAGCAGTTCATAGCGAACGACTGATAAATTGGGACTGGCTACTATTCCCGAACGACAGATAAACTGGGACGGAGGGAGTAGTTGGTTAGAAAGGTGTTGGGAGAGTTTTTTTTAAGACTCGAAGAAGGTTACTTCTTCTTAGTGAAAAATTATGAAGCCCTTCACCTCATCAGATCTATTTTTTTCCTGGAACGAGTCAAAGGCCTTTGAAACCAAGGTTAGAAGAAAAAAGTTCGAAGTGCTGGTTCTGAAGCTCCAATACAAAGTACAATTCTAGCAGAACCATGGTTTTTTAAAACTATCAAATTTGTTACATCAAGTAACTTGTAGGTGGTACCTTTCGAAAGCCAAAGGTATTTTATAAAACTGTGGTATCTTATAGAACCAGTACCTTTCAAAACCCATGGTTTTTAAAACATGCAGACTTGCTACACTCAATTTCCGTTGATGATCTTCATAATGCAATATGTAACATAAAACTTGTAATTTGTATTAAGACCTCAATTTGACTACACCATGGTACTAGTTGGCATTCTCAAATACATGCTTAACTTATTATCTTTGGCCAATAATATTAAGTATACTACTTAAATAATGTTAAGTACATCACCAACATGGCAACATTTCTCATTTCTTCTATTTAATAGTAGTAACTATCAACTTCAAGTAAGCTAGGTTCATCAATTATATTTTTATATTTTTCATCATGGAATGAACCAAGACTAAATAACAACACAACATTTGGTAGAGTTTTGTCCATTGGTGGAAACAACATGTGCAAGGCCGACCCTTCTCCCAAACAACATAATTAATGGAGGGAGACGTTGCCCTCTCGAACAAAACAGCGAGGAGGTTGGGAAGAAATGCTTCGACGACGTGGCAACTTGGAGAGATCCTATCATCCTAACTCCCTGCGAGATCCGGAATCTATATCCTAACCCAGGGATTCCCTCAACAATAAACAACCGCGAACAAATCCAAACGAGGTATTCCTGCCTCGGTTTCGGAGGGGGAAATCCTGCAAGTTGTAGCTGGACTACCGGTTCTGATCTCCATGGACAATCAAAAGGACTAGAACGATCTGCCATGCCTGCATTCTCAAATGATTCCTGACACTAAAAAACACAGAGAAGGTGTACATCAGAGAGGATCCATCGGCATGCAAACTTTGTCAACATTACACGAGCAAAGCACTGCCATGTCCAGGCTTTCCTGGGCAGGGAGATCGCCGCGGCAGTTTTGCGCCGCGTAAACAATGTGATTATGAGCGGTGTGTGCTCGCCAAAGCAGATACTGGTGCAGGCTAGAATACTCTCTGATGAGGTGTGCTAATCTGGCAGAAAATGTGAGCTAGCTGTTTAATGGAGTTACTTTTGATCCATCTAACCTAGCTAGGGTGACCAAAGACATGGAAAAGGAATCTTCTAATTGATCACTAGCTAGGCTAATCGTTGCTTGATGATGGTGCTATATGTCATCAGTAAAAAATAGCTAGTGCCCAGAGCAATAGAGCATGAGAGACCGATCATGGCTGGGGGCTTTCTTCTGCTGAACATGTTCCATTGGATCTCCCATGTAGACCATGAGTCCACGATACCTCTGGATGACTGGATTATGCCTATTTTGATCATGTCGCGATGAGTTCAAGTGGTGGGCGAAGTCCAGAGAGGGCAGAGGCCATGAGCACTTCTTGCACGCACACGCGCAGTACACGTCATGTCAGGCGACAGCGTTCATGTGAGGCCGCAGTACTAGAAAACAAGCTGGCAATCGATCGATCGATCGAGGCAGCGACTATTTTTCGGGCATCCGACGTGATCGAAGCAGCAAAAGGTATGTTCCCACCGAGGCACTAGTCGTTTGGGCGTAGCTGTCGATGCCGGCCACGGGGGAGGCCACCCGGCAGGGGCGCTGGCCCACCCGGCCAAGTGGCTGCCGCCATTGCCACCCCCGTCCTAATCCTTTGCCCAATTTGCAGTACTAATTAAATACCGTCTCGCCTTGATGAGGAGGATGAGGAGATCAGCCATGGGTTGCAGCGGCAGGCAGGCAGGCACTTTGTAGGATGGCTATGATGATAGGATCGATCAACGGCAACACTGTGTGCTTCGACTTTGAGAGCGTACGTCTGATTGGGAGATGCATGTGTATGTGGTGCTATAGTCGTGTGGTCGAAAGGGCAACAAAGTTAGTTTTTCCTTCTTGCTTGGTTGATCTGGGAGCGAGAGGGGATGGCTTATTAGGCGAGCACGGAAAGTTTCCATGATTTGTTCGTGCAAAAGAATTCCAATGAAATTCATGTGTTCCAGACGCATTCCGAAATTTAAAAATGATCCAAGCACCTAACAGCATCCACAATTCACACGAAGAGAAGGATGCGTGGCTAGTTGGGAACTTGGGATAGGGATGTCATCCTGTTCCAACTGCTACACCACACAAACGCGAGGGAAAATGCATGGTTGCTGATGAATTTTCTCTGCCTCTCTAGCTGTGCGAGGTGGACGCCTACTGATGCTAGTGAGAGCTAGCAGATCACGCTGCAAATATACGCGGATCTTACTTGCAGCATAAACAAAACGAACCTTCATCCTGAACACATCAAAGAAACAAAATACTTCCGCGCCAAATAGCCTCTTGGGCTACACAAGTTAAGCCAACTAAGCTTGAGCAAAGCTCAAACTTAAGAACAGGAACCGGCTTTGTCAACATATCGGACAGGATTATCAAGAGTGTGTATCTTGCATACCTTTAACTTACCCTTTTCAACCTCATCACGCACATAATGATACTTGATTTCAATGTGCTTTGTTCTCTCATGGAACATCTGGTCTTTGGTAAGATATATAGCACTCGACTATCCGAAAACAAGGTTAATGCAAGAATCAACACCACAAAGCTCAAGCAAACAATCCTTTCGGCCAACACAACTCTCTCGCATGCTTCAAAGAATAGCCATGTACTCGGCCTCGGTAGTAGACAAAGCAACAACAGGCCGCAAGACAACCTTCCGACTCACAAAGACAACTGCCAATAGTAAACACATAACCCGTGAGTGACCTTCGCTTGTCCAAATCACCGCATAATCTCGAATCCACATAGCCAATAAGTCCCTTATCTGTCCTGCCAAACTTCAAGCAATGATCTGTTGTGCCTCGAAGATACTCCGAAAATCCACTGAACTGCCCTCCAGTGTTCTTTACCAGGATTAGACATGTATCTGCTAACCAAACTCATAGCATAAGACAAATCCGGCGAGAGCAAACCATAGCATACATCAAAGAACCAACAACACTAGAATACGGAACCTTTGACATATACTCAACATCCTCAACTGTACTAGCACACCGCTTCACTCGACAATTTAAAATGCGGTGCAATAGGAGTACTAATAGGCTTTGCATCATGCATATTGAAACGCTCGAAGAACCTTCTCAATATAACCATGCCGACTAAGAAATAATAAACCAGACTTTTCTATCTCTAGTGATTTCCATACCTAGAATCTTCTTAGCAAGACCAAGATCCTTCATGTCAAACTCACTACTCAACAATTTCTTCAATGTAGTGATCTCTTTCCCGCTCTTGGCAAGAATCGCATATCATCAACATATAACGACAAGTATATAGGTGATCCATTAACATACTTGATGTAAACACAGCTATCATATTTTGATCTCTTAAAGCCATGTGACAACATAAATGAATCAAACCTTTTATACCACCGACGGGAGACTGTTTCAAACCATACAAGGATTTCTTCAACTTGCAAACATAATTCTCCTTGCCGTGCACTATGAACCCCTCAAAGCTGGTCCATGTAAATCTCCTCCTCAAGCTCTCCATGTAAAAATGCAGTCTTCACATCTAATCGCTCAAGCTCAAGATTATGTGCAGCAACAATACTCAAGAATGTACGAATTGAGCTATGCTTTACAACTGGAGAAAACACATCATTATAATCAACACCAGGAATTTGACTGTAACCTTTAGCCACTAACCTTCCCTTAAACTTTGGAGGTTCGCTAGGAGATAAACCCTCCTTTCTCTTGAAGATCCATTTGCAGCGAACAGGCTTCTTTCCCTTAGGCAAAGGAACAACCTCCCATGTGCAGTTCTTCTCAAGAGATTGCATCTCATCCTGCATAGCTGCAATCCACTTCTCACGATCACCACAAGAGATAGCTTCGAATATGTGGCCGGCTCATAATCGCTATCAACCCGTTCGAAGACAACTCAAAGCATAATAAATCATATTACACTCCTCAATAAGACGACGTGGCCGTCCACAAACCCTTTTAGACTTGCGAGTAGCAATAGGCAAATCTTCATCAAGGTGCAAAACGGGGGGTAAGTGCCGAACATCATCATGAGCCTCATCATCAACGGCTCCATTTTCCTGGTCATCTACGAGGCGGCTCCACCTCGCTCGTCCGTATCATCATGCACATGTTGCCGCACCTCGCACACCTTTTTCGTCATCCACATGCTCCACCTGCACGCTCATATGCTGCAGCCCTTTA
This sequence comes from Cenchrus americanus, assembly GCA_947561735.1. NCBI lineage: Eukaryota > Viridiplantae > Streptophyta > Magnoliopsida > Poales > Poaceae > Cenchrus > Cenchrus americanus. The sequence goes on from OX387241.1 coordinate 60,311,820, forward strand.
TCAAAATTATTTGGAACATGATCTGAGAACAAACTGTCATTAAACATCACAGATTCATTGAAAACAACACTCCTGCTCATGAAAGTCTTTTTAGTTTCAGGATTCCACAACTTATATCCTTTGACTCCCGAACCATAACCAAGAAAAAGACATTTAATAGCTCTAGGCTCCAATTTTCCATTATCAACATGAGCATAAGCAGTGCAGCCAAAAACTTTCAACCGTGAATAATCGGCGGGTGTGCCGGACCATACCTCAATAGGTGTTTTCTTATTAAGTGGAATAGACGGCGACTTTGTTTATCAAGTAGCATGCGGTGTTAGCTGCTTCCACCCAAAAACGCTTGCTCATCCGTGCGTTGGACAACATGCAACGGGCCTTCGAGATGATGGTCCTGTTCATGCGCTCGCCCACACCGTTTTGCTGCGGAGTATACGGTATGGTGTGGTGCCCGACAATGCCTTCCCGCGCCGCAATAATGGTTAAACGCAGCAGAACAAAATTCTCCACCATTATCGCACGAAGCACCTTCACCTTCCTATCGGCTTGCCTTTCTATCATCACTTTCCAATCTTTAAAAGCGACAAAAGTATCATCTTTATTTTTCGTAAAGTAAGGCCATACTTTTCTAGAGTAGTCATCAATAATAGTAAGCATGTAACGAGCACCACCATAAGAAGGCTTACGAGAGGGACCCCATAAGTCGGCATGTACATAATCAAGAGTACCTTTGGTGGTATGAACAAGCGGTATTGAACTTTACCCTTTTGTGCTTCCCGAAAATACAATGCTCACAGAACTTCTTGCCACTCAAAGTACGGCCATCCAAAGAGGTTTCTCTTCACCAATTTCGCCATACCAAGTTCACTCATATGTCCAAGACGCATATGCCAAAGGTTAGTCTCACTAGGTTCAAGCATTAGTAACAAGCAGGCGGATATGGAACCTTGTAAAGTACTTCCTCTAAGGACATATAACTTTGCGAATTCATATCACCTACAAAGAAGACAAGAGAACCTTTTGATACCTTTAAAACTCCACCCGAACCGGAGTATTTGAACCCTTCGCATCAAGTGTGCTTGAGTGAGATGAGATTTCTAGTCATCCTCGGTATGTGCCTCACATTCCGTAGCGTACGTGTCATGCCATCATGCGCCTTGATCCGAACGGAGCCTATACCCACAATCTCACATGGGTTATCATCTCCCATACGCACTACATCTCCATTCCGCACGGGTTTATAAGAACCGAACCAATCTCTCGTTAGTGCGGATATGAAATGAACATGCGGAATCAAGTATCCATTCATCATGACCGAAACACAACCGGCAAGGACAACCGGACATTCTCCCGAATCGAAGTATTCCCGGCCACCGAAACAACGAGAGGCCTTACCATCCGAATTATTTTTCCTGTTCTCCTTATTCTTAAGCTTCCAACATTCCTCAATAAAATGAGTCTTTTTCTTGCAATACTTACGGAACTTCTTGGGCGGTCTAGACTTAGAACGACCTCTCGCTTTCTTGGCTCTTGAAGCGATCATTGCTTTCATTAGAGGATCTCTGCTCGGTTCTGCCTCTAACTTGCAAAGCATCGCCCTTGGAGGACGACCCATCAGAGTGCACCATGCCTTTCATCTTCTCCCTGGATTGGAGTGCCTCATAAACATCCGAGACGGTTAGTTCATCAGGGCTCAAAAGTATGGTGTCACGGAAAGATGCAAACGAACTGGGCAGAGAGCATAACAGTAAGAGGCCTAAATCCTCATCTTCATACTTCACCTCCATCGACACTAGGTCGGCAACGATCTCCTTGAAAGCAGATATGTGGCTCAACACCGAACCACCCTCCTCCATCTTGAGTGTGAACAACTTCATCTTCATATGCATCTTACTGGTTAGATCCTTGGACATACAGATCGATTCCAGTTTCAACCGCAGTCTTTGCAGCTAGCCTCTTCCTGCGTACATTCTTGCAAAATATCATTGGACGGATGAAGTTGAATTAAAGACAGAGCCTTACGATCCTTGCGACTCTCCTCATCGGTCCAATCTTTGGACGACTTGCCCCCGAACTTATCCAGCGCCACATCAAGATCATGAGTGTTCGCCAGAATAGCTCGCATCTTGACTTGCCACAGCGAGAACCTCGTCTTGTAATCCAACAACGGTAGATCAAACTTCATCGTCGACGACATCGAAGAAAACAAATCTGAAACCAGCTCTGGTACCACTTGTTATAAACGATGGCGAATAAACGACGACAAGTAAAGGAATCAAACCGCAGGAGACACGAGATTTAACGTGGAAAACCCTTGCGGGAAAAACCACGGGCGCCAGCCAGCAAGAACTTCACTATATCGGGAGTCAGGTTACAACGCCAACGGCGGCGGCTTACAAGAGAATAAATCGATCTCTAATGGAAAACCCTAACGGGTATTTATGACCCGTACCGTACCGCGGGGGGGAGACGAGAATTTGGATCATAACTCAACAAGCGGAAAGCAACCTCAAAGGCGCCTGCTAGTTTAAGCTAATATCCAGCCAGCCTCATAGAGTCATTTCAGATAGTAGGGGTCGGGAGTGCTCCCCCTTTTCTTTTTCTTCAATTTTTCCACGATCAGGAAATACTTTTTGTACTTGAGCCTGTCTAATGGAGTGTACTTTTCTACTAACCAAAAGGTGCATCTGAGAAACTACAAAAAGGTGAAGAACACACTGATATGGACACATCGTGTAAGAAATGCCGGCACTTGCGAGATCATCTGAAACAATCGATGGGTAGCAAATCAGAGTTCGGAGGTGGTTAAACACTAGCACACTAGGCTATCAAGGCATCACAAGCAATGCTTTACGCATGCATATGCAGAACCACTGAATCCGTTGCCATCAACGCGTCGGAGACTGACCAACGCCGTTTCGGCCGAAACAAGCAGCTGGCAGCAAACAAACGACAAATCTGGAGAGCATCAGGCTTTCAAATCGATAAGGATCGTGTCGACAACGCACACGCGTCTATAGGTGTGGCACAAAGGAAAGGAAACGGTGACCTGATCGCGTCTATATAGGTGTGGCACAAAGGAAAGGAAACGGTGACCTGATCGATATCGTACGTCGTCGCAGATCGACAGCCTCATCAGCGACGACAATGATCGCATCTCTTCGATCGACAAGCATATCATCGAAGAAGCTAGCCTGTATTTAGGAATAGGTATACTCCATAGAAGCAGCCGATCGAGCAGGTGAAGTGCATCACATCGCGATATCGCGTCGTCGGATGTGTGTGTGCCCCTGGATGCAGCCAACCCTAGCTTTGGAACCACGCGTTGCCGCCTACAAGAAGGGAGAGGAGCCCATACAGGGACGGCCAACCAGCTTGGATGGAGTCGGGGTTGCAACCGTCACTGGAGCGGGGTATAAGTTCCTCAAGTCCAACCGGGACTGATGATGAGAGATAAAAGGGGTCCTTTAGTCCCGGTTCTGCACGCCAGCACCTGTATCAACCCACAACCGACCGAGACTAAAGCATTTGTTAGAAAATAAAAAATCCCTACCCATGTACTTCTTTGTCCCGTCCTCATTCCGTTCAAATCAAAAACAATAAAAATCACACAAATTCATTCACCATCATACAACTTAGATTCATTACCACATACCCAAATTGAATTGAATCATGCCACTATCATACATGTTCATCTCAATCTCATCATCATCTTGTTCCAAAGAAAAATCACATCATCATACAATTCATCGTCATACAACTCAATTTATCATCGTAGAACCAATCCATCAAAAAAATCTCATCACAATACAACTCCATTTTCATGCAGAAAAATCAAAAAGAAAAATAACTTGCCTCGCCAGTGCCTCCGGGGCCGCGCGCCCGCGCCCCGGGCCGCGCGCCCGCGCCTCCGGCCACGCCCCGCTCCGCCGAGGGCGCGCGCGGGGCGCGCGCGCGCGCGCGGCGTGCCGTGTCGCGCCGTGCCGCGCGGGGGAGGCAGGAAGTGGGGGCCGCGGAAAACCGAGTAGTGCCGCGCGGGGCGCGGGGGCCGCGCCGCCGTCGGGGGGCAACTTGCCTACGGCCGCGCCGCCCGACGGGGGACGCGCCGCCGCGCCCGGGCCGCGAGCCTCCTCTCCCCCGGCCGCCGTCGGGGGCGGCTTGCCTACGGCCGCGCCGCCGACGGGGGACGCGCCGCCGCGCCCAGGCCGCAGGCCTCCTCTCCCCTGCGCAAGGAAGAAGAAAGGATGAGATCCAGAGAGGAAGATGAGGAAAAATAAAAGACTAGATAGGGACTAAGTGTTGGGCAACGAGAGAAAATAAAGGAAGGGAGAGAGAGAGAGGAGGTTGTCGGTGGGCGTGCTTTTTTCTCGGGTGGGTGCTCGACCCGGGACTAAAGGGTGGCTTTAGTCTTGGGTGAAAACATCACCCGGGACTAAATATTTAGTCCCGGGTGGTGTTTCACCCGAGACTAAATAGGCACCCTTTAGTCTCGGGTGGTACCCCCACTCGGGACTAAAGCTCGGCGCCAATAATTGTCTCGAAGCAGTGGCTGCGTAGCCCCCTTTAGTCTCGGTTGGTAATACCAACCGGGACAAAAGGCTAGAGGGGGTTCACTGCCATTTAAGGCCACGTCGACGAAAGGTCTTTAGTCCCGGCTCCAAAGTTGAACCGGGACTAAAGGACCGTACCAAAGCCTCGCTTTCTACCAGTGTGTGCGTGCAGTCATGCACACGGGTACCTGACCGGGGTCCCACGGATCTGTAGCCGTTTGTTCAGGCTAATCAGCCATCAACCTCGAGGAGGCGCCCACTGGTAGAGAGCGAGGCTTTGGTACGGGCCTTTAGTCCCAGTTCAACTTTGGAACCGGGACTAAAGGCCTTCCGTCGACGTGGCCCGAAATGCTGGCTGGAGACACCCCCTTTAGTCTCGGTTGGTATAACCAACCTGACAAAAGGGCTGCCTCCCAACATCTCTTTCCCGCAATGATTGACGCGGGCTTTTAGCACCGGCGGAGTTACCAACCAAGACTAAAGGGAACCCTTCATTCTCGGTAGGTAATTCCACTAAGGACTAAAAGCTCGCGCCTTATAAATCCAGCTTCTTCTTCCTCTTTCTCTTGCCCGAGCCATTCTTCACCAAGAGCTCAAGCTCCTCCTCCATGGCGCCTCAATCTTAGAGAGGTGTTACTGAAATTTTTCTTCATCTATTTGTGAAGATTTCTCTCCTCTAAAGTGTTGCCAAGGTTTGATTCTTCTTCCTCCCATCATTTGTTGTGATTAATTTTTTTTAATATTTTAGAGATGGAGAAAATAGAAATCTTAAATCCTAGGTGGGAGGAGCTAATTAGAGATGAGGTTATTTATATGCTTTAGATTTAGAAAAAAAGTGGTTGTCTAAACGTTAGCATTCTCTTGTTATTTTTTAAATTGATGTAGAGACAATTGAATTTTACTTTTTGATATAATGATATATAAAACTAATTATGATTTTACATTTAGCTAATTTTTTAGAAGTTAGTTTATAAAAAATATGGTCATTAATAGTCATCAGGTGACCTTTGTATGTCATTATATCACAAGAAATGGCCATATGTATGTAGTTCATATAGGATGCAATGATTGTCACAGTTGTGGTACAATGACATACATACAGATGAGGTCACTTGATGGCTATTACAAGGCACTACATCAATAGCAATGAGTACAAGTCCCAAGCTAAAACTAGTCAACTTCTAGCTTTTGAACCTCTACTTCAAACACATTTATGAATTCACGTATTGTGTTGAGATGATCAACATGTTCAGGAAGAATGTAGGTAAGTCTACAGTTCTCTTCATCCAGTTTATAACAGAATGCATCATCAAACTCACCCTTCTTCATCTTTGTCTTTGTTTACTTTTTGATATAATGATACATAGAACTAATTATAAATTTGCATTTAGCTAATTTTTTAGAAGTTATTTTATAAAAAATATGGTCATTAATAATGAAGATAAAAAATAGCCATCAGGTGACCTCTGTATGTCATTGTATCACAAGAAATGACCAGATGTATGTAGTTCACATAGGATGCAATGATTGTCGCGGTTGTGGTACGATGACATACATAAAGATGAGGTCACTTGATGGCTATTACAAGGCACGACATCAATAGCAATGAGTACAAGTCCCAAGCTAAAACTAGTCAACTTCTAGCTTTTGAACCTTTGCTTCAAACACATTTATGAATTCACGTATTGTGTTGAGATGATCAACATGTTCGGGAAGAATGCAGGTAGGCCTCTAGTTCTCATCATCCAGTTCATAACGGAATACATCATAAATACGAATCGGGACTAAAGGACCCCTTTAGTCCAGGTTGGTTCACCCGGGACTAGGGGGCTTTTGTCTCTTATCATTAGTCTCGGTTGGACTTGAGAGACCTATACCCCTTACCAATCGGGACTAAAGCTCCTCTCCCCACCAGTGGCCCGTACCTCTTTCAATAAGATCATCCCCATTTAGTATAAGTCCCTCAACTCTTAAGTACTCACTCCGTTTCATAATATTTATTATTTTGGGTTTTATATATATTAAACCCAAAACGACAAGTATTATGAAACGGAGGGCGTAGAAAGGTACTTCCTCTAGAAACAATGCATAGCATTTCTCAATGTCCAAGTTAGAGTTCCTTTAGAAAAATGGTATTCCTTTAGTCCACACAAGAATGTACGCATGTTTATAAGTTAAGCAGTTTGAACTTTGACTAAGAAAGTAATAACATTCATGATACAAAATACGTCAAATTTGCTATAAATTTAGTCAAATTTGGACTAGTTTGACCGCACCGGTCACATAATCGCATCTTTTATGGACGGAGGGAGTATTATTTCTGAAAAATAACAATGATTCCAAATAGATATTAGTGCGTGTTGAAATATGTGAGATTCTCTCAAAATGCAAGTACTCCCACCATTCCAAATTGTAGGTCGTCTTGGTACTTTTAGATGTGTAGTTTTTATCATGCATATAAATATAATGTGGATGTCTAGATACATACAAACACATATGAAACTAGAAAAGTCAAAACGACTCATAATTTACAATTTGAAATAGAGTGAGTAGCCCTTGTCATCTGAGTTGGTAGGCGGTATACGAAACCTATTAACAAGTTGTAGCTTTCGTTGAAACTATGCATTGGTACATAATATATATGCATGCACACTCACCCCTATGAGCACTCGATTTCGATTGGAGATTCTTGAAGTCACGATTAGCACCGGGAACGTCGCTTACCACTCAACGCACAATACCGGTAAATCCTGGGAAAATCCCAGTAAAATGTGCGAGCATCATAATTTAAACCCTTGTGGGTAGCGTCATACTGGACCGTCCTACCATTGGATTACAAGCCTATTCGCATGCATTGTTACTCACCCTGTTCGTGGTTCGGTCTGAACCCGACTAAACCGTGAAACCGGACCAGAACAAATCATTCCTGACGAGTACTACGGGTTGGGTTGAGGCCGGTTCTAAACCATCTAACCCGTAGCTAATTAGCTATCCTTTTCTCGAGGGCGGCGGCGGCGACGTGAGGGCGTGCGTGGGTCGGTAGCTGCATATGCGGCTTCAACGACGGTCGTTGTCATGAATTGCTTGAGCATCGCGGGCGATGCTGTTCTTGCGCTCGGCGTCGCGGCCGGTGGCGGCTTGGTGCTCGGTGTCGTTGACGGAAAATATGCATGGCGACCAGGAGCGCAGGCATACTTGCAGGCATCAGGCAACGACAGCGGCTGTTGATGTGGTGATAGGAATCAAAATTTATTCCGTAGCTGTGTCCGATGGTGAACAGAAGAGGGAGGAGATCTGAGACGGGAGCAACTCCTTGACAATCTGGATTCTGGAGAACGGTGTTGTGGCTCAAGGAAGAAGACGATGATAGGCCACACCAACAGAGACGTTCACATCATGCGATGGAGTTGTCAAAAAGGAATTGCGAAGATGTGGATTGGATCATCGGAAGACCTGAGTTCTGGAGCCGCCCGCAACGAATAATTGACCTTGAGGAGTGTTTACTGGGAAGCGGTGCGCCTCGCCGGCTATGGCGTCGAAGTTGGGTATGATGCCGCGTCGACGGTGCAGAAGAAACCATGCTGGGAAAGGCTGCAGCATATGTAGATTCCTGTACTGGCGCCACTGCGCCCGACAGAGAACTCGAGTAGCTGTTGACGATGGATTGAAACCGGTAACCACGGAACCCACGGGTTTCTAAACCGCCGAGAAGGTTCCCTCACGGTTTGGGTTGGTTTCTAACCAGAAACCGGTAAAACCGGACCATGTACAGGGCTAATTGTTACATAGTGGAACATATGTGCTCTTATTATTGACTATTTTTGAAATTGGTGTGGCATAAGAAAAAAGAAAACTATCCTATATAGTCCGAATTGGAATTCTTTATTGTTGTGAAGTTTGAACTTTTTATGCATTATCCTATGATGAAAAGTTTACGACGAGGTTTAAATGCACAATATTGATGGTCCTATGTCTATCTAATAAGATAGAACTGACGGCCCAAGATATTCGCACGTACACCACAATAATTTCCTTCTTTCGCACATGCCCCGTGCACAGTGCACCGTACCTCTTTTACAGATCATACAACCAGCAGTACTACAAAGCCACGGAAACAACCTGTGACAGCAGTTTGTGCTGGTTTTTTGCCTAGGATCCTGCTTACATCTCAACAAAAATTAAATTTGCTGATCACAAAATGGACTGCAGCAAAAAGCAACGTGGAGTACATATGGAACCCTCAATGAAATGCACTTATAAGCCATGCATGTGGTGGTGGTCCTAAATCTGGTTATGGCATGTATTGTTAAAAGCCTATAGTCGGTGGATAAAACTCAGCGAACATAATCCTTCAGACGACCAGCAAACACTAATTATAAACACACACATCTTTTGTACTTATGCTGTTGGTCACATCCAGTTGCACGTACAGAGTATTGTTTTCTTTCATGTGCACATGCACTAGCTCTTTTTATTGGTAAACAGAAAGCCAGGGAAACAACCTGTGGTCATGGTGATGTGCTGGGTTTTGCCAAGGATCTTCCATACAAGGACAGAATATTTAACTTCAAAGTGGCACAAATAAAGCCATAAAAAATCAGTGATGCTACTTAGTTTATATACATTACTCTCCCATCTCGGAAAGAGTGCACTTAGGTTTCTTTTAAGTAAAATTGTTTGAAGTTTGATCAAATCTACAATGAAGAGTATAAAGAATTATAACATTAAATAGGTATGTCATGAATATATTTCATAATGAATCTGATGAAACTTGTTAGAAATAAAAATATTGATATATTTTTTATATAAAATTATTTGACTTAGGACAACACTAAAGGTACACTATTTGCAGGACAGAGGGAGTACTGTATAACTATAAACTGAATCATTAAGGTTACAAAATTATTTTACGCCTAAAACAAAGGCAACAGATACCGGAGTTGATGAGCAGACCAAATGAGAACACAATGACACATTGACACACTTGTTAGAACTTTTTGCGTGCCCCGCTGGAAGCTTGGAGTATCTAGCACCATGACTTTGTAAGTTGTAACTATGGTAGCCTCACACTAATATTGTTGGATAAACCCTACAAAGTTGTGTCACATCTAGTTGCACGTACACTGATACCTTATTGTTTTTTCATGTGTGCACATGCAGCAGAATTGTACTCACACTCTTTTACAGATATATGTATAAACATTATAACTAGCTGATGAAGCACTGGAACAAGCAGCCGGGAGAACAACCTGTGACCAGGGTTTCCTGCTGGGTTTTTGCCAGGGATCTTGCTTACAGCCCCAGAATAACCAACCATATAGAAACCGCAAATGCTGCTGCGCCAAATTATGCATGTGGTCCTGATCCAAGTTCTGGAGAATTCAGCTTGCAAGTTGCTGCTGCTGCGGCTGCTGCATCACAGCAGGCTGTGAGATCAAAAGGTGGTGCTTGTAATTGAAGTGATGACTTTTTGGTTGGTCTATTGCTTGTCTGCCTGTACAATTCTGCACCCCCCTTGTCGATCTGGTCTGAGCATGACCGTGGCGATGCATGCGGTGTGTCCCCTTGAGCAGGTAGGCAAAGACAAATCCTGCTGTCATTTGATTATTTTCCATATAGTTGCCCATGATGGTGCTGTTTGGGGTGGCTAATGTGTGTGGCGCGCATCGGTATGCGCATTGTTTGCCGGCCTGGTCGCTGCTGATTAATGCCATGATCAGCAGTAACTAAAGAGAAGCATCAGGCACATGAGGTTCAGGGGCTTCAGAGATGCAGTCAAAACCTTTGCATTACCTATACAAAAAAGTTAAAATCTTGCACCACATTTTAAAATCTTGTGGCTGCCCACTTCTTTCTAACTCAGTTTGACCGAAACCATCTCCGGTTCACGATCACGAGTACACATTTTATATCAGAAGGCTGGAATGCACAACTGCTGCGGCGCCTAAGTTATGACTGCATCAGGTTATTAGGTCAACACAGAGTTACCGAAGCAAATCTCAACTGCGAAAATACAAAGACGGGTCCTAGAATCCTAGGTAACTGTTAAGAAATAATTAGTGGTGATCATTAGCCTAATTATGTAATTAACATAGTCATTAGTATGTAATTAGGGAAAGGCACCTCCACACTGTACGGGTGTGTCTCTCCCGTACAGGTGCCTCTTCCACCCCAAAGGGTGCCTATGTGCCCCTTCCTTGTATATAAATAGTGGGGTCCACCCCCCACTCAATAATCACTCACATTCACTAATTAACACGTTATCACGCACGCATGCTCTCCTGAGCAACTCACGCACGCACGCACACAGCGGCCAGAAGGCCTCACCGCCGGCAACCACGCCGGAATCCCTCCCAAGGTTAGCAAAAATGGATTCCCCATCTCGACTAGTAGACACCGCCTATGCTACCTATCTAGTGATGCTCATCAGAACACACAGAGGCCGCTGCTTCTTCTGCACTGGTGGTGCACGCCATGGCCGCCGCCGTGGTCGACGTGGAGGACGAAACCGCCGCTTCCGTGGCCGCCGTGGACCAAGGTCCCCTCCACTGCGTCGTGCTTCGCCGGCGGCAAGCAGCAACCGCTCCTCCACGCCACCGTACTGGACTTGCCTCCCGCAGCCCATCACCGGCGGCACAGCGTCTTCCGACGCCGACACCTCCAGAGGAGCCGCCTCGCCGTCGTCTTGTCGTCCGCATCTGTCGCCCTGGAACACAAGCACAAGGAGTTGGGGTCATCCCCGACCTAAACGTACCGGGACCGACGATGGCACCGGCGGACATCAACGCCAGTTTCGGCCCTCAGGCCGGCCCGGCGACCGTTCGCTCCTTCACGGTCGCCACCACGTCACCCGGCCTCGCCGGATCCTCGACGGTCGCACGCCCCGGCCTCATGGCCGGGACAACGGCGGCTGCGGCGGCGCTCTCGCCGTCCTCCTCGACGCCGGCGACCCCGGAGGCGGCCGCAACCGCGCCGAACATCTTCGGCCGCCGCGTGGGAGCCGTCGACCGCCGCCCTCGGGACTCGGCGCGGCACACGGAGCCCGGTCGTGCCGGGACTCCCCTCCTTCAACCATTGACGGCCGGCCATCGGCCGCGGCCGGCGGCGCAAGCCGGCGCACATGGGCGGCGGGACAACACCAAGAAGGGGACGGGGGGGGGGAGCAGAGCGGTCGGCCGCATCAAGCACCGGCAGATCCGCCGATGGGGGACGCCGCCGGCCGGCCGGCCGGCCGCCGCCGGCGCCGGCAACGCCGGCGACGCCTCCTGGGCACCAGGCGCCCCTGCATCGGGCTTGGATGGGGGCGGCTGCGGGTTAGGGGTAACCCTAACCGCACCCCCTTCCCCCCCCTTTTAACCGCTGCCGCCACCTGGGCCGGCTGGGCCATCCAGGCCACGCGGGCCATTAACAGGCCGGCCGGCCCACAAGCGGAAGGCAGCGGCCCACAGGCCACACAACCTCAGTCTTCAAAAGTCTGTTGGACCCCCCTCAACTTTCCAAAAGTTCAGAAAACCCCCCTGAATTTAAATTTAGCCCTCATGCTTTTTATCCTTTATACATTCAGACTTAATTAGTGCTGTATATTTATGTTTTAGACCTCGAATTGTTCTGTAATTTTATGTTGTGACAAACAATATTATTTGTACCATCCGGTATATGTACCTATGTAATTTAAATGTTATAATTACCGCAGTAATTATTCATGTTTATGATCCGCAGATCATTTCTAAGTATTAGAACAATTCTTATGCAATAATTATTTTGCATGGTTTAAAATTCAATTCTCTACATCATGTAGAATATCAAGCAAAATTAAAATTAAGGTTTATACATATAATTTGGAATAACACAAGGTGATGTGACCTAGGCGCTGGCTGCGATAAGTTCTTACTAAGAGCTTATTTGCCCTGAGATCCGCGCTTTTAGGCAGCTTTTGCTCATCATTGTGAGGTCTACATCTTTATGATGATTACCTTCAAAGTGTATATCCAAAATTTCATATAAATGACTATCAAGTCAAATTTATTCCTACAGGAATTAAATAAATATATATATATATATACCTTAATTTTGTAAGAATCATCTTACATATATATATTTTGCCTATTTTTACAACACAAATTTACATCAGTAAATTAACCCTATACATAGTTCTTTCATGTAGGAAAACGGCTAAATTAATCAATAAAGACTTCACTGAACTTGCTGCCGATGGTAGTAATTATCTAACCGGGCTATGGATGTCAAGATTGTGCTAACGACCAAAGATTGCATTAATACAATTAATGAACCTGATCCACAAAATCCTATCCCAGAGACAAAAAAGTTTGCAGCCTTGCATTTTCTACGACACCATCTCCACCATGACCTCAAAGCAGAATACATGATGGAAGATGATCCTAAGAAACTTTGGGACTCTCTCAAAGAACGCTATAATCAACAACAAGGCGTAATTCTGCCCGAAGCAAGACGGGAGTGGTCACTACTCCGTCTCATGGATTTCAAATCGGTTGCAGAATACAATTCTGCTGTCCACAAGATTTGTACCAAGCTTCGATTTTGCAATCAACCTTTGGATGATGCAGACATGATAGAAAAGACTCTATCTACATTTCTCCCTGCTAACAGGATATTGCAACAGCAATACCGTCGCCACAAGTATACTAAATATTCTGACTTAATATATGATTTACTCCAAGCAGAAAAGCATGATGAGCTCTTAACAAAGAATCATCAAATGCGCCATGTGGGTACAGCACCTCTGCCGGAAGTACATTTTAATGCTCAGAATAATAATAATAAAAAGTTCAATGGCAAGAAATTCAAACGGAATTTCAAGGGAAAATGGAAGAAGCAGAATTTGAAGAAAGGCAAAGGTTCTAGCAATAACAAAGACACTTTCAAGAAAAACAATGCTCATGACAACTCTCAAGCTTGTCAGAGGTGTGGTTGTCACAATCACACAACTAGAAAGTGCCACACTGCTAAGCATTTGGTTGATCTCTACCAAAAGCACGCTGGAAAGCAAGTTCATGGGGACAAGTTTGAAGCACACTTCACTACTCACACTCCGGATGCCGGTTGCTCCAAGGATGTTCCCACGGAACAAAACAAGGAGAAAGATCCAATGCAGTTGGACGAATTATTCGGCGCAGACGACATGATGACCGATAGCATCGACGATACCGACAACATGCTTATGGATGGACCATCCAATGACGTGTTCGGAGACATGTCTTAGATTTATGCTCCCCGACAAGAACTTCGTTCTATAGTTTCAAAGAACTTCGCTCTATAGCCATATTTATGTAATAATTGTGTTGTAATAATTGTTGTCACATAATATTGTAAGACATATGCTACTTATAATATTATTAAATAAAGTGTGTATTGTATAATCTATGAGTTCAAAACTTATAATTTATTTTACTCATTCTAGATTATCCTACGGGAACAATCCAAATGGAGGAAGAACTTTGTTTGGTGGATAGTTGCACAACTAACACCATACTCAGAGAACTTAAATATTTTCAAACTCTCAAAAAGAGTAAAGGAAATGTCACAACTATCGCAGGACGCGATGCTATAATTGTTGGTTCAGGACGAGCCACAATAGTTCTCCCTATGGGTACTCAAATAGTAATTGAGGATGCACTCCTGTATCCCGATTCAACTCGTACCTTATTGAGTTACAAAGACATCCGTCACAATGGTTTCCATGTAGAAACAAATAGCGACAACAAAGATGAATATCTATTCATCACTAAACATGACGGATATAACAAGCGACTGCTTGAGAAAATTCCTTCACTATCATCAGGATTGTATTACACATACATCAAACCCGTACCACATGTTGCATACAAGGTAATTTTTCAAAATCTTGATGTCTTCAAGATTTGACATGATCGCCTTGGTCATCCCGGCATAGGGATGATGAGAAAAATTATCGGCAATTCAATTGGTCACAAATTAAACACTTCAAAATTTCCCAAGCCATCAGACTTTGTGTGCACCGCATGTGCCACGGGAAAATTAATTTTAAGACCCTCTTATCTTAAAATAAAGGCTGAACCACTACAATTTCTTGAACGTATTCAAAGAGATATTTGTGGTCCTATACATCCATCAACAGGACCATTTAGGTACTTCATGGTACTTATTGATGCATCTACTAGATGGTCCCATGTATGTTTATTATCTACAAGAAACCATGCTTTTGCAAGGTTCATTGCTCAAATTATCAAATTAAGAGCACATCATCCTGAATATGCTATCAAAACCATCAGGATGGACAATGCCGCTGAATTTACTTCGCATGTCTTCAATGACTATTGTATGGCTCTAGGCATAAATGTGGAATACTCTGTTCCATATGTACATACACAAAATGGATTAGCCGAATCTCTTATCAAGAGAATAAAGTTAATAGCTAGACCATTACTACAGAATTGCAAACTACCAACATCATGTTGGGGTCATGCGGTATTACACGCTGCTGATTTGATTCAAATTAGACCTACTGCATACAACACGGTTTCCCCGTTGCAGTTAGTACGTGGAAATCAACCAAGTATTTCCCATCTGCGAAAATTCGGTTGCGCTGTATACGTACCGATATCACCACCGCAGCGTACATCAATGGGCCCCCATCGAAAATTGGGAATATATGTAGGGTACAAATCACCGTCAATCATTAAGTACCTCGAACCCCTTACAGGGGATTTATTTACTGCCGGTATGCTGATTGCATCTTCGATGAGGACAATTTCCCGGCATTAGGGGGAGACAAGTACCAAACAGAATGCCAGGAAATAAATTGGAATACCACAGGTATCCAGTCCTATGATCCACGTACTATAGAATCTGAACGTGAAGTTCAGAAAATTATCAATTTGCAAAACATTGCGAATAATCGCCGCTAAGCATTTACCGATTATAAGGGTGTCACAAAATCACATAATCCTGCTGCAAATGTACCAGAAAGAGTAGAGATTCCTACTCAAGAACTCCCAAATCAAAATAATAGGGGGAGAGGTACTGCAACGAAGGATAAGGCTATACAAAAGCCTCCGCGGAAAACTAGGAAGGTTACTTCCACAACAGTAGATGCAGATCAACATCAAGTTGACGGACACCAATTGGATATTATAAATCCAAATGATATGGATGTTCAACAGATGAATCACATGCCTAGCACAAGTGCACAAAATAATATAAATGCTAGGGCATCGGAAGACCCAGACTCTATCGTTGTGGGAAATTGTGATGAGTCACAAGGGGTACAAGAAATTTCCATTAATTATATTGATTCTGGAGAATCATACAATAGAAAGACTACAAATGTCGATATTTACTTTGCCACTAAGATTGCAAGTGAATTTCGCATTGATCCAGAACCTAAGTCCATGGCAGAGTGCATCAAGCGCTCCGACTGGGTCAAATGGAAGGAAGCAATCAAGGCAGAATTAGACTCGCTCAAGAAAC
This sequence comes from Cenchrus americanus, assembly GCA_947561735.1. Taxonomy (NCBI): domain Eukaryota; kingdom Viridiplantae; phylum Streptophyta; class Magnoliopsida; order Poales; family Poaceae; genus Cenchrus; species Cenchrus americanus. Next base: position 60,327,857 of record OX387241.1, read on the forward strand.
GAGAGGTATTCTCCGCAGTGATACCTACTCCTCGTCATATTTTTCCTATGGGATCAAAATGGATTTTCATCCGTAAAAGGAATGAAAACAACGAGGTGGTGAGATACAAAGCGAGGCTTGTAGCACAAGGGTTCACGCGGGAAACCCGCATCGATTTCGATGAAACATATTCTCCGGTTATGAGTGGTATAACATTCCGATATCTAATATCATTGGCAGCACAAAAGGGTCTATCCATGCATCTCATGGATGTAGTGACAAGATATCTATATGGGTCACTAGATTCGGATATATACATGAAAGTTCGGAAGGAATTGATATCCCGAACAAGAATCATTCACGCAACATGTATTGTGTAAAACTTCAAAAGTCATTATACGGCTTAAAACAGTCGGGAAGAATGTGGTACAACCGACTAAAGGAAGTCCTTCTTCAGAAGGGTTTTTCCAATAATGATGATTGCCCATGTGTATTCATCGAGAAAACCTCAACTGGATTCTGTATCATATCTGTATATGTTGATGACCTTAATATCATTGGAACTCAACGAGATATAGATGAAACACGCAACCATCTTAAGACGGAATTTGAAATGAAAGATTTGGGTAAAACCAAATTTTGCTTGGGTTTACAGCTTGAGCATCTCCCAACAGGAATTTTAGTACACCAAATACCGCTTTATATCCAAAAGATTCTACAGAAATTCAACATGGATAAATCATATCCATCTAAAACACCTATGGTCGTCCGCTCTCTTGAAATTGATAAAGATCAATTCAGTCCTAAAGGTGAAAATGAAGAGGTATTAGGACCAGAAGTTCCATATCTCAGTGCCATTGGGGCGTTGATGTATATCGCAAATTGTACCAGGCCTGATATTGCATTTGCGGTAAACTTGCTAGCTAGATACAGCGTTGCTCCAACACAACGCCATTGGGCGGGAGTTAAGAATATCTTCAGATATCTCATTGGCACAATAGATCTTGGATTATTTTACAAAATTAACCAAGATAAAACATTAATTGGATACTCAGATGCTGGCTATTTATCGATCCCCATGAAGCCGATCTCAGACAGTTTTGTATTCTTACATGGTGGAACGACTATTTCATGGAAGTCATCAAAACAGACTCTAATAGCCACATCCACAAACCATTCGAAATAATTGCATTATTTGAAGCATCACGTGAATGTGTGTGGCTTCGCAGAATGATAAAGCACATACAACGATCATGTGGTATAAGTTCAATCATGAACCCTACCATAATGTATGAAGATAATGCTGCTTGTATTGCACAAATGAGAGCAGGTTATATAAAGAGTAACCTTACAAAACATATGGCTCCTAAATTATTCTATCCTCATCAACTACCGAAAGTAGGAGAGATAGAAATCTTGCAAACTAAATCTTGTGATAATCTTGCAGATTTATTCCCAAAATCATTACCAACATCATTATTCCAGAAATATGTTTTTGGAATTGGTATGAGACAACTCAAAGATTTGCAAGAATCAGGGGGAGACTCTCTTTGATATAACCTATATAAATAATCATCTAATTAGTGTACTCTTTTTCCTATATGAGTTTTCCTCACAAGGTTTCTCATAAAAGGTTTTAATGAGGCAACAACAATACAAGACCATCTCACCTAATTTTTCCATTAAGGTTTTAGGGTGATATACAAGACATATTCTATGTCATATCTTCTGTTTTCTCTAAGAGTTTGTAAGAAGATATAAATCCTTTCTCATATTTTCCTATTAGGTTTTTGGAGAAGGATGTTCATACATGATCCTCAGATCATTATTCTAATATATAAGTTTTCCCTTACCAAAGGTTTTCTCATACAAATATCTAACAAAGACAATAATGCTATATCATTTTCTCCTAATATTTTCCCACTGGGTTTTAAAGGAGTTTTAGTGGCATATACACACAGATCGGTTTCTCCTCAAGATTTTCCCATAGGGTTTTTGGAGGAGTTTTACAAGATAATATCCAAGGAAGATTGAAATCAAATTACATCGAGATCTAATGAAGCTATTGATCAAGGGGGAGTGTTAAGAAATAATTAGTGGTGATCATTAGCCTAATTGTGTAATTAACATAGTCATTAGTATGTAATTAGGGAAAAGGCACCTCCACACTGTACGGGTGTGTCTCTCCCGTACAGGTGCCTATTCCACCCCAGAGGGTGCCTATGTGCCCCTTCCTTGTACATAAATAGTGGGGTCCACCCCCCACTCAATCATCAATCACATTCACTGTTTAACAGTAACTAAGGGAGAGTTCTGCAGTCCGAGCACTTGAGTGTTTTTTCTTTTCTTTTGTCTTGTGTGGCTAGCCGGTTGTTTTATCTTCATTATCAATAAAATACACATTAGCATGTGTACGTTCGTTTTTTTTTAAAAAAAAGATAAAGTATGTATATATTCACCCCAAGAAGCATTTTATTGATAAAGAAGCATTATATTCACCCCAAGACCACTGGACAAGAAGTTGCATTTTTTTCATACATGAAGAATTATGGGATGCCAATGCTCATCGATCGGAGGGATCAGATCACCAACGGAACCGTTATTCAGATCCAGGACACAAACGGTTAGGAGCTTAAACCCCTGGCGTGTCACGGATCTGCCTTGCCGAACAGTGTCAGATCGAGATGTTTAATCCCCTTTCCCTCCCATGGTTCGCGCGGCATGCACGCCGTCGCGACACACGAGATGCCTTGTGCCTGTGGTCCTGGAGCTCCCCCATTCACTCCCCAGCGAAGACGACGCTGTTGCCTGCCATCATCGCGCGTATCACCTGGAGACGGAGGAGGAGGAAGATGAGAGATGGAATCATCCATGCATGCATGATGGATAGATGCGCTTAATGTCGAGAGGGCTCCTCGGTTGATCGATCGGCGATTTAGCTTGGTGTGATGGCTGGCTGGCCGCCTGTCTGCCTCCTGTCGATAATCTGCCTGGCTCGTGGCTTTATTAGAGTAGTAGGTCACTGCCTGTCCTGCGTGCGTGTCCCTGTCGACTATCCCGGCGTCGTCTTCCGGCGAGCGCCCGTGTGCGCCATCGCTGTCCTGTCCCCGCCGGCGGGCGAGCGAAGGGGAGGCGCGCCGTACGTGCGTGGCGGTGGCGCCGTGGGCAGGTCAGGTGGTGGTGGTTCCGGGGTTTGTTTCGGTTTGGTGCGAGTTGCAGACTTGCAGTTGCAGAGAGGTCAGTGTGCAAGCATGTTCAGGTTGTAGCAGACTTGGTTCTTGAAGCCCCGGCGATCTCGAGCGTCCGTCCACCATCTGACGGCTCGGACTACATGCTTTGCTTTGCTGCCCGATCCCATATAGCACGGCCCTACTATCGTAATTTTCGTAGGAACGCCCTAAAATCTTCAGAGTAGCCAAAAGAACAATAATACTGCTGCACCCTGCGCTGGAGAAAAACTCTCTCTCGGGACGTGACACATGTATTTGGAACAAAAACGCTGGGGCCAGGAGGGTGATCTGGATGAGCCGACCCATGCTAGTGATGAGCTACAAGCTAAGACATCGTCATCGATGGCTGTGGGGGGAAAGGGACGCCCATGCTGACCTGTTCTTGTTCAGTGGTTGCTGACCCAGCAATCCGAGCTCAAGGTCCTATCATCCCATCATCATGCCGTATATATCCTCCTCCCCTCCCGCACAACAAAAAGGGGATCTTTCAGGTAAAAAGCAGGAAGGAAACACTTGTGATATCTGCTTGCCGCCGCAGCGTGATCGTGTGTGTTCGATTCGATCTCGATTCCATGCCTTTGTTTACTAGCTGAGCGTTGAGATGCAAATAATTTGCCAAGTGGGTGCCAATCACAGGCTGCTGCTGCTGCTGCTTGGATTAACAAAGAAGTTAAGATGGTGCTTAGTCATGGACTCGTTTGGGTGCGTGTGTGCATGTCGCAGAGGTCGAGAATTATTCCATTTTCTAAAATGTTTTAATATAGCCTCGCTTGGGTGTAGTACTTGTACTATGAAATGGGAGGTGCTGAAATCATCATCATCTCATCATGATCGCTGAGAATATAGTGTGGCAATTGACAAGATATGGTTTGTTCATCGATGCCACTAGACCTTACGATCAATCAGGTTTCAGATAAGATGAGCAGGTAGCCTGTGCAATTTCTATTTTTTTTATTGTGACCGTTGGAATTACAACTACATGCAACTATGCAAGGTACAATTTGCCTTGGAACTTACTGCAAAGAGGAGGAAGAGAGATGTACGAGTGCTAGAAGAGACAAACAAATCACCCTCAGAAAAAAAAAACAGGAGATCAGAGAAGCTAATGATGGCTGGTTGCTAATGGCTGACGCCGCTCCTGCTGCCGATCGGCCACAGCTTGCTGAGCATCCGCTTGGGCTTCCCGGCGGGGATGGCGCAGAACGCCCTGAACCGCAGCGACGCGCTTCGCGCCAGCCCGGCCTTCCGTGCGAACTCGTCGGCGTCGTGGTCCTCGTCCTCCTCGGCGAGCTTCATCCGCAGCGTGGCGATCTTGGACGCCGCGCGCCGGAGGCCCTCGACGCTCCAGTCGTCGCCGGGGGACGCGCCGGCGGCCAGCGCGCGCAGCCGCTGCTCGTCCACGCGGTCGGCCTCGTCGTCCTCCGACGATCCGGACGCCTTGGACAGCAGCGCGCGGATGTTGCTCGGGAGCTCAGCCGTGGCCGCGGCGGCGTCGCCGCGCCCGCCCGACGCCAGCGCCGCCGCGCGTGCGTGCTCGAAGAAGAGCACCTGCACGACCACGCGCAGCGGGAGGAGCTCGTTCTGCGCCGCGTGCGCGCACGCCTTCTCCGACAGCTTCCGGCAGTTGAGCACCCGGCACAGCCGCTTTCTCGCGCTTTTGCTCATCTCCGGATGCGCCTAAAGTTAACCAAAAAAGCAAAGATTAGTCGCTAGATTAATGCAAACTTTAATAATCAACAAGAAGACTTGTTTCACATAATCTAAAGTGAAGATTTTTAAAACCATGGAAATGAAGGAGTAACGAGAAAAAAAAAGGAACTCACCTTGAGGTATGTGTCGACGACTTTGTAGAGGCCATCGTGCTCCGGCCGGGCGCTGTCTGGCACGGCCTCGGCAATGGCGAGCAGCTTGTCCAGCGGCATGTTGGGATCCTTGGCCACCTCTACCAAGAACCCGTCCACCAACTTGCCCACCCGCGCCAGCGCGCCCTGCGACACGGGCGCCGCCGACAAGGACCGCCGCGTGCCGTCGAAGCTCACGCTCTCCGCCGACCGCGATCGCCGGTGCCCGCCCGAGTGCGCCGGGCTGTCGTCGGGGCTCCCAGACACTGCCAGCGGCGGCGCCGGCGGCACCGCCGCGTACCGCAGCGCGAACTCATCGAGGATGGCCCCCACGGCGTCGACGTCGTAGAGCGTCTCGCTGACGCAGGACAGCGACGGGACGAGCAGGTCCGCGACGCCGGCCTCCTCGAGCTGCCACGCCACCCGCCGCACCAGCTCGGACTTGGACGCAGCGGAAGCGCTCAGGATGTTGGCCGCCTTGAGGAGCTTGAGCAGGAAGCCGCAGGAGACGGCGTCCCGCTCCGCCGGGAGCAGGCTCACGATCTTCTCGAGCAGGAGGCGGTGCCTCGTCGTGATCTGCTTCACGTCGGTGTTACCGACGACGTCGTCGTCGAACGGCTGGTCCGCGGAGAGCCCGTCCTTGGCGACGTTCGGCAGCCACCGCCGCGCGTACGCCTTGAGCGCGTCGCCGACGGTCTTCTCGTGGACGGCACCGGTCGCCTTGACGCCCACCATGATGCGCCAGAAGAGGTCGACGCCGAGCTCGGCGATGTCGTGCGCCCACCACGGCGACGCCGAGGTGGACTTCGCCGGCGGGACGGTGTCCGGGTTGACGATGAGGGCGGCCACGGCGTCGATGCAGCGGGACGTGAGGCCGAGGTCCTCGCAGAGCGGGGCGTAGTGACGCGTGGAGTGGAGCACGCCGAGCGCGTCCTTCCAGCGGCGGAGGAGGCAGGAGGCGAGGAACGCGTCGAGCTTGGCGGCAAGGTTGCCCCGGTCGGCGGCCTCCGACATGCCGAGGTGCGCCGCCGCGCACCGGAGCGGCACGAGGTTCCGTGCGCTCACCGTGATGGTGATGCCGTAGCAGAACTTGGCGCAGGCCTCGAACGCCTCGGCGCCTCCCGGGAAGCCCGGCAGCTCGACGACGTCGCCGCCGGCGCTGGCGCCGGAGTCGGCGCAGAGCGCTTGCAAGAGCATGCATTTCGAGAGCAGAGGGAACTGCGGCATCCACGAGCAACACAATGCCAGAAAGAACCAAGAATCTCAGAATCGCATTCAAGATCAAGAAAACCCAGAAACAAAATCTCAGCAAATGCTCATCAATCTCTGCTCCTCGGATTAATTTACCTTGTGGAGATGATAGACGCAGCCATCCACCAGGATCTGCAGGTCGGTGGCCACCTCCGTGGAGACAGACCTGGACGCAGAACGACACCACGGGAATCAGACATCACGAACACACGCAGAATCTGAGGAGGAGGGAGATCGCGAGCAGCAAGCACCTCACGGCCTCGGAGGTGAAGAAGGTGTCCGGGCGGGTGCCAAGTTTCATAAACTTCATCGTGGCCGACCGAGCTCCCGCAGCCTCGCTTTGCTAAAACGGGCGTCTGAACCTTTCACTGGGGAAGAGGGGGTTAATTGGTTGCGAACACTTTGGCCGCCTAACTTCGTGTAGAGCCCTTGGAAATGGCCCTCTCTGGTGTGGTGGCTCTACTTATATCATGGCGAGGTGGTTGGGGAGGCGAGAGAAGGAGAGGGGGCGGAACTAGAGGCCAAAACAGGGAATGCAATAGAGCTCTGATATTTTTTAAGATGCTAATCTCCCAGTTAATATCCTAATTTGAGGTGTCCTCACTCAGGTTTGGTCAGGACTCAAGGAGTGAGGAGAATGAAGTAAATCTGTAAAGCATGCATACACCACTGATGAATCTGATATCAGGTCGTCTGCAAAATGGAGACCATGGTTTCGAGTGGTTGAAAGCTCTGCTGCATCAAAGGTCTTGAATTGGGATTAGGACTGCGATTGGCATGTGAAAGAGGGACCAGGATGGCCGTGCAGAAGTCAAGACGGGCGTGCTCGGCTCGGGAATGGTAGGATCTTGCAGGGCTTGTGCTGGGGATCAGACGATGAGCAGGGATGGGCTGGCACACCGTACCACTGTACCAGTTAACGCATGTTCTTTGTCGCAGCAATACAATGATCAGCTGAATTTCACTCTCACCTTTCTCATCTTCCTTCACTCAGGGTTTACTGAACCATATGCCATCGCCATGGATCGAAAGTTGCAGGCAAAAGTACTGGATTTTCAGCTACGCGATGCTAGGTCATCGAGATTCTTTACATCGACGACCTAGTACGTAGGAGTGGTACTTGTAATCGAGTTCGCTAGCGTTTTCGGCGTCCTTTCGTTTAGCGGCTAAGGTTAGGCGGGCTAAATGCTTTGAGTGTACTTGCTTTGTTAAATGGAGTGGATCAACTTTGTTTGAACAACCCTTTACCTTTGCACCACTAAATTAAAGACGGCAGGAGGCAGTGCGTGGTCCGGAACAAGGAAAACTAGGGGAGCAACAAAAAGAAAAGAAAAAAAGAATTGGCCCTTGGCCGTCAGGTGGGTGTGTTCATCTTCTGCGCCCAAAAGTGTATGCCTTGTGAGTTGTGACTAAAAAAAAACATCACTATTTTTCGTTGTAGCACAAGTTTCAGACTTCAGTTCCTGTATCAGTAGGACTAGGACATTTGAAAAGGACAACTTTTGTGTGAACTCAAACAGGGATTCGAATTTGGAAACCCAACCAGTAGTGCGATGGCTAGATGTGCTTCGAATTTTTCTTTTCTGCGCTCGGATTTACCAATAAGAAAAAACAAAATATATAGTAAACATTCCGCTCTGCTTTCTGTGCACAATCTCGAGCTATTTACTATATTTCAACAGGTCAAGACTTAAGCATAGCGTATTATGCACATAATCATGATTCAGGCATTGTTAATTCCTCCTCATGCACCAGGCTCTCTTGTCTCTTTGCCACTACCACTGCTTCCTACGTGTACGTATCGGATCGAGCGCCTGCCACTTGGTACTTTCCCCTTTTCAACAGGGGGAGGCTAGCTGCCAGAAGATCCGGCCATTTCTGGAAAAAAATCGGAGCTCCAAGTCCCATGACTAATGAAACCCATCCTGTCCAATGCGAGGGGGGCTGACCTGAAACCTGCCGGCCGGCGCCCCCAGGGAGGGCGGGTTTGATCTACCACTAGCTGATTGCAAAATCTCAGACCACGAAACACTCAAAAACATGTAGTACTAGCTTAATTAGGCTCCTGGTCCTTCGTCACTGGACCATTCCATCGGTTAGCGAGATGGCGAGTTGGTGACGGAGTAGTCTACTATGGTGCTCCTGCCTCGGCTTGTCTGCAGGCAACCAGGTTCTCGAAGATTGTTTAGGAGTAGCACCTGTAATCATCATGGTTAGGAGATCAAGTGGCCATCATTGCAGCTTGTTCGTTTGGCTGGTGGCTGGTGCTGATTTGTTCTGAGAGAAAATCACTTGGCCCGATTCTTTGGCCACTTGGTTTGTTCGAGAGAAAGATCGGGCTTTGTTGGTGGGCGATAAGTTCGAACGAACAGGCTTTTAGTGTGGCACGTCTGTTTCTTTTCCCTTCCCGCTTGGTTTCGATTTTTGAATCGAGCCTCCCTAGCCCCTGATCCTGCATTGATCGCGTCCACCAAAGTTCAGGTTCAGGAGTCAGGACTTCAGGTCGTCCCCACAGAAAAAGGTCTCCTGTGATTATATTCCATGTCACCATGAGTAGGTGTTGAAGTTGTTATATTCAGAATACGTAAACATGCAGGAATAAAGATGGTTGCGGCGGCCTGCCTCGGATCGTGTCTGTTTTGATCGTGTAAAGAAATCTAACGAAACCGAGGACAGGGAAGAATGGGAAAGAGAGCCTATGGAAGAATGCGCCTTGAATTGTGCTAGTAGGGTGCTACTGCTATCTCAAAATCGGATTTGGCCCACCTAGGGTACTGGTCCATCAGCCCTTTTAATCCGAGCCCAAACACCACCGTTGCCCGATTTCTTCCGTTGTAACCGCGATGTGGATCGAAACTCCGATTCAGATCGACTCCGACAGTCCAACTTGAGCGCATTGAAGCATCAAGTAATAATCATATACACAGACCATCTTACTTTGGGTTAATTGGAACCTGTCATTATAACTTTGCTGTTTTTGAAGTACACCATTACTATTCGACTTCAGATAGAAGTGGACGAGCTCGGGGCAGTACACCGCGTCCTCAGCGTATAGAGCTTTCTTCCTGGGACTAACTAAGCAATTGGGGGCGAAGCAACTTTGGAAAATTAAAGCGCCAAGCAAGTGCCGGTTCTTCTTGTGGTTGGTTCTTCATGGCAGATGTCGGACGTCGGAACGTCTCCAACAGCACGGCCTGGCCAATCATGGCAATTGTGCTCTCTGTGCTCAGGAACCTGAATCCCTTGACCACCTACTGCTGCACTGCGTCTACAGCCGGGAAATTTGGTTTTGCATCTTCAGGAGGAGGGGTTGGCTAACCCTGCTGCCGACGGACCAAGATAGCACCATCGCCTGGTGGCTTGCATCAAGGAAAAGAATCAGCAAAGTCTGCAGGCCCCTGTTTGATTCAGTCTTTGCTTTGGTCGTCTGGCGGCTTTGGAATGAAAGGAACGAACGGATTTTCAGGTCAACGACTAGTTTGCCGCACCGTCTCGTGGACAAAATAAGCGATGAGCTTCGGGACTGGTCAAACGCCGGATTGGTTGCAAACAGGATGGATGAGTAGTTCTTTTCCTTTCTCTGGTTTTAGGTGCCCGTGTGTTTTAGCTGGGGTTTCCTACGACCTGGCTATCTTTCAGAGTGGAGTGTGGGTGGTCTCCATTTTTCTCTTGACAATCCTGAACTAATCTCCTGTAGTTTTTTTGTCGGTTTCCCCTTCTCTCAATGAAACACGCGTGCTGCGCGTTCTCGAAAAAAAATACTATTCGACTTACTACGCCAGTGCCATTATAATTCTGATGTTATTCGAGATATGTCATTAAGAACGCTGGGACCCCCGTCATGTGTATAAGGGGTACGTATAATTGTACGGACAAGATTACCCTGATCAGCCCCCCCCCCTCACTCATCTCACTGACGTGTGGGACCCACACGTCATCAGTGGCTTCTTCAACCTCCCACATTCTCAGAAGCTCGCTGTGTTTGATAAGGGTATCGGATCGAGCGCCTGCCACTTGGTATTTTCCCCCTTTTTAACAGCGACGAAAGAGGATCCGTTTTTATTTTTCTTTTAACAAAGGAGAAACCAGAGCTCGCACACTCCTATTGTCAAATGTGCTGTTGACGGATACTCACATAGTACTCCAGTGGCTGTATGATATACGTACTCCATAAACCACCTGAAGTCCAGAGGCTTCTCATTCCTCTTGAGCTGTCGAGCTTATAAGACTTCTATGGCCGGCTGATTTTGGTTAATGTGAGAGATTACGAGTGCAGGGAGGCACGAAGAAGTCCCTAGGTTCCTTCTTTCTCTGCTGCTTTTCCGTTTCTTCTCTGTTCGAATCGAGCCTTCCGTGTTAGTGCGTTGATCCTCCCAAACTGAGGTCCCGCTCATACGTACTTAGCTTAGGTGGTCAGTTGACTCGAGAGGGATAGTTTGCTTGCGCCAACTTCGATCAGATTGCATCATTCCTCGTAAACAAATCTGACACGATCTCAAAAAGAAGAAGAAAAAGAAAAACTGACAAAGCGCTAACTACTGTGCTGTAAATGGCCCAACATCACGCAGGCCGAGTCGCGCCGCCTCCCTCAAGCAATGCGGTGAGAGGCCAGCCACGACGTTTTGCGGCGGCCCATGGCGGTTGGGACTAACCACCGTGACCCACCGCGGCTAGGATAATTTAAATTTTTCGATTTTAATAAATCTAGTAGAAAAGGGAAATTGAGGACACGATCTCCAACCTAATACCTACTGTACTGCGGTTGTTTTTGTTTTTTAACTTAAGGAAAAAACACTACGATGTAGAAAAGGAAAGCAAAGTGACATACTAAAAATAGTCATGATCGCATATAACAGTGCTCCTGTGCAAATAATACTCGACCTAATCTAGCATCGTCTGGGCTTCTTGAGCAACCTCAGAGCTCGGGCTGCGATGTGCGTCTAGTCGCGATGGTACGTCAACGGGTCAGGAGGGTGGATCTGCCGACGCCTAGCATCACCAGTCGTATGCGGTGTCTCCACCGCCGCCGTCGACCCTACAACCTCGTGGGACGAACCTGGTTGCCCTCCACTAGATTTTCTTAAAAAAACTAATTTTCTAAACTAGAAAACTAATTTTCTAGATTTTTTAAATAAAAAACTATTTTTCTAGATTTTCTAAACTAAAAAACTAAATTTCTAGATTTTCTAAACCACAAACTAATTTACTAAATCTAATTTAATTAATTAACTAATTTCTACACTAATTAAATTAATAACTAAAAAAGGAGAGAAGAGAACTTACATGGGAGGGGGGCGGCGTCCGTAGATGGGAGGCGGCGGCAAGGGTAGGAGGGGCTGTTGTTGCAGTTGCCCCTTATATAGGCGCGGCTACCGCCGTCCCCCACGACGGTAGCAACCTACCGCCGTGGCCCACGGCGGGCGCAGCCCTTACCGCTGTGGCCCACGGCGGTAGGCTGTCGTCGGCCTCGGTCCCCGCAGCGGACCGTTGGCTACCCCCTTGCCACCGTGGGCCATGGCGGCTGCGTTGCAAACTGCCGTAGCGCATGACGGTTGGTTGCCAAATCTGCTAAAATTTCAAACGGTTGTATAATTTTGCAAAAATGATTATATCAGCGGACCGTTGGCTGCCCCCTTGCCACCGTCGGCCATGGCGGAGCGCACGGCGGTTAGTTGCCAAATCTGCTAAAATTTCAAACGGTTGTATAATTTTGCAAAAATGAATATATATATATATATATATAATCTTCCTTTCAGGCTTAGCTATCTCTGGCCCGAGCTAATGCTAGCATCCTGGGTCTGGATCTAAAAAACTGTTGGATCCGAGTACGGAGTATCTGACGAAATGAGTTATGTTGTGAATTTTCGAGAAAAGTTAGGGAATTATCATTGTTTCAGCTCGCATCTAGTATAATCTATTACCAGCTGACACTGATGACTTATTTAGTTTGATCTAGCTCGGCTGACATGAATGATGGGTGTTTGTTTGATCTCACTACCAAATTGGGAGATTCCTTCTTCGTATTGTCAAGTAATAAATATAATAATACCGCTAGTCATAGCGGACATTTTTTAATTTTAACTTTTTAAAATTAATTTTAAAATTAACCCCAGGAAAACATTATTTACACCCGGTGACCCCTTTGGCCGCGCCTGGCAATGTGGCGCGGCAGATAGCCTTTGCCGCGCCACATGCACCGGCGCGGCAGCCTTGCCGCGCCACCCCGCCGCGGCGCGCGCGTGGCAAGCATACAGGTGCGGCCCGCCCCCCTTTCTTTCCTCTACCCGAGCCCGCCTGCATCAGCCGCCGCCGCCGCCGTCAGCCGGCACACCCCCAAATATGGCGATTTGTGGTGGGGATAGTGTGGGAAATCGATTCTCGTATCCTTGGGAAGGTATTGCCCTTATTTAATCTCAGATTTAGCACTTAATTTTGCCGGATTTTGCATGTGTATGTGAGCTAGGGTTTGGCAATAATACAAAATTGTGATGTGATGTTGGATGTGTTGAAAGTGATGCTTTGGGTAGTCGCAGTAGTAATTTTGTTGTCTATTGTTATGTTGAAAATACGTTGCTTTACTACATGCTTTAGTGTAGGTTTAATTTTCAATATTGTTAATGTTACATATGTTGTTGTACCGTATTTGAAATTGTTCATTTCGATAACATTGGTTGCAGGATAAGTAGACATGAGCCACCAAAACCCACGTTATTGTGCCATTTTTAGGGGTAAAGGAAGGTTTCCCGAAGAGTGGGCTGAAGACGCTCCTGTGCCTCGAGCTCTCTCTGTACCCAATTGTTGGTGTGTCGGCTTATGTGAAACAGTCTAGGTGTGCTAGTACTGCTGGTAGAGCCTTCTACTGTTGTTGGATTAGGGAAGCACCACCCCCGGCAGCTCCTTGTTATTTCTTGCAGTGGATAGACGGGCACGAAAAGTTTGATCTAGGATACGTCTCTTCCCGTATGCGAGTCATGTCTTGAAGCCATATCATGAGTTTCAACGATGGGTTCCTCCTCCACTGAATCCTCCACCGATGACCTATGAGGAGAAGCAGTTGGCCGCCATTGAGCGAGTTAACAACCCTCCATTATGTGATTGTGGAGTGTGTGCGTATCTTCAATGGCCAAACATTGAGGCCCCAAATAAGTTTACACCATTCTTTCATTGCTCCCTAAAGACTCTTGTAAGTAAATAGCATATCCTTGTTATCATTTGAGTTTTATAAATGTGCATGACTCATTGTTATTAATGGTTGTTGTACATTTCAGAGTGGGTGGCCTAGGTGTGACTTCAGTGAATACATACATGGACCAAGATCGGAGTGGCCAACCGAATCTGAAGTGAAAGAGTTCGAGTCCGGGACAAAGCCTAGGCCTTGCCTTAGCTATCCACCTTCACGATGCAAGTGTGGCATAGTAGCCAAGGAAGGTGTTGTGCCATCTGAGCTAGGTTTTGGAATGTTTTGTGGCAATGCATATGGAGGCTTTTGGGTGAGCATGATGTGAACTTCTTTGCTTTTGTTAGCACTATCGTCGTTGTTGTCTTCATTTTGATTTAACTTTGTATGAGACGACCTTATATTTTGCAGGAGGGGCGGACTTGTGATTGGGAGAAATTTCTTGGTCGTCGTGAGTTAATGTTAGAGTTGGGACGAACTTCTGAACCTGTGAGGAGGTTTAAAACTGAAACTATTAGAAACAAGGTAACAGCCAAATATGGTGTGCCCTTACCGGAAGAGGAGGATCTAAGTGGTCCAATTTGTGATGAGATGGTTCGTGAAACTGGAGTGGAGCTAAAATTTGTAGTTGGTTACACCAACTACGAGAAGGTTGTGGCATATTGGCGTTGTAACAGGGAGAAGTTCTTAGAATGGGGGATACGTCCGTTGACTGTATACGAGAAGAGTGAGAAGAGGAGGAAAAAGGAAGAGGAGTGGAAGGCATTGACGGAGAGGTCCAGGGATAGGTCGAGGGATGAAGCGGCTAGTGAAGCGTCCCCTCATCAGAGGTGACTAAATGTGACACAAATACCAGTCCCAGGAGGCTGGTAGCACATTTATTACAACAGGTGGAATCAGTCTTTTACATCACGGCGACACAAAGGGCACGGCAGTGCCAACGCTACAAGGAACAACACAAACGCTAACGACCACACTACAATAGCAAAGGCTTCCATAGCCTCCTCAGAGTACCACACCATGGAAGCTTTCGGTAGGGCCCTGGGTCCACAGGCACGGTTGGATGTAGGGCACACGACCTACTCAACGTCTTCGGGGATGTAATCGGGATCCTCCTATGTAAAATAGTTAGTAAAACAAGGGTGAGCACATACGTACTCAGCAAATCCAACCCCACCCACGGAGGGGCTTATAAGCAGAATCATGCATAAGGTATAACAAGGATCAGGTTAAGGTTCATTTTGCAAACTTACATATGCAGGGGTTTATTTCAAAAAAAGGTTTTCGCAAATCATTTTCATAACCAAAGTGACTCAATTGTTTTAGGAAAACCACTGTGGAACTACCGGACTTCCCGTCCGTCGTAGCCCAGGCACACAGCCACACACACTTATCACCGGAAAACCACTCACGCCGGAAAACATCCCATCCCCAAACACTAGTTTTTGTGACCACACCGTGACTCGTCCAATACCGTGGACACGGCTATTCGAATAGGTTTGATACTGCGAGAGGTTGTACATCTTTACCCACAAGTAGGGTACGCGTCACACGGACACCTCGGTGCGGTACGGATCCTATCAAAGCCATTACCCACCTTAGCTAACACTACGAGCCACCACGGAAGCACCCCAAGGGGTTATACCACATAACCGGGGCGTACCTCACACAGAGCGTACCCCTGCTCCTTGGTCTTCCGCTGCTCACCCGCACACCCGATGGCAAGTAGATTAACTAGTGGGGTTTATGCTAAGCCGTTGCCACATACAACGGTCGAGTGGTTGTACGATGTTTTGGGTCAGGTGAGATGTCACGCAACCCGGTCCTTAACCGACAAGATGGACAACTCCCAACACGCTCAACCACACAGGTACGAGCTCACCCATACTCCTGACACACACGTCCATCCCGTCTACCCAGTTCTTTACTCATTTCCCAACCATATCCCCTTTTTGTTTTTAAAGCACTCTCATATTTTGAAAGCACGCACACATTTTTAAAGAACTCATTTAGGCCAAAATAAGGTTCAATCCTAGCAATCAAGGGTGGCTATCCTACCAGGTTTTGCAGTAAAACAATATGCAATTTATAAAACGGGTATAGGGTATATTTAAAACTAGGACAGAAGCATGCATCAAAGGGGGGGGGTTGAACTTGCCGTCTTCAAAGTCTTCGGGGAGTGCCGGCTCGGCGTTCGGGACCTCGGGCTCCTGCTCGCAGTAGTCGGCTTCGATCTCCGGCTCGGGGTACCTTCCTCCGTCTACTCCGTCGGCTATAGCACACACACAAGCAAGCAAGCAATATTAGCACACACGTTTCCGGCCGAGCTCGGGGAGGGGGAAGTGAGCGGAGGAGGGGTATATATAGGCCCTAGGAAAGGGGTTGGTTCGGCGGGGGTGCGGTAATGTTTGGTCTTAACCGGGAAGGAAGGGCGTGTATGAAAGGCTAGGTTATAGGTATTAAGGACCTATTGGTAATTTTCTACTAATGAGGAAGGGTGTGTTTATGACCACATAATTTGGGTTAGGGCCTGTTTTTAATTTATTTAGGGCTCAACAGTAATTAATTACTAACCTTAGGGGCTATTTGGAAGGAAAAGGGAAGGAAATAAAATAGGATAAGGGGGGGCTCGGGATAAATGGAAAGGCCAGGGGGCCTTGGGCAAAACTGCCCTTCTTCTTCCCCCCCTCGAACAGAACAGAGAGGGAGGGGGGCGCGAGCTCGACCGGCCGGGCCGGGGTGCCCGCCGGCGGCTCCGGCCGCGGCGACGGCCGGGATTAAGGGGAAAAGAGAGAGGGGGGTGAGGGGACCCTATTCCCGTGCTCACCTCGGGCTATTGCGCACGGTGGAGGCGGCTCCACGGGAGAGCAGTGGCGCGGCGGCGGCGCGGTGGTGCTCGGGGAAGAGGGGAGGAGGCGCTGTGAGGCTGTGATGGTGTGGTGCGGCGAGCCGGGGAGGCCGTCGGCCCCTTTTATAGGCGGCGAGAGGCGGTTTGGAGTGGAGATATTTCTCCGGCGAGCTCCACTCCGGCGAGCTCGGGGAGCTTCGCGAGGCGGCGACCCGGCGACGCGGACGGCTCGGCCGTACGGGTCGGCTTGCACGGTCTTGGGTGCGGGGCGGGCGGCGGTGGTGGTCCGCGGTGTAGGCCGGAGGTGACGGCTTGGCTCGTCGCCGGCGCCGGAGGAGGGGTCTTGTCGGTCCGTGCTCGGGCGGTGAGGAGAGGGAAAACGGTGGCGTGCTGCGGTGGGTGTCGTGGTCGGTGCGCGGCCTCGCGGGCCGTGCGGCGGGGCGGGGGCACGCCGCCGGCCCCGGCCGGTCAACGGCGCCGGGCGCGGCGCGGCCGATTGCGGGAGGAGAGGACGAAGGGGGGTCACCGGCGCGGTGGCGTGTCGCCGGCCGGGCGCGGGCCCCGGCGTCTTTGCCCGGCCGGCCGGCCTTTGGCGCCGCGGCGGGTGCGGGCCGGGGGTCAGCCGGCGTCGGGGCTGCGGTCGGGGACGCGGGGGTGCGGCCGCGCGGGAGGAAGGAGAAGGGAGGGGGAGGAAAAGAAAAGAGAAAGGAAAAAGAGAAGAAGAGGGAAAAAGAAAAGGAAGAGGAAAAAGAAAAAGGAAAAGAAGGGTAGGAAAATTAAGAAGAGAGAAGGAAAAATAGGAGAAGGGATTTTGGAAAAATCCGGAAAATTGCTAGGGAAGTTTGGGAAGGGTTTTGCGGGGTTTTTCCCGGTTTTTCGGGCGTCGGCGCATTTTCCGGGACGGCGGTGATGGCGAGGCGGACCGGTCACCGGGACCGCGGCGTGCGCGGGATTCCGGCCGGGGTGGCCGACCGCGACGTTGGGAAGGCGCGCGGGGGTGCGGCCGAGGTGCGGTGCCGGGGGGAATCGCGGCACGCGCGTCGGGGGAGAAAGAGAGAGAGAGAGAGAGAGAGAGAGAGAGAGAGAGAGAGAGAGAGAGAGAGAGAGAGGAGGAGAGAGAGAGAGCAGTGGCTAGGATTTGAATGGTAATTGAGCTCGGCGGATCGGTTTTTGAAATTACGCATGATTTAGTAGGTGATTTATTTAGAGCTAAAAACGCGGGCGTTACAGCTAGAAAGGTAGAGGCCAACAGAAAAGGTAAGAGGATTGTGGGAGGATGATGAATGGTCCTCAAGTGTCAGTTGTATGTGTTGTAGTGGACTATTTTTTCAATGAACAAGTGTGTTTGGTTGTGTTGTATGAAGTGAACACTTTGTTATGTGATGTAGTTCTGCATGAATTTTTATTAATGGAGCATGAGATTAGAAAAATAAAAAATTTAGGAATATTAGTTCCATTATTACAACACATTCAGGATCTAGTTTTTTAGAACAATATTATAGTACCATGATGCAAACGAAATAGTAGTTCAAATATTACAACATCACATGGTCAAAGACAACGACCTCATACAAAGTGCCAATATCTTGCATAGTAGCTCTAACTATTCTATAATCGAGAAAATTTTAGACTAAAATTTGGTTGGATGAGTTTAGACTACAAGCACAAAGGCAAGACATCTGTTGTCCCCTTTTATTTATCAAACTTATTCACATCAAGTGAGAAACTAATTTGAGGCATTTTTATCAAATGCAGATCATGCAACAAGAATTTCACATTCTTAAAAATAAGGTCAGCCCCAATGTTTCATAATCTTCCATGATGATTCTGCAACTTCTCATTCAATTTCAGTACATATTTTGTTTCTCTTCATGAGACAAACAAATAAGAAAAAGAGAGTCTGATAGCAAAAGATGTAAATAGAAGATGATAATACATTTTCTTGATGTGCAGGAAAGCATACTTAAATCAGCAAATGAAATCCTTCAACAGAAGGTAATAGCAAGCAGTTGTTTGTAATATGTGTTACAAAATGAAATCCTTTGCCTTAGATAATATGCCCTTTGTATTTATAAAAAATAGCATAAACTGTAAGCTCGTATTTACAGTACATATTTAGGAGTGGGAATAGGTTGAGTATCTTAAAATGCAATTATAAAATCCTGAGCTTGGAATTAAATAATATTTTTTTATGTGCAGGAAGGCATAATGAAAGCAACAAATGAAATTCTCCAAAACAAGGTAACAATAGCCAGACAATTGTAGCATTTTTTGTAACAATGGTGATTGCTTAGCTCACATATTAGCACTTTTACATATTTAACATGAACATCAAACGAAAATTTAAAAACACGACTATGAGGAAGAGTAAATAATAAATTTGGATCTTAAGTTGAGGCTTTTGTAAATCACCAAACTTCTCAAGTCAGAAACTTAGAAAAAAGAACCTCGGCGTGATGTAAAGGAAATGACAAAGATTTTGTAAATACCTCGTGGAGGTCGGCGAGAAGGTGTGCACGAGGGCTGACATCATATGCAGCCTCAAGGAGCGGGTACACTGGGTGCGCCATCCTCGGAAAAAATTACATGTAGTTAGTAACAATGATAAAAAAATTGAAGCTAAGTATATAGAAATATAAATAATGGGCAATGTAAAAAAATATTACTTGCATACAAAATTTCATAATTTTTCACCTACTAACATACTACCGCAACACCTACCCTCGAGTTGGAAGCACCCATCCTTCTATTTGTCCCCGTTGTTTTTTTCTTGCCCTTTGATTTTTTCCAACACTTGCAGTTTTTAATTTCTTTGTGACATTTTGAGCAAATATACGTCATCTTGTCCGCATCAGCTTCAAAATCACCCAAGTCATAATCAGCGGCAGACCTTCCTTGACATGCGTCCATGTCCCCTTTCAAACGCTTCTTTTGCCTCCTACCCTTTTTCATTTTCTTCAAAGACGGCGGTGACACGTACTTTGGGCCATCATATTCAGGCCATTGTGATGGATCAAGGTACGTCTCAAAGCTGGATTCCCAAATCTTAATGGTGTGTTCTCTAAAGAACAAAGGAGACATGTACATGCCATTTTCATAGTCTAGACCTCTAGCAGTGCAAGCTGTCATCAAGTGAGAACAAGAAAGATGCAACAATTGAGGACCGTTACAGGTGCAAGTACCGGCCCGGAGGTCCACTCTATAGTGTCGACCGCCATGACTCTTCCCTCCAACATTAGTAGTAGAGAAACCTCGAATAGAATAAATCATTCTGTCTGGACCGTATGCTTCTGCAGATTCGTTCATAGATCTTAAAGCACCATCATACATTATGTCATCTGCAAAGGATCCAATTTTACCCCCCTTATCCAACAAATCACGTGCCTTCCGCCATCTGTTCACAAAATATTCATTGCATTTTTCAAATGAGTATTCAATGATCCCCCGAGACGGGTCTACTTCTTATTCCTTTAAACATGTTGTTGACACTTTCAAAATAGTTTGTTGTCATGATACCCCAACGCATACCCCCCTCATCATATGCTTGAGCCCATTTGTCCTTATCCTCCATTTCATACTCCAACCAATCTTTAGCTTTCTCGTTCAAGTGCTTAACTAAATCTTTGTGCAGTTCCTTAAATTTGTCCTCCGTATGTACTTATGCCACAACTTCAACTTTCCTATTACCTCCTTGTTCTTTTGACGACGCCACCTATTGGCGGCAAAGTGCCTAATGCACCACCGATGAACAAGTGGTGGATACCCATCCAGGTGGTCGCTCGCAAATTGGATGAAATCATGGTGCTGATCTGAGATCATACATACCTGTCGTGTTGGACCAAGTATGTTAATGCGAACGAGCCTCATGAACCATGACCAATTATCGTCATTCACTCTCGGCCAAGGTAAAAGCTAAAGGCACAAGTTGTTGTTCAGGATCTACAACAACTGCCATCATGAGTGTACCTCTGTACTTCCCGGTCAAGAAGGTTCCGTCTACAAGTATCACCGGACGAAAGTGTTGGAAAGCCACTTGACATTGTGGAAAGCACCAAAAAACACGTAGAAGGACGGGCTTCAAAACACAACCGTCAAGAAAACGCAACCCGGTCATGCAAGGGAACCATTTCACCCCAGGATTGAAGTGGTTCATGGCTCTCAAGACCCTTGGAATTTGCATATGACTCTTTCCAATCGTCCCAAAGCAAGGCAATTGCATGTTGCTTAGCCCGCCATGCCTTAGAATACTTCACATGATATCCAGCAAACATCAATATGGACTCGATCAAACTGCTGGCCGTCACATCACTATTGTCACGAACAATGCCTAAGATACACCTTCCAATGTAACTTACAGTCAATTATGCGTGAACTCCCTTCACCTGACTCGAACGACATGTGTGAGGTTCCCCAACCTTTGTAATCTTCCATTTCCCTGTTCCTCTCTGCAGTCGTGCCCGTACACGCCACATGCACCCTTGTTTGCACATTACTTCATACCTAAGATTTCTGTCCGAATGGACTACAGTGAAAGGCCTATAATGCTTCACTGCATAGTCAGCCAAGAAAAACTTAAGTTCATCAAGGGAGTCAAACAACATTTTCTCATGTATCTCAGACTCAGTGGTAAAAATTATTCCTTCTGTGAACAACATAGTAGAATCACAAATGGCTCTATCGATCCTACTCAAGTCTCTGTCATTGCGAACAGAAGGGAGTCCAAATTCGTACTGAGTTTGGGTGTAGTGTTCATCACGCTCACCAATTCTAGTGTTGTCCGGGAGCCTAGGTACGTGTTGTTCACTTTCACCATTTCTAGTGTTGACTAGCGGCCTACTTATGTGCACTTCCCTTTCAAAGGTTGTATGGTTCACCGAGGGTCCTCCAACATCATCATGTTGAACACCATCCAAGTTAACCTCACTTAAACCAAGGAGTGCTTCAGCCGCATGTGCATTGGCATCATTTTGCTCTTCTACATCCTCCTCATCAGACTCATCTTCAGACTCACCTTCTTCAGAGCTGTCAGATATATCATCATCGTCCATGGTTTCTTCATCCCGCTCAAAACAATCATTGGGAAAATCATCATTCAACATCCCAACCTCCTGACGAGGTTCCCTACGACCTAAGTCCTCCTCTAAAATTGTAGACTCTTGTGTACCATTTTGAACCTCAAACGACACTTCCTCATTCATGTTAACATTACCACTAGGCCCGCGAGTAATATCTACCACAACCTCCACACATGACACATTAGCTTGACCAACTACCTTCTTATACCGATTCCAATTTTCTTCACTCGACAAGCTCATCAAGACATAATGAGCTCTAGTCTTCCCACAATCAAAACAACCTCTAAATGTCACCTCATGCATTCCAACTCCATAGTTGACCATTGCACAATCAACTACATCCTTAAAGGTTGGTGGACCATCAAATGTTTCTACAAACTCTGTCATATTCTCAAACTCTCCATTTTCTTTAACTAGGCCACCATGAAACATGCGAACTAAACAATCCATCTACAAAATTCAAAGAACTTCATGAACTACCTTGTTTCATAACTACATAGTACTAGAATAGGCAATTTATTATAAATATACATGCAAAATTAGAATAGTGTTCAACAAAAATTAAATTTATCTCATATATATATAATGTATGTACACATTATGCATATTGTCTTATTCAACAAAATTGTTAGGTATTCCCACTAATAAACATGCATCCATGTAATAGCTACACCCATTATCAACTACACTAAACATTTGACCGCGCCACCGTCCACGGCGCCATTGTTGTGCACCCCAAGCTCGGCTCCACCTACCCATATCCCAAGCCCCACAAGGAGATACCAGTCATCCTCGGCGAGTGGTGGAACGTGGACGTGGAGCAGTTGCTGGAGGAGACGAAGCGGACCGGCAGCGACGTCAACGTCTCGGACGCCAACACCATCAACGGCCAGCCCGGCGACCTGTTCCCGTGCTCCAGGAACGGCACCTTCAGGGCGGTCCTGGAACACGGCAAGACGTACCTGCTCCGGATCATCAACGCCGGCCTCACCAACGACATGTTCTTCGCCGTCGCCGGCCACCGCCTCACGGTCGTCGGCACCGACGGCCGCTACCTCAAGCCGTTCGCCGCCGACCACATCATGATCGCGTCGGGCCAGACCGTTGACGCGCTCCTCCACGCCGACCGCGCCCCGAACGCCGCCGCCGGCGGCCGTTACTACATGGCCGCGAGGACGTTCCAGACCAACCAGCAGATCCGCAGAATCAACAACAGCACCGCCACGGCCGTCCTGGAGTACACGGGCGCGGCCGCGGGGCGGCCTGAGCTCCCCGTCCTGCCGGCCGTCAACGACCTCGACGCGGCGACGGCGTACACGGCGCGGCTCCGGTCCCTGGCCTCCAAGGCCCACCCCGCCGACGTGCCAGCGCGCGTCGACGAGCGCATGCTCGTGACCGTCTCCGTCAACGTGCTCCCCTGCGGTAACAACGAGACGTGCAGGGGACCCCTCAACAGCACCCGGTTCTCGGCGAGCCTCAACAACGTCAGCTTCGTGAGCCCGGCCGTCGACGTCCTCGACGCCTACTACTCCTCCATCGCCGGCGTGTACGAGCCGGACTTCCCCGACAGGCCGCCCGTGGCCTTCAACTTCACGGACTCCGACCCGGCGCCGCCGCTCTGGTTCACGAGGCGGGGCACCAAGGTGAAGGTGGTGGAGTACGGCGCCGTCGTGGAGGTGGTGTTCCAGGGCACGGGCATCCTCGGCGCCGAGCCCCACCCCATGCACCTGCACGGCTTCGCCTTCTACGTGGTGGGCCGAGGGTTCGGCAACTTTGACGAGAGCAAGGACCCGGCCAAGTACAACCTGGTGGACCCACCGTACCAGAACACCGTCTCAGTGCCCTCTGGCGGGTGGGCCGCAATCCGCTTCCGCGCTGCAAACCCTGGTGAGTGAGAGAATTTGCTAATTCGGCTTGCCTGCAAACAAACTATTTATGTCTATATATGATGATTAACTTTGTGCTGTTTTTTATTTAAATTAGGGGTGTGGTTTATGCATTGCCACTTCGATCGTCACACGGTGTGGGGTATGGACACCGTCTTCATCGTGAAGAATGGCAAGACTCCGGACACTCAGATGTTGCCGCGTCCTCCTACCATGCCCAAGTGCTAAGGAATCAAGAACGTCTGATGGTCGAGAAAAAACTTAAGCTTAGTCGATTGATTAATTAATTGATTTGTTAGCTATTTGCGGTACAAGGTTTAAGTAGAGTTGCTCTTCAAATAAAGGCACAGTCGCTCAGATGTACTGTCGAGAAAACGAAAATGGGGTGTTCTGTAACTAATGTCGTTTGTACGTGTCTGTCTTTCGGTTGGCTGGAAGGGAAACGAACGTATTCTTTGTTCTGATTAATTGTTTGATTTTCTTATTATAGTGATCTTGGTACAAATTGAGTCTGTTCAGCTTGTCCTATTTCAGTTTGTTCTGTAGTATTTTAGTTCCATAATAAATACTCCTATGTCTGTCAAATTAGTCGAAGATCCACCGAACATACTAACGTGTCCTCGACTCGTTACCGGTCTTATTTTTTTAAAGTTGATGTGACCGTCGACAACAAGACACCTACGTTGAATTCGTAAACCTCGAGTATTCGTCATTCCAGTCTTTTGAATGTGCTAAGACCCTCTCCAACGGGAGTCGTGGAGGCTAGCTCTTCACATTTTTTAATCGCGAAACAATATCTGTTTAGTTCGCGAGGTGAAATTTTCGGGTCCCCTTCCAAGGTCTATTAGGAGTATTGAACGTAAATTATTTAAAAAATAATTATACGAATCAACCGAAAATTGCGAGATGAATCTATTAAGTCTAATTAATCCATCATTAGAGATTGTTTACTGTAGCGCAACGTTGTCTAGTCATGACATAATTAGGTTCGTTAGATTCGTCTCAAAAATTAAGGTAGGGATCGTGGAATGAGTTTTGTCATTAATCTACATTTAATACTCTGAATTAGTAAAAAAATATTGATGTGACGGGTAGTTGCTGCCCTAGCGCGCTGCGACGAGCTGCTACCTCGCACGCTATCCAAAACATTGTGTGCTTTCGTTTCTAAACTGTAAATGCGCTGTTGGAAAAGGCCTAATAAAAGTAGGATTTCGCCAATGGCGATGATCGTAAGTATGAGTATGGATATATGTATTTAAACGTCTGTGTCTTTGTGATTCCAAAAAAAATATAACAATGCATTTGTACTTTTAAGAGAAAAAACGCGGCGCAATAACTCTGTGTTAGTGGAATTAACGGCCGGGGAAATGCAACGGTTCCTTCCTGGCAGGTTCCCAAGCCCAATTGGCCCACCTTCCCGGTCCAGGCGAGCAATCAGTGGTTGAAGAATTTTTTTATATTTATTTTTCACAATTTCTAAAAAAAATGTCTCCCACAAAGTTTGTCAAAACTATACTACTGCCGCCATTTGAAACGGCGGCTCGGACCCACCGTCTTTTCAAACGACGGTTGATGCGTCCGTCGGTAAAAAACGCAGCAGTCTTGCGCGGGCGCACCCCAGACTGCAAACGACGTTCAGCCTGTAACCACCATTAGAAAGAGCGGTTGGCCCAACCGCCGCTTGAAACGTCAGTTGCCGCCTACAAACGCCGTTTGAAGCGGCGATTCGGTCTCCCCTTCTATAAAAGCACGAAGATTCTCCGGAAATCCCATAAAAAATCTAAAAAAAGAAAGAGATGGTGGAAAGGAGAAGGAAGGGAGTGAGAATCTCAGGAAGAATTAGAGAATCTATGCCAGATCACTCATTTTAGGTATTATGTCGATTTCAACTCTATTTGTAGTTATGATTTAGTAGATTTATTGCAAGTAGTGTAGTTTTGTTTCACTTGATTTGCGTAGATCTAAACGATTAGATGACATAATTCTGTTTCACTAGATTTACTCGAAGTAGTGTAGTTATGATTTACTGTATTGATTCCAAGTAGTGTAGTTCTGAAACACTAGATCTAGTGTAGTTGCTTAGATTAGATATTAATAGTGGTCATTGCACAGTATGATCTCAAGCATGTTAGAGATAGTTTATGTCCAATTATTTGTATGGATCAGAAGACACCCTTGAATTGAAATGCATTAGAGTGTGTTTTCTCCGTAGAGTGTGCTTCCTCCGAGTGATTACAACATACAGTGACTCTACCAATAGTGTCAGGTGTGTTTTCTCCGAGTCATTGTAGATTTACTTTGCCCATGGGATCAAATAGCACACATAAACAATTACCCTATTACTAGTGTGTGTATCCTCCAAGTCACTGCTTTTTTCTCTCCCCACAGATCGAATGCCCACCACCCAAGTTTTTTCGTTGCCTACATATATGTCACCCTTCTCTTCTTCAACGACTCTTCACACCAAGCAGCAAAGTCTTCCTGGAGTGGGAATGATCCCTCTTTCGGTCCTACCTTGTGGGCTGAGCAAGATCCAGACTTCAATGCCAATTTCCCAATACACAATAAGAGAGAGTTCAAATCCATGCGTGATGTTAGAAGCTACGCACCCAATAAACCGGTGCAATGGTCAAGATGTGCACAAAGTGAGTTCTGCGTGATGCAAGTTTACAAAGATGGAACAACTCCATTTGCACTTTTGGCACTACCCATGAGCATGGGTAAGCAAAAGTAATGAAAGTGCATCTTGGCCCCTAACTATTTTGGTGATAGTGACAAGCACAATTTGTGGTATTTAATGCTTGATCAAGATGTGTGCAGGACTTAAGTGAATGAAACTCATGGTTTTGACCAAAGGAAGGCCCCCAACTCCAAGTCGATGTTTTCATCTCGAATCAAGGCTTAATTCTATTTCGATTTCAAATTTGAGTATAGGAAACACCGTACTATAAAGGGGGATGCGAATTGATAGCCAAGAGATGCTAAAAGTGCTCTAGGAGATGATCTAAGTGAGTGAGAGAAGTTTAGAGTCAACACGTACACGTTTGCTCCTCTTTCCTGAAAACTCAGTCTTTTGTCGGTAGTACCGACGCCAGGTCGGTACTTCCGATAAGCCCTCTCTGGCGAGTTTTTGCCAAGGGCTCGGTAGTACCGACCCAGTGTCGGAACTACCGATATGGCCTCACTGTTAGGTTTCTGGGAAACCCCTCAGTAGTACCGACACCGTGTCGGTAGTACCGAGGATACCCAACTCAGCACAGTAACGACTAGTTTTTGAGCTGTAGTATAAAAACCCCCTTCTCCCTCCTCACTCATTGCTGACCAACCACGAGATAAACTCCTCCTTGAACATTTACTCCACCTCTGCCCTCCCCTCTAGAGCCAATCTTTGATTCCCTTGAGCTAGAGTTTGAGTGGAGAAGTGATTCATAGTGAGGATTGGACAAGCTTTGAGAGGCCCATTGATTCTCCCCATCTCAAGAGCACTTGAAGCATCTCCGGGTTTTTCGATTCGCATTTGTTACTCTTGAAGCTTGCTTCTAGACGGTTAGGCGTCGCCCGTTGAGTGCCCTCTTTGTGTGGTGCACCTGGGATCATTTGTATTACCCTCTCCTTGGTGGAGAATTCTTAGTGAGCACCAATCTTCCTTTGTGGGGGTTGGAAGAGGAAAAGAGGCTCTTGGTGATAGCCCTCCCTTTGTGGGATCCTCAACGGAGACATAGCATCCTTTGTGGGTGCGAATTTCGGATTAAATCTTTGTGTCTCCATTTGCTTGCTTGAATTCTTTGTCTCTCACTAACCCTAGAACTTGTTTTAGCCCGATCTATAAATTGGTTGCATTACAACTCATCTCTTTGGTTGCAGGTGGTTCTTAGCCTCTAAACAAAGACTTTGATTCAAATAGAATTGCTAGAATCGCTGCTGAATTCAAATTTTATTTTAGTCAACTCAACCCTGTCGATAGTACCGACCTGGTACCGGAAGTACCGAGCCCCTCGGTAGTTCCGGCACCATGTCGGTAGTACCGACAGATCTTTTAACCGCTGCATTTGTTTCAGAAATTTGA
Organism: Cenchrus americanus; assembly: GCA_947561735.1. Taxonomy (NCBI): domain Eukaryota; kingdom Viridiplantae; phylum Streptophyta; class Magnoliopsida; order Poales; family Poaceae; genus Cenchrus; species Cenchrus americanus. The sequence continues at coordinate 60,355,210 of OX387241.1, forward strand.
AGTGATCCTATTCACCCCCCCTCTAGGCATCACAAGGTCCTTTCAAGTACGCGACCTTTGTCCATCATCTTTTTTAGTAACGTAATCTTGGTTTTTCAGTACTTCAGTCAACTTGGGAATTGCAGTTTCGTGCAATGGGTGGATCCGCAGCTATTGAGTCGTATCAAAGGCACATTGACTACCTTGAGGACGTCATCATCTATAACCTTGAGTAGGAGCTTGTCTAGACTTACTCCTCCATATCCACCATGTAGTGAAGAGAACGGAGTCATGGCGGGACCTATGGTGTTTAAAACGAACACCGGTTGCGAGCACGAGTGTCACACCTGCCCATGCCACGAGAAAAAGGATAACACTCCACCAACAACTCCATCCTCACCACTTTCACCCCAACCTCCACCCCCGCCAGGGTACTACATGCCCTCTCAACACTCAGGTGGATCTATGTTCTCTGAGCAGTTCTAGTACCACTAGACTAGCAATGTTGTAATCACTTTCTAAATTCCCTAAGACATGTTAAGACTAGCAACGACACATGATTAGGTTAGTACTTGCGCTATACGTGCCATTGCAATTTTGTGTGTCTTATTTTCACGTAAATCCTTCCTTTCAAGTGATGTTATTTCCGCGAATGACAACAATCTAGTAAAAAAAACCAGTGCCATTGGAAACGCGGTCGGAACACCACCAACCGCTATTTCAAACGGCGGGTGGAAGCACTCCCAGCCGCCGTTTCAAGTGGCGGTTGGTCCTACCTCCGTCTCAAACGGTGGTTGGAGGTCGCTCACGAGGTCACGTCACTACGCCGTTGGACACGACGGTAGGGCCAGTGACGGCAGTAGGGCCTACAACCACCGTTGGAAACGACGGCAAGTGGCAGTTGTATAGTTTTGCCAAAGTTTGTGACATTTATTTTTTTAGAAATCACGAAAAAAGATATAAAAAGTCGTAATTCTACCACTTGCTCCATGGAATTTTTTTTATATTTATTTTATCACGATTTTGCAAAAATATATGGTCCGTTACAAATTTAGCAAAAATATACATCTGTCGCCGTGGGCCACGGCGTCAGGGACTAAACACCGTGGCCCACGGCGGTAGGAGCCGCCAGGAGTGGGCCCTTAGTGTGGCCCAGATTTGGCGCCCAACGACATAGCGTTAGAGGCCTAGCGTCGTGGGCCACGACGTTAGGCCCTAGCGCCGTGGCCCACGACGGCAGCAGGCCTGCTAGCGCTGTGGCCCACGGCGCTAGCGTCCAGCTGCTTATATAACACCGAAATTCAGCCGAAAATGTCATAGTAATTCGAAAAAAGAGAGGGAGAAGAGGAGAAGGGAGTGAGGAGGAGGGGGTGAAGGTGCGAAGCTCTGCCGGTTTTTCGTCTCGTTAGAGGTAATACTATGAAACTTAATAGTTTTAGTGTAGATGTGCTTAGTAGATATACAGTTTTAGTGTAGATATGCGCAGTTAATACATAGTTTTAGTGTAGATCTGCTTAATGAATACATAGTACTAGTGTAGACCTGCTTACTAAAATTATAGTTTTAGTGCAGATCTGTTTAGTAAAATTATAGTTTTAGTGTAGATCTGGTTAGAAAAATTATAGTGTTGTGTAGATCTGAGTAGATATATTTTGTAGTTGCAGATCCAATTATTAATAGCGTTTTTTTCATGTTGTCAGACATGTCAGATGATCTCAGTGTCAAGTTGTATTTCGGTAATGGGCAGATTAGATATGGTGAACATGGAGTTGACTTGTCAGAATTTAATTCTGTTGACCATGTGCTTAAAAAAGTAGCCTCAAGAAGTTTGAGGTCCATTGTCTAGTTTTTTTAAGGGCGTTTCATGTAGATGCAGAGGAACATGACTTGTCCATATGGCTCTAATCAATAGAAGTGAGTCATTATGTTGGGAGCTTATGGCACTTCAAGGCACTGAACATTGGAGGAGTTATATCAAAACAACATGTGATATTGATTTGCCTGTGATGCTGTTTGTCCAAGTTGTTCATAAGGCTGGGTCTAGCAGTCAAGTGCCTGTAAGTGATGCTCACCAGGGTGAGGCTGAAGTACAAGCAGGAGATGGTCCTGCAACTGAGCCACAAGAAGAAGGAGATGGCGGTTCCGGTGAGGAAGAAGAAGGACATGGTCACACACACTTTGAGGTTGCAATTGACGAGGGGCAAGTTAATGAAGAACTACTCAGGCGGTTCAAATGGAGGCCAATGGGGATGAACGTGGATTGGAAGAGGACTCCTCAAATGATGAGGATGACCCGCTAGTTCCAAGGGATTGTGACAGTTACAATTTCTCACAACTATCTGTCAATGCTGGTGAGAATGTGGCCTGGGAGTATAGAGAAAATGCAGTTTTTGTTGGCGCCATGTATAAGAGTGCAGTAGAGGTGAAGGATGCAGTGAAGAGGTGGTCCACCCTTACTCTGCAGAGAGAGTTCAGGGTAGTGAAGAGTTCTCCACATATATATGATGTACACTGTCTGAAGCCCATATGTCCTTTTCAAGTGTATGCTTCCAAGAGCAAGTGGAAAAATTATTGGGAGATCAAATCTGTTGTGGATCACACTTGTGTACTTGAGCAGCTGGATGCAAGTCATCGTATTTTGTCATCTAGTTTTGTGGCTAGCCAGATGTTTGCTAAGATTGTGGAAAATCCTACTTTTGAGCCTAAGTCCATTATCTTGGCAATTGAGGAGAAATTTAGGTATCACATAAGTTATGGTAAGGCATACATGGAAAAGAAGACGGTAATGGAGATGATGTGAGGAACTTATGAAGCATCCTATGAGGCTATGACAATCTGCCTCAATTGCTGAACACAATTGCGGCGCTAAATCCTGGTAGTTATTATGATACCAAGGCTTATGATCATGTATCAAGGCCAGGGAAGCAAGTCTTGCAGCGGGCATTCTTAGCATTGGGTCCTGCTATTGCTGCATTCAAACACTGTCGACCAGTTATTTGCATAGATGGCACATTCCTTACAGCTGTGGCTGCAGATGGCAACAATCAGTTGTTGCCTTTGGCAATTGCTTTTGCAGAGGGAGAGAATGGTGACAACTGGTATTGGTTTCTGGAGAGATTGAAGCAGATGGTGGTGGGAGATGTGTCAGACGTGTGTGTGATACACGATAGACACAAAGGTATTTTGCAGGCCGTTAGTGACATCGAAGAAGGTAGTCAAGAGCGTTACAGAGCAGCACAATGGCCAGATATGCATAGCAGGTGGTGCATGAGGCATATGGGAGCAAACTTTCATAGCCAGTTCAAGAACAAAGAACTTACAAAATTGTTCAAGCACCTATGTTCGACCAATTAGGAGAAAAACTTCTTCGACCTGTGGCAAAAATTAGATGATCTGACGAAGAAAGCATCATAAGAGATAGCTAAGAAGCCTGTAAGTACTGAACCCGGAGAAGAGCCAGTTTCTCTGGAGGACCTTGGGGTAGATGCTCCAAATGTCGGAAGGAGAAGGGGACGTGCTGTGAAGACCTTCAGCCAGTGGATTCAGAATGAGCCTAAGGAGAAATGGTCCCTCCTATTTGATAAGGGAGGTGCGAGGCATGAGATAATGACAACAAATTTTGCTGAGGTCTACAACGCTGTTTTGCATGGTGCCAGAGCTCAACCTCTTGTTGGTATCATTGAGTTCTTCTTGTACCGCACAATGAAATACTTTCTTGAGCGTGCTAATGCAGCACATGCAGCAATGCCGGACCCTCAGAAGGTGTATTCAACATGGATGACTGAGTACTTGAACAAAAAACGGAAGGCTGCTCTATGTCACAGAGCTTACCCAGAACCTCTACGTCGTGAGCCTGGCGATGAAGTGCAGTGGAAATATCAGATAAGTTGTCAGTCCAAATCATAAAAGGCCAATGGTGAAATAACAATATAGAAAACAGTTATTGGGAATCATACATGCTCATGCTCTTGCCAGAAGCCACAACTCCTACACTACCCCTGCTCACATGTGATCGCTGCATGCCTTGCAACAAAGAATCAGCATTGGGGCTGCTACATGTCTAAATACTTTCTGAAACAAACTGTTCTCGACACTTGGAACCACACTATTGAGGGTTACCTGCATCTTGGAACTTTCACTCAAGACCCCAAAGACTGTGCGTTGTACATATCAAATCTAGATCCAGCCACGTGTCAAGGTGTCGGTCGATGCAAGAATAAGAGGATTAGGAACAACATGGATGAGGCTGAAGCTGGACCTCAGGGGAAGATACGCTCCAAGTGCAACAATCCTGGACACTCCTACAAGAAATGCACCGAAGCATCTTACTTTTCCACTGCCACTTCTACACCACCTTCATCTAGTGCACATGGACGTCGTTCCAGTCGCTACAACGAAGGAATGCAGTGACCGTACTTGTTTGTGCTACCGTGTTGTAATAATTGAACTACTTATGCATGTTGTCGTCTTGTAATATTTGAACAATTTTATCTTGCAAGGTCTTGTACTATTTGAACTTATGCATGTTATCGTGTTGTAATAATTGAACTACCTTTGCATTTGCTTGCTATTATTCTTGCCGTAGAATTTGTTATCATATCCGGTTATGTTTTGTTCTATAATTTCAAATGAAACAAGTAATGAAATACCATATTTCTCATCTGTTTTGTAGGCTTTCAATGGCTTCGATGAGTCCTGAGTTGGATTTGGAGTTGCTCACTAGTAGGAAGGACAAGGTTGAGGTGCCAAAGGGGTCCACACTCCTATGTGCTACTGCGGTGACAACTATAAGCTTGTCAAGTGCAACGTTCTCGGGTACCGCTACGGGATGAGGTTCTTCATGTGCGAGAACTACGAGCATGACCCCCTCCCACCATGTCGCAATGTTAGACCAAAAGTAAGAACTAACTGAATTACTAAATAAATATGATGTCATTGCTATTTTATTAAGTGATAACTTGTCTTTGAAAAAAGACTCCGCCTCCTCTCTGTGATTTTATGCAGTGGCTAGATTGTGAGCAGTCCGAACAAGACAAGCGTTACGTCAAGGAGACGCATCGTTCAACACGTGAGAGGTGGCAAAGCATGGTTGAAGCAAAAAAACAAGAACAAAAATGTAAGGAGCAGCAGGAGGAAATTCGCATTCGGTGAGAGATCAAAGAACGTGAAGCAGCCGCGACCCGTGAAGCAGATAGAGAGGAAGAGGGAGAGAGCTCGCTGGGCTAAGGAAGCTGGGCCGGATGCTATGAGGAAGGGGAAATACCCCCATTGTACCCCGTAGACGTAGAGTACTCGACGGCGAGTGCTACTGTATCCATAAAAAATTATGATTTCATTTCATCATTCTCTAGAGTCGGGTTGTATCTTTAAGAACTTGATTTAAGATGCATTTCAGATGCGAACAGTAAAACTCGTACTATGATGTGTTTTCTGTGAAATGCTCCAAATATTGAACACATAGGGTGTGTTTTCTGTCAGTCACTGCACCAAATAGTGTACCTACTACTAGGGTGTGTTTCCTCTGAGTCACTGGCCGTTTTCTTGTCTCGGATCGAATGGCCCACCACCCAGTCTGCACCTACATATATGTGAGCACTCTTCTTAGGTCTCACTTCACAACACAACTAGCAACAATGAGTTCCTGGACTAGGGCTGATGATGATGACTCCCTCGGTCCAGCACTGTGGAGCCAGCAAGATCCAGAGTTCAACACCAACTTTCCAGTCTTAGACAAGAGAGATTTCAAATCCATGCATGATGTTAGAAATTACGCACCAAATCAAACGGTGAACTGCCCAAGGTGTGCACACGGTGAGTTATGTGTGATGCAGGTTATCAGGGATGGGACAACTCTGGTCGCCGCTTCTGGCATTGCTCACGAGCAATGAGTAGGCAAAACTCCATGACCTCTGTCCTTCATCATTTTATTTATGATTTACTAATGTAATCACGGTTTCGCGGTACTGCGAACAACCGGATAAGCGCGATTTCGTGCAATGGGTGGATCCCCCGCCTATTCACCCGTATCAAGAGTACATCAACTACCTCGAGGATGTTGTCATCTTCAACCTGAGGCAAGAACTCGCGTCGGCATTGGCTTCTCCAGATCCGACATCTACCAACGGCGGCGACGGACCGGTGACCGGACCAATGGTGGTGAAGACGAACACCGGCTGTGAGGACGAGTACTGTTGTTGTTCGTGCCACGAAAAGAAAGACAACACTCCACCAGCAACTCCACCCCGCCACCATCTGATCCAACTCCACCCCTGTCGGTGTACTACATGCCCTCCCAACACTCAAGCGGGTCTACGATGTCCGGGTTCTCCGGGTATTATTCCTACAACTAGATTACAATTGTTGTAATCATTTATCTAAACTCCCTAAGGCACGTTAGGACTAGCAGCAGCGGCACAAAGTTAGGCTAAATGTGTCGCACGTGCCATTGTAAATGTTTTAATCGTTTATCTAAATTCGTCATTAAGTATTAATGGTTCGTTGTTTTATCAATCCTTCAACAATTCATTTTTTTTAAAAAATCCTAGCGCCGCAGCCCACGGCGGCAAGGAAATGATACCGCTGTGGGCCACAACGTTACCCAACGCCATTGCAACGTCAGGGACATAACGCCGTGGCTTGTGTCGTTAGGGCTACGAGCCCACTCCCGTGGGCCACGACGTTTAGTCCCTGACGCCGTGACCCACGGCGGCAGATGTATATTTTTGCTAAATTTGTAATGGACCATTTATTTTTGCAAAATCGTGATAAAATAAATATAAAAAGATTATGCTCAATGCAAGGTAAGCCCACTTTCTTGTGCAGCCCACTCAATGCAAGGCCAGCCTGCACCAAGAGTTTTGCCCCATCTCTGCATTTTCTGGGCGGAGCCCATTCCTCCCAGAGCCGCTCACGGGCCCGGCTGGGCAGCCCGCGCTACCAATCGCGCGCCCCCCGCCGAGTTCTTCCCTCGCATCCACCACAACCACATGCTCGTCATCTTCGCCGCCTTCCACTCATCGTCGTTTCACTGTCGGGATCTCATCTTCTTCTTCACGCCTCCTCAAGTTCGGATTTCCCCGTCCCATTCTGCCTCCCTTCCCTCCCTCCTCCCCGCCGCGGCGCATTCAGCAGCTGAATCTCGCGAAGCCATGGCCGCCGTCACGGCCGCGGCCGTCTCACTCTCCTCCTCGCCGGCCGCCAAGGCGCCGGCGTCGTCCCCTGCAGCCGCCGCTCACTTCCTCACCTACCGCCCGAGGGCCGCCGCGCGGGCCGCCGCCATCCGGGTGCAGACGTCCACCACCGACACCGCGGCCGTCGAGGCCGACGCCAAGGCCAAGAAGGTCTCCAAGAAGCAGGAGGAAGGCGTCGTCACCAACAAGTACAGGCCCAAGGAGCCGTACGTCGGCAAGTGCCTCCTCAACACCAAGATCACCGGAGACGACGCGCCGGGGGAGACATGGCACATGGTCTTCAGCACCGAAGGTCCCCCCGTTTGCACGTTCCTTTCTGTCTTTCCACTTGTAACTGCCTCCTCTCGCCGCGGCCGTTTGGTCGCCGCGCCGGCCCCTTTGAATGAAATGTTCCGGTGGGCACACAGTGCTTTCTTCAAAAAGATAAAGAGGAGGCCATGGAGATCCCCCGTGGCCCCGTTGCTTTCTTCAAAAAGGCAAAAAAAAAAAAGGAAAAAAAACCCTGCCTCCTCTGCTTCACCAGAACACAGGCCGTCGAGGACTCATGATCGAGTTGTTGCTGCTGCAGGCGAGATCCCCTACAGAGAGGGCCAGTCCATCGGCATCATCGCCGACGGTGAGGACAAGAACGGCAAGCCGCACAAGCTCAGGCTCTACTCCATTGCCAGCAGCGCTCTCGGCGACTTTGGCGACTCCAAGACGGTGAGTGCTCTGATGACCTTTTTTTTCGGAGACGACGACTGGTGATTGACTCACCACGGGGAGAGGAACTGTCAGGTGACGGAGGAGGAGCCTGACCTGTGCTTCATATCCGCAGGTCTCGCTGTGTGTCAAGAGGCTCGTCTACACAAACGAGGCGGGAGAAATTGTCAAGGGAGTCTGCTCAAACTTCTTGTGTACGTCAACTTCTTGCATGCATTCCTCCTCTGTCTTCTCTCACAACATGAACTGCCTTATGCTGTCCGCAACAGCAAGCTTGTCAACACGTTGCCAGAATTCAGATTTCGACATATGGAATTCATGCTTTAGTGCGGAGTCAATTATGCTCAAGCCATTATAAAAACATTACAGTGCCGTATCTGCCACCAGAAAACTTGTGACGCCTCTCATGCTATCCACTATCCAGTGAAAATTTTTGGACCTCAAGTACCACTGTCCACACCTGTCTATTTCGGTATTTCCAGTGGAACGGGAGCTAACAGCGAGGGGGAAAACGTCCATTTTACCCCTGACCTCAACCGGCCACTCTTCTATCTTCTCCCAATATGAACTATGTGTTATCTTCTCTCAACATGAACTCTGTGTTATGCTGTCTGCAGCAACAAGCTTATCAATATGTTGCCAGAATTGAGATTTGGACATATGAAATTCATGCTTTAGTGAGTCAATTAAGTTCAAGCCATTATAAAAAGATTCCAGTTCCGCATCTGCCACCAGAAAACTTGTGACGCGGTGACGCCTCTCATGCTATCCAGTGAATTTTTTGGACCTCAGTACCACTGTCCACTGCTGTCTATTTCTGGTGGAACAGGAGCTAACAAAACGTCCATTTCACCCCTGACCTCTTCAAAAGAAATCCAAAAGTTATTTTTTAAAAAAAATCTGAAAATTATTCTTTACAAAAATCCAAAACTTATTCTTTTAAAAAATCCAAACCTTATTCTTTAAAAAAACCAAAACTAATTATTTAAAAAAAATCTAAAACAAAATAAAAGTAATCCAAATTTGTTTTTTATTTCATATATGGGACCCACCACCATTCAATCCTATCTCTCCTGATTTCACCGCTCAATCTTATCTCTCCTGCTCGCCATGGAAACCTGGCTCCTTTCTTAAACTGCGGCACTCGCCATGGCTGTTGTTGGAAGGGAGGACCAGTTGGTTTTCGTTGAAAACTTGAACCTTCCAAGTGGGCCCGCTTGTAGCAGGAGTGCTCTGGCCATTTTCACAAAAATCTGAGTTCTAACGGCTAGTTACAGTAAGGGAAATGGTGAAAATGGCACTGAGGGCAACAACAAGTTGGGTGGGTGGTCTGAAAGGTGCAACCAATTTTTCCATGGTGTCTAAAGGAATTTGAAACTTTTATAATGGTGTGTACGTGCTTTATTTCCCTGTTTCGTGTACTAGAGTTTGATTAACTCACAGTGCTAATGCTATCCTCCAGACATTATTGTGCACTTTAATTATTCAATAATTATTGTGCACTTTAGGATGTGTTGAGTGTAAAACTGTCAGCAACCAGTGTCCAAATACCCTCCTGATTAACATTTATCCGGATCTCGACATAGTAATCGCTCATATTACTGGATCTGAATATTTGACCTTGTGGTGATAATGCAGGTGACCTGAAGCCTGGTGCTGACGTCCAAATTACAGGGCCCGTTGGTAAAGAAATGCTCATGCCGAAAGACCCCAACGCTAATATTATAATGGTAAGCTTAAGTGCCAGATCCAGTTCACTACCTGTATAGTGACAGTCAGGAATTTTACAGTCATTCATGCCAATTGGTTCCAGCTTGCAACTGGTACCGGTATTGCTCCATTCCGCTCATTCCTGTGGAAGATGTTCTTCGAGAAGCATGACGACTACCAGGTACGTATAAAACTCTTCACACCGCCAACTAAAATCCACAGTGAACATGGAAGCAACAATCTGTTTCTGAATTACGTTCTTGTGCAGTTTAACGGTCTTGCATGGCTCTTCTTGGGAGTTCCAACGAGCAGTTCACTGCTCTACCCTGATGTCAGTACATGAATCTCTGCTGTTTTCAATTTTTCATTCATGAGCAGTTCATGTGATGCTTAACCTTCATAGCTGCACTGCATTCTGTGAAACATCTATTCAGGAATTTGAGAAGATGAAGGCGAAAGCGCCGGATAACTTCCGCGTGGACTACGCTGTCAGCAGAGAGCAGACCAACGCTCTGGGAGAGAAGATGTACATCCAGACCCGGATGGCGGAGTACAAGGAGGAGCTCTGGGAACTTCTGAAGAAGGACAACACCTACGTCTACATGTGTGGGTTGAAAGGCATGGAGAAGGGTATCGATGAGATCATGGTGACACTGGCTGAGAAAGACGGTATGTATATAATCTTCTGAACCTTTGCTTTTTTGTGGTTGGGAAGTTCTTGATGTCCAAATGATGCTGAATGATTGTTGCATGTCTTGCACAATGTTAGGAATTGACTGGTTCGAGTACAAGAAACAGCTGAAGAAGGGAGAGCAATGGAACGTGGAAGTCTACTAACTGTGGATATTACATCTCACTTTAATGTTGTGTGCATACACCTGTATGTGCCTATGGTCAAGATGTACTGCGTATATAATGTAGATAGTGGGTGTTTTTTTCCTTCTATTTTTACCATGGCCGTTTCTTTTCAGTTTCATATATGCACTTGTACTATAATTCCTGCTCAATTTGTATCCATGAGTAATATTCATGCAGTACACAAGTAAAAAGACCTGTGAAGCCACTCGCCGAATTTGTAATTAATCAGTGTAAAACTCCCCTCCGCACACACACAAAATCGTTGTAACAGCAGTCGTATTTGTTTTTTTTACTTTGGTTTCTGTCAATTTGCTGCGAATTCATTCCGCTGTTTTGATTAGAGTCTGAACGAATTGTGTCACTGGTATGAGAAGAACATCGCCCAACTCCCAATGGTCAGGGTGGGTTCAGCAGCTTCAGCTCTTTCGCCCTGTTCGTTTGGCTTATCAGCCACAAGCCAACAGTAACTTTTCTTTGAGAACAAACCAACATCAGCCACCAGCCAAACGAAAAGGCTATTTGTCAGTGCGGACAAGATACAAGCAGTGACACAACACAAAAGCCAGATGCAATACCAACGGTATGCATGGAGTGCGAAATGAAGTCTATTAGTAAAAAATTTTTCACATATGAGCACTTTGCGCGACGAATCTAATGAACATAATTAATCCATTATTTGCTATATTAATGATACATTAAATATCTTCTAATGATGCAGTCAACGGCCTCATTAGATTCATCTCGCGATTTTACCCGGGGTTATGAAGGTAGTTTTGAAATCTGACTTTATTTAGTACCCCTAATTAATAGACAAAGGTGGAGTATATTTTTTCCTCCTCTAACCAAACTCAGCCGACTTGCGACTTTTTTTAGACAACTTGCGGCTTTTTTAGTTCGTGAGGTGAAACGTTTGGGTCCTCTTCCAAGGTATATTAGGAGTATTGAACGTACACTAGTTGCAAAAATAATTATACAAATAGATCGGCAATTGCGAGATGAATCCATTAAGTAACTAATCCATCATTAGAGATTAGTTATTGTAGCACGACGCTGTCTAATTATGTCATAATTTAACTCGTTAAATTCATCTCTAAAATTAAGGTAGGGGTTGTGGAATGCATTTTATCATTAATCTACATTTAATACTCATAATTAGTGTCTGAAGATCGATGTGACGGATAACTGGTGAAATTTTGAGGAAAACAAGCCTGCAACTTGCAACTTGCTTATAAAAAAAATAAAATAAAAGAGTGAGTAAGCGAGCGTCGCCGTCGTGAAGCAGTAGCCAATTGGGCCAATGGGCCGATAGATGCGACGGTAGCAGGGCTGGCTTTTTGAGTTTTTCCATTGTATCCTTTACCTTAGAGCAATTCCAAGAGACTAGCTATTTTGACTTAACTAGCTAACAAATGAAAAATTTGTTCAAAAACTCAATCAACAGACTAGCTAAACTTGTCCTCGCCATCCTCCGCTACCTAAACCGTAGGCTTCGATAGCCATCTTTGGCTAGCCATGAAACGAACCGGTTTTCCCCGAACTGAAACCCGGCTCTCTGCACTTCGGTGGCAGTCCCAGGAGGGCTACCACGTGCAATTCTCTGTCTCGGCAATACCAAAAATCCGTATAGAAAGAAACAGATAGAGTATAATATTTATTTATTACAATAATCAGAGTTCATCTCTTTGACACATGCCAGGTACAAATCCAACAGGACTGAATCAAACAAAAATAAAACGTCTAGCAGCGGCTCCATGCAAGCGCGGGAAACTCCATATCCGCAGGCCACTCGAGCGTAGGAAGAGCTCTAGTCATCCCATCCGTCGTTGTCGAAGTTGTAGTCCGGCTCTGTGTCAGAGACACCAGTATCTACCCGATAAGCGGGTAGGTCATGTCAGCTTCCCAACAAAGAGGAAAAAGCGGTGTATATTCTACTATGCAGGATATAGTCCTACTCTGGCTGTAGAAGGCTTCAGCAAAGCAGCGAAGCAACATTCAAGGTAAGCAGAAAATGTAACACCTCGGGGAGGCTCACGCCTCCGAGGTCCACACCTCTGGGGTCCACACCCCGCTCAAAGATACCACACTAAAGCACCGAATCACAACCACGATGCAACTCCCAACTCTCATCTGCGATGTGGGCCCCACCTGCTCCTATCCCCACATCTCAACGGCCTTAGCCGGGCTCAAACACTCGGGGGAGAGAAGAAGCATAAGAAAAGTATGTCTAGCCAGAATAACACGGACTATAGCTATAGGTTTAAACACTCTGCAGAGGTTGTACAACTGTACCCGCCCGAATAGGACCGAAACCGGCCATCACCGGTTCCAGGCTCTACCATACGGCTGAAGCCCAAGTAAGTGGATAGTACCCTCCTGCGTCTTCGAGTCTAGCGCAGCCCCTACTGTAAAGCTCGTATCGCCAGCGAGAGGCCCCTCGAAGCTATGGAACCCTTCCCCGGCCTCTCCGAGGCAAAGTCTTCTAAGGAGGAAAGCCGTCTCCCGACACGATCACACCGATCCGCCTACAGGAGGGGTGCTATCCACTAGAGTCTCACCCCGCACCCTCGCCCATAACAAGGCGGGCGGTTTGTACGGTAACAGTCCAAATAAACATGGTTAGACTGACGATCGGTCCTTAAGGGCCGAGAGCGAGCACTCCCCATCTCCATCCCGTCCGACACGCTGCTCGGGTAATAGGCCAGATCACATCCTTCTGAGACTGGCGTTCACAAGTAACCAAATGGCTCGCTCCCGCCAAAACACGTCAAGGAGGAACGCACCCAGAACACACGCTGGAACACATCGAGATCTCCCACACCTCAGTCCAAGCCCAGAATACCATCCATAATCAAGCAACAAAAGTATGGATAGTCGGTATATGGGACTAGCCAGGGGTCTGTAGCTAGTCCCGAAGTAGGTAAAACAAGGAATCAGGATATATCAAATAATCAAGGCAAGGCTATACAAATAGAAGCTCCGGGTCCTCCGCGTCCTCCTGGTCGAAACTCGGGTCTGTGGCACGAGATTCGACGCGAGCGTAAGAATTTGGTGCACATCTAAGCATTAACTCCAACTAGAAACCTCTTTTTAGAAAACTCAAAAGAGTGCAAACTACCTACAAACAACAAGGTTTTGAAATTACAAAATTATAGGAGTTGGTTTTACATTTTTCTGAGTTTCCTATAATTAGTTATGATTTATCAAAGATTTATATCATTTATAAAACATTTCTGAAATCATTTTGAAAACAGAAAAGGATTTTTATTAAAAAGGTGATGACGTCAGCATGACGTCAACGGTCAGCGGTTCGATGGGCCGTTATTGGGCCGAAAGTGCCACTGGGCCGAAAGTGGCCCAGTGGACCGAAGTTCACCGAACCTCCCTAGACTTGACCCAACGATCAAACAGGCAAGTTGGGCTCCTGTCAGGCTCTGATGGGCCGGAGCGCCACTTATGGCCCATTATCCTCAGGTTAGATCTATTCGCTCACGAATAAACGCCGGTCGCTGCTCAGCTCTCCAAGCGCGCGCGCGCCCCCGCGCCGGCGAGCCTCCCGGCGGCGACAGCGTGGTTGAAACAGAGGGGAACCTGGGGCTGGCTCAGGTGAGAGACAAACAGAAGTGGGGATTCCCCCACCCTTGCACACGCACGCCACAGCACAAGGGCTCAGCGAGCAGTACATGGTGGCGCAAGGTCGGCCTCCACTCGCGCGACACGCGGTTCAGCATCGGCGCGCACGTGCAGGTGCGCGACGTTCAGCCTTGGTGCTGGGGTGCACCCGACTAGGCCGCCATGGCGTGCGCGAGCACCTGCAGGAAAAGGAGTGGCTCAGCACGAAGGCCGGCTCACAGACAAGCGCGGCGCGCGCGCGGCGAACAGCGCACGGCACCACGGCGCGTCAACACAGATGAAAGCCATTGACGAGCGTCAGCGGCGGTTTACAGGCGTGGGCTTGACTTTGGCGTTGGGTGCGCACGGCCACAACCCCCTCACCCTCATTCCCTGCACATGATCACCACGACGCGAAGGCCGGTCCACAGAATCTCGAGGCACGGTGCGGTGCTCGGCACACGGCACGGCGGCGCATCGCGGGGTGGTCCTCGGCATAAAGTTGGCACCCAAAGGTTCGGGCCTTGCGCGCTGGGGTGCACGGCGGCTCCCTCCTAGGTGGTGATGAAGCGAACCTGCAGGCAAACACGGCACGGAGGCCGGACATGGCTAGCACGGCGGAGAGCTCGGGCTCGGGGCACGACGCGACGGTCGACCCAAGCAGCGCTGGGGTGCGCTTCACACAGCACAAACAACAAGGTTCGGCATTGGGGGGGGGGAGACGGCGTCACTCACTGTGGGTCGGTGTTGGAGTCGTCGCCGGCTCAGTGCAGGGGGTACGCGGCGGCAAGGAAGAGGTTCACGACATCGAGGTCCCGGCTCTGCTTCTCTTCCCCCGTGATGGCACACCGGCGCGGCCTCCTCGAACGACTCCCGGCGCGTCGACGGCGACACACTGCTCGGCCCCGCCTCCTTCTCTCCCCCACTCGCTTCCTCCCACATCCCCCCTCTCTTCTTCTTGCAGCGGCGGACCAAGAAAGTGAGAAACCCCCAATGCGGCTTGGCTTGCGAGAGGGGCTCGATCCCGGGGGTTGTAGAGCTCGGTCAAGGCGGCGCAGGGGCAAAGATGGGCACAAGGCGCTCCCATTGGTGGCTCCTCCCGGGGCGGCAACGTGGCCGACCGCCAATGGTGGCCACGTCGCCTTTAGCGTCACTAGCAGGGGTAAAAGGGGAACTTCCCCCTCGCGGAACCCCCTGAACTGGGTCACGGGTGCGCGCGCGAGCTCAGCGTGCGTGCTAGCTCGGCGGCCCATCCGTCCCATCCATGCGCGCGTGTCCGCGGTGCGTGCAGTGCAGGGCTGGGGAGAAAAGGGTGAAGAGAAAGGTAGAGGAGAGGCCGACGCACAGGTCCCACATGTCAGCGTGAGGAAGGAAAAAGAAACGGCGCCGGTTGCTGGGCTGCACGGTCTAGAGACCTGATGGGCTGCTAGGCTGCGGTTGCTGCTCGGGCTGGGCTGGTGGTTAGGCTTTAGGAAAGGCAGGCCCGAGTTAGAGTTAGAGCTTTATAAATAGTTTTGAAATTAGATTTGAGTTAGTGTTTGAATTTGAATCACATTCAAATTCAAACCTCACACACTTAACTCCAAATAAGATCCAGAAAAATCCGACTCACATATTTTACCATAATTTTAATTTATATTTTTATAAATGGGTTTAATTTGTGAATAATTTAGGGGAGGGATAGCAAGTTTGGTTTAAAATTTGGTAGCACTCCGATTCAACAAAAAAGTTTTAAAATTTCGCAAATTTTGCACACCTACTTTTCTGGTATGTTACATTCTCCTCCACCACCGAGAATCTCGTCCTCGAGATTTAAGCTCCAACTTCCTCTACGAACAAGTGAGGGTACTCCTTCCTGAGATCAACTTCCTTATCCCAAGTTGCTTCCCGCTCAGTGTGGTTACTCCACAGCACCTTGCAGAAAGGAATGGTGGTCCTTCTCGTCTCTTTGACTGCTCGATCCAAGACCTTCTCTGGGTACTCAACATACTCAAGGGTATCTTGCAGGTCAAGCAACTCCATGGGCACTTGCTTTTCTTCCACCTCCTTCTCACTCTTCTTCAGTTGAGACACGTGAAACAAGGGGTGCACTCCAGCCATTGTCTCGGGTAACGCGAGCTGGTAAGCGAGACTTCCAAATTCCAATCCTCTTGGTGATCTAATACGGCCCTACGTATCTCGGAGCAAGCTTCCCTTTCACTAAGAACCTCTTTGTTCCTCGAAGTGGTGAGACCTTCAAGTACACACGGTCTCCGACTGCAAAGGTCAATTCCCTTCTTCTTTTGTCGGCATAGCTCTTTTGACGGCTCTAAGTGATCCTTAGGTTCTCACGAACTTTCTCTACTTTCTCTTCTGCTTCTTCTATGATTGCTGGCCCAAAGAGTGTTCTTTCTCCAACCTCTGACCATACTAGTGGGGTTCTGCACTTTCTCCCGTAAAGGGCCTCAAAGGGTGCCATTCGGAGACTTGCTTGAAAGCTGTTGTTGTAAGAGAACTCTGTAAAAAGTAGGCTGCTCTCCCAATCTGTCCATAAGTAAGCACACATGCTCGTAGCATATCCTCCAGAACTTGGTTGACCCTCTCAGTTTGCCCGTCTGTTTGTGGGTGGAAAGTTGTGCTGTAGCTAAGAGTAGTGCCCAGTAGCTTGTGAAAACTTCGCCAGAACTTGGAGACAAACTGCAGTCCTCGATCGGACACTATATTCTTTGGTGCCCCATGCAACCTAAGTATGTGTTCCACGTACAGGTTTGCTAATCATTCTGTACCAAAGGTCACCTTCACTGGCACGAAGTGCGCCACCTTGGTCAGTCGGTCCACTATGACACAAATCGAATCGTTTCCCTTTGGTGTCTGGGGTAGTCCCACTACGAAGTCCATGGAGATGTCCTCCCACTTCCAAATCGGAATTTCCAAAGGCTTAAGCAAACCCGCGAGCTTCTGGTGCTCAATCTTCACTCTGCTACAAGTATCGCAACAAGCCACATAGTGAGCTATATCTTTCCTCATGTCTTTCCACCAGTACCTTGTCTTCAAATCTTTGTATATCTTTGTGTTTCCAGGGTGGATTGAGTACCTCGAGTCGTGGGCTTCTCTCATGATCTGCTCTAGGAGTGTCTTGTCTTGCGGTACACAAATCCGTTCCTTTAGCCACACTTGTGCCTTGTTCATCCAAGCGGCAGTCCTCTGCTTTTCCTTCCTTCATCAGTTCCCGCAGAGCTTTGATTTCTGCACATGACTTCTGAGCTTTTTGGATACGATCTTCTAGGTCGTAGGTCACCCATAGTTCGTTGGCTTGACC
The DNA here is from genome assembly GCA_947561735.1 of Cenchrus americanus. Taxonomy (NCBI): domain Eukaryota; kingdom Viridiplantae; phylum Streptophyta; class Magnoliopsida; order Poales; family Poaceae; genus Cenchrus; species Cenchrus americanus. The sequence continues at coordinate 60,372,556 of OX387241.1, forward strand.
TCGGTCCACGATATCGATCCTCAGCTTTTCTAGCTCCTCGTGTAAGGCAGGTTGCTCTTCTTTCACCATGAGGTTGTTGCAGTACGTCTTTCGGCTTAGTGCGTCGGCCACGCCGTTAGCCTTGCCCGGGTGGTAGTTGATCTCCACGTCGTAGTCCTTGATCAGCTCTAACCACCTTCTGTCGGTGCGGAATGTAGTCCCGACACTAACTAGTAATGAGCGCTGAGATCTACCTCTCGATGGGCCGGTACTAGCAACTAATGACACTAGGTTTATCCTGGTCCTGGCCGGGGCTGTACGTCCAGCAGTGGTGTGCTCGGGGCACTATATTGCTTTGCACCGTGGTGCTCGTAGAGGGGGGCTACAAGCGCGGCGGGAGATGAAGCCTGGTCTCCAAGTCCCAGAGGTATTGATTGAGGCAAATGCCAATATCGTGGTGAAGGCGGAGAGCGTGTACGTGATCACTATCGGTCGTCCCCCTTCCCCGCGGCTGGGGGACTGCCTCTCCTTTTATAGGCCAAGGAGGGAGCAGTTTTATGCGTGCCACACTATTTCGCCTACGTGTAGAGGCATGGCGTACAGTGCCATGGAGTTGACGGCTGTCCTGGCGAATCCTGCTCCAGTCGGGGCGTCGTGGCGCGTTCTGTGCTCGTACAGGAGCAGCTTCGAGGGTAGCGGCGTAGTGGTTGGTTGTCCGGCCGCCGCCCGCAGGCCGGTTCGAGGGTGGGGGGTCCGTACGCGTCACAGTGGCGGTCATGGCGACGTACCGCCCCCGTGCGCTCCAACAGCGTCGGGGATGTCGTCGCAGTGCCCGGCGTGATCTTTGCGGTGGCGGGGATGGCCGCACGGGGCGGCGGCCGACGGGGGATTCCCAGGCGTGTCAGGGTCGTGGCGCGCGTCCTGTGGTGTTAGAGCATTAAATGCCCATACACGGGGGTAGGAGCGGGGACGACTTGAGCGTGCAGGAGCCATCGAGCGAGGCGGACCTCGCCCGAGGGGGCGTTTAGCCCTCGAGCGAGGCGGACCTTGCCCGAGGGGACGTTGGGCTCTCGAGCTAGGCGGACCCCGCCCGAGGGAGCGTTTAACCCTCGAGCGAGGCGGACCTCGCCCGAGGGGGCATCCAGCTGTGCCACCCTGGCGGGCCGCGGGGGCCACCAGGGTCGTGACCGTGTCGTGCGCGTGTTTTAGGTTCGCAAGTTAGTTTGCGCTTTGCGTTTTTAATGAATTTTAAGCGAGTTTCCCCTGGTTATTTAGGGGACACTCATGGTTGTCCCCGACAGTAGCCCCCAAGCATCTGCGGGTGCACCCGTTAGGATCCCGCAGATGCTGACGCTTGCTGATGGGACGTTCTTCCCCCCGGTTGCTAATGCTGTTCCGTGGGGCCGCGTCAGCGGACCCGCCGAGTCTAGCCCGAAGCCCCTGCGCAGAGCGTGAGTGCTCCTGCAGGGGTTTTTTCGCGAGACCCTCCAGCGTGCGGGGCGTTTATTTCAACCGGCCTCGGCAATGTTCCAGCCGGCCTCGGTGCGCCACACACACATGTCTGGCGTCGCCTGCATTCGATGCTCCCTAGGAGGTGTAGCCGTGCGTTGAGCCCCCGAGCCTGGGCCCGTTCGAGGCGATCGGGGCGAGCTCTCCGAATTGTATTTGAATGCTCCCTCGCTGTCCCTCTGCGGGACGGAGGGTGAGGTTTCCGCAACCCCCATCGATCGGGTCGCGGATTGCGGATTCCCCGTTGAGCTGTTATCGGGCGATTCAAGTGGACGCCCGTGCCCCGTTCGATAAGGGTTGGCTTGTGGTCCGGAGACTCGTCCATGAAAGCGCTCGCGCGGGTTTGCTAGGTGGGGCTCGGTCCCGTTCGCTAGGGACTGAGGGCGAGGAAGCTCTCCCTCGATGGGATCCCCCCGACTAGCTACCCTCGCTGTCTCTTGAATACGACATGTGGGGCGCCCTCGAGCCGGCGGGCTCGAGGATAGGCTCGAGCGCTCGCGCCCTCATCGTCCCTGACTCCGTCGATCTGGGGCGCCTGTTCGAACCCTTCGAGGTCAGGCTTCGAACCCCTGATCAGTAGGGCTATTGCGGGTTGGCAGCTGGGTGCCCCCGACTTTTTGCATCTGCAGGACTCGAGGGCTCGTAGTCGGACCAGCCCTCGAATTGTTGATCAGTAGTTTTCGTGAAGCGAGGGCACCTGTGGCGCCTGCTCCCGCTGGGCGGGCTTCGAGGCTGCTGGTCAGCAATCGCACCCTTCGAGGGTCGGACCTTTCGAGCCCTGGGCTCGGGCCACTCGAGGGTCGTCCTTACTTGGTAAGGGACCGGGCCATTTAATGCCCGCATTCGCGGCCACAGTTGTGCGCTGCGGGCGCGCCTTTTCAGGAGCCGCGGCCGCACACGTAGTGGGCGACGTGGGCGGGCGGACGTGATGGCCCGCCGTGGATCTTTGGTTGCCGCTCCGTAATGATCGCGCGTGTGCGCGCGTCTGGCCACTTCGGTCGTGGTGGGCCCCGCCTGTCAGCGATCGGGCCGCTCGCCTGTAGTTAATGCGTGCAGAGCACGTGATTCAGGGAGCATGGCTCCGTGGATCTATAAGTACGGGGGGAGGGCAAGGCGAGTTTTTACCTCAGCACTTAGCACCCGTCGCCATCATCTCCCTCGTTTCCGACTCAGAGCAGTGCGCGCGCCCCCCTTCGCCTTGCGTAGTCGTTCGCTTCGCCTCCCCACATTCCTTCGCCAACCGTCATGGCCCCCCCGCAGCCCATCACCGTGATCGACCCGCTGTCATGGCCTCGCTCGACAGTGACGGAGTTCGCGCTGCACGAGCTCGAGAACGGCGGCCAGCTGGTGCCGAACGTGGATGGGAAACCCCTGGCGTTGATCGTTCCGCAGGCGACGGATCGGGAGCCCAACCCACTGTTCGGCTACGTCGTCATCTTCGTTCGGTTCCACGAGCGCGGCTTCGCGGCGCCGGCGAGCCGTTTCATGCGCGGGTTGTGCTACCACTACGGCGTGGAACTGCACAACTTCGCGCCGAACGCGATCTCGTAAGCGGCCACGTTCGTCAGCGTGTGCGAGGGATTCCTGGGCCCAGTGAACTGGGATCTCTAGGTTCACCTTTTCCGCGCGGAGCTGCACACGCTCACCACGCCGGAGGCGAAGGTGCGCCGTGCGGTGCGCGCTGGCGGCGTGTCGATCTCGCTGCGAGAGACACGCAGGGAACTCTAACAACGCTGAGTGGGAGCGGGGGTGGTTCTACCTCCGCAATGACGAGCTCGGCCTTTCGCCCTACACCGGCAAGGTCTTGAAGGAGAAGGCCAACTCTTGGTGGCATGGCGTGTCGCCCTCTTCGCGCCAGGACCGGCTGGAGTCAGCCTTGCTCGCGTTGAAGGACCTGGCGGACGCTGGGCTGGGTGCGGCCTCGGTCCTTGCCAACCTCCACCACTGACGGGTCGTCCCCCTCATGGAGAAGCGGCTCCGCATTTTTGAGATGGACGAGACGGCCGACCCGTGGCGCTGTCGCAGTCGCGGATGCTGCGCGACCCCTTCTCGCAGGAGTACGCAGCCACGAGGGCGCGGTGCGCCATCAACCTCAAGGCCGTCAAGCACGGCCACGACGACCTCTGGTCGTTCATCATGCTCCCCTACGGTCCGCGGGTGAGTAGATCTTCTGTCCATTCTCCCACTACTTGTCTGTGAGGCGCCGGCGTGATCTGAGCTTTCACCCATCTCCTGCAGCTGGTGACCGTGGACGCCGCGCGATCCGACCCGCCAACGCCCCGAGCTCGAGCGCGCGTGCGCAGCGCAGCGGCGGGAGCAGGAGCGGGCGGTGCGTAAGAAGGAGAAGAGAATCCGGCGGCGAGAGCACCGGGAACAGAGGAGTGAGGAGTTTTGGCTGCGCGAGCTGCAGGGACTCTCTCCCCCGGTGACCTCAGAGTATTCATCATCATTGTCGGAGGAGGAGAGCGACGGGGGGCGAGCTCTCCCCTAGAGGTGGGAGCCTGCGCCCCCCTCGCCCAGAGCCGCGGAAGCGGCCGAGGAGACGGGCGCACGGGGCGGGCGCGGGAGCGCCGGCCGCCGGGCGCCCCACGAGAGAGGCGGTGCGCGCCGCGGGGCGCGGCGCGCACCGCGGAGATGACCGGGGGGTGCGGCGATGGCCGCGTCGGCGGTGGCCACAACGCCCGCCGAGCCCCCGAGGAAGAGGAAGTGGGGCTTCTCCACCCTGAGGTAAGCGACCGCTTCCCCTGACGCCATGTCCTTGAGAGGCGGGGGCTTGATTATCTCGTCTTCGTGTCTGCAGGGTGGTGCCCATCGTGCCCCCCTCGCGCCCGCCAAGGTGTTGAGGTCAGACGCGGCCGTCCCCACGAGGCGGCGCTCATCGAGGGCATCGCGGGCGGCGGGGAGCACGGCGACGGCGGCGAGCGAGGGTTCGCGTGGCGCGGCCATAGCCGTGGAGTCGCGGCGGGTGGTGGTAGCTCCGTCGGTGGCCATGACCACGGCGGTCACCACGCCGTCGGCTCCCACCGGCGTCGGCCCCAATCGACGATAGCCGGGCGGCGGTGGTGGAGATCCCGGACGGTAGTCCGCGCCGCCCGCCGGGACCGGTGGGTGAGCTCGCCCGCGTCGGCCCCGAGGCCTCGGCGGGGCTACTCGTGGTGAGGGACGATGGCGGCGAGGCGCCGGGGTGCCCGACCGGCGGCGGCGGGGCCTCGTCGTCGCGCGCCGCTCTTCCATCTTCGGGTGGCCCCGCGGCGCATCCGGAGCGGGGGGGAGCGGGAGCGCGCCGGCGCACCGCCGGCCCACTTCGTCGAGGCCCAGGTGGAGCAGGAGCTGTGGCAGGAGCTCCGTGATGACGGCGCTTCGCTCAACTGGGCGCTGAACGAGGCCCTGCGGATCCACAGCGGTGCCGCGTGGCGCGTCTTCTAGGTTAGTGGTTTTTCGCCGAGTTCCGTAGTTTCTTCTCTCGCTCTCTTCCGCGTTCGCGTTTTCCCTGACCCCTTCTCCTCTCGCCTCGCCCGTCGGCGGCAGGATCTGGAGCGCCGGGCCCGGGAGAGATACGACACCCTCGACCGCCTCGACGCTGATCTGAGCTGGTACCGGGGGCAATACGACGCCCTCGACGCCCTCGTCGAGGCCCTGAGGTCCGCCGGACCGGTGGGCCGGCGTGCGGGCCGAGGCGCCGGCCGGGACCGGCCTCCGGAACAGGATGCCCGGGCCGCGATAGACGCCTCCGCGGTTGAGAGGGTGAGGACGGCGTTGGTGGAGCGGGATGACGCGCCGTGCGAGGCGCGTGAAGACCTGGCCGGGGCGCGCTCCATCGCGGCGGCGTGGGAGGCCGAGGTCGTTTCCGCTCGCGCTCAACTCCAACAGGACCGCGCGGCCCTCGAGAGGGCGTGGGCTTAGCAGAGTCAGGCCGAGGAGAGGGCTAAGAAAGCCGAGGGGCTGAGGACGACCCTGGCGGACAAGGCCGCCGCGTTCGCCGCGGTGGAGGAACAGCTTCGTCAGGAGCAAGCTGCGTGCCAGCAGGCGGAGACCCGGCTCCAGCAGGAGCGTGCTGCTCTTGCCGAGGCCCAGGCTGCGCTCGAGCGGGAGCGCTTGGCGCGAGAAGAGGCGCTGGATCCGCTCTAGCAGGAGTGTACCGCGCTCGAGGGGGCGCAGGCGGCCCTCAAGCAGCGGGAGGATGAGGCCTCGAAGCTCAACGGGGAACTGGTCCAACTCAGCATTTTGCACGAAGATTTGCGCCAGTCCCTCGAGGAGCAGGAGACCACCGTCCGTGACCTGCGGCGAGAGGCCGAGGAGGCGCGCAAAGCCCTCGAGGTGGAGAAGAAGCAGGTCGAAGGTGAGTTAGTTTCCGCTCGTTTTTTCACTTGTCGATTTATCTTTTGAGGATTCGCTCCTAACTTTTTCCTTTCTTTGTTCGTGGCTTTCAGGCCTGCGGACCGCCCTGGGAAACATGACCACCCAGGCCGAGGCAGTGCAGACGGCCTACAACTCCTCTCAACAGGAGTTGGAGGATTTGCAGGCCGCCGCCCTCGAGATCTGCCAAGGGGTTGAGGAGGGCGCGACACAGGCTGGGAGTTTGCTGGCGAGTCGCCTACGCGCCCTCGGGGGGCATGTCTCCCAGCACATGCACCGCACCCTTCATCTGGGCGTCAAGAAGGCCCTCGGCGTGGTGGCGTCCCATTATCAGGTGGACTTCGAGGCCGTGTCCTCAGGCTACGTCGTCCCGGTCGGCGTCAAAGACAAGGAGGCGATGAATTGCGCCGACGCGCTTGCCGCCACTGCTGCTGATACGCTTGCCGAGGACTTTGCCAACTTCTTGTTCCCAGATGCTCCCGGCGCTGGCGACCCTCAAGCCTGAAGACCACTGGGCGTCGAGCCCTTTTTATTTAAGTGTTAGTGTTGGGGCCATGTGGCCATGTAATGGAGAACTATTTGCTTAAAACATTTTTGTAAATAGAAGTAAAGCTTTTGTTTTGCTCGTCACACTGTTCTGCTGCTCCTTTCCTTTGCTTAGGCGAATTTGAGGTAGAGAGATTCGATTTCTCGAGCGGCCCGCCGGTCCAGGGGCGAGGGTGGAGGGCCGTATCCTGCTGGAGGCGTAGGCTATCTCCGGCTCGTGCGTCTTTCCCGCTTGGCGGCCCACGCTCTATTTGAATTTGCCCGAGACTTAGGTCGAGACGTACTTGGCATGCTTGCGAATTTTTGCGAAAAATGGACCATTTTTTCGGGGGGGGGGGGGGGTGCCCCCCGCAGTAGCCCCCGAGGGTGACTTGGGTTTCTTGGGGAAAGCCGAGTTGCCCTTTAACTTTATTAACTTGATAAGATTTACATCTGTACAGCCAACTGGGGTGTTGGGTACGCAATTTACAAAAAGAACTTGGAAATCCTTTCTAAGGGTAGAAGCGTCGTAGCTCCTGGATGTTCCAAGCGTTGGTGAGTTCTTCGCCGTCCTTGTTGGCCAGCTTGTATGTGCCGGGTTTGAGCACTTTCACCATGACGTAGGGTCCCTCCCATGGGGGTGATAGCTTGTGGCGGCCTTGACTGTCTTGGCGCAGCCTTAGGACCAAGTCCTTCGCTGAAGTCTCGGCGCCGCACCTTCCAGGATTGGTAGCGCCTTAGGGCCTGCTGGTATCTCGCGGAGTGCATCAGGGCTACAGTGCGGGCTTCGTCCAGTTGGTCTAGCGAGTCCTCGCAGGCTCGCTGGTTGGCACCCTCGTCGTAGCCCCGAACCCTGGGCGACCCGTACTCCAAGTCCGTGGGGAGGATGGCCTCCACGCCATAGACTAGGAAGAACAGGGTGAATCCTGTGGCCCTGCTCGGGGTGGTCCTGAGGCTCCACACGACCACCGGTAGCTCCTGGAGCCATTTTCGACCAGACTTGTTCAGTTTGTCGAAGATTCTGGGCTTTAGACCTTGCAGGATCATGCCGTTGGCACGCTCCACCTGACCGTTGGTCTGTGGGTGTGCCACGCCCGCCCAGTCGATGAGAATGTGGAACTTGTCGCAGAACTCCAGGAACTTTCTGGCCGTGAATTGGGACCCGTTGTCGGTGATGATGGAGTTGGGCACTCCAAACCGGTAGACGATGTCGGTGAATAATGTTACGGCCTGCTCTGCCCTGAGATTCGTGATGGGGCGCACCTCAACCCACTTGGAAAACTTGTTGATGGCAACCAGTAGGTGGGTGTTGTTGACGCAAAATGTGCACCTAGCGCCAAACACACAGCAAGCCGAACAAGCTGGCTTCACACGTGCAAAGAATCACGAGACGTGCCAGTCAATTTTCCCTGAAAATTAACAAAAAGAGAAAGTAGTTAGATACCAAAGCTTGGAACTTGCCGGGTGGTACCAGACAGTTCCATATTTACGGCCACGAAACCAGATAAGACGACATATAGCTATAGAAAGCTATCTGCCAGCAAATTGACACCATTCGGGAGCTTAAAGAAGAAAAAGTAACATAGCCGAATGGATGACATAAGCATGGCGGCGATCGGTCTTTGTTTGGACAAAGATGCACGTGCGTGAGATCACGACCGATCCCCGTGGTGATCAACATTAAATAAATAAATGAAGTAAAGCACGAACATAAACATGTAATGAATAAGTATGCATAGATCCAAAGCACTAGTCTACCGCATGTCTAGGTACTTTAGAATCCGTCAGGTACGATGCCAAACAAATCTATCCACCGCATGATACGACTTGCATGGGGATCGCACCACTTTCCACAAATAGATCTATCCACCACATGATACAACCTAAATATGGAAAGCTAAAAGCATACATTATTTAAAGCATGAATTACGCACGTGTTCTACTCGTGAGAAAAATAACCGAATACGGCTGAACAGCCGATTCAGGGTCCATGAAGAAGGAACGAACATTACCAAGTAAAACAAATCTATCAGATTGATTTGGAATCTAATCCACCGGATGATTAGCTCCAAAGCAACCCAAAATCCTGCATCTACCGCATGATACTCAGTTCTTTCAAGAATTATACAAACGTTGGCAAGTTTGAACCCGCAACACGTAGCAACCTAGATCGATTCGGTTTCGGCTATCCGAAGAGCACGTGATCCACGTGTTGAAATAACCCAAAGCACGAACTTGACTCGCATAAGGATCACCAAAAGGTAAAAAGCCGATCCAAACCCATCTAGATTGGGCAAAAAGGCGTTACATGGATTTAAACGTAAAGCAAAAACTCAAAGCAACACGAGGTAACTTAATGAATCTATTGGATCTTGCCAAAATCCAATAGAGCCGATAACTAGCTTCAAGCTAGATCTTAGCCTACCGCATGGCTCATGACCTAACAAGAAACCCTCTTGAACCAAGCTTGAATCTATCGCATGACACGAAGCATGGTATCAAGACTACTTGCATCAGATCTAAATCCACCGCATGATACTAGATATGATACAAGGTTGCCGGTACTCACGGAGGTCGACGGATCGATGAACCCTCTCGAAGAACTCGACGACACGACAAATGGACTCTAGGGTTTGGCGTAAGGCCGGTTTGTATTGAAGAATGATTGTCTTCGTTACATACATTAAGGGCTCATATTTATACCCTGCCAAGTACAACTTCGAATGGATTTGTTGCCTAACTTATCTCTAAGCTTGATCGCCTATCCATCCATTCGTCCTTCTCGCTTGAGCCACGTCATCATCCAATCCCCGTGAAATCGGCTCAAGCTGTTCCCTTGCCGAACGGAAGCGGACGGTACCGACCGCGGATCTTTCGCCGAATACATCTAAAAAAACCTTCCTTCCACCGGACGGACTCCTCATCGAGTCGGACCCAAAAGTCGGACTCCTTACCAAATTTTGGTGTTAACACATGCCCCTTCAATTGCGGGATAAAAGTGATTTTGTTACGGAATTGACTCCGACCACAAACATTTTCAAATTGAATCTGTCAACACTGCTCTCTTTCTTCGCAATCCGCCGGAATCCTCGTCTGGATCCAAACCCTAGATCCCCTTGTTTCGAGCTCAAATCCCCAATGGCGGCTCAAAACCAAGCTGCTCAGGTAAATTCTCCTCCCGTAGGCTTCAATCGGCATTTAAGTTTCAATTTTACCTGAGATTTCTTTTCCGCTTTCCTTCAGGAGCCTTCCACTGAGCTTTTGATTCACACTGAGGCTAATTCAAGATCTTACTACCTTGGTCCTGTGGGAAACTCCGATCCTCGAGATTTCATCGCGGCTGAATCTCAAAGGATCCCTTTCAAAGCGGCTCTGTCCCCACCTCCTCGGTGGCAAGATGCTTTCAAGAACTGGCCCTTGCCTCCAATCGCAGTCGGAAAAATTGGTACCGGAGGATTCTTGCAAACAAGAGTGCCAGGACCCAAAACTGGGATACCCTTCGCATTGCTCAGTGCCTGGAGTTATATTTGGCCGAGACCCCCAAGAATGAAGACCTCCTGATAGAAGCTTGTCATTTTTGGTCAAACGGCGTCAACGCTTTCCTCTTTGGCCACGGCCCGATGTCTCCAACTGCGGCCGATGTGTATATGATCACCGGCCTTGACATTACGGGATCCGTTCAACCCCGGGATTTCGAAGTTCTTCACGACAAACGGGGGTGAAACCGGGGAGCGGATACAAGAACTATATCTTGAACCACATGAAAGACGCCCCCCTTGGTGAAATTGAATACGGGGCGTTTCGAACATGTGGCTATGCGAGTTCATCTTACGTGGTAAAGCCAATGAGCCTACCCCGAATCACATTGCAATGGCTTCTCAAGCGGTCGGTGGCCACCGTCTCCCCCTTGGGAAATTTCTCCTAGGCGGTGTGTACCATATGCTTCATCAAGCTGTCACCCGGATGTACACCGGCCGAGAGAATAGCATGTGTCAACGGTCCTTGGTGGTTTGTTCAAATGTGGCCGCAGGCTACATATGCATCGAATAGTTGGTGTTGATTTGAACACCCGGCTCTTCCCTTCATCCAATCATCCGAAGGGGAACCCCAAACCACCGAGAGGATGCCGGACTTATGGAGAAGGCTGCTTCAACTATTCTTATTCAACGGGATATCGGCCCGGCTTTTCGAGCTATTCTTCAAAGGTTTCCAAAATCCTCTCTGGCTCCCTTATCTGGACAATGACAATTTGACTTTCCCTTGTGAATTCTCTTTTGAAACCGGACGCCAAGATGGGAGATTCCTAGAGATCCTCACTATCATAATCCGCCCATGCATTCTGCCCGCTGAATTCAATGGAGGAAGGCTGACCCATAGTACTTATGAATATTATCAGCCCAACGTAATGGCTCGGCAACTTGGATGTGGCCAGATGCCCCCAAGACTGTTTCTGCATGAATTCCTCAAGCCCAGAGAGGAAATCAAAGAACTCATGCACAGTAGCAGAGTATTTCATTACGTATGCAGCCCTTTGTCTACACCGGCCTTTTGTACCCACAACAATGGCTCATTCCACCTTCAACTCCCGGTGGCAAGAATTCCATGATCACATCTTTAATGAGCCTGTACACTTGTTCTGTGCAGAATTGATGCCTGATTTCCAGCCAACCTCAGAGGTAATATAATTAACCCTTGGATCAGACATTTCTTCCTCTAATCATGATTCTGATCTTATTTCTTTTACCCACGAACACGATGCACCGCCCCTCAAGCCGGGAATATTACCTACAATGCCGTAGGCCCGATCTCAAAGATCGGGATTCGGGTCCCCAACTCGGGCTCGGCTAATGGCCGGGTTTGCCACAACGGACCCAATCCTTTCCGGCCTTCTTGCTGCGATAGGAGGCAAGGTTTGCCTCTAATAGCTCCCCCAAATGCCAAGAGAAGAAGAGCGTCAAGAAAATCCTTGTTGAGGTAAAAACCTTTTCCTTTCTTGACCACAAGATTACTCTATTTCTGATAAATCATATCTTGTGCACTTTCAGACCAGAGCCCAACAATCTTCAGTTCCAGAACTTGCCAATGCCCCACCCACTGGTATGACTTACTGTCCTTTTCTTGAGGATGAACACTGGCATTTCCCTTTTAATTTGGCACTTGCAGGAGAAACAATGAAGGAACAACTCGTGGACGTCCCAGTGTCTTAACAAACAAGTCCACCCAGGGTTGAGTTACCTGTCCCAGTGGAGATCTCATCTTCATCAGGGACTCAATCACCTTCTCGCGAAGCAATGAATTCTCCGGAGATGAGTCTCCCAATCCAACCGAATCATCAAGTCCTCCAAGGGTCCAATCACCCGCTGGTCACGCGAGACATCAACCCCGGTGGAGGTGAACCCAGCTCCTCTTCAGTCAGAAGCCCTTGAGTTGCCGGCAAGCGCATCGGCGCCTTCTCACTCGAAGCCTCGGCTCTACCGGAACACCTCCTTCGCCCTTCGCCGTGGTTGCTCCTGAACAAAGTCCTGCCCCAGCTCAAGAAATCAGACATGAGGTACTCATTTGCACGTAACTCTGCTACCTTTAACTTTCAGCACTCCTGACTCGGCAATACTGCTTTCTTAGGATCAGGCCCCATCATCATCAAGTATGTCAATGAGGAACAATCCAGTTGCCGAGGTGATGGAAGAAGTGCATCAAACCCTGTCAGAGGAAGTGCTAGAAAGGCTCAGGGAGATCTTTGCCTGGCTGGCAAGAGATGCACGAGATCAGTTCAAGGATCTCGATCACTTTGAAGAAATGCTCGAATCTATTAGCCAAGAACTCCCCAAGGACATCAGCGCCTCACTCGCATCTATCTGCGGCACGGAAATGCACTACGTGCCCATAAGGCAAGCTTTGAGGAAGGTGCGCTCCCGCCCGTTGTTGAAAAGAAGAGGGCCGATCTTCCGAACAAGCCATGAAAGGGGCACAATCTCGACCGAGAGCCATAAAGATACATTGGCCAATCCGCAAGCTTCTTGTGACTTAAAAATTGCCGGGAAAGGCTGCTCCGGGAGGCGGGCGAGAAACCTATCGAGGGTGAGATAGAGGCCGATAACAAGAAAATAGCCGAGCTCCCGGATTGATAGAGAAGACCCAAGAAGAAGCAAAATCGTCTATAGCCAAGGTGAAACAATGCGATGCAGAACTCACCACCTTGTCTAGTGCCCAGAAAGATTGCCAGGAGCGGTTGGATAATTTTCGCCAGACAACATCAAATGTCAGTAGTGTAATTGCGAAATACTTGAACATTTAGATGCTTTAATTGATATTTGGCCGAATTGGTCGCTCTTGTAATATCTGTTCTTGCAATTTATTTCCTTTTCATTCTGCGCTCCTTCAAATGTAATGCTGAACGACCCATTCGGCAAAGAAATGCCAATACCCGAATGGCACTTTGATTCCTCTCAGCCGAGCCAGTCAACTGAATATGACTCAGCCTAGAACTCCAGGCGACCCATTGGCGGACTGGTCAAGGAAACCTTTCCACCTTCCGATTTTCTTGGGATATGCGCCACGATCCAGAGCCACGACTTGAGGCCATGATCTGTCTTGCCAGGCCTATAAATGAAACCGTAGGTGTCCCTAGCTCTCCACAAAGCCTTTAGCCCTCGAATCTTTGCCAATCTCAACTCTTCTTCTTTCCAAACAGTGCACATCCTAGAGCAGCATGGTGCGCCGCCTCAACCGACGCCGCGCCTCTGATGAGGCGGAGGGGAGTAGCGCTAATGCGCGCCGGAGGCAATGATCGTCAATTCCTCTCCCTTGATTCATCTTTGATCTTCTTTTGTTTTGACGATCATCTCCTTTTCAGGTTGATTCAGTGAAATCCGTCTCCTGCGTCGGCCAATCAGCCCCTTCCGGACGACTCCTCGGAGTTCGACGGCCACTCCCCCGTGCCCTACGGGGAAATCGACGCTCTCCGCTTCAAGGCGGAACTTGAGACGGCCCAGCGTGAGCTGGAGGACGTCTCCAAGAAGGCGGGCATAGCCGGTTGGAGTGGGAGGACCAGCGCAAGTAGCTGCTGGAGACCATCGACGGTACAGCTCTGAAATCAATCCTTGATCCAATCCGGCCTTTGATGCTAACCTCCTTTCTTCTTGCACCTCGCAACCCGTGATGCCGAGCTTAACCGGCTGAAGATGCTGGTGGAGCAGCTGGCTGACAAGGTGAACGCCCGCGGTGACACGCCGGCGGAGCGCCTTGCCGCGGTGGAGCACCGCGTTGATGATGTGGCCACCTATGGCGCCCGCTTGGGCACCACTCTGGGCCTGGCTGCCATGGCGACGCATACGGACGTCGACTACTCCACCGAGCCACGCGGCTTCGGGCGGCGCGCCAGAAGACATTGAGGAGATTGAGCTCATCTTGGAGCGCCTCGATGGCCACGGCGACGCCATTGCCGAAATCACCCATCCCCAGTCTGTGCTGAACAGGCTTTTTGACTAGATTGTATTAGGGATGTTTGAATATCGGCAATAAATAAAGAACTTTTGAATACTGTGCTTGTACTGTGATGATCTTTTTTACGTTTGCATCTGTGAATCTTGTTTTTCCTTAAACGTACCCGGGAACTGCCTTGAGCCGAATACGTGAGAACAGATGCCCCTTGACGCAAAATCCACAGAAGATCCCTGAATCGGCAGTCCATAAGCACTGTTCAAGCGAAAACCCTTCGCATTTGGGGAGAAAACCCTGCCGCTTGGTATTCCAACAGTGTACGCTGGCCAGTCATCATTCCCAATGCACCCCTCCGGTCACTAAAATAGCCTGCCGGGATGCCCTGCAAATCTACTCGCACACTCATCCATCACTTCTCATTTCCTCTCCTGTCTCCAGAGGAAAAAACCCCAAGGTCATGGACAAAGGCAAGCAACCCCAGGAGGGCAGCCCTCCAAAGAAACGCACGATTCGAAGGTGAGTTTTCCCCTGATCTACTCCTCGTTTTCCATATGATCTTGCGCTTCATCTCCTCTTCTTTTCCTCTTTCAGCCTTGATTTGCTCCCTGAAGAAATCATCGGGACCGAAGACGTGCTCGAGTACATCTCCTCCGATTCCTCCCTCGAAGCGAGAGAATGCCACGCACGAACGAGAGGACCAGCCATCAACTGCGCCACCGCGTTCGGCACCTGGAGCACGGCCTCAGGGACATCACCGCTCGTTGCCAAGCCGAACGCGAGCGCCGCATGGCTCTGGAGGCACTAGTAGGGGGTAAATGTTTCTGACTTCTTCTTGACTTCGTGCCCACATCTGGATTTCTTGCCCCTAACACCCATACCTCCGTTTCGGATGTCTCTGACAGGTACAACAACCCGAAAGCGGCTTGGGACGACTTGGTGGAGGCCGCAAATCATGGTCACCCCCGTGCATTCCAAGTTGCCGTCACGGTGGTCTTGGAGCAAGCGAAGAGGGAGCGATCGAAGAAGCAAAGAAAAGATTGAATCATACTTTCGCTTCTTCCTCCACGCCTCTCGCTTCCCACCTCCTCGTAGTCTAGATCACCGGGGTCGTTGGATGTAAACCCGCAAGAGGCGGTTGTAAAGTAGTTTGGTGCTAAGGGCAATGCATCTAGGCACTGGCCATTTCTCCTGTTTGTGTATTTGTTCTGAAGGCGGCCTCACTTTTGAGCGCCGGCTTTCTCTTGTGTCAGATGCTTGTAATCCCACTGCTGGTGATCATCGATCGATTTCAATACTAGGATAATATTTCTTCAAATATCTCCCATTTATTGCGGCGGAAAATTCCTCTCCTAGTAAAGTTTTCAATATGTATGCATTACCGGGGACGCATCCGACCACGCGAAAGGGTCCTTCCCGGTTAGGGGACCATTTGCCGAATTCATCGTATTTAGTTCGAATCGGCAATAGCGCTTTCCAAACCAAATCACCTTCGCAAATTGCTCGACTTTTACCTTCTTGTTATAGTACTTGGCAACCCGCAGTTTGTTCTTCTCGATGTTTTCCAGGGCCCTAAGACGGATCATGTGTAAATCCTCTAGCTCGTCCATCATTAGGCCACTGTAATCCTTGGAGCTCAAATCTTTCTGTAACATGACCCTCCTTGAATCTGATTGCATTTCCCAAGGTAGAACCGCATGATGCCCGTAAACCAATTCGTAAGGAGAAGTATTTGTAGCTTCTTGAGGGGCCATTCGGTACGCCCATAATGCTTCACTGGTACCGAATGCCATCTCCTTGGCTTCTGATCGATCTTCTTCTGTATTAGCTTGATCATGATCTTATTAGAAGCCTCTGCTTGACCATTAGCCTGGGCATAATAGGGAGAAGAGTTAAATAATTTGATTCCCATGCTTTCGGCAAACTCTCTGAACTCCAGGGACACGAATTGAGCCCCTTGATCAGTTGTGATGGTCTGAGGGATTCCAAATCGATAGATGATGTGCTCCTTGACAAATTCAACCATGTTTTCCGACGTCACCTTTTTCAGTGGGATCGCCTCAACCCATTTAGTAAAATAATCTGTAGCCAAAAGCACAAATTTATGCCCCTTGTTAGATGGTGGATTAATCTGGCCAATCAAGTATATACCCCAGCCCCTGAATGGCCATGGTTTGATGATGGGATTCAATGCTGATACGGGGACCCTTTGAATATTTCCAAACCTTTGGCAATCCTGACATCTTTTGTAATACTCAAAGCAATCCTCTAATATCGTCGGCCAAAAGCACCCGGCTTGCACGACAACCCATTTCATGCGGTAGGCCGATTGGTGTGCTCCGCATATCCCATCATGCACTTCACTCATCATCTTCTTCGCTTCTTCGGACCCGGCATCGTAACAACACCCCATCTAATGATTTGTAAAACAAATTGTCATCCAGAAGAACGAATTTTATGGCCTTGTACCTGAGCTTCCTAGAGACCTTTCGGGATGGATCCTTCAAATAGTCGACGATCTCTTTTCTCCAATCATTCTCCGCAAGATCCGTCCCTAGTGCACACACATCTGCAGCAAACGCGTCTTGGTTCTCTTTGTAACCCAAGGCGCTCCGAGCCAACTTTGTTTGCTTCTTCGTTATGTTCCCTAGGAATATCTTTGTAGAGTTACCAACGAAAAGCTCTTCAAGATTTCCCCGCATTCTTCGTAGTAACTCCTCGGTGCTTCACTTTTGCATTCGTATTGGCCGTTCAATTTCTTGATCACTAGCTCGAATCTCCATAAACCTCAATCGAAACGGTCCCGGCTTCTCTCAAATATTGAAGCCCTCGAAGTAATGCTTCGTATTCGACGCATTATTTGTGACAGTGGGCTGTATAGGGATGGCAAATTCAAACATCTCACCTCTAGGCGAAATCAGTAGGATCCCTACTCCCCCACCTTTACCACATGATGATCCATCAAAAAATAAAGCCCAAGGAGTGATTTCGAGCAAATCAATTGATGGATCGCGATGTTCAGTTATGAAATCGGCAATGATCTGACCTTTGATAGCTTTTACCGATTCGAACTTCAACTCGAACTTTGATAAAGCCAAAATCCATTTGCCAATCCTGCCGTTCAAAGTTGGCATAGATAACATATGTTTTATTACATCAAACTTGGAATACACAGTGTATTCGGCATTCAAAAAGTAGTGCCGAAACTTTGTACACGAGTAGTATACGCACAGACACAGCTTCTCTACGGTGAATACCGGTCTTAGGATCAAGTAATTTTCGGCTAAGATATGCTACTACCCGTTCCTTCCCTTCGAATTCTTGAATAAGGGCCGATCCAATGGTTTGGGTATCGGCCGCCACGTACAACTTGAAAGGCTTATCCGGTCGAGGAGGGACCGAAGACCGGTGGCTCCTTCATGTATTGCTTGATCTCATCGAAAGCCTTTTGTTGTTCGTCACCCCATGTGAACTTCTGATCCTTCTTTAGCTTCAACAGTGGAGAGAATGGCAAAACTTTCTGTGACAAATTTGAAATGAATCTCCTCACGAAGTTAATTTTGCCGAGCAGTGATTGTAACTCCTTGAGATTAGTTAGCGGAACAACTTCATCGATGGCCTTCATGCTCTTCTTGCCAACTTCAATTCCCCCTTCGTGGACCAAAAATCCCAAGAATTCTCCAGCTGATACCCCAAACGCGCATTTGTTCGGATTCATCTTTAAACCATGCTTTCGGGTGCACTCCAAGGTCCTTTTCACATCTTCCAAATGTGTGTCATGACTTAGGGACTTGATCACCACATCATCGATGTAAATTTCAACAACTTTGCCGATCAACTCATGAAAGATGTAATTCATGGCTCGCTGATAAGTTGCACCGGCATTCTTCAATCCAAAAGTCATGACTATCCATTCAAATAGGCCTATATGACCGGGACATGCGAAGGCCGTCTTCGATATATCCTCTCTTGCCATGAAAATTTGGTTGTATCCCGCATTGCCGTCCATGAAACCGATAACCTTATGCCGGCGGCCGGCGTCAACCAATAAATCGGCAATAGGCATGGGGTAACCATCCATCGAGTAGCTCTGTTCAAGTCCCCGAAATCTATGCGAGACCCTCATTTTTCCATTCTTCTTGTAAACGGGGGACAATGTTAGAAATCCACTCCGCATATCTGCATGGCCGAATGAAGTTTGCATCAAGTAATCTTTCAACTTCTTTCTTCACATCGGCCAATACCTCATCCTTGTAGATTTTTCGGGGTGGTTGCTTGTATGGTTTGAAACCAGATTTGATGGGCAACCTATGCTCAACGATGGAACGATCCAGTCCAGGCATCTCCGAGTAATCCCAGGCGAAGCAATCTCTATACTCCTTGAGTAGCTTGATTAATTCCTCCCTGAAGTCTGGTTGCAAGTCTGCACTGATGAACGTCGGCCTTGGCTTATCACCTCTTCCAATATCAACTTCTTCTAATTTGTCGGCGACATAAATCCTCGCCCCAACTTGCCGTCAGTGCCATCGACGGGGTTTTCCATTAAAAATTACTATAAGAGCCGTACGCTTGAATCGGCCGTTGATCGCCGCCGATAGGTTCAACGGGACCTTCTCCCCCGAGTCTTTCACGAGAAACAATCAATGCCTTGGTATTCCCGGAAAGCCGGTTCCATATTCGCAACGGCCGATGGAGTCATCCGCTGGGACGACCTCAATATCATCATCCACCCACTGGATAAGCCGGCGATGCATGGTGGATGGGACGCGACGCAATTGGCATGAATCCGGTCCCATCCAAGCAAGAGGTCGTAGGCTCCTTTACCTTCGATAACAAAGAAGGTCGTGAGCAGTGTCTTGGACCCGATCATCAGATCCACGTGAGCGCATCCCTTGGTGTCTGAAGGATTCCCAGCGAAATCGTTCAGTATTATGCTGGTAGGCGTCAGATCGCTAGGGCCCATGCCAAGTTTCTTGAAGGTGGTGTACGGCATTACGTTGATCGCCGCTCCACCGTCGACAAACATCTTGGTCAATGGCTTGCCATTGACATACCCCCTCAAGTACGGCGGCCTCATGTGTCGATTTTTGGCCGGTTTGTCGAAGATGGCCGCTTGTCTAGCACCGGTACCGCGCCATCATCCCCTCGATCCGCTCATCATCTAGGGACGCCTCTTCCTGCACAACCTGATTAGCAGGAGCCATAAATTCATTCGGCAGAAAATATACCATGCATGTTGGAGCCGAACGGTTTGACCCTTCAGGTTGATCCTTTGGACGCCACACCTGCCTTGTTTGGATCCCAGCCTGCCTCAGTTCGCGGTTCCTCAAGCACTGAACCCGTCTTTTCTGACTTTTCCCTAGGCCAGGCGGACACCATTGCCCCTTCTGCCAGATGTACTCGTCTTTGTCTTCCTCTTGATCAGCCCACCTTAAATCAGCTTGCCTTTTCCTGGGATGATCAATGATTTCAATTTTTTGGCGCCGATC
This sequence comes from Cenchrus americanus, assembly GCA_947561735.1. Taxonomy (NCBI): domain Eukaryota; kingdom Viridiplantae; phylum Streptophyta; class Magnoliopsida; order Poales; family Poaceae; genus Cenchrus; species Cenchrus americanus. The sequence goes on from OX387241.1 coordinate 60,391,851, forward strand.
CTCGTTAGAATGGATCCTTCCAATTCTCTCATGGACGGATCGGCGATTGGCAGTCTCCTGCCTGTACTCAAAATACCTGTCACTGCATTCAGGGCAGTTCCTCAGCGTGGGCAGCTTCAAACCCTCGTTCCAACAGTGCCTGAAGAACGCACATCCCCAGTGCGCGCGCTCCTGCTCGCGCGTGTATTTCTCCATGTCTCTTCTGTGTGCTTCCTCTTCGGCTCTGCGCTTCTCCTCCTCGTATCTTCGCTTCTGGTAGCGCTCTTTTTCCAACTGGCGCTGCCACTTGTTGAGGAGGATACGTGTGGTCACCACGGGCTTGATTCTCGGATGATTCCCCGGCTTCGATGTGGCTTTTGAGAATGCGGGGGGCTTCACCATGCACCTGCTCCAAAGTTACTTGTCGCTCCGGGTCCACTGTTCCATCCTGCCTAGCCCTGGCTGAGGTCAAGACTTTGACCTTGCCCTTCTCCTCAGCCGTCACCATGTTGACGGAAAAGCCCACCATGTTCTGAGGGAAGGGGTGGCCATCCAGCTTCATCTTGTTGTCAAATTTGAGGTGTCCCTCCTGGATGGCTTTCTGGATCCTCATCCTGAAGACCCTACAGTCGTTGATGGAGTGTGAGTTCCTGTCATGGATGCCACAATAACACTTCTCCTTCACCCCATCGGGCCGCGGCATGGAGTGCCCCTCGGGGCAATGCGATTCGGCCTTCCTTCACTAGGAGCTCAAACAACTTGTCGGCCTTCGTGATGTCGAAATCGTAGGTGCCTTTGGTCCGTTTGACCCGGTGTTGATTCATCGTTAATGGCTCTTTCCCCCACATGATTTCGGGCTGCGGCCACATCTAGTTCATCATCGAATCTTCTATCGGGTCGGCCTTGTCCAAGAAGCTGGTTGTAGATGTCCGCCACGTCATCTTGCTTGCCAAACCCGGCATCCTTCTTGAAGCCATATGCTTGGTTGCTCATTAATGACGACTTTTGAGACAGCTGGCCCAGGTTTTCAAATTCCATACCAAACAGTTTCTCACGCACGGCCGGCAACATCCCGGCAACGGCCATGTCGGCCAACTGGTCATCTGGCAAGTTGAGCGAAAAGCACATGCCCTTAACTTCCCTGAACCTCCTGAGAAATTCCAATGGCGTCTCGCTGTGCCTCTGCTTCAGGGTGGCAAGATCGATCAGCTTCTTCTCTGAGCTGCCACTGAAATAGTGGGCGTGGAATTTCCGTTCCAGGTCCCTCCATCCGCTAACCGACTCGGGGGGCAAGGACGAGAACCACCGGAATGCTTTGGGCCCGTCGGTGACGCGGGGAAGTATCGACCCCGAACGCTTCCTCGGCTAAGCATTCTCCGAGCCGCATCAGGTAACGAGCAATGTGCTCCACCGTGCTTGTGTCGTCTTGCCGGAAAATTTCGTGAACTCCGTTGGAGGTTTCACCCTTGGCGGAAGGAGCACGTTGAAGTACCACTCGCGGGAACGGCGGCTTGTAGGCGGGTCCCTGCATTTTCGGTTTGAGGCCGGGCGATTTTGCATCAACTCGGCCATCTTACGCACCCGGGCGTCGTCCTCCTGTGCGCACGTATGGGCGGGTGCGTACCCGGATGCGGGAAGGCGTCTATGGCACCGTAGTTCCCCACCTCGTGGTAGCCTCCGCCGTAGAGATTCCTCTGTAGCCAGTTGCTCGCTGGAGCAATCCTGTGGCCGGAAGCAAGCGGGGCCCCAGGCGAGCCGAATGCCAAGTCCCCGTACGTGGGTTGGTACGGGTTCGGCTGTTGCACAGGTTGACCCGTGCTGCCCTGTGGCGGAGGCGGGCTGGTCGTCCTCCTGCTGCTGCGGCGAGGGGCCGAGATGGGCGACCCCCCGCACCTTGTGGAGGAGGTGGAAAGCTTGACTCCCGGCGCTGCGAGGAGGAGGCGGGGCCGGGCCGGCGCCCCGCGCGGCGGCCGAGAGCGGATTCGCCCAACTCTACGGCGCCCCCTTGGATGGGTGCCTTGCTCGAATGCCTGCTCCATGCACGGGCCAAAGACGACCACCATCATTTGCTGGAACGCACCAAGGAAAGCTTTGTGGTGCTTGCTCAAAACGTGATCCGCGAGAATCCGGAACGCTTGCGAGCATTCCTCTCTCTCTGGCGGGTCGTGGCGTCGCTCTCCCCTGGCAACAATACCCTGGGCATGTCATTCTTCAGGTAGGGGACGCCACTTCTGTTCTTCTTGAAGGACAGCAGACACTTCTGCTAGAATTGGTCTACGATGTCCTGGAGCTGCTGCCGTTGTTCAGGAGAGAGGTATTCAAGGTTGACATCCATGATATCCGCGATTTCAGGCATCTTGATCTTTTCGGCTGGGTCCCACCGAGCGTGCCAAAAAGTGTGTTGACGCAAAATGTGCACCTAGCGCCAAACACACAGCAAGCCGAACGAGCTGTCTTCACACGTGCAAAGAATCACGAGACGTGCCAGTCAATTTTCCCTGAAAATTAACAAAAAGAGAAAGTAGTTAGATACCAAAGCTTGGAACTTGCCGGGTGGTACCGAGACGGTTCCATATTTACGGCCACGAAGCCGGATAAGATGACATATAGCTATAGAAAGCTATGCGCAGCCAAATTGACACCATTCGGGAGCTTAAAGAAGAAAAAGTAACATAGCCGAATGGATGACGTAAGCATGGCGGCGATCGGTCTTTGTTTGGACAAAGATGCACGTGCGTGAGATCACGACCGATCCCCGTGGTGATCAACATTAAATAAATAAATGAAGTAAAGCACGAACATAAACATGTAATGAATAAGTATGCATAGATCCAAAGCACTAGTCTACTGCATGTCTAGGTACTTTAGAATCCGTCAGGTACGATGCCAAACAAATCTATCCACCGCATGATACGACTTGCATGGGGATCGCACCACTTTTCACAAATAGATCTATCCACCGCATGATACAACCTAAATATGGAAAGCTAAAAGCATACATTATTTAAAGCATGAATTACGCACGTGTTCTACTCGTGAGAAACATAACCGAATACGAGCAGAAGGTACCGATTCAGGGTCCATGAAGAAGGAACGAACATTACCAAGTAAAATAAATCTATCAGATTGATTTGAAATCTAATCCACCGGATGACTAGCTCCAAAGCAACCCAAAAACCTGCATCTACCGCATGATACTCAGTTCTTTCAAGATTTATACAAACGTTGGCAAGTTTGAACCCGCAACACGTAGCAACCTAGATCGATTCGGTTTCGGCTATCCGAAGAGCACGTGATCCACGTGTTGAAATAACCCAAAGCACGAACTTGACTCGCATAAGGATCACCAAAAGGTAAAAAGCCGATCCAAACCCATCTAGATTGGGCAAAAAGGTGTTACATGGATTTAAACATAAAGCAAAAACTCAAAGCAACACGGGGTAACTTAATGAATCTATTGGATCTTGCCAAAATCCAATAGAGCCGATGACTAGCTTCAAGCTAGATCTTAGCCTACCGCATGGCTCATGACCTAACAAGAAACCCTCTTGAACCAAGCTTGAATCTACCGCATGACACGAAGCATGGTATCAAGACTACTTGCATCAGATCTAAATCCACCGCATGATACTAGATATGATACAAGGTTGCGTACTCACGGAGGTCGACGGATCGATGAACCCTCTCGAAGAACTCGACGACACGACAAATGGACTCTAGGGTTTGGCGTAAGGCCGGTTTGTATTGAAGAATGATTGTCTTCGTTACATACATTCAGGGCTCATATATATACCCTGCCAAGTACAACTTCGAATGGATTTGTTGCCTAACTTATCTCTAAGCTTGATCTCCTATCCATCCATTCGTCCTTCCTGCTTGAGCCACGTCATCGTCAATCCCGCGAAATCAGCTCAACTGTTCCCTTGCCGAACGGAAGCAGACAACCGACCGCGGATCTTTCTGCCGAATACATCTGAAAAAACCTTCCTTCCACCAGACGGACTCCTCATCGAGTCGGACCCACAAGTCAGACTCCTTACCAAATTTTGGTGTTAACAGGTGTTGCCCCCGGGCGCTTTCCGCAAGGGCCCGACGATGTCCAGCCCCCACACGGCAAAAGGCCATGTGACGGGGATGGTCTGCAGGACGTGTGCAGGAAGGTTGGATTTGCGGGCGTAGAACTGGCACCCTTCGCAGGTGCGCACGATCTCGCTGGCATCAGCGACCGCGGTGGGCCAGTAGAAGCCTTGGCGGAACGTGTTGCCCACAAGGGTGCGTGGCGCCGCGTGGTGACCGCATACGCCCGCGTGGATGTTGCGAAGGAGCTCGCGCCCCTGAGGGATGGGAACGCATCGCTGCAGGACGCCTGACGCGGCGCGCTTGTACAGCTCGCCATCGACAAGGGTGAACGACTTGGCCATCCTGGCGATGCGTCTGGCCTCGGACCAGTCCGAGGGTAGCCCCCCTCGATCCATCCAGGCGATGTATTTGTCCCGCCAGTATCCCGCGTTGGGGACCGGTGTGACAACCCGCCCAGGAAAATACCGTACTACCGCCTAAACCAATCCACTGTGGTCATTAAGCAGTAATAAGGTATCATCCTGTCGTTAGTCACCGGGTTAACGCCCGGTAAATCACTTATATAGCAACAAGGATCGATATATGTGCATCAAAACTCACTCGAAGGCGAGTCCAGAGATACAACATATTTAACATCCGAATTTTACTCCGAAGGGTTAATTATTACAAATCGAAGTTTTTGTCATAAGGGCATAGTTCAGAGTTTTTGAAACAGCGGAAATCAACTAAGCGGAAAGCGAGAACACCACGGGAGGCCAGCCATGATGCCTTCAGTCGTCATCCTCCACCCACTCCAGCTCCCAGCCGGGCGGGATCTCTCCGGGCCACACATCACCGAAAGCATTACCTGGAGCAATAGATTATAGCAAGACTGAGTATACTAATACTCAGCAAGACTTACCCGTCGGTGATAACTACTTCACCAACTCTAGACATGAAAGGCTTTTGCCAATAGGTTTCTTTTGCTGAAAAGTAACAAAGAGTATGTCCTTACTTTCAAAATTTTAGCACAAGTTCTAGTGGGTTTATTCTGTACTAAATTAGCCATCTAATACAGACAAGGTTGTACCATACAATTAACCATGCATAATATTCATCAACTTCCATCATTAGGGATCTCATGGCTAGTGGAGTAAGTAGTCTCAAATAACGGTGATAGGCCGACAATCGATTTATTCAAAACCTTGCAAGGTAGACCTAAACACATGGTGGGATGCTCCCGTGAGGACAACCACCACACGGTTCCCAAAAATCCTCGGGTCGGGATAAAAGGCCTCAGTCTTTTGTGCAGGCTATCTGGCATACCCCGCGAGGCACCCGGACTCACCATACACCACCGGTAGCTAGCCGTGAGACGCATCCCAAGAGTAGTGATAGTTAAATCTCTAACCGTCTCATTAAGGTACTAGGCTTACCGGTCCCATTCCCGACAAGTGGTTAGTACGTTCAAACACTTAACCCACGATAGCCATTGGACCGAAGTCCACATCCCATGCTCTTACCACGTGAGCAATCCAATTAAGGAGATCTTGGGATTCCTATCTAGGAACCTATTCTCGCAAGTGACATCATCACCTGACTTGTAACGGTCCTATAGCTTAGCAGCTATCGACCTAACATACTAGTAAGGACACAGGTACCTAGGGATCATGCATCTAAGGTTCCATACAACTCCTAAACTTAAGTGCACAAGCATCCATAGATAATTGTATAACATAATTTGAAAACTGGGTTAGATGCACCGGGGCTTGCCTTCGTCAGCTAAGTTAGCCTGAGCACCCTCGTTGTCGTCGAGTACTTCCACGTACTGCAGCGCAACTTCCGCTTCTCCTTCCTCGGCTTCCGGGATGAGCGAGTAGTCACCGTCAGGAAGATCTACACGGAATGCAATGCAGGATTCAGGTGATGTGACAGCTTATTTATCTAATCCAACTCCTGTTGGTCATATTCACCTTAACATATGATTAACTATTACCTTTTTTATGAAGTTTATTATTGATATGCGTTTCATTCTTTTATTACACACTTGAATTAATGTTTTCTTGTATATCTGTTATTTCATGTGAAGGTTTAATAGTTTTACCTCTCACTAGTAAAGGTGTGTACAAGGATAATTATTCACCAATTAATCCTTCAACAGCAAGGATGTATTCTTAGCTTCTTAGTTTAAGTTGGAAAACACTTCACCAAAAAGGGAAACGAATTAAAAAGGTATTTCCAAATTTAATCAAAGCATTACTCCATAAGGGCCTTTACAACTTTTATTAAACAATAAATCACTAAAAATTTAAAGAAGGGTTTCTTAAGCATCACAACACCTATACTGCACCACTGATCACTCATGCAAGGCTTGAACAACTAGAAAATTAATTACTTTGAAAATAACCAAAGCTAGCTAGTGCTTCAAGTTGAATGCATACAAAAATAAATAAGCATCAAAATGCTCCCAACTTCCTCACACATGCTCTCTGGCCCTAAACCATCTTAGAAAACCAGCACACACACCTAGAATCACTACTGATCTTGCATCATTGAATTACAAAAGAAAACGTGCACAAGTTAAGAATAATTACTTCTGCTCAATTAAAAATTGTGATCAATTCACCAGAGATATATCTTGGCATAACAAGACAGCATGCACAAGTTGGGCACAAAACATAAATATTTTTAGCTACAAAAATCATCTAGGTAGATTTTGCATAAATAGAAAACAATTTATATAAAAAGATTTACATCATAACTTTGTGCAATTTTTGGCACAGGATCTAGACATAACATCACACACAACATATCCAAAAATTGGATACAGGGGACTCATGGATTTTGAGTTATGGCAGATCTAGGTTTTTCATATTCCTATTGTCCATGTTAAGCATATTAAGAATCAGACTATGTGAGCATAACAAAAGTTGTAGTATTTTCCACCAAGAATCCAACAAAATTGAGTTTGATTTTTTTCTGAATTTTCTATGATTTTCAACGCATTTTACAAGTTTCAGCAAATGGAGGATACTATTGCAGATGTAATTTTGCGCTGAGGCCCTTGGAAAGATTCGGGGCCAAGCAATTGGGTCCCTAGACCCAATGGGCGGCAGGCTCACCGGAATTCTGGTGGCTCCAGCGGCGATCCCGATCGGGGGATGGGTCGGGGTCAACCACAAGCTCACCTAGGGTTGGTTAGTGGCCGTGGTTGGGGCGGAGAAGGCGCCAGCATGGGTGCTCGGCGACGGCCGGCGGCGGTAGCCGCGACGGCTCGGGCTCCGGCGAGGGGAGGGCGCAAGGGTGGCGAAGCGCAACGTGGGGAGGTGCTACGGGCTCCAAGGAATCTACTCACGCGCGTGGTGGCCGGGGACGAAGCGAGGTGACGGCTTGACGGCGGCGGCCACAACGGCGCGGAAGGACGGCGGGCGCGGGGTCGGACGGAGCGAGGAGGCGGGCAAGCGCTTAAGTAGGGGGGGGGGGGGGGACGGCCCGGTCGGGGTGACGACGGCGTGATGCCGGCTATAGTACGGTGCACGTGGGCGGGGAGACGAGGACGGACCGCCGGACGGCGAGGAGGGGCGCGTCCGGCCGGCATGGCGCGCGCGGTGCGCCGGCGCGTGGCGCGGGCGCGGTCTTCGGCGCGTCGCGAGGCGTGGGCGGCCTCGGAAGCTACACGGCTTGGGGTTGCGGCCGGCCCTCGGGCGAGAGGGCGCCTCGGGCGGCGCGCGGGCGCGGACGCGCGAGGGCGCGGGCACGCGGGCGCGGCGTCGCGGCGGGACGTCGCGGCGCACGGCGCGGCCTGCCCATTTTCAATTTGCTGAGCCCTAGTTTGAACACTATTTACTCCAAAAATTTGAATAGATGTTGACCAAACTTTGAATACGAAAATTGTAGATCTAGCAACCCTCTATCACTTTCAAAAAGGCTATATAGGGTTTTTCTCAATAGATTTTGCAGGAAAAGGTTGCCAACTTTGAATGCCACTCGGTTTCCATGAACAGGAGATACTGACCTTTGGGCAAGTTTTTCATGCTTTTCCACTCAAAATTTGAAACGCCCATCTACATGAAAGTTGTGTCCCTCAACAAGCTGGACAACTTCCATAAAGGTAGATTTTGAAGTGTTTAGGTGAATTTTGGAGAACGCGACAAAAGTTCCGCTAGACATCTATGGACACTAGGGTTTAAGTGGGGTTTGACCAAGCCTTTGACCATGAGTTGGCCCCACATGTGTGTCCATTAGACCAAAGGGTTCAAAAGAGTTGGTTGGTGAGTTTTTCGAGGTGAGGACCCAGGTTGACCGTGATTTAACCACTGTCAGCCGGGTTGACCGACGATTAAGGTTAATTAAAAACCCGGGGCGTCACAACTGGCTCCCTTTCCATGACTTCGGCCTCGTCGGCGTCGTACCCCTCGAGCAGGGAGAGTACGTACGCTTCGTTCGAGGGGTCCTCGTCAATGGGATCTGCGCCTGTTGGACTCGAGGGAGCCCCCCAGGGTTCTTCACGACTCGAGGGGTTGGGCTCGAGGTCGACGGACGGCTTGATGACGTCCCGCGCAAAAACGTTTGGGGGAACTGCGATTCGCCCCGACGCGATTTTGGCGAGGTAGTCCGCTTCCTCGTTGTACCGGCGTGGCATGTGGTTGAGTTCTATGCCGTAGAACTTATCCTCGAGAGCCCTCACGGCTTTGCAGTACGCCTCCATCTTGTCGTCGTGACAACTCGCGTTCTTCATGACCTGGTCGATCACGAGCTGCGAGTCTCCCCTCATATCGAGGCACTTGATGCCTGTCTCGATGGCGATTCTGAGGCCGCAGAGGAGGGCCTCGTACTCCGCCATGTTGTTCGACGCGGGGAAGTGCAGGCGCACCGCGTATCTCATGTGCTCCCCGAGGGTGAGATGAAAAGCAGGCCCGCGCCCGCTCCTGTCTTCATCACCGACCCATCGAAGTAGAGGGTCCATCACTCGGCCTGGATCTGCGGTGGCGGCAACTGCGTGTCTGTCCACTCGGCAACGAAACCCGCCAGGATCTGGGATTTGATTGATTTGAGCGGCGCGTAAGCGAGCGTCTCGCCCATCAGCTCTACCGACCACTTGGCAATCCTGCCTGCTGCATCCGGGTTCCAGATGATCTCTCCCAACAGAAAGGAGGAGACCACCATGACCGGGTGAGCCTCGAAGTAGTGGCGGAGCTTACGCCGCGCGAGGACCACTGCGTAGAGCAACGTCTGGACCTGCGGATAGCGCGCCTTGGTCTCGGTCAGTACCTCGCTGATGTAGTATACCGGCCGCTGGAATGGTAGGGCGTGCCCCTCCTCCGTACACTCTACTATGGTGACAACGCTGACCACCTGAGTGGTCACGACGATGTAGAGGTATAGAGGCTCGCCGTCCTGAGGCGGCGTAAGAATCGGGGCGTGGGCGAGCGTCGCCTTCAGCTTGTCAAGTGCCTCCTGGGCCTCGACAGTCCAGGAGAAGCACTCGAGTTTCTTTAGGAGCCGGTAGAGGGGTAAGCCATTTTCGCCGAGCCTCGAAATGAAGCGGCTCAAGGCGGCAAGGCACCCCAACACTTTCTGGACCCCCTTGAGGTCTCGAATCGGACCCATTCGCTCGTGGGCAGCAACCTTCTCGGGGTTGGCCTCGATGCCTTGCTGGGAGACAATGTACCCTAACAGCATGCCTCGCGGCACGCCGAAGACACATTTTTCGGGGTTCAATTTCACCCTGTTGGCCCGTAGGCAGCCGAAAGCGATGCGGAGGTCATCAACCAGGTCGTCCGCTTTCCTAGTCTTCACGACTATATCGTCTACGTATGCCTCAACAGTCCTCCCGATGTGATCCCCGAAAACGTGCTGCATACATCGCTGGTATGTAGCGCCCGCATTTCGGAGACCGAATGGCATTGTTATGTAGCAATACATCCCGAACGGCATGATAAACGAAGTCGCGAGCTGGTCGAACTCCTTCATTTTTATTTGGTGGTACCCGGAGTAGGCGTCAAGGAAGCATAAGATCTCACACCCCGCAGTCGAATCAATGATTTGATCGATTCGTGGCAAAGGAAAAGGAACTTTAGGACATGCTTTATTTAAACTGGTGTAGTCTACACACATCCGCCACTTCCCATTCTTTTTCTTAACTAAAACAGGGTTAGCTAGCCACGTAGGGTGGAACACTTCCTTGATGAACGCGGCCTCGAGGAGCTTCCGCAGCTCCACTCCGATCGCCCGGCGTCGCTCTTCGTCGAAGCGGCGCAGCCGTTGCTGCACGGCGCGGGAGTGAGGTAGGATGTCAAGGGAGTGCTCGGCGACCTCCCTCGAAATGCCTGGCATATCTGAGGGGCTCCACGCAAAGATGTCAGCGTTGGCGCGGAGGAAGTCGACGAGCACCACTTCCTATTTCGGGTCGAGGGTGGAACTGACCCTCAACGCCTTGCCCTCGGGGGCAGCAGGGTCGAGGGGCACGTCTTTGGTCTGCTCAGCAGCCTCGAAGCTGCCGGCGTGTTTGGCGGTGGAGTCGAGGTCCTCGTTGACCAGCTTCTCCAAATTCGCCACGAGCGCTTCATCCAGCGCTAGTGCCTCCATGTGCTCCACGCACTCGACGTCGCAGTCGAATGCGTGCTCGATCGACGAGCCCACGGTGATAACACCTTTGGGCCCCATCATCTTCATCTTGAGGTAGGTGTAGTTCGGGACCGCCATGAATTTGTCGTAGCACGATCGCCCAAGGATGGCGTGGTACGCACCCCTGAACCCCACCACCTCGAAGGTGAACATTTCCTTGCGGAAGTTGTCTGGTGTGCCGAACCAGACTGGCAGGTCGATCTGCCCGAGGGGCTGGACGCGCTTGCCCGGTGCGACGCCATGGAACGGCGTCGTGCTAGGCCGCAGCTGGTCCAACCTGATCCCCAGCAGGCGCATAGTGTGCACGTAGAGGATGTTGAGGCTGCTGCCTCCGTCCATCAGCACTTTGGAGAACCGGGCGTTCCCGATGACCGGGTCGACCACCAGTGGGCACTGGCCCGGGTTGGGGATGCGATTCGGGTGATCCTCGCGGCTGAAGGTGATGGCGTCCTCCGACCAGTCGAGGACGGAGCGAGGCGCCTTCTCCGCGATGAGGACCTCGTGCTGCTCCCGCTTGCGCTGGCTGTTGGACATGTCGACGGTCGCCCCCCCGAAGATGAGGAAGACGTTCTCCAACGCGGGGAAGCCGCCGGCGTCGCCGTCACCCCCATCCTTCTTGGCCTCGACGTCTTTCGCGGTGGCGCGGCTGTAGTATCTCTTGAGCAGGTCGCACTGCTCGAGGGTGTGGTTGACCGGCATCTTGTGGTACGGACAAGGCTTTTTCAGCATGACGTCAAACACCCCAGTGCCTCAAGGGGCCGCTCGAGGACCCCGTCGAGCTGGGTCAACCGCAAGGGCTTCATCTCCGTCGTCGTCATGCCCTTGCTCGTGTGCCTCGTGGCGCGGCTTCTTCCCTTTCTTGCCCCACTTGTGCTTTTACTGGGGCTCCTTGGACTTGCTGCCCTCCGCAGGCGCGTCGTCCACATGCTTGCCCTTCTTCCTGTCGAAGATTGCCCCCACCGCCTCTTCGCCAGAGTCAAAGCTGGTGGGGATGTCGAACAACTCATTCGAGTCGACCGGCGGGCTGCGCCCGAGCTCGCGCACAAGGTCCCTGCAAGTAGTGCCCTCGAGGAAGGCGTGCACGATCTCGGACTGGGTCACGCTCGGGAGCTCCGTGCAGCGCTTGGAGAAGCACCGTATGAAGTCCCAGAGCGACTCGCCGGGCTTCTGGGTGCACGCGCACAGATCCCAGGAGTTTCTAGGGCGCACGTACGTGCCCTGGAAGTTCCCCACGAAGGTGCGGACCAGATCATCCCAGTTATGAATCTGGCTGGCCGGCAGGTGCTCGAGCCACGTTCGCGCTGAGTCGGCGAGCTGCAACGACAGGTTGCGGATGATGACCTCGTCAGTGGTGGCTTCGCCCAGCTGGCATGCCAGGCAGTAGTCGTTGATCCATACGCGGGGGTCCGTCTCCCCCGTGTGTTTGTCGATCGACGTTGGCTGGCGGAAGCGTTGAGGGACGCTCGCCGTGTGGATCTCCCGGCTGAACACACGGGTTCCCGGGGGCTCCGGCGTCAGCAAGCGATCCTCTCGGTTGTCAGAGCGCCCACCCCGCCGGGGGTGGTAGCCTGCCGCCGTCCGTGTCTCTGTGTTGCCCGTCCGAGGGGCATTGATGACATTGCGAGCATCACCGTCTTGAGCTTGCCCGCGCACGTCAAGGATCCGCTCTCTGACCGGCGTGCGCCCTGGGTTGGCGGGCCGTTCCGCTGCGCCGCCCGCGTGTACCGATGCTTCGGGGCCTTGCGCGCCCCCGTCGTCCCGCGCGCTCCCCTGCTGGCAGATGCGGGACGCCGAGCTTTCGGCCTGTTGCACGGCCGCTTGCTCAATGAGCGCCTGGGCCTCACGGTGCAGGTTTTGCGCCTCGGGCGTTGAGGGAGTGGGCATGGCTCGCAGCAGTGTCGCGACGGCGACGAGCTTTTGACTCGCTCGCGGGGGCTTGTTCGGGTTGTCGATGTCGAAGTCGACATTGATGCGCTCGCGGGCTTGCTTGCCCAACTCGCGCGCGCATTCGCTGCGAGCGGAGGCTTCCCCGGCGATGGAGGCTCGAAGCAGCCGCACCGCGTGGTACTCCTCCGCAAGCTTGGCTTCGAGCTCGCGCGCTTGAGCCAGCTGCGCGTTGATGTCGGCCCCCCTCGGTGGTGAGGGGGGAGGCGCGCTTGGCCACACACCTTGGTGCGGTCCAGTTCCCGGGCCGGGAGGAACCTCTCCGTCAACGACTTCTGCCGCGTTCGCGGCGTTTGCTTGGTCGTTGGAAAGCACGACGAAGCACTTCCAAGCGGGGTTGTAGCTCCCAGCGCTAGAGCTGTTGGAGTAGCCGAACCAGTAGTCCGTGGCGTCGAGAAACCGCCGGAACATCATTGGGTCTGGTACGCCGGAGAAGTCCCACTCCGCGTACCCGTGTGAGGTGGCGGGTGACAACTCGCAGGTGGAGCCGTGGGACGACTCGTCGTCGGTGGAGGCACTGGGATTCCTGATCGCCGGAACATGGCGGATAAGACGGGCCCCGCGCGCCACCGCATCGGTGTTGGCGGAGGCGACGTACGTGGTCGTGGCGCCGCGCGGACCGATGGGGAACCGCGGTTCGAAACCGAGCGTTCCCCCCGTTGGAGCGGCCGCCGTCTCGCCGGTGGTCGCGTCGCGCGGAGGGCAACGCGCGCAGCGTGTCGGCGCTCCGTCCACGCCTATCACGAGCGCCCGGTTGGAGCGTCGATGGCGTCACGGCGGCCGAAGGGCCCGCGCATCCACCGGACGGACGCCGGGGCGCGGCGGCCGGGCGCGGCGCGGGGTCGGGTCGCCCCCGGTCTGCCGCCGCGCACGAAGTTCGTCGCGGTTGGTGAGGCGCATGAGGTAGCCATTCCCCGTGGCCTGAAAGTTCAGGCTCCCGAACCGGATTTCGAACCCGGCTCGGAGGGGGTCCGAGTTGCCCATGGAATACCTCTGGTCGCGGTACTCGGTGTGAATCACCATCGAGAGGGCTGGTGCGAGCTGATCTTCAGCGCGACCCCCCTACCTGGCGCGCCAACTGTCGATGCGGAATGTAGTCCTGACACTAACTAGTAATGAGCACTGAGATCTGCCTCTCGATGGGCCGGTACTAGCAACTAATGACACTGGTCTTACCCTGGTTCCGGCCGGGGCCGTACGTCTAGCAGTGGTGTGCTAGGGGCACTATATTGCTTTGCACTGTGGTGCTCGTAGAGGAGGGCTACAAGCATGGCGGGAGAGAAAGCCTGGCCTCCAAGTCCCAGAGGTATTGATTGAGGCAAGTGCCATTATCGTGGTGAAGGCGGAGAGCGTGTACGTGGTCATTATCCGTCGTCCCCCTCCCCCGCGGCTGGGGGACTGCCTCTCCTTTTATAGGCTAAGGAGGGAGCACTTTACATGCGTGCCGCACTATTTTGCCTACGTGTAGAGGCATGGCGTATAGTGCCATGGAGTTGACGGCCGTCCTGGCAAATCCTGCTCCAGTCGGGGCGTCGTGGCACGTCCTGTGCTCGAGGGTAGTGGCGTAGTGGTTGGTTGTCCAGCCGCCGCCCGCGGGCCGGTTTGAGGGTGCCGTCAACGGGGGGTCCGTACGCGGCACAGTGGCGGTCATGGCGACGTACCGTCCCCGCGCGCTCCAACAGCGTCGGGGATGTCGTCGCAGTGCCTGGCGTGGCGCCGTAGTGGTGGAGATGGCCGCATAGGGCCGAGCGGCCGACGGGGAAGACCGCTCCCGCCAGCCTGACGTCACGGTGTAGCCCTGTATAGTCACGGGAAAAGCGTTCGAGGGTTCCGCCGGCCCCCCTTCGAGGGCTCGGCGCGTAAGCCGTACAGGAGTAGGAGGCACAGTGTCACGGGGCTGACACCGACCGCACCGCACAGTGTTACACAGTGGCGGGGATGGCCTTCCCCAGGGAGTCGGTGGAACAGCGCCGGGGCGTGATTCCCAGGCGTGTCGGGGTCGTGGCGCGCGTCCTGTGGTGTCAGAGCATTAAATGCCCGTACACGGGGGCAGGAGCGGGGACGACGTGAGCGTGCAGGAGCCCTCGAGCGAGGCGGACCTCGCCCGAGGGGGCGTTTAGCCCTCAAGCGAGGCGGACCTCGCCCGAGGGGACGTTGGGCTCTCGAGCGAGGGGGACCTGTCACACCTGATTTTACAAGGAAACCGAATGCATCTCACGTGTGCGCCAGGATCATTTTACACACACATGATAGACAAAATGGGTGTAATACCATTGCAGTAATAAATCGTTCAAGAGTTAAACCAAGTACGATATTCATTGTTACATCCAGAGAGGTGGACTCGAAGGTCCGAACACAACGATAACTAAGCGACGAGCAGATCCATCTTGGACTTCCACAGGCATGATGACTGGGGGATCCGCATGCCCTAGAACTCCTCGTAGTCACTCCAGTACTCGTCCTCGCCTCCAACGTTCTCCTGCGAACGGCGGTAAGCAAGGGTGAGCACACTTATGGTTGGTGCTCAGCAAGTGGGGGAAACAATGCAAGGCTATCAAGGATAGGCTATGGTTCACAGCGGTAAGCATTTTATAAGTTGGTCAAGTTTTATTAGCAAGCACCTAATTACTAGGTGTAAGTGTATACCAACCCACTTAACCTTAAAAGAAACCTCAAACCAAACCCTCAAAACCCACGATTTACATTTATCTTCAAGTTTATTAATCATGTGAGGGTCCAAGCCGCTCTTGACCGTGAGCACGGCTGATCAATCAGTTTTACACTGCGGGAGGTTGTACACTTTACCCACGGCTCGTGTTCCCCATCTTGCCGGGTTAGCGGACCCTTAAACACTTCCAAGGTGAGTGGCTAGGGGTCTACTACGAAGCCTTTACAAAGGAAAGAGGAGAAACCAACAGCCCCGCAACGATTACAACGGCGGAGCGGACCATAACCCTCCCTAATGGTCGGCACCTTAGCCAAGGTCGCTACCCCAAAAGAACCGGGCTATACCCCTTCAACTCCGACCCCTGTGCCCCTCTCGGAAAAGAGCTATCGGCTAACCCACTCCCCTAATTAATTGGCTAAGCCAGAGCCATGTGGACTGTGGTTGTACTGTTATCTTGGGTGGTTCTCCATGTTCCGATTATAAATCAAGTTATCTTGTTTTAAGCACAAACACATTGTATAAACAAAACTGAGATGTATAACATGACCAAAGCATAACCATACCCATGTAAAGCAAACTAAGCATTTATCTGCCCAAGCATTTGTTTAAACAGGGTTGATCAAGGTAAAGTGGTAAAATATCTAGTCAAGTCCTTAACTAGGTGTTTGCCCATCAACTTCATGCATAACAACAGGAATAGTAAACTTGGTTTAACATGCAGTGACATAGGTTCAAAAAGATAATGCAGAGGGGGAAAGCCACTTGCCTTCCTCTACAAACTGGGTGAAATCTTCCTCGAACACAGGTTCTTCCTGATCGCCTCCGACAGGGAGCTCAGACGAAACAGGCACGATATCTATGAGTCAAACATGAACAACAAACAATAAATAAACAGTACACCAAACAGTAACAAAACTGGTAAATTTGCTGTTTAAATGATTCTACTCGTCGAGACGATCATTTCGGTATATAGAACGCTAAAAACGGAGTTAAAACGAGAAAGATATGATTAAAACAAGTTACAGGGACCTATCTGCAAGAAAACTAAGTTTACAGGGCTTTTTATAAATAAAATCAGGGCTAAAACATAATTATTAAATAAATCAGAGGGGTTTATATGCTAAAAGGATGAAAAGGACCTCTATTTAGAAGAATCTAGGCTGGCCAGGGGCTAAAACATAAAAATCAGGACCTATCCGTAAGAGTTCTTAAAGGTGGAAGGACCGACATATGAATTTAAAATCTTCTAGGGACTCTTAATCAAAACAGCCAGACCAGCACCGTGGATCTCAGATCCAACAGCTACCGGCGCGCGCGTGCGCCGTGGACCGCATCGTGCGCCCGGTGCACGGGTCCACGGTGGACCGGCCATTTAAAATGAAGGGGTATGCGATCCAGGCCATCCGCGCGAGATCGAACGGCCCTAGACGCGTGCGTGCGGGATGTGGCGGCGGTGTCGCCGGAGTGCGACGGCGCGCTGCGGGAGCTCGTCGGCGTTGGCCCTGGACAGCGTTCCCGACCACCTCTCCGACCACACGCCGGTGCAAAACGATGCGGGGACGCTTGCGCACGTGTTCGTGGGGTTTATGGGGGCTATTGTGCCTCACCGGCGGCCGACACCGGACGAGGGCGGAGTGGCCACTCCGGTGAGCTCGCGGGTACGCTGCTGTGCACGAAAAGAAGGAAAAACGGGCGGGGATTCATGCTCACAGTTCAAAGGTGAAGCGGGCGAGCTCGAAGGTGAAGAGGATTCAACAGCGGCGGGGCTTGGCAACGGCGGCAGGACGGGCGGCGCTCCGGCGTGGATGAGGCGCGGCACCCACGGGCTCCGAGGATGGGAACCTGCAGCCAATTGAGCTTGATGAGCCCCTGGTGAACCCAAAGAGAAGAAAAAGGAGGAGGCGCAGGTGGTCCTTCACCGGCGGCGACGAATGCACGACGGCGGCAGGAACCCGAGGCGGCGGCGCTGGGGAATTGGGGCTGCAGGCGATCGAGCACGGGTTTAAATAGAAGCGCAGGGAGGAAGGCGAAGGGAGGCGGGCGGGCTCCGAGCAGCGGCGCTTGCCATTGATGGCCGCGGCCATCACGGCTCGGTGCAAGGAAAGGGGAAACGGCCCCAATCGTGCCTGGGCGGTTAAATGCCTTAATTGGCAAGTCTGTAGAGGAAAGAAGGAAGGGGGAAAGACGGGGCGCGGCGGGATCCGCGTGGCTGCGGCGGCAAGCCGGCGAGGCAGGGGAAAGAAGAAAGGAAGGGGAAGGGAGGGAGACCGACGAGTGGGGCCCAGGCGTCAGTGAGAGCAAAAGAAAAAGAAAAAAGAAAGGGAACGCGGGCTGGTGCGGGGTGAGGGATGATGGGCCGCCGGGCCGTTTGGGCCGAAAGGAGAGAAGGGTGAGGTTTTCCCTTTTTTTCTTTTCTTTTTCAAACTTCTTTTTAAAACCACTTTTCTTTTGAAATTCAAATCAAAACTCTTTCAAACCTTTTCTCAAAAATTTTTAAACTTTTTAGAAACCACACAAGCAACCAAAAACCATGCAAGCCAACTGATGATGCACAATCACTTGTTGTCTCTAAGTTTATTAAATTATGTTTAATATTTTAGAGCTCAATTTAAATGGTAATTTAAATTCTTTAAATCCTTAAGACTAATTTAAGTTGCTAGTTGATTTTAGTGATGGAATTTTTAGGGTGTCACAAATCCTACCCCCTTAAAAAGAATCTCGTCCAGAGATTCAGAAGACTTAGAGAACAGCTGAGGAAAGTCTTCCTTAAGTTCATCCTCTCTTTCCCAAGTTGCCTCTTCCTTAGTATGATGACTCCACTGTACTTTACACATCCTGATGATTTTACTCCTGGTAACCCTTTCTGATATATCCAAGATCTTAACAGGGTATTCTTTGTATGTCAAGTCATTCTCCATTTGAATATCCTCTAACTGTATCGGTTCTATCTTAACCTCACTTGTACATTTCTTCAGCTGTGATACATGGAACACATCATGAACTCCTGACAGCTGTGCTGGCAACTCCAACTAGTATGCTACTTCTCCTTTCCGTTCCAAGATCCTGAAAGGTCCGATGAATCGAGGTGATAGCTTTCCTCTGACATTAAACCTTTGTAAACCTCGAATAGGTGACACTCTGAGGTATGCATAATCACCAACTTCCAAAATCACCTCTCTTCTCCGAGGATCAGCATAACTCTTCTGACGTGACTGTGCCGCTTTGAGATTCTCTCTTATGATTTCAACTTGCTTTTCCGCTTCCCGTATGCTATCTGGTCCAAAGAGTTGCCTCTCACCAGTCTGGTTCCAAAACAACGGTGTTCTACACTTCCTTTCATACGAGCCTCAAAAGGTGCCATTTTAATGCTTTGAACCGATAGTCGTTGTTATAAGCAAACTCGCATAAGGCAAACTCTTATCCCAACCGCCACCGTTCTTCAACGCACAAGCTCTCAACATATCCTCAAGAATCCGATTTGTTCTCTCTCGTCTACCCATCCGTCCGAGGATGGTATGTCGAACTCGAAGTTTAACTTTGTATCCATCGATTCATGCAAACCTTCGCCAAAACCATGAAGTAAACTGTGTGCCTCGATCTGACACTATCTTCTTCGGTACCCCATGCAAACACACTATCCTTGAATTATACAACTCAGCTAGCTTCACTCTTGTATAAGTCGTCTTCACTGGGATAAAGTGCGCTACCTTGGTTAATCTATCCACAATAACCCATATAGAGTCATACCCATCACGAGTACGAGGTAAGCCCACTATGAAATCCATACCGATTTCTTCCCATTTCCACTCAGGTACCTTTAGAGGTTGAAGCAATCCTGTTGGCCTTTGATACTCAGCCTTCACTCTTTGACACACGTCACACAAAGCTACATAAGCCGCTACATCTTTCTTCATTCCATACCACCAGTATCTCTGTTTCAAGTCCTGATACATCTTGGTACTTCCAGGGTGTATAGAGTAAGCTGAATCGTGTGCTTCTTTCAAGATAGCTTCTCGTAACTCATTAATCTCAGGTACACAGATTCTGTTCTTAAACCATACTGTTCCTTGCTCATCTTCTCTGAATTCCGGAACTTTGCCCAACTTAATCAACTTCCTGTATTCTGCAATCTTGTCATCAGTCAACTGTCCTTTCCTGATATCCTGCTCAAGCATCGACTCAATTTCTAATGTCAAAGTCTCACTTGAAGCTACTATTCCCAAGTTGAGCTGTGCCATCTCCCAACATAGCTCCTGAGGTAGCAGGTGTCCTATCAGCATGTTAGTCTGTCCCTTCCGACTCAAAGCATCTGCTACAACATTTGCCTTTCCTGGATGATACTGAATATCAAAATCATAATCTTTGATTAACTCCAACCACCTTCTTGCCTCAAATTCAAATCCTTCTGGGTAAAGATATACTTCAGACTCTTGTGGTCAGTGAAGATCTTACACTTGTTTCCAATCATGTAGTGTCTCGAAATCTTCAATGCATGAACAACCGCGGCTAACTCAAGATCATGAGTAGGGTAGTTCTGCTCATGTTTCCTCAACTGTCTTGAAGCATAAGCTACTACCTTTCCTTCTTGCATCAACACACAACCCAATCCTTGCCGAGAGGCATCACAATACACATCGAATCCTTTGTGTATGTCTGGCATGATCAACACAGGTGCTGTGGTCAACCTCTTCTTCAACTCTTCAAAACTAGCCTGACACTTCTCATCCCACTTAAATTCTTTCCCTTTCTCGAGCAGAGTGGTAAGTGACTTCACGATCTTAGAAAATCCTTCAATGAACCTCCGATAGTATCCTGCAAGTCCAAGGAAGCTTCTGATCTCCGGTACATTCTTAGGCGGACTCCAGTTCAATACATCCCGAACCTTGCTTGGATCCCACCGCAATTCCTCCATCCGTGATGATGTGTCCGAGAAAAGAGACCTCCTTCAACCGTAAAGCACACTTGCCGAACTTGGCATACGACGATGTTCCCGAAGCTTCGCAACACAAGCCTCGGATGTTCTTCATGTTCTTCCTCACTCCGAGAGAATACCAATATGTCATCAATGAATACCACAACAAACTTATCCGGATACTCCATGAATACCTTGTTCATCAAATACATAAAGTATCTTTGGTGCATTGGTCGAGCCAAAGGACATCACAGTGAACTCATACAACCCGTATCTAGATGTGAATGCTGTCTTTGGTATATCCTCCACTCGGATTTTTAACTAGTGATAACCTGATCTAAGATCTATCTTAGAGAATGCCTTAGCTCCTCTCATCTGATCAAATAAATCCTGAATCCGAGGTAAAGGGTATTTGTTTTTGATAGTAACCTCATTAAGTGATCGATAGTCTATACACAACCTCCTAGATCCATCCTTTTTATTAACGAAGAGTGTGGGGGCTCCCCATGGTGATGAACTAGGACGGATAAACCCTTTACTAAGTAGTTCTTCAATTTGTTTCTTTAATTCAGCTAAATCTTTAACATCCATTCTATAAGGTCTTTTAGATATGGGAGCAGTACCAGGTATAAGTTCAATACTAAATTCAATGTCACGGTCAGGTGGCATACCTGGCAAATCCTCTGGAAACACATCAGGGAATTCATTCACTACCCTTATATCTTCCAAGGCCTTGCCTTCTACAGAGTTCACAACTCCTTTGCTGGATGAGGGTGTACTCACATATTCTACTCTCTCCCCTTGAGGACCGGTTAACAAAGACTGACCTTTTCCGACACTGAATAACTCCATCACAACTTCTTAACCAATCCATGCCAAGAATGACATCTATTCCCCATGATTTTAGAACTACCAGGTTAGCAAGAAAGTCTACCCCCATGATATTAATCTTTACTTGTGGGCATATATGACCAGTTTTCATTTCTCCACACGGAGTGCTAACTATCAGTGAATTCTTCATTGAGCTCATAGGTAAAGTATATTTTGCCACAAATTGATCAGTTATGAATGAATGTGATGCTCCTGAATCAAATAATACGGTAGCAGGTACAGAGTTGACGAAAAACGTACCCAATACCACGCCGACGTCATTCTGAGCTTGCTCCACTGATACATGATTAACCCGGCCACGCGCGTGATTCTGCTGGCCTCTCTTGCTAGGTGTCTGTGGAGTACGAGCTCGCAAAGATGACTCGCCGGTCCCCCGATTCCACTGTCTCTCTGCGGAGTTTGCATCACCCTCTTGGGACAATTGTTAGCATAATGCCCCAACTCTCCACACTTGAAGCATCCACCGGCTGAATAGGGTTGGTGTTTCGACGAGTGCCCCGAGCTATTGTTAGGACGACTCACCGAGGGGTAGGAGCTGCGGGTGTACGAGGATTGAAGCGTTGTGGCCGAAACGAGCGCCGCTACCGCATGTTCTGAGGGTACCTTCCACCATGACCACCAGGACGATATGGAGTCAGGCTCTGCTGAGAACTGTAACGAGGACGGGTGTTGCTGCTAGACTGTCCATGTGACTGAAACTTGCGTTTCTGTTCACCCATCTCCTTTCTCTTGCTTTCCAGCCCAATAGCTTTGTTCACCAGCGTCTGAAAGTCTGGGAAGATGTGACTCTGCAGTAGATAGTTTAAAGGCCTGATCAAGCCATCCAGAAACCTTTCCTGCCTCTTTGGGTCAGTGTTGACTTCATCCGGTGCATAGCGTGACAAGTGAGTGAACTTGTCTAGATACTCGGTCACTGACATATTGCCCTGCCTCAGCGATAAGAACTCCCTCTGCTTAAGCTTAATAACCCCTGAAGGGATGTGGTAAGTACGGAAGTTGTCACGGAATTCCTGCCATGTGATGTTCTGCCTGTTGGGATGAGCATTTGAGTACGCGTCCCACCAGTATGCAGCCTGCCCCACAAGTCTTCCGGCAGCATACAGAACCATCTCCCTGTCAGCGCATTGCACGATCTCCAGCTTCTTGGTGATGGTTTTCAGCCAGTCGTCAGCATCCAGTGGATCAGACGAGTGAGAAAACGTAAGAGGATGGTGGCTCATGAACTCCTTGTGCCTGTCCCTTGGTGGCGGGGGTGGCGGAGGAATCGGCTGCAGTGGCTGGTTCTGTTGAGCTTGCATTTGCTGCACAGTGTTGGTGAGATTCTGAATCAGTTGTATCTGAGCTGCAAGAAACTGTTGCATGTTTGGATCCATTGCTTGGTTGATCGGTGGGGGTGGTGCTGGGTTCTGCTGATTCGCAATATGTGCACGGATCACAAGTGGCACGTCTTTATCTCCTCCGGACCTGGTGTTTACCATCTGACCGTTAGAAAAATCATGTTTCAGATAGTTGTACTTGAATCAATGCATAAGAAGATAACTCAAAAATGAAATAGCAGCATGTTCTTCAGCTAGGACAGATTCTGTTCACCTCAAAGAATTATGTATAACTTTCTGTGTAATTATCCAATGACCACAAATTTTTACCAGATTATGATGTATAAAATTATGGAACTATCCCAACTGGAATCACCTCATTTGGACATCTATAACTCGAGATAAAATTCAAACAGTCCAGCTGTATCAGCAGAAATTTACAGATTCTGACATGTTCATTACTTTGTGCATAACTCCCAGAATATGTATTGTATACCATTGAATTTTTGACAGAAATTCGTCCTCTAAATTTGTGAACTAACTGAGGACCATGTGTGTTTTGAGGACCGGTGGATGGTCGCTTCCTTGTGTGATGAGTGATTGACAACGTTGTGTGGACTGATTCTTGGCTAAGTATTGCAGGTGCAGGTTGCGGCTTGACTCGTGTTGGTGCAGGTGTAGAACAAGAGCGAAAGGTCATTGCCGGTGAGGCCTCCAGGTGTGGAGAAGACAAGTAGGCTTCGTTCGAGGGACCCGGTGGCCAGCGGGGTCAAGTGCGGGCCGCATGGTGGCATGAACAGCAAGATGAAGTCGTGGACGGTTTCTTGGTAGAGCCTCAAAACCAAGGGCGAGCCGGAACTACGTGGGAGCCGAGTCATGAGTGGAGAATGGTGGAGGCTACACCGAGTTCGTGGGGTTTGCAGTGGTTCACGAAAACCACCGGGTTACTCGGTTGAGCCACAAAACCGAGGCCGAAGACTCGACGAGGGGGTGCGGCCACCCAGGCCGGTTCAACCGCCCAGGAGGGGCGGTCAGACCGCCTGGGGCCGGTCGGATCTCCGGGCCGCCTAACCGCCCGGGGGGCGGTCGAGCCGCCCGCCGCGGGCGCCGAGAAGCTTTGAAGCGGAGGACACGCGTCGGGATCGCAAGGCTTGCGTCGAGGCTAAGCAGGTTGCGGTCGCCAGGCATCCGTCCGATGGTGAAGACATGAAGACTTCCAAATCCGCCCTCGAGGGGCATGTATCCCTAGTTATTAGTGAAGGGTAGTTTAGTCTTTTGGGTGCCTCCATATATACTCATTGGATGGGTGGATGGCAGCCAACTCTTGGAACCCTAGCTCATTTGTTTTTCCATTTTCGTTCTCCATTTTCCTTAGGATTTTAGAGGACTAGCTTGAGAGCTTCATGTGAGATCTAGAGAGAGGGATGGATGTTTGGGTGGCAAGCTAGACCTTGTACGAACCTTTCATGGCATGTATAGAAGGTTTGGCGTTGTTCATCATGGTGGTTTTCCCGTCTCTTTTGTGTTGATTTTCGGAGCTCTTTGTTAGCGGTGTTTTGAGGATGATTTCTTGGGGTTTTTGGTGGGTGTGAGGTTCTTGTGCCTCTTTGGTCGGTGACTTTGCCCCCAAATCTCTCTTGAATCGGACTCGATTTGGCGGTTTTTCGAGTTGGCCGAGTTCTTGACCTAGAGAAGCGATTTCTTCGATTCCTCTTGATTTTGTGCGATTCGGGTTGATTCTTTTGAGGTAGAGGTTGCCCAGGAGGTAACCCAGCTATTCTCAAAGTTTTGCTGCCATCCGTGGAGTGATTCGGGAGATCAGGCGCGAGGAAGTTGAGGGTTGACCTGCGGGTTGGTTTTCTGGAAGGGGCGGTCTAACCGCCCTGCAGGGGGCGGTCTAACCGCCCCGGGTGTTTCCGTGTCGAAGTTTTGTTTCGCCGGATTTTCCTCTATGAGTTTGTTCGCCTTGATCGGAGGAGCGTGCGGGTGAAATTTGGGGTCGTTCTCGTGCGGTTTGCTAGGTGTTCTTGGTTGGAGTTCGTTCTTTGGGTACGGGAGGTTAGACCGCCCCGGTAGCCGGTCTAACCGCCCCTAGGCCCCCGGGTGGAGTTTTGGTTTTTGCCAAGATTTTACGGTAGCTAGCATGGCCTTGACCGGAGATCTTTATTGGTGAAACCGGGGTGAGTTTTGGTGCTCGGAATAGGCGTTTCGGAGGATTTCTTGGTTACCGGGTGGAGGCGGTCTAACCGCCCCCTATACCCGTCTAACCGCCCCCCTCCGGTTAGCCGACTTTCGAGTTGTTTCCGCTGTTGTTGCTGCGTGTGTGTTGTGGTTGCTTGGTAGAGTTTGTTCCTAGGACCGGTAGCACTCCGGTGGCTACGTGGTTTTGGCAAACGGAAGGCGAAGCGCGAGCGTGTGATTTCGGGGGGTTTGGCCGAGCTAGTTCGTCTTGTCGGAGTTTCAATCTCCCCTCGAGAAGAATTTTTATCGGCTCCCATTCACTCCCCCTCTCGGTCGCCTAATCGGTCCTTCAAGTTGTATCGAGCCGGTTCGGGTCTTTGTTGACTCTAACCGAGTCTAAGATCCAAGGATGGCGTACCGAGAACGGGGTTCGGGTCCTCCACACTTCGATGGCAAGAACTACCGGATGTGGAGCAAGCGGATGGGTGCGTTCCTCCGCGGAAAGGGTCGGATCCTTTGGGATGTCACGGTGGACACGAGGCTATGTCCGGCCGATGGACTTCCTCGCTCCGGGATCGAGGGACGGATTCGACGCCAACAACAAGGCGGTCGACTACTTGTTTCGTGCTTTGTGTCGGCCGAGTTCGATCGGGTGCACACCGAGCACTTGGCTTGTAGGATTTGGGCGATGCGAAGGAGGCTCATGTTGGGAATGCCCCGTGTTCGAGGGCACGGATGTATGCGACCTACGGAGAGAGTACGAGAACTTCACTCATCTCCCCGGTGAGTCCATCGATGCCTTATTTCAGAGGTTCACGGTGGTTGTGAACAACATGAGGGCCAATGTGGACGTGCTCCCGTACGATGATCATGATAGAGCGGTCAAGCTCTTACACTCTTTGGATCGTACGATATGGGGCGGAAAGTTCGAGGCCATTGTGGAGTCGGAGAAGTATGATACTCTGACCGTGAACGAGCTGTTCTCAAAGCTCAAGTCGGGCCGAGGTGGATAGGGGCATGATCGCCAAGCTCGAGGGTCCGACCGACTCCCATAGTCTCGCCCTCGTTGGTGGTTCCAAAGGAAAGGCTAACTCTAACCCATCCACCAAGATGTTCTCTTTCTCCTCCTTGATGTCTATGCCGGATGATGAGTTCGACGAGCTTGGAGAGGACGAGGCGGCGCTCCCGACGAGGCGGTTCGAGAGGCCGCACGAGAACCGCGTGAACATGAGGAGGAACACGAGAACATGCTTCCGATGCGGCAAGCCGGGACACTTCGTCGCCGACCGCCCGGGAGAGAAGGCCGAGAACAAGGACAGCTACAAGCACAAGCCGAGGATGGACGGCAAGTACCGTTCGAGGCGCGACCACAAGAGCAAGCACAAGAACAAGTACAAGGATGAGCGACGATCGAGGAAGAAGGGGAGCCGAGGCAAGGCCCGAGCGATGGTGGGAGCGAGCGACGTCGACTCCAGTTCCGCGTACTCCACCTTGAGCTCGAGTAGCAGTGAAGACGAAGGTGATCGTCGCAAGAACAAGAAGTCATCCAAGAACCTAAGCGGGCCGAGGCGCCCGCGAGAGACGGCACGCACCATGGCGGCGAGCTCCCGGCGGCAAGAAGAGCACACAGAGCGACTCGGACTCTGAGTCCGACGACGAGGTGCGTGATGAACTTCCCTTCTTGCGCTAGGAGAATGAGAGGCTTGGTTCTTTGCTTGATAACCGTGATGACATGCTTAGAGAGGCCAAGAAAATGAGAAAAGAGCTTAGGGCTTCACTCGAGGATGCTAGGACTAGAGTGGCTGAGCTAGAGACACAGGTGCTTGATAGCAAGCTTGAGATTGATTCCCTTAAGGCTAGCCCTGTTGTTTCGGATGAGGTTGATTGTGCTGATTGCTCCATATTCCTTGCTGATCTTGCTTTGTTTAAGGAGAAGCATGCCTCCAAGTGTGAGGAACTAGATGTGCTTAGGGTTGAAGTGGCTGAGCTTAAGTGTAGACCTGCTTTGCTAGGTGCTTGCACTTCTTGCCCTGTTTTGCATGCTAAGATTGATGAGATGCATGCTTACACTAGTTCACTTGAGGCTAAATTGAAGGAACCCATGCCTACATCATGCTCTACCTGTGAAATGCATGCTTTGAAAAATTTGGAACTTGCACATTATGTTGATCGTTTGCAGGATGAGAATGATGACGTGAGAAAGTTGATGGGTTGGTTGTCTGGTCATGAGCCACAGTTGAGGATGATGATCAAGGCATTTAAGAGGCAGGATGGTGAGGGTCTTGGGGCAAACAAGGTTGGTGAGGGAAGTGAAGAGAATATCCCAGAGCCACCAAAAACCCACCACAAAAATGATTTCCCTCCAAAACCCAACCATCTTAGGAACCGACTAGACACAACCCCAGCTCCACCTATATTTCCTACACCCACAAATGATCTCCGAAGGCCTATCAAGTTTGTGAGCACTTCCGGGAAAGTGTTCTTTGGGAAAGTAAGTGAAAAGGCTAGTGAGGAGAAATCGGTGGAGGAGTTGAGTGGAGAGAAACCAAGCGAGCAGCCCCATCCAAGCTAAACCTAAGCTTGTGAGGTTTCGTTGTGGCCATTGTGGGAAAGAGGGTCACAAGGATGAGTTTTGCTTCAAGAGGAAGCGGGAAGAGAGGACGGCAAAGGAGTGGGCGAACAAGGATAGGTACAACCCTTCCCATGGTGTACCTAAGCCTCGTATGCCACTGCCCAGGGGGTAAGGCCGTGGTGAGAAGTGTTCGGCATGGGGAGATGCGAGTTCCGCGGCCGAGGAGCGAGTTCGGGAGGGGGCGGTCGAGGACCGGCCTGGCTAGGCGGTTAGACCGGCCCGGCCCGAAGGAGGGCGGTTAGACCGGCCTGGCTAGGCGGTTTAACCGCCCCCCAGAATTCTGGGCGGAGTGATTTTCGAGGTGGTGAGTCCGGAGGTTTCGGGTCCGGAGGTGGAGTTGCTGGTGGTTGGTGCCGGAGAGACGGCGGGTGGTCAGTTTGCTAGGCATTCTCCCCCTCGAGTTCACTATGGGGATGGGAGGAGTCGTAGCTTTGAGAAGGAGAGGAGGGACGGTCCACGGGTTGTCTTCCGTGGTTTTGGTCCTCCTCCGGGCGATGAGGGGTGGTTTCCTCGGAGTGGTTACCGAGGTGGTGTTCGTGGTGGTAGTTATGGTAGGGAAGATGGCTTGATGTGTGCTAACCCCACTTTCGAGCAAATGGCTCGACACCGGTTTTCCTCTTTTGGTACTAACCCCGGTCTTTGAGTCGTTTGTTCGCTCACGTGCTCATTTTTGAATTTCAGGTGGGAGACTTGAAGAACATTTGGTTGATTGACTCCGGTTGCTCGAGGCATATGACCGGAGACAGGGGGTGGTTCTCAAGTCTCGTCCCGGTGGTGACGAAGAGGTACATCACTTTTGGGGACAATGGGTGTGGGCGTGTGCTTTCAGAAGGTGAGATAAAAGTGAGTGACAAGATCACTGCGAGGCGTGTTGCTCTTGTTCAATCGTCTGGGGTACAAGTTGCTTTCGTGTCCTAGTTGTTGGATGAGGGCTTTGAGGTGTTGTTTCGACCCCGGTGGTTCTCGGATTGTGGACTCTCGAGGGGACCTTGTACGTATGGTCGTTCCCGAGGGTCAGGTGTTTCGTGCTGATTTTTCTCAGTCTTCGGGTGTGGAGCGTTGTTTCTTGGCTGGTTCTTCGAGTGAGTTGTGGAAGTGGCATAGGAAGTTGGGTCACTTGAGCTTTGACCTTTTGTCACGCTTGAGTAAACTCAATTTGGTCCGAGGATTGCCACGGTTGAGGCTTGAGAAAGAGTTGGTTTGTGCTCCGTGTAGGCATGCCAAGATGGTGGCCTCTTCTCACCCGCCTCTCACCGACGTGATGACTGAGCGTCCATGCGAGCTGCTCCATATGGACCTTGTTGGCCCAGCTCGTGTGCGATCTGCGGGTGGGAAGTGGTATGTCCTTGTTGTGGTGGACGACTATT
Organism: Cenchrus americanus; assembly: GCA_947561735.1. Taxonomy (NCBI): domain Eukaryota; kingdom Viridiplantae; phylum Streptophyta; class Magnoliopsida; order Poales; family Poaceae; genus Cenchrus; species Cenchrus americanus. Next base: position 60,420,427 of record OX387241.1, read on the forward strand.
CTCGGTATGCGTGGGTGTTCTTTCTTGAGGATAAGGGGAGACGTTTGGTTTTGTTCGAGATCTAGTCTTGAGGTTGAGGAACGAGAGGCACGGAAATGCCATATGAGCTATCCGCAGTGATAATGGCTCGGAATTCAGAAACTCTCGTTTTGAAACCTTTTGCCATGACTTGGGTCTTGAGCACCAGTTTTCGAGTCCGTATACGCCTCCCCAGAATGGTGTTGTGGAAAGGAAGAATAGGACCTTGTGCGAGATGGCTCGGACGATGCTTGATGAGCATAGGACTCCGAGGTGGTATTGGGCTGAGGCGGTGAATACCGCGTGCTATGTATCGAATAGGATATACCTCAGAGTGCACAAGAAGAAGACATGCTATGAGTTGATGCATGGTCGCACACCCAAGGTGAGTCACTTCCATGTCTTTGGTTGCAAGTGTTTCATTCGAAGAAAGGCGAGGAAGTTGGATAAGTTTGAGGCTAGGTACGTCGATGGCATTTTCTTTGGTTATGCATCTCATTCTAGAGCATATCGTGTGCTCAATCTTGAAACTAACCAATCGTGGAGACTTGCGAGGTAACCTTCGACGAGACAGAGCCACGTAGTCAGCTTGTCTTTGAGTGTGCAGGTGATGATGAGCTTGGCGAGGAGATCTTTCAGGAGGAGGAGCATGAACATGGAGGTGATGAAGATGGTGGTGCCGTGCCCCCGACTGAACATGTAGCCACTAATTCGACTACGATGATGGATGGACCCTCTGCTACACCTACAACGACAAATCAAGAATGAGGTGAAGCTGATGTTGAGGGGGAGGTAGCATCGAGGCGAGAACCTCCCCGGCGAGTACAAGTGGATCACCCAGCTTCGAGGATCATCGGCGACATGAATGAACGCACTACACGGTCGACGGTTCGAAACAACTCCCATTTCGCTCATGCTGCATTTGTCGCTACTTTTGAGCCCAAAGACATTGGACACGCACTATCTGATCACAATTGGGTTAATTCGATGCATGAGGAGTTGGAGAACTTTGAGAGGAATCAGGTGTGGGAGTTGGTTGACCCTCCCCCAGGGTGTAAGCCGATTGGTACAAAGTGGGTGTGGAAAAACAAAGAGGGAGAGAAAGGAGAAGTTGTGAAGAACAAGTCGAGGCTTGTTGCTTAGGGGTTCGGTCGGAAGGAGGGGATCGACTACGAGGAGACCTTTGCTCCCGTAGCCCGTTTGGAGGCGATTAGGATCCTTCTAGCCTTTTCCGTGGCTAAAGGGTTCAAGTTGCACCAAATGGATGTGAAGAGTGCTTTCCCGAATGGTGTGCTTGGAGGAAGAGGTGTATGTGAGGCGGCCTTCGGGGTTTGAGAGTGAGAAGTACCCCCACGGGTGTACAAGTTGAGGAAGGCGTTGTATGGGTTGAAGCAGGCGCCTAGAGCTTGGTATGGCGAGGTTGAGGGGGTTCTTGTTTGAGAGAGGTTTTGAGATGGGGAAGGTCGATCGGACCTTGTTTTTGCCGAGGCAGGCGGGAGATATCCGATTGTGCGGGTGTACGTGGATGATATTGTTTTTGGTGGCTCGTCTAACTCTCTTGTTGCAAGGTTTGCGGATGATATGAGTAGGGAGTTTGAGATGAGCATGATGGGTGAGTTGCGGTTCTTCCTCGGGCTACAAATCAAGCAATCAAAGGAAGGAACATTTGTGCACCGGGCTAAGTACACCAAGGACATTGTGAGGAAGTTCAAGATGGAGGACTCCAAGGCTATGACGACGCCAATGAGTACGACTACACCTCTTGATGCGGACGAGGAAGGTGAACACGTGGACCGAAGGAGTACCGAAGCATGATCGGGTCACTCCTCTACTTGACGGCGACGAGGCCGGACATACAGTTCTCGGTGTGTCTGTGCGCTCGTTTTCAAGCGTCTCCGAGGACTTCGCATCGGCAAGCGGTGAAGCGAATTTTCAGGTACTTGCGTCACACTCCCGACTTCGGCCTTTGGTACTCCGCGTCCTCTTCTTTGGCACTTCATGGTTTTTCAGACGCGGATTTTGCCGGGTGTCGGTTGGATAGGAAGTCCACTTCTGGGACTTGCCAGTTTTTGGGTTCTTCTTTGGTGTCTTGGTCTTCCCGTAAGCAGTCGAATGTTGCCCAATCCACGACCGAGGCCGAGTATGTTGCCGCTGCTAGTTGTTGCTCTCAGCTCCTTTGGATTTCATACACCATGAGTGACTTTGGTGAGTAGTATACCCATGTCCCACTTCAATGTGACAGCACCAGTGCCATAAGCGTTGCAAAGAACCCAGTGCTTCATTCCAAAACCAAGCACATAGAAGTGAGGTATCATTTTCTGAGAGACAACGTAGAGAAAGGAAAGATTGCTTTGATCCATGTACCTACACATGACCAACTAGCCGATATTTTCACCAAACCCCTAGATCAAGCAACTTTCACTCGTTTGCGGGGAGAACTTGGTGTGTATTTGATTTCTTGAGTTGGGTGTGTGGGAGCTCCTTTGTAGCATATGTATAGTTTCTTTTGTGCATTTCTTGCATTTGGCATTGCATATGTAACATGATGTATAGGCATCCTTGTATCTTAGATTGCATGCATTTTGTATCATATGCATTGGATAAGAAAAGCTTCTCCTATATACATTGTTCACCATGGGTTGATATATATGTTCTTGTGAGCTTGTTTGGTATGCTATGGTTAGTTTGGCTTAGCTCTTGATGATCTTGATGAATGATCCATGGTTGATGGCTAATTTTTTGAAAAATGTCACATATATGCTCTCTCATGTGTAAATGCCTTTATATGATCTTGACATGTTTTAGTGGCTTTGCTATGCTTAATTTGTGGTTGGATAGCTAGTTTATTGATCATATGGGGCCAAAGGCTCATTTGCCATCATGAATGTTTAGCCCTTTTGTTTTATCTTGTGGAGGGGCATAAGTTCCTTTTTGTCACAAAGACATTTCATGTACCATTTATCAATCTGAAAATGAAATGAAAAATGCTTGGAAAATATGCTCCCATGTCATATGTGCTGAAATTAATTTGATTTGGGTGCTAAACCGTTGCATGATGCCTACCAATGAGAAGTCTCATATATAGAAGTAGGCACATGGCTCGGTGGCTTTGACATGACATGAGGTGCTTGTGGGTGTTTATGATGGTCTTATGATTAGAATGGCTGTCCTAGCATGAAGTTTGAGTGGCTTTGCCATTTTGATATGTTTTGCTCATGTTTAGGTATTTGCTTATGAGAGAGTAACTTTTCGCAAAATTACTCAAATCTTTTTTAGCCTTGTCCAATGGTTGTGAAACTTGGTGATCACGTAGTTAAGGTCATTACGAACCTGTCGAGTATCTAACTTGCTCATTTGGACTTGTGTAGCTCCTTGTGATGAATTTTGTATATTTGAGAAGCTATATGTTGAAAGTTTTCGCATTTTGCCTTGATTCATGCATTGTCAACAAGGGGGAGAAGTTTGTGCATGCTTTGGGCACCTGGGAGTGTTTGGAAGGTGTTCCAATTGGTTCGGGAAAATTTTGAGCAGTTTGGTGCAGGGCCGGTCTCATGGGGCGGTCTAACCGCCCCCAAGGCGGTCAGATGTGGCACGGGCGGTCTAACCGCCCTGTACGAGCGGTCGACCGCCCTGGGCGAAGTGAGCGAGGTTTTTGCTCTTTGTTGCATTCCCGCGTTGCATTGTTGCATTTGTTCGGGGGAGTGTGCTTTGGCTCGGGGGAGCTTGCATATGTGCGGGGGGAGCTCTTTGTGGTGTTCGAGCTCGTTTCGGTGGTTTGCGCTCTTTGCTTGAGTTTTGTGTTTTGTCTCGGATGTGTCGAGCCGTTGCCCTTGCCTAAGGGGTCCGAGACTTGTCTTCTTCAAGTGATCTTGCTCTTTGCCTTTCTTTGGCTTTCGATCGCTTGTTGAGGTTTCTTTTTATTTGTTTCTTTTCTTTTCCTTTTCTCTTGTGTTACTTCATGTAAGTGTGTTGTCAATGCACTCATCAAGGGGGAGATTGAGGACCATGTGTGTTTCGAGGACCGGTGGATGGTCGCTTCCTTGTGTGATGAGTGATTGACAACATTGTGTGGACTGATTCTTGGCTAAGTATTGCAAGTGCAGGTTGCGGCTTGACTCGTGTTGGTGCAGGTGAAGAACAAGCGCGAAAGGTCGTTGCCGGTGAGGCCTCCAGGTGTGGAGAAGACAAGTAGGCTTCGTTCGAGGGCCCGGTGGCCGGCGGGGTCAAGTGCGGGCCGCATGGTGGCATGAACAAGCAAGATGAAGTCGTGGACGGTTTCTTGGTAGAGCCTCAAAACCAAGGGTGAGCGGAGCTGTCGGTGCGGAATATGGTCCCGACACTAACCAAGTAGAAAGTGCCGAGGTCTATCCCTCAATGGTCGATGCTAAGCAATAAGAGACACGGGATTTATCCTGGTTCCGGCCGAGGGGGCCGTACGTCCAGCAGTGGTGTGCTCAAGGCACTATATTGCTCAGCACCGGGGGTGCCTGTAGTGGGGCTGCTACAAGCAAGGCGGGAGAAGAAGCGTGGCTTCCAAGTCCCTGGAGGAGTGGCTGAAGATATTGTGGGAGAATTGGAGAATGAGTACGTGGTGTGCCGTGTGTTCCTGTCTGTCCCTGTCCCCCGCGGCTGGGGGGTTCGCCCCCCCTTTTATAGATCAAGGGGGAGGCGGATTACATGCGCGCCGCGCTATCTAGCTACGTGGGGAAGCACGACGTGCTATGTTGTAGAGTGGGTGGCCGTCCGGACGATCCTCGCAGCGATCTGGCCATGATGGCCTACCTTGTACCCGAACAAGGTGGCGGTTCGAGGGTAGAAGGGCGGCGGATGGTGGCAACGCCTTCGATAGGCTTCGAGGGAGGTGTCGACGTTGGCCCGTACGGAGTACGGGAGTAGGTAAAACGGCGTCCCTTCCCAACGCGCTTCACGGTCTCGGGGTTGTTGCCACGGCGCCCGGCGTGCGCCCTCGCACGCGCGGGGATGGAGGCCACGCCGTTACGGGGGCGGGGATGGTGTTCCACCGGCCTAGCGCCTCCACCTAACCCCTGTAGGGTCACAAGAAAGTGAATCGAGGGTGCAACCGGCTCCCCTTCGAGGGCTCGGCGCGTTAGCCGCTCGGAGCGAGCGCACGGCGTCACGAGAGCGACACCGGCCGCGGCGCACGGTCCCTCCCCCACGGTGATAGGGATGGGCTCCTCCCCGGGGAGTTGGTGCGGCGGCACGGGGGCGCGAGCCCCGGGCGCATGATGGCGCCGTCCCGCCGGTGTCGGGCGTTAAATGCCCGTGTACGGGGCCGGCGCACGCGTGAGGGGCGCCCTCGAGCGTGGCGGACCCCGGTCGAGGGCGGGACGTACCCTCGAGCGAGGCGGAACCTGCTCGAGGGGGAGCGAGCCCTCGAGCGAGGCGGAGCCCGCTCGAGGGAAGTGCTACCCCTCGAACGGGGCGGAGCCCGCCCGAGGGGGGCGCGCATCCTCGAGCGAGGCGGAGCCTGCTCGAGGGGATCTCTAAGAGGGCCGCCTTGATGGGCCGTCGGGGTCCCTGCGGCGTGGGCCGTTTCCCCGCATGGTTAGGCAAGTTGTGTTTTGGCTTTGTTGCGGGTTTTACGTGAGGATTTCCCCGTTGTTTAAGGGGACCCCTAGGGCTGTCCCCGACGCAGCCCCCAAGCATCCGCGGGTTTGCCATTGAGGCTCCCGCGCATGCCGGAACCTACTGATAGGACGTTCTTCCCTCCTTGTTTTGCGAATGCTTTCCGTGGGGCCGCGGCGGCGGACCCGCGGGTCTAGCCTCCGAAGCCTGCGCAGAGTGTGGGTGCTCCTGCAGGGGTTAACCGTGAGAACTGGTCAGAGGGCGTGGCACATGTTTCAACCGGCATCGGCAAGTGTCTCGGCCCGGCTTCGGTGACGCACGCGCTGCCGGCGCTGTCTCCGGCGGGTGCAGGCCAAGGAGGTGTAGCCGTGCGTTAAGCCCCCGAGCTCGGGCCCGTTCGAGGCGATCGGGTAGAGCTTTACGACTTGTTTATTAACGCGCCCTCGCCGTCCCTCCGCGGGACGGAGGGTGAGGTTTTCGCAACCCCCATCGAGCGGGTCGCGAATTGCGGATTCCTCTTTGAGCTGCTAGTGGGTGATTCGAGTGGACGCCCATGCCCCGTTCGATAAGGGTAGGCTGCGTGGTCCGGAGACACGTCCATGGAAGCGCTTGCGTGGGTTTGCTAGGTGGGGCTCGGTCCCGTTCGATAGGGACCGAGGGCGCGGAAGCTCTCCCTCGGTGGGATCCCCCGGCTAGCTGCCCTCGCTGGCTCTCGAACACGACATGTGGGGCACCCTCGAGCCGACGGGCTCGAGGAACGGCTCGAATGCGCATGCCTTCGTCGTCCCTGACTCTGCGGTCCGAGGCGCCCGTTCGAACCCGCCGAGGGTCGGGCTTCGAACCTCGATCGCAGGGCCGTGCGGGGGCGGCGCCCGGGCGGCCCCGTCTTTTGCGTTTGCGGCCGTCGAGGGTCCGGGCGGGTCAGCCCCCGAGGCGCCGGGTTGGTAGCACGGCGTGGCATGGGTGCTCGCGGTGCCCGCTTGACTCCAAGCGGGCGCCGGGCGACCTTCTCACGCATATGCCCCTTTTTAGAGAGTTGATATTGTATCGAGCCGGGGGCTCGTGCCGCTCGAGGGTTTTGCGTGGCATGGGCACCCGCGGTGCCTCGCTTTACTTCAAGCGAGCCCCGGCGGCCTTCTCACGCCGATGTCCCTTCGAGGGTCGACATCGTCTTGAGCCAAGGGCTCAGGCCGCTCGAGGGTTTTGCGTGGCGTGGGTGCCCGCGGTGCCGCGACTTCAGCGGTGCCCCGGCGGCCTTCTCACGCCGATGTCCCTTCGAGGGCTAACGTCGTCTTGAGCTAAGGGCTCGTGCCGCTCGAGGGTTTTGCGTGGCATGGGTGCCCGCGGTGCTCCTTACTTCAAGCGAGGCCCGGGCGGCCTTCTCACGCCGGTGTCCCTTCGAGGGCTGTCATCGTCTTGAGCCAAGGGTTCGCCCCGCTCGAGGGTTCTCCTTGCTTGGCAAGGGACCGGGTCATTAAATGCCTCGCAGTGGAGGCTGCGGTTTTGCAACGCGGGCGCGCCTTTTTAGGCGTTGCGGCCGCGCGCGCGCGCGTAGTGGGCGGCGTGGCGGGGCGGACGTGACCGCTTGCCTCGGTCCCTGCAAGTCTTCACCGCGATGATGGCCCGTCCGCGGTGATGTGGCCGCCGCGGTCGTGGTGGGGCCCGTTCGTCGGCGTGAAGAGAAGATTCCCCGCACTTAATGCGCACGGGACATCCGCTCCGGGAGAGCTCGCCCGCGGCTTATAAATGCGAGGGGAGGGGGAGACGGCGGTTTTTACCTTAGCGCCTCACCATTCCAGCCCCTTGTGCCTTCGTCTTCGCCTCGCCTTTGTCACCGTGCGGTGTCGCCATTAGAGCTCTTCTTCCGTTTCTCGTCCTCCGCTCTCACATTCCTTTGCCTTCTTCCCATGGCGCCGCTTCCGCCTCTCACGATCCTTGACCCGTACGCCTGGGAACGATCGACGGTGACTCCGCTGGCCCTTGGCGAGCTGGTCGCTGCCGGCCACCGGCGGCGAACGAGGATGGCCGCCGGCAAAGTGGATAGTGCCGCCGGCGGGGGACCGCGCGCCCAACCCGCCGGAAGGCTACGTGGTGAGCTTTATCCGCTTCCACGAGCGGGGGCTTCAACGCGCGCCGGCGAGCCGCTTCATGCGGGCGTTGTGCCACTACTACGGCGTGGAGTTGCACAACTTCGCGCCCAACGCGATCTCGCGGGGCGGCCACGTTCGTGGGCGTCCGCGAGGGGTACCCCGGGGATCCCGATCAACCGGGAGCTGCGGGTACACCTCTTCCGCGCGGAGCTCTTCACGCAGCCCACGACGGAGCCGAGGACCGCGCCGCGCGGTGCGCGCGGGCGGGATGTCGCCACCCCGCGGGGGGAGTTCAAGGACGACTACATCCCCTGCACCATGACGACGAACAATGCCGGCTGGGAGCGGGGATGGTTCTACTTGCGCAACGCCGAGCCCGGCCTCCCCCTACACCGGTCGGGTGTTCAAGGAGAAGCCCGGCTCTTGGGGCTACGGGGTGTCCACGCCCCGGCATCGGAGGCGGCAGGACTCGGTCCTGGCCGCCCTGAAGAGCCCGGCGCGAGGGGCTGACCGCGTTGGGCGTCCTCGCCTTCCTCCATCACCGGCGGATCGTGCCTCTGATGGAGAGGCCGCTCTGCATCTACGAGATGACGGAGGCGGCCAACCCCGTCGATCTGGCGAGGTCGCGGATGCTCCCGACCTCCCTCGGGCGGCCGTATGCGCTCACCCGGCGCGGAACGCCGTCGACACCGGATGCGGTGCATCCGGACCGGACCCCATGGGACCTCGAGATGCTCCCCACCGGCCCACCGGTGAGTGTGATTCTTGATTTTGTTTTAGTTCTTGGTGTTTCTTCCGCCTCCCGACGCGTCCTTGATGTTCCCGTATGCGGTGGTGAGCTTTATCGCCTCGAAATCCGTTCCGCCCACCCCCCGACTCGCCGCGCGCTTGGTCGGGCGGCACGGCGCCGGGAGGCGGGAGCGGGCGGCGCGCGGGGAGGGAGCGCGCGAGGCGGCGCAACGAGCGCCGTGAGCGGCGGAACGCGGAGTACCGGCGGCGCGAAGAGGCGGGGGCTCTCCTCCCCGGGGACCGAGGGAGTACTCGTCCTCGGAGGAGGACGAAGAGGAAGAGGCCGAGGGGCGGGGCCCCTCCGACGGGTGGGAGCCCTCGCCCCCGCCGCCGGAGCCGGCTCCGGCGGCAAGGGCGGCATCGCCGGGGCGGGCGCAACGGCGCCCGCCGCCGCGCAATCGACATCGGGCGGCGCGCGCCGCGAGGGGGGCGCCGCGCGCACCACGGGGGCACGCGGCGAGCGCGCGCGTGCGCGCGGCGAGCGCGCGCGCGCGGCGCGGGGCCCGTGCGCGCGGTGGCGACGTCGGGAAGCGCGGCGGCGGGGCGCGCCGGCCTCGTCCGCCGAAGCTTCGAGGAAAAGGAAGATCGCCTTTTCCTCTTCGAGGTAAGGGGCTCGTTCTCCCGGCTCGGTTTGATTTCTTGCCGATCGGGGGCGTTCTAATCCTCTCGTTTGTGCCTACGCGAGGTGGTGCCAACCGTGCCTCCCCTCGCACCGGCCAAGGTGCCGAGGACGGACGCATCCATCCCCACCCGGCGGCGCTCGTTGAGGGCGTCGCGGGCGGGGGCAAGCACGGCGGCGGCGGGCGAGAGCTCGCGGGGCGCGGGCCGGGGCCCCGAGGCCTCGGCCGGCAGATCAGCCCCGCCGCGGCGCGGCCGGCGGTTACCGAGGAGCGACCGCGCGGCCATTGTGGGGGCGCAGGCCGCGGTAGCGGCCGTGGCGGAGGCGCAGCCCGCGGAGGCCGTTGCTTTGTGGAGGTGCGGTCCGTGGCGCCACCGCAGAGGAGGCGGAGCGGGTGTAACCCGCGGCGGCGCCCGTGGCCGCGAGGCGCACCCGGAAGTGGTGGCCGCGGCGGCGCGTCGGCGCCCGCGGTCACGGAGGCGCAAGTGGAGGCGCCGGTGGAAGCGGCGCAAGGGCCGGTGCCCGCCGGCGGTTCCCGGCGGAGGTGGTGGAGGTCCCGGATGACGACTCCCCGCCGCCCGGTGGGATCGGTGGGCTAGCTTCCCCACACGCTCCCCCGAGCCCCGGAAGGGGGGACCTCGTGAGGCGGCACGAGGGGCACATGGTGGCGGGGGGACCGAGGACGCGGTGCCGAGGCCTCGTCCTCCCGCGCCGGCCACCCCGCCCAGGTGGAGGGGGCCGTTGACGATCCCCCTGCGTTTGCTGACGCCCGGGGGAGCAGGAGCTCTGGGGCGAGCTCCGGAGCCACGGCGCCACGCTCGACCGCGCGCTGAACGAGGCGCTGCGGGTCCATGGCGGCCCTGCATGGCGCGTTTTCCAGGTAGGGCGTGGTTGCCTATTCTCTTCTTTCTCCCATTCTTGTGTGCTGCCTCTATGCCGTAGTGCTTACGGGTTTTGATGTGTGGGTGCTAGGAGCTCGAGCGCCGTGCCCACGACAAGTACGACGCCTTCGACCGGGTGAACGCCGAGGTCCACCGCCCGCGGGGAGCGGTGCGGCCGCTTTCGACGCGCTTGCCGACGCCCCTCGAGTCCCCCGGGACACTGGCTGGCGTACCGGGCCATGGCCTGGCGCGACGAACTCCCCGAGAGCTCGAGGCAGACCCGCCGCGCCACTCGAGCCTCGAGCGGGTCCGCACGTGCCCTCATCGATCGTGATGAGGCGTTGTGGCGTGCACGCTCGTACTTGGAGAAGATGCGACGCTGGCAACCAATTGGGAGGCGGAGGTGGCCAACGTCCGCGGCGAGAACCGGGAGCTTCGCTCGTCGCTCGAGGGGGCGCAGCGCGGCGAGCCGCCGGCCGAGGAGCGGGCGCGCGGCCGGAGCAACGGGCCAAGGAGGCCGACGACTTGAAGGCCGCCCACGACGCCAGCGGCCGCGGCGCTCGTCGTCGCCGAGGAGCAGCTCCCCGCAGAGCGCACCGCCCGCCAAGGGGCCGAGGGGCGGCTCCAAAGATGAGCGAGCCGCCCTCGTCGACGCCCGTACGACGCCGGAGCAGAGCGCGTCGCTCGCGAGGCGCGCGATGTCACCGGCGGAGCGGGACGACAAGCTCTCCAAGACCGAGGGCAAGCTCATTGTGCTCGCATTGCGAGCGCAAACCAAGAGCCGGCCCTCTAGAGAGCGAGTGAGGCCGTCAAGCCGCCTCGAGCCGGCGGTCGAGGCCGAGCGCCGCGCTCTCGAGATGGAGAGGAAGCAAGTCGAAGGTGAGCCACTGTTTGGCTCTTGCCTTGTTGGTTTTTTCGTTAGAGGGCTCGCGTTCCCCTTTCGATTTCTTTCTTGTCTTGGCGATTTCAGTGCTTGCGCACCGCCACGGGGCACGCAACCGAGCGGGCCGAGGCGCCGCAGCTTCCTACAACTCCTCCGAGCAAGAGCCGCGGGAGCCGCGTGGTGCGGCCCTCGAGACCCGCCGCGCGCCGTGGAGGAGGGCGAAGCACGGGACGGCGCTCGTTGGCCAGCCGCCTGCGTGCCCTTGGCGGTCACGTCACCGAGCGGATGCGCCAGGCGCTGCATCTGGGCGTCCAGAAGGCCCTCGGAGTGGTGCGGTCCCACTACGAGGTCAACTTCGAGGCGCTGGCGGAGGGCTACATCGTTCCCGAGGGCGTCGAGGACGAGGTAGCGATGGAGCGTGTCGATGCGCTCACCGTCGACGCCGCCGGGTCGCTTGCCGAAGCCTTCGAGGAGTTCCTCTTCCCGGACGCTGCTGACGCTACCGCTCCTCCGCCTCGAAAACGCTGGGCGCTAGGCCCGTTTTTTGTTCGTGCATCAGTATTCTGGCCATAGGGCCTTTGTAAATAAGCACATTATCTCAATCGTAAACATTTGTTGATACGAGATGAAATCTTTTGCTTATTGCGCTTTTTTGTTTCTCCTTCTTCCTGAGTAGATTTTACTTAGGGGAGTTCGATTTTCGCGGGGGGCCTCGCCGGGGTTGGAGGCGAGAGAGAAGGGCCGTATCCTCGCGGCGTAGGCTATCTCTGACTCGCGCGCTCCTTCCGCTAGGCCGCCCGCGCCCGTTCGAATCGTTGCTCGAGGTTGAAGTAGGAAACAAACTTAGCGCGTGTGAGTTGTTTTATTTTTGCGCAAAAAATGGGACCATTTTTGGGGGGGGGTGCCCCCCGCAAGAGTAGCCCCCCGAGGGTAACTTGGGTTTTCGGGGAAAGCCGAGTTGTCCTTTCCATTAGATTTGAGGTGTTTACATAGTTGTCACCAACTGGGGCGTTGGCCATATGATTTTTACAACAAAAAATGCTTGGGAATCCTAACTATGGGTAGAAACGACGTAGCTGTTGGATGTTCCAAGCGTTGGTGAGCTCTTCACCGTCCTCGTTGGCCAGCTTGTACGTGCCGGGCTTGAGTACCTTCACCACGACGTAGGGTCCCTCCCATGGGGGCGACGGCTTGTGGCGCCCTCTCGTTGTCTTGGCGTAGCCTTAGGACCGCATCCCCTTCGCCGAAATCCCGCCGTGTATCTTGCGTGCTTGATAGCGCCCGAGGGACCGCCGGTACCTCGCGGAATGCATCGGGGCACGAGGCGTGCCTCGTCCGACCGATCCAACGAGTCCTCGCGGGCTCGCCGGGCCGGCATCCTCGTCATAGCCTCGAACCCTGGGCGAACCGTATTCTAAGTCCGTGGGGAGGACGGCCTCCGCGCCGTGGACTAGGAAAAACGGGGTGAACCCAGTGGCTCTGCTCGGGGTGGTCCTTAGGCTCCACACAACCGCTGGTAGCTCTTGGAGCCATCTTCGCCCAGATTTGTTCAGCTGATCGAAAATTCTGGGTTTTAGGCCTTGTAAGATCATGCCATTGGCACGTTCTACTTGGCCGTTGGTCTGTGGGTGCGCCACAGCTGCCCAATCCACACGGATGTGGAACTTGTCGCAGAACTCCAAGAACTTCTTGCCCGTGAACTGGGACCCATTGTCGGTGATGATGGAGTTTGGCACTCCAAAGCGGTAGACGATGTCGGTGAAGAATGTTACCGCCTGCTCTGCCCTTAGATTCGTGATGGGGCGCACCTCCACCCACTTGGAGAACTTGTCGATCGCGACCAACAAGTGGGTGAAGCCCCCGGGCGCCTTCCGCAGGGGCCCGACGATGTCCAGCCCCCACACGGCAAATGGCCACGTTACGGGGATGGTGCTGGGGGGGCATGGGCGGGTAAGTTGGACTTGCGGGCGTAGAACTGGCACCCTTCGCAGGTGCGCACGATCTCGCTGGCGTCCGCGACCGCAGTGGGCCAGTAAAAGCCCTGGCGGAACGCGTTGCCGACGAGGGTGCGGGGCGCGGCGTGGTGGCCGCAGATCCCCGCATGGATGTCCCGCAGGAGCTCGCGCCCCTCGGGAATGGGCACGCACCGCTGTAGGATGCCGGAGGCGGCGCGCTTGTACAGCTCGCCGTCAACGAGGGCAAAAGACTTGGCCATCCTGGCGATGCGCCTGGCCGCGGCCCGGTCCGCGGGGAGTTCCCCTCGAGCGATCCAGGCGATGTATTTTTCGCGCCGCCCCGTTGGACAAGGAGCCGGCTCGATATCCATCACGTCGGCCTCGTGGGAGCCATACCCCTCGAGGAGGGAGAGCACGTACGCCTCGTTCGAGGGGTCCTCGTCCATGGGTTCCGCACCCGCCGGATTCAAGGGAGCCCCCGAGGGTTCGTCGCGACTCGAGGGGTAGGGCTCGAAGACGACCGAGGGTTGAGCGACGTCGCGCGCGAAACGCGTTCGGGGGGACGGTGATCCGCCCGACGCAATCTTGGCGAGCTCGTCCGCCTCCTCGTTGTACCGGCGGGGCACATGGTTGAGCTCGATGCCGTAGAACTTGTCCTCGAGGGCTCGCACGGCTTTGCAGTAGGCCTCCATCTTGTCGTCATGGCAGCTCGCGTTCTTCATGACCTGATCGATTACGAGCTGCGAGTCCCCCCGCACGTCGAGGCGCTTGACGCCTAACTCAATGGCGATTTTGAGGCCGCAGAGGAGGGCCTCGTATTCGGCCATATTGTTAGACGCGGGGAAGTGGAGGCGCACCGCGTACCGCATGTGTTCCCCGAGGGGTGACACGAAGAGCAGCCCGCGCCCGCCCCCGTTTTCATCACCGAGCCGTCGAAGAACGAGTCCAAGACTCCGCTTGGATCTGCGGTGGTGGTAGCCGCGTATCCATCCATTCGGGGCCGACGAAATCGGCCAAAATTTGGGATTTGACTGCCTTGCGCGGGGCGTAGGCGAGCGTCTCGCCCATCGGTTCTACGGACCACTTGGCGATCCCCCGCCCGCGGCGTCGGGGTTGCGGATGATCTCTCCCGGTGGGAAGGAGGAAACCACCGTGACGGGGTGGGCCTCGAAGTAGTGGCGGAGCTTGCGCCGCGCAAGGACTACCGCGTACGCAACTTCTAGACACCGGGGGTAGCGCGTCTTCGTGTCCGACAGACCTCGCCGATGTAGTAGACCGGCCGCGCACGTGCAAGGCGTGCCCTTCCTCCGTGCGCTCCACGACGATCACGGCGCCGACCACCCGGGTGGTTGCGGCCACGTAGAGCTGCAGGGGTTCGCCATCTTGCGACGGCGTGAGGATCGGGGCGTGCGTTAGAGACGCCTTCAGCTTGTCGAGCGCATCCTGGGCCTCGGTGGTCCAGGAGAGGCGCTCGTGCTTCTTGAGTAGGGGGTAGAGGGGCAGGCCCTTCTCACCGAGCCGCGAGATGAAGTGGCTCAAGGCGGCGAGGCACCCCAGCACCTTCTGCACCCCTTCGAGGTCCTGGATCGGACCCATTCGTTCGAGGGCCGCAACCTTTTCAGGGTTGGCCTCGATTCCCCGCTGGGAGACAATGTATCACGGGAGCATGCCCCGCGGCACTCCGAAGACACACTTTTCGGGGTTTAACTTGAACCCATTGGCCCGTAGGCGCCGAACGCGACGCCAAGGTCGCCAACCGGGTCGTCCGCCTTCCCGGTCTTTACGACGATGTCGTCCACGTATGCTTCGACCGTCCGCCCGATGTGATCCCCAAAAACGTGCTGCATGCAACGCTGGTATGTTGCACCCGCGTTTCTGAGGCCAAATGGCATCGTGACGTTGCGAACGTCCCGAACGGTGTGATGAATGAAGTCGCGAGCTGATCGGACTCCTTCATCTTTATTTGGTGGTACCCGGAGTAAGCATCAAGGAAGCAAAGCAATTCACACCCGCCGTTGAATCAACGATCCGATCAATGCGTGGCAAAGGAAAAGGAACTTTAGGACATGCTTTATTAAGACTAGTGTAGTCTATACACATCCGCCACTTCCCATTCTTTTTTCTTTACAAGCACGGGGTTTGCTAGCCACGTTGGGTGGAACACCTCCTTGATGAATCCGGCCTCGAGAAGCTTCCGCAGCCTCCGCTCCGATTGCTCGTCGCCGCTCCTCGTCGAAGCGGCGGAGCCGTTGCCGCACGGCGCGGGCGTTTGGCGAGGATGTCAAGGGAGTGCTCGGCGACTTCCCTCGGGATGCCTGGCATATCCGAGGGGCTCCACGCGAAGATGTCGGCGTTGGCGCGGAGGAAGTCGACGAGCACCACTTCCTATTTGGGATCGAGGGTGGAGCTGACCCTCAACGCCTTGCCCTCGGGGGCTAGAGGGTCGAGGGGGACCTCCTTGGTCTGCTCCGCGGCCTCGAAGGTGCCGCGTGCTTGGCGGCGGGGTCGAGGTCTTCGTTGACCATCTTCTCCAACGTGTTCACTAGCGCTTCATCCAGGCGTCGGTGCCTCTCGCGTGTTCTACGCACTCGACGTCGCGCCGAATGCGTGCTCGATCGACGAGCCGACGGTGATGACACCGTTTGGTCCCGGCATCTTGATCTTCAGGTAGGTATAATTGGGGACCGCCATGAATTTGGCGTAACAGGGTCGCCCAAGTATAGCGTGGTAGGCCCCCTTGAACCCCACCACCTCGAAGGTGAGGATTTCCTTGCGGAAATTCTTTGGGGTGCCAAACCAAACTGGCAGGTCGATCTGCCCGAGGGGCTGGACCTCGCTTGCCGGCGCGATGCCATGGAATGGCTTCGTGCCGGGCCGCACCGGTCCAGCCCCGATCCCCATCAAGCGCGGCGTATGCGCGTAGAGGATATTGAGGCCGCCGCCTCCGTCCATGAGGACCTTCGAGAACCGGCGTTCCCGATGATGGGGTCGACCACCAGCGGGTACTGGCCCGGGTTGGGGACGCGGTTCGGGTGGTCTTCCCGCCGAAGGTGATGGCGTCCTCCGACCAATTGAGGAAGGACGGAGGCGCCCTCTCCGCGGCGAGGACCTCGTGCCGCTCCTTCTTGCGCTGGCGTGTCGACATGTCGACCGTTGGCCCCCCAAAGATGAGGAACACATTTTCGACGGCGGGGAAGCCGCCCGCGTCGCCATCGCCTCCGTCTTTCTTGGCCTCTCGCCTCCTTCGCGGCGGCACGGCCATAGAACTTCTTGAGCATATCGCACCGCTCAAGGGTGTGGTTCACCGGGGTCTTGTGGTAAGGACATGGCTTTTTCAAAGCATGTCGTCGAACACCCCCGGGCCTCGAGGGGCCGGCCGAGGGCCCCGTCGAGCCGGGTCAACAAAGAAGGGCCTCGGCATTGCCGCCGCCGCGACCCGCTCGCGCGCGCCCGCGGCGCGGCTTCTTCCCCTTCTTGCCCCGCTTGTCGTTGCGGTGGGGCTCCTTGGACTTGCTGCCCTCCGCGGGCGCGTCCTCCGAGCGCTTGCCCTTCTTGCCGTCGAAGATCGCCCCCACGGCCTCTTCTCCGAGGCGAAGCCGGTGGCGATGTCGAACGGCTCGTTGGAGTCCGCAGCGGGCCGCGTCCCGGCTCCCGCACGAGGTCCCCGCACGTGGTGTCCTCGAGGAAGGCGTGCACGATCTCGGACCGCGCCACGTTGGGGAGCTCCGTGCGCCGCTTGGAGAAGCGCCGTATGAAGTCCCGCGGTGACTCGCCGGGCTTCTCGCGTGCGGAGCGCAGTCCCATGAATTTCCGTGGCGCACGTACGTGCCCCCGGAAGTTGCCCACGAACATGCGGACCGATCATCCCGGTTGTGGATTTGGCTAGCGGGCAAGTGCTCGAGCCATGTCCCGGCCGCGTCGCCGAGGTGCAGGGGCAAGTTGCGGATGATGACCTCGTTGCTGGTGGCCCCCGCCCACCGGCAAGCCAAGCGGTAGACGTTGAGCCACACACGGGGGTCCGTCTCCCCGTTGTACTTGACGATGGTCGAGGGTTGGCGGAAGCGTTGGGGGAACGCCGCCGCGCGGATCTCCCGGCTGAACACACGGGTCCCCGGGGGCTCCGGCGTCGGGGAGCGGTCCTCGCCGCCGCCGTAGCGTCCACCCCGTCGAGGGTGGTAGCCCCCCGCCGCCCGTGCGTCCGTCCCGCCGGTGCGCCCGGCGTTGATGACGTTGCGGGCGTCACCATCCGGGGCCGCCCGCGTGCGTCAAGGAGCCGCTCCTTGGCCGGCGTGCGTCCTTGGTCGGCGGGCCGCCCCCGCCGGTCCCCCTGCGTGCACCGAGGGTTCGCCTCCCGGTGCAGCTTCGTCGTCCCGCGCATCCCCCTGTTGGCGGATGCGTGAGGCCGAGCTCTCGGCCTGCTGGACGGCCGCTTGCTCGATGAGAGTTTGCACCTCGCGGTGCAGGTCTCGAGCCTCGGGGGTCGAGGGTGCCGGCATGGCCCGCAGCAGCGTCGCGGCGGCGATGAGCTTTTGGCTCGCTCGCGGGGGCGCGTCCGCGTTGTCGATGTTGGGGACGGTGTTGATGCGGTCGCGGACCTGTCGGCCCAGCTCCCGCGCGCGTTCGCCGCGCGCGCAGGCCTCCCCCCGCCATTGAGGCGCGGAGCGCCCGCACCGTCCGCATTCCTCCGCCGGCTTGGCCTCGAGCTCGCGGGCTTGGGCTAGCCGCGCGTCGGCGTCGGCCCCGGCGAGGAGCGCTTGGCCCCGCGGCCAGGCGCGTGGCGATCCCTGGGGCAGGCGTGACTTCCCCGTCTCCGGCGCCCACCGCACCGGCGGCATTGGCCGGGTCGTTGGTGATGACGGCGTAGCATTCCCGCGCGGGATCGTAGCTCCCGTGCCGGGAGTCGTCGGAGCAGCCGAACCAGTAGTCCGTAGCGTCGAGGAAACGCCGGAACATGACTGGGTCCGGCACGCCGGAGAAGTCCCACTCCGCGTATCCGTGGCGGTTGGCGGGTGGCAACGCGTCGATGGAACCCGGGGACGACTCGTCCCCGCCGAGGCGCCGGGTCCCCGGCGACGAAGACGTGACGGCCGGGCGGATCCCTCGCGCATCATGGTGTTGATGTTGGCGTTGTAGGCCAACGTAGCGCCACGCGCCCCGATGGGGATGCGCGGTCCGAGACCGTGCGCTGGCCCGCCGGGGCGGTGGCGGTCGTGATGGCGGGCGCGCCGCACCGAGTGGCGGCGCGCTCGGCCCGCCGCCGCTCGGACCGCGCCCGGCGCGAACGCCGCCCGGAGCGACGGTGGCGTCGTGGCGTCGACGGGCCCGCGGCATCCGTGCCTGCGGGCGCCCGCGCCGGGTGGTGCGTGCGGCGGGGACCGGAGCGGACCCGGCCTCGGCGCCGCGCGCGGAGCTCCTCACGGTTGGTGAGGCGCATGAGATAGCCGTTCCCCGTGGCCCGAAAGTTCGTGTCCCCGAAGCGAATTTCAAACCCGACCGGGAGGGGGGTCCGAGCTACCCATGCAAGAGCGTGTACCGCGGTACTCGGTGCGGATCACCATGGAGGGAGTTGACGGAATGACCTTAGGCGCTCGATGGCCCCACGGTGGGCGCCAAGCGCTCGGTGCGGAATATGGTCCCGACACTAACCAAGAGAAAGTGCCGAGGTCTATCCCTCCATGGTCGATGCTAAGCAATAAGAGACACGGGATTTATCCCGGTTCCGGCCGAGGGGGCCGTACATCCAGCAGGTGGTGTGCTCAAGGCACTATATTGCTCAAGACCGGGGTGTGTCCGTAGTGGGGGCTGCTACAAGCAAGGCGGGAGAGGAAGCGTGGCTTCCAAGTCCCCGGAGGAGTGGTCGAAGATATTGTGGGAGAATTGGAGAATGAGTACGTGGTGTGCCGTGTGTTCCCGTCCGTCCGTGTCCCCTGGCGGGCCGGGGGTTCGCCCCCCCTTTTATAGATCAAGGGGGAGGCGGATTACATGCGCGCCGCGCTACCTAGCTACGTGGGGAAGCACAACGTGCTATGCCGTAGAGTGGGTGGTCGTCCGGACGATCCTCGCGGCGATCCGGCCATGATGGCCTACCTTGTACCCGAACAAGGGCGGTTCGAGGGTAGAAGGGCGGCGGATGGTGGCAACGCCTTCGATAGGCTTCGAGGGAGGTGGTGACGTTGGCCCGTACGGAGTATAGGATTAGGTAAAACGGCGTCCCTTCCCGACGCACTTCACGCGTCGGGGTTGTTGCCACGGCGCCCGGCGTGCGCCCTCGCACGCGCGGGGATGGCGGCCACGCTATTACAGTGGCGGGGATGGTGTTCCACCGGCCTAGCGCCTCCACCTAACCCCCGTAGGGTCACAAGAAAGTGAATCGAGGGTGCAACCGGCTCCCCTTCGAGGGCTCGGCGCGTTAGCCGTACTGGAGCAGGCGCACGGCGTCACGGGACTGACACCGGCCGCGCCGCACGCTCCCTCCCCAAAGTGATGGGGATGGGCTCCTCCCCCGGGGAGTTGGTGCGGCGGCACCGGGGCGCGAGCCCCGGCGCATGATGGCGCCGTCCCACCGGTGTCGTGGCGTTAAATGCCCGTGTACGGGGGCCGGCGCACGCGTGAGGGGCGCCCTCGAGCGTGGCGGACCCCGGTCGAGGGCGGGACGTGCCCTCGAGCGAGGCGGAACCCGCTCGAGGGGGGAGCGAGCCCTCGAGCGAGGCGGAGCCCGCTCGAGGGAAGTGCTACCCCCTCGAACGGGGCGGAGCCCGCCCGAGGGGGGCGCGCATACTCGAGCGAGGCGGAGCCCGCTCGAGGGGATCTCTAAGAGGGCCGCCTTGATGGGCCGTCGGGGTCGGTCCCCGCGGCGTGGGTCGTTTCCCTCGCATGGTTAGGCAAGTTGGGTTTTGGCTTTGTTGCGGGTTTTACGTGAGGATTTCCCCATTGTTTAAGGGGACCCCTAGGGTCGTCCCCAACGAGAACTACGTGGGAGCCGAGTCATGAGTGGAGATTGGCGGAGGCTACACCGAGTTCGCGGGGTTTGCGGTGGTTCACCGTAAAACCACCGGGGTTACTCGGTTGAGCCACAAAACCGAGGACGAAGACTCGACGAGGGGGTGCGGCCACCTGTGCCGGTTCAACCGCCCAATAGGGGCGGCCGACCGCCCGGGGCCGGTCGGATCTCCCGGCCGGTCTAACCGCCCGTGGGGGCGGTCCGACCGCCCGCCGCCGCGCCGAGAAGCTTCGAAGCGGAGGACACGCGTCGAGATCGCAAGGCTTGCGTCGAGGCTAAGCAGGTTGCGGTTGCCGGCATCCGTCCGATGGTGAAGACATGAAGACTTCCAAATCCGCCCTCGAGGGGCATGTATCCCTAGTTATTAGTGAAGGGTAGTTTAGTCTTTTGGGTGCCTCCATATATACTCATTGGATGGATGGATGGCAGCCAACTCTTGGAACCCTAGCTCATTTGTTTTTCCATTTTCGTTCTCCATTTTCCTTAGGATTTTAGAGGACTAGCTTGAGAGCTTCATGTGAGATCTAGAGAGAGGGATGGATGTTTGGGTGGCAAGCTAGACCTTGTACGAACCTTTCATGGCATGTATAGAAGGTTTGGCGTTGTTCATCATGGTGGTTTTCCCGTCTCTTTTGTGTTGATTTTCGGAGCTCTTTGTTGGCGGTGTTTTGAGGACGATTTCTTGGGGTTTTTGGTGGGTGTCATGTATGAGGTTCTTGTGCCTCTTTGGCTGGTGACTTTGCCCCCAAATCTCCTTTGAATCGGACTCGATTTGGTGGTTTCTCGAGTTGGGCGAGTTCTTGACCTAGAGAAGCGATTTCTTCGATTCCTCTTGATCGTGAGCGTTTCGGGTCGATTCCTTTGAGGTAGAGGTTGCCCAGGAGGTAACCCGGCTATTCCCGAAGTTTTGCTGCAATCCGTGGAGTGATTCGGGAGATCGGGCGCGAGGAAGTTGAGGTTTGACCCGCGGGTTCGTTTTTCGGAAGGGGCGGTCTAACCGCCCGCAGGGGGCGGTCTAACCGCCCCGGGTGTTTCCAGTGTCGAAGTTTTGTTTCGCCGGATTTTCCTCTCGTGAGTTTGTTCGCCTTGATCGGAGGAGCGTCCGGGTGAAATTTGGGGTCGTTCTCGTGCAGTTTGCTAGGTGTTCTTGGTTGGAGTTCGTTGCCTTGGGTACGGGAGGTTAGACCGCCCCCGGTAGCCGGTCTAACCGCCCCTAGGCCCCCGGGTGGAGTTTTGGTTTTCACCAAGATTTTCTCGGTAGCTAGCATGGCCTTGACCGGAGATCTTTGTTGGTGAAACCGGGGGTGAGTTTTGGTGCTCGGAAGAGGCGTTTCGGAGGATTTCTTGGTTACCCAGTGGAGGCGGTCTAACCGCCCCCTATACCCGGTCTAACCGCCCCCCCGGTTAGCCGGCTTTCGAGTTGTTTCCGCTGTTGTTGCTGCGTGTGTGTTGTGGTTGCTGGTAGAGTTTGTTCCTAGGACCAGTAGCACTCCAGTGGCTACGTGGTTTTGGCAAACGGAAGGCAGAAGCGCAGAGCGTGTGATTTCGGGGGTTCGACCGAGCTAGTTCGTCTTGTCGGAGTTTCAATCTCCCTCGAGAAGAATTTTTATCGGCTCCCATTCACTCCCCCCTCTCTGGTCGCCTAATCGGTACTTCACTAACCCAACTGGTTTCATGTCATTTGGAGTTCTGTAGCTTGAGTTATAAACAAAACATTACTGGTATGTCATATGACTGCGAAAACAGATTTGATCCAATCAAACTTGCATAGAAGATTAAGCAATGACAACTGATAAAACCCAAACTATCCTTTAATTAACTTAACAATTCGATTGCATAGTGGCCATCACTCCACCATACAATTCACAATCAAGCAAAGATCCAACTCAATCATGTTTGCAAACAGCATTCATTATTACAAGCAATACGTTCACGCAGGAACGATCTAGCGAAAAAGTAAATGGTAAGGGCGAGTTTCCTAGGATCCTAGCCAAGATGAGTAGTAGCTTCAGCGGAGCCGTAACGGAGCCTCTTGCGCGGAGGGGAAGCTGTGGTCTGATATGGCATAACTTCTTGAGGAAGTCGCTGTCCCGCCAGCTGTGCTTCCAGACGTGCTATCTTCACCTGAGCAGCCTGCAACTCCTCGTGATACTTGTTCATTTCAGTAGTTGCCCCCCTCCAGATCTGTGTTCAAGGCACCAGTCACACGTGCCAAGACGTCGATGCGATCATTACCTCCCCGCCGGCACCACACAGTCTCCTCTCCGTGCCACTTGCACGACGAGGCACATGGCGATACTCCGAGTGGAACACCGCACTCGATTCGCATTGCGGATTGACCCGAGTGCCCTCCTCGCCGCATCATTCACCGCAGCATCATCTGTGGAGAACTGGGCCGTGCTGTGGTGAGATGAGCAGTACCTCCAGCCTTCTGTATCATTCAGGGGCCTCCTTATGTATACTCTGCTGGTGTAGTAGTCTCTCATTCCTGGCTCGCTGAAGTGCTTTGTCATGTAGAGGGGCCTTATGGTATAACCCAGGTACTGCAGAACCTCCCATAGAAGAATGCAAAACTGTCTGTTCTCATCTTCAGTGGAATGTTTGTGATATTCTGCTCTGTGATAGCGGGGGTTTTCATCCTCATCTTCCTCCGGGTTGCCATTAGCATTATTACCTCCTTCTTCATCTCCGCTGTCATCACTTGAATCATCCGGGTCACCTCCTTCACCATCAGGCACTAGATCAACATGTGCAGGGGGTGCTTCCTCATTTTCCACAGGCGCCGGTGGAATCACAATGTCCCCATCAGCGTCTGCCTCCAGTACGGTGCCATCATACAGCTGTGGCTGTTCCAATGGCTCATCTGGCTCCTCCTCCTCCATCTCAACCTCTCCAGGATCCTCCTCTTCTGGTTCCGGCTGGACCTCCTCTGGGTTTTCCTCCACCTCAACCTCTGGCTGGAACTCCTCTGGTTCCTCCTCAACATCCTCAAGTCGATGGCGAGGAGCCAGCTGTCCAGAGGGAAAGCACCCACCAGTGCTCTTGCGAAGGGTCATGTAGGTTCTGGTCATCTGTCAAAGCAAAACTGATCTCAGAGTACAGAATAAATCAAAATAACAGTTTAAATGATAAACAAAATTAAATTAGATTTTTAATGCGTAAATAAGATGATTTGAAGCATGATAGGGTTCTCTAGAACATGAATCCTTAATTTCGTCCATTTCTAACTAAGGCTGCGACCTACAGTCATCACGGCTCTGGTACCACTTTGTCACACCCGATTTTACAAGGAAACTGAATGCATCTCACGTGTGCGCCAGGATCATTTTACACACACATGATAGACAAAACGGGTGTAATACCATTGCAGTAATAAATCGTTCAAGAGTTAAACCAGTACGATATTCATTATTACATCCAGAGAGGTGGACTCGAAGGTCCGAACACAACGATAACTAAGCGACGAGCAGCTCCATCTTTGACTTCCACAGGCATGATGAGCGGGGGATCCGCATGCCCTAGAACTCCTCGTAGTCACTCCAGTACTCGTCCTCGCCTCCGACGTTCTCCTCTGAACAGCGGTAAGCAAGGGTGAGCACACTTATGGTTGGTGCTCAGCAAGTGGGGGAAACAATGCAAGGCTATCAAGGATAGGCTATGGTTCACAGCGGTAAGCATTTTATAAGTTGGTCAAGTTTTATTAGAAAGCACCTAATTACTAGGTGTAAGTGTATACCAACCCACTTAACCTTAAAAGAAACCTCAAACCAAACCCTCAAAACCCACGATTTACATTTATCTTCAAGTTTATTAATCATGTGAGGGTCCAAGCCACTCTTGACCGTGAGCACGGCTGATCGGTCAGTTTTACACTCTGCAGAGGTTGTACACTTTACCCACAGCTCGTGTTCCCCATCTTGCCCGGGGTAGCCAGACCCTTAACACTTCCAAGGTGAGTGGCTAGGGGTCCACTACGAAGCCTTTACAAAGGAAAGAAGAGAAACCAACAGCCCGCAACATTTACAGCAGCGGAGCGGACCATAACCCTCCCTAATGGTCAGCACCTTAGCCAAGGCTGCTACTCCAAAAGAACCGGGCTATACCCCTTCAACTCCGGCCCCCTGTACCCCTCTCGGAAAAGAGCTATCAGCTAACCCACTCCCCTAATTAATTGGCTAAGCCAGAGCCATGTGGACTGTGGTTGTACTGTTATCTTGGGTGGTTCTCCATGTTCCGATTATAAATCAAGTTATCTTGTTTTAAGCACAAACACATTGTATAAACAAAACTAAGATGTATAACATGACCAAAGCATAACCATACCCATGTAAAGCAAACTAAGCATTTATCTACCCAAGCATTTGTTTAAACAGGGTTGATCAAGGTAAAGTGGTAAAATATCTAGTCAAGTCCTTAACTAGGTGTTTGCCCATCAAATTCATGCATAACAACAGGAATAGTAAACTTTGTTTAACATGCAGTGACATAGGTTCAAAAAGATATTGCAGAGGGGGAAAGCCACTTGCCTTCCTCTACAAACTGGGTGAAATCTTCCTCGAATTCTTCCTGATCGCCTCCGACGGGGAGCTCAGACGAAACAGGCACGATATCTACGAGTCAAACATGAACAACAAACAATAAATAAACAGTACACCAAACAGTAACAAAACTGGTAAATTTGTTGTTTAAATGATTCTACTCGTCGAGACGATCATTTCGGTATATAGAACGCTAAAAACGGAGTTAAAACGAGAAAGATATGATTAAAACAAGTTACAGGGACCTATCTGCAAGAAAACTAAGTTTACAGGGCTTTTTATAAATAAAATCAGGGCTAAAACATAATTATTAAATAACTTAGAGGGGTTTATATGCTCAAATGATCAAAAGGACCTCTATTTAGAAGAATCTAGGCTGGCCAGGGGCTAAAACATAAAAATCAGGACCTATCCGTAAGAGTTCTCAAAGGTGGAAGGACCGGCATGTGAATTTAAAATCTTCCCGGGACTCTTAATCAAAACAGCCAGACCAGCACCATGGATCTCAGATCCAACGGCTACCGGCGCGCGCGTGCGCCGTGGACCGCACCGTGCGCCCGGTGCACGGGTCCACGGTGGACCGGCCGTTTAAAATGAAGGGGTATGCGATCCGGTGCCATCCGCGCGAGATCGAACGGTCCCGGACGCGTGCGTGCGGGATGTGGCGGCGGTGTCGCCGGAGTGCGGCGGCGCGCGGCGGGAGCTCGCCGGCGTTGGCCCTGGACAGCGTTCCCGGCCACCTCTCCGACCACACGCCGGTGCAAAACGATGCGGGGACGCTTGCGCACGTGTTCGTGGAGTTTATGGGGGCTATTGTGCCTCACCGGCGGCCGGCACTGGACGGGGGCAGAGCGGCCACTCCGGTGAGCTCGCGGGTACGCTGCTGTGCACGAAAAGAAGGGAAAACGGGCGGGGATTCATGCTCACAGTTCAAAGGCGAAGCGGGCGAGCTCGAAGGTGAAGATGATTCAACAGCGGCGGGGCTTGGCAACGGCGGCAGGACGGGCGGTGCTCCGGCGTGGACGAGGCGTGGCACCCACGGGCTCCGAGGACGGGAACCTGCAGCCAATTGAGCTTGATGAGCCCCTGGTGAACCCAAAGAGAAGAAAAAGGAGGCGGCGGAGGTGGTCCTTCACCGGCGGCGACGAATGCATGACGGCGGCGGGAACCCGAGGCGGCGGCGCTGGGGAATTGGGGCTCGAGCAAGCGAGTGGGTGTGCTGGGAAGGCAAAGGGAGGCGCAGGTGATCGAGCACAGGTTTAAATAGAAGCGCAGGGAGGAAGGCGAAGGGAGGCGGGCGGGCTCCGAGCGGCGGCGCTTGCCATTGATGGCCGCGGCCATCACGGCTCGGTGCAAGGAAAGGGGAAACGGCCCCAATCGTGCCTGGGCGGTTAAATGCCTTAATTGGCAAGTCTGGAGAGGAAAGAAGGAAGGGGGAAAGACGGGGCGCGGCTGGATCCGCGCGGCTGCGGCGGCAAGCCGGCGAGGCAGGGGAAAGAAGAAAGGAAGGGGAAGGGAGGGAGACCGACGAGTGGGGCCCAGGCGTCAGTGAGAGCAAAAGAAAAAGAAAAAATAAAGGGGACGTGGGCCGGTGCGGGGTGAGGGATGATGGGCCGCCGGGCCGTTTGGGCCTAAAGGAGAGAAGGGTGAGGTTTTCCCCTTTTTTTCTTTTCTTTTTCAAACTTCTTTTTAAAACCACTTTTCTTTTGAAATTCAAATCAAAACTCTTTCAAACCTTTTCTCAAAAATTTATAAACTTTTTAGAAACCACACAAGCAACCAAAAACCATGCAAGCCAACTGATGATGCACAATCACTTGTTGTCTCTAAGTTTATTAAATTATGTTTAATATTTTAGAGCTCAATTTAAATGGCAATTTAAATTCTTTAAATCCTTAAGACTAATTTAAGTTGCTAGTTGATTTTAGTGATGGAATTTTTAGGGTGTCACAGGACCCCGCCTGAGGGAGCGTTTAACCCTCGAGCGAGGCGGACCTCGCCCGAGGGGGCATCTAGCTTGCCACCCTGGCGGGCCACGGGGGCCACTAGAGTCGTGACCGTGTCGTGCGCGTGTTTTAGGTTCGCGAGTTAGTTTGCGCTTTGTGTTTTTAATGAGTTTTAAGCGGGTTTCCCCTGGTTATTTAGGGGACCCTCATGGCTGTCCCCAACACCTTCTTTGCCTCATGTTCAACTCTGTTTGGGTAAAGAAGTACTTCAGGCTTTTGTGATCAGTGTACAACTCACACTTGTTTCCCATCAAGTAGTGCCTCCAGATCTTTGAGTGCGTGCTCGACCGCTGCCAACTCCAAGTCGTGTGTTGGATAGTTTTCCTTGTGTTTCTTCAGCTACCTCGAAGCATAAGCCACAACCTTTCCCTCTTGCATTAGTACGCATCCAAGTCCTTGCCTTGAAGCATCACAGTAGACCACGGAGTCTTTCTTAATATTTGGCGAAGTAAGCACTGGGGTTGTGGTGAGTCTTCTTTTCAGCTCCTGGAAACTTTTCTCACATGCTTCTGACCACTCGTACTTGGTGTTGTTCTTTAGCAGTTCCGTCATTGGCTTAGCAATCTTGGAGAAGTTTTCAATGAACCTTCGGTACTCGGTAGTATCCTGCCATCCCAAGGAAACTTCTGACATCAGTCACATTCAACGGCTGCTCCCGCTTGGTAACCGACTCCACCTTGGATGGATCCACGATGATCCCTTCCACTGACAACAAGTGTCCCAAGAATGCGACCTTCTCCATCCAGAACTCGCACTTGCTGAACTTAGCGTAGAGCTTTTGCTGCCTCAGCCTCTCTAGCACGATCCTCAGGTGTTCCTCGTGCTCCTCCATTGTTTCAGAGTAAATCAGGATATCGTCGATGAACACCACCACGAACCTGCCTAACTCCTCCATAAAGACTTTGTTCATCAAGTTCATGAAGTAGGTAGGGGCGTTGGTCAGCCCGAAAGAAACCACCACAAACTTGTACAAACCGTACCATGTGGTAAAGGCCGTCTTGGGAATATCCTGCTCTCGGATCTTCATCTGGTGGTAACCTGACCTCGGATCGATCTTGGAAAATAACTTTGCTTTCTTGAGCCTATCCAACAGATCCTCGATCCTTGGTAGTGGGTATTTGTTCTTGATCGTCATCGAGTTGAGCGTGCGGTATTCTATGCACATCCTCTTGGTGCCATCTTTCTTCTCCATGAAGAGTATAGGTGAACCCCACGGTGAGGCACTCGGCCGAACAAACCCTTGCTCTAGCAACTTCTTGAGTTGTTTCTTCAACTCGTCCAGCTCCTCGAACGACATCCGGTACGGACTCTTTGCAACGGGTCCGGCTCCCGGCATCAGCTCAATCACAAACTCCACGTCTCGGTCAGGGGGTAACAACATAAGCTCCTCTAGAAACACGTCCGAAAACTCACAGACCACTCATGTTGCACAGCATCGTTGCAGTTTTCGAACTATGAGGTTCAATCCGCACTTTCGTTCCACTAGGGTGTTCTAGCTGTACGAACCCGGGGTTGCATGAAACCATTCCATTGTGCTTCGCCAACCAATCCATCCCTAGGATCACATCTATGCATGTTGACTCCAAAACTGTCAAATCTGTCGTGAACAGCTGTCCCTCAAAAACCAACTTCACCCCTCTGCACTCTAACGTACTCCTCTTCTCTCTTAGCGAAGAGCTAGTTAAGATAGGCCTTGGTCGAGGCTTAGTTGGTAACAACCTTTCTTTAACAAACTTGGTAGAGATATACGAAAACTGAGCTCCGGTACCGAACAAAATGGTTGCCAAAACTGAGTCAACAAGGAACTCACCGAGTGCGACGTCAGGTGCGGCTGCAGCCTCCTCGACAGTGAGGTGGTTCAGGTGTCCTCGGGTAGCTAGCAGTTGTGCGGACCTCTGCTGAGTACGGGGTGGCTGTCCTCCTGGTGTTGGTGCCTTGACCGGTGTCTGGTACTGTGAGCTGCGGTTCTGACCTCCTGGTTGCACCTGCTGCGGGCACTCAAACGACTTGTGTTCAACCTGACGGCAGTTGAAGCAAGTCACCTTAGCTCTGTCTGCTGCTTGTGGTGGCGGTCTCGGTCTCCAGTTGCTTGGTCCTCCACTTCTCCCTGGGTTCGCCCTGTTCTGCTGCTGCAGCTGGCTAGAGTAGTGCCTCGGCTGTGACTGGTGGCCCTGTGGAAAACCTGTGCCTCTAGGGTGGTCCTGTCAGGTGTCAAGGGCCAAATGGGCCGGGAGGCCCATTAGGGATAGGTTTAGGGATAAGATCGAGTCCTTGCTTAGGGGTCAAGTAATCCTCTCTATTGAAAGAGAGGAGATGTATCAATTTAATCAAGCAAGAGATTAAAAGGAAAACCCTTCTCTCTTGCCGGCCGTGGGCGAAGCCCCGCGGCCGGCGTTCTCCACATCCTCACAACCCTAGCCGTTGCCACCATTGGGACGTGAACAGTACCCGCGATTACTGTAGCACCGCGGGTACTGTAGCTCAGAACCCTAATTCCCCCACAAATCAGCCCCAAATCCTCGCAATTCACTTCCCCTCGCATCGCAATTCATAACAATCTGGTATCAGAGCCAGGTTTGGTTTCGATCCAATCCATGGCATCTGTTGCAGAGCAGGGCTGGCCACCGGAGCTGTTCTCCGAATGGATGGCTTCGATCCAGGCGCCGCAGACACCTCTGTCACCCGCGCTCTCGGCATTGCTGACGGTGTACGCCGCCGTTTCGCTGTCGGCGTCCCCGGCCCCAACTGCATGGCCGCCGTCACCGACCGTGTGGACGGAGGGCGCCAACTCCATGAGGGGGGCGGTCTCCATGAGGGTGAGCACTTGAGCGCCGCGACGGGGGTGGTTCCAGCGCCCGCCACCAGCGTTGTTGTCCTCCAACACCCGTTCATCGACGGGATATTCTACAAGGGCACCGGCGTCCAGCAGGTTCGGGTGTCAGCAGTCGCGCGATTGCAGGCTGCGGCGTGCGGCCTCCTCGCGCGGCGGCGGCCGCCGCGGCATCGAGCAAGTCACGGGCCGTGCGGCCGGCAGGCTGCGGCACGCGGCCTTTTAGCGCAGCGGCAGCTGCAGGAGATGCGCCGGCAGATGCAGAATCAAGAGGCGGCCTTGGCAGCGGTTGCATTCGATGCACAGGGCCAAGACCTCGACCCGTTTGACGGCCTCCAACAATTGTGTCGACCCGCTGCTGTACCCAAGGGTGTGCATGGTGTTTTTCCTGCGGATGGCGTACTCCAACTTTGCGGGAGCGAAGGTAGAGGAGGTGTCTTCCTCTTTGTCATCAACAGGGACGCGCTGCCTAGCGCCCCAGCTTTCCGTCTCCGACCACCGCGAGGACGTCTCCGCTGGTCTTCGTCGCGACTACCTCCAGATGGTTGTGCCCCTGCATCCCTCTCGTTCAGATGGTCTCCATGGGATCCAGGTGGCGGATGGTGCCTACCATCGGGGAGTCACACAATAAAAAGTCTGAGTCTATTTTAGGTCATAAGTTTGTGTGGAGTCGAGTCATTGTCAAGGTGCCCATGCTGCAGCTCGAGGACGAGCTGCTCGGAAAAGGGCGGGGTAATGTCAGGTGTCAAGGGCCTAATGGGCCGAGAGGCCCGTTAGGGTTAGGTTTAGGGATAAGATCGAGTCCTTGCTTAGGGGTCAAGTAATCCTCTCTATTTAAAGAGAGAAGATGTATCAATTTAATCAAGCCAGAGCTTAGAAGGAAAACCCTTCTCTCTTGCCGGCCGTGGGCGAAGCCCCACGGCCGGCGTTCCTTGCGACCCAGCAACCCTAGTTGCCCCTCTCTCAACTTTCTCCGCATGCCCATTAGGCCCTTGACACCTGACAGGTCCTGAGCGTCCTGCCTAGTCAGTGCGCTTCGTCTTGCTCTCGCGGACCTCCACGTACTCTAGCCTCGACCTCTCGACAATCAATGCCTTGTCGATGATGGAGCGAAGCATCGGGCAGTCGTGAGTGGCCAAGTGGTGAGCCATCCCGCGGTGTAGTCCCTTCCTGAACCAGTACACTTTATTCTTCTCAGTGTTGGTATCATCTGGCATGTACCTCATCAGTTCCTGGAAGCGGTTAGCATACTCCTGCATGGACATTCGTCCCATCTTGAGGTGCCAGAACTCGTCAGCCTTCCTGTCCATCACGGCCTCGGGGTGTGGTGGTCCGTGAAAGCCTCCACAAATTCGTCCCACCCTATGTGCAACGGGTCCGGGTGCGAGTCACAGTAACTGTCCCACCATGCACTTGTTGTACCGATCAGCTGGTGCGCTGCCACGGTCACGCACTCCTCCTCTGTAAGCTCAGTCAACTCCAGCTTCTTCTCTATCTCCCTAAGCCAGTTGCCCGCATCCATAGGGTCCGCTGAGTGGTCAAAGGTCAGCGGTCACAACTTGTTGAAGTTCTCAACCTTCTTATGGAAGCCCTCTGGTACGTTGTGGTGTTGTGCCCTGTGGTTGTTGTTGTTGTTGTTCTGCGCTAGCATGTGAGTGATTGTCTGCATCAACTGGGTCTGCACTGCCATCACGTCAGCCAAGTTCAGGTGAGGTGGCGATGGCGGCACCTCCTGTTCTTGCTCTTGGCTGGCTCCTCCTTCAGGCTCGGGTACCTGCTTAGGCTCAGGCTCCTGCTCCTGACCTCCCTCGGCGTCATTCGCGGGTCCACGCCCTCCTTGGCCACCTCGGCCTCCTTGGACTCTTCGGTCTCCACGGTGTCCTCCTCGCGGCGTGTGACCTCCATGGCGTCAGTGTGTTGTCGCTCCGACTGGGTTAGGGGCATCCTCCCCACCGTTGTCTCCGGCGACCTCCTCGAAGAGGGCCAGGAGTCGTCCGGACCTTCTTGCTCCCGACATCTGTTCCATGTTCAAGAGTCAGCAATGGTAGGGAGAGAATTTATACGGTTTTTAATTATAAAGGAGTAATCCTGCTAACAATCAGACAATTTCAATCAGACATGTAAGAAGCATGAAATCCGAAGTAAATCCATGAAGATCCATGACACTCAATCAATGCCACCATACAAAAGAGGGGGTGAAGGGGTATGAATACCCAACCCCCAAAACTAGCCGTTAGGGTTCCCTGCGCGTCCTGGTCGGATCATCCGACCTCGAGGGTGGAGCATCCGGTGGGAGCTACAGAGCGACCGGGAGACGCACTTGGATCATCTGGGATGGCCGAATCATCCGACCTCGAGGGTGGATCATCCGGATACACCCTTAAAAGTAACCACTAAGTGTTCGTGAGCGATTTTTGTGTCTCTCATGGGTAGTTAGATCTCAAGAAGAAACACTTGTGACAACCTTGATCCAACAATTAGCATCCTCTTTATAGTATGGTGTTTCCTATACTCAAATTCAAAATGAAATTCAAATTAGATCGCCAATTTGAGCTGCAACACCGAATAGAATGAGATGAGGGACTTCCTTTGATCAAACTCAATAAATATTCTTTTCTTAACTCCTGCACACATCTTATTAAAAGGTTAAACCACCCAAATTGTGTTTGACACTATCACCAAAATTAATTAGGGGCCTAGATGCACTTTCAATCTCCCCCGTTTTGGTGATTGATGACAACACAATTTGGTTTAAATAAAAGGAGATGTGTGTATCCAACGAAATATAGAAAAGCTCCCCCCTAAATGTGTTCCCTGTCAACAAAGGAGGCCTCAAATGCCTCGACATACATTTAGTGGTAGCTCCCCCTATATGTTTGCATACAACAACAAGGTGCAAAGGTGTGATAAATAATCCGTGATGCATATGACAAGATATATCACAACAATAAAGTGAGAAATAACAATTCACCAAACAAATATAGGCATCACACATAGATAATTAAGTCTTTCACCACACTAACATTAAGGTGACACAAATAAGTCTTACATAAATAAAAGTTTCACTTGTCACACACCACACATGACACCATCACATAGTTCATTACATGTCCATAGCTAAACAAGAATAGATAGATAAAGATAGATGTAGGGGCCTCGAAAGCCAAATTTTCTCCCCCTTTGGCAACAAGTACCAAAAAGGAGAACTAATCGTCATGCTCACCGTCGGTAGCCTCCGCATCATCCTCTTCTTCATCATCATCTCCATGAAAAGAGCCTTCTTCTTCTTCGGACTCACTAGCATCTTCCTCACATCCACCAACATCTTCTTCCTCAATCCCATCATCCGGCACAAAAGAGGCTAGATTCTCCCAAGGATTATCAATAGGTGAAGGTGGAGTAAAGACTTGAGGCTCATGGACCGGAGAATGTGGCATGTCAAGTTTGGCATAAATCTCCTTTTGCCTTCTCTCTTGCTTGTGAGCTTCCTCAACCATCCACTTTGTTAACTTCTCACGCTCACTAGCCTCATGGAGAAGCATATTGAAGCACGCGAAAAGACCTTGATCCATGAAATCCATTTTATTTTTCTTAGCCTTAGGAACTCCATAGGTATGACTAGCGCCATGATGTGGAAGAGGAGCAAAGGATGGATCTTGAGAAGAAAAAGGTGCAAGAGAACATGAGGCACCCGCGTGAACGGAGCCTCCACTAGGTCCATCAATAGGATAAGCACCCGGAAGAGGACCCATAGGAGCAATGCCCGAGGCATGAGATCCAATTTTCATCATTTGCTCAAGTTTCCCTTTCTTTGTCTTATAGGAGTCATGGATCTTGTTAGTCTTGATAGTGAGACCGGTCACGTGTTGGATCATGTGAAATATGTATGGAGCATAGTGACAACCCGAGATGCTTGATGAGAACAAATAATTATCTCCCTCCGTAAGAAGTCACACACATTGAACCTTCGTTGAGATGGGGCCATTTGATAAAGCAATTTTTTGGCCCTATGGGAGATGTTCTCGGAATCACCACCTCTAGGTGTGAGAGTAAACCTAAAGAGTTGGTTGAGCATCTTGTAAAATGGAGAGAGTCTTTAACATGACCAAAGAGAACTTTTCCATAGGCCTTATCATACATGAAGTGCATCTTGCTCACTTCAGGTTCATTGCCATCGTGTAAACGAACAAGATCACGATCAATTTCCAAGATGCGACACCTTGATAGATAATCTCCTTCACCCCACTAAGGCGAAAAAGAGAGGCAAACTCATACATATTGATAGAGAACCTTTTTCCTCCAAGAGTGAAATGCATGACATTCCTTTTATCATCCACATAGAGAGTGGCATAAAATTGAGCCACGACCTCCTCATTCCAATCACAAGAGAAATTTATAATGTTGAGATTGCCCATCTCATGACATCCAAAACTTCCTTGCAAGGTGCCGAAATAGACTTCAAATAATTCCAATTAACCCACTTCATTTTCGTAGTGATGCAATTCTTGGTAAGGATGATGGTCTCATACCAATCAGCTTGATAAGATTGCCAAAAGCGAGAATCTCCACGAAAAGTCTTGTCAAGCTTGCATGGATCTTGAAAGAGAAGAGGCTTTATGTTGTTGTCACGTGCATTGAAATCCAAAGGAGAAGGGTCATTGTGTGCACGAATAGGAGGTTTGATAGGAACCACAACTAGCTCAAAGGGTGAGAGATCAATGTCATCATCATAACGACCTTCAACATCTCCGGTGCTTGCTCTTTTTGTCCTAACACCACGACCGGGAGCATTGGAGGACAGCTTCTGAGTAGGGCGACCACGACCTCTGGCACGATCGGGAACGGCTTGAGCCTTGGTCCTCTTGGGGTTAACACGCCTCTCAAACCATTGGTCTTCGTCATCAGAGGATTGAAAAGTTTGGATTTCCTTTCCCTTGTCAAGAATTTTCTCTCTACCCATCTATGTAAAAGACAGACACTAGATAAACCTTGGATGAACCCTAACTTCCAAGAATCGAGAGAAATAATGCACCAATCGAAACAAGATTATGAGTAGTTGTTCTGGAGCACTAGATAAAGCTTTTGATTGATGGGGATATGCCTAGAACAAGCTGCATTGAGAGATCGAGAAAAAGAGGATTTGAGCTTGAAATACCTTCGATTTTCCCACGCAAAAATTACACGGGTAATCCGGAGAGGAAAAATTCTTGATGAACTGAAGAGTTTCCCTGTAGGAGCTTCACTTGCTGATGCCGGACACAGGGGGCGGCGATGCTGGCCAGGCAGTAGGCCGCGACGCCCCCTGGCACCCTGTGAGCGAGCAGGCGTGTGCCGGCGCGAAGGGCACAGCCCGTGCAGCAGGAGGCCCGAAGCGCGGTGCAGGCGCGAAGGGCAGCAGGGGCGAGCCGCGATGCGTGCGCTGGGCGCAGGTCGCGAGGCAAATAGGGCTCAGGGCTCGACTGTGCGCGGCGTGAAAGGAGGGCCGGCGCGACTGCCAGTCGGTGCGGCGCAAGAGAGGGAAGCGACCCGGTAGAAAAGATAGGAGGGGCTCAGTGCGGTCTGTGAGGCTTACGGTGGAAGGAAAAGAGTCCGGTGGAAAGAGAAAAGAGAGAGCCAGCTGGATTTTTTTTAAAAAGCACCAGTCGGATGACTTAGACACAGGGTCAAGTGACCCGGTTGGAGGCCAAGAGCGATCGGGACACGAGGCGGGTTGACCCGGCAGGAACTGGTGATCCGGCAAAAGGAACGGATGACCCCAGAAAAGATTTTTTATAATTTTTTGGCTGAGATAAGATTTAGATATTTGAGAGACTTAACTATGGACAAAAAAAATTCTTAACAGCAAGTGACTAGCCACAAACAACATACATAACCATAGTCACTTGAGCCAAGATTTGATCCAAAGATCATAAAATCCAATCTTTTGCAAAACTCACACAAGGTGAAGAAAATAAAAACTTTTTCAACCTATCTAGGCAACAATCAAGTATGTGCAATAAGTCAAGCCAAGTTACGAGAATACAAGATATTTAGCTCACTTCTCAAAGCACAAAACATTTGCTCATCTAGGGTCTTAGTGAAGATATCGGCAAGTTGCCTCTCGGTGCGCACATGACGTAGAGCAATATCCCCCGTAGCCTCATGATCCCTTAAGAAATGATGTCGAATATCTATGTGCTTTGTTCTAGAGTGTTGAACCGGATTGTTTGCTAGCTTGATGGCACTCTAATTGTCACACAAGAGTGGAATTTTACTAAACTCACAACCGTAATTACTCAATGTTTATTTCATCCACAAAAGTTGTGCACAACAAGCACCGATCGCCACGTATTCGGCTTCGGCCGTGGATAAAGCAACTGAATTTTATTTTTTTGAGCTCCACGACACCAAAGACCTACCAAGAATTTGACATGTACTGGTAGTGCTCTTTCGATCTACTTTGCAACCGGCATAATCTGAATCGGAGTAGCCAAGTAAATCGAAAGTGGAGCCCTTGGGATACCATAAGCCTAGGTTAGGAGTGTCTACCAAATATCTAAAGATTCTCTTAACGGCCATTAGATGACACTCCTTAGGATTGGCTTGAAATCTTGCACACATGCACACACCAAGCATTATATCGGGCCTAGATGCACAAAGATAAAGGGGGTGCCAATCATGGAACGAAATACCTTTTGGTCGACCGACTTCCCTTCTTCATTTAGATCAAGATGTCCATTCAATGCCATGGGAGTCTTGATGGGCTTGGAATCGGCCATGTCAAACCTCTTGAGCATATCCTTTACATACTTGGTTTGACACAAGAAAGTCCCTTCCTTCATTTGCTTGATTTGAAAACCAAGGAAGAACTTCAATTCACCCATCACGGACATATCAAACCTCTTGGTCATGATCCTACTAAACTCTTCACAAAATTTATCATTAGTAGAACCAAATATAATATCATCAACATAAATTTGGCAAATAAAGATACCTTTTCCATTTCTTTGAATGAAGAGAGTAGAATCGGCTTTGCCTATCTCAAAACTGTTCTTAACGGTCATGATCTCGTAGGGAGTCTTGTTCAAGTACTTGTGGAGGTAGAGGCGGTTGGCGGCATGGCATGCAGTGTTGATGGCTTCCGCCAAAAACGAGTCTGGAGTCTTGTAATCATCAAGCATTGTCCTTGCCGCTTCAATCAATGTACGGTTCTTCCTCTCAACGATGCCATTTTGTTGAGGAGTGTGTGGAGCAGAGAGTTCATGCTTGATGCCTTCTTCATCTAGGAACTCTTCAACTTGAGTGTTCCTAAACTCCGAGCCGTTGTCACTTCTTATATTCTTGACCTTGAGCTCGAACTCATTTTTGAACTCTTCTAATGAACTTCTTCACAATTCCCTTTTCTTCACTTTTATCTTGCAAAAAGAATACCCAAGTGAAACGAGAAAAGTCATCAACAATTACTAAACCATATTTGTTACCATCGATGCTTATGTAGGCGATTGGTCCAAACAAATCCATGTGTAATAGCTTCAATGGTCTTGATGAGATAGGATGTTCTTGGCGGGATGATGAGCTCCAACTTGCTTCCCGGCTTGACAAGCACTACACAATCTATCTTTCTCAAAAACAACATTTGTTAGTCCTAGGATGTGCTCGTCTTTTTGAAGTTTGGCCAAGTTCCTCATGCTAACATGGGCTAGTCGGCGATGCCATAGCCAACCCAAGTCAGATTTTGCCACTAATCAAGCCTTAGGGTCTACCTTCACTTTTGTGAAATCCACATAGTAAAGTTTTCCCTGTAGGTGACCCGCAAAGACAATAGAGGAATCCTCCCTTCTAGAGACGGTCACACCCTCATGGGTAAAGAGACAATTGTAGCCTTTCTCACAAAGTTGTGAAACCGACAACAAGTTGTATCCTAACCCTTGAACAAGATAAACATCTTCAATTAAATTAGTTGTTGAGATAGCAATTTTACCTAGACCAACAAGATCTCCTTGACCATTGTCTCCATAGATGATAGTTTCCGTAGGGTTGTCATAATGATCAAGGGATGCAAATAATCCTTCATCTCCGGTCATATGATTAGTGGCACCACTATCAATCAACCATGCACTTCCACCGGAGGAGTAGGCCTACAAAACAAGTTTAAGCTTTTGTTTTAGGTACCCAAAAAGATTTGGGTCCTTGGAGGTTAGATGCATAAACTTTTGGAACCCACACACTCTTCCTCATGACCTTCATGGTGTAGGCCCCAACATACTTGACCACCATTTTACCATTATGGTCCAAGGTCACAATGTAGTCACAAGTGTAGTTGGGAGAGGGCTTGTGTTCAACCACATTCTTCGATGCCTTTGATGGATGGTTAACCCCACCATTTCCTTTTGTGGTGTTCACTACCTTTGGTTTGTCCTTTGTTGTAGTAGAAGTGGTGACTCCATGGGCAATATCCATAATAGTGTTGAGGTAGCCACCCTTGTTCCACAAGGGGATCTCATGCCCTTACACCACTTCCCTACCATTGGCCTTATTGTTCTTGTAGTGCCCAAGTCCTTTCTTGTCAACCACCTTAGGAATGGACTTGGCACCAATGTTGCATTGAGTGATCAACATGTTCAACCGAGCTATTTCCTTGTCTTTGCTCTTGATTTTCTCTTCAAGCCTTGCATGGTTTGCCTTGAGAGCATTTATATCAATATTAGAGCAAGTAGAAAACCCTTTGATAGTGGAGGCACTAGAGTCCAATGTTGCCTTAGGAGTGGCTTTGGTTCTTTCCCAAAGAGTACTATAGTTTTCTTCAAGAATTTTGTATTTCTCCGTCAAGCATGAAAGGCTTGATTGAAGCCCACTACGAGTAGCCTTTAGGGAAGCTAGAGATTCATTTGCTAAGGTGTAATACTTTGACATCCTCTTGTTGGAATCATTGGCCAAGGACAAGTCCGTGGTCAACTTCTCCACCTTAGCCTTCTCCTCGGCAATAGATTTCTCTAGAGCAAGGTTTCTTTCCTTTTCAAGATAAGTAAGTCCTCTTGCTCATGAAGAATCTCCTTCTTTTCATCTAGTTTCTCCAAGAGCTTTTTAATTTCTTTGTGGCCCTTTTTACCAAATTTCTTTATCATGTTTGCCTCCATTTCCTTTTCCTCATCTATGTTTTCTATGTCACTACTCGGTGTGGATGAAGAAGAGGTTAGAGAGGATGAGGTGGTAGTTTCTTGTACCTTGCTCCCCCTCGCCATAAGGCAAAAGTGAGAGTGATCCTCATCGTCGGAGAAGTTGTTGAAGAGGTGTGGTGAAGACGATTCTTGTGCCATGGCGACAGTTGTCATGCTTTTCTTCTTTGGTTCCTCATCTTCATCACTTGAGTCCCATTGTTGACCCACGTGAGCACGCCCTTGGTACTTGTTCTTGTAATCTTTGCTCTTCTCCTTATACTTGTTCTCTTCCTCATTCTTGTTCTTGTTCTTGGGACACTCGGCAATGAAGTGTCCATACTCTCCACACTCATAGTATTTTCTTTGAGACTTCTTCTTTCTTTCATCACCGCCCTTCCTTGATGTTCTTGTGACGCCCCAGGTTTTTAATTACCGTCATTAACGCTAATGACCGGATTAGCTGGTCAAATGGTCAACCGTGGTCAAACCTAGGTCAACCTGGGCCCTCACCTCGGAAAGCTAACTAACACACCCTAGTGACCCTAAATGAATAGTAAACACACTTGTGGGGCCAACCCATGGTCAAAGGTTGGGTCCAACCCCTTGCCACCCAGTGCCCATAGGTGTCTGCCGGAACTTTTGCCGCGTTCTCCAAAATTCACCTAAACACTTAAAATTCTACATTTAGGAAAGTTGTAGATCTTGTTGAGGGACACAACTTTCATGTAGATTGGCATTTCAAATTTTGAAGGGAAAAACTTGAAAACTCCATTGCAAGGCAGAAAACACTGTTTGCCAAAACAGGCTGACATTCAAAGTTGGCATTCAAATAATTTCAAATCCAGGCAGAAAAACCCCATATAGCCTTTGTAGAAAATGTTGTTGGTACCTAGATCTACAACTTTGGTATTCATCACTTGGTCCAGTTCTGTTTGAAAATTTTGAGAAAAATCAATTTGAACTGGGCACCAGCAAAACAATTTGGGCCAGAGCGCGCCGCGCGCGCTACGTCACGCGCGCCCGTGCGCCGCGCCGTCGCCGGCCGCGCGCCGCCGGCCCCGGCGTCCGCGCCCACGCCTCCCAAGGCCGCGCCCACCCCAAAGTGCTCCATCCCGATGCCCCGCGTCCCCGGAGCGCCCCGTCCCGAGGATGCCCCGAGGCCCGCGCCGCCGTACGCGCGCGCACGCCACGGACCGGCGGTCCGTCGGCCGTGCCGCCGCCGTACGCGCGCGCCTCGGGCCGCCGTAGCACGGCGAGCATCCCGCGCCGTCACCCGGCGTCACCCGGTGCTCGCGCGCCTACTTAAACCCCCCCCCCCCCCCCTCGCACCCCTCGCGTGCGCCGCCGCATGCTCCTCCCCGCCATTGCCGCCGCCACACGCCGCCGGAGCTCCCCGCCCGTGCTCGCCACCGTCCAACCGCCCGGCCCGGCTTCCCTAGCTCCCGGGGGTAGCTCGTGCGTTCGCTTGTTTGCCAACATTTTGCCTCCACACCGTAGTTCACCGAGCCGCCGCGGCCGCCGCCGCCGGCCGCCGCCGAACCTCGCCGCCGGCTACTTCTCCGCCCCGGCCGCCGCCCACCTACGGCTCCTAGGTGAGCACGTGGTCGAGCCGGCCGCTTGCCCGGCCGGCGGCGCCGCCGGCTCGCCGGCCGTTGGCCGTGCCCGCGCCGCCCGGTCGGTCAAGGACTCAATTGCTTAGATTTGAGTTTTGTTAGGGTGCTTCGCGTAAGATTCCGGGGCTAGTTTGTGAAGGAACCTATCTATCTTTTCTTGCGTTAGGTCCAGTGACTTGAAAAATCCCTAGAAATTCACAGAAAAATCAGAAAAATCCCAAACCAATTTTGTAGGATTCAGGATGATGAATCCCACTTCTTTTATTATATACTCATGGCTAGATTCTAAAGAGGTTTAGCAGAAAAAATACAAGTGTGTTAAACATAGATCTGTTATAACTTGAAATCTATAAATCCTCTGTAGCCAAATTTTGGATATGTTGTGTGTTAGGATATGACTAGATGCTGTGCCAAAAATTGCACAAAGTTATGCAGTAGATCTTGCTAAATAAATTCTTTTCCATTCCTGCAGTAACTGCTTAGATGATTTTTCCTGTTAAAAATATTTATGTTCTTGAGCCCAACTTGTGCACACTGTCTTGTAATGCCAAAATACACATCTTGTGAATTAATCATGAATTTTGGATTAACAGAAATAATTATTCTTGTTTTATGCATGCTTTCCTTTGTAAATTAATAAACCAAGTTCAGTAGAGGTTCCATGTGAACATGCTGGTTCTTTAGACTTGATTAGGACCAGAGAGCTTGCACGAGAAAATTGGGATCAAATTGATGCTTATTTATGTTTATTTGCATTTAAGATGAATCACTAGCTAGCCTTTGTTATTTTCCACAATATTTAATTTCCTAGCATCCAACACTTACATGTGGGTCCAATGAACCAGGATAGGTGCTAGTAGGCTTAAGAAACACTCATTTAATTTTTGGTAATTTAATTGTTTAAAAAAAGCTTAAATGCCCTTTTAATATTAAAGGGAAATTAAATAAAGAAAACCCCCTAATTAATCCTTTTTCCTTTTTGAAGATATTATTTAATATAATTAAAAGATAATTAAATGTCACCACTGATCAGAAAGTAATTCATAAATAAAAGTGCTATTTATGCCCTTGCTTGTGAAGATGAAAAGAATTAAAGCTTTCACATGAAATGATAAGCTTAATAAAAACCTTTATTCAAATGTGGAATAAAAGAGTAACCCATGTACAACCAATAACCTTCCTAAAAGAGAAACCTTAGATAGATGCTTGTTAAGGTAAATATGACCAACTAGAGTTGGATAAGACAACAAACTATCACATCACCTAAAGTGCATTGCATTCCGTGTAGATCTTCCGGACGGAGATTACTCCCTTGTCCCGGAAACCGAGGAAGGAGGAGCGGAAGGTTCTCTGCAGTACGTGGAAGTACTCGACACCGAGGGTGCCCAAGCTAACCTAGCTGACGAAGGAAAGCTCCGGTGCATCTAACCTAGTTTTAAAATTCTTTATTCAATTATCTATGGATGATTGTGCATTTACGTTCAGGAGTTGAATGAAACCCTAGATGCATGATCCCTAGGTACCTTTGTCCTTACTAGTATGATAGGTCGATAGCTGCTAAGCTATAGGACCGTTACAAGTCGGGTGATGACCTCACTCGCGAGAATAGGTTCCTAGATAGGAATCACAATTTATCCTTAAATGGATTGCTCACGTGGTAAGAGCATGGGATCTGGGCTCCGGTCCAGTGGTTATGTGGGTTAAGTTTTTGAACGTACTAAGCACATGCCGGTTATGGGGTCGGTAAGCCTAGTACCTTAATGAGGCGGCGAGGGATCCTACTGTTACTACTCTTGGGATTCGCTCTCACGGCTCGCCACCGGTGGTGTATGGTGACTCCGGGTATCTCGCGGGGTATGCCGGATAGCCTGCACCAAAGACTGTAAGATTCGATCCCGACCCGAGGATTTATGGGGACGGCCTGGGAAAGTTGTCCTCGCGGGGGCAGCCTACCGTGTGTTTGGGTTTACCTTGCAAGGTTTAAATCAATCGATTGTCGGCCTCTCACCGTTATCCGAGACTACTTACTCCACTAGTCATGTGATCCCTAATGATGGAAGTTTATGAATATTATGTTTGATTAATTGTATTGTACAACTTTTGTACTAGTTGGCTGAGGTAGTAAGGATTAAACTACTAGAACTTGTGCTAAAATCTTGAAAGTAAGGACCTACTCTTTGTTACTTTTTAGCAAAAGCAACCCAGTAGCCAAAAAGCCTTTCATGGTCTAGAATTGGTGAAGTAGTTATCACCGACGGGTAAGACTTGCTGAGTATTAGTATACTCAGCCTTGCTATAATGTGTTGATCCAGGTAATGCCTTCAGTGATGTGTGGCCCAGAGAGATCCCGCCCGGCTGGGAGCTGGAGTGGGTGGAGGACGACTACTGAAAGCATCATGGATGGCCTTCCGTGGTGTCTTCGCTTCCGCTAGTTTATTTCTGCTGCTTTCCGAAAACTCTGAACTACTTCCTTATGGAAAAAAACTATAGTTTGTAATAATTAAACCCTTCGGGGTACAAATTTGGATATTAATGTTGATGTATCTCTGGACTCGCCTTCGAGTGAGTTTTAATGCATATATTCGATCCTTGTGCTTTTCAAGTGATTTATCGGGCGTTAACCCGGCAACTAACGACAGGATGATACTTTATTATGGCTTAATGACCAAAGTGGATCGGTCTTAGGCGATAGTACGGTATTTTCCTGGGCGGGTTGTCACAGTTCTAGACTTCAAGAATTTCTTGTACTTCCTTATGGCAAAGGTGGTTTCTTCATCCGTGCTCCCTTCATCACTAGTGTCTTCCTTCTTAGTCTTGGGGGTCTTTGGCTTTACTTCCACCACTTCACTAGAGCTAGCATTGAGGGCTAAGCTCTTGTTCATCTTCAAGCTTAGAGACTTCTCCACATCTTGGTCAACTAGCTCTTGATGCAAGATTTCTCCAAGAAGTTGATCGGGTGTCATCGTGGGGTATTTTGGATCCCTTCTTATCATTGCTGTCAAGTTCTTGTCCTTTGGGGCAAAATCTCTTAGCAACTTCTTTGTGACCTTTGAATCATCCCAATCTTGACTTCCAAGAGCCCTAATGTCCGAGAAGGAGTATGAGCTTATCATACATTTCTCTTTACGGTCTCTCCATCCTTCATGAAAAATAGCTCAAGCTCTTCGTTGATTAGGTCCATCTTCCCTTGCCTCACATGTTCGGTTCCCTCATGTGCTTCCTTAAGTGTATCCCAAATCACCTTGGTAATTTGGATGTTCTGAACCTTGTTGAATTCTTGGGCACACAAGGATCCCATGATGACTCTTGTTGCTTGCATGTTGCAGTGGAGGTCTTGCTCATGCTCAATTGTGAGGGCCTCTCCTTCGGCGGGTATTGTAACACCTACAACCACAATCTTCCAAAGAGAAGGGTGAAGCCCGTAAAGGTGCATTTGCATATCATAAGCCCATTTGGGATAGTCCTTCCCATCGAAATGAGGAGGCTTTCCCAAATGCACGGAATAGAATTTTTCGTTAGAGTTGTTGCCCGGAATTTGTGCATAGTTGTGGGGCACTTCGTAGAAGCCGAAGTGAGTGTACTTGGTTTGCTCCTTCTTGATCATCTTCTTAAGGAGCTTCCTGGCGAACTTCTTGGCCTTCTTCTTCTTCTTAGCCTTTCTTCTCTTCTTTGCCGCCTTCTTTGCCGGATCTTCACCATCTTTGACATCTTCATCACTTGAGTCGGAGTCCGAGTCGGAGTCGGATGAAGAATTGTCGGAGCTCTCAATGTTGGATGGTGTACGGCTTGGAGCCTTGCCGGTGAGGTCACCGACTTGAGCTGCCTTGAGCTCTCTCTCTCTCTCTCTTGAGCTTCTTTTGCGGCAATTTCTTCGGCGCTTGGGTTGCTTCCATTCCCCGACATATTGATCCCTTAGCGGTTAAGCCTAAATCAAGGGATTAGGCTCTGATACCAATTGAAAGGATCTTGTGATGCCTAGAGGGGTGTGAATAGGATCACTTAAAATTCCTGAAAAACTTAGCAGCAAATCAGAGGCCGGATGATCCGACCTTGAGGTCGGATGATCCAACAATAGGAAAGATTTTAAGCGAAATACAAGGTGAAAAATGAAACTAACTAATCCACTTGAATCAAAAGGTTAGAATAGATGCTAAGAGCCTTCTGCAACCAAAGATATGTCAAGCAACCACACAAATATATAGATCGATCCACAACAAGCTTCTAGGGTTAGATAAAAGAGATGAACTCAAAGTAAACAAGAGACAAGTGATTTAATCTGAAGTTCACCTCCACAAAGGAATCTACGTCTCCGTTGAGGTTCCCACAAAGGGAGGGCTATCACGAAGAGC
Organism: Cenchrus americanus; assembly: GCA_947561735.1. Lineage (NCBI taxonomy): Eukaryota > Viridiplantae > Streptophyta > Magnoliopsida > Poales > Poaceae > Cenchrus > Cenchrus americanus. The sequence goes on from OX387241.1 coordinate 60,464,721, forward strand.
CACTTGCCTCACCCAATCCACCACAAAGGTAAATTGGTGCTCACTAAGAAACTCCACAAAGGAGAGGGTAATACAAACGTTCCCGAGTGCTCCACATGGAGAGGGCACTCAACGGACGACGCCTAACCGTCTAGAAGCAAGCTTCAAGAGTAACAAACGTGAATCGATGAACCAAAGTCACCACAAGTGCTTCTTGAGATGAACAAGAGAACTCACTAAAGGGGGCTTAAACTCACACCTCAAATTCTCTCACACCCAAACCCTAGGTGAATCCAATCAAGGATTGGCTTGGAAGGGAGTTGGGAGAGAGGGATTGAAGCTTTGGGAGGTGTAGAGGGCGTGGAGGTGTTGACGGTGAAAATCCGTCAACCTAGCCATGAGTTTACCTTCGGTGTTGGCATTAGTTTTATACCTTATCCATTGGTACTAACCCCCGTGGTATAACAAGTTCACGTGTGCATGTCGTTTTTGGAGTTTAATGTTTATGCGGGGATTTAGTGTTGAATGCAAGACTTTCGGGATAAGTTCATCAAGCACCTCATGACAAAGACCTTGAAGCCCCGTACAAGTCATGCAATGAAGCAAACTTAACTCCAAGAAGCCGGGGACTTGATCCGAGAAGACGACGGACTCCGGGGACCGACCGGAAAAGTGCTTGAATCTTGCAAGACAAGGAGTTGAGTCCAATTCGGAGAGAAACCGACGACATGGACCCACATGCGAAGGGGGGAACATCCGGGAAGCAAGGGAACCGACGTGGGGCAAAGGAGCCCACGGGGCCGGGCCTAAATGGGCCCGTGCCGGCCGGCCAAGTCCGGTCGGCCCGGGCCCATTTTGGGCCCAAACTCGCTCTCCTTTGCCCTAGCCGCCAATCGGGCTATTTATAGTCCCCCGACCGAGAGCCACGCGGAGAAGATTTCGTCTTCGGCCGCCGAGAAGCGAGAGAAGAGAGGGACACCATGTCGGAGAGGAGAGGGTCGAGCTAGTTGACTAGGGTTTCCCTAGCCGACGTGGGAAATTGCATGGAAGACCACGTCGGAGTTCCGGAGCTAGAAGCAAGATCAAGGAAGGATCCCGGTGGTGATCTTGTGTATGTATCATTGTCATAGTTGAATTATCAAGTTGAATCTTTTCTTAGCGATCAAGTGTTTCCTCGAAGATTTCGTTTTTCGATCGGCTTTGCTTATTCCAATTCTATTCGCGCGATAGATTACATAGGGTGTTCTTGTAGCCGCGGTGGCTAGAGGTACACGCCGGATCTTCCGAAAGAATCTCGACTTGTCTTTTGACTCGCCCTAAGCTCCCCGCATGAATAGGGATACGTTGTGACGAACGGGGGTCTCGAAAGGCGGATGTTTTCGGATTTGGACGGGAAACCACGATTTAAAGAGGCTTCTATTAAGATTCGATTTGCTACTTCTTCTCTTGCTTGGAACTTCAACAAAAGGCTTACCCCGATCCCTCTGGATCGGTTTATCTACCCAATCTTACTTTGTTTTCTCCGGTTTTTAGTAGATTAGATCTGTTTTGTGTCTTTAACTTAGATGCATTAGGTCTTTTATCGAATATTGAAGTTACTTGGCTTTAATAGATTAAGTCTTGTGTCACACATTTGTTCCACGGATTCGATACCTTGGGTTCACCACTCGAGGGAAGAAGGGTCCCTTGACTACGACGGGAGACTTGTACGCTTGCGAGTCACAAACGAACTTTGATACAATTATTAACCGTCAACAAGCCCCTTTTTCTGGCGCCGTTGCCGGGGAACAAGTGATCAAGATTTGATTTTTTATTGCTTTTTTTTTGTAATTTTCAGTACTGATTTTGTTTTATTTTTGCATCTACTAAACTTTGATCATCCTCAAAATACATCTAATCTAGTTTGTCTAACTCTAGTCTTTATAGATTTGTTTCGTTTTCTAGTTTTTTTGCATACTTTGTTTATTGCTAACCCTAACAGGAGATGGTTGGCTACCTCTCCAAGAAACCCAAACCTTTTTGTGGATGATCCAGGAAAACTTTACAGGCAAAGGTGGCATGCAACACAAGCTAAAGGGGTGGAAACCCTAGATTCAAAAGTTGAAGTCGAAGGACCGTCGAAATCTCCAAGGGAATCACCACCTCCAAGTCCAAAGGAAGATCAACCTCAACCACCGGAGCGCTGCGCACCCGGACATCGTTGATCCACCTATCATAAACCTTCAAGACGTCGGGAGGCCGTTCAAGATCAAAGTCTCAACTATCCGCGGGACGATTGCGAGAGCTGAATGCATACGAGTCGGACTCCTTGAGTGGCATATCGGTTTACTTAAGAGGAGGATGGAGAAGATGGAGATGGAGAAAGAAGCTCAACACTTAAAGGCCGCCGGAGCAAGATCCTCATGCAAGGAGTGTGTGGAGTATGACCATGTCCAAGATCAACAAGGACGCCGTCACTAAGTTCGAGGCTATGGAGAAAGTATTGAAGAATTTAGATGGCAAGGTGACGGAGGTCGGAAGCTCTATACGTGAAGTGTTCATCGTGATGAAGATGCTAGACGCAAGTGGGACAACTTGCCGGGCGCCCGATGGGTAACAAAGAAGAATATCCGAGACAACTCCAAGGTCCCAAGACGGCGAAGGCTACTCAAGCTCATTCGGGAGAGATGAAGGATCACACTAGAGACCATGAAGATCACGACCGAAGGACCGGAGTTCAAGATGCCGAGCCACAAGGAAGATGTTGCATCCGTCAAGACCAAAGGACAAAGCCACCCGTGAAGACCAAAAAAATTGACTAAGCCAAAGCGGGTACCCAAGATTGCAACGCCCACAAAGAGCGTTGATCCGAAGTAATCAAGTGAAGAAGTCTAGCCATGGACTATAAACGAAGCGGCCGGGCGGGGAGGCAACCCGTTTCGTCAAGTCAAGAATAAGCTACGGGAGGACAACCCGATTCCGGGTTTTTCGAGTCTTTTTAATAATTTAGTTTTTGAGTTTTATTACGCAAAGACATTAGACTTAGAAGTGGGTGAGCAATATTAGAGACATAATTCTTGATTGAATGTTTGCTTTATCATAAACCCTTTGCATGAACCCTCCTATGTGCTTGTTTGATTCTTTTCTTTTCGAGAAACCCTCAACCAAATAATTTCAGAACCTTAACTCAACCCTTCACCCTCATTATGGTGCTGAGGTTGACTTATTTTTCATGCTAAAACCACACGAGTAGAGCCACGATTTATGTTTAAGTGTTAATAGAATTCAGCACGTGGTAGGACTCGCGTGAACCTAGAAATCAAATCTTTTGGTTGGTTTTAAAAATCTTTATCCTTGGTTTCTCTAGGATTAGAATTTTTCTAAGCCTATTCTAATTTTGTTCTATTCAAAATCTTTCTTATTTAGCCAAAATTAGAACCTAAACCTATGCCCCCATGATCAAGCCGGGAAAAAGTCCGCTCTCAACCGATGAAGGCAAGCTATACCGGTGAGACCGAAATCGACGTAAAAAGAAAATATTTTCGACTTGCATTTGTTTTTAATGGTTTAAAAACTTCTCTAAAATTATGTTCGAGCTCTTGCATGGCTCTGAAAAAATATTTTAAATTTCGAATTAGAGGAGTGCTTAACCTTAAACACACCTTAATGGAGACAATCTAGTAATCATGCATGCACCATTGGATTCCCTTTCATCAACTTTCACCAATTTCACATGCGAAGGACAAGCATAGTGGGCAGCAAGCATCAACTTTGTAGGAATTTCATGGTGGCATGTGAAGCAAGTGGAGCTAGGGAGCATGGACATCACCCAAAACATGAAGCATCAAGTGGAAGGACCAAGGAGTGGACGAGAGCGTTTGGGCGGTGCAACTCGTGGAGCACGCGGGCGGGGAAAGTTGCGGAGGTGAAATGATCGTGCTTTGGAAGAAAGACGAGGCGGGGAGGAGCACCGAGGCCGGCCTCACCTACATAAGGAGCCCCCCCGGCTCCCGTTTTCTGCAGGCAAGCTTCCCCCTCCTTCCTTTGTTTGTGTGTTCAAGTTTGTGTGCTCAAAACCTCCGTAGACATAGCCGACCTTCCCAAGCTTGAGAGCTCAAGAAAAAAAAAATCCACATCCTTAATCCACTCAAAGTCCACATCCGAATCAAAGAGTTTAAGTGCCTAGTTACCGGTTGCAACCCGGAGTTTTAGTTGAAGAAAAGAGTGCAGCATGGAAGAAAACCACAAGTCTCTTCTCCAAGAAGAAGAGTTCGTCGTCGTCCAAGCCGTCATCAACCACGTCTTCGAGGAGGCACTTGGTTTCCGAGTCTCCCCGGAGCATGGAGACGGATACGGCACCACCGAGAAGGAACGATGCTCTCCTCCTTGGTGGTATGAGGGCTGCAAGAAGCACTTCCATGAGGGCACACGGAGGAGCAGCCCGCGCCACCACGACGATCGACTCGCTCAACCGCGCCACCTCCTTACACCCCGACATACTCTTCGTACGGCTTCATCATCTTGTCGGCGGAGGAGGAGGAGGAGAGGCTCTCTAATCTTGAGAAGAGGCTTGTGCCCAACGTCGAGCTCGACGACCAAGCACTCTACACCTTGGGTTTTTGCACCGACATATACTATATGTTGGGGCACCTCGGATGCGGTGCAGTTCTCCAACGGAATATCGGTGGACACCCATTTGGGTTACGCCTTGGAAATTTTGATGACTATTGCACCCATCGTTGATGATGATGGGGTGCAAAGCTTGTCATTCCGTTTGGAGGGAGTCCAACAAGAGGTTCCCTACGAGCACGTTAGGGAGCTGCTTGGATTCCACAAGGGAGCTCCGGAGAAAGTTGACGTGCCACCGGCATGTTAGCGGGATTTTGGAACATGATCTCCGGAGAAGCCCATCAACAACGCAATTGCATCCGCAACCCCATTATCCGGATATTTCACTCTTGGATGTGCAAGAGGATATTGGGGAGGATGAAGGAAACAAAGGTGACCGACACGGAGTTGAATTGGTTATACTCGGCTTTATTGCCAGGCAGCCAATAGACCCCTCTTACCTCATGATCAACCGTTGGTGTTGTGAAGCAACATCGGGGGCGGGTAATATTGGTTCGGGGTGTTACCTCTCCATGTTGGCCTTTTCCTTGCGGCCGGGGATCGCAAGAAACCCCGACCACCTTTTGCGAGGTACCTCTCTCGGCATTGAATATTTGCGGCAAGGCAAATACATTAGTGGAGATGAGAGAGGAGGTTATCGGTTGGCCATAGTGAACCTACCCCTTCCCAACGAGAGGCTTAGGCTTTTCAATGAAGGGAGAGAAGATTGGTTGGAAGAGGGACTACTTGTCCTTGCAAGGAAGAACAAGAGAGGAAGAATTGTAGAGGAGGGAACATCCTCCGCACAGGCGAGTGGAGCACAACCCAATGTGCAACCATTCGGCGGGGTTCCTCCTTCGCCAGGTTATTACGGAGGGCCACAAGAGCAAGCATGGGGGGGTGGTGCACCGGTACCCCCACAAAATTATGTTGTGCCCAACGCTAACTTAGCGGAGTCCTACGCTCATCATCCCCAACCACAACAAAGCATGGCCATTATTGGAGGGTATGCTGCAAGAAACGCTCAAAACATCGCAGCCATCCAAGCTAACGCAGCTCAACTCGGTGAAGGCAACGCTAATATTGCCTTTGAACTTGGACGCCTTCACCTTGTGGAGCCAAATCAATTTGTCGGAGGGAATGTCCAATCATATTACGAGCAAGGGTATTATTATCAAGATCATCAACATCAACCACCGGCGGAGGACTAGAAGATTTAGGAACTTTAGTTTTCTTTTCTTTTCTTTTTTTCTCTGCAATTTTTAGCTTTTGCTTATGTGTGTTTGCGTAGTATTTTTCTGTTTTTATTTAAATTTCAGCAAGCATGTTTGTTTATTTTCAGTGTGTATTTCAACTTCATATCACCATTAATAAAGTCACCACCTTGATTTTATCATTGGAAAAGTTACAAAATTCGTGCCATGATGATATATGATTAAAATTGCAGCTTTGTTCATCTTTGTAGTTGATTTATGCATGTTTAAGCTAGTGCTCTCTTAAAAATGCAGATCTGAATTTATTTAAATGCTAGCTTAATTTTCAGCGGAGGTTATGGTTAAAATAAAGACCCATAGTGTTTTATGTGCTCTCAAGTTATGAATAGATTGAAGATGTCTTTTATGCTCAAAAATATTGCTAACCTTATCACAAATATCACTTGTGTGTTGCTCAACCTATCCAAAGCCTTATATATATTTGAGTGCATAAACCTTAGTGTACAAGATTTATTTTTGAGTGAGTTATTGCAGGCCATGATTTCTCCGGCCCGAGACTAAGAAGCTGGTCATTCCGTTTTTGCGTATCTATCTTTTTGCTAGCCTTTTATCCGTGCATTGTGTATCCCCGCATCGGTGATCTCACAAACTTCGCCGGATATCCACCCTTAAACCAAATATCGTCTTTTTGTGATTACCTCCTTGACCACAACCTATCATTGAGGATGGATCATCAATTCAAGGAAGATCGCAAGACGGTGCCAACGTTGAAGATTTCAAGTATCTCTCCAAGGAAAAATATCTCCGGTACCTACCTTATTTTTCGCCTCTTTGCTCGAGGACGAGCAACGTCTAAGCATGGGGGAGGAGGTAGGTAAGGTGCAATTTTAGAGTTCAAAAGGGAGTATTTTAAAAAAAAATGATGAAAGAGATGTATAGGGTTGGGTAAAAAAAAATCCAGTGATATTCATGACTTTCAAAGTATAAAAAATCAAAACTTCGTTGTGAAAGTCATGGACTGAATATATGACGAGGAAAGAAAAAAAAATGAATGAATGAAAGAAAGGAATGAGAAATATAAGAAAGAAAAAATATATTTGTGCGTAAAGTGAACTCCCGGTTCTCTAAGAGTGCATCCAAGGCTTCAAGATAAAAAGATCCATTCTCTTTTTCCAACCATGTGCAATCCGATAACGAGGACTTCTTTTGTGCCTCGGGATCACTCTTTGCCATTTGCACATGTCCACTCATCTAAAGTGTGTGTATTTTTCTCTTTCCCCTCCTTGATTTAACATTATTTTCCAATGACCTTTTTGACGAGTCTCGGTAAGACCATGAGAAGCTTGTCTTGTTTTGACAACACCTCATTTATAAAATCTTGTTAGGACTAAACTTTCCCAAAGCTCCATATAAAGCCTACCACATATATATGAGAGGGAAAGGAGTAGAATATATAGGCTTGAGAGACAAGCGAGATGAGAGTTCATGAGCAATGCACGAGATGATTTAAATTTGTGAACTTGGTTTAGCTTTTCTTATTCTCGTTCTTTATTTCAAAAATTTTGAGATCTATTTAAAACTTTGTGAGCATGTTAATACTTGTGGGATAAGCTTAATAAGAATCTACCCTCCGTAGAGATGAAGGCTAGCACATTATGGAACTTTAATGAATTAAAATTTTGAGAGCATTATGTTTTCTCATGTGTAATCAAATGCAAGGTTTAAACATTGTTTAGCAATGGTGATATCCATCGAAGGCTTACTCGAGGACGAGCAAGGTTTAAGCATGGGGGAGATGTTGACGGTGAAAATCCGTCAACCTAGCCATGAGTTTACCTTCGGTGTTGGCATTAGTTTTATACCTTATCCATTGGTACTAACCCCCGTGGTATAACAAGTTCACGTGTGCATGTCGTTTTTGGAGTTTAATGTTTATGCGGGGATTTAGTGTTGAATGCAATACTTTCGGGATAAGTTCATCAAGCACCTCATGACAAAGACCTTGAAGCCCCGTACAAGTCATGCAATGAAGCAAACTTAACTCCAAGAAGCCGGGGACTTGATCCGAGAAGACGACGGACTCCGGGGACCCGACCGGAAAAGTCTTGAATCTTGCAAGACAAGGAGTTGAGTCCAATTCGGAGAGAAACCGACGACATGGACCCACATGCGAAGGGGGGAACATCCGGGAAGCAAGGGAACCGACGTGGGGCAAAGGAGCCCACGGGCCGGGCCTAAATGGGCCCGGGCCGGCCGGCCCGGTCCGGTCGGCCCGAGGCCCATTTTGGGCCCAAACTCGCTCTCCTTTGCCCTAGCCGCCAATCGGGCTATTTATAGTCCCCCGACCGAGAGCCACGCGGAGAAGATTTCGTCTTCGGCCGCCGAGAAGCGAGAGAAGAGAGGGACACCATGTCGGAGAGGAGAGGGTCGAGCTAGTTGACTAGGGTTTCCCTAGCCGACGTGGGAACCTTGCATGGAAGACCACGTCGGAGTTCCGGAGCTAGAAGCAAGATCAAGGAAGGATCCGGTGGTGATCTTGTGTATGTATCATTGTCATAGTTGAATTATCAAGTTGAATCTTTTCTTAGCGATCAAGTGTTTCCTCGAAGATTTCGTTTTTCGATCGGCTTTGCTTATTCCAATTCTATTCGCGCGATAGATTACATAGGGTGTTCTTGTAGCCGCGGTGGCTAGAGGTACACGCCGGATCTTCCGAAAGAATCTCGACTTGTCTTTTGACTCGCCCTAAGCTCCCCGCATGAATAGGGATACGTTGTGACAGAACGGGGGTCTCGAAAGGCGGATGTTTTCGGATTTGGACGGGAAACCACGATTTAAAGAGGCTTCTATTAAGATTCGATTTGCTACTTCTTCTCTTGCTTGGAACTTCAACAAAAGGCTTACCCCGATCCCTCTGGATCGGTTTATCTACCCAATCTTACTTTGTTTTCTCCGGTTTTTAGTAGATTAGATCTGTTTTGTGTCTTTAACTTAGATGCATTAGGTCTTTTATCGAATATTGAAGTTACTTGGCTTTAATAGATTAAGTCTTGTGTCACACATTTGTTCCACGGATTCGATACCTTGGGTTCACCACTCGAGGGAAGAAGGGTCCCTTGACTACGACGGGAGACTTGTACGCTTGCGAGTCACAAACGAACTTTGATACAATTATTAACCGTCAACGGGAGGTCGGGAGGTTGAAGAAGAGGGGGTGAAGGGGTATAAATACCCAACCCCCAAAATTAGCCGTTAGGGTTCCCTGCGCGTCCTGGCCGGATCATCCGACCTCGAGGGTGGATCATCCGGTGGGAGTCAGAGAGCGACCGGAAGACACACTTGGATCATCGGGGATGGCTGGATCATCCGACCTCGAGGGTGGATCATCCGGACACACCCTGAAAAGTAACCACTAAGTGGTCGTGAGCGATTTTTGTGTCTCTCATGGGTAATTAGATCTCAAGAAGAAACACATGTGACAACCTTGATCCAACATTTAGCATCCCTCTTTATAGTATGGTGTTTCCTATACTCAAATTCAAAATGAAATTCAAATTAGATCGCCAAATTGAGCTTCAACACCGAATAGAATGAGATGAGGGACTTCCTTTGAGCAAACTCAATAAATATTCTTTTCTTAACTCCTGCACACATTTTATTAAAAGGTTAAACCACCCAAATTATGTTTGACACTATCACCAAAATTAATTAGGGGCCTAGATGCACTTTCAAGGGGCACCAGTCTGACCGGTGCTGCCCAGTCAGTATACTTGTTCTTTGCTTTGTGCATATCTTGTCATACGCATCACAGATTTGTATTTGTCGCTCACACATGTTGCACTCCACTGATTCCAAGATATAGGGGGAGCTCACACGCGCTTTCTTCCAAATTTGTGCTATTGGCATTTGAGGCCAAATTTTTGAAATTCAACTCAAAGCACAAATTAAGGGGGAGCTCTAGCTATATATAAGAATCTAAATGTGTTTTAATGTTTTATTTGTAAGCTATAATCGAGTTGTCATCAATCACCAAAAAGGGGGAGATTGAAAGTGCATCTAGGCCCCTAAGTGGATTTTGGTGAATTGAATGACAAGACGATTAAAGGACTAATGGATTTGTCTAAGATTGTGAGTAGGTTTTATTTATATATTCATGAGCAACCATTAAAGAATTTATTTATGGATGAATATCATATGGCTCACATTGGAAAAGGCAAATATATGGATGATCCTAATGCTTAAGTGACAAATATCAAGCAATAAAAGAAGATAAATATTGGGATAATTTGAGAAGATGAATTCATGGTTCCCCATATGAAGATGTTGCTTGATTAAATTTATAAGGATCACAAAAGAGAAGCTGGCAATTCTCTAAGTCAAGTGCAAGGCTTCATGTGTTTATTAAAGGAGAACACAAGGATGAGTATATACGTTATGGTTCTAATTTGGAAGCTTGCACATTCGTTGTCAATCAAGATCAAGCATTTGAAGCGGGTTTTTCTAATGAAGGTTAATTGTGTATGAAGCAAAGTGGAACTCAAGGTGGATTGGATAAGTGATGAAGAGATCAACCGAGATGTCTAGGGTGAGGGACTAAGCAATCTTTGTGGCCGTAGCTAAGCCGTCATTAGTGTTTTGCTAAGGTGAAGTTCTAGCATCCGTGGGGTCTTCAAGTATCATATTCAAACCTTAACTGAGGGAAGCAATGCAAGTCATCTACTTGTTAAGATTGGAAATATGGAGTGACTCAAGGATCCAAGTGTGCATTCCTATGCTATATGGAAAGATCCTAAGTCACTAGTGTTGGGGGGATTCGGAATCAAGCCTTTCGTATACCAAAAATAAAAGAGTGTCTTCAGTTGCCCAAGTTTCTATGCGAAAGGCCCAGCGGCGAAACCCCAGGAGCCCTTGAATCTATTTTTGTCTTTCAGAATCCGTCTTTCGACCAACACCCTTCGTCGCCTGCGGAGCTGCCAAATGAGCTCAGAATAACCCAGGGCAATAGGGTCTCGGTCAGGCTGTTTGTTATCTTCTGCGACAAACCCCCAGAGACGAATTTTGTTCACCTAGATAGTCTCAGCCTGGGATTCGGTTGGGGGGTTTTGTCGTCTCTAACATCTAACAATTTCAAGTTTGAGTGTGATCCATGTTTCAGGTGACGAAAGGTGCCAGGCGAAAGGGGAATCTCCAAAAGATTGAAGGTCTTCTCCCGACAGGCGCACGTGATGACAACAAGAAAGGCGCTGCGATTTGCGGCGTGACATCATGAAGCGCCGATTACGTGGAGACCTAATTGGAGATTTCTTAGAAATAGCCTAGCACATTCTGTTTTGATCCGTTTCAAACGAGGGTGTTCTCGGAATGTAAAAAGTTCATCCGCCTCCCTATAAAAGGAGACAAACGGCACTTGTAAAGGGGATCGGCTTTTGAGAAATCTACTATTGAGTAAAGAGCTTTTGGTTGTCCTTTGTTTTGTATTCTGGTTTTGGTTCTTGAGCTTTAGTTTCCTCTCATTGATTGTGCGCGGTGGTTTCGGCTATCGCCACAACAACTAGCTCAAGTATGGACGTGCTCAAGTCAAAGGCTATGTTGAAAGCCCTCAAGAGGATACTGATCAAGTATGGCAAAGTTGAAGTTGTTCAAACTCAAGAGATCAACAAAGTGTTTTTATTCATTCTTGAGTATAGGTATGCCATACTATCAAGAGGGATGCAACTTAGCGAGTTGACCAAGTCAAAGTGCTCATTAGTTGACCTAAGTGAGCTCTAGCCTTAGAGTGTGCTAACAAACCCTATTAAACTAACCTGAGTCATTTCATCTTGGTGCTGAAGTGCTAGTTTCTTAGAAAGAGGTTTTGTGGGTGTCTCAGGCTTGACCGGTCTGACCGGTGCCGCTAGCCCCAACGGCTAGTTTTTCAAACACCGGTCTGACCGGTGTGGGGCACCGGTCTGACTGGTGTCGCCCGAGGACCAACGACTAGTTTTCTCCTTTAAGAGGTATAAATACCCCCAAGCCTTCTTCAAGTGAGGGTTGCTGTTTCAAGTGATATTGCTGAGGTCCCAAGCCATTTCTAACAAGCTCTAAGCCTTAGTGGCTCTCCCCAACCCTCTCTTTGTGAGATTTGTGGATTCAAGCCATAATCTTTGTGTTGGGTTGAGAAAGTGATCTCAAGAGTGACCTTGTGAGCTAACAAGAGCATTTCCATAGCTTGAGCACTTTGGTTTCGCGTCTACAAGCTTTGAAGCGTTTATTACTCTTGGAGGTTTGCCTCCTAGACGGCTAGGCGTCGCCGGCTAGCTCCCAAGTTTGTGGTGAGCAGCGGGAAGTTTGTAAGGGCTGCGATCTTGCCTCTTCATGGAAAAGATCCCCTTAATGGAAAGGAGGAAGGTGGTTGAAAGAGACCCAGCTTGTAGTGGGAATTGTCCCTTACAAGCTCCTCAACGGAGACGTAGCCATTCCTTAGAGGGTGGTGAACTTCGGGAAACAAATCCTTGCTTCTTCGTGTGGTTTGACTCTCTAAGTTGTTTTTCTAGCATATTTGATTTGCTTCCGCTTCGATCTACTTGGGTGTGCTACTTGTGTGTCAGGGCTCATTACCTTGCTTTGTGATCATCTACAAAGGTCACTCACCAAGTTTGGTTCGTGCTAGAAGTCAAGAGGTGCTTGAAGTTGTTTTTGCAGGTGCTCTGTGCTACACCGGTCTAACCGGTGGGGAGCACTGGTCTGACCGGTGTCACCTGTGAAGTCTAGTGCTTGACCGGTCTGACCGGTCACCACCACCAGTCTGACCAGTGGAACACTGTCAACTCAAGTATTCGGCGAGAAAGAGTTTAATTTGGTTGTCACGCCTATTCACCCCCCTCTAGGCGACATCAAGGTCCTTTCATCTGCGTATCAAGTTCATGGCAGGGTATATCAGATCCTGTTCAAGGTGTCCTGGGAACAACTGGTACCAAAGCCACCTCAACTGAAGAGCTCTATTGAAAACTTCCAAGTCAAGAACACTCAACCCGCTAACTGCCTTTAGCTGCTTCACATTTGCCCATATGTCCAAGCAGTGCCCCGTCCCCGAGGCTTGCTCTGAACTCGTCCATAGAAAACCTCTCCTAATCTTGTAAACTTTTTTATCAACCACTTCTTTGGAGCAAACAGGGTGAGCAAATAAGTTGGAAGCAACGACAGGACATAGTTGAGCAGCTTTAACCGTCCAGCCCTGTTGAGGAATTTGCCCTTCCATTAGGCAACCGGTTCGCAAATTTTGTCGATCAATGGTTGTATATCCACCTTCCTAAGCTGTTGTATGTGCAGAGGGAGACCAAGGTACTTGCATGGGAAGTCCTGGACCAGACATTGGCAGCTCTCCATCACTTCCTCCAAAATCAAATCTTAAGGCTGACTGCAACGGGCGACTGCATAGCACCTAGGACCGGTAAATTTAGCGGATCCGAGCTCCTGAACGGGGTGCAGCGGCACCCGGTATCGCACCCGGTAAAACCCTGGACCCGGAGTTGACCTGGCAAATGTCGAGGGCGCCCGGTTTCCTCCAATCCTCCGCGTCTCCCTCGTGCTCGCTCCTCCCGGCGGCGCCCCAGTCCCCCTCGTGCATCCTCGTCGTCATCCCCACTCGCATCTCCCTCCCTCGCGCTTCCTATCTCCGCCTCGCATCGCTCGAGAGCCTTCCATCCCCATTCCTCTTCCTCCTCTCGTCGGCCAGAAAATTCCCTAATCCTTCCGTCTCTTCTCCACCCACCCCAAGCAACCAACTCCAGATCCATCCATCACCATGGAGTGCGAGCCTGAGGAGCTCCAGATCCTAGTCGGCGGTGATGTACGTCTTGCGCAGCGCCGACTTGAACTGCACATGCGTCCCGTCCTTCACGCGCGCAAAACCAGCAGTTGGTTGGTTGTAACAAGTGACGAAGCAGGGCGCATCCATCAGTTGAACCCGCCGGCGCGCTCACGTACCAGGAGGTCCTTGTTGGGGATGTCATCGAAGATGGGAGGTAGGATCTAGCCCACGGTGATGAGCCAGGATGATCGGCGTTGGTGTTGGCGTTGGCTTCACCGCGGGCCGCGGATGCGGCGTCCTCTTGGCATTGGCGAGGGAGAGAAGGTGTCAGCGTTTTAGACCGGCAACCTACTAAGGGGAGTACCCGAAGTAGATGAATGTGGCCTCGCCGAGATCGGTAACTCGAAGGAAGAGACACGTGGCACACAATTTAGACAGGTTCGGGCCGCGAGGTGCGTAATACCCTACGTCCTGTATGCTGTGTAGCTCTGGATTGATTGGGTACGATTACAAGATGGTGCAATTGTACGCCGATGAGAGAGGGGTCCCTGCCTCGCCTTATATAGCCCGGGAGGCAGGGTTACAAGTTGGAGTAGGGAGAGAGTACTAGTCGAGTACGTCTAGGAGTCTCCCATACAGTGCGGGACATGTACAGCTTCCTAATCGAGTACTTCTCCTCCGTAGTCCTTGTGCTTCACGCCATCAGGTGTCGTGCAGCGCAAGCCGGGTAGTCCCAGGGGCCCACCGAGTAGTCGGTCCTGGTACCCACCGAGGTAGTGGGCCCAGGGAGGTCCATACGACAAGCTCCCGAGTACTTTGTAGTCGAGAAGGATAGATTCAAGTAGTCTTGACGACCTTAACGGGTAGTCCTCAGGCGTCCCCGAGTACTACAAGTCAAAAGCCCTCAAGAGTAGTCGAAGCATCCCGAGGCTGGAATGTACTCCAGCTGATGTTTGAGCAATCCTGAAGTCTTCTCGAGTAGTCCCAAGCGTCCTCGAGTGCTGCCCTCAAAGGTCTTCAAAAAATGCCCACGTTGTCTTGAAGCCGAAGCTGATATGGAGGTGCGATTGCAAAATCGCACTCCATGTGGAGTAGCCCTCGAGCCTTAGGTTGAGTCGTAGGCTCGGTCGAGGGTCCATGCGAAGTTTCGGCAAGAATATCCCGAAAAATCCGGAGAAAAAACCGAAGGACACGTGGCACGGAGCCCCCGAGCCTTGAGTCGAGTACTTCCTCTCGAATTGAAGGGTCATCTTGTAGAATGTGTCCTGAGATGCCCCTGAGTCTTGTCGCTTCCCAGGTAGTCAAGTAGAGGTAGCCGAGCCCCCGAGGTGAGGCGCGTTGACTAGTTGAAGTTGAAGAGTCACGCGCGGCCGCTGAGTCAGCCGGGCGCAAGACTTATCCATCCGGTCGTTGGAGGCCCGCGTTGACTTATAAATAGAAGCCAAATCCCTTAGGGTTTTTCACCCTACACAGCTGTAGCCATTTCGAATAGATCTTGGCCAGAATCACCGCCATCGCACACCGCCGCAGCTGTAGATCTGAGTGCGCCGCCATCCAGAGCCACCGGAGTAGCCCCCGAGCGAATGCGCGTGAAGACGCCGTGCACTTGGAGGATGAAGCCGTCGCCATCCAAGACCTCGAAGACCACCGGCGGGAAGAAGAGGAGCCGCGACAAAGCCACTGGATCTGCCGCAGGGGCAGCACCGCCGATGTCTCCACCGCGGCCAGATCCGAACCGCGAGTGGAAGAAGACAAAGGCGAAGACCAAAGACTTGCTGGCCCTCCTCAACAGCGGATTCATCCGGGAGAAGGAGGTGCACATGTGGAGGGCCACCGCCGGGGATCCGTACCCGATGGAGAAGAGCGAAGACGAGATCCCGATGTTCGCGCGCTTCGCGGAGCGCGGACTTGCGCTCTCGGCGAGCGACTTCTTCAAGGGGCTCATGGGGTACTACGGCATCGAGTACCTCAACCTCAACCCCAACGGTATTTTCCACACCGCCGTCTTCGTCCACTTTTGTGAAGCGTTTCTGGGGATCAAACCCTACTGGATCTTGTTCCGGAAGTTCTTCCGGATGAAGCCGCAACCAAGCGCCAGCAACCTGTGGGTAGTCAGAGGAGCGGGAATCCAGATGCGGGAGGACGCCGCCGAGCAGTACCTCTCGTACAAGCTCATCGACTCCAACCAAGACTGGAAAGCGAAGTGGTTCTACATCACGAACCACCACCCAGGGTTGCCGAAGCCGAGCGGGAAGCAGCCCAAGCATCGCCCGTGGTGGAACACGGAGCCGATGATGCAGGGGGGGCTCCAGCTCCTCGAGTTGTTGGCGCGGATCAAGGCGCTGAGGGAAGCCGGACTGAGGGCCGAACACATGGCCTTCAGCTTCATAAAGTGCAGGGTGCAGACACTGATGGCTCGCGACACCCTTGGATTCGAGTACACCGGCGGCGACGACACGTCGTAGATGCCTGGAGACGAAGTCGACGACGACGACATTGTTGACAGGCTGGCACGGATCTTCAAGGACATGCCACCATACACGGCGTGCCCCGTCCTGGAGTACTCCACCGCGCGCCCGGCAAAGGAGGTAAGTAGCTGTGCCCCCGTGTCGAGTACCCATTTCGTGTGAGTAGTCGCGCTGATGAGTTGTGCCTTGCAGGACGACTTGAAGAAGTTCGTCTCCGAGCCGCCGCCGCCCCCTCAGGAAGTCGAGATCCCGGAGGAGGGGAAGACCAAGGCCAAGGAGCGGCGGGAGGTCGGCGAAGGGGACGACACCGTTGTCGTGGAGGACAAGTCTGACGAGGACGATGACGAGGAGACACTACAGGACCGCTTCCAGCTGCGGTCGAGGTTCAGCCGTCCTAGCCTACCTCACGTCCCCCTTGTGCAGGATCCACCGACTAGCCTAGAGGCTAGTCTGGCCGCGCCACCGCGGATGCCGCGCAATGCGTCCCGCAAGCACGTGTCGAAGAAGTTGAAGGTCACCGAGACCACGTCCCTAGAGGTGAGCCATCTTGAGTAGTGTAGTCGAGTACTCGTGGCTCGAGTTCGCTTGCTGTCGATGAACTTTCCTTGCTTGCAGGAGGTGCCACCTACGGAGCCCACTCGTGTCGTATGGACCTCCCCGGGCCCACCTTGCCTCGGTGGGTACCGGGACCGACTACTCGGTGGGCCCCTGGGACTACCCGACTTGCGCTACACGGTACACCGAAGGCGTGGAGCACAAGGACAGCACAGGAGTAGTACTCGGTTAGGACTCTGTACATGTTCCGCACTGTGTAGAGGTCTCCTAGACGTACTCGACTAGTACTCCTTCCCTACTCCGACTTGTAACCCTGCCTCCCGGACTATATAAGGCGAGGCAGGGACCGATCCCCGGATCATCTCATCCAATCTCAACTCACGGCGCACTATTGCACCAACCTGTAATCGTGCCCTATCAATCCAGAGCTACGCGGCATACGGAGACGTAGGGTATTACGCACCTCGCGGCCCGAACCCTGTCTAAATTGTGTGCCGCGTGCCTCTTCCTTCGAGTTACCGATCTCGGCGAGTCACATTCATCTACTTCGGGTACTCCCCGTAGTAGGTTGCCGGTCCAAAACACCGACACGCGGCGCGCCAGGTAGGGGCTCTCGCTCGAGATCACATGGCGAACTCGACGGCTTCCGTTCTCATCAAGCCAACCGTCGCTTTCAACCGCGGCGACACCTTCGTCTTCGGCGCCTGGGTCTGCACTGCTGATGGCGCGGGCTCCTTCCAGCGCCGCTTGATCATGCAACCCGACTCGAGGACAGGCCTTGTGACGCTTCCCGAGTTGTCACGGGGCAAGCTCGCCGGCAAGTTCGGCGAGATTTCGCTTTCCAACCTCCACGCTGACTTCGAGCTCGAGTCCGTCTCCAACTCGAACCCGACGTCGCCATGGGCCGTCGCGTGCGAGCCGGCTCCTCAGCCATCGCAGGCGGTCCCCTCTCCACGTCAGCGCTCTGTGCGTGGCCCCCGCGCTCCCGGCCGGGCCCGCACGAAGGCTTCTACACCACGCGGGCCGGCAAGGAGCCCGTAACCGAGTACAACTCGGACTCCGACGCCGTCCCCGGCCGCGTCTCGGACTCCGACCCTCTCTCCGAGTTCTATTCGAACCCGGACTACGAGTTCGACTTCGGGTCGGACCCCCGAGGAGCCCGAGTCCGAAGACGACTCCTCCGAGCTTCCCTTGTCGGGGCCGACCCTGCGGGGCCGGTTATAAGATCAACGCCGGCGGGAGATACATCTAGCGGCCAAACCTCAAGCCCGCCGAGCCGACAACGGAGGACTCACGCTACGTCGCCTACATCGACTCGCTACCGTTCCGGGGAGGGAACACCACTAGCCCAAGCCGACTCAAGTACACCAATCGAGGTGGCACCTTCGAGCCAAGCTTGGGCACGCCCGATCGTCAAGTCTTCATGGCTGCCGGCGACACCCCGGGGACCTCGTGCACGGCCCCGCGGACAAGTACTTGGAGGACATCTCCGCGGACGAGCCGTCCGTCGATGCCCCCGCGGACGAGACCGACGCCAACGGGGACACCGGCGCGAACGTAACGAGAAGCGCAACGAACGACGCCGGCGGCTCGGAGACAACCTTCCCATCCGCAACCTTGCGGAAGCTCTTGAAGCCGGTTGAGAGCAGAGTCCACACCACTCCGAGCGAGTGCCTCATGTCGATCACGGCGATCGCACGCCGGTGCTCGGGGCATACGAGCCGGGGAGGTCATCGCCAAGCTCGGCCCGAAGAGGCCTACTTCATGCGGGTGGACAAGAGAGTCGCCCAACCTCTCTCGCCAAGCCTCGCGACAACGAGGCTACTAGTCGCGATGTTGACCCCGGTCCTAACCGTACTCGGGGCGACATCCCGGGCTGAACCAAACCGTCGACGCTCCACCGCCGGCGGCGGACCCTCACGACAAGACAACGTCAACGAGAGAAGTCGTCCCCCACGGTGCTCCGGCCGGTGGTGGCGGCAACGACCCCCGACGGCGGCGGCGGCGCGGCGGGCCGCCTCCAACCACGGGGCCAACAAGAAAGCCGGAGGCGGCGGCGGGCCGCGGCGGCCGCGGCCACGCGCACAGCCACGCCTCCGGCGCCTCTCACGGCGGGTACGACGCTCGCCGAGAGAATCGACGAGTTGCGGCGAGAAGAAGTCGACGACCGCTGCTGAAGGCGACGGCTTCCCTGCCTTCTCACCTCGGCTTCGCAACCTACTCCTCCCCGACAAGTTCAAGCCTTTGGGGATCACCAAATACGACGCGAAGCAGGATCCCATTCAGTGGCTCCGATGCTACGCTCTCTCCATCGAGAACGGCGGCGGCAACGGCGACACCAAGTGCCTCTACTTCCCCTTCGGCACGGACCAAGCCCCACTCATGTGGCTCGAGTCGGCCGGACAAGCACTCAATCGACAAGTGGGACCACCGAAGGAACAGATCCACGAGCAACTTCGCGGGCGCCATGGGCCGTTCGGGTACTCGCATGGACCTTGCCATGATCAAGCGAGGAACAAGGCGAGACCCTCCGCAAGTACATGCGCCGCTTCTTCGACAAGCGCGCTACCGTCGTGGACGTCACCGACAAGGAGGTCATCGACCTCTTCCGGGACGGGCTCTACCATCGCCGCACCTTCGAGGACTTCGGCCGGCGCCGCCCCAAGTCCATTCCCCACCTCAAGGACATGATCACGTCCGGGCGGACGAAGAGGACAAGGCCAACGCCAAGTACGACGCCATCCGCGGCAAGTCCAAGCAGAACCAAGGTGGCGGCAGCAGCAGCAACCCAAACCAAGGCGGCCGCAACAACAACAACAACAACAACAACTTAGGGTCCCAACCGCAAGCGCAAGCCAGACAACACCGTCGCGGCTATCCAGCGCCCTCCGAAAGGGAACTCGAAGAAGAACTCCGGCGGGTTCAAAGACCTGCTGAAGGAGAAGTGCCCGTGGCATCCAAACGGCAACCATACCACCGAGCAGTGCTACCAGCTCAGGCATGCGCTCAAGGATACGCCGGAGCCACCGCACCCTCACGATCAGAAGAACAAGAAGAAGGACGGCGACGACTTCCAAGAACCCGAGAAGACCGTCAACGTCCTCTTCGGCGGACTACCCTGCAGACGGGAGCAGAAGGCTACTCGCCGTGAAGTGATGTCCATTGAACCAGGGCGGTTATGACCCCTCTCAGGTGGTCAGAGACACCCATCACCTTCTCCCGCGCGGACCAATGGACCAGCTTCTCCGAACCAGGACGCTTCCCCCTCGTCCTGAAACCAACAAAGGGCGGGCTCTAAGCTCAACAAGGTGCTCATCGACGGCGGAAGCGGGCTCAACGTCCTCTTCACCAAGACTCTCAGAAGATGAACCTTGACGTCACCCCCATGCTCGACAAGAGCAAAGATGCCCTTCTACGGCATTGTCCCGGCAACGCGGCTATCCCACCGGGTTTAGTGGTACGCGGTTACCTTCGGGGCGTCTCGCAACAACTACCGCACCGAGTACATCAAGTTCGAGGTCGCGGATATCGAGACTTCCTACCATGCCATCCTCGGCGAGACCGGCCATCGCCAAGTTCATGGCGGTGCCCCACTACACATACTTGGTACTCAAAATGCCAAGTCCAGTACGGCGTACTCTCCTCCAAGGGGACTTGAAGATCTCACACGACCGCGATACGAGAGGCCGTGGTGATTGCTTCGACAAATCAAGTACCCACCCCAATGATGGAGGTCTACGCCGCGTCGAAGAAGCTTGCCACAAGCGAACTCGACATCCCGGGAGAAGTCCGACAGCGCCAACAAGCCTCGGCCACCCGAGGAGGTGCTCACCAAGACCGGCCGACCCCCGAACGGGCGACCCCACCAAGACTACCACCATCGGGGCCGGCCTCGACCCCAAATAGGAAGACGCGCTCATCGGCTTCCTTCGGGCTAACCGCGACATCTTCGCGTGGAAGCCACGGACATGCCGGAGAGTGCCCGTGGAGCCGATCGAGCAACGCCTCAACGTCGACCCAAAGGCTACCCCCAAGCGACAACATCTCCGACGCTTCGCCGACGACGGACGGGACGCCATCAAGAAGGAGCTCGCCAAGCTACTCGCGGCCGGCTTCATCGGAGAAGTCTTCCATCCCGAGTGGCTCGCCAACCCCGTCCTCGTCCGCAAGAAGAACTCGAACGAGTGGAGGATGTGCGTCGACTACACCGACCTCAACAAGCACTCGCCCCAAGGACCCCTTCGGGTTGCCGCGGATTGATCAAGTCATCGACTCCACGGCGGGGCGCGACCTGCTCTGCTTCCTCGACCTACTCCTGGGTACCACCGGATCGCAATCAAGGAGGAAGACCAGAGAAGACCGCGTTCATCACCCCGTTTGGCGCGTATTGCTACACGACCATGTCCTTCGGGTTGAAGAACGCCGGCGCTACCTACCAACGGGCCATCCACAGTCGTCAAGCGGCAACTCAACAAGAACGTCGAGGCCTACGTGGATGACGTGGTTGTCAAACCGAGGGACTCCAAGTACCTCATCGACGACCTTGAAGAGACCTTCGCATCGCTACGCGAGTACCGCCGGGAAGCTCAACCCGAACAAGTGCGTCTTCGGCGTCCTTCCTTCGGGCAAACTACTCGGCTTCATCATCGGCCCGGCGCGGCATCGAAGCCAACCCCCGAGAAGATCTCCGCCATCACCGCATGAAAGCTCCCACGAGCATCAAGGACGTCCGTAAGGCGACGGGGTGCATGGCGGCATTGAACAGATTCATCTCGAAGCTAGGAGAACGGGTTCTCCCCTTCTTCAAACTACTCAAGCACCATGAGAAGTTCGTGTGGACGCAGAGGGCGGACCAAGCCCTTGCCCGGCTCAAGGACTTCTGTCGAGGTCGCCGGTCCTCACGCTCCCTACAAGGGCGAGCACGCCCATTGCTCTACCTCGCCGCGACTACTCACGTGGTCGCATCGCCATCGTTGTCGAGCGGCGGGAAGACGGCCACGCCTACCCGGGCCCGCCGCCCGCCTACTTCGTCGGCCGAGGTTCTATCGAGTCCAAGGCTCGCTACCGGCCCGTACGAGAAGCTTCTCGTACGCTCTACTCATCACCTCGCGGAAGCTACGACACTACTTCCGAGTACTCGGCCTCCGTCGTCACCGACTACCCGCTCGGCGACATCCTGCGAGGAACCCGCACGCCACCGAAGGATCTCCAAATGGGGCTGTCGAGCCTCGGCGCCCTCACCATCGACTTCAAGCCACGCACGCCCATCAAGTCGCAAGCTCTGAGCCGACTTCATGGCGCAGTGGCGGGAGAACCCGACTACCTACTCCCACCGTGCGACCGAGCATTGGGTGATGTACTTCGACCGCTCACTCAACCTCGAGGGCGCAAGCGCAGGGTAATCCCGATCTCTCCAACGGCGAACAACTTAAGTACGTCCCCGCGATCTTCCGGAAGGTCTCAAACAACGAAGCCGAGTACGAAGCCCTCCTACACCGGCCTCCGCCTCGCGGCTTCACTTGGCATCAAGCGGCTACTAGTCTACGCGCGACTCCGCGGTGGTCATCAACCAAGTCAACAAGTCCCGGGACCGCAACAAGGAGAACATGGACGCCTCATCGCCTAGAAGTCCGCAAGCTCGAGAACAAATTCTATGGTCTCGAGTTCCACCACATCGTTCGCGACAACAACGTTGTGGGGGCGGACGTCCTCTCGAAGCTCGGATCCACCCGTGCCCAAGTACCCGCGGCGTCTTCGTCCATGAGCTTCCACGCGCCATCCATCCCGAACCGGCCGCCGACCACCGTCCCGCTAACCAACCGACCGGGCGGAGGTCATGATGATCGACGTGGACCGGAGGCAACCCTTCATCGACTACCTCGCCGAGCGAGAAGGTCCCCCTCCGACAAGAACGCAGCCGAACAACTCGTCCGCCGCGCCAAGTCTTACGTCCTCGTCGGCGACAAGCTTTACAAGCGAGGCGCATCTTCTCGGAGTACTCATGAAATGCGTCCCTCGCGAAGAAGGCAAGGACATCTTGGAGGAAATCCACAAGGGTGTCGCGGCAACCACGCGTCCTCCCGCACGCCGGTCGCCAAGGCCTTCCGCGAGCCTTCTACCGGCCCACGCCCTCGGGCGATGCCGAAGAACTCGTCGACACCGGCCACAGGATGTCGGGTTCTTCGCCAAGCAACACGATCCTCGCCTACAAGCTAGTCACCATACCACCAACCCGGCCCTTGCCCGTCGGGGGCTCGACATGATTGGGCCACCGCCAACCGCGCCAGGAGGATTCAACCGGTAACCGGTGGCTATCGACAAGTTCACCAAGTGGATCGAGGTCAAGCCGGTCACATGCCCCAAGGCCGACAAGAGTACTCGACTTCCCCGGATGAACTCGTGCACCGCTACGGGCTACCCCACCGCATCATCACGGCACTCGGGGTCCAACTTCAACAACCACCAGCTTCGGGAGTACCGCGAGAACAGCGGAATCGACGTCGGATACGTCTCCGTCGCCCATCCACGGCCAACGGACAAGTCGAGCACGCCAACGGGATGGTGCTCGACGCCCTCAAGAAGCGGCTACACGACGCCGCTAACTCAAAAGGGGGCAAGTGGATCAAGGAACTACCCAACGCACTCCGCGGGGGCCGCGGACTCCAACCATCCAGGCCAACGGGGCAATCCCCCTACTTCTCGGTCTACGGCTCGAAGCCATCCTCCCTCGCCGATGTCATATGGAACTCGCCAAAGGTGGAGCATTACGACGAAGGCGTCTCGGAAGACAAAGCAGACGAGTTGATATCGACAGGCCTCGAAGAAGCTCGGCCGCGCCGCCCTAGTCCAATCGGAAGGTACCCGGAGGGTATCCGACGCTACCACGATCGCAACGTCAAGGAACGCTCCTTCAACGTTGGAGATCTTGTCCTCCGCCGTATCCAGAAGACGAGGGACTTCGTAAGCTCGGCTCCCCTTGGGAAGGCCCCTTCACCGTGGCTAAGGTGGCCCATGGGCCGTGCCCTACCGCCTCCAAACACTCGAAGGCGAAGAAGTCAACAACTCGTGGAACGTCGACCGGCCTACGTCGATTCTACGCCCTAGTCTACTCCGACTACTCCGGGTTCAAGTCTACACGACTACATCAACACCCCCCCTCGCGCGAGCGACCCTCCCGGTCCCGGCTTCAAGTCTCGCGACTACTCCACCTGTGTCCGGCCCGTGCGGCTACCTACGGCCCCCGGGCGCAATGAGCGTCAAGGACTCCTAGCAACGGTCTACCAAGAAGACCACACTCCAAGATCCAGGCCCCTCGCACGGCTACCTCCGGATTCGCGATCCGCCCTCACACCCGCTACCTACCGATCACTCACCGTAAGCGGCCACCCGCTCCGCACTACTCAGTACCGTAAGCGGCCTTCGGTCCAGGCGACTACTTGTAACTACGCCCCGGCCCCCTGTGTGTACTTCTTCGCAATAAAGTTTGATTGTTCATCAACTTCTTTACCTGTCTACTCCCCCGCGCCGGCATCGCTAAGCCGAGGTACTACTCCCACCTACTCCACGATGGGCGCTCCGCACTTCCGAGATCGCGGTTACGAGTACTCATTGATGGAACTTCACATTTCATTGATATATGAGATAGTTCATTACAATCTGTTTCCTTATACAACCATGGCTACTACTATCTACGAGGCTCCCGGAGATTCAACTTATCGGCTACCCGCTCCGCGATGGGAGCCATCCTCCCAAGACCCGCATCCCGCTCGTCCGAGCAGCTTGGCGCTACCCCGCCTGGCGACTACCTCCACCGGGCCTTCGGAAGTACGACTTCATGAAGGCCAGCCCGCTTCGGGATCGACTTGGCCATGTGCTTCACGGAGGCGGCCAACCGGCTTGGCGCTTCACGAAGTCGATCCGCCAACGGAGCGATCTTGGGGCCGCCGGTGCGGCACCAGGAGCCTCGCGATCGGGAGGGCGAACCCCTCTTCCGAGTCCTTGAGTTGGGGCTGGAGCACCTCGCAAGCCTTCGTTCAACTTCGCAAGGATTTGTAGCAAGCGGACAAGATCCGGTACGAAGCAATTCTCAACTCCATGTGCTTCTCGCACTCGACGGCCGCCCTCCTTGTAGTCGAGTTCAAGTACCCGGGCGGGCTTCTTGCTCCGGTAGAAGAGATTCTTCATCGATCTCCGAGCCCTGTCGCTCCACCGGCCTTCGAGTCCGCAACACCTGGAACGCAACAACGGTCGTAGGTTGGTGACTTCCAACAAGTACCCCGACAAGTCAAGAGACGTACCTTTGTTCTTGTTGCGGAGGCCTTTGTTTTTCCGCACCCGCTGCGTCGCTCTTCGCTCGCAGTCCATCACATCGTTGTGATACTTGGCGAAGGCGGCGTCAAGCTTCGACCGCATGGCGGCCGCGTGCTTCCTCGACTTCACGAGCCGCTCCTCCAAGGCTTCGGCCTCGCAAAGACCGTGTCCCCATCGCCCCTTTGCCGCCATTGGACTTCCGCGGGGATCGCTCCGCGACGTCCCGCAGGACAAGTCCAAGTCAAGGCGAGTACTCAACGAAAGGATTGACTACTCGGGAGACCCGCTACGTACCTTCATCCTTTGTTCGGCTCGTCGCATCGCCTCCGGATCGCCGCGCCAACACCGCCGCCTCGACTGGGGATCGTCCGCAGGGGCTCGATCCCGCCACGGCTACTTGTCGTAGCCTCCGTCATCGGCGCCCCGAGCAAGGATAGGCTCCCGCGTCTTGGATCCTCCCCCGGGGACCCGGGATCGCCACCTCCAGGGCAACCCCGCGGCGACGTGGCGGCCCGCCTCCCCTCCCTGGGCGGACTTCTCGACGGCCTCCCCCATGGGCTCCTGGGGCTTCTACCGCGCCCGCCTCGGAGCTTCCGGTGTCAACTCCCGCAGGGGTACCCCCGAGCGGATGTCACCCCCTTCGGCCGCCCGTCACCAAGGAGCACGCGCATCGCATCTACGACTACTCCTTTCGGGGCTCTATAGCCTTGCGGAGGAGTACTCACCTTCGACTACGACGCCTCGGCGGCCGGCGCCTCGGCGCTCCGGTGGCTCGGCCGCGGCTTGGGCGTCGGGGAGCGGGCTCTTCGACGGCGCGCGCGCCCTCTCGCTCCGCCGCCGTGGGCTCCTCTCCGTCCCGCGCTCAAGTCGGTGGATTTTCCCGCACAAGTACCCACAGGTTCATCGACAACCTCGACTACCGCAATGAGTACTACTCATGAAGGCGTGGTACCTACAAGTTCGACCGGGACGATAGTCACGGCCGGCGCAACGAGGATGCGGCAATGTCAACCGTCCACCCTAGCGGCGTTTCTTCCCTCCGCCCCTCTCCCGACTACCGCCTCCTCCACGGCGGCGGTGGCGGCCGAGGCAGACGTTCTCTGCGCTCTGCCGGCTTCCACCTCCTCACCGCCGGCGGCCGCGGGTACTCGCTCCCGCCCGGGGCGGGGGCCGGCGCCCGAGCCCGCGCCGAAGGTTCTTCGACCCGCAGGGGCTGGACTTCGGCTTCCCGGGGGCCCTGCTCCCCCACCGTGGGCCACGTGCCCTCATCGCCCTCCTCCACGGGGTGCGATGGCGCCTCTCCTCCGCACACATGGATGACTACTGTCAAAGACCGTACTCGATCGTTGGGTACTCGACTACTCCGCTCGAGATGATTTACCCGAGGAGGCGTGGTCTCCGAGACCTTCATCTTTCTGGCTACCCGCTTCTCGGGGGTTGCGGCTTCCTGGGCGGCGCGGCAGGGCTAGCCTCCAAGCTAGCCGAGGGTCTTGGATGAGAGGTACATGAGGCAAGCTCGGACGGCTAAAGCCTCGACCGCAGCTCGGAAGCGGTCCGCGCCGTCCTCCCTCGTCCTCCTCATCGTCGCAGTATCCTCCACGATGACGGATCGTCGTCGTCTCCGACTACCCGCGCTCTTCGCCTTCTCCACCGTCGTGACCTCAATTCCGCTTGGTGGGGGCCGCGGCTCGAGGAGACAAACCGCTTCACATCATCCCGCGCAAACAAGCCGACAAGGCGTCGCAACTCGCTACAAGTGCCTACTACTCGACGAGGCGGCACGACCACCTACCTCATTGGGCGGGCGCGCGGCGGAGAACTCGACAGGCACGCCGTGTACTGCGCATGTCCTTGAAGATCCTCGACAACCTCTCGACGATGTCGTTGTCTTCAATTTCGCCCCCGCATCCGCGACGTGTCGTCGTCGCCGGGTAGCTCGAAGCCCATCGTATCCCGGCGCGATGCGGGCGGCCGGATCGGCGCGCTTCAAGGAACTCGAAGGCCACATGCTTGCGCTCGGTCGCGCATCCCGCAGTGGTCTTGATCCGTGCCGCAACTCCGGGAGCCGGATCCCCTCTTGCATGGTGGGTTGCGTGTTCCACCACTCTTGATGCTTTGGCTGCCGTCCGCCGGCTTCCGGCGACGGGATGGTGGTTCGTGGTGTAGAACCACCTCGTCTTCCAACCGTGTTGGAGTCCACGAGCTTGTACGCCGTGTACGCTCGGCGGCATCCTCCCTCAACCGGATCCCCCCCGCCCCCCCCCCCCCCCCGACTACTGCAGGGGTTGGAGCGTGCCGGCCGCCGGCTTCACGCGGAAGAATCTCCGGTAAGAGAATCCAAGGTGTGGCTTGATTCCCAAAAAGCTTCGCAAATGGACGAAGACAGGGGTGGAAGATTCCGTTGGGGTTCGAAGTTGAGGTACTCGATGCCATAGTACCGAGAAGCCCTTTGAAGAAATCGCTCGGCCGGGAGGACGCTAGCCCGCGCTCCACAAAGCGCGGGAACACCGAGATCTCGTCTTGTGCCTTCTCCATCTGGGACCTAGGGATCTCGGCGGCGGATCTCCACATATCGATCTCCTTTTCCGCGATGAACCGGAGTTCCATCAGGATCGACAAGCTCTTCGGTCTTCACCTTCGACCTCTTCCACTCGCGGCCGGTCGGCGCGCGGTGGAGATGTGGGCGACGCCGCTCCGGCAGCTGCCGCGGCGGCCCTCCGCATGGCTCCTCTTCTTCCCGCCGGCCCTTCGACGTCTTCGACGGGGACGCTTCATCCTCCAAGAACAAAGGAGTCTTCGCCGCATCCGCCGGGGGCTACCCCTCGGCTTTCAGGAGCGGGCGTGCGCCGGATCTCTTGCGGCGGCGGTACTCGTTGGAGTGGGATCTACTTCAAGATTCCAAGTGGCGAATAGTGCAGCTTAGCTTAGGTGAAAAACCCTAAGGGTTCGGCTCGAATTTATAAGCCAAAACGCCTCCGTAACGGGGGGCGGAGGCCCGCGCGTGGGCGACTCGGCGGGGCCGCAGCGTGACTCTTCCGTATTCTACTAGTCGACGCGCCTCACCTCGGGGGCTCGGCTACTTCTACTCAACTACGGGACGCGGCTAGTCTTCATGGGCATCTCAGACACATTCTCTAAGAAGACCCTTCAATTCGAGAGGAAGTACTCGACTCAAGGCTCGGGGGCTCCGTGCCACGTGTCCTTGGGGTTTTCTCTCTGACTTTTGGGATTTTTCTCGCAAGACTTCGGATAGATCCTCGGCGGAGCCCGCCGCCGAGGCTCCGGGGGCTACTCCACGTGACTTTGCACTTCTCCGCAAATCGCATCCGCGACCGCTCGGCTTCAAGACAAGCAGGCATTTTTGAAGACCTTCGAAGGGAGATTTCAAGGACGCTTTGGGACTACTCAGAAGACTTCCAGATTGCTCATACATCGAATTTGGAGTACATTCCAGCCTCCGGATGCTTCGACTACTCTCGAGGACTTTTGACTTGTAGCACCAGGGACGCTTGGAGGACTACTCGGTAAGGCCGTCAAGACTACCGGAAGCTATCCTTGCGAAGCCCTCGCCTACAAAGTACTCGGGGGCTTCGTCGTATGGACCTCCCTGGGCCTACGCTCGGTGGGTACCGGTGATCGACTACTCGGTGGGCCCACAGGGACTTCCGGAGCTGGCGCTACACGGCACTCCGAAGGCGTGGAGCACAAGGACAAGACAGAGAAAATACTCAGAGGACTCGTACATGTTCCGCACCGCGTATGAGGTCTCTAGACGTCACTCGACTAGTACTCCTTCCCTACTCCGAGCTTGTAACCCCGCACTCCCGACTATATAAGGCGAGAGCGGGGACCGATCCCCCGATCATCTCATCCAATCTCAACTCACGGCGCACTATTGCACCAACCCGCAATCGTGCCCTATCAATCCAGCTACGCAGACAGACGTGGGCCGTAGAATTACGCACCTCGCGGCCGAGACTGTCTAAATTGTGTGCCGCGTGCCTCTTGGACAACTAACCTTGGACTCCCTAAGGATAGAACCTTTGATTCATCCTTATACCTTTGTTGCTTTTCAAAAATAAATCCAGAAATCTTAGTGAACAAATGTCACAAACGAACATTTACTAGCCTTCCCTTTCTTCATAGAAATCTCTTTTGGTAATCACCCTTGTCCAGCTTGGTTCCTTTCCGCCTATTTCAAGCTCTCTTAGCATCTGATCAAGTCAACCAGCTAAGTTGAGGAGGTAGGAGCAAAGTTTTCGGAGCAGTCAAGGTTCTCAAAAAGCCAAGGCATGAGAGTCCTCTATCACTTATCAATCCATGATCCGCTGATCATAATGTCCAGACCCCAGGAATCGAGAAACGAGCAAACGAAGTATCGTTTAAATCTTTTGCTAAATTCTCCTTGTTACAATCTCACCGTCACGGTCAATTCTTGAAGCTAGTTGGACCCCATTCGTTTCAGTGCCATGATGGTACGGCGCTAGCGTCGCCCGCTGCCATCTCTTTTCCACGACCACGATCACGTCGCCGAGACCTCACGAGGCCGACCATTATCGAGCCTCGTGTGGCAACCGCCGGATCGCTCCGCTAGTCCCTACCTCAGACGGTTGGGATGACCGTTGCGCTCCGTTGAGCTATAAAAAGGGAAACCCTCTCGCGGTGTTGCCCTCGCCAAGTCTCGCCTGCTTTCGAATTTGTAAGTATCGCCGCTCTTGTTTTCCCCTTCGGCTAGTTTTGGCCAACCCGCCACTAGCCCATCCCCGTTGTTGCTTCGCTCACTCGCCGAGCAAGTTGTGTTGCCATCTTCATCGACGACCTACAGAAGAAGTTGGAAGAAGACCGAGGAGGAACCCCAGCTGCATCGCCGACCATGCCTCAGTTCGTAGAGATGTTCGAGTCTCTCCGTTGGACGCTTGCAGCGATGTACCTCTGCATCGTCGGCGGAGTTTGTCTTCTTTTAGTTTTCCATGTACACATCCATCGCCCACTCCCTCATGAACTGCGTTGAGGCAGTGAGGAGAGCATCATGTATCTTTTGCCCTTTATGAATTCTCGTTGTCTCGAAATATGAGCGAGTATATCTTCCACTTTGTAACCTTTGCCTTACCAGGAAGTGTTCCTCCAATCTTGTCGACGAATCTCGGGACGAGATTCTGTTTAAGGGGGGTAGCTGTGACGCCCCAGGTTTTCGGCCGGGTTAATTAACCCTAATGATCCGGTCAACAGTGTTGACTTTGGTCAAACAACGGTCAACCTGGGCCATCACCTCGAAA
The DNA here is from genome assembly GCA_947561735.1 of Cenchrus americanus. NCBI lineage: Eukaryota > Viridiplantae > Streptophyta > Magnoliopsida > Poales > Poaceae > Cenchrus > Cenchrus americanus. The sequence continues at coordinate 60,494,899 of OX387241.1, forward strand.
ACATCACCAATGACCCCTAATGGCACCCCTTGGTCAACCCATGGTCAAGGTTGGGTCAAAACCCAAGTCAAAACTCTTAAACACACTTTGACCCACCAGTGTCGCCTTGAACTTTTGCCGCGTTCTCCAAATTTCGCCTAAACACTTCAAATTCTCCCAATACGAAAGTTGTGTAGTTTTCATAGGGCACAACTTTCATGTTGAGTGGCATTTGAGATTTGGAGTAGAAATGCATGAAAAGCTTGGTCAACGCTCCTGGAAACCTTGTTCCAGCGCCCGAAATCTGCAACTTGGCATCCAATTTGTGCAAAAATGGTTGACAACAAGGCCATACGCCCTTTTCAAAAGTTGTAGAGGGTCAAGAGGTCTACAACTTTGGTATTCAAGTGTTTGTCCACTACAGTTCAAAATTTTGGAGAAAAACAGGGTCAAAGCGTGCCAGTTTGAACTGTTTTGGCCCTGGCGTTCCAGAGCGCGCGCCATCATCGCGCGTCGCCCCGCGTCCCTGGATGGGCCCAGACGCCGAGGCCCTCCTCCGACCCCTGGTCCATGCGCGGTGCCTTGGTCACTATGCTCCGGGATGGTTGACGCGGTCCTGGGGGCTGTGGCGGTGCCACGCGGCACGCCGGGAACTCGCCGGCGCGAGCATGCGGCGCCGCGTTCCTTTCCGTCGCGCACGTCGCCGCCCCCCTGGCCCATGCGGAGTGCCCATGCCGCGGTATCTTTGTAGCCTTGGGCCTCAGAGAAACTCCCTCACCACCACCCCACAATGCCCACAATAAAGGGTCCACGGCTCTTTTTGCCTCGTGCGACACCGCCGCTCCTCGGAGTCGCCACGGTACGCCGGTGAAAGTGCGCACGGTGAGCCCCACCTTCGGAGCCCTCGTCGGCGCAACCAATCCTGCTCCCTTCACCTCCACTAGGACCGCACGGGCTTCCCCAGCCTGTGTGTGGTCCCAGGCCGGGCTGCACACTCGCCGGAGTGAATCTCCGAGCGGCCGCCATGGTCGGCCTTTGCGGGGCTCACTCCACGGAGCACCTCCCGCCGCCTCCAACCCTCAAATCGACCCTAGGTGAGTCCCTCTTCATCCTGTGGCCACTTTCCCGGCCAATCCCGGCCCTCCCTTCGTTTGAATTCCAGCGATCCCCGCTGCGGCCGCGCCCCGGGGACCCAATTGCAGAAGATGTTTTTCGTCTAAGGGCCTAACTATGAAAATCGGGGACACCGGTAGCGAAAAGTCAGTTTGAGATCTAGATCCAAAGTGCTGCACCTTGTAAAATCCGTATAAAATCACAGAAAAAAATTCAAAAATTGCAAACTCAATTTGTTGTGCTCGGTCTGTTTTAAAGAACTACAACTTTATATAAAGATGTATATACTTTTGAGCTACAGTTTTGCTTGAAAAATAGAAATGTAAAATCCCTAGATCTATGCTTGTGAAAAATATACATATGATCTTGAGCTGGATTTTGGATATGTTGTGCACCATGCCATTACTGGTCACCACACTAAAAATTGCACAAAGATACTGAATAAATCTTTTTATAAAAATCATTTTGTGGAATTGACAAATCTGCCTAGATGATTTTTTGTAGCTTCAAAAATAATTGTTTTGATTCCAACTTCTGGCTACTGTCTTGTTATATCAAAATGCATCTTTGGTGAATTTACCATGAATTTATCTCTATTAGAAGTATTATTTCCTTATTTATGCTTGTTTTAATCATAAATATGTGTAGCATGTTTCATAAAGGCTATAGGTGTGTTTCTTGGTTCTTTGGGCTTGTTTTGGACCAAAACATGTGTAGGAGAAAGTTGGGTTTCAGTTATGATGTATTTATTTTAATATGTATTATTCCCTTATGTGCTAACTAGTAATGCCTTTAAATTTTGTACATTAAATTCAGCTGTGCAAATCAATTCCTTGCTGTCCAAGGGAGTGTTCCTGGTCGTCGGGGCCAGTGGGCACTGTTGGATAAGTTTTTTATGTGTTTAGTTGTTAAAAGGTTGCTAACTAGGTTAATTTAGTAAAAGGAAAATAGGGAAAATGCCTCCTTTTGTGCATAAGTGAAATAAATGAGTTAGAAAATTAAAATGGTGATGCAAAAGTAAATTCCTTGCTGTTTGTTTGTAAATTAAATGTTTATTTAATAGATGTGCACAAATCACGTTAAAGAAAAGGCTAAGGCTTTTAAATTATCTTTAAAAGGGAGAAATGTTTAAATGCATTTCTTAAGGTGAATATAAACCCACCCTATCCAACATGTTAACTCTTGTTTGTTGTGTGAATTACATTAATCCATTTAAATATATATATATGTACACGATCACCATAAAAGTCTAGATAGTAAAAACCTTTTATATTGTTCCTTTATAGGAAGAGTATCTTGAATGTATTATTATCTAGGTGAATGTGTCCAAACATCCACCTCTTGATTGACATAAGTTGTTTGAAATTAATTACATTCAAATGGTCATAAGTCTTGCATTGCATCTCAGAGTGTAGAAGTTCCCGACGGTAGCACACGCTCGTGCCCGGCGGACGTGAACGAAATTTGGAGGAGACGTGCACTACGTCGCCGTAGAGCAAGACCCGGGCCAAAGTTCGGAAGTGTGTCTAACTACTTGTGCCAATGAAGGCAAGCCCCGGTTTATTCATGAACCCCAGTGTTTCTTTAAGACTTCTGAATTTACATTCTTGTTATTGTATGTGCATTTACGTTCAGGAGTTGAAATGAAACCCTAGTTGCATGATCCATAAGTACCTATGAGCTTTTACTAGCATGTTAGGTCGCTAGTTGCTGAAGGATCCGGTACAAGTCGAGTGATGTTCGTCACTCGCGAGAGTAGGATCCCCTTTATGGAATCACCATATGTTAAATGGATTGCTCATGTGGTAAGAGCATGGGATTTGGGCTCCGGTCCATTGGCTTCGTTAGTTAAGTGTTTGAAAGTACTAAACACTTGTCGGAAATGGGCACGGTAAACTAGTACCTAAATGAGGGCGGTACGGGGTTTTACTATCACTACTCTTAGGGTTGCGGCCCCGGGCTTGCTACCGAGTGCATGCGTGAGGGTGGGTGACCTTAGTGGCGTAGCCCGGATAAACCTTGTACTTAAGACGCCGAGCTATTATCCCCAAACCGAAGAATGACGGGGAGCCTTTGGTTGGTGAACTCTTAGTGAGGGCACCTCCCAGGTGTGTTTAGGTCCACCTTGCAAGGTTATGAATCAATCGATTATCGGCCTCTCACCGTTATACGAGACTACTTACCCACGGCGGCCATGATATCCCTTTATGATGGAACTTTGTGAAGATTATTACCTTGATTAATTGTTTGTACAACTTTGGTTGCAATAGTTGCTTACCTAGTACGATTACTTCTACTAGAACTTGAGCTAAAATGTGAAAGTAAGGATTCACAATTTAGTAGCTTTTGGCAAACAAACCACAAACAAAAGCCTTGCATGACTAGAGGTAAAGTCTTTCTTTGAATCGGGTAAGTCTTGTGAGTATTAGCATACTCGGCCTTGCTTTATAAATGTTGTTCCAGGTAATGCATACGTGTGGCCAGCCCGGAGAACTCCCACCGGGCGGGAGCTGGAATGGAGTGGATGACGAGTGATTGCATCATGGACGGGCCTCCTATGATGTGATCGGTACTGTTTAGCTATCTTCTGGCAATTTTCAATAAACTGCGGAACCATTTTCCTTTCATGCCAAAGAACTATGTTTGTAATGCGAACCCTACGGGGACGTGATAGTTTAATTTGTAAGGCACTACGGACTCTCCTTCGTGGGAGTTTTAATGCATACGTTCGATCCTCTCTGTGTTTCCAAGTGATTTGCAGTGTAAATAGGCAACACTCAACGAGATGATTTTTTACTGTCGCTTAATGACCAAATGGAGTGGTTTAGGTGATAGTACGGAATTATCTCGGGTGGGGTTGTCATGACCAATCTGCGGAAGACCGGGCCATCTCCACGAGACCACCACCGCGAGCGAGGCACTTGCCCAGGCGGGACTCGCTTGCGTCGAGGCTCGTGCTTGCCGATGCGAGATCGAGAGGCTCCGGCGGCCCAGCGCGTCCGCGGAGGAGGGCGGATGAGAGAGCCAAAACCGGCGCCGGCCACGGCGGAGACCCGCTGCCCGAAGGCCTCCCGGACTGCGTAAGGCAGAAGGCGGCCCTCGAGGTGAAGGTGTTGGAGGCTGGAGAGTGACTTGCGGACGTCCACACGGCCGAGGTTTGGCGATGACGGGCCGTCAGCTTTCCCCAAGTCACTAACCAACTTCGGGCGACGCGGGACGAGTGGGACACGGTGGGGGGAACCCGCCGGGAGTCGTAGCCCGCCCCCACTATCGAAGAACTACCGGCGCAAATGGAGCGCCGGCCCTCTCGCTCCTCGGGGGAACACGGAGCCCGCGGGCCGTTGCCGCGGAAGAAGTGGTGGCCGCGGAAGCGCGGAGAGCGCCGCACCGGCCGCCTGCCGCGCAGGGGGCGGCCACGCGCAGGCGCAAGACGAGGCGCCCGCCGAGGCCGGACCGGTGGACATCGCCGCATCCTCGACGCCCCGACCGTGACGGTGGTCCCGGTCAAGCTTGTAAGTGCCGTATCCGCTCGAGTAGTAGTTGATGTAGTAGTCGAACTTGATTGACAACCAACTTCTGTACTCTGCAGGAAATCAACCGATCCGTCCCGGAGGGGGGATGAACCCTCTGCGCCGGTGGCGGGAGAAGAAGTCGCGCCGCCCGCTGAGGAGTCCGCTCCCGCCCCTCAGGCGGAGCCCGAAGTGCCGGCTGCTGAGGCTACGTTGCCCGAAGCCAGCGTGGTCGAACGTGAGTACTCTGCTGAGGCTGTAGTACCCCCCAAAGAGTAGTCGTAGTCATCAGGTGACGCTGATGCACTTGTCTTCTCGTCGACAGGTGCTGAAGCCGAAGGGAGCTAAATCCCCGCGGCGGTGCCCATGGAAAGGTTGACACCAGATGTGCAGGAGGCTGCTGGAGGAGCCCCCGAGCTGATGGAGGTGGCCGTCGGAGAGGCCGCCACAGCGACCGGAGGAGAGGGGGGCACCGCGCAACCAGAACCCACTCTGGAGGTGGTCGTCCGCTCCCCGGAGATCCAAGACGCAGAGCTCATCCGCTCTGCACCGATGACCGCAGCTGCCACAAGTAGTCATGGTGGGGTAGAGTTGCTGGCGGATGACTTGATCGACCCAGCGACGGTGGCTCCGCATCCGGAGTGCGCTCCGCCAAGCCGAGCAGTGGATGAAGGTGAGTAGTCGTAACTCCTGAGTAGTCAATCCTTTAGCGTTGAGTACTCATCTGACATATGTTGTATGTGCAGGACGTCGTGGAGAGGTCCCGCGAGAAGTCCAACATGCTTCAAGGCTTCGGCGACACGGTGCTTCGTGCGGAGGCGCCGGAGGACCAACTCGTGAAGTACCGAAGCACGTGGCCGCCATGCGATCCAAGCTTGACACCGCCTTCGCCAAGAATCACAACGACATCCGGAGATGCGAGGTGAAGAGCGGCGACTTGGTGCGGAAGAATAAGTCGCTCCGCGACAAGAACAAATGTACACCACTTGTCTTGTTGAGTATTTGTTGGAGGTCGAGAGGTAGTCTAACCCTCTCGTGTCTTGTTGTTTGCATAGCTTGAGACCCGGTTGAGCAATTGAAGACTTCGTAGACGGATGCGAACTTCGACCGGGAGCGGGGAGGCCCGCCGGTACTCGAGCTAGACTATAAGGAGCTTGCCTTCGAGTGCGACAAGCACATGGAGCTTCGTATTGCCTCCGATCGTGACCTCGTCAATCGGTACAAATCGTTGCGTGCCGAACGAGGATTGCGAGGCGCTGCGGGCCCAGCTGAAGGAGCTCGAGGAAGCCGCGCTTCCCATCGCAAGACTCTTGGTGCCTCATCCTGGCGGCCCCAAGATAGCACCACTCGTGAAGGAAGCCCCCAGCCGGCTTGCGGCCTACATGAAGCATCTGGCGAAGTCGATCCCGAACCAGGTGCTAGCCTTCATGAAGTCCTACTTCCCGAAGGCGCCCGTGGATGTAGTCGCTGGCGGGCTAGTAGCCAACTGTACCGATGAGCAGTATGCGAAGCTGCTGGAGCAGATGGCGCCCATTGCGGAGCAAGTAGCCGATAAGCTTAATCTCCAGTAGTCCTGTAATGGTTAGCTCGTAGCAGTTGATGTACAAAAACAACTATAAAGAAATTGTTTAAGTATTAATGAAGAGAAGTTCCATCAATGAGTACTCGTAGTCGCGATCTTAGAGTGCGGAGTCCCATCATGGAGTTGTCGCGAGTAGTCGTACTCGGCAGTAGTCCCGTTGATGGAAGTAGACAGTAAAGAAGTTGATGAACGATCAAACTTTATTACTGAAGAAGTACACCTGAATGGCCAGGGCCGTAGTTACAGAGTAGTCGCCAGGACCCGGAGGCCGCTTACGGCTAAGTGGTGCTAGGGCGAATAGCCGCTTACAGCAGTAGATCCGTAGGTAGTCGTGTAGGCTGGATCTGGAGGTACATGGTCTCTCAGTAGACCGCTGCTAGAGTCCTTGTCGCTCGTCGCAGCCCAGGATCCGTAGGTAGCCGCATGGGTTGGATTCTGGAGAAGAGTAGTCCGCAGACTAGTGCCTGGACCCCGAGGCCGCTTACAGCGAAGGAGTAGTCCGGAGACTGGAGCCAGGACCCGGAGCCCGCTTACGGCGGAGGGGTCTTGATGTAGTCATGTAGACTTGAGCCCCCAGGGTAGTCGTGTAGACTTAGGCGTAGAACCGACAGAGCTGGTCGACGTTCCACGAGTTGTTGACATCTTCGCCTTCAAGTGTCTGGAGGCGGTAGGAGCCCGGCCCGGTCACCTTTGCCACGGTGAAGGGACCTTCCCAGGGGGAGCTGAGCTTGTGTAGTCCTTCCGTGTTCTGGATACGACGGAGGACGAGATCGCCAACGTTGAAGGAGCGTTCCTTGACGTTGCGGTCGTGGTAGCGTCGGATACCCTCCAGGTACCTTGCTGATTGGACGAGGGCAGCGCAGCGAGCTTCTTCGAGTCCATCGATGTCAACTCGTGTGCTGTCTTTGTCGTAGTGCTCCACTGCTGGTGAGTTCCATATGACATCAGCAGGGAGGATTGCTTCGGAGCCATAGACCAGGAAGTAAGGGGATTGCCCCGTTGGCTTGGAAGGCTGAGTACGTAGCCCCCAGAGTGCATTGGGTAGTTCCTTGATCCACTTGCCTCCTTTAGAGTTAGCAGCGTCGTGTAGCCGCTTCTTGAGAGCGTCGAGCACCATCCCGTTGGCGCGCTCGACTTGTCCGTTGGCCCTAGGATGGGCGACTGAGACATATCGGACGTCGATCCCGTCGTTCTCGCGGTACTCTCGGGAACCGGTGGTTGTTGAAGTTGGAGCCCAAGTCCGCGATAATGCGGTGGGGTAGTCCATAGCGATGCACGAGTTCATCCGGAAGTCGAGTACTCGTCGCCCTTGGGGCATGTGACCAGCTTGACCTCGATCCACTTGGTGAACTTGTCGATGGCCACCAATACTCACGTTGAAACCACCCAGCGCAATGGGTAGTGGCCCAATCATGTCGAGCCCCCGACAAGCGAAGGGCCGTGTCGGCGGTATGGTGACTAGCTTGTAGGTGGCGGGACGTGTTGCTGCTTGGCGAAGTATTGACATCCTTGCCACCTTCTGACGAGTTCTTCGGCGTCGCCCAGAGCTGTGGGCCAGTAGAAAGCTCGCCGGAAGGCCTTGCTGACCAGCGTACGAGAAGACGCGTGGTTGCCGCAGACGTCCTTGTGGATCTCGTCCAAGATGTCCTTGCCTTCTTGTATGGGGACGCACTTCATGAGTACTCCAGAAGATGCGCCCCGCTTGTAAAGCTTGTCTCCAACGAGGACGTAGGACTTGGTGCGGCGGATGAGCTGCTCGGCCAAATTCTTGTCGAAGGGAACCTTCTACTCGCTGAGGTAGTCGATGAAGGGTTGCCTCCAGTCCTCGTCGATCATCATGACCTCCTGGCCAGCTGGCGGATGCGCTGGGACAGTGGTCGGTGGTGCCGGCTCCGGGATGGATGGCGCGTGAAGCTCGTGGACGAAGACACCCGCTGGTACTTGAGCGCGAGTAGACGGGACGTCCGCTGCAACGTTGTTGTCGCGGACGATGTGGTGGAACTCGAGACCGTAGAACTTGTTCTCGAGCTTGCGGACTTCTAGGCAGTAGGCATCCATGTTCTCCTTGTTGCGGTCCCAGGACTTGTTGACTTGGTTGATGACCACTGCGGAGTCGCCGTAGACTAGTAGCCGCTTGATGCCCGATGAAGCCGCGAGACGCGAGCCCGTGTAGGAGAGCTTCGTACTCGGCTTCGTTGTTTGAGACCTTCCGAGAAGATCCGCATGACGTACTTGAGTTGTTCGCCCGTTGGAGAGATCAGGAGTACCCCTGCACCTGCGCCCTCGAGGTTGAGTGAGATGTAGAAGTACATCACCCAATGCTCTGATCGCACGGTTGGGGTAGGTAGCTGATTCTCCCGCCACTCTGCCATGAAGTCGACTAGCGCCTGCGACTTGATGGCTGTGCGTGGCATGAAGTCGATGGTGAGGGCGCCGAGCTCGACTGCCCATTTGGAGATTCTTCCAGTAGCATTTTGGTTCCGCAGGATGTCGCCGAGCGGGTAGTCGGTGACGACGGAGATTGAGTACTCCTGGAAGTAGTGTCGTAGCTTCCGCGAGGTGATGAGTACAGCGTACAGAAGCTTCTACACAGGCTGATAGCATGCCTTGGACTCTGACAGGACCTCGCTGACGAAGTAGACTGGGTGTTGTACTGGATAGGCGTGGTCGTCTTGCTGCCGCTCAACGATGATGGCAGTACTGACCATATGAGTAGTCACAGCGAGGTAGAGCAGTAGCTGCTCGCCTTTGCGAGGAGCCGTGAGAACTGGTGGCTTCGATAGGAAGTCCTTGAGCTGAGCAAGGGCTTGGTCCGCCTCTGGAGTCCACACGAACTTCTCTTGGTGCTTGAGTAGTTTGAAGAAGGGGAGCCCCCGTTCTCCAAGCTTCGAGATGAATGCAGTCAGGGCCGCCATGCACCGGTCGGCCTTATCGGACGTCTTTGATGCACGTGGGAGCTTTCATGCTCGGTGATGGCGGAGATCTTTTCGGGGTTGGCTTCGATGCCGCATTGGCCGATGACGAAGGCCGAGTAGTTTGCCCGAAGGTACGCCGAAGACGCACTTGTTCGGGTTGAGCTTCCAGCGGTACTCGCGCAGGGATGCGAAAGTCTCTTCAAGGTCGTCGATGAGGGTACTGGAGTCTCTGGTCTTGACGACCACGTCATCCACGTAGGCTTCGACATTCTTGTTGAGTTGCCTCTTGAAGCAGGCCAGGATAGCTCGTTGATAGGTGGCGCCGACGTTCTTCAACCCGAAAGACATGGTCGTGTAGCAGTACGCGCCAAACGGGGTGATGAACGCGGTCTTCTCCTGGTCTTCTCCCTTGATCGCGATCTGGTGGTACCCGGAGTAGCAGTCGAGGAAGTAGAGCAGGTCGCAGCCCGCCGAGGAGTCGATGACTTGATCGATCCGCGGCAACCCGAAGGGGTCCTTGGGGCAGTGCTTGTTGAGATCGGTGTAGTCGACGCACATCCTCCACTCGTTCGAGTTCTTCTTGCGGACGAGGACGGTGTTGGCGAGCCACTCAGGATGGAAGACTTCTCGATGAAGCCGGTAGCGAGTAGTTTGGCGAGTTCCTTCTTGATGGCATCCCGTCTGTTGTCGGCGAAGCGTCGGAGGTGTTGTCGCTTGGGGGTGGCCTTAGGATCGACGTTGAGGCAGTGCTCAATCAACTCCTTGGGAACTCCTGGCATGTCCGCTGGCTTCCACACGAAGATGTCGTGGTTAGCCCGGAGGAAGTTGATGAGCGCGTCTTCCTATTTGGGGTCGAGGCCGGCCCCGATGGTGGTGGTCTTGCTGCTGTCGCCTGTCCCGAGGTCGATCGTCTTGACTAGGACCTCCTCAGCTGGTTGAGGCTTGTTGCCTTTGTCAGACTTCTCAGGGATGTCGAGTTCACTTGTAGCAAGCTTCTTCGACGCGGCGTAGACCTCCATCATGGCGTTGGGTACTTGATTTGTAGAGGCGATCTCCACGGCTTTACTGTCGTAGTCGTGCGAGATCTTCAAGTCCCCTTGGAGAGAGAGTACGCCTGCTGGGCTTGGCACCTTGAGCACCAAGTAGGTGTAGTGAGGCACCGCCATGAACTTGGCGATGGCCGGTCTGCCAAGGATGGCATGGTAGGATGTTTCAAAGTCCGCGACCTCGAACTTGATGTACTCGGTACGGTAGTTGTCCCGAGATTCCCCGAAGGTAACTGGCAGGACCACTAAGCCTAGTGGGATAGTCGCGTTGCCGGGGACGATGCCGTAGAAGGGCGTGTTGCTCTTGGTGAGCATGTGGGTGATGTCGAGCTTCATCTTCTTCAAGGTCTTGGTGAAAAGAACGTTGAGCCCGCTTCCACCGTCGATGAGGACCTTGTTGACCTTGGAGCCCGCGACCACTGGCTTCAGGACGAGAGGGAACCGTCCTGGTTCGGAGAAGCTGGTCCATTGATCCGCGTGGGAGAAGGTAATGGGTACCTCCGACCACCTGAGAGGGGTCGGGGCCGCTGGTTCAATGCTCATGACTTCTCGACGGGTAACCTTTTGCTCCCGCCTGCTGGGTAGTCCGCTGAAGAGGACGTTGACGGTCTTGTCAGGTTCCTGGAAGTCGTTGTTGTCTCCGTCGTTCTTCTTCTTGCCTTTCTTGTCGTGAGGGTGCGGTGGCTCTGGGGTACTCTTGAGTGCATGCCTGAGTTGGTAGCACTGCTCGGTGGTGTGATTGCCATTCAGATGCCATGGGCACTTCTCCTTCAGCAAGTCTTTGAAGCCGCCGGAGTTCCTCTTCGAGTTCTCCTTCGCAGGGCGCTGGATAGTCGCGACAGTGTTGTCTGGCTTGCGCTTGCGGTTGGGACCCGAGTAGTTGTTGTTGTTGTTGCGACCGCCTTGGTTCCCGTTGTTGCCGCCGCCGCCGCCCGCGTTCTGCTTGCTTTTGCCACGGATGGCGTCGTACTTGGCATTGGCTTTGTCTTCTTCATCCGCCCAGGACGTGATCATGTCCTTGAGGTGGGGGATGAACTTGGGGCGGCGACGACCGAAGTCTTCGAAGGTGCGGCGATGGTAGAGGCCGTCTTGGAAGAGGTCGATGACCTCCTTGTCGGTGACGTCGACTACGGTAGCGCGCTTGTCGAAGAAGCGGTGCATGTACTTGCGGAGGGTCTCGCCTTGTTCCTGCTTGACCATGGCCAGGTCCATGCGAGTACCCGATCGGCCCATGGCGCCCACGAAGTTGCCGGTGAACCGCTCCTTCGGTGGTCCCACTTGTCGATCGAGTGCTTGTCCGGCGACTCGAGCCATGTGAGTGGAGCTTGGTCCGGGCGAAGGGGAAGTAGAGGCACTTGCTTGTCGTTGTTGCCGCCGGCGTTCTCGATGGAGAGGGCGTAGCACCCGAGCCCCTTGGATGGGGTCTGCTTCGCATCGTACTTGGTGATCCCCAAAGGCTTGAACTTGTCGGGGAGGAGCAAGTTGCGAAGTCGAGGTCGAAAGGCGGGGGAAGCCGTCGTTGTCGCTGCAATGGGCGACTTCTTCCGCCGCGGCTCCTCAATCTTCGGTGGGCGTCGTAGCCGCCGGTGAGGCTCCGCAGGCATGGCTGTTCGCGTGGTCTCGACCGCCGCGGTTGCCGCCGCCGCCAGCCCTCCTGTTGGCTCCATGGTTGGAGCTTCCGTCGTCACTGCCGCCTCTGTCAGGGTCACGGCCGCCGCCGTTAGGAGCACGGTGAGGGACGACCTCACGGTTGCTATTGCCACCCTGTGAGGGTCCGCCGGCGTTCGCGCGAGGACGGTTGGGCTGAGCTGGGAGCTCAGCTCGAGTACGGTTGCGACCGAGGTCGGCACTATGACTTGTAGTGTAATAACCCGGGAATTTAGGTGTGAAAATTTTGCGAAAATTTAAAACTTTTGTTTGCATTGGAGTGCTATCAAATTTTGAGCCAAAATTGCTAGCCTCTCACCAAATTCTCCACTAATTTATCCTATTTATAAAACTTATATTTAAAATATGGTATAATGAGTGAATTGGTTCTTCTTTGGTTTATTTGGAGTCCAATTGAGTGAAGTTTGAATTTGATAGGGAATCAAATTCAAACTCCTATTCAAACCTTTATTCAAACTTATTTGATTTAAAAGGGAAAGGGCGGCTAGGTGCGGTGGGCCGTTTCTTCCTTCTCCTTGCGTGCGGCCCGGCCCGGCCCGCGACCGGAGCCGGCCCGGCTAAACCCGCACCGCAGCCCCTTCCTCACCCTCTCCTTCACCCCGCCCGGCGCGTGGACCCCGCTTGCCGGCCTTACCCCTTCCACCAACCCGGGGCCCGGCCGGCCCGGCCCGGCCGGACCGCGCCGCCGCCGGTCCCGTCGCACCGCTTGCGCGCGCGCGGGACGCGGCCGAGCCACCCGACCGGCACGCACGCGCGAGGGCGCGGGCGCGTAGGCGCGCGAATCGAGCCGGGCCGGGGAGGGGAAGGACTCATTTGCCCCCGCACCGTGGCCTTGCCCGTGGCGCGGAGAGAGGGATGTGTGAGGCGCCGCCGCAGCCGCCGGTCGGACCGAGCCGGGGCAATCTCGGGAGTTCCCCATGACCTCGCGACGCCGCGGATTCAAAAGCAGGAGAGGAGAGCCAGTAGCAGTTGGCCTCGCCACCAACCCGCATTGGGGTTTTTTGCCCCTTCCCAGAGCCGCCATCGGAGGGGGGAGAAGAAGGGGGAAGTGGGGGAGAGGAGGCGAGGCGGGGGACCAACGCTCGCCGCCACCGCGCGTCGCCGGCTAGCGGAGGGACGAGTTCGTGTGGAGCCGGACGAGAGGGGAGGCGCCGTTCGTGGTCGAGGAGGAGCCGGACCGGAGCGAGAGGAACGAGCGCCGCCGTGTACACCGACGCCGCGCCGCCACCCACGCCGGGCTGCGACGTCTACACCGCCGACCCGCGGTGAGCACCATGGCCTTCCCTCTCCTCTTCTTGCGCGGTCGTGTTATCCGCACTCGCTCCGCCCGTGGGCGTGCCATCGAGCCGCCGAGCCCGGGCGCGCCGCGCCGCCGTCTCCCCATGGACGACGCCGCGTCGTGCCCTGCTGGTGAAGCCCAGGGGCGTGGCTACCCCAAGCCGTGCGCACCGGGTGAACCAGTCAGGGCGGGAGCTTGGGCTGCCTTGCCGGGTTAGAAGGGAGCACGTCCCCGCGCCGCGCCGTCGAGCCCGGGTGCCAAGCGCGCGTCGCGCCGCTGGGATCTTGTTTTGGCCGAGGCGCCGTTCTGGTGTTGGTCACAGGGAGAACACGTTGGCGGAGCCGGCGCACCCCAGCGCTGAACCCGGGCCGTGATCCACCGCCGTTGACAGGAGCTTGCGAGGGAGCCGGCCTGGCCGGGGAACAGGGGACCCCGCCGACGCCGCGCCGTTTCCCGGGGCGAGCCGCCGTGGGGAGAACGTGTCTTGTGCGTGAGCCGGCCGTGGTGCCGAGGACTTGTGTAGCGAGGGTGCTTTGTGAATGCAAGGGCGGCCGGCCCGCACCCGGGCGCGCCATGGCCACGCCTTCGCCACCAGTGGAGGCCGACGTGGGCGCGCGCGCCGCGTCGCGCGCGTGGCATCGTTCCGTGGCGGATGGTCTTCGGGCCACGAGCTTTCTTTGTAGGGGAGAGGAAGAAGCGTGCCGGGCCGAAGCGCACCCCGGCGCGAGGCCTTGGTCGGCTGTCGCCGCGGCCGGCGTGCGGCCGCGCGCGCCGCCGGCGCGGCGAGCGCGCTAAAGGGGGAGGGCGGGAATCGTCCCCGGTTGCGGTGGAGAGAAAAAAAAAGGCCGGCGGGCCACCGGTGTGGCCGGGCCTTAGCAGCGGCCCGTCCGGCCGTCGGGCCGCTTAGGAGTCCGGCGCGTCAATAGTGGGGCCCGCCTAGTAGTTTGAGGCCTCGGCCGAGGAAAACCGGGGAGGTTTTACGGACTTCCCCTCGCCCGGGTCCGATGGACCGAGCCCAAAGGGCTGTTTTCGGCCCCGGTTAGCCTTTCGACCCACCTTCGGCCCATGGAACGAGAAAACCCTTTTCTTTTCTGTTTAAAATTCCAGAAAATGTATTTAACCTTTAAAAATTCATAATAAATTATAGAGAGCCCGAGAAAAATACAAAACTAATTTCTATAGATCCGTATTTGCGAAACCTTGCTGATTGTAGGTAGTTTGTGTTCATTTGGATCTTCTAAATTGATTCCTATTTGGAGTTATTGCTTAGATGTGCACCGTTATCTTATTTTCGCGTCGAATCTCGTGCCGCGGACCCGAGCTTCGACCGGAGGACGTGGAGGACCCCGAGTACCTTGCTCCGGACAACTGGCGCTTCAACGGCAACGAAGGTGTCATGTCACTCCCAACCATATAGATCCTATGTTGCTATGTAGGCGCTAGTGCTTTACTTTAATGCATGGAAATGTTGGATTGCATAACCCGTTTATTAGCCATGCCTTGATGTTTTGATATATCCTGTTCCTTGTTCTGCTACCTGCGGGACTAGCTACAGACCCCTAGCTAGTCCCTTACTTCAACTATCCATACTTTTGTTGTTTGATTATGGATGGTGCTCTGGGTTTGAGCTGAGATGTGGGTATCTCGGTGTGATTCTAGCGTGCGTTCTGGGTTGTGTACCCCTTGCTGTGTTTTGGCGGGAGCGAGCCGCTGGTTACTTGTGAACGGCTGCCGAGGGAAGATGCGATCTGGCCTCTTACCCAAGGGTCGTGTCGTGTGGGATGGAGATGATGAGTGCTCGCTCTCGGCCCCTTAAGGACCGATCGTCGGTTGACTTTGTTTCGTATGACTACTTTTGTACGGACCGCCCGCCTTGTATTGGGCGGGGGGTGCGGGGTGAGACTTGTAGTGGATAGCACCCCTCCTGCTGGAGGATCGGTGTGATCGTGTCGGGAGTGGTCTTTCCCTCCTTAGTAGACTTTGCCCCCGGCGAGGCCGGGGAAGGGTTCCACGGCTTCGAGGGACCTCTCGCGGGTAGTATGAGCTGCGCCGCGGAGGCCGGGCCGGAGCTCGGAGATGCGAAGAAGGGTACTATCCACATTCTTGGGCTTCGGCCGTATGGTAGGGCCGGACACGGTGACGGCCGGTTCGGACCTATTCGGGCGGGTACGGTTGTACAACCTCTCGCAGTGTTAAACCTATAGCTATAGTCCGTGTCCCTTGGTTATGGACGGTCTTTCGATCTCTCACCCGACTAGCTACACTTCTCTTGTGCTTCTTCTCTCCCCCCGAGTGTGTGAGCCGGCTTCGGCCGTTAAGATGTGGGGATAGGAGCCGGTGGGCCCCACATCGCAAATGAGAGTTGGGTTCTGGATCGTGGTTGAGATTCGGTGTTTTGGTGTGGTATTCCTTGAGCGGGGTGTGGACCCCTGAGGTGTGGACCTCGGAAGCGGAAGCTTCCCCGAGGTGTGGACCTCCTCGCTATACTCTGCTTACCTTGTATGTTGCCTTTCTTTGCTTTGCTTAAGCTTTCTACGACCAAATTAGGGTTATCTCATGCATAGTAGAATATACACCGCTTTTGCCTCTTTGTTGGGAAGGCCGACATGACCTACCCGCTTATCGGGTAGACCCCGGTGACTCGACGCGAGCCGGACTACGACTTCGACAACGACGGTTGGGTGGACTAGAGCTCGTCCTACACTTGAGCCGCCCGCGGAGATGGAGTTCCCGCGCTTTCATGAAGCCGCCGCTAGACGTTTTATTTACGTTTGATTCGGTCCCGATGGACTTGTACCCGGCATGTGCCGAAGAGATGTACTACGATTAATGTAATAAAATAAATGTTGTACTCTACTTTATTGTTTTTACCTTTACGTATGGATTTTGGAATCGCCGAGACGGGGATTGCACGTGGTAGCCCTCCCGGGACTACCACGGAGGTGCTAAGACTCGGGATTCCATTCGCGGAAATCCGGGTCGTTTCAGTTGGTACCGAGCCATGCTTGACCGTAGGACGAGCCCCAGGAATGGTCGATAGCTTAGGAAGCCGTTTCTGAACCTTGAAACTTTATATAAACCCCTTGGCTTCCGTATGTATATAACTATACTTATATATATGCATTACCTTGATTAACTTTCACTAACTACCTTACTAACTACGCTCTAACTACGTTGTGCAGATGGCGGAGACTACGTGGGTTCCTTTGGAGTCGGACGGCAAGAGCTACGGAGGCTTCTGCCGCTTGCTGAGAGAGTGCCTGGAGGCAGCTGGAGTGGAGACCGACGGAGTCAACTACAAGGGGAGGGCCATGGGGCACTTGGAGCAGACCCCCACCTACCTGACCGTCACGGTGCCGGCAGACCCACGGGTGCCAGAGTTTGAGGAGGTAGAGGTGCACGCTTTGAGAGTTCGGTCACCGAGGGACAACGGACCGGCGCACGCCAGGGCTCTCAAGAAGGTTTGTGTTCGGCTCGGGGAGAGGTCAAGGACACTCCGTTCGGCCGTGCTTCCGACGGAGATCTACGACCGGGGTCGCCGGGACTCGAGCGACCGGGCACGGTACACGGAGGTGACTCCGGTGGAGGGCGCAGGACCGTGGTGATGCTCGCGGCCGGGCGGTGCATCCCGGCCCGGGACCGAGCACCGTACGGGCGGACGGGGGAGATAGTGTACCTTCGGTGGAGGTGTGACGCTGCCCTGCGGCAGGTTCGGGACTTGGAGGTGGAGAGAGAGGATATACTTGACGAGCTGGAGGCGTCGCACGTGAGGAACGGAGAGCTAGTGCAGCTTGGACTGGCGGCCGGCGCCGCCTAGCACCGAGAGGGACGCCGGGAGGATCGCTACTCCGGGAGGCGCGGTTGAGGGCGCAGCGTGAGCCGCACCGGACTTCGGTGGAGGCCTCGCGGGAGGACAGGGTGAGACCGGCGAGGCGAGAGATCGGTTGGAGTCAGTCGGAGGCTGCGGCCCGCCGACTATCGAGTCAAGGTGTGGGATCTACGGGGAGGCGAGTCGACACAACTACCACCACTTGTGTTACCTTGGAGGACTGGTCTACGAGGAGAGGGACCGAGCAGCCAGGACTCGCGCGGCTTGGGAGCGGTCGACCGGCGGCGAGGGCGACAGGCCGGAGGCGCTCTCCGCACAGCTACCACCCAAGAAGAGACCCCGACTGAGGACAGAGACTTTCGAGCTTTCCCCGACGCTCCTACCACGAGTACGCCCGTACCCGAGTGGTTCCCAGGACACGACAGAGATGGACCGTGCTCTCCAGGATACCTGTGACTACTACGGAGGACCGGCGATCAGGATGCCGGGATACCCGAGGGCACACTCACCGCCGTTCTACTCAGTTCCACCAGACGCCAGTCCCGAGGCACCTCAGTGCACTCCGTGAGGGGAGTAGGGTCTTCGGCCGTAGATTCGAGATGTTGTAATAAGCTAGATGTGATGTTATCGCTCATGTGTCTTGACCTTAGCGGCTACCCCATGATGTACCATGCGTTAGCGTGATGTGTTGTCGTGTACCCTCGAAGGTTCTTGCCGGAGTAAACCTCGAGGTGCACCCCTTTTGTATGGTGGCATTGATTGAGTGACATGGATCTTCATGGCTTCTTTCGGATTTCATGCTTCTTTATGTTTGTCTGAAATTCTTTGACTGTTAGCAGGATCACTCCTTTATAGTTAATAACCTTAATAGATACATTCTCCCTACCGCTACTAACTCTTGCAACTGGAACAGATGTCTGGAGCAAGGAGGTCCGGGCGACTCTTGGCCCGTTTCGAGGAGGTCGCTGGGGACGACGGAGGGGAGGATGCCCCTAACCCAGCGGGAGCGAGAGGCCGTGGACGCCGTGGAGGTCACGCGCCACGAGGCGGACTCCGCGGAGGCCTGGCAGGCCGCGTAGGCCGAGGAGGCCGAGTTGGCGGTCGAGGAGCCGCGCTCGACGGCGAGGGAGCTCGGGGAGCGGGAGCCCGAGCACGAGCGGTACCCCGGCCCCGAGGGAGGAGCGAGGCCGCAGCTCGGGGACACGAGGTGCCACCACCGCCACCTCCCCCGAACTTGGCCGACGTGATGGCGGTGCAAACACGGTCGATGCGGACGATCACCCGGATGCTGGCCCGAACAACAACAACAACCCTAGGGGTCGGAACCGCTACGCGCCGCAGGGTTTCCGGAAGAAGGTTGAGAACTTCAACAAGCCGCGACCGCCTACCTTCGACCACTCGGCGGACCCGATGGACGCGGACAACCGGCTACGTGAGATCGAGAAGAAGGCCGGAGCCGACCGAGCTTACCGAGGAGGAGTGTGTGACCGTGGCAGCGCACCAGCTGATCGGCACAGCCAGTGCGTGGTGGGACAGCTACTCGTGACTCGCACCGGACCCGTTGCACATCGGGTGGGACGAGTTCGTGGAGGCCTTCAGGAGTCACCACATTCCAGATGCAGTGATGGATAGGAAGGCTGACGAGTTCAGGCACCTCAAGATGGGAAACATGTCAGTGCAGGAGTACGCCAACCGCTACCAGGAGCTGATGAGGTACGTGCCAGACGACACCGACACAGAGAAGAAGAAGGTCTACTGGTTCAGAAAGGGGCTGCACAAGGGGATGGCACACCACTTGTCCGCGCACGACTGCCCGACACTTCGCTCCATTATCGACAAGGCACTGATCGTGGAGAGGTCAAGGCTTGAGTACATGGAGGTTCGTGGAGGCAAGTCCAAGCGCTCAGACCAGGCAGGACGTTCAGGACCACCTCAGAGGCAGAGGACAGGCTACGCACAGGGCCACCCGTCACAGCAGAGGCACCACGCCTCTCAGTCTCAGCCGCGGAGCAGAGCCAACCCACGCGGGAGTGGAGGTCAGAACAGCTGGAAACCGAGGCCACCACCGCAGTCAGCAGACAGATCCAAGGTGACTTGCTTCAACTGTCGTCAGGTTGGGCACAAGTCGTTTGAGTGCCCACAGCAGGTGCCACCAGGGAGTCAGAACCGCAGCGCTCAGTTCCAGACCCCAGCCAAGCCACCAGCACCAGGGGGACAACCACCCCGTACACAGCAGAGGACTGCTCAGCCGCCACCTACTCGAGGCCGTCGAACCACCTTACCGGCGAGGATGCGGCGGCCGCACCCGACGTCACACTTGGTGAGTTCCTTGTTGACTCTGTTTTGGCAACCGTGTTGTTCGATACCGGAGCTCGGTTTTCGTATATTTCTACCAAGTTTGCTAAAGAAAGGTCTTTACCAACTAAGCCTCGACCAAGGCCTATCTTGACTAGCTCTCCGCTAGGAGAGAAGAGGAGTACGTTAGAGTGCGGGGGAGTGAGGATGGTGTTTGAGGGGCTACGGTTCACGGCGGACTTGACGG
Organism: Cenchrus americanus; assembly: GCA_947561735.1. Lineage (NCBI taxonomy): Eukaryota > Viridiplantae > Streptophyta > Magnoliopsida > Poales > Poaceae > Cenchrus > Cenchrus americanus. The sequence continues at coordinate 60,514,361 of OX387241.1, forward strand.
TGTTGGAGTCTACCGAGATAGACGTGATCCTAGGGATGGATTGGTTGGCAAAGCACAACGGGATAGTCTCTTGCAACCCCCGAGTGATACGGCTAGAACACCCCCGGCGGAACTACAGTGCGGATCGAGCCACGAGTCCGAAGGTTGCTACGATGATGTGCAACATGAGTGGGAAAGAGATTGAAGAGATCCCGGTGGTTCGCGAGTTTCCGGACGTGTTCCCGGAGGGAGCTTACGGAGTTACCCCCGCACGGGACGTGGAGTTTGTGATTGAGCCGATGCCGTGGGCGGGCCCCGTTGCAAAGAGTCCGTACCGGATGTCGTCCGATGAGCCGGACGAGTTGAAGAAACGGCTCAAGAAGGCTGCTCGAGCAAGGGTTTGTTCGGCCGAGTGCCTCACCGTGGGGTTCACCGGTGCTCTTCGTGGAGAAGAAAGACGGCACCAAGAGGATGTGCATTGACTACCGCACGCTCAACTCGATGACAATCAAGAACAAGTACCCACTACCCGGGATCGAGGATCTGCTGGATAGGCTCAAAAAGGCAAGGTTCTTCTCCAAGATCGACTTGAGGTCAGGCTACCACCAGATGAAGATCCGAGAGCGAGGACATACCCAAGACGACCTTCACCACACGTTACGGCTTGTACGAGTTCGTGGTGGTTTCTTTCGGCCGACCAACGCCCCTGCCTACTTCATGAACTTGATGAACAAGGTCTTCATGGAAGAGTTGGACAGGTTTGTAGTGGTGTTCATCGACGATATCTTGATCTACTGCGAAACCACCGAGGAGCACGAGGAGCACCGAGAGTCGTGCTAGAGAGGGCCGAGGCGAGCGAAACGTATGCAAAGTTCGGCAAGTGCGAGTTCGGGATGGAGAAGGTCGCGTTCTTGGGACACGTGTTGTCGGCGGAGGGGATAGCCGTGGATCCGTCCAAGGTTGAGTCGGTGACCAAGTGGGAGCACCATTAAACGTGACGGACGTCAGGAGCTTCCTTGGGTTGGCAGGCTACTACCGGAGGTTCATTGAGAACTTCTCCAAGATCGCAAAGCCAATGACAGAGTTGCTCAAGAACAACACAAAGTTCGAGTGGTCAGAAGCGTGTGAGAAGAGCTTCCAGGAACTGAAGAAGAGACTCACCACAGCCCCAGTGCTTACCTTGCCAGATATCAAGAAAGACTTTGAGGTCTACTGCGACGCTTCAAAGCAAGGACTTGGTTGTGTGCTGATGCAGGAAGGGAAAGTTGTGGCTTATGCTTCCAGACAGCTGAAGAAACACGAGGAAAACTACCCGACGCACGACTTGGAGTTGGCGGTACATTGTGCATGCGCTCAAGATCCGGAGACACTACCCGATAGGGAACAAGTGTGAATTGTTCTCCGACCACAAGAGCCCGAAGTACTTCTTTACACGGACGAGAGTTGAACATGAGGCGAGAGACGGTGGTTAGAGCCGATCAAGGACTACGACGTCGAGATCAACTACCACCCGAGGCAAAGCTAACGTCGTGGCGGATGCACCGAGCCGGAAAACATACGCAACAACCTCATGGTAGAAGAGGAGCAACTTTGCTTTGCATGAAGAGCTAGAGAAGGCGAGAATCGAGATTGTGGACCAAGGCCAAGTCAACGTCATGCAAGTGACCTATGACCCGGAGGAGCGAATCCGTACGGCCCGAAGGAGTGTGCGAAATCAAAGTGCTTTGCGAGAACTAATGAAGCGAGGGCAAAGCGAGGGACTACGGGTTGATGAACGAGGGCAATCGTGTGGTTGAAAGAACGGATCCGTGTACCACAAGACAAGGCACTCCGGATCGGATCATGAGAGAAGCTCACGACTCGAGGTACTCGATTCACCCGGCGGCACCAAGATGTACGAGAGATCCGAAGATCGGAGTGCGGTGGAAGGACATGAAGAAGGATATTGCACACTACGTGGCTCGTTGCGACACCCGTAGCGAGTAAAGATTGAACATCGTAAACCCGCCGGCTTGTTGAAGCCATTGGATATCCCGGTGTGGAAGTGGGAGGACATTTCCATGGACTTTGTGGTGGGACTCCCTAGAACACCAAAAGGAAACGACTCGGTTTGGGTCATAGTGGACGAAGTCGACTAAAGTGGCTCACTTTGTGCGGTGAAGACCGAGTATGCAACCGAGAAGTTGGCGAACCCGTACGTAGATCACATACTCAGGCTGCACGGGGCACCCAAAAGTATTGTATCTGATCGAGGGCCACAGTTTGTCTCCAAGTTTTGGCAGAGCTTCCACAAGCTTATGGGCACCACACTCAGCTACAGCACAGCTTTTCACCCACAGACAGATGGTCGGACGAGAGAGGGTCAACCGGGTCCCGGAGGACATGCTACGAGCTTGTGCACTCACTTATGGTACCGATTGGGAGAGCGGTTGCCGTTTGCGAGTTCTCGTACAACAACGACTTTCAAACAAGTCTCCGGATGACACCCTTTGAGGCACTTTACGGTCGAAAGTGCGGGACCCCGCTAGCTTGGTCGAGAGGTTGGAGAGCGAGCTGCGTTCGGACCAGCAATCATTGAAGAGGCAGAGGAGAAAGTTGAGAAAGTTCGTGAGAACCCGAAAATTGCTCAAAGTCGTCGGAAGAGCTATGCCGACAAGAGAAGGAGAGAGTTGACTTTCGCGAGTTGGCGACGAGTGTACTTGAAAGTCTCACCGCTCCGAGGAACCAAGAGGTTCTTGGTGAAGGGAAAGCTTGCACCGAGGTACGTGGGACCGTACCCTATCACCCGTAGGATTGGGAGTTTGGCCTACCGGCTTGCACTACCCGAGACAATGGCGGGAGTTCACCCGGTGTTCCACGTGTCACGGTCGAAGAAGAGTGAGAAGGCGATGGAGGCAAAGCAAGTGCCCATGGAGTTGCTTGACTTGCAAGACAACCCGGAGTATACGAATATCTCGAGAAAATCTTGGACGGAGTACATCAAGGAAACAAGGAGAACTACCATTCCTTTACGTAGAGTGTTGTGGAGCAACCATACGGAGCGAGAGGCAACTTGGGAGAAGGAAGGGCCGATCTCGGAAAGAGTACCCACACTTGTTCACGGAGGAGGTCGAGGACTAAATCTCGAGGACGAGATTCTCGGTGGTGGGGGAGAATGTAACAACCCGGAATTTAGGTGTGAAAATTTTGCGAAAATTTAAAACTTTTGTTTGCATTGGAGTGCTATCAATTTTTGAGCCAAAATTGCTAGCCTCTCACCGAATTCTCCACTAATTTATCCTAATTATAAAACTTATATTTAAAATATGGTATAATGAGTGAATTGGTTCTTCTTTGGTTTATTTGGAGTTCAATTGAGTGAAGTTTGAATTTGATAGGGAATCAAATTCAAACTCCTATTCAAACCTTTATTCAAACTTATTTGATTTAAAAGGGAAAGGGCGGCTAGGTGCGGTGGGCCGTTTCTTCCTTCTCCTTGCGTGCGGCCAGCCCCGGCCCGCGACCGAACCGGCCCGCCTAAACCCGCACCGCGGCCCCTTCCTCACCCTCTCCTTCGCCCCGCCGGCGCGTGGACCCCGCTTGCCGCCCTTACCCCTTCCACCAACCCGGCCCGGCCCGGCCACCCGGCCCCGACCGCGCCGCCGCCGGTCCCGTCGCACCGCTTGCGCGGCGCGCGGACGCGACCGAGCCACCCGACCGGCACGCACGCCGAGGGGCGCGGGCGCGTAGGCGCGCGAATCGAGCCGGCCGGGGAGGGGAAGGACTCATTTGCCCCCGCGCCGTGGCCTTGCCCGTGGCGCGGGGAGAGGGATGTGTGAGGCGCGCCGCGGCCGCCGGTCGGACCGAGCCGGGCAATCTCGGGGAGTTCCCCATGACCTCGCGACGCCGCGGATTCAAAAGCGAGGAGAGGAGAGCCGGTGCGCTTGGCCTCGCCACCAACCCGCATTGGGGTTTTTGCCCCTTCCCCCGCAGCCGCCATCGGAGGGGGGAGAAGAAGGGGGAAGTGGGGGAGAGGAGGCGAGGCGGGGGACCAACGCTCGCCGCCACCGCGCGTCGCCGCCCGGAGGGACGAGTTCGTGTGGAGCCGGACGAGAGGGGAGGCGCCGTTCGTGGTCGAGGAGGAGCCGGACCGGAGCAGAGGAACGAGCGCCGCCGTGTACACCGACGCCGCGCCGCCACCCACGCCGGGCCTGCGATGTCTACACCGCCGACCCGCGGTGAGCACCATGGCCTTCCCTCTCCTCTTCTTGCGCCGGTCGTGTTATACGCTCGCCCGTGGGCGTGCCATTGAGCCGCGGGCCCGGGCGCGCCGCGCCGCCGTCTCCCCCATGGACGACGCCGCGTCGTGCCCCCGCCGGTGAAGCCCGGGGCGTGGCTACCCCAAGCCGTGCGCACCGGTGAACCGGTCGGGCGGGAACTTGGGCTGCCTTGCCGGTTAGAAGGGAGCACGTCCCCGTGCCGCGCCGTCGAGCCCGGTGCCAAGCGCGCGTCGCGCCGCCGGGATCTTGTTTTGGCCGAGGCGCCATTCTCGGTGTTGGTCACGGGGAGAACACGTTGGCGGAGCCGGCGCACCCCGCCGGCCGAACCCGGCCGTGATCCACCGCCGTTGACAGGAGCTTGCGAGGGAGCCGGCCTGGCCGGGGAACAGGGGACCCCGCCGACGCCGCGCGCGTTTCGGGGCGAGCCGCCGTGGAAGAACGTGACTTGTGCTGTGAGCCGGCTGTGGTGCCGAGGACTTGTGTAGCAGGTGCTGGTGAATGCAAGGACTGGCCGGCCGCACCCAGGTCGCGCCATGGCCACATCTTCGCCACCAGTGGAGGCCGACGTGGGCGCGCCACGCCGCGTCGCGCGCGTGGCATCGTTCCGTGGCGATGGTCTTCGGGCCACGAGCTTTCTTTGTAGGGGAGAGGAAGAAGCGTGCCGGGCCGAAGCGCACCCCGGCGCGAGCCTTGGTCGGCTGCCGCCGCCGGCCGGCGTGCGGCCGCGCGCGCCGCCCGCGCGGCGAGCGCTAAAGGGGGAGGCCGGGAATCGTCCCCGGTTGCGGTGGAGAGAAAAAAAGGGCCGCTGGGCCATCGGTGTAGCTGGGCCTTAGCGGCCGTCCCGCCCGTCGGGCCGCTTAGGAGTCCAGCGCGTCAATAGTGGAGCCCAGCTAGTAGTTTGAGGCCTCGACCGAAAAACCGGGGAGGTTTTCCCGGACTTCCCTCGCCCGGGTCCGATGGACCGAGCCCAAAGGCTGTTTTCGGCCAGCTAGCCTTTCGCCCACCTTCGGCCCATGGAACGAGAAAACCCTTTTCTTTTACGTTTAAAATTCCGTAAAATGTATTTAATCTTTAAAAATTCATAATAAATTATAGAGAGCCCGAAAAATACAAAACTAATTTCTATAGATCCGTATTTGCGAAACCTTGCTGATTGTAGGTAGTTTGGGTTCATTTGGATCTTCTAAATTGATTCCTATTTGGAGTTATTGCTTAGATGTGCACCGTTATCTTATTTTCGCGTTGAATCTCGTGCCGCGGACCCGAGCTTCGACCGGGGAGGACGTGGAGGACCCCGAGTACATTTCTCGGACGGCCGATCGCTTCAACGGCAACGAAGGTGTCATGTCACTCCCAACCATATAGATCCTATGTTGCTTTGTAGCTGCTAGTGCTTTACTTTAATGCATGGAAATGTTGGATTGCATAACCCGTTTATTAGCCATGCCTTGATGTTTTGATATATCCTGTTCCTTGTTCTGCTACCTGCGGGACTAGCTACAGACCCCTAGCTAGTCCCTTACTTCAACTATCCATACTTTTGTTGTTTGATTATGGATGGTGCTCTGGGTTTGAGCTGAGATGTGGGTATCTCGGTGTGATTCTAGCGTGCGTTCTGGGTTGTGTACCCCTTGCTGTGTTTTGGCGGGAGCGAGCCGCTGGTTACTTGTGAACGGCTGCCGAGGGAAGATGCGATCTGGCCTCTTACCCAAGGGTCGTGTCGTGTGGGATGGAGGTGATGAGTGCTCGCTCTCGGCCCCTTAAGGACCGATCGTCGGTTGACTTTGTTTCATATGACTACTTTCGTACGGACCGCCCGCCTTGTATTGGGCGGGGGTGCGGGGTGAGACTTGTAGTGGATAGCACCCCTCTGCCGCAGGAGGATAGGTGTGATCGTGTCGGGAGTGGTCTTTCCCTCCTTAGTAGACTTTGCCCCGGCGAGGCCGGGGAAGGGTTCCACGGCTTCGAGGGACCTCTCGCGGGTAGTATGAGCTCGCCGCGGAGGCCGGGCCGGTGCTCGGAGATGCGAAGGGTACTATCCACTTACTTGGGCTTCGGCCGTATGGTAGGGCCGGAAACCGGTGACGGCCGGTTCCGGACCTATTCGGGCGGGTACGGTTGTACAACCTCTCGCGAGTGTTAAACCTATAGCTATAGTCCGTGTCCACTAGTTATGGACGATCTTTCGATCTCTCACACGACTAGCTACACTTCTCTTGTGCTTCTTCTCTCCCCCGAGTGTGTGAGCCGGCTTCGGCCGTTGAGATGTGGGGATAGGAGCGGTGGGCCTCACATCGCAAATGAGAGTTGGGTTCGGATCGTGGTTGAGATCCGGTGTTTTGGTGTGGTATTCCTTGAGCGGGGTGTGGACCCCCGAGGTGTGGACCTCGGAAGCGGAAGCTTCCCGAGGTGTGGACCTCCTCGCTATACTCTCGCTTACCTTGTATGTTGCCTTCGCTTTGCTTAAGCTTTCTCCGACCAAATTAGGGTTATCTCATGCATAGTAGAATATACACCGCTTTTGCCTCTTTGTTGGGAAGTCGACATGACCTACCCGCTTATCGGGTAGACCACCGGTGACTCGACGCGAGCCGGACTACGACTTCGACAACGACGGTTGGGTGGACTAGAGCTCGTCCTACACTTGAGCCGCTCCGCGGAGATGGAGTTCCCGCGCTTTCATGAAGCCGCTCGCTAGACGTTTTATTTCTCGTTTGATTCGGTCCCGATGGACTTGTACCCGGCATGTGCCGAAGAGATGTACTACGATTAATGTAATAAAATAAATGTTGTACTCTACTTTATTGTTTTTACCTTTCGTATGGATTTTGGAATCGGCGAGACGGGGATTGCACGTGGTAGCCCTCCCGGGACTACAACGAGAGGTGCTAAGACTCGGGATTCCATTCGCGGAAATCCGGGTCGTTTCATGTAGCTTCGTTGTCACGGTTCCTGGCGGGAGGAGGTTGGTTGACCCTGTTGTCGACCCGCGTGAAGTAGGCGTCTTCAGCGAGCTTGGCGATGACTTCTCCAGCGCGTATACCCTGAGCCTGGCGTGCGATCGCTATGATCGACATAAGGCATTGCTCAGGGGTAGTGTGTACTCTGCTCTCGACTGCTTCGAGAGCTTCCGCAAGGTTGCGGATGGGGAGGTTGTCTCTGAGCCGCCGGCGCCGTTCATTGCGCTTCCTGTTATGCTCACGTCGAGCGTCCCTGTTGGCGGCGGTCTCGTCTGCAGGTGCATTGGCAGACAGCTTGTCTGCGGAGATGTCTTCAAGGTACTTGTCTGTAGCCGTCCCAGATGGTCCGGGGGTGTCGCCGGCAGCCATGAAGACTTGGCGATCAGGGGTGCCAAGACTGGACTCAGTGCTCGCCACCTCAGTTGGGGTGTTCGAGTCAGCTCGGGCAAGTGGTGTTCCCTCCTGGAACGGGAGCGAATCGATGTAGGTGACGTAGCGTGAGTCTCCACTTATCAGGTCTGCGGGCTTGCGGTCTGGCCAGTAGACGAATCTTCCGGCAGGCGTGGAGGTTATAACCAGCCCAGAGGCCAGCCCTGATAAGGGATGCTAAGTAGAGTTGTCCTCGGACTCGGGATCCTCTGGGTCCGACCCGAAGTTGAACTCGTATGCGGAATCCGAGTAGAACCCCGAGAGGGGTTGGAGTCCGAAGCGTGGCCGGGGGCGGTGTCGGAGTCCGAGTTGTACTCGGGTACGGGCTCCTTGCCGGCCCGGCGCGAAGAGGGAGCCCCCGTGCGGGCCCTGCAGGGGTTGCGGGGGCCACGCGTGGGGCACTCGCGGGATGAGGGGACCACATGCGATGGCTGAGCAGTCGGCTCGCATGCGATAGCCCATGGAGACGTCGAGTTCGAGTTGGAAGCGGACTCGAGCTCGAAGTCAGCGCGATGGTTGAAGAGCGAAATTTCGCCGAACTTGCCGGCGAGTTCGCCTGTGACAACTTCAGGAAGCGTCACGAAGCCGGACTCCGGGTTGGGCGGCCTGGTGAGGCGGCGGTGGAAGGACCCTGCGCCGTCAGCAGTGCAGACCCAAGCGCCGAAAATGAAGGTGTCGCCGCGGTTGAAGGCAACGGTTGGCTTGAAGTAGACAGGAGCCGTCGAGTTGGCCATGTGATCTCGGGCGAGATCCCCTACCTGGCGCGCCAGCTGTCGATGTTTTAGACCGGCAACCTACTAAGGGGAGTACCCGAAGTAGATGAATGTGGCCTCGCCGAGATCGGTAACTCGAAGGAAGAGACACGTGGCACACAATTTAGACAGGTTCGGGCCGCGAGGTGCGTAATACCCTACGTCCTGTATGCTGTGTAGCTCTGGATTGATTGGGTACGATTACAAGATAGTGCAATTGTACGCCGTGAGATGAGATGATGAGAGAGGGGTCCCTGCCTCGCCTTATATAGCCCGGGAGGCAGGGTTACAAGTCGGAGTAGGGAGAGAGTACTAGTCGAGTACGTCTAGGAGTCTCCCATACAGTGCGGGACATGTACAGCTTCCTAACCGAGTACTTCTCCTTCGTAGTCCTTGTGCTTCACACCATCAGGTGTCGTGTAGCGCAAGCCGGGTAGTCCCAGGGGCCCACCGAGTAGTCGGTCCTGGTACCCACCGAGGTAGTGGGCCCAGGGAGATCCATACGACAAGCCCCCGAGTACTTTGTAGTCGAGAAGGATAGCTTCAAGTAGTCTTGACGACCTTAACGGGTAGTCCTCAGGCGTCCCCGAGTACTACAAGTCAAAATTCCTCAAGAGAAGTCGAAGCATCCCGAGGCTGGAATGTACTCCAGCTGATGTTTGAGCAATCCTGAAGTCTTCTCGAGTAGTCCCAAGCGTCCTCGAGTGCTGCCCTCGAAGGTCTTCAAAAAATGCCCACGTTGTCTTGAAGCCGAAGCTGATATGGAGGTGCGATTGCAAAATCGCACTCCATGTGGAGTAGCCCCCGAGCCATAGGTTGAGTCGTAGGCTCTGGCTGAGGGTCCATCTGAAGTTTTGGCAAGAATATCTCGAAAAATCCGGAGAAAAAACCGAAGGACACGTGGCACGGAGCCCCCGAGCCTTGAGTCGAGTACTTCCTCTTGAATTGAAGGGTCATCTTGTAGAATGTGTCCTGAGATGCTCCTGAGTCTTGTCTCTTCCCAGGTAGTCAAGTAGAGGTAGCCGAGCCCCCGAGGTGAGGCGCGTCGACTAGTTGAAGTTGAAGAGTCACGCGCGGCCGCTGAGTCAGCCGGGCGCAAGACTTATCCATCCGGCCGTTGGAGGCCCGCGTTGACTTATAAATAGAAGCCAAATCCCTTAGGGTTTTTCACCCTATGCAGCTGTAGCCATTTCGAATAGATCTTGGCCAGAATCACCGCCATCGCACACTGCCGCCGTTGTAGATCTGAGTGCGCCGCTGTCCAGAGCCACCGGAGTAGCCCCCGAGCGAATGCGCGTGAAGACGCTGTGCACTTGGAGGATGAAGTCGTCGCCATCCAAGACCTCGAAGACCACCGGCGGGAAGAAGAGGAGCCGCGACAAAGCCGCCGGATGCGCCGCGGGGCGCGCACCGCCGATGTCTCCACCGCGGCCAGATCCGAACCGCGAGTGGAAGAAGTCAAAGGCGAAGACCGAAGACTTACCGACCCTCCTCAACAGCGGATTCATCCGGGAGAAGGAGGTGGACATGTGGAGGGCCGCCGCCGGGGATCCGTACCCGATGGAGAAGAGCGAAGACGAGATCCCGATGTTCGCGCGCTTCGCGGAGCGCGGACTTGCGCTCCCGGCGAGCGACTCCTTCAAGGGGCTCATGGGGTACTACGGCATCGAGTACCTCAACCTCAACCCCAACGGTATTTTCCACACCGCCGTCTTCTTCCACTTTTGTGAAGCGTTTATGGGGATCAAACCCCACTGGATCTTGTTTCGGAAGTTCTTCCGGGTGAAGCCGCAACCGAGCGCCAGCGACCCGCGGGTAGTCGGAGGAGCGGGAATCCGGATGCGGGGAGGTTGCCGCCGAGCGCACCTCTCGTACAAGCTCATCGACTCCAACCAAGACTGGAAAGCGAAGTGGTTCTACATCACGAACCACCACCCAGGGTTGCCGAAGCCGAGCGGGGAGCAGCCCAAGCATCGCCCGTGGTGGAACACGGAGCCGACGATGCAGGAGGGGATCCAGCTCCCCGAGTTGTTGGCGCGGATCAAGGCGCTGAGGGAAGTCGGACTGAGGGCCGAACACGTGGCCTTCAGCTTCATGAAGCGCAGGGTGCAGCCACTGATGGCTCGCGACACCCTTGGATTTGAGTACACCGGCGACGACGACACGTCGCGGATGCCTGGAGACGAAGTCGACGACGACGACATTGTTGACAGGTTGGCGCGGATCTTCAAGGACATGCCACCGTACACGGCGTGCCCCGTCCCGGAGTACTCCGCCGCGCACCCGCCAAAGGAGGTAAGTAGCCGTGCCCCCGTGTCGAGTACCCATTTCGTGTGAGTAGTCGCGCTGATGAGTAGTGCCTTGCAGGACGACTTGAAGAAGTTCGTCTCCGAGCCGCCGCCGCCCCTCAGGAAGTCGAGATCCCGGAGGAGGGGAAGACCAAGGCTAAGGAGCGGCGGGAGGTCGGCGAAGGGGACGACACCGTTGTCGTGGAGGACAAGTCTGACGAGGACGATGACGAGGAGACACTACAGGACCGCTTCCGGGCCGCGGTCGAGGTTCAGCCGTCCTGGCCTACCTCACGTCCCCCTCGTGCGGGATCCACCGACTAGCCTAGAGGCTAGTCCGGCCGCGCCGCCGCGGAAGCCGCGCAATGCGTCCCTCAAGCGCGTGTCGAAGAAGTTGAAGGTCACCGAGACCACGTCCCTAGAGGTGAGCCATCTTGAGTAGTGTAGTCGAGTACTCGTGGCTCGAGTTCGCTTGCTGTCGATGAACTTTCCTTGCTTGCAGGAGGTGCCGCCTACGGAGCCCACTGATCAGGGCGACGAAGGCGAGTGGGACACGGTGGGGGAACCCGCTGGGAGTCGTAGCCCAGCCCCCACTGTCGAAGAACTACTGGCGCAGATGGAGCGCCAGCCCTCTGCTCCTCAGAGGAGCACGGAGCCCGCGGCTGTTGCTGCGGAAGAAGTGGTGGCCGCGGAAGTGCAGGGAGAGCGCCGCACCGGGCCGCCGCGTTGCTGCAGAGGGGCGGCGGCCACGAGAGGCGCAAGAATAGGCGCCCGTCGAGGGCCGGGACCGGTGGACATCGCCAGCATCCTCGGCGCCCCGACCGTGACGGTGGTCCGGTCAAGCTTATAAGTGTTGTATCTGCCCGAGTAGTAGTTGATGTAGTAGTCGAACTTGATTGACAACCAACTTCTGTACTCTGCAGGAAATCAACCGATCTGTCCTGGTAGGGGGATGAACCCTCTACAGCGGTGGCGGGAGAAGAAGCTGCGCCGCCCGCTGAGGAGTCCGCTCCCGCCCCTCAGGAGGAGCCCGAAGCGTCGGCTGCTGAGGCTACGTTGCCCGAAGCCAGCGTGGTCGAAGGTGAGTACTCTGCTGAGGCTATAGTACCCCCCAAAGAGTAGTCGTAGTCGTCAGGTGACGCTGATGCACTTGTCTTCTCGTTGACAGGCGCTGAAGCCGAAGGGAGCGAAATCCTTGCGGCGGTGCCCATGGAGAGGTTGACACCAGAAGTGCAGGAGGCTGCTGGAGGAGCCCCCGAGCTGATGGAGGTGGCCGTCGGAGAGGCCGCCACAGCGACCGGAGGAGAGGGGGGCACCGCGCAACCAGAACCCACTCTGGAGGTGGTCGTCCGCTCCCCGGAGATCCAAGACGCAGAGCTCATCCGCTCTGCACCGATGACCGCAGCTGCCACAAGTAGTCATGGTGGGGTAGAGTTGCTGGCGGATGACTTGATCGACCCAGCGACGGTGGCTCGGCATCTGGAGGCAGTCCGCCAAGCCGAGCAGTGGATGAAGGTGAGTAGTCGTAACTCCTGAGTAGTCAATCCTTTAGCGTTGAGTACTCATCTGACATATGTTGTATGTGCAGGACGTCGTGGAGAGGTCCCGCGAGAAGTCCAACATGCTTCAAGGCTTCGGCGACGCGGTGCTTCGGGCGGAGGCGCTGGAGGACCAACTCGTGAAGTACCGGAAGCACGTGGCCGCCATGCAGTCCAAGCTTGACACCGCCTTCGCCAAGTATCACAACGACATCCAGGAGATGCAGGTGAAGAGTGGCGACTTGGTGCGGAAGAATAAGTCGCTCCGCAACAAGAACAAAGGTACACCACTTGTCTTGTTGAGTACTTGTTGGAGGTCGAGAGGTAGTCTAACCCTCTGTGTCTTGTTGTTTGCAGAGCTTGAGACCCGGGTTGAGCAGTTGAAGACTTCAGAGACGGATCTGAACTTCGACCGGGAGCAGGAGGCCCGCCAGGTACTCGAGCTAGACTATAAGGAGCTTGCCTTCGAGTGCGACAAGCACATGGAGCTTCGTATTGCCTCCGATCGTGACCTCGTCAACTGCTACAAATCGCTGCAGAAGCTGAACGAGGACTGCGAGGCGCTGCGAGCCCAGCTGAAGGAGCTCGAGGAAGCCGCGCTTCCCGTCGCAAGACTCTTGGTGCCTCATCCTGGCGGCCACAAGATAGCACTACTCGTGGATCGACTGAAGGAAGCCCCCTGCCGGCTGGCGGCCTACGTGAAGCATCTGGCGAAGTCGATCCCGAACCAGGTGCTAGCCTTCATGAAGTCCTACTTCCCGAAGGCGCCCGTGGATGTAGTCGCTGGCGGGCTAGCCGCCAACTGTACTGATGAGCAGTATGCGGAGCTGCTGGAGCAGATGGCGCCCATTGCGGAGCAAGTAGCCGATAAGCTTAATCTCCAGTAGTCCTTAAAAAAAATTTGCAGGATGAACACATTGTGTTAGGACCCTAACACATCTCCGAATAGGTCAAGAATCCCAACCACAACTGCCACATCGTCATTTGTCGACTGCACAAACACTGTTGCATCATCGGCGTAGAAACTGACTCGGAGTGAGGCTGCCCGAGCATTGAGAGGGGACAACAAACCACCCTTGGCAGCATTCTCAAAAAGTTTCTGCAAGGGCTCCATAACTAAAATAAATAACATTGGCGATCTCCCCCTAGCTCCATTCAAAAGTACTGCAATAGAATTGGTCGACAACAAAATTGAGACCCAGCTCCTCCATTTATCCCCAAAACCAAACTGTAGCAAGACCTCTAGCAAAAAATCCCACCGTACAATATCGAAAGCCTTAGCAATATCGAGCTTCAGGAATACCCCGATTTCTTTGCTCTATGCAGATTCCTGATGAGATTTTGTGCTTCTGCGCTTGACGAAGGCACTTTGAGCACATGAGACCAGGCTGTTCAACTTCCCCGACGGACGAGATGCCAGACATTTGGAAATCAATTTTGCCATTGATTTTGACAAATTTATAGGCCGAAAATCAGATATGGATTTGGCATCTGGCTTCTTCGGTATGAGCACATTTGTACTACTATCTTTATACGTAGTATATATGTCTTGTCTGCTGGCTGCTGCAACTGTAAGATGTCAACGTACTACGCGCAACCGGAATACGTATGTATGACACCGTCGTATAGTATAGCTCACTGTACCCCTGCAGCAGCAGCCTGCACGCACGCACGCAGCGCACGGCAGGCAGGCAGGCACGAATCGCACGCTCGCATGCAGGCAGCAGCCCGATCGTAACGCCGCCGGGTAGGTTACGGTAGGGGACAGGTCCATGTGACACGGCGACGCGAGCCCTTTGGTTTCCAAACCTCCCCTTGCCCTAGCGCCTGCAGCGCCGGCGGAGTCAATGCTCCCTCCGTGCTCGCTCGCAATCGCAAACAGCCATGGGCTCCCTCCTTTCCGGCGTCCTCCCATCGATCAGAGTGGCAGCTAGGGGAGAGAGCAATGGAGGGGGAGCATCTTCTGGCGCTGCCAGCAGAGTGGCAGTACGCTTGACCCCGAACGCTAGGCCAGGCCTGCAGCAGCTTCTATTCCTCGGGCCTGATTAGAATCTTTGTCCTGCCCTGTTTTCCACTGCACTGCGCTGCCAACAACCCCCGCTGGAAGCCATGGAGACACACGGAGTAATGATCCCCAAGTCCCCAAGTTCGCCGCGATTAATGATGATCTATCCCGTGGCTGAGGGTGTGTGTGTGGGAGCAACGATCGACAAGGGCCGGGGCCCGGGGCAGACACAATGGGAGATTGATGGTGCCAGTGTGCCACGACGTCTCGCAGAGACTAGTCTGCCATGTATTAAACCATGCTACTGTTAAGTGCAGGGCTTCCCTCTAGATGTCACCGCGGTTGGGTTTTTTTCCATCCTTATATGATACGCCATGTGAAATCTTGCATCCCAAGACGATTACACGCACGCCAACGCCAGAGTGTTTTTTTTTTTCCGTTTGCCAGCATGCACGCCAGAAAGCAGGCAGTGTACAAAAACGGACGCAGGTGCACGCACGCCTCTCAGTCTCTCAGCCCGCGCAGAGGATCCCCAACGCTCCCGCGGGCACGCGTGGCGGCACGGCTCCGCATCCGCTGCCCTCCCTACCCTAGGGCGTCGCTTCACCGATCCCCACGCGACCTTGTGCAGTGTGCCGGCGGCGGGATAGCCATAGCCTCTGCTGGCCTGGCTGGCAGTTCTTCGGGCGCGGGGGCGCCTTGGCCCTTGCCCCTTGCGGTCGACTCTCCACTCCCTGACGGCTGACCAGGGCCCCCGTTCGTGCTCGTGAGTCCGCAGCGCACGCGCGCGATGAGGGAAAGGGACAAGGAACACGTCTAACGTCTTGTTCCGGGCGGACAGTGCCATCAACTTTTACCTGTTGGTTTGTTCCCCTGTCCAAATTTCAGGCTACCATGTAACTGTACGGAGTAGGTGAGACAGGCGGATGCAATGCCCGTCCAAGCCGACTGTGACAATTGGAAATGGGAAACAAGCAAGATTTTTGCAATGCGCTTGGACAAATTAGCGTGGAGGAAGAGCGCACACAGTCAAGGAGGATGATCTGACAGATCACAACTGGATTAGAGGCCTTTGGAGAAGAATGAACACAGGGGAAGAGATGGCTGAATTTGTCATTGTTTGGGACTTAGTTCTTGAAGTGCAAATTAATGAACAGGAAGACGAGATTGTTTGGAGGTACATCAAAATCTGCTTACCTTGCACAATTGAAAGGCACGCATAGCACCTTTCAGAGCAAAGCAATTTGGAGGGCACATGCTGAAGAGAAGTTGAAATTCTCTGGGTTGGTGGTGGTGCAATGCAAGATGCTGATGACAGCTGACAAACTGGTAGCAAGAAATTGGTTGTGTGTAATACTGAATGTGCACCGAGTGATAAACACTTAGAGATGGCAGTGCACGTACTTGTGCCTCCAGTGTAATTATGCTAGGCAAGTGTGTTCTTAGTGAGTAATTCGCTGAAATAAAACTAACATAAGTGAAACTCTCAAGGGGTGGGAGCCTATCGGCGACGGATCCCAATCTATTCGATCCAAGACCGATCGACATCAGCTCGTCGGACAAACTTGTTCTCACAAGTTTTTCACCGTGGTTGGATCTAACCACGACAAAACAGAGAAGTGGTCGGAGAAAATTATTCCACAATAACAGCACATCGGCGGGGGCTCCAACCCCCGTCCCCCACTGGCCTCCAGCGAAGACCACCCGTGGAGATGCCTTTAAAAAAACACAATTGAAACTCTAAGTCATAAACCTCTTTCTTCTTAAATGAAGAATCCACTCCTATGCTCTAGTTTTCCTCGGATCAATGTAGTTACATACTCCGTATATTATATACTCCCTCCGTCCCTTTTTGTTGGTCGTCAAAAAACAGTGATTCCCCTCACAGACACGCTTTCCGGACGATCATCAATAAGGTACGGAGTAGTACATGTAGGACAAGAAGATGCACAACGGGAAAACCCGTGTTTGCCGTGCGTCAAAATCTTTGCCGTGCGTTTTATTTCGGGCGCACGGCAAAGAGCTTGTTTGCCGTGCGTTTTTTATATAGCGCACGGCAAAGAAAAACGCACGCCAAACAAGTTGTTTGTCGTGCGCCTCGGGAAAACGCACGGCAAACAAGTTGTTTGCCGTGCGTTTTTATTATAGCGCACGGCAAAGTATTTTCTCCCCTTACGCATTTCCGAGCAAACCAAATGTAATTCTTTTAAAAATACTTTGTCGTGCGTATTATTTTCGACGCACGGCAAACACATGTGTTTCCGTGCGTTTTTATTATAGCGCACGGCAAAGTATTTTTTACCTATTATCCCTAGGTCCCAAATCCAATTGCTCTAAAAAACTCTCGGCACCTTTAAATATTTTTCAAATCTACGCATACAACATGTGATACTCTTGGTAGATTCTTGTAGTCATTTACTATATTTAACTAATTAATTATATTTCAAGCAATTTTTTCGAAAGAAGTCAAATTTGAACTACAAGTGATGCAAACAATAGAATAAATTGAGTGGAAAATGATATTCATGTTATTTAGCATATTTTAAGACCATTGTCATGAAATCAAAAGAAACTTTGAACATCTTGACTAGGAAACACGACCATGATGTTGTGTCCAAATTATTTGAAAATTCTAAAAAATACAAATAAAATTTAAAAATTATGAGAATAGTAAGTATCTCATGATATCATATGCGAAGGCTATAGTAAAAAATATGAATGAGTTTTGAATATTTTGTCATGTACGATGGTTAGAAATCTAGACATCTCTGATGAAGTTCCATAGAGTTACGAAAGATATGGTGAGATTTGTAAGCGACGCGACCTTCAAATTGCATTTTGACTTCAAAACTTGTTTGTATAAGCAGTAGGACATCATAACTTAATTTGTGTTAACTTTCTATTTTTTCAAATTTATTTGATATTTTTATGAATTTTATAAAATTGTAGAAATCTTTGTTTGTCGTGCGCACTATTAAAAACGCACGGCAAAGAGGTATTTGCCGTGCGTCTTTGCGAAAACGCACGGCAAAGAATAACCTTTGCCGTGCGTCTAGAAGTCAACGCACGGCAAAGGCAGCCTCTCACGGCCCGGCCCGCCTCCCGCATCGGCCCCACCCACGGCGCATCCCCCCCCCCCCCCCCCCCCCCCCTCGATCTCGGCCCGTCCGCGGCATCCGACGGCGGGGGGCGATCCAATCAACATATATAACATGAAACCCTAACTACCCCACCTCATTTCCCCCTCCCGGCCCGCTCTCCTCCCCGGATCTCATGGCCGGCGGCCCTCCTCCCGTGCGCGGTGGCCGCCCCTCCGCCCGCGCGCGGCGGCCCTCCTCCCTATCACTCCCGTCGCCGCGCGGCCGCCCTTCCGCTCCCATCGCCGGCCGGCCTTCCGATCCCGTCGCCGGCGGCCCTCCTCCCGTGCGCGGTGGCCCTCTTCCACGACGCGGCGGCCCGACCCACTCCTCCCCGGCCCGGCCTCCTTCCCATGGCGCGGCGACTCGGCACCTCCTTCTCCACGAGATCCTCGCCGCCGGCCACCACACCTTCGACCTCCCGCGTCGCTTTCCCTCCCCTTCCGGCGCCGGATCCGGCCGCGGTGGCACCGTCCGATGGCGGAGGCACCGGATCCGGTCACGGTGGCACCGTCCGGCGGCGGAGGCGCCGGATCCGGCCGTGGTGGCACCGCGGCGGCGCAGGTCCTCCCTTATTCAAGACGCTCTCATCTTTTTGTGTGTGGCATCGACGGGATGGTGGTGGTTGTGGACTGGTGGGGGCAGAGGCAGCACGCGGTGGCGGCGGCGGCGGTGGGATGGTGGTGCTGGTGAATCCGACGGGGGAGGGGGGAGGGGGGATTAATTTTTTTTAGTTATTGTAAAATGTTTGCCGTGCGTCATGTTAGGCGCACGGTGATTTTTAATGTGTTCTGGAATTAGTTTGTCGTGCGTCAACATTAGCGCACGGTAAAGGATTGCCGTGCGTTTTGATAAAAAGCGCACGGCAAAGGCGGTTTACCGTGCAAAAAGGTGCTGTGTGCTCTTTGCCGTGCGTTTCTGGGAAAAACGCACGGCAAAGTGTTTGCCGTGCGTTTCTTGTTCTTTGCCGTGCGCGGCCATGTTTCCCGTAGTGATGGGTCCAAAAGCTGACCTCCGGGTGAGAACGTGGAGTATATGATCGGGTGAACACGTACGTATAGATAGATAGTATAGGCCATCAGATTGCAAGTGCTACACTGTCTAGTCAACGTATTACCCTAGCTTGACACATGCATGTACATCCAGGGCTCCAGGCTAGTACGTACTTGCGCGCGCGCATGCAACGACACTACACGGCAGGCGGCAGGGCATTGCAACACGCAAAGCACTCCACGGAGTAGTAGAGCTACGCGTAGGCGGCCGGGGACACATGCATCCAGGTAGCCAGGGTTTGCAGCAGCGTGCCTGCATGCATGGATGGAAAGAAGTGAAGAAGAAGATCGTGTGGGATGTTCCTGTACTGTTGTGCCCTCAGCCCTGCTTGGCGTATTCCCCTTGTTGTTACGTGCATGCATGCGCACTTCTCTCCGTGCGCCACACAATGCAAGCAGTCAGCTACTCCAGCCAGTCATGCACATGCACGCACCCATGGCACTGGCCGGGCGCCGTCTTCTGCGTGCGTCTCTGCGGCGCCGTCGTGCTTCGGCCAGCGAGACGGGGGGACAAGGAGATCAAGGCTCTGCCGCCTGTGCGTGCTGCCCCACGCACGATCCAAAGGCTTGAAGCCGTCCTGATCGTGATCCTCTCCGCCTGCCGAGCAGAACAGCAGAAGGCGTTCTCTTTTTTGTGCTGGCACAGCTCTGATTCATGATTTTTAAAGTCTGGGCAGTTCTTTTTAATCAAGTTACACATGGCACTTTCAAAGTACACACGCACTAAGTAACTTCAAATCTCACCTCAAACCTGAGTAAAAAATCAAATAGAAATCCCCATACGCTCAATAAGCAGGTTGAGAGCAAGCGCCGGAACAAGCACACTCTTCTCTCGCGTCATTCTTCACACAATCTTCTTTCTTCTTACATCTTTTCTTCTTCCTCTTTCTGCCACCGATAAAGAAGAGTGATTGATCCCAATCTATTCGATCCAAGACTGATCAACATCAGCTCGTGGGACAAACTTATTCTCACAGGCCTTTCATCATGGTTGGATCTAACCACAACAAAACGGAGAAGTGACCGGAGAAAATTATTCCACAATGACGGCACCATCTCCGCCTCAATGTCGCCATCCGGAAACCCAATTCTCCATGTCGCTAAATTAAAGATGCTGACGCTATAGATGCCTCCACCTCCTTCATCAAAGCCGCCATGAAGATATCCAAGCCACCTTGTCTGAGCAGATTTAACTCCAATCCAGCCCAGCCCGGCCCGAACATGATGGATTTTGGTATGTCCACGCTAGCTGCTGGTCCGGGCATGGTTAATAAAATCAAGCTCCAAACAAATGCTAGGGCAGTGTTTGAAATTTTTAGGTAAATATTTGCCTTAAGGCAAAAATATTTTGCCGCTTCTCATGAGATGTTTGGATTAAGAGGTAAATGACATTTGCCTAATAAAGAAGCACCGGGAGGGCGTTGCAGAGGGAACGGGGATGCAAGAGTTGCCTAGGGGAGAGAGTGCACTAAGAACATCTCTAAGAGTTTTTTTAAATTTTACTCTTTATTAAATCACCATTTAAAGAGCCATTTGCAAAAAAACATTTTCTATATTCTTTCACTTTCCAAGAGCTTTTCTATTTTTTATGCGTACTCTAGAGAGCCATTCTCGTCTTCTGTATTTGACAAGTGAAAATCCGAAATAGAAGATGACTATATTTGGATGATCATTTAGATAAGTTGTTGGAATGTTTTTTTTCACCAAAATCTCTATTTCTACCCTTTAAAATAATATAGAGAGCCACTTGGAGATGCTCTAACTGAGCACCTTTTTGTGAGTTGCACCACAAATTTAACATTTTTTAGGGGTAAATAGAATTGGAGGGGCTACACATTTTCTCAACTCATTTGATCCTACATGTTTCATACCTTGAAGTTAATTTGGGGAAAATTTGCTTCATTGATCCAACTTGTCTCTTCATCTAATAAACACACCCTTCCCAACTCACTGCTCAACTAACCAATTAATTTTATTTGTGGGCGAGCCCAGCGTGACAGCGTTGGGGTTTTTTAGCACAAATTGGTGACTTCGGGAATCTCCAGATCTGTCGGTGCTCAGTCCTTCGGAGGTGCTCATAGGGGTAGGATTTGCGTACGTGTATTCATAGGGGTGAGTGTGTGTGCGTGTTGTGAGCGTCTGCGTTGTACTGTGTCATTCTCAAAAAAAATGACTGGACCGACGATCTAGTGAGATATTACCTGTAAGGAGGTAATATAATTAATAATAATTATATATATTTTAAAATCTGAAAATTGGAAATGTTCTTAACTGTCACGGGAGATGGGTATGGATTTGCGGTTTTATTGGATTCTCTCCGATTGAATTGTATCCATTTATTTTCTAATGTGAATATGACGGTTCTATTTATTTTCTAACGTGACAGCCTCCTTTTCCCTGGTAAAGTGTCCTTGGAACAAACAAATAAATGTGACATGATGGCAGACAATGCTACAAACTTTTTTCCTTTTGTAAAACATGACAAGCTGTCTACATTTTTTGGCAAGAGGTCACAGCGTATCTAGTTGATCGAATTTTCCTTTAAGGCTTTACCTAGATCTAACTGAACAGAATTAAATCCTAATGAAATATGAAGGGAGATCTAGATTTTGATGCATGCACACGTGCAGACGTGTGCAAGTCCTCCTAAATCAAAGGAAAGTTGCGTGTGGTGGTTAGGATAGCATGCTAATTTTCCTTAGTTTTTTTAACTCTTACCTCCATGGAGTTAACGAGAGTACTGCAGCAAAGCCCTACCAATTTACTACCCACTGCTAGGTTCTTGTATCCTCTCTCCAATATGCACGACTGACAAACAATGATCGAGCACGCATAGACTAATAAGGGTAGTGGCGAAGCCAGGATCGAGCCCCAAGAGGGCCCTCCTATGCTTCTTCCTCCCGCGATTCTCCCTTCATTCTTTTACTCAAAATTTGTAGGGGGCTTCACAACACTTCCGGTGGTAGGGGGACTCGAGTCCCCTCTTGCCCCGGTGCTAGATCCGCCACTGAATAAGTGCAAAGGAAAACCACATGTAAGTTGATTTTTTTACTAGAGATGCACGACTTTCCCTATAAACTCACTAAGGGTTTATTTGAATTCACAGACTAAAGTTTCGTTAGCTAAACTTTAAAAGCTTTATTTTAGAAAGTTAAAGTTTAGTAGCAAATGTTTGAACCGTCTAGCTAGATGATAGTTGAAAAGTTCTCTCTTTCCCATTTTAAATATTTTCCCGAAGAAGGTGGAGGTCCAATTTGATCTTTTTATCACTTTAGCGTGGTTCATCTAGCTAGGATCGTTTAGCCAACTAAACTTTAGTTGGGCTACTAAATCTACCCAGACTTCCCTTAGAGGCAAGTGAAGAGTAAAAAATAAGGTAGACCCCGAGTGCATGGACACTATACCTAAGCATTTTTAGCCCAGCCCAGCCAGACTCGGGCCCGGCCCGAACCCAGCCCGCCCACGGACCATACTGGACGGGCACACAGATCTTGCAGCTCAAGAAAAATAATCTTGACCCGAGCCCAGCCTGAAGTGTTGTTTTTAGCTATTTTACACTACAAAACGCATGGGTGGCCTGCCCAAGCGCGGGCTCGACTCGAGCCTGGTTCGAAAATTGAGGCTCGCAGTGTCTATTAGGATGGTTGTGGGTAGGATTTTATTAATCCGAAATAACTAAGTTTTTTCGGCCCGACCCGAACCCAGCCCGGTCAAAAAATGCTCAGGTATAATGGACACATATTTGCACCCCAACACCTCATTGTTGCTACATGTCCCTGGTTTGCATCTGAGGGCTTGCATCCAAAATTTCTGTCCAGGGCTATGGCTGAGGGCCCATCAGGAAGGGGGCCCAAGTCTACCCATGTATGAGATATACACATGCGGAGTACCTGCAATTCCCGAATCCCGGCCGGTTGATCGATCATTTCACTCGCTTGCGATGCTAGCGGGCGACGTGCGCTAGGGCCTATATGGCGTGCGCGGGATTACGCGGCCAGCGGCCATCCGCGTCTGGCGTGACGATGAGCCGGTGAGTCTCCTCTCCGTCAGTCTAGACATCGAGAATAATCTGCGCGAGATGTGTTCAGTGTTCTTCGCCTGATCGCTATTAGTTAATCTTACCGTCAAATCGTTGATCATGCAACATCTCATTCCCAGATTCGGACGCATTGGTCCTGCACGGTGGCGGCCGGCGTGGTTGATTCTTGTCTATTGTGTTCTTGAGTGTTGACACCGGCGCACCGCACGACAAGTGATTTACTACTTGATTTGAGGTAGTTATAATAATTACTTTACCGTTCTTTTAGCTTCTTTAATGTATAATTATTTTTTCATGAACTAAACATATGCTACAAGTTATGCTTTATCAATAGTGTTATATATGTATGTATATATACTACTTCAATCGTCATATTAAAGTATTAGATTGCCGGGGTCTTTAATGACATACTCCCTCAAGTTTGGTAAATGAAGTCGTTTTTGACATGATTTGAGTCAAACATTAGAAATATAAATCATGAATAACTTTCAAGTCATTGAGTTTGGAAATGTGAAAACTACATGAATAGATTTGTCTTGCAAAATACTTTCATAAAAGTATACATATGCTAGTTTTTAACAAATATTTTTATAAAAATAAGAAGTCAAAGTTGTACTTTGGAGACCGTGTCGCTATCCTAAACGACTTCATTTACGAAACCGGAGGGAGTAGTGTCTTGCTCGCCCAAGCGCCCTAAAAAGTTGTGAGAGGCACCGGTCGCATATGCTCCTACAGTATGAGGGTGTTTGAATTCATTGGTGACTAGAGACTATTTTTAGTCACCAAAGTGATTAAACCTCCAAAAACCCCTGACTAAAGGGTGATTAAAACTAGTTTAGTCTCTAGTCACCTCTCGCCCAACTTCTAGTGACTAAATCCACTCTCTCACCTAATTAATTGCTCCTCCCATTAATTTTGTGGACCCAACAAGAGATAGGAGAGGAGAGAGAAAAGAGGGAGAAAGAAAAATTTAATGTTAAGAACAATTAATACTAACTAATTTTAGTCACCATCCAAACAGGAGCTGACTAAAAAGTTTTAGTCTGACTAAACTCTAGTCATGTGACTTAGGGATCCAAACACCCTCTATGTCACTAGTCACTAGTCACTACATGTCACAATAGAATTGCAGAAAACGTCATGACGCGTGATCCTTAGCGCGAGTAGGGATGTCAATTTTGCTCGCGGGTGCTGGTATCCGTGGATACCCGACCCGACGGACGAGGGTACAAGCAGCGAAATCCGCCCGCAGGCGCGGGTACGGGCACCAAAATCCGCCCCGGGTAGCTAACGGGCGACAATTTTCACCCGCGGATATATCTGCTGCCCGCAAAAAATGCAAAGCCCATTAAAACATATAGCTCAAGCCCATTAACAGAAATCCTAAGCCACAACTAATCCCAGCCACCCCCTACGACCTTACCCATCCGGCGCCATCCCCAGTCTCTCAATTCTTTCTCTCTCGACACATCTGGAGGTGGAGGGAAGAGGCACACCACGGCGGCTCGGCGGCGCACGGGGGACGACGGGCCGACGACATCTCCTCGCCCCCGCCGGCCTCGCGGCCTTGCCTCTCCCTCGCTCACCTCCACGGCACGGCGAGCCACCGGCGGCTTGGCGCTCGGGCCGCATTGCCGCCAGCGGGGGCGGCACACCGGCGGCCGGTGCAGGCGCAGGCGCAGCCGCTCCTTCCCCCACCACACTCGGGCGAGTACGGCCTCTGCCGCCATTGCAGTGTGTTAGTGTGTGTGCTTCTGCCTGCCTCGTGTTCGTTGCCTTGTGGATCCGAGAAGACGGTGTCTGATTTTTGTGTGAATGATTGATTACTGGGAGACTGATTCGATATGTGCGCAATACGAATGGCAGGGTAGGAGACGAGTCCTGCCATGGTACTATTGCTTATTATTGCTTGATTAGGTAGTTATTGGATTGATTAATCTTTTTCAGCACTTGGTGATTGCTTGCAATGTCTACTCCGAGAGACGGTGGAAGTGGTACTGGACCGGGTACGAGTAAACCTGATACCCGTGGATATCCGTCGGGTGCGTGTGCGGGTAAGGTTTTTCGCCCGCAGGAAGCCTTGCGGGCGGGAAAGAGCCGACAACGCGGGTACACTCGTGGGCGGGTAAATACCTTACCCGCACTTACCCGACCCGTTGCCATCCCTAAGCGCCAAACCCGCTGCCATCCCTAAGCGCGAGCGTACGCATGCGATTCGTTTGTGTGGCCGGCGGCTACATGATACGGAGTCCTGCCATACTGGGATCCATCGATCTCATCCTACTACTCGCGCAGGTTTGGAATATGGTGGTGGGGCAGTTAATGTGGGGGTACGGTTGTGGGATCGCGAGCTGCTAATGATGAGGCGATTAATTCCGTAAACAGCCTGCCAATTGCGCATTGGCCTCCTGGCCGCGGCTTGGCTGGCTACGATTGCAGCAGCTCCGATCCATGGCGCGGGCTAGCTGTATTCATTTCATAGCCCGGGCCGAATAATTGCAGTAACAGAAGAACCTTCCTTCCGCTAACCACCTGCATTGCATGCCCTATTTTTTACTATCAGAGCATGGCTATATAATTTTTTTGTGAACGCATTTATTACTACTAGTAGCGCTCTTTTAACTTTCAAAACTGTCTCACACCAATAAAAAATAGAAAGACACGTTAAGCCAATCAAATGATTAATTAATGTACGATTGTAATGGTGCTGCTTAATGGCAGTCCCAATGGATGATTTATATTGTAGAAGTCCAAGACTACTTAATGTCTATAGAAACTATCCTTTGCAACCCATAGTTTCCATAGTAGCATTTATTCAAATGATAAATTAAATACCACACTAAAATGAGATGGATCAATTGTGCAACTCTGAACTACAATACACCCCGCTGCATTTGTACATGTTCAAGAAGATAGAACATACTACGCCGGTAAAGAAATGATTGGGAAGCTAATTCATGGCAAGGGAGCAATTGATTCAGGTGGTCACCAAATCGGTGGCGAACGGACAATTGAGGCTCCCGGTCATGAGATCAAGCAATGGCACTACCCAAGTATTCCGGGAAACTTATGGATTGAGCTTTAGGTCAGTAGCTTGTTCCGCCGCCGTGCCACCTGCGATCTGTAATTGAATCTCGTTGTTCCGGAACAGTGAATCCAGCCGCTTGTTCTCTGTTCCACTGATTTCCCCCCTGTCTCCTTCCTTGCGTGGGTCAATTCCATCTCTGATTCTTCCACAATTTGCTCGGGTCTCACAGCCCTCGGCGATTCTGAATTCGGGTCTCACAGCCCTCGGCGATTCTGAATTCGGAAGTTTAATGTTCAAACTGAATCGCCCGCGGAACTGCAAGACTAGTGGCGGTGCGTCCGCCGCGTGATGACTTCTGCCCGGTGGTGAGCTACGCGCCGCGGGATTGAGCTGCGAATCGCGGGAAAGCTGTGCGTCGTGAGGAACTGCGCGCCGTGGGAACAAGCTGCGCGCGGGGGAGGATATTCGCGCGAGGAAGGAGCGATAGGAAGGAGCTGCTTGCGGCGGCGCAACACCAGATCCGACCGTGCTCACCGACGGGGGCGCGACGTCGTGGACTGGAGCTCGCCGGCGGGGGCAGGCGCGGCGGCCGGAGCTCCAGCTTGTCGGCGGGAAGGGCGGGCGGCCGCGGCAAGCGGGCCCCGTCGGCGGGAGGGTCTGGTGGCCAGGAACGGCGACGCACGGGCCGTGCTGAGCTCCTGCCCTTCGCATGGAGAGGTGGGCGTGCGGGCTTCCGATTCGTCGAGCAACCGGCCTCACGGGCAAGGACATGACCAAGGCGGAGCTCACCGGCGCGACGCGGTGGCCGGAGCTTCCCCGCCAGGTTGGGGCGGCGGTCGGCGCCAAGCGGAGGCACTCGCCGATGCGGCCGTCGGAGCATCCGCGTCCCCGTCCGGCTGAGATGGCATCGCTGGCGCCGGCGCAGCTCAAGTCCGCCCTGGGCGACCTCGACCGCGATGGATTCGCCGGCGCAGCTCAAGTCCGCCGTGGGCGACCTCGACCGTGATGGATTCGTTTCCCTCCTGTCCAAGCTCATCAGCGAGTCCGCGTGCCTGCAGAGCTCGCCGGAGCGGCGCGGCGGGGGATCTGCACGACTGCAGCGCTGAGGCACACTGGATCGGAGGATGGCCTTGGAATCTGGTTTCTACACGCATCGGTGCGAAGGAACACTTCGTTTCTCAGGGTAGAAACGGTTTCCACATTTCCCCTCTCTTTCTTCATTAATTGGAGTTTTACATTAATTTTTTGCTTAGGTGCCAATATAGTTAATGAAGATAGAAACCATCTAATTAATGCCATTGGGAGTGCCCTAATTAACGAAGCTTTGTTCAAAAAAATGATTAATTAATGTTATTATTTCTCCTTTTCAATGTGTATGCGTTTATTCGGAATTGGAAAACAAACCAAGGGCACCAGCAATGGGGTGCTACAAGTTCTCTATAAGAAAACACGTCAGCTTTTTGAAAATAAAAACGAAGAGGAGAGAGAGAAACTGCCGCTACACTCAGCGTAAGCCGTTAGCACGGGATTCAATACTAGGCGGGACCCACACACATGGCTCTCCACTCATTACTGCCCGTTCTCTCTCTTCTCTACCCTAAAAAACGCGTAAGGGCAACGCCTCTCATGTGGTTCTGCCCCTTCGATGGTTCTGCCGGCAGAACCATTGCCCCCGCGCGCCGACAGGTGGTCCCCACCCCTTCCTTTCTCTCTCCTTCGCACTCCCTCTTCCTTCTCCCCGGTGCGCAAGCTCGCCATCCTTGCCGCGCCCGAGCCGCCCGCCGGGAGGGAGCCGATCTCGCGGCGGGGAGGGAGCGAGCAGGGAAGAGACACGCGGCCGCGCTTTGTCGAGGCCGAGCACGCCGTCCCCGCGGCGGCGCGGCGCGCGTGTAACGCCCGCGTTTTTAGCACTAAATAAATCACTTATTAAATCATGCGTAAATCCGTAAACCGGTCCGCCGAGCTCGGTTATCACTTAAACCCTAGCCGCCGTGTTCTCTCTCTCTCCCTCTCTCTCTCCCCGACGCGCGTGCCGCGATTCCCGCCGGCACCGCACCTCGGTCGCGCCCGGCGCACCTTCCCCAACGCCGCGGTCGGCCACCGGCCGGGAATCCCGCGCACGCCGCGGTCCCGCCGCCCGGTCCGCCCCGCCATCACCGCCGTCCCGGAAAATGCGCCGACGCCGGGAATCGGAAAAATCTCGCAAAAACCCTTTCCCTAATCTCCCTAACAATTTTCCCTAATTTTCTAAATTTTTTCCCAATTTCTTTCTCTTCTTTCTTTTCTATTTTTCTTCTTTTCTTTTTCCCTTTTCCTTCTTCCTTCTTCTTTTTCTCCTTCTCCTTTTTTTTCCTCTTTTCTTTTTCTTCTCTTTTCCTTTCTTTCTTCCCCCCTCCCTCCCTCCTTCCTCCCGCGGCCGGCCCCGCCCGACGCCGCGCGCGCGCCGCGCGCCGTTGACCCCGGCCCGCGCGCTCCGCGCCGACCACGTCACCCCCCCCTCCGCACGCCACCGTGCCCCCCCCCTCCGCGCCGCGCCGCAGAGCGGCCCCGCGACGCGACCCGTCGCCGCCGCCCCCCCACCACCACACCCCCCCGCCGCCGCCGCAGCCGTCGACCCCCCCCCGCCGCACACACCGAACCATCGGCAAGAGTTGACCCGCCGCCGCCGCCCGAGCAATCTTGTCACCGGTCGCCGCCTCACGAAGGTGCTCGAGCTCACCGAGCCGACCTCGCCGGAGCGCCGGTGTGCGTGAAAAATCTTCCCCCGAACCGACCTTGCTCCGGCTATAAATAGCCCCGCCCCCATCCTCGCCGCACCACCAAGCCACCGCAACCCTCCACCGCCTCGCCGCAAGCCCACACCGAGCCACCGCCGTAGGCCAACACCACCGACCGCCGCCGCCGCCGATCCGCCCCCCGAGCCGCCTCAACCCAAGGTGAGTGAGTGGAATCGAACCCCCTCGTCGCCCTCCTCCTTTTCCCCCTCGCGCCGCTCGCGCTCGTGGCCGGGAGGCCGGCCGGCCGCCGCCGGACCGAGGCCCCCGCGGCCGCCCTTCCCCCCCCCTCCCGCCCGTTGCGAGGTAGGGGATGAAGGAAGGGGGGGCTATTTTACCGAAAACCCCCTGCCCCCTTTCCTTTTTCCCCCCAAGAACCCTTGACACTATTCCCCCTCTCTCTTTCTTCTTTCATTTAACCCCTACCTCTTAAACAAATCCACCAAGACCCCTGCCCTTTTTCAAATAGATCCCTAGGGCTATTTTAGTTAACCTCACCTCACTTAAGTATTATGCTTAGGCCCTTTTGTCTACAACTAAATTACTAACCGGACTTAATTAACCCTAAGCATCCTTTGTACCCGACAATTCATGCGCGGGTTTAATCCCAATCACGCCTAAACCACCTCATTAAGAGGAAATTACCAATAGGTCCTTAACATCTATAGCCCCCTAAACCTAGTCCCTTTTCACACACGCCCTTCCTTCTCGGTTAAGACCAAACCCTACCGTGCCTATATATACCCCTCCTCCGCTCACTACCCCCTCCCCGAGCTCGGTCGGAAACATGTATGCTAACATTGCTTGCTTGCCGGTGTGTGTGCCTTAGCCAACGAAGTAGAAGGAGTGAGGTACCCCGCGCGAGACCGAAGCCGACTACGCGAGCGAGGAGCCCGAGGTCCCGAACGCCGAGCCGGCACTCCCCGAAGACTTCGAAGACGGCAAGTTCAACCTCCCCCTTTGATGCATGCTTCTCGTCCTAGTTTTATAAATATACCCTATACCCGTTTTATAAATTGCATATTGTTTTACCGCAAAACATGGTAGGATAGCCACCCTTGATTGCTATGATTGAACCTTGTTTTGGCCTAAACGAGTGCTTTAGAAATGTGTGTGTGCTTTCAAAATGTGTGAATGCTTTAAAAACAAAAAGGGGATATGTTTGGAAAATGAGTAAAGAACTGGGTAGACGGGATGGACATGTGTGTCAGGAGTATGGGTGAGCTCGTACCGTGTGGTTGAGCGTGTTGGGAGTTGTCCATCTTGTCGGTTAAGGACCGGGTTGCGTGACATCTCACCTGACCCAAATCATCGTACAACCACTCGACCGTTGTATGTGGCAACGGCTTAGCATAAACCCCACTAGTTAATCTACTTGCCATCTGGTGTGCGGGTGAGCGGCCGGGAGACCAAGGAGTCGGGGTACGCTCCGTGTGAGGTACGCCCCGGTTATGTGGGATAACCCCTTGGGTACTTCCGTGGTGGCTCGTAGTGTTAGCTAAGGTGGGTAATGGCTATGATAGGATCCGTACCGGCGCTGAGGTGTCCGTGTGACGCGTACCCTACTTGTGGGTAAAGATGTACAACCTCTCGCAGAGTGTCAAACCTATTCGAATAGCCGTGTCCACCGTATTGGACGAGTCACGGTGTGGTCACGAAAACTAGTGTTTGGGATGGGATGTTTTCCGGGTGAAGTGTGTGGCTGTGTGCTCAGGGCTACGACGGACGGGAAGTCCGGTAGGTCCACAGTGGTTTTGCTTAAAACAAGTGAGATACTTGGGTTATGAAAATGATTTGCGAAAACCTTTTCGAAATGAACCCCTGCATGTGTAAGTTTGCTAAATGAACCTTAACCTGATCCTTGTTATACCTTATGCATGACTCTGCTTATAAGCCCCTCCGCGGGTGGGGTTGGATTTGCTGAGTACGTATGTGCTCACCCTTGTTTTACTAACTATTTTACAGAGGAGGATCCCGATTACATTCCAGAGGACGTTGAGTAGGTCACTGCCCTACACCCAGCCGTGCCTGTGTACCAGGGCCCTACCTAAAGCTTCCATGGTGTGGTACTCTGAGGAGGCTATGGAAGCCTTTGCTATCGTAGTGTGGTCGTTAGCATTTGTGTTGTTCATTGTAGCGTTGGCATTACCGTGCCCTTTCTGTAACCGTAATGTAAAAGACCGATTCCACCGTTGTAATAAATGTGCTACCGAGCCTCCGGGACCCGGTATTTGTGTCACATTTGGTCACCTCGGATGAGGGGACGCTTCGTGTGGTATCGCAGCCGTAGGTTGGCCGTAGGACATGACCCCTAGGATACGAGACCTCCTCTGGCCCTCTCTAACCTTTCCTTTGCTAATCTCACCTTTTTCCAAATCCTTACCTTGATTCTTGCTTGTTTCCAGATGCCTAACCCCGAGTGGAACGGTGGAATTTGCCCCGTCCAGCCTGGCCTCCCTAACCTGTTGCTGCTCAGCCTGGAGCGCGTCGGAGTAAGGGATCCGCCAGAATTCGTCTACGGGAGTACGAACGCTTCGGCACCCCTTCGGTGTAAGCTGCTGATCTTTGTGGGAAGAAGCACGCTTTACCCCGACATAGAGCCATGGTTCGTCTCTGCCACTGGTTTTCGCTTTGCCGACACCTACCCCAAGGCTGCTCGGAAGGCCCTGCGTCAGCTACGAGTGGTTTATAGACAGCACCTCCGAAGGACTCCAATGGGATTCTTTCCACCCTCCGGAGGAAGAGGACGCTCGTGGATTGCTCGTATGAGAAGTTTGGGACGAGAGGAAGAAGACTTAGAAGAGGCAGTCTCCCACCTATCCATATACCTCAGAGGCCTAGACCACCTTTACCAGGAGCAAGCCCAGCAGCAGGTAGCGACGGATCGACGGGCGGAAAGAGCGAGCAGAGAGTAGAACCGGAAAGGGTGAATACAGCCATAGCGAAAGTTGAGCTCGCACAACATGAGGCAAGACTACCTCGGGGAAAAAGAACGTTCGGAGAAGTTTTGGGATGAGCTCCAAAAGAAACGTAGAAGGCGAAGAAGAGAAGCCGACTTGGACGAAGAAGAACCCGAAGAAACCCACCGGGACAAAGGGACCCAAACCGAAGATGAGATACGGAGCAGGATCTCCCACTAAAGAAGCGCCGTATCCGGCTAGAGGAAGAGTCACCATGAGGATAAGACTAGGGTTTAGGCTAGAGACCGAGTCCTAGTAATAATAAGTGTACTCCGAAGGATGTACCCCAACCTTCCTACTAAATAAAGTTATCCATCTCTTGTACCCCACCACAACTCTGTTCAACCCTATCTTTGTTTTCAGATGGCGGAAGATGGATGGACCCAAGGCGTGTGCCAGGAGGAGCCTGGTTTTGCTCGCCTGCTCATCCACTCCCTGGAGCGCCTCGGTATCACTGAGCGCCCTAGGTACTACGGCGAGAGAGTACGAGCAACTCGGCACTCTTCGCCGTAGAGTGGTCCTCTCCGTCGCTAGAAGCAACCGCCACACCAACATCGAGCCGTGGCGCGTGACCGCCACAGGGTTCCGACACCGGATACCTATCCCTTGGCCCTCGAAAAGCCCTCCGCTACCCGTGCCGAATCTACGAAGAGCACCTCGTCCCCACACCGATGAGGTACTTCCCTCCCGCCATCGGGACCCCGGTTTGGCGAGTGCCCGCATGAGGAACTTGGAACGACGCCGCCACCAAGAAGACCCGCTATACCACGTAGTCGCCTACCTTGTCTCCCCGGACAAGCTCTTTGATGACCGAGCCGGACACTTGAGGGAACGGATCGGTCGGGCCGAGCAAGCCGAAGTCACGGTACGGATGCACCAAGTCCGAGTGGCTCAAGCCGAAGCAAGGACCGCCGCGGCCATAAGCGGTGAAGCCGTTGCCCGGAAAGCCTCGGAAGGATCCGGGACCAACGCATACAAGAATGGACCCATGGCGGAACGCCCCGTTCCGGCCCATTGGAGAACCTCAAGTCTGCTCGCCGGGAACACCCCCGGTAGGATGGGGAGGAGCCATAGAAGTCCCACCAGCACCACCAACAGTCACTGAAACCCCAACAGCTACCACCGAAGCCGCAGCACAGCCTCAGGAAAACGGAGACCCCGAAGGAGGAAACGATGACGAGTTGCTCATTCCGCTGGAAGAACACTCGACCCCAAGAGACAGCTCTCCTCGCGAGTAGTGTGCCCCAAGACCCAGGGAATGAAGCCGTACCGGTCCAAGTCGCGCCTTAGCCTTTAGTCGTGTAGTGTGTCCGCGTAGTCGGGATGTATCCTCCTCACTAGTTTGTAATAAAAACTTGTTTGTGCTTGTTTGGTTGCTTTGTATGCTTGTTGTGTGCTTACCGGCGAGAATAAACCCCTGCCTTTTCAAAAGAAATCCGTTATAATCCACTTAAACATCACAAAAACTAGGTCTCTTAGAAACCCGCTTCTTTACAGATGGTTTCCAGGCGCCCTGTCAGGACCCACCGGTCGGATGCTGAGGGATCGCAGGCCGATCGAAGGGAGCGTCTCCCCGAACAAGAAGTTAACCAAAACGAGGATGGAGGAGAGAACGTGGTCCTGCCACCACCACCCCCTCCTATTGACTTGGCTCAAGTCTTGGCCAACCAGACGGTCTTGATGGAGGCTATCTTCAATGCCATCAATCGTCCAAGACCCCGTGCCATGAGCATGAACGAGAAGCTGATCGAGTTCCTCAGGACTAAGCCGCCCACCTTCAGCGGGTCGGTGAATCCTCCGGATGCGACGATTGGCCGAGAGCCATCTGAGGGAATTGGAGCCCCTCCCTTTGCGAGGACCATGACAAGGTTCTCTGGCGGCTCACCGGCTCACCGGGACGGCCCCTAGCCTGGTGGGAGAATTCTTGCGCCGCGACCAAGGATCCCTCCGCCATCACATGGGATGAATTCGTGGAGGAGTTCCGCCGCTACCACATCCCGAAGGCTACACCGAAGCGGAAGGCGGATGAGTTCCGCGAACTCCGCCAAGGCAACATGTACGTGGAGGAGTACACGTACCGATTCATAGAGGGCGGCACGCTATGCCCCCGAGGAGGTGGATAAAGACTCCAAAAAGCAAGAGATGTTCAAGAAGGGGCGACTCGGAAGCGAGGACACTGTCGACTCCTCGCATTTACCCGGACTTTAATACCCTTATGAACATGGCAATCCTCACGGAAAGAGCAAAGGCCGAAGAGAAGAAGGAAAACAAGCGTAAGTTCATGGAACACAAGGCCAAGCGACAAGAGCGGTCCCGGAGGCCGAGAAACTTTGGACACCCCATGTCCGGGTTCCAAGCTCCGATGCGGTCATGAACCCAAACCCAAGCCACAAGCTCACAAGCCCCCGAGCCCGAGTTCAAGCCCTCCTACAACCGAGAATGCCATGAAGCCCCCACGAACAACACCCGGCCCGGCTCACAACCAACAACAACAACAACGGCTCCCGAGTGTGTTTCAACTGCCGGAAACCGGGCACTTCATCGCCAACCGCCCCTACGCTAAAAAGCCGGCCACCACCACCTACTCCAACTCGGTAAACGGACCGAGACCCGCGACGTCGGGAGCCAACCGCATGCCGGTGCGCGGCAACAACGAGTTTCGGCAACAACCCCAACAACCGGCGGATGAGGCGGCCCCGGCGGCCGTGTGGACGCGCTCGGGTGAATCACATCAACGCGCAGGAAGCACAAGAAGCGCAAGGAGTGGTACTCGGTGAGTTCCTGGTCAGCTCAGTTTTGGCTACCATACTGTTCGATTCAGGAGCATCACACTCATTCATATCCTCAAGCTTTGTGGAAAAGCATAGCATACCCACAGTACTACTAAGAGCACCCCTAATAACTCGAACGCCCGGAGGTGACATTAACTGTCAACTGGGATGCCCCCGGGTAAGGATTATTTTAAGTGGGGTAGAATTCCTAAACGGACACAGGTAGTACTTTGAAATCCAAGGGGATAGATGTGATCCTTGGTATGGACTGGTTAAGCCAACACCATGGCCTCATAAGCTGCGCCGATAAAGTAGTGCACCTGACCAACCCAGACGGGATACAAGTGACCTGCCACACCCGGGGACACGGGCGGATATAATGGTTTTCAACATAGAAGCCAAGTCCATAGAAGATGTCCCGGTAGTACGAGAATACCCGGATGTGTTTCCCGAAGAGCTCCCTGGAATGCCACCCGACAGGGACATAGAGTTCGTGATCGACCTTATCCCCGGAACCTCTCCCATAGCCAAGAGACCCTATAGGATGGCGGCCCCTGAGTTGGCAGAATTGAAGAAGCAGCTAGCGAGCTCCAGCGAAGTGGGTTCATCAGACCAAGCTCATCACCATGGGGAGCCCCAGTGCTTTTCGTGGAGAAGAAGGATAAGAGCATGAGGATGTGTGTGGACTATCGCTCGGCGAACGAGGTCACTATTAAGAACAAGTACCCTCTTCCCGAATAGATGACTGTTTGACCAACTAAAGGGAGCCAAGTATTTCTCGAAGGTGGATCTAAGATCGGGGTATCACCAACTCAAGATCGGGGAAAGTGACATCCCCAAGGCTTGCCTTTGTCACTCGCTACGGGCAATATGAGTTCACGGTGATGTCCTTTGGACTAACCAATGCCCCGGCGTACTTCATGAACCTCATGAATAAGGTGTTCATGGAGGAATTGGACAAGTTTGTCGTGGTCTTTATTGACGACATACTTGTTTACTCCAAGAGTGTGGAGGAGCATGAACAACATCTTCGAGTGGTGCGGGAAAATTGAGGGCACACAAGCTATACGCCAAGTTCGGCAAGTGTGAATTTTGGCTAGAGAAGATATCTTTCCTTGGGCACATATTGATTGCGAAGGAGTAGGCTGTAGACCCGGGAAAGTTGAGACGATCTCCAGCGGCGCAACCAACCAACGTGAGTGAGATCGGGGAGTTTCCTAGGCTTAGCGGGTACTACGGAGGTTTATCGAGGGATTCTCCAAGATCGCCGGCCCATGACAGAGCTGCTCAAGAAAGAGAAGAAGTTTATACGGACCGAGGCACTGTGAGAGAAGTTTCCAAGAGTTGAAAAAAGAGGTTGACTACGGCCCAGTCCGACCACCGCCGACATTCAACGAGACTTTGTCGTATATTGCGACGCCTCCCGACAAGGGTTGGGATGTGTGCTCATGCAAGACGGGAAGGTAGTGGCATACGCCTCCCGCCGGCTCAAACCCCATGAGCGGAACTATCCCACCCATGATCTGGAGTTTGCAGCCGTAGTGCATGCCTTGAAGATCTGGAGACACTATCGATCGGGAACAAGTGTGAAATCTACACGGACCACAAGAGTCTAAAGTATATCTTCACCCGGCCCGATTTGAACCTAAGGCGAGAGAAGATGGCTAGAGCTAGTCAAGGACTACAACCTAGAAATTCACTACCACCCGGGAAAGCCAACGTGGTAGCTGATGCCCTAAGCCGGAAAACCTACGAGAAGGCAGCACCCAAGAGTGCTCAGTTGCAAGAGGAGATGGCCCGACTCAACGTACACATCGTCCCCCAGGGCTACGTCCGCCAGCTGAGTGTCCAGCCTACCCTAGAAGAGAAGATCCGGAAGGCCCAAGAAGCCGACGAGGGTCTAATGAGGATCCGCAAGCACACCGGAGAGAACAAGGCCCCCGACTTCAGGGTAGATGACCAAGGCACCCTGTGGTACAAGAACAGGATATGCGTGCCCGAAGGTGGAGATTTTCGACAGGCCATCATGGATGAGGCACACAACTCAGCGTACTCCATACACCCGGGATCCACCAAGATGTACATGGACTTAAAGCAGAAGTATTGGTGGAACGGAATGAAGGCAGACATTGCACGGTTCGTCGCCCACTGTGACACGTGTCAGAGGATCAAAGCCGAACATCAGAAGCCCGCAGGACTGTTGCAACCCTTGCCAATCCCAGTATGGAAGTGGGATGAGATAGGTATGGACTTCATAGTAGGGTTGCCAAGGACTCAGAAGGGACATGACTCCATATGGGTAATCGTGGACCGACTCACCAAAGTCGCTCACTTTTTACTCGTACGGACCACTTATGGTGGAGAGAAATTGGCGAAACTCTACATAGAAAATATAGTAAAGGCGCATGGAGTGCCTAGCGAGAATAGTCTCGGACGGAGAGGGACCCGAGTTCACCTCTAGGTTCCGGAAAAGCTTGCACAAGGCCATGGGCACCAAGCTAGACTTCGCTCGGCTTACCACCCACGGACGGACGGGCGGACCGAAAGGGTGAATCAAATTTTAGAAGATATGTTGAGAGCTCGCGTCCTCACCTACGGCAAGGATTGGGAGCGAGCACTGCCGTATGCGGAATTTTCCTACAACAACGGCTACCAAGCAAGTACGGGAATGTCGCCATTCGAAGCACTATACGGGAGAAAGTGCGAACACCCACGATGTGGTCGAGAAGTAGGAGAGCGTGCCCTGGTCGGGCCCGCGCTTATAAAGGAAGCCGAGGAACGAGTAGGCGATATCCGGGGAGAAGGCGAAAGCCGCTCGGTCCCGACGAAGAGCTACGCGACAAGAAGAGGCGAGAAGCGAGCTTCAATCCGGAGACTTCGTCTACCTCAAGGTTTCACCCATCCGGGGGACTCGAAGGTTTCAAGTACACGGGAAGTTGGCCCCTCGGTACATCGGCCCGTATAAAGTGCTCAAGAGGGTCGGAGCGAGTAGCATATCGGTGGAGCTACCCGAGGAAATGTCGGATATACACCGGTATTCCACATCTCCCGGCTACGGCGGTGTTTGAAGGTTACGGGAAGAAAAGCGGGTACCGATGGAGACCATCGATCTACGACGGCCCGACCTTAGGTACCGGGAGGTGCCGTCAAGATCCTAGACAACGTGGTCAAGCGGACAAGAACGGCCGAAGTACGGGTGTGCGGGGTCCAATGGAGTAGACACGGGGTGGAAGAAGCTACGTGGGAACGAGAGGATGCCTTGAGGAAGGAATTCCCCCACCTATTCGAGACTTAGCGAGAGTCTCGAGGACGAGATTCATTTTAAGTGGGGTAGGTTTGTAACGCCCGCGTTTTTAGCACTAAATAAATCACTTATTAAATCATGCGTAAATCCGAAACCGGTCCGCCGAGCTCGGTTATCACTTAAACCCTAGCCGCCGTGTTCTCTCTCTCTCTCCCTCTCTCTCTCCCCGACGCGCGTGCCGCGATTCCCGCCGACACCGCACCTCGGTCGCGCCCGGCGCACCTTCCCCAACGCCGCGGTCGGCCACCGGCCGGGAATCCCGCGCACGCGCGGTCCCGCCGACGCCCGTCCGCCCCCGCCATCACCGCCGTCCGGGAAAATGCGCCGACGCCGGGAATCGGAAAAATCTCGCAAAAACCCTTTCCCTAATCTCCCTAACAATTTTCCCTAATTTTCTAAATTTTTTCCCAATTTCTTTCTCTTCTTTCTTTTCTATTTTTCTTCTTTTCTTTTTCCCTTTTCCTTCTTCCTTCTTCTTTTTCTCCTTCTCCTTTTTTTTCCTCTTTTCTTTTTCTTCTCTTTTCCTTTCTTTCTTCCCCCCTCCCTCCCTCCTTCCTCCCGCGGCCGGCCACCGCCCGCGCCGCGCGCGCCGGTGCGCGCGTTGACCCGGGCCCGCGCGCTGCGCCGACCACGTCACCCCCCTCCCGCACGCCACCGTGCTGCCCCCCCCCCTCGCGCGCGCGCGGGGCGGCCCCGCGACGCGACCCGTCGCCGCCGCCCGGCACCACCACACCCCCTCGCCGCCGGCCGGGCCGTCGACCCCCCCTGCTTGCACACACCGAACCATCGGCAAGAGTTGACCTGCCGCCGCTGCCCGAGCAATCTTGTCACCGGTCACCGCCTAGCGAAGGTGCTCGAGCTCACCGGAGCCGACCTCGCCGGAGCGCCGGTGTGCGTGAAAAATCCTCCCCCGAACCGACCTTGCTCCGGCTATAAATAGCCCCGCCCCCATCCTCGCCGCACCACCAAGCCACCGCAACCCTCCACTGCCTCGCTGCAAGCCCACACCGAGCCACCGCCGTAGGCCAACACCACCGGACCGCCGCCGCCGCCGATCCGCCCCCGAGCCGCCTCAACCCAAGGTGAGTGAGTGGAATCGAACCCCCTCGTCGCCCTCCTCCTTTTCCCCCTCGCGCGCTCGCGCTCGTGGCGGGGAGGCCGGCCGGCCGCCGCCGGACCGAGGCCCCCGCGGCTGCCCTTCCCCTGCCTCTGCCTATTGCGAGGTAGGGGATGAAGGAAGGGGGGGCTGTTTTACCGAAAACCCCCTGCCCCTTTTCCCTTTTTCCCCAAGAACCCTTGACACTATTCCCTCTCTCTCTTTCTCCTTTCATTTAACCCCTACCTTTTAAACAAATCCACCAAGACCCTGCCCTTTTTCAAATAGATCCCTAGGGCTATTTTAGTTAACCTTACCTCACTTAAGTATTATGCTTAGGCCCTTTTGTCTACAACTAAATTACTAACCGGACTTAATTAACCCTAAGCATCCTTTGTACCCGACAATTCATGCGCGGGTTTAATCCCAATCACGCCTAAACCACCTCATTAAGAGGAAATTACCAATAGGTCCTTAACATCTATAGCCCCCTAAACCTAGTCCCTTTTCACACACGCCCTTCCTTCTCGGTTAAGACCAAACCCTACCGTGCCTATATATACCCCTCCTCCGCTCACTACCCCCTCCCCGAGCTCGGTCGGAAACATGTATGCTAACATTGCTTGCTTGCCGGTGTGTGTGCCTTAGCCAACGAAGTAGAAGGAGTGAGGTACCCCGAGCCGGAGGCCGAAGCCGACTACTGCGGCGGGGAGCCCGAGGTCCCGAACGCCGAGCCGGCACTCCCCGAAGACTTCGAAGACGGCAAGTTCAACCTCCCCCTTTGATGCATGCTTCTGTCCTAGTTTTATAAATATACCCTATACCCGTTTTATAAATTGCATATTGTTTTACTGCAAAACATGGTAGGATAGCCACCCTTGATTGCTATGATTGAACCTTGTTTTGGCCTAAACGAGTGCTTTAAAAATGTGTGTGTGCTTTCAAAATGTGTGAGTGCTTTAAAAACAAAAAGGGGATATGTTTGGAAAATGAGTAAAGAAGCTGGGTAGACGGGATGGACATGTGTGTCGGGGAGTATGGGTGAGCTCGTACTGTGTGGTTGAGCGTGTTGGGAGTTGTCCATCTTGTCGGTTAAGGACCGGGTTGCGTGACATCTCACCCGACCCAAATCATCGTACAACCACTCGACCGGTTGTATGTGGCAACGGCTTAGCATAAACCCCACTAGTTAATCTACTTGCCATCTGGTGTGCGGGTGAGCGAGCGGGAGACCAAGGAGTCGGGGTACGCTCTCCGTGTGAGGTACGCCCTGGTTATGTGGGATAACCCCTTGGGTACTTCCGTGGTGGCTCGTAGTGTTAGCTAAGGTGGGTAATGGCTATGATAGGATCCGTCTGCGGCGCGGAGGTGTCCGTGTGACGGTACCCTACTTGTGGGTAAAGATGTACAACCTCTGCGAGTGTCAAACCTATTCGAATAGCCGTGTCCACGGTATTGGACGAGTCACGGTGTGGTCACAAAAACTAGTGTTTGGGATGGGATGTTTTACGGGTGAAGTGTGTGGGTGTGTGCACGGGCTACGACGGACGGGAAGTCCGGTAGGTCCACGGTGGTTTTGCTTAAAACAAGTGAGATACTTGGGTTATGAAAATGATTTGCGAAACCTTTTCGAAATGAACCCCTGCATGTGTAAGTTTGCTAAATGAACCTTAACTCTGATCCTTGTTATACCTTATGCATGACTGCGCTTATAAGCCCCTCCGCGGGTGGGGTTGGATTTCTTGAGTACGTATGTGCTCACCCTTGTTTTACTAACTATTTTACAGAGGAGGATCCCGATTACATTCCAGAGGACGTTGAGTAGGTCACGCCCTACACCCGGCCGGTGCTCGTGTACCGGGGCCCTACCTAAAGCTTCCATGGTGTGGTACTCTGAGGAGGCTATGGAAGCCTTTGCTATCGTAGTGTGGTCGTTAGCGTTTGTGTTGTTCATTGTAGCGTTGGCATTACCGGTGCCCTTT
Organism: Cenchrus americanus; assembly: GCA_947561735.1. Taxonomy (NCBI): domain Eukaryota; kingdom Viridiplantae; phylum Streptophyta; class Magnoliopsida; order Poales; family Poaceae; genus Cenchrus; species Cenchrus americanus. Next base: position 60,554,714 of record OX387241.1, read on the forward strand.
ACGTAACCGTAATGTAAAAGGCGATTCCACTTTGTTGTAATAAATGTGCTACCGGCCTCACGGGGCCCAGGTATTTGTGTCACATTTGGTCACCTCTGATGAGGGGACGCTTCACGCGGCGGCCGCGTGGCGGCCGACGGCCGGCGCTCCCGTGACGAGGACGGAGTAGCCCGGGGCCGCCGACGCGTGCGCGACGCCCGCACCTTCTTCTCCCGGGCGGCGCGCCGGGATGCGGCGGGCGAGGGGGAGGCGTGGAGCGAGCGGCGCGGGGACTCGGTCGCGGCGCGTGGGGCGGGCGCGGAGGAGGAAGGCGAGGAGGAGCGAGAGGCGGCTTCGCCGCCGCCCCGCCCTTTGCCAAGGCGCCGGGTGGGGCTGCGGGGGAGGCGGCGGCGCACGGCGGCTTCGTTGGAGCGAGCAGGCGCGACGCGGAGGAGGCCGCCGGCGGGGAGAAGATGGGGTCGGCGGGAGGCCGGCGGGGGGAAGATGGGGGCGACGGCGGAGGGCCGCCTCCATGGCGGCTCGCGAGCTCCGCGCGGGTTGCGCCCGGCCGGCGAGCTCCGGCCGAGCCACCTCCATGGCCGCCGAGAGAGCTGCGTGGGCCGCCTCCATGGCCGTCGAGGAGCTGCGCGGGCGCGAGGGAAGCCGGGGGGAGGTGGGAGGCGGCGGGCGCAAGCGGCGAGGGCGGCGGCGCGGCGGCGGGCGCGGGCGGCGACGAGGGGAGGCGCGGCGTGGGGCGGCCGGTGCGGGCGGAGGCCGAAGGGGATCGGGGTGTGAATGGATAAGGAAGGGAGCGGGTCGCCCGGAGCGATCCATCGGACCGCCTAATCCACACCAACTTCAACTTGTGCGGGTCCCATACTCCATTCTCCTTTTGTTTACTCGGCAGAACCACAGAGCACGAGGCATGGGCGCGCACGGCCCGCGGGACTGCGGTCCCGCACACGCACCTTGCAACTTGCATGCTTGTGTGTTTTTATTTTCTTTTTCTTTTTTATACCAACAAAGTATTATATGCACGTATAATTTATGTACATAATTTTGTAACATCATACTCTCAGAAGTTATGACAAAATATTACATGTATAAGTTTATGTATATCTCAAAAAAAAGTTATGCATATAAATTGTTTTTAGAAAAAAATTGTCGGCATAACTCGTTTTCGGAGAAAAGTTATCTACATAACTTGTTATCGGGGAAATAAAGTTATGCGCGAACACATCATCGGGAGAAAAAGTTACGCGCATAACTCGTTGTTAGGGAAAAAGTTGTGTGCATAAATTATCCGCATAACTTACCGTTAGGGAAAAAGTTATATGCATAACTCGTTGTTAGCCGAAAAATTATGTGTATAAATTGTCTTTGTGAAAACATTATACACATAAATTATTGTAAGAAAAAATTATGCATGAAATTTAAATACATATATTTTTAAGACAATATGAAAAGTTGTGATAAGTGTTTTTTCCCAAAATGAAAAAGTCAAATGGAGAGATGGGAGCTCCGCTTGCGACAGTCAACCAGCGGGGACCACGTGTGTAAATTGGTAGTCTTAATTCGATCGCTAGCAAGGCACACGTCAAAATGCAGTCCGAAAGCGGTCGCTGGCACGCCCGCCAACGACCGGTCGCTAATTAGGCCGCCCCAGGGAGTAGATGCGGTGGAGAAAATAGAAGGGAGAGGATAAATAAAAAATAAGAAGGAAAAGGAGGAAATAGGAGAAAAGGGCAGGATATTTTGGACATTTCACCCTTTACCCAGCCAGAAGAAGCTGTTTTGCCAAACGTTTTTCTAAAACATTTTCAGATTCAACAAAGAATTTGTTTCACTAGCACGACCCGCGGAGGCCGACACGGACACGGCCACGGTGTGCCAAACACACCCTTAGACGGGCCCAAAGGGGTAGGGAGTGGCCAACCTGCTGCATGCCTGGTGGGGTCGCGCTTCATCATCAAGGGGATAAGGATCGGGAACCAGATCTTGGACTTGCTTCCCGTGTTGCCCATTCGTGTCCTTCTTCGCTTCTGCATTCCATGATGCGTGAATGCGGATTGTTACGGTCCGTCCGCATCCATCGCTTTACATCGTGTTGCCGTTCATGATATAAATAGCTCTCGTAATGGCAGTGTGATTTATTATGAGCTCTTTTTTAAGGGAAAAAAGAGATTATGGGTGATTATGGCCGTTCTCTCAATTGTGCTCGATGCTAGAAACATCATGCTAGAACTTAGACCTTCATTGGAACACCCTGGTAACTTTCACTATGAAGATAAATGTTGGGTCATATCTCAAATTCATATTGATGTCTGTTTTGCATTTTAAAAGCCTCCTCCTCTAGATTTATATTATTGACCCCACATGTCATTGACTCATGTGACACCCACATGTCATTAACTTGTAATGGTATATATTTAAATTTGGGATCTTTTAATAGTATGGATCCAACAATTCCAAATTTTAAATAAATTTGCAATGATAATAAATTATTTGCTTTTATCAAAAAAATTAGCCCGTAGCAACGCACGGGCATAGACCTAGTCTCTTGCAAAATTGGTGTCGGATGTCACGAGCAGAGCCGGACGGACGCCTCACCGTCGAGCCGCACACACGCATTAGACTGAAATCCGTCGAGCTGCACGCAGGTTTCGTCGCCGGAAGCCCGGAGCTCCATCGCTTCCCAGGCTCCCAGCTTCGGCGTGTCTCTCAGTTTCTTAGACCTTACCTCTCCCTTCCCTTCCCTGCGCAGCTCCACTAGAGCTTGACCGCACCTCGTGGGCTTCCTCCCCGCAGCACGCTTGCCACCGGCAATGTGTGGAGGCAAGGCTTCCTTTGTCGGCGAGTTGGCGGACAGGTATCGGTGAAGACCGACCAGCGCCTCCCACGGCTAGCGGCGAAGGCCAGAAGCGGCACCACGTGCGCGCAAAAGCTCGCCGCCGCCTTGTAGCGCGTCGCCTGGGCGAGCTCGCCGCTGCCGTGAAGCGCGTCGCCGGGAGCACACCGTCGCCGTGGCTCCGGCTTGGGGGTTGGGGGAGATGGGAAACGGGAGGAGGTGGATTGCGGAGAAGGAGATGACCTGATGAGAGAGGAGGATTAAAAACCTGACATATGGGACCCACTGATATAGAAATTAATGTTATAGATAGACTGTTGAGTGAGTTGTCTACAACTATTGCCTATATCTGAGGTGGACACGTTATAGAGAGCATGCTCTCTATAACCACTGCGGGTGCCCTAATAGGACATCACCATTTTTAATGGTCATTACTCACAACACATTTCTCACAAATATTGGGCATGTACACAACCCACAGGCATGAGTTCCTCTTTAAACACCTCAAATCTATCATTCAGACATACTATATAAAAACATCTCATACAACATATAGTTTATCTCATTGTTAGCTGATATAACACTTTGCATGTATCTAGGATCAAATATAAATAATTTTTTGTATACCATTGTGTGTCTATTTGATAAAAAAATATATCAAGAATAAATAATAGCAACATGATTACATAAAGGAAGAACAAGCATGATTATAGACTCGCAGAGAAGCTAGAATCAACATATAGTTGAAATGCTTAGTAGGCATAGCTCGTCAGCTTGCCTTGTGGTGGCCGGGGTGGCCCAGTTGCACCCCGGCTTGCGGCGGTTAGAGCGGAGGTTGATGCGTGCAGCCTACATTGTGGCTCAAGGTGGCGGGGCAGAGCAATTGTGTTGCATTTGCGTCTGGCGGCGACCAGGTGGAGAAGCTGCTCGCGCTAGATCCACACCGTCTTCTCCAAGACACGAGGCCATACAATAGAGCCGAACTGGTCTCCTCCTCTAAGCATGAGAGCACATCGTCGCCTCGTGAGGTGACGAGAAGCTCATCTCTCGGCTCAGCTGAGGTTTTCTTTTTTTAATGGCTATTATGAAGATGAGGAAAAGACTACCATTGTACATGTCCTAATATGTCTAGAATTTTCTAAAGAAACATTTATTTTCATTTTTATCAGCCTTGCGTCTGAAAAAAGGATCTGGCCCCATCAGATTGATTATCGTCGCTAGCCTCTCCATTGCATTTTCTCGATCCAGCTGCTACTACAGGACATCACCAGAAGTTTGACATATGCCAAGGATGGGGGCGGCTGGATTGCGGCTACAATGACAGTGACGAGGTGTGAGTTGGCGTGGGTGATGGGATCGAAGCTTACCTAAATGGTGTCTTCTGATCTCCTCTATCACCACCATCATCGGTATTTCTAGCGCAACTATTTATCACAACATCTTTTTCATGCATAGGCAATTCCCTCTAAAACCCCAAGGAACATAGTCATATTTGCTTCGATTCACGGTATTGCCTACTCTAGCGTTGATCCTATAAACTTTGTGTGTGTGCCATTTAGGAACATCGTGATGAGGTTATCGTGGGACGGTCATAGTTTACAATCATTTGAAGTTGGTTAAGATTGAGTGTTATGGTTGGAGTGCTCGGAAAGGAGGACAACAACGGAGGATCTTCGTTTTGGGTACCGATTCTTTGACTCCGGGGAGAAATCCCCATGTCCGATCTTAATTAATTGGTTGTGCCTGACAATTACCTTGTTGAAGGTATTGTTTGGGGTTCGATGATGTTCTCTAGGGTGAAAACCATTTGTCACACCCGACCCAATTTGGATGGCCCTGAGTGACCCATGAGCGCAGGTGCGCATGTTTAGTGCCACATTGCTAGTTGAGTAAGGGTGGAGCCAACTTACTCCCTCTGTCCCAAAAAGAATGTCATTCTAGAAATTTTAGGACAGATTATTAAGGAGGTGAAATGACCTCGATTGCCCCTATTTATTTGCTATATTAGGTGCTAATTGATTGTTGCATGGCTACATGCACATGCACACATGCCAAATTAAGTAAAATGTCATTCTTTTTGGGGCAAATTTTGAATTCTAAAACATCATTCTTTTTGGGACGGAGGGAGTATAAGCCTTTGTCCACCAGCCATACCATCCTCGGGTTAACCCTCTTACACGAAGCAGGACGAAAGTGTAAGCAGGGTGCTATGTGTACGTGTGCTCGCCCCTACGGAAGGGGCCGCCCACCAAAGCCGCATGGTGCTATGTGTACGTGTGCTCACCCCTACGGAAGGGGTCGCCCACCAAAGCCGCACTGCCCAACCCTTCTGTAGGGGCGAGCACACGTACACATAGCACCCTGCTTACACTTTTGTCCTCGCTTCGTGTAAAAGGGTTAACCCGTCGATGGTATGGCTGGTGGACAAAGGCTTATAAGTTGGCTCCACCCTTGATCAACTAGCAATGTGGCACTAAACATGCGCACCTGCGCTCATGGGTCACTCAGGGCCATCCAAATTGGGCTGGATGTGACACCATTGGTTTGGCTTTTATTAGTTGAAATACGACAACGATGGTGTGCGCTTGCATGTTGTTTCCTTGTTGGAGGCATTGTCTTTAAGGAGCCTTTTTTCGTCCAGGTGTTCCTAGGTTAATGTTCCGCTTTGAAGATTAAATTGTGTGTAATTCGCTACGACAAGCCATATGTTGGCATGTCGTCTTTGCCTTTTTCTTTTCTTCTACGGGGTGTGTGCATCTTAGTTATGCAGAGGCTGGGAACGATCTTAGTTCGATTGTATGACTTTGATGTAATTGTTTAAGATTAATAAATAAAGTTTCTCGTATCAAAAACAAATAGTAGCCCACTTAAAACGGAATTTACCTATTTTGATTCCCATAGCCTCGATTGAGCATGAGTGCTCATATGTTCTTTGATTTATTCTAAATATTAATGATGGTGGACTGGATAACAACTCACATGTGGTGGCTTCATTAATCTTATGTGTATTTGCATTCATAGAGGTTAGTATGCACGTGTGTATTTTAGAGCTTATGTTTGTGTTATAATTTGCAAGAAAGAAAGGTCCATAATCGTCCTCACATTCTCTATACTCAACATTAATTGGAGCATGTGTTGGAACTAATAATGCATATCATGCCTTTTCTTCTCTATTCGCTCATTCATCCTCCAACTTTTATAACTCACTTACATAACATGAGAGAGATTTGCCCCCCCCCCATATTACCCTACTCCCATACGATGTACATCATCAAATGCACATCGAACGGTGCATCTTGGTAGTTGGGAAGCTTAAATTGGACTGCCGATTTGATTCCAAGAAAGAACTAGGGTTAAAATGTAGAAATGCATCGCTAGTCTCCCGACATCATCTGGGAGTAGGAGAAGCTCACATCGTACGGGACCATAGGGACAACGGAAAGTGCGGGAGTACCTAAACCTGTCTCCACAACATCACCTTATTATATTTACTATCATTGTGTTTCAACTGTTTCTAGCGAACATGGCCATTAAGCCATTTGTTCGAGTATGATTTTGGTGATTTATTGCAACATGATTAATGAAACTAACTATAGTCGTTGAGCGTGTCTTTGTAGACACTATAGGTCTTTGTAGACACTATAGGTCCCATGGATGCAACCACAATCAAAGCCAAGATACCACTGGTAAGTTGGCTCTAAGTGATGGTAAGTTGATGACAAAGTAAAGGAGCCAAAAAGACACCGTCAGATCAACTGACGGTACCTATGAAGTACCAGTGGTGCAAGCGCCGGATGATTTGGTACGCTGCGGAGCAGTTTAGGTTAGCAAGGACTGTCGAATGAGCGACAACCCCATTCTAGAAGCGCTAGATGAACTTTGGTTGCAATGATTCTGAAGACTGAGGCGTTGGATGAACCGATGTTGTATTGGAGTTCACCGTCGATCTATCCGATAATTTTCACCACAAAGACATAGAGGTTTTGGCGCGGGAGCCTTCAACAGCACTGGATGAACTGGCGCACTGTCGATGTATGCATCGAATGAATGATGTTAGCGAGATACCAATAGATAGTTCACATGAAAGAGGGCACCAAATGAACCGACGCCTACAAAAGGGGGAGCATCGGTTCATCGATGGTATGCTTTTCGGCGGCTTTTAGTCAACGGCTAGTTTGATACCTTGGGCTATTTATACCTCTTCCACCCCGTCATTTTAGTTTGTTGGATTGTGTGGAAGTGCGAGAGGAGTTCAAGACACATTGAAGATCATATCCAAGCCACAAAATTATTTAAGTGCTCATCCAAAGGCTTTGCACATGCTTAGAGAGTGTGTAGCGCAAGCATATGCTTAGAGTTGAGTTGTATATAAGGTGTGCCAACCTTGTGAGGCGGTTCTCGAGTGGATCAACTTTGCACAAGATGTGTTGGAAGCCTTGGGGCCTTAGTGACGCTCCGGCAAGTCTTTGAACCTCCGACTTTGTGTCGAGCGGCGAGAACGCTTTGTGCGGGGGACATGCGGACCCCTCCATTGGTGGAGAAGCTCCTTAGTGGAGGCGGTATCAAGGTGACCAAGGGAGCTTGACAAGTGCCTTTGTGGCGAACCTTTGTGGGAAATCAAGTAGGGCTCTTCGGAGAGACTTGGTGACCCGGGAAGCAATACTCTTGTGTGGAGTGCTCAATAACATGGACTAGGGGTGGCTAAGTGCCTACCAATACCACCGGATAAATCGTGTATCAAGGGTTTGCTTCCTCTCACCCCTCTTTATGTTTCCGCATTTCTTACTTACAATCTTTGTGTGACCTTACTTTCATAGAATAGCATCTTGATAGAATTGGCAATAGGTTGCAAAACTCTTCGGGATGGGAGTTCCACACTAGAACAACTACAGTTGCACATCTAGATAGTATGTTCTAGTTTATGTTTTGAGCAAATAGTGATAACCTAGGCTTAAGGTTTTAAGTTTCCCTCATTCACCCCTCCCCCTCTTAGGCTAACGAACATCTGATTCCTTACATTGTTATGTTCGGAGAGTTGCGTTCAAGCATGCAGTTTTCTATCTGGACTCTTGTGATGTTCGAAGAAGTAATTGTTTTCTAAGACCAATCTTAGTCCACAATTTCATTGTAGAGTTGCCGAGATTGAAAAACATGCTAACTGTTTGAGTTTTCATGCGGATGAGACTCGCCTCTCATGACGAAACTCTGCTCATAATGACCTTACCCAGTCAACATTTTTGTAGTCGTGAGCCCCGTTTAGTTCCCGTCACATGGAACTTCAGACACTAATTATGAGTATTAGATTCGAATTAATGACAAAACTCATTCTATAGCCCCTCCTCAAATCGAGATGAATCTAATAAGCCTAATTATGTTATGATTAGACAATGTCGTGCTGCAGTAAATAATCTCTAATGACGGATTAATTAGGCTTAATGGATTCCTCTCGTGATTTTCGGTTCATTCCTGTAATCAGTTTTGTGATTAGTCTATATTTAGTTCTCCTAATAATCCTTGAAAGGAGTCCCAAAATTTTTTGTGCCAAAATTTTGGCCAACTAAACAGGCTCAATTTAATGCTCATGAAACTCCATCTGGATTTGAAAAATCTTCTGAATTTGCATCAAACCCCGCGATTTCTCAAAGTTGGCTCAAATATATGTATATTAGTATGAATGTATGTTGTGTAAATCCTTAGTGAAAGGACCTATAGTGTAGTGGTTAGACCACCTGAGTAGCACCAGTATGTTCAAGTTTGACTCCTTGTGGAAGTGAAACAAAAATATAAAGTGTTATATGCTTCCCCTGCCCAAGTGCCCAACCACATTTATCAACAACATTTCAAAAATTACCAGCACGCCTTGGCATCGCTTGAGCATTTTAGGCGGTGGTACTGATGTTGTCTTAAACAGAAGAGATTTAACATATTAAATTCAAAATTATAATCATTTCGTTCATTGGGTTTGTGATCATAATGTACTAGTTCTTCATCTTTGCTCTATCCAACTATCATCCATATCTTAAATGTTAAATTGATTTCGTCCTAAAAATACCCTGCTTGTTTCACTGAAACAGAAGTTATCCTACATACTGATTCAAATTACAAATGGACTGATAGCGAGCTTGTCACGGTGCACCAGAAAAAAATACTCCGGTTCATACACCCCCGAATGTTTTGGTTGATCTAGGAGTACTTTCGTTTTCTCTTAAATCTAAATCTATTCAGTAATAACCTGAAGGAACGTAAAGATACAACTGATCGATACTTCTCGATGCACCACCAGATGGAGTAAATTCGTTTGCTCCATGGCGTTGGACCATAGCGCCGTCAGGCGGTCAGGGCGTCAGTAGAGATAGAGACAGAGGCAACCCTGCCTTTTGAGCTTCTCGGCTTGCCTTTATAAGTAGCGCACGCCCTCCCCATCGATCCCCAAGACAACTCATCCTCGCTCGGCACCTCCGCCCCAGCGCTGCAACGCCACAAAGCCACCTCGACCGAACACCTCCGCGCTGCAGGCCTGCAGCCATGGAGGGTGCGCACCTCTTCGTCCACAGCCACGGCCACCACCACCGCAGCAAGCGCCCCACGCCAGACGGGATCATCGACGTGGACGGAGACGGCGACGCATCCCCCAAGGGGGCGCGGTACCGGGGTGTCCGGCGCCGGCCGTGGGGCCGGTTCGCGGCGGAGATCCGGGACCCCATGTCCAAGGAGCGGCGGTGGCTCGGCACATTCAACACCGCCGAGGAGGCCGCCTGCGCCTACGACGTCGCCGCGCGCGCCATGCGCGGCAACAAGGCGCGCACCAACTTCCCCGTCCACACCGCCGCCGCGGCGTGCTGGCCGTGGGGCGCCGCGCCGCCGCAGCCGGTGGCCGGCGCGCGCGCGCTCGACCCCATCTTCCTGCACAACCTCCTCATGAGCTCCTCCTACCAGGGCTGCCGCCTGCTCCACCACGCCGGCCACGGATACCCCTCTCCTGCCCGGCCTCTCCCTCCGGCGCCGGCGCCGACTCCCGCCGCTCCGGCGCAGGGTGCCATGGCCGCGCCCGCGGTGACGGCCCCTGCCGTCGCCTCGTCTCCCGTAGCACCACCGTCCGTGGACATGGACGTCTGGGGCCGCGCCCTGCGGAGCGGCCCACCTGACGCGGGGCTGCTCCAGGACGCGCTGCATGGCTTCTACCCGAACATGCTGCCGCGCGCCGCCGCCGACAATCGCGTCGAGCTGGGCGCCGAAGCCTGGGATGCCGCGTCCATGATGAAGAAGCTGGAGAGGCACGAGGTGTCTGCAGCGGCTTTCCCATGCGCGGGCGACGACGTCGATGAGGATGGCGAGCACCCGATGATGCCGCAGGGCCTGCTCGAGGACATGATCCGGTATCCGGCGTTCGTGGAGGTCGCGGCCGCGCCGCCCGCCGCCACGCGACGCGGGCGCCGGCGCGGCTGATGTCTCGCGCGATGGATCGCATCGCATGCATGGGGGTGGGGGCGTGTGGCTGGAGGATCTTGTGCTTTTGGCTTCACGACTGCTTGCGTGATTCCATGGCTTTTATCCTGTCAATTATCTGTGATGGCTGGTGTGTCTGTAGTTGTTCTTTTGGGAGGATTTTGTGCTGCCGATTGCAAGGAACCAAAGCGCTTGTTCTCGATGGATTTCACCCTCGCTCAGCACACATGCTCGCTTATGTTTCGTTATCAGGTTACGACTTATGAGTTGGGGATCGATCGAATTACTTTCGCTTGAGATATTTTGATTGGGTTTCAGAAAGCTGATGAGTTGCTCTTGTGTGTGTGTGTGCATTCGAATGGTCCGAAACGTAGAGCCTTATTTTGTGTAGAGAGATTCTTGTGCAAAGATTGCCCCGAGAGAGTCAGTAAAGATAAGTTAAAACATGGTCTGATGGAACTTAATTCGATTTTTCATGACAATTATTTATATTAGAATACACTCCGATCATTATTAGTGATGTAATAAAAAAAAGTTTTCCGATAATTGCCTGAAATGTGAAATGTCAACTACTCCGTATTTGTCACTAAATAAAAGAGAAGTACTGATAATCATAATCATAAACATTTTCTTCAAGCTTTACCAAGTGGACAAATGTGAAGGGAGGGAGGCTCAGAAATTTACTCCCTCCATCCGAGTCTATGTGCCTTTAAAAAAAAGGGTAAGCAGAAATGTTTACCTTTCAGGGTTCAGCAGCGTGTCAAAGGTTTGGGGGCTGCTTGACAGAAGAGTCAAAATTAGTCCGACTTTTGGATACCAATTAGGACCAGGATGACTAAATATATGTGTTATTTGTAAGACTAATTGTATAACAGCTAATTGATGAGTGGAACCCATTGATTCTGAGCATACCATGATTAGTCATGTTTACTGTAGCACAACATGAGACAACCATGGATTATTTCGGATCAATTAGTTATGTTTTATATAATTAGTTTTATAATTAACTTATATCTACTGTTCTAATTAGCATTGAAACATTGGACTAATTTTTAGCCGGGGCCTTAGATAGGTCAAACATTTGTCCTAAACTATAATTGTAATACGAATTAATTTCAACTAAGATATAAATTGAAGTTTATACTGCTACTTTTGACTCAAATTATAGGTCGTTTGATTTTATTTTCTAATTTCAAACTTTTGCGTTGCAATTAGATATACGTTGTGTAGATACATAGCAAAAATTACGAAATCAAAATGATTTACAATTTGGGACTGAGGGAATATGTGCTTACATATGGATTTTTCTTACATTATATACGCATCATCCTTGAAGTGAAGATCCTGACTTAAATTTCAAGGCACAAATTTTAGGTGTCTGGAACAACTGAAGAAATTTATTTAGCAATTTTGCAGTACTACTACTTCCTGTATGGCTACACCTAGGTGCCATCATACCACATGGCACATAAATACCTTCAAACTTTTTGTGATTATTTTTTATAGGAATGAGAGAGCATATGATACTACTTGTAGTAGCACACAGGTCTACAGCATGCATATGGAAATGCAAAAAGGAAAAAAACGAAAGTATTTTTTTTTGAAAAAAAAGGAGCAGAAGCACAGCTGCGTCATTTAAGAAGAGGAAGAATGTGGTTCCTTACAGGGGTTGTATTACATGAAACAAAAGAAAACTCTTATGAAGATGTCTAACATTATGTATCTACCGGATGCACACGAAGCTCACAGGCGGCAGTGCTCATTGCCATTTCATCCTTAACTAGTTGCAGTACTCGATTTGGTGTAGAGGACACCACATCAAAGGACACCACCAAAGATTCTCCTATTTCACTCTTTCCAAATGTTCCACGCCATGTAGATCATCACAGTTGCTCGCCTATTTTTAACAGTAATTACCCTGCTCCAGTTCCACCGAAGTTCGAAGGTGTCATGATACCTGCACTATAACATCAGACCATGCCGCAACAAGAACCCATACCTCCTGAGCAAACACACATTGCAGGCAAAGATGCTTGGCTGTTTCAAATTCTTGATCACACACGGTGGTGGAGTTGCAAGGCCAATTCCTCACGAGGAGCTTATCTGCGGTTAGGATTTTGCCTTGTACTAGGAGCCACACGAAGAACCGATGCTTGCCTTCAGTTATGACCTTCCAGATAGCCAATGCATCAAAAGTGCAGTAGGAGCCATTCAATTGTGCTTTGTACACAGATCGAGCTGTGTAGTGCCCATTAGATGTCCATCTCCATCGTATTTCATCCTCATTCTCCGTTAGTACTACTTCGCTAGCTAGTGCCCAAAGCGAGATAAATTCTTCCATTTCAGTTGCAGAAGTCATACGCCGAAGACCCCTAGTCCAATTGTAGTTCTGTAAATCATCCAGCACAGTTTGATTCTTTCTCCATGCTAACCTGTACAGATTAGGTGCTAGGTCCCTTGGTGCATGCCCGGATAGCCATGTAGACTCCCAGAACTTGGCCTAAAAACACCTCTGTGCTAGCTCTGAAAAACTGTTTGTCGATGTCAGTGCAAGAAACTTCAGTACCCACCCAAGGTCTATCAGGTTCCGTCCACTCATACCACAACCATCTTAGGCGCAACACCCTTCCAAAGAGCTCCAAATCCAACATCCCCAATCCACCTAAATGTTTTTTTTGAAAAAAAAGCAGAAGCGCTGCTATATCATTTAAGAAGAGGAGAAAGCTTAGTTTACATGAATGTGATTACATATTACAACAAAAACACTCAACTTGATTGGCTTAAAAAACATTAAGAAGTGAACAACTCCCCTTCTTCCACACAGGCCAGACGTCGAACCTGCACTTCTTCCTTGATCAGACTGGTAGCACTGGGTGCGGTAAAGGGCACGCCACGGGACACGGTGGAGCGTGGCGTACACCTTTTGGCGTTTTTTCTCCCGCACCGGGAGACGCCAAAGGCTACTGCACGTCCCGTTCCATCCCGCCGAACCCCAAATGCAGCACGCCCCCGCGGCGGCCCCACCTCGCATCACCGTTGCTGCTCCGCGCCAAGAGAGGAAAAGAGGGAGAAGACACCGGGAAGCAGAGAGAGAAGACGTCGGCGTCGACGGAGAGGAGGGGAGTAGGGGAGGTACGGCGCCGACCATCTCCGCCTTGCCTGGCCTGGGGGGGTCGCGGGGAAGAAGAAGGGGCCCTGCCGGGCGCCGTGGAGGAGTTGAGGCGGCTGCCGTGCTCCAGGCCGCGGATCCGCCGGAGCACGAAGTCGACAGGCACGGAGATGGAGGGGGTGGCCGGGAGGCACGAGGTCGTCGTCGCCGTCATCGCCCCTGCCTCCGTTGTCATGGATGCGACGCTCGCACATCTCCTCGATCTAGAGCTCGCCGGCGCCGCCCAAGATTCCGTGTTGCGCGGCCTCCCTCTTCGTCGCAAGGAGCTCGCCGCCGCCGTCATGAGCTCCGCCTGCAGCGCTGGAGGGCGGAGAGACAGAGAGGGGCGGGCGGGCACCGGAGTACGAGGCCGCCGGCGGGGTTGCGGCCGCGCCCGCGGGCTCGAGCCGCCGCCGGCCGATGGGACGGATGAGGAGCTCCACGCGGTGGAGTGGAGATGTGCCGAACTGCGCGGCCGCCGGGTCGATCCGGACATGGATCCGACGACGGCGATTGGAGTGAGGATGAGCTCCGCGTGGTGGAGATGGCCGGAGCTCCGCGGCGGGTGTGAGGAGGGAGTAGGGGACAGGGAGGGCGGCGGGGGGGGGGGGGGGCGGAGGCACGGCTCTCGCCCGCGCGGGCTCCGCCGCCCATCGCCTGTGGGGGAGGGGAGGAGCGGGCGAGCACGAATCGCCGGTGGGGGAGGAGGCGTCGGGGGTAAGTGGAGATAGAATGGAGAGAGAAGGGAGAGGGAGGGAGAAAATGAGTATGACTCGTGGGCCCCGCAGGTGTTGGTTGGTATAGAGTAGGAGATTTAGGGGATGATGGGTGCGGCAAAATTTGTACTGTACTGCAAAATTTCGACGACTAGGCGGAATATTCTCTTTTAGGGGATGCATTTGGAGTATGACGAGTGCTACCAGTCTCAGGGCTAAGAGCCTTGTTGGATTTTTCAGACACTCCTTCGAACACCCGGCGATTTCTCTCTTTCCACAGGTTCCAGGCGGTGTAGATGAGCATGGCCGCCGTCAACCTCGCTTCATCCTTGGATTTGTTGCTAACTGCTGCATTCCACCACCCCTCCAGGCTGATGGTTTGTCTGGTCAAGTGGGCTAAATACAGAAGTCAAAAAATTTAGGTGCCACTTTGTGCAGCTCAAAAACTGATTGCTATTCTGGATATATCTCAAGAGTTCAGACTGTTGTCAACTTCTGAAATCTTGCTGTGTAGGGATCTCAAAGCAAAATTACTAGGACTAACGGCCATTGAAAAATTGCGAGCAAAGCAAGCTTCGAGATTAACCTCGGTCAGGGCAGCGGAGGCAAGTGAGAAATTGTTCTTCTTGCAAGCCAATGGGAGGAAGAGGAAAAATACCATTCATTTACTTGAAACTCCACGGGGGGGTCTGTTACACGCACCAGGAAAAGGAGGCGGTTCTGTTTCACCATTACAGTACTCATTTCAGCATGCCGGAGCCTAGAAAATTTTCCTTAAATTGGGACGAAATTGCCTTGCCAAGACGAGAGTTGGCACATCTGGAGGATCCTTTCACAGTGGAAGATGTTTTAGCGGTGATGACATTGCTGCTGACAAGGCGTCGGGGCCAGATGGATTTATTGGGTGTTTCTTGAAGAAGTCTTGGTCCATCATAAAGGTAGACCTAATGGAGGCCATTAAGTTCCTTTTCCAACAGCATGATCAACATCTCAAACTTCTAAATACGGCGCATATTGTGTTGCTTCCTAAACGATCTGATGCCAACCGCGTGCAAGACTTTCGCCCTATCAGCCTAACGCACACCATAGCTAAGCTTTTTTCAAAATGCCTTGCGGCCAGGCTTGCACCGGAGTTGGACTTCTTGGTGTCACGAAGTCGGAGTGCGTTTATAAAACGGCGCAGCATACAGGACAACTTTCTCTGTGCGCAAAATCTGGTCAGAACATTGCATAGGAGAAAGGAGCAGGGGCTGTTTCTGAAATTGGATATTGCGAAGGCCTTTGACAGTGTCCGTTGGGACTATCTGCTTGAAGTCCTACAGCAGTTCGGTTTTGGTGCTCGGTGTAGGAATTGGGTGACCTCACTGCTCTCGTCGGCCTCCTCTTGTGTGCTATTGAACGGCTCAAGAGGGGCCTGGTTCCGGCATTTTACCGATCTACGACAAGGGGATCCTCTCTCCCCTATGCTTTTCATACTTGTAATGGAGCCCCTCTAGAAGATGCTGGCTGTTGCGGCCAATGATGGTCTCCTGCCGCCGTTAAGCCTGAGGGGGGCCTTTCTTCGTGTGAGCCTCTATGCCGACGACGTCGCTGTTTTTCTCAAGCCTATCAAGGAGGAAGTTCAAGTAATGGCTGATATCCTAGATGTCTTTGGGCATGTCTCGGGTTTGGTAACCAATAGAGAAAAATGTGCGGTATACCCGATCCAATGCGGAGATGTTGACATGGTAGAAGTGATGGCGCCTTTCCCCTGTGACATTCAGTCCTTTCCCTGCCATTATTTGGGTTTGCCATTGCACTTTAGGCAGCCGGGGAGATTTCAGGTGCAACCTATAATTGACAAGATGGCAAATCGGTTACCGTTATGGAAAGGGAGGTTTTTGAACAAAGCTGGCAGGTTAAAATTAATCAACTCTGTGCTTTCCTCTTTGCCAATCTACTTCCTCACAGTTTTCCCGATCAAGAAATGGGCCTTCAAGAAGATGGATAAGATCCGTAGGAGTTTCTTGTGGAAAGGTACTGACAGTTGTAGCGGTGGACACTGTTTGGTTTGTTGGGATCACATCAAAAGGCCAAAGCAGGTTGGAGGGCTGGGTGTCCTTGATCTTGAGTGTTTTAGCAGAGCTCTTCGGTTGCGTTGGCTATGGTTTGAATGGGTTGAGCCTAACAGACCGTGGGTTGGTTCTGAAGTTCCATGTAATGAAATTGACAGACAGCTTTTTCGAGGTAGCACAATCGTTACGGTAGGAAATGGTCAGCGGGCTTCTTTCTGGGACTCTTCGTGGTTGGAAGGCAAAGCACCTCGGGACATTGCGCCGAACTTATACAAGTTGGCTTGGCGCAAGAAAAATTCAGTGGCTGATGATTTACAAAATCAGAATTGGACCAGGGGGTTATGGCGTATGAACACTGCTGACCAGATTGTTGAGTTTGTTATTCTTTGGGACAAGTTGCAGCATATTCAGTTGACGGATACATCAGACACCATCGCCTGGAGGTGGACGGCCAATGGAATGTACTCCTCCAAATCAGCATATCAGATTCAGTTCCAAGGCTCCTATTGCAGTTTCAACGCTGAGGCATCGTGGACGGCATCTACTGAAGGAAAACACAAGCTTTTCGCATGGCTGTTGGTGCAGGATAGAATACTGACTGCTGATCGGCTGTTGGCTCGAAATTGGAACTGTGATCCAGTTTACATCCTTTGTGATCAGGTAGAGGAGACTGCTCAACATTTATGTTTGCATTGTGTCTTCGCCCGTGAGGTCTGGTACTTAGTTTCCAATTGGGCGTTGAGGGATCCAGATGCCGGTGCTTCTGGAGTCTACTGAATCGTGGTGGAATGGGTCTTTGAGGGGGCGAACGAAAATTTAGAGGCGTAGTGTAGCTGTCATCCTAATGTGCACCGCCTAGAACATTTGGAAAGAGAGAAACAAGAGAATTTTTCAAGGACAGTTCACTACGCCGAGCAGGGTGTTCCACCTGATCAAGGAAGAGCTGCGCCTCAGGGTGCTTGGGATGGGTAGCAGAGTGGGTGCTGCTAATGTTTAAATGTTTAGTGCCACTCCGGTGTGTCGTGTTTTCCTTTTCCGTAATAATAACCAGCTTGTTCGCTCGGCTTATCGGCCACCGCCCAGCAGTATTTTTCTCTCGAACAAACCGGCCACTCAAAGAACCGGCCAAGCAGTATTCTTCTCTCGTAACAAACCAAAGACTGACCATCAGCCACCAACCAACCGAACAGGCCGAACATTGTAAGGATTTGCATGCTTCCCCTTCTTATATGACACGGCAGTGCTCCTGCCTTTAACTTAAAAAAAAGTTGGCATGGTTGCCTGTTGGTGGAAATCGGGCCCGAAGGGTGGACGCCGACACAACAGCCCCCTGAGTTCTCTCCCTCCCTTCGCTTGCTTCCGCGAGGCTACTACTTCTACTTGCGCGAGGAGAGGGAACACTAAAACTTAACAGGATAGTAAAGGAAACAAGGATAATACTCAGCAGACCGAAGACCGAAAGACCTGCGGATGCCTTCGGTGCTCTCTTCTCATTACAGTGTGTCCGTTTCATTACAAGGGGTTCACTATTTATAGGAGACCCCTGGGTATAGTCATTTGCCTCAATTACACCTTTCCCCGTTCCCGACAAAAGCTGCTTTAAACACTTTACAAGGGTATAACGGTAAGTCCCCGCGTCGTACAGGCCTCCAGCGTGTCTTCGTACGGCCGAAACGCCTTTACACGCGGCCGCTCTTGTCTCTGCCTCGTCGGAGCCCACTTTACACGTCGGCGGCGGCCACGTGTCCAGGATCGCCACGCCTTCGGCGACGAAGCGGCGACTCGGGCCGAAGGCGTCGCGCCTCATCGGATGCCCCCGCCCGCGCCGCCGCGGCCCCGACGCGATGTCCCCGGCCAGCGCGTCCCGTCCCTCGGTCCATTCGGACCTTCGTCGCCGAAGCATGGCCATCCGTACCTTCGGCGCCGAAGGTAGGCGCCGCCACGTGGGATCATCCCTGCACAACAAAACTCACATGGCACAAGCGGCATTAGCGTTTCGTCAGCGCCCGTGCGGCGAAGGCTTCCCCACGAGACCGAAACCGTACACAGACCGAAAGTGGCTGGCGTGGCCGAACGAGGGTGATGCTTCCGAAGACCAACTTCCCCAACAGTAGCCCCTCGTCAGTGAGGGCCGTCCTGATCCTACGATGGGCCGAACTTACGATTTGACCTTGTCAGGGTGAAGAATGGGCTTCGGAACTCCCCCGGACGGCGCTGACACGGCGACCCGAAAAAAGACACGCGCTGCCCCTTGGGAAAACTGCCGTTGTGAAGGGCTGTTACTGGGTAAAAAGGTAATTTCGGTCGTCATCGGCGCGATTATCGGGACTCATTACTATAAAAGGGAAAGCCGCCCATTGGGTTGCCCCCACATTGCAGCTGCGACCCCAAAGCTACGACGCACGAGAGCTCCGAAGGTCTACTGTAAGACTTCCTCCAGCCCCTTCGTTTCCGTTTTCGCTTCGTGCTCAGTTAGCATTCATGGCGCCGAAGCGGAGACGCGATGCTGTCGCAAGAGAGATTGCGAAGACCTACACATTCGATCGAGCCGGATCGACAAGACCGACGTGGAGTCGCCGGTGAAGAACCGCATGGTTGGGGCCGGCCGAGCCCCCCGGTCGGGGAGACCGTGCCGCGGCCGCGGGACAACGAAGTTGTCATCTTTCGCGATCTGCTGTATGCGGGGCTTCGGTTCCCACTGCACCCCGCAGTCGTCGACATCCTCCGTGCCTCGACATCTACCCGCACCAGCTCACCCCAAACGCCATCCTGCGGCTGTCGGTGTACATGTGGATATGCCGGACAACGAAGATCAAGCCCTCCGCCGAGGGGTTCGCTTCGGCGCACCAGGTGCACCACCAGCAGCGGACGGTTTTCGAGGAGGAGGGGGACCAATCCGTGGAGAAGGACTGCCAGTTCGGCTGTCTCAACTTCTCGTACAAGGCTGGCGTGGTGAGCCCGGTCACCGCATACCGAAACAAGTGGCCTTCGGATTGGCAGCAGCACTGGTTCTACTACACCTTGAGCCCCCCTTCTTCCGGATGTTCTCACCCGCTGGCGACGAAGGAACTCCCGCCCCTTCACGAGTCCTACGCCAAGAACCCTTCGTGTCCGGAGGGTGACGAGTTCGTGATGATGCTGCGCCGGTTCGCGCGGAAGTAGGACACTCGCGACATCGTGGAGGAGTACCGCAGCATCACCGTGTGCCCGCTAGTGGACGGCTGGTCCGTGGCCGAAGACGAGTGGGCGGAGGATATCAGGGGCATCCCCTGCCCTGACTGGACGAAGGTCTTCGGCTTTACAGCCGACTGTAAGTTATTTTGCGTCCTTCGGAGAGTTGTTTTTAGCTACGTCCTTAGTAAACGAAATGTTGACCGACTGGACTGTTTTCCTGCAGTGTTGAGGAGAAGGAAGGTGGAGGCGCACGGGGACTTCATCCTCGGCCCCGTCTTGCCGAAGGAGTATAAAGACACCGTCGCGGAGCTGAATGGGTCCCGGACGAACCGTATATTCGAATTTTTCAAGATCACACCACCTGAGCGCGTCAGTTTTGCCAAGCACCGCGAGGCAGCCGAGAAGAAAGCCGCGGCGGTTGCAGCCGCCAAAGCGGACGCTGAGGAGATGGCGACTTCGCCGCGCGCCGCTCCGCAGAAAACCGGCAGGGAGGAGCGCGCTGCCGCGGCCACCGCCGCCGCCGAAGGGAAGGCCCGAAAGAAACGGGGCGGGCGGCCGGCGGACTCGCCGCCGTCCCCCCAAGAGGACCCGCGTCGTTGACGTGGAGATGGGCCTCGTCGAGGACGTGATAGCCGCCGTACCCCCGCGCACGGCCGCGCCTTCGGACGTACCTTCGGGCGCGCCTTCGGCGAGGGCTGGGCAAGGGGCCACCGGGCCGCTACTTGTCCCCCCTCGGCCCCACCGGAGAAAGACAAAGGACGACGATAGCGACGTTCGCATCGTGTCCTCCGTCGGCGACGCGCCACGCAAGCCAAGCCCTGCCGCCCTCGGCGTCGAAGCCCCACAAGAAAAAGATGAATCCAGCTCCACCCCGGCGGCTCGTCGACACGTCCTCCCGATGGCACCGAGCAGTCCGCCTCCCCTTCGGCCCCCGCTGTTGAGAAGGATGTTGTCGTCGCCGAAGCGGAGGAAGGGGAGGACGAGGAGCCCGAGAGCAGCGGAGGAAGTGGTTATAGGGTGACGCGTGAGGAGCCCCGGGCCGCCGCTGTTCGTCTCCAAGTCCCTGCCGAAGCCAAACTGATTAGCGGGAAGACGATCCGCTTTTTGGGGCTGACGAGCGGCGGGCATGAGCGCCGGTTCCTGGAAGAAGTCGGGGCAAGCTTTGCCATACCTCATGAAGAGGAATACTTTGGGAAGCTCACCGCCGCGGAGCTCACGACGGCGTGAGGGGACCTGTCTCTGAAGGCCTTCGTCGCGTCGCGGTGCCTCTCCCGAAGGCTGGAGCAGGAGAGCAAGGAGGCGAAGGAGAGATCGGTGGCCGCCGCCTCCACGCTTGAGAACAGAGTGGCGGCGGTGGAAGGACGACTGGCTGCGGAGCAGGAGCGCTCCCGGAAGCTGCAACAGGAGAAGGAAGACTCGGCGAAATCCTCCGAAGCCCTCCTCAACACGTTGCGCCACGATGTGGAGGTCCCGAGCGCCGCCAAGGAGGACTTGCGCGTTCGGCTCGCCGACGGGGAGGCCAAGTTGGCCGAAGCGCGAGAGAGAAGCGAGTGAGGCCGAACGGAGCGCCGGGAGCGGTACCGCACGGATCACATCCGGAGCGCCGAAACCCTTCGCGATGACATACCGCACCGCCGGGATCGGTGCAATCCGAGTGCGCCGCCCGTCCCGCTCCCCGGTGCACCGTCGAGTCATTATATGAGTGGGTGAATGCCTGCTTCGACGTCATCTCGATGAACACAAAGATCTTTGGAGAGCTTGGGGCTGCAGTGGGGGTTCGCACGCTGGCGTATTCGGTGTGCTCGTTGGTGCCCCCGGATCGTCCGTCTTCGGAGAAGACGATCAGCAAAGGCGATCTACGTCGTCTTACGAAGGAGAACTTCGAATGGCCTAGCGACGCGGAGCTAGAAGTTGGTCAGCTCCCGGTGCTCCCCAAGAATCTTGCGAAAAACTTCATGAACACCTTCTTCGCCCGACGCGGATATCAACTCACCTTGGACGAGTCCGAGCGCCTTAGTGCCCAGGTACGCCGAAGCTACTTCTTCCTTTTGTTTGTGGTCGTGTTGAAAGCACATCCTCGTAAATACTTTAACACACTACCCTTGCTGTTTTGCAGATAAAGCCTCAGCTGCAACAACGTGTTTACGAACGTCTCCTGGCTCGATACGGCGGCGCTCCACCCCTGCCCCAGTTCATGATGGACGGGGATTGGATCGCCATGCCCGGCGTTCCTCTTATCACCGCTGAGGGCTCCGTAGCCGCGGCACAGGAGGGGGGTGAAGTCGCCGGCGCTCCTGTGGACGAAGCTGGCACCGCCGAAGACACGACGGCTCCCACCACCGAAGAAGGGCACGGGGGCGGCGCGTCGGGGCCCGCAACTGAAGGGGAGCAGGCCGAGGCGGCCGCAGGGACTGCCCCTTCGGCACCCGCCGGTCTCGAAGCAGCTTCTGCCACTGAGGAAGAGGTCACGCCTGCCCCTGTTGATGCTGTGGCGGCCGCGGTCCCCGCGGGAGAAGACGCTGCGGCAGATGCTTCGGAGGTGGCGCATGCGGCAGAGCTCGAGGCTACGCTGCTTGCGCCGCCCCCGGCGGCGAGGGACCCGCGGAGGCAGCAGTCAACACGTCTGTCGCGTCGGTCGAGGCCACCGAAGCTAGCGTCGTGCTGAGCGAGGCCCCGTCGTCGCCGAAGGTGCCGAGGTCTGAAACGCGTCGGTCGAGTACTTGTAAAGGAGTGAACCAGTCTCCCCTTGGCGGGATGGAATTTTTGTAAAGTAAACCGATGCACGGTATCTCTCGCGGAGTTCCTTCGGTGGTCCCTACGCGCGGGTCGAAGGTGCGAGCGACTCAACTCGCCCCTTAACTCCCTTTTTGTCGCGCCGAACGTTTGGACGAAGTTTAGTATTCGCCATCCTAATGTTTCGTACGCCGAGTTTTTGTCGTACCGAGCGGAGCGTTACCGCCTTCACAACAAAGCGGCTAAGCGCTTTTTCGCCGATTTTTCAAGGGATCCCACGCGTCGGGATGCCATTCTTAGAGAGCGGGCCGCCCGTAGGGCGGCCAAGCGTAACTTAGTGGACCCCTTCATGGCCGAAGGGGTCGTTCCAAAAATAGAGCCGATCGAAGAGGGGGTCCTTGGGCCGCCCGAGTATGTATATTTAATTCCTGACGCCTCGTCGGAAAGCTTCGCGGCGGTGAAGGTGGAGACGGAGTGATCCTCTTCGCATAGACTCTAATCCCGACTTCGGTGCAGGACGGATGCCTACCGACAACGAGCTTCGGAGATGGCTCTGGAGATCATAGACATGGCATATCTTCGGCTGATCGACGAGATCTGTGAGGACGTGCTAAATGAAGATTAATCGTTAAGTGTGGCTACGGGCTGGCGCGAAGACTTGAAGCACAGGACTTCGGAACTCCCCCCCGGAAGTGTTCGCGGCATGCCCGGAGCGGATTTCTGACCACGAACTTGTAAATTTATCGTTCGAGGCAGTGTGTGTTGTAACTGCATTATTTTTTCCCTTGTAAAGTTATATTGTTTTTACGAAGGATGTTGTATGTTGAAAATGTGAAAAGGAAAACGGATGAGAGGTGTTTTCGCCCATCTTTTACGTGCTTCGGTGTTTCGTTCGCTACTTGCTTGATCAAGAAAAGCGCCGAGTGCGCTGGGACGAAGCGGCACCGCGCTTCCCCTTCAGAGTTAACTTGCAACGGCTCGCCTCCTCGGGTTAAAAAACACCGTTGTGTTTGGGACGTGCGTTTTCGGCTGACCATTTTTAGTGCGCCTGCTCGAGCCAAGCCGATGGTGTGCGTCACGCGAAGCGGGCTTCTCTTCGGTCGAGAACAGGACCGAAGTGCTGCTTTAGGTGCACGTTTACTTCGGCCGAGTCGCGGCCTTGTTTTGCACTAAGTGCTTTTTTGCCTTTGGTCGAAACGAGACCGACGCATCGCTGCAGGCGTGCGTTTACTCGGGCCGAATCGTGGTCTCGTTCCGCGTCACGCGGTTCTTCTCTTCGGTCAACTCGAGACCGACGCATCGCTCCAGGCGTGCGCTTATTTCGGCCGAATCGTGGCCCTGCCCCGCGTCAAGCGGTTTTTCTCTTTGGTCAACTCGAGACCGACGCATCGCTCCAGGCGTGCACTTGTTTCGGCCGAATCGTGGCCCTGGCCCGCGTCAAGCGGTTTTTCTCTTCGGTCAACTCGAGACCGACGCATCGCTCCAGGCGTGCGCTTGTTTCGGCCGAATCGTGGCCTTGGCCCGCGTCAAGCGGTTTTTCTCTTCGGTCAACTCGAGACCGACGCATCGCTCCAGGCGTGCGCTTATTTCGCCCGAATCGTGGCCCTGGCCCGCGTCAAGCGGTTTTTCTCTTCGGTCACGACAATAAGTGACATGCTTGGTGCGTGCGCTCCCAAGGCGATCCGTGCCTAGGCTGTCACTTACCGTGCCGAAGGCCACGTCGGAGACTAGGCCCCCCTCAAAGGCGGTGGCCTAGCTTCGACAGAGTGGCGAGAGCATTCTTTGAAAAGAAAGTGGACTGCATGCGAAGGGATGGGGGAACACTGACTTATATTGCATGTCAGGAATCAAAAAGGGTACAAGGGGCCGCCTCGTTAAAAACCTCACACTTCGCGGATCCGGAGGGGAACCGCGAAGCCTCCCCCGTGAGGAAAAGAGTACGTCCCCACTACTTTAATGTACATAGGATACATAGTCGTTAACTCGACTTAAGAGAAAAAGAAACTATTGAAATTCAAGACCTATGTTAAGACTTGCAGTTGCTTCAGACGAAGTACTTCTGAAGCATGTCCACATTCCAGGTGTACGGCTCTTCGTCGCCCGTTAGCCGGCGCAACTTGAACGCTGCTTCGTTTGCGGTCGCCGTCGCTATGAACGGGCCTTCCCATTTCCCATGCATCTTGCCCTTCAGTTTGCCCTTCGGCACCTTGCGTAGCACTAGGTCCCCTGACCGTATGAGCTTCGGTTTGATCTTCTTGTTTTTCCACCTTCGGGTCTCATCTTGATAGACCGAGAGGTTTTCGGCTGCCTGTAGGCGGACCTCCTCAATGTTCTGAACCGATGCCTTAAGGTCTTCGTCTCTGGAGGGAGCGCTCCTCCAGGTGCCCAGACATAGCTCTTCGGGTAGCATGGCCTCCTCCCCGTATAGCAGCTTGAAGGGGGAGAACTGTGTAGTTCTGGATGTGGTGGTGTTGTGGGACCAGATTACCCTCGGTAGCTCTCGGCCCATTTGCTCTTGGGTAAGTCAGTGATGTTCCTCTTGATGCCGGCGAAGATGATCCCGTTGGCCCGCTCCACCGCCCCGTTGGACTGCGGGTGGTAGACCGAAGCGAAGCACAGCTTCATTCCCAAGTATGTACAAAATTCTTTGAACTCAGCGCTGTCGAACTGCTTGCCATTATCCACTGTGAACTCGTGGGGGACGCCGAAGCGGCACACTATGTTCTACCAAAAGAACTTCTGAATAGTTGCCGAAGTGATGCTCAACAACGGCTTCGCTTCAACCCACTTGGAGAAATATTCAACTGCCACAACCGTGTGAGTGTAGTTTCCGGGTGCCGTGGGTAGCGGGCCGACGATGTCAACACCCCACCGGGCGAAGGGCCACACCGGTGGTAACGGTCGTATCTCATTGGAAGCGAACTTGCTGTAGGGCGCATGGCGCTGGCACTCTGGACAATGGCGCACAATGTCATGGGCATCTGCGACCGCCGAAGGCCAGTAGAAGCCCTGGCGGAAGGCTTTCTGCACCAATGCCCTGGTGCCGAGGTGGTGTGAGCACATGCCGCTATGGATTTCGTGGAGCAGTTGTTTCCCCTCGGTGACCGATATGCACTTTAGCAGTGGGGCACACACCCCCCTTCGGTACAGGTTGCCGTCGACGAGGTGATAGTTCCTCGCCCTGATGGCCACCCTCTTGGTGATGACCCCATCTTCGGCCTCATAGTAACCTTTGAGCGTCGCTACTATTGGGGCGCGCCGCTCTTCGCTCCGTATGGCGTTCACAAATTTGGGGGGTCTTTGCTTCGTCGATCGCGGACCTCGATGTGGTTGTTTCATAAAAGACATCTGGTGGCAGGGGCTCAAGTAGTGCGGTTGCCTTCGCGATGGCATCGGCCTCCTTGTTGTGGTTCCTGGGAAAACTTCTCACTGTGATACCGATGAAGAACTTTTCCATGCTTCGGACGGCCTGCAGGTACTTCATCATATCCGGGTTTTTTGCCTTGTAGGTTTTCCCAATATGGCAGGCAACAAGCTCGGAGTCCGTCAGGATGACGAGCCTCCTTGCACCTACAGCCCTGGCCTTCCAAAGCGCGAGCAGCAGGCCTTCGTATTCTGCCACGTTGTTTGTGCAATTGTCATAATTCAGCCGCAAGGCATATCGGAGTTTGATGCCCGAAGGGGACTTTAAGACTCGTCGCGGCCGCCGACCCAAGGTGGCGGTATGCGCCATCACATTGGACTTCCCATATTGGCTCTATGACCACCGGCTTCCCCCTTTGGCGCCGAAGGCGTCCAATCGGCCACGAAGTCGGCGAGGACTTGAGACTTTATCGCGGCGCGGGCGACGAAGCTTATGACGTGCTCCGCCGCTCCGAGGCCCACTTGCCCATCCCCGCCCGTTGACTCCTTGTTCTCGAACATGTCCCGAAGGGGGAAAGCGTCGTGGGCACCGAAACGTTGTGGCTCGGGAAGTAATGCCGAAGTTTCCATTTTGCCATTACGACAAGTATGCCATCTTCTCCATTTCGGAGTAGAGGAGCTTTGAGCCGCTCGAGCTTCGGAGACATAATATATAGGAAATTGCCTCGAACATCCGCCTCTTTACGCTCTTCCACGAGCACCGCACTAACCGCTGTGTCGGTTGCCGCAATGTACAACAGCAGTTCGGCCTTCGGTGGCGGTTTGGTCATGACTGCTGCATCTTCAAGGTATTTCTTGAGGTCATCGAAGGCTTGCTGCTGCTCTGGGCCCCATTGGAAAGTTGAGTTTGCTCGGAGTATCTTGAAGAAAGGAAGGCTTCGCTCGGCGGCTCTTGAGATGAAGCGGTTCAGCGAGGCAATTCTGCCTGTGAGCCTTTGGACTTCCTTTCGGGTGGCTGGGGCTGCATCCTTCGCAGGGCTTCGATCTTTTGGGGGTTCGCCTGGATGCCCCGCTTAGAAACCATGCAGCCCAGCAATTGCCCTTTCCGGATGCCGAAGATGCATTTCTCTGGGTTGAGCTTGAGGCCGTTTTGCCTCATGTTGTCGAAGGTCTCGGTTAGATCTGCAATGTGATCTTCCTCTTTCTCACTCATGATGACGATGTCATCGACGTACGCCGAGGCGTTGCGCCCCAGCTGGCTGCCCAGGATCAGCTTCATCATGCGGTTGAAGGTGGACCCGGCGTTGCGTAGGCCTTCGGGCATTCTGACGAAGCAGAAGACGCCGAAGGGGGTTGTGAATCCGGTTTTTGCTTCGTCTTCCCTTCGCATCCACACTTGGTGATAGCCGGAGAAGCAGTCTAGGAGGCTCAACATGTCACAGCCGGCGGCCTGATCAATAATGACGTCGATCCTTGGCAATGGGAAAGGGTCCTTCGGACATGCCTTGTTGAGTTCAGTGAAGTCAATACACATTCTCATGTTGCCGTTCTTCTTCGGCACCATGACCACATTTTCCACCCAGATAGGGTACTGGACTTCTCTGATGATTCTTGCGTCGAGCAACTTTTGTACTTCGGCCTCCGCAGACTTGACCCTGTCCGCTGACATCGGCCGCTGCCTCTTCAGTTTCGGTTTAACTCTTGGGTCGGTGTTGAGCGCATGCTCTATGACTGAGCGATGGACGCCTGTCAAATCGGACTTGGATCATGCGAACACATCTTGATTGTTGCGAAGGAACTGCAAGAGCCGGCCTTCGTCTTCTGTGCTGATCTCGGCGCCTATCATCACGGTTCTGCTGGGCACGTCCGCGCATAAGGGGACTGTTTTCGTGACATCGACAGCTTTCATACGCTCGGCTTCGGCCCCCTTCATGGACTGCCTCATTTGGGCTTCGGCCTTGTGCTCTTCGGCTACTGCGGCTTCGTTGCTCTCGTCTTCGTTGATGACATGAACTTGTCTGTTGTGGACTGAAGTGTTGCGCTCGGCTCTTCGGGCCTCCTCCTGGCTACCATACACAGATATTACCCCCGCCGCCGTCGGTATCTTCATTAGCAGGTACGCTTGGTGGATGACCGCTGCGAACTTGTTTATGGTGTTGCGGCCGAAGATGGCGTTGTACGGGTATGCGAAGTCTACAACATCGAATGTTATGACTTCGGTTCTCATGGTGGCGTCTTGGCCGAAGGACACATTGACATCAATCTTCTTGAGGGCTTCGATTTTCTTGTTGCCGAAGCCGTACAACGGGTGTTCCGCCTTCTTCAAGTCTTCCTTTTTGAACCCCATGCGGTGAAACACTTCCGGAGTCGGGATATCCGCCGAGTCGCCGTTATCCACCAAGATCCTCCCCACGTCATTGCCGAAGTAGTACTTTGTGTTCTTGCCGATGTTGGCCCTTATGACGAGCGGATCGTTGTGAGGGTAGTCTTTGCGGCGGATGTCGACTCGCCGTGAAGGTTATGGGGACGTGGGACCATGGCAAGTGAAAGTACTTGCGGGAGCGGATATGCGACACGCTTCGGTAGTAGTCTTGGCGTTGCCTCTTTGTCTCGTGCGTCGGCTCATTGGATCCGCCGGGAGATCGCATTGATGATGTTGAGCATGCCCGTCATCCCCGAACCGCTGGGGAGTCGGGGGCCTCTTGCTTTGGTGGGGGCGGAGGTGGCGGTTGGGTATGGGTGTAGTGTGCTTGGTGGTGGGCGGTGGGTTCGGCCACGAAGGCACGAAAACCGAAGGTTGTTGCGCGGGGCGGGGGAGGAGGCGGAAGCGGTGTGGCGCGGAAGGTGTGTATGGGTTGTGGTGGGTGGAAGGCATGCGCGAGTGCCGAAGGTTGGTAAGGCCGGTGGTGGTATGGTGGTGGCGGGGCCACCGAACGACCCGCATTTTGGTACTTCATGACATGGTTCACGGCCATGCTGTTGCCGCTTCGCCTTCTCCTCCACCTCCCACTCCCGGTTTCATCTTGACCGCCGAAGGGCACCGGTGCGTGTGGTGCTGGGCATCAATTCCATGGAGCCGGCGGAAAACCTGCTCACCACCGCCCGCCGCGCCGGTTATCTTTGTTGTGGCTTCGGCCCCCTATTATGTTTGTATCCGCCCTTGTGCCCGCCGGCCCCGTTCGGTTCGGCGTCGGGGGCGCGGACACGCTGTTGATCCGACGGTTCGCTTGCTTCGGCGGGCTGGTTTTGCCACCCCTTCGGGCGGTCCCCCTTTGCCCTGTTGTTTCCCGCTTCTTTCTTTGCATTTGCCGGTCGAGCCTTCGGCGGCGGCCTTTGTCGGACTTGCAGTATTCTTGCATAACTTCAAATAACTCTTGCAAAGACTTCGGCTTGACCCTATCGAGCACATCTTGGTAGTTTCCAACCCTCAGGCCCCCGACGATGGCGTCGATGATGTTTCTTTCGGACACCGTGGGCGCACACGCTGTCAGCTTGACAACCCTGTGCATGTACTCTTGCAGAGATTCACGGTCCCCCTGGACACACATGTTGACGAGGTCGTTGGAGTCCAGCTCTTCGACCTGCATGCCTTTGAAGCTGGACAGCAGCTTGTTCCGCAGCTGGAACCATGATGTAATATGCCCCTTCGGTATGTTGGCATACCAATACTGGACTTCTCCTTTGAGCGCGAGCACAAGGGCCTTGGCCTTCGTAGTGGCGTCGCCCCCGTTGGATTCTACCGCCGCCTCGAACTTCATCAGGAACTCTTTGGGATCGTAGTCTCCGTCATACTGGGCGGGGGTGTTGGCATTGAACCGACGGGGCCACGGCGCGCTCTCGAGCTCGGCCGAGAGCGGGGACACGGGACGACGTTGCGGAGTGGTGCGTCGTCGGAAGCGAAGTGCTCGTGCGCCCGCCCCTGTCTTGGCGGTGGCCTATGCTTTGCCCTTCGGAGGCATCCTTCTTGCTTGCCTCCATTGGTCCCGGCCCGAGCCCGCATGGCTCCGGGGGTGAGCCGGGCGTCTTCCGCGGGCCGCGAGGGCGCGGCATGCGCGGCGGGCGTCGGCGTTGGTGCGGGCGGCGCCGGAGCGACTGGCCGTGGCGGCGTCGCGCCGGCGATCCGGCTTTGCGGCATGGCGAGGTAACGCTCGGCCTACCGGATGTTGAAGTCAATGGCGTCGGAAGCGGCGTGCGGCGGAGCCGCGTCCCCGAGTGCCGGGATGGTTGCATCCGTGAGGAGGATGGGCGCGTCTCTGCTCGGGGTGAGCCGGCACGGACTTGCCGGCGATGAGGGCCCTGGATCCTTCGGAGAGCTTCGATGTCTTGCGCCGAAGCCCCCGGCCCCTCGAGGCCGACTTCGAACATTCCCGAAGCGGTGTGCTCTACCTCCGGAGCGCTCGGCCGGCCGGTTCCCGCCGAAGGCCGGACGGCCGAAGGAGATGGGTTGGTGGGCTCGACACGAGTGGAGGGGTCGCCGCCCGAGCCGTTGCGGCTTCGGCGCCTGCCGAACGTGTCCTGGCCATGTGGTCTTGAGTTCTTCCACGAGGTGGGCGCCAAACTGTTGGTGGAAATCGGGCCCGAAGGGTGGACGCCGACACAACAGCCCCCTGAGTTCTCTCCCTCCCTTCGCTTGTTTCCGCGAGGCTACTACTTCTACTTGCACGAGGAGAGGGAACGCTAAAACTTAACAGGATAGTAAAGGAAACAAGGATAATACTCAGCAGACCGAAGACCGAAAGACCTGCGGATGCCTTCGGTGCTCTCTTCTCATTACAGTGTGTCCGTTTCAT
Organism: Cenchrus americanus; assembly: GCA_947561735.1. Lineage (NCBI taxonomy): Eukaryota > Viridiplantae > Streptophyta > Magnoliopsida > Poales > Poaceae > Cenchrus > Cenchrus americanus. The sequence goes on from OX387241.1 coordinate 60,584,965, forward strand.
TACAAGGGGTTCACTATTTATAGGAGACCCCTGGGTATAGTCATTTGCCTCAATTACACCTTTTCCGTTCCTGACAAACTGCTTTAAACACTTTACAAGGGTATAACTGTCGGTGCGGAATATGGTCCCGACACTAACCAGTAGAAAGCGCCGAGGTCTATCCCTCAATGGTCGATGCTAAGCAATAAGAGACACGAGATTTATCCTGGTTCCGGCCGAGGGGGCCGTACGTCCAGCAGTGGAGTGCTCAAGGCACTATATTGCTCAGCACCGGGGGTGCCTGTAGTGGGGCTGCTACAAGCAAGGCGGGAGAGGAAGGCTGGCTTCCAAGTCCCTGGCGTAGTGTCTGGAGGTGTAGTGGGAGGATTAGAGAGCGAGTGCGTGGCGCAGCTCGTCTCCTGTCGTGTCGAGTCTGTCTCGTGTGCTTGTTCTACTCCGTCTCCTCTCTCTCCCCCGCGGCAGGGGGGTTCGCCCTCCTTTTATAGATCAAGGAAGAGGCGAATCACATGCGCGCCGCGCTATCTAGCTATGTGAGGAAGCAAGACGTGCTATGCTGTAGAGTGGGCGGCCGTCCGGACGATCCTTGCGGCCGATGCGGCCATCATGGCCTATCTTGTACCCGAACAGTGGCGGTTCGAGGGTAGAAGGGCGGCGGATGGTGGTGATGTCTTCTGATAAGCTCGAGGGAGCTGCTGACGTTGGCCCGTACGGAGCACAGGAGCAAGTAAGGCGGCGTCCCGTTCCAACGCGTTTCACAGTGCTGGAGTTGTTGCTACAGCGCCTGACGTGCGTCTGCACGCGCGGGGACGGCGGCCATGCTGTTACAGCGGCAGGGATGGCGTTCCACCGGCCTAGCGCCTCCACCTAACCCTGTAGGGTCACAAGAAAGCAAATCGAGGGTGCAACCGGCCCCCCTTCGAGGGCTCGGCGCTTTAGCCGCATCGGAGCGGCGCACGGCGTCACGGGACCGACACCGGCCGTCGCGGCGCACGGTCCCTCCCCACCGTGATGGGGATGGGCTCCTTCCCGGGGAGTTGGTGCGGCGGCACGGGACGCGAGCCCCGGCGCGTGATGGCATCGTCCCGCCGGTGTCGGGCGTTAAATGCCCGTGTACGGGGGGCGGGCGTACGCGTGCGGGCGCCCCTCGAGCGAGGCGGACCCCGGTCGAGGGCGGGGCGGACCCTCGAGCGAGGCGGAGCCCGCGCTCGAGGGGAGCGGGCCCTCGAGCGGGGCGGAGCCCGCTCGAGGGGAGCGCACTCCCTCAAACGGGACAGAGCCCGTCCAAGGGAGGCGCGCACCCTCGAGCGAGGCGAAGCCTACTCGAGGGGATCTTCAAGAGGGCCGCCTTGGTGGGTCGTTGAGGTCCCTGCCGCGTGGGCCGTATCCTGCATGGTTAGGCAAAGTGTGTTTGGCTTTGTTGCGGATTTTAAGTGGGGATTTCCTCGTTGTTTAAGGGGGACCCCTAGGGCTGTCCCCGACAGTAGCCCCCGAGCATCTGTGGGTTTGCCATTGAGGCTCCCGCAGATGCTGAAGCCTACTGATAGGACGTTCTTCCCTCCTTGTCTAGCGAACGCTTTCCGTGGGGCCGCGTCAGCGGACCCGCGGGTCTAGCCCTCGAAGCCTGCGGGAGGTGTGGATGCTCTCGCGGGGGTTAACCGCGAGAACGAGGTCGGAGGGCGTGGCACATGTTTCAACCGGCATCGGCAATGTCTCAGCCGGCTTCGGTGACGCACGCGCCGGCGGCGCCGTCTCCGGCGAGTGCAAACCAAGGAGGTGTAGCCGTGCGTTAAGCCCCCGAGCCTGGGCCCGTTCGAGGTGATCGGGTAGAGCTTTACGACTTGTTTCTTAACGCGCCCTCGCCGTCCCTCCGCGGGACGGAGGGTGAGGTTTCCGCAACCCCCATCAAGCGGGTCGCGGGATTGCGGATTCCTCTTTGAGCTCGCTAGCGGGTGATTCGAGTGGACGCCCATGCCCCGTTCGATAAGGGTAGGGCTGCGTGGTCCGGAGACACGTCCATTGAAGCGCTTGCGTGGGTTTGCTAGGTGGGGCTCGGTCCCGTTCGATAGGGGCCGAGGGCGCGGAAGCTCTCCCTCGGTGGGATCCCCCGGCTAGCTGCCCTCGCTGGCTCTCGAACACGACATGTGGGGCACCCTCGAGCCGACGGGCTCGAGGAACGGCTCGAATGCGCGTGCCTTCGTCATCCCTGACTCGCGATGCGGGGCGCCCGTTCGAACCCGTTGAGGGTCAGGCTTCGAACCTCTGATCAGTAGGGCCGTGCGGGGCGGCGCCTGGGCGGCCCCGTCTTTTGCGTTTGCGGCCGTCGAGGGGTCTGGGCGAGCCAGCCCTCGAGGCGCTGGTCAGCAGCACAGCGTGGTATGGGTGCTTGTGGTACCTGCTCTGTTTCAGGCGGGCCCAGGGCGACCTTCTCACGCCTGTGTCGCTTTAGAGGGTTGATATTGTTCCGAGCCAGGGGCTCGTGCCGCTCGAGGGTTTTGCGTGGCATGGGTGCCTGTGGGGCCCGCTTTGCTTCAGACGGACCCCGTGGCGACCTTCTCACGCCAATGTCCCTTCGAGGGTTGAATTTACCCGAGCCAGGGGCTCGCTCCACTCGAGGGTTCTCCTTGCTTTGCAAGGGACCGGGTCATTAAATGCCCCGCAGTAGAGGCTGCGGTTTCGCAACGCGGGCGCGCCTTTTTAGGCGTTGTGGCCGCGAGCGCGCGCGTAGTGGGCGGCGTGGCGGGCGGACGTGACCACCGCCTCGGTCCCTCGCTAGTCTTCACCGTGATGATAGCCCGTTCGCGGTGATGTGGCCGCCGTGGTCGTGGCGGGGTCCGCTCGTCGCCGTGAAGAGAAGATTCCACTGCAGTTAATGCGCGCGGGACATCCGCCCGGAGAGCTCGCCCGCGGCTTATAAATGCGAGGGGAGGGGGAAGCGGCGGTTTTTTACCTTAGCGCTCCGCCATTTCGCCCCCGTGCTTTCGTCTTCGCCTCGCCTCCGCCATCGTGCGGCTTTGCCATTTGAGTTCTTCTTCCTCTTCTTCGTCCTCCGCTCTCGCATTCCTTTGCCCTCTTCTCATGGCGCCGCCTCCGCCCGTCACCATTCTTGACCCGTACGCACGGGAGAGGTCGTCGGTGACCCCGCCCGGCTCTCAACGAGGCGGTCACCGCCGGCCGGTGGCGGCAAATGAGGAGGGCCGCCGGCGGAGTGGATAGTGCCGCCGGCGGGGGACCGCGCGCCCAACCCGCCGGAAGCCTACGTGGTGAGCTTTGTCCGCTTCCACGAGCGAGGCTTCAACGCGCCGGCGAGCCGCTTCATGCGGGCGTTGTGCCACTACTACGGCGTGGAGCTGCACAACTTCGCGCCCAACGCGATTTCGCGGCGGCCACGTTCGTGGGAGTCCGCGAGGGGTATCCGGGGATCCCGGTCAGGCGGGAGCTGCGGGTACACCTCTTCTCGCGCGAGCTCTTCACGCGGCCCACGACGGAGCCGAGGACCCGCCGCGCGGTGCGCGCCGGCGGGATGTCGCTCGCCCTGCGGGGGCAGTTCAAGGACCACTACATCCCCTGCACCATGACAACGAACAACGCCGGGCCGGGAGCGGGGGCGCCCGGTTCTACCTGCGCAACGCCGAGCCCGGTCTTCCCCCCTACACCGGTCGGGTGTTCAAGGAGAAGCCCAGCTCTTGGGGCTACAGGGTGTCCACGCCCCAGCACCGGAGGCGGCAGGACTCGGTCTGGCCGCCCGAGGAGCTTTGTCGGAGAAGGGGCTGACCGTGATGGGCGTCCTCGCCTTCCTACATCACCGGAGGGTCGTGCCTCTGATGGAGAGGCCGCTCTGCATCTTTGAGATGACAGAGGAGGCGGACCCCATCGCGTTGGCGAGGTCGCGGATGCTCCCGACCCCCCCTCGGGCGGCCGTATGAGCTCACCGGGCGCGGAGCACCGTCGACACCCGGATGCCGGCATCCGGACCGGACCCCGTGGGACCTCGAGATGCTCCCCACCGGCCCGCTGGTGAGTGTGATTCTTGATTCTGTTTTGTTTCTTGGTGCCGCTCGCCTCCCCGACGCGCCTTCAACGTTCCTGCATGCAGCTGGTGAACTTCACCGCCTCGAAGTCCGTTCCGCCCACCCCCGACTCCCGCGCGCTTGGTCGGGCGGCGCAGCAACGGGAGCGAGGAGCGGGCGCGCGCGCGAGAGGGAGCGCGCGCGGCGGCACAACGAGCGCCGCGAGCGACGGAGCGCGGATGCGGCGGCGCGAGGGAGGCGGGGCTCTCCTCCCCGGGGCCGAGGAGTACTCGTCCTCGGAGGAGGACGAAGAGGAAGAGGGCGAGGGGCGGGGGCCCTCGATGGGTGGGAGCCCTCGCCCCGTCGGCCGGAGCGGCTCCGGCGGCAAGGGCGGCATCGCTCGGGGCGGGCGCAACGGTGCCCGCCGCGGCAATCGACAACGGGCGCGCGCGCGCCGCGCAGGCACCGCGGCGCGCATTACGGGGGTGCGCGGCGGCGCGCGCCTGTGCGTGCGGCGAGCGCGCCGCGCGCGCGGCGGGGGCCGCGCGCGCGGTGGCGGGGCCGCGCGCGCGCGTGGCGACGTCGGGGAGGCGCGGCGGCGGGCGTGCGGCCGCGCGCCGGCCTCATCCGCCGAGGCTTCGAGGAAAAGGAAGCGCGCCTTTTCCTCTTCAAGGTAAGGGGCTCGATCCTTTACTTGGTTTGATTTTTTGACGATCGAGGGCATTCTAACCCTCTCGTTTGTGCCCCCCGCGGTGGTGCCAACTCGTGCCTCCCCTCGCACCGGCCAAGGTGCCGAGGGCGGACGCGTCCATCCCCACCCGACGGCTCTCGTCGAGGGCGTCGCGGGCGGGGGCAAGCACGGCGGCGGCGGGCGAGAGCTCGCGAGGCGCGGGCGGGGCCCCGAGGCCTCGGCGGCGGATCGGCACGCCATGGCGCGCGCCCGGTGGTTGCCGAGGAGCGGCCGGCGCCGGCCGTGGCAGGGCGCGGCCCCCACGGCGGCGGTCGTGGCGCAGGTGCGGCCGATGGTGGCTGCTTGCGACGGAGGCGCGGCTTGTGGCGCCAACCGCGGTGGAGGCGGGCGGTGCGAGCCGCGGTGGCACCCGTGGTCGCGGAGGCACGGCGGAGGCGGTGGCTCGCTGCGGAGGGCGGCCGGCGCCCCCCGCCGCGGGGCGCGGCCGAGAGGTGGTGGCGCGGCGCCACGTCAAGCGCCCGCGACCGTGGAGGCGCAAGCGGAGGCGGGCGGAGGGCCGGGGCCGTCGGCGGTTTCGGGTGGAGGTGGTGGAGGTCCCGGACGACGACTCCCCGCCGCCGGGTGGGACCGGTGGGCGAGCTTCCCCACACGCTCCCCCCGAGCCCCGGGAGGGGGCCCCTCATGAGGCGGCGCGAGGGTCACATGGTGGCGGGGGACCGAGGACACGGCGTCGAGGCCTCGTCCTCCCGCGCGCGCCACTCGCCCGGTAGAGGGGCCGTTGGCGATCCGCCTGCGTTCGCCGACGCCCAGGGAGAGCAGGAGCTCTGGGGAGAGCTCCGGAGCCACGGCGCCACGCTCGACCGCGCGCTGAACGAGGCGCTAAGGGTCCATGGCGGCCCCGCATGGCGCGTCTTCCAGGTAGGGCGTTGTTGTTCGTTTTCTTTTTTCTCTCATTTTTGTGCGCTGTTTCTGTGTCGTGGCGCTTACGGGTTTCGAGTTGTGGGTGACAGGAGCTCGAGCGCCGCGCCCATGACAAGTACAACGCCTTCGATTGGGTGAACGCCGAGCTCCACCAGCTCCGAGAGCGATGCGGCGCTTTCGACGCGCTCGCCGATGCCCTCAGGACCCCGGACGGCTGGTTGGCGTATCGGGCCGTGGTCTTGTGCGACGAACTCCCCGAGAGCACGAGGCAGGACCCGGCGCGCCGCTCTAGCCTCGGCGGGTACCGCACGGCTCTCATCGATCGTGATGAGGCGCGGCGCGGCGGCGCGCTCGGACTCGGAGAAGATGCGGACGGCGGCGACCAACGGGAGGCGGAGGTGGTCGGCGTCCGCGGTGAGAACCGGGGCTCCGTGCGTCGCTCGAGGGGGCGCGAGGGCGCGGCCGGCGCTAGGGCGAGGAGCGGGCGCGCGGGCCGGGAGCGGCGGGCCAAGGAGGCCGATGACTTGAAGGCCGCCCTCGACGCTAAGGCCGCGGCGCTCGTCGTCGGCCGAGGAGCGGCTCTGCGCAGAGCGCACCGCCCGCTAAGGGGCCGAGGGGCGGCTCCGGCGAGAGCGATCCGCCCTCGTCGACGCCCGGACGACGCTGGAGCAGGAGCGCGTCGCTCGCGAGGCGGCGCGCAGGGGTCATTGGCGAACGGGACGCCAAGCTCTCTAAGACCGAGGGCGAGCTTATTGTGCTCAGCATTACGAGCGCAAACCAAGAGCTGGCCCTCCAGGAGCAGGGTGAGACCGTCCAAGCGCCTCGAGCTGGCGGTCGAGGCCGAGCGTCGCACTCTCGAGGTGGAGAGGAAACAAGTCGAAGGTGAGCCACTGTTTGACTCTTGCTTTGTTGGTTTTTCCGTTAGAGGGCTCGCATCCCTCTTTCTGATTTCTTTCTTGTCTTGGCGATTCCAGGCTTGCGCACCGCCCTGGGGCATGCAGCTGAACGGGCCGAGGCACTGCAGGCTTCCTATAACTCCTCCGAGCCGGGGCCGGCAGGAGGGCGCGTGGTGCGGCCCTCGAGACCTGCCGAGCCGTGGAAGAGGGCGAAGCACAGGCGGCAGCTCGGTGGCCAGCCGCCTGCGCGCCCTTGGCGGTCACGTCACCGAGCGGATGCGCCGGGCGCTGCATCTGCGCGTCCAGAAGGCCCTCGGAGTGGTGCGGTCCCACTACGAGGTCAACTTCGAGGCGCTAGCGGAGGGCTACATCGTTCCTGAGGGTGTCGAGGACGAGGTAGCGATGGAGCGTGTGGATGCACTCGCCGCCGACGCCGCCGGGTCGCTCGCTGAAGCCTTCGAGGAGTTCCTCTTCCCGGACGCTGCTGACGCTGCAGCTCCTCCCGCCTGAAGACAGTTGGGCGCTTGACCCGTTTTTATTTGTGTATCAGTATTCTGGCCACGCAGCCCTTGTAAATAAACAATTTAAACGTTTGTTGATATGGAATGAAGTCCTTTGTTTATTTGCGCTTTTTGTTTCTCCTTCTTCCTGAGTAGGTTTTACTTAGGGGAGTTCGATTTTCGCGGGGGGCCTGCTGGGTTGGAGGCGAGAGAGAAGGGCCATATCCTCGCGGCGTAGGCTATCTCTGACTCGCGCGCTCCTTCCGTTAGGCCGCCTGCGCCCTGTTCGAACTGTTGCTCGAGGTTGAAGTAGAAAACAAACTTAGCGCGTGTGAGTTGCTTTATTTTTGCGCGAAAATGGGACCATTTGGGGGGGTGCCCCCCACAGTAGCCCCCGAGGGTAACTTGGGTTTCAGGGGAAAGCCGAGTTGCCCTTTCCATTTGACTTGAGGTGTTTACATAATTGTCACCAACTGGGGCGTTGGCCATATGATTTTTACAACAAAAAATGCTTGGGAGTCCTAGCTAGGGGTAGAAACGACATAGCTGTTGGATGTTCCAAGCGTTAGTGAGCTCTTCACCGTCCTCGTTGGCCAGCTTGTACGTGCCGGGCTTGAGTACCTTCACCACGACGTAGGGTCCCTCCCATGGGGGCGATAGCTTGTGGCGTCCTCGATTGTCTTGGCGTAGCCTTAGGACCGCATCCCCTTCGCCGAAATCCCGCCGTATCTTGCGTGCTTGGTAGCGCCCGAGGGACCGTTGGTACCTCGCGGAATGCATCAAGGCCACGAGGCGTGCCTCGTCCGGCCGATCCGGCGAGTCCTCACGGGCTCGGCCGGGCCGGCATCCTCGTCATAGCCTCGAACCCCGGGCGATCCGTATTCTAAGTCCGTGGGGAGGACGACCTCCGCGCCATGGACTAGGAAAAACGGGGTGAACCCGGTGGCTCGCTCGGGGGTGGTTCTTAGGCTCCACACAACCGCCGGTAACTCTTGGAGCCATTTTCGCCCCCGCATTTGTTTAACCGGTCGAAAATTCCCGGGCTTTAGGCCTTGTAAGATCATGCCATTGGCACGCTCTACTTGGCCGTTGGTCCGTGGGTGTGCCACGGTGCCCAATCCACACGGATGTGGAACTTGTCGCGAGAACTCCAAAAACTTCCTCGCCCGTGAACTCGGGACCCATTGTCGGTGATGATGGAGTTTGGCACTCCAAAGCGGTAGACGATGTCGGTGAAGAATGTTACCGCCTCGCTCTCGCCCGAGATTCGTGATGGGGCGCACCTCCACCCACTTGGAGAACTTGTCGATCGCGACCAACAAGTGGGTGAAGCCCCCCGGGCGCCTTCCGCGGGGGCCCGACGATGTCTAGCCCCCACACGGCAAATGGCCACGTTACGGGGATGGTCCGCGGGGGCATGGGCGGGCAAGTTGGACTTACGGGCGTAGAACCGGCACCCTTCGCAAGTGCATACGATCTCGGCGGCGTCGGCGTCCGCGGTAGGCCAATAAAAGCCCCCGGCGGAACGCGTTGCCGACGAGGGTGCGGGGGCGCGGCGTGGTGGCCGCGGATCCCCGCGTGAATGTCCCGTAGGAGTTCGCGCCCCTCGGGGATGGGCACGCGGCGGCCCAGGTATGCCGGAGGCGCGCGCTTGTGCGGCTCTCCGACAACGAGGGCAAAGGACTTGGCCATCCCGGCAACGCGCCCGGCCGCGGCCGGTCCGCGGGGAGTTCCCCTCGGCCGATCCGGGTGATGTATTTGTCGCGCCAGTCCGCTTCGACAGGAGCTGGCTCGATGTCCATCACATCGGCCTCGTGGGAGCCATACCCCTCGGCCCTCGAGGAGGGAGAGCACGTACGCCTCGTTCGAGGGGTCCTCGTCCATGGGTTCCGCACCCGCTGGATTCGAGGTAGCCCCCGAGGGTCCGCCGTGACTCGAGGGGTGGGGCTCGAAGACGACCGAGGGCTGAGCGACGTCGCGTGCGAAAACGTTTGGGGGGACGGTGATCCGCCCGGACGCAATCTTGGCGAGCTCGTCCACCTCCTCGTTGTACCGGCGAGGCACATGATTGAGCTCGATGCCGTAGAACTTGTCTTCGAGGGCTCGCACGGCTTTGCAGTAGGCCTCCATCTTGTCGTCATGGCAGCTCGCGTTCTTCATGACTTGATCAATTACGAGCTGCGAGTCCCCCCGCACGTCGAGGCGCTTGATGCGTAACTCAATGGAGATTTTGAGGCCGCGAGAGGAGGGCCTCGTATTCGGCCATATTGTTAGACGCGGGGAAGTGGAGGCGCACCGCGTACCGCATGTGTTTCCCGAGGGGTGACACGAAAAGCAGAGCCCACGCCCGCTCCTCGTCTTCATCACCGAGCCGTCGAAGAACGAGTCCAACACTCCGCTTGGATTTGCGGTGGCGTAGCTGCGTGTCCGTCCATTCGGTGACGAAATCGCCAAGATTTGGGATTTGACGGCCTTGCGCGGGGCGTAGGCGAGCGTCTCGCCCATCGGCTCCACGGACCACTTGGCGATCCCCGCCCGGCGTCGGGGTTGCGGATGATCTCCCCCGGTGGGAAGGAGGAAACCACCGTGACGGGGGTGGGCCTCGAAGTAGTGGCGGAGCTTGCGCCGCGCAAGGACTACCGCGTACGGCAACTTCCGGACCCGGGGGTAGCGCGTCTTGGTATCCGACGGACCTCGGCCGATGTAATAGACCGGCCGCCTGCACGGCAAGGCGTGCCCTTCCTCCGTGTGCTCCACGACGATCACGGCGGCCGACCACCCGGGTGGTTGCGGCCACGTAGAGGCTGCAGGGGGTTCGCCGTCTTGCGGTGGCGTGAGGATCGGAGCGTGTGTTAGAGACGCCTTCGGCTTGTCGAGCGCATCCCGGGCCTCGGCGGTCCAGGAGAAGCGCTCGTGCTTCTTGAGGAGGCGATAGAGGGGCAGACCCTTCTCACCGAGCCGCGAGATGAAGCGGCTCAAGGCGGCAAGGCACCCCAGCACCTTCTGCACCCCTTTGAGGTCCCGGATCGGACCCATTCGTTCGAGGGCCGCAACCTTTTCAGGGTTGGCCTCGATTCCCCGTTGGGAGACAATGTATCCCAGGAGCGTGCCTCGCGGCACTCCAAAGACACACTTTTCGGGGTTTAATTTGACCCCATTGGCCCGTAGGCAGCCGAACGCGACGCCAAGGTCGCCAACCAGGTCGTCCGCCTTCCTGGTCTTTACGACGATGTCGTCCACGTACGCCTCGACCGTCCGCCCGATGTGATCCCCAAAAACGTGCTGCATGCAACGCTGGTATGTTGCACCCGCGTTTCGGAGGCCAAACGGCATCGTGACGTAGCGAACGTCCCGAACGGCGTGATGAACGAAGTCGCGAGCTGGTCGGACTCCTTCATCTTTATTTGGTGGTACCCGGAGTAAGCATCAAGGAAGCAAAGCAATTCACACACAGCCGTTGAATCAACGATCTGATCAATGCGTGGCAAAGGAAAAGGAACTTTAGGACATGCTTTATTAAGACTAGTGTAGTCGATACACATCCGCCATTTCCCATTCTTTTTCTTTACAAGCACGGGGTTTGCTAGCCACGTTGGGTGGAACACCTCCTTGATGAATCCGGCCTCGAGAAGCTTCCGCAGCTCCGCTCCGATTGCCCGTCGCCGCTCCTCGTCGAAGCGGCGGAGCCGTTGTTGCACGGCGCGGGCGTTTGGCAGGATGTCAAGGGAGTGCTCGGCGACCTCCCTCGGGATGCCTGGCATATCCGAGGGACTCCACGCGAAGATGTCGGCATTGGCGCGGAGGAAGTCGACGAGCACCACTTCCTATTTGGGATCGAGGGCGGAGCTGACCCTCAACGCCTTGCCCTCGGGGGCTGAAGGGTCGAGGGGGACCTCCTTGGTCTGCTCCGCGGCCTCGAAGGTGCCGGCATGCTTGGCGGCGGAGTCGAGGTCTTCGTTGACCATCTTCTCCAAAGTGTTCACCAGCGCTTCATCCAGCGCCAGTGCCTCTGCGTGCTCTACGCATTCGACGTCGCAGTCGAATGCGTGCTCGATGGACGAGCCGACGGTGATGACGCCGTTCGGTCCCGGCATCTTCATCTTCAAGTAGGTATAGTTGGGGACCGCCATGAATTTGGCGTAACAGGGTCGCCCAAGTATAGCGTGGTAGGCCCCCCTTGAACCCCCACCACCTCGAAGGTGAGGATCTCCTTGCGGAAATTCTTCGGGGTGCCAAACCAAGCCGGCGAGGTCGATCGCCGAGGGGCCGGACACCGCTTGCCGGCGCGATGCCGTGGAATGGCTTCGTGCCTGGGCCGCACTCGGTCCAACCCGATCCCCATCAAGCGCAACATATGCGCGTAGAGGATGTTGAGGCCGCCGCCTCCGTCCATCGGGACTTTCGAGAACCGCGCGTTCCCGATGATGGGGTCGACCACCGGCGGGTGCGGCCGGGTTGGGGACGCGGTTCGGGTGGTCCTCCCGGCCGAAGGTGATGGCGTCCTCTGACCAATTGAGGAAGGACGGAGGCGCCCTCTCCGCGACGAGGACCTCGTGCCGCTCCTTCTTGCGCTGGCGGGTCGACATGTCGACGGTTGGCCCCCCAAAGATGAGGAACACGTTTTCCACGGCGGGGAAGCCGCCTGCATCGCCGTCGCCTCCGTCTTTCTTGGCCTCTGCCTCCTTCGCGGCGGCGCGGCCGTCGAACTTCTTGAGCATATCGCACTGCTCAAGGGTGTGGTTCACTGGGGTCTTGTGGTAAGGACATGGCTTTTTTAGCATGTCGTCAAACACCCCAGGGCCTCGAGGGGCCGGTCGAGGGCCCCGTCGAGCCGGGTCAACAGCAAGGGCCTCGGCATTACCGCCGTCGCGCCCCTGCTCGCGCGCCTCGCGGCGCGGCTTCTTTCCCCTTCTTGCCCCGCTTGTCGTTGCGGTGGGGCTCCTTGGACTTGCTGCCCTCCGCGGGCGCGTCCTCCGAGCGCTTGCCCTTCTTGCCGTCAAAGATCGCCCCCACGGCCTCTTCTCCAGAGGCGGGCGGTGGCGATGTCGAACAGCTCGTTGGAGTCCGCGGGCGGGCTGCGTCCTAGCTCCCGCACGAGGTCCCGGCATGTGGTACCCTCGAGGAAGGCGTGCACAATCTCGGACTGCGCTACGCTGGGGAGCTCCGTGCAGCGCTTGGAGAAGCGCCGTATGAAGTCCCGCAGCGACTCGCCGGGCTTCTGTGTGCAGGAGCGCAGGTCCCATGAATTTCCGGGGCGCACGTATGTGCCCTGGAAGTTGCCCACGAACGTGCGGACCAGATCATCCCAATTGTGGATTTGGCTGGCGGGCAAGTGCTCGAGCCATGTCGGGCCGCGTCGCCGAGGTGCGAGGGGCAAGTTGCGGATGATGACTTCGTCGGCCGGTGGCCCCGCCCGGTGGCAAGCCAAGCGGTAGTCGTTGAGCCACACGCGGGGGTCCGTCTCCCCGTTGTACTTGACGATGGTCGAGGGTTGGCGGAAGCGTTGGGGGAACGCCGCCGCGCGCGATCTCCCCGGCCGAACACACGGGTCCCTCGGGGGCTCCGGCGTCGGGGAGCGGTCCTCGCCGGCCGTCGTAGCGTCCGCCCCGTCGATGGTGGTAGCCCACGCGCTGCTCGTGCGTCCGCCCCCGCTCGTGCGCCCGGCGTTGATGACGTTGCGGGCGTCGCCATCCGGCGCCTGCGTGCGTCAAGGATCCACTCCTTGGCCGGCGTGCGTCTCGGGTCGGCGGGTCGCCCCGCCGCCCCTCCCGCGTGGACCGAGGGTTCGCCCCCGGTGCGGCTCCGTCGTCCCGCGCATCTCCCAGTTGGCGGATGCGTGATGCCGAGCTCTCGGCCTGCTGGACGGCCGCTTGCTCGATGAGAGTTTGCACCTCGCGGTGCAGGTCTCGCGCCTCAGGGGTCGAGGGTGCCGGCATTGCTCGCAGCAGCGTCGCGGCGGCGATGAGCTTTTGGCTCGCCCGCGGGGGTACGTCCGCGTTGTCGATGTTGGGGTCGGTGTTGATGCGGTCACGGACCTGTCGGCCCAACTCCCGCGCGCGTTCGCCGCGCGCGGAGGCTTCTCCCCGCCATTGAGGCACGGAGCGGCCGCACGGTCCGTATTCCTCCGCCGGCTTGGCCTCGAGCTCGCGGGCTTGGGCCGGTCGCGCGTCGGCGTCGACCCCGGCGGGTGCGCTTGGCCCCGCGGCCGGGCGCGTGGCGATCCCCGGGGCGGGCGTGACCTCCCCGTCTCCGGCGCCCACCGCACCCGCGGCATTGGGCGGGGTCGTTGGTGATGACGGCGTAGCACTCCCGCGCGGGATCATAACTCCCGTGCGGGAGTCGTCGGAGCGGGCCGAACCGATGTCCGTAGCGTCGAGGAAACGCCGGAACATGACTGGGTCCGGCACACCGGAGAAGTCCCACTCCGCGTACCCGTGGCGGTTGGTGGGCGGCAACGCGTCGAGGGAACCCAGGGACGACTTGTCACCCGTTGAGGCGCCGGGATTCCTGGCGACGAAGACGTGACGGCCGGGCGGAACCCTGCGCATCGTGGTGTTGACGTTGGCGTTGTAGGCCGACGTGGCGCCACGCAGCCCAATGGGGATGCGCGGTCCGGAGACCGTGCGCTGTCCCGCTGAGATGGTGGTCGTCGTGACGGCGGGCGCGCCGCGGCGAGAGGCGGCTCGCTCGACCTGTCGCCGCTCGGACCGCGCCCGGCGCGAACGCCGCCCGGGCGGCGGCGGCGTCGTGGCGCCGACGGGCCCGCGGCATTCGTGCTGCGGGCGCTGCGCGCCGTGGTGGTGCGTGCGGCGGGGGCCGGAGCGGGCCCGCCCCCGGCGCTGCGCGCGGGCTCCTCACGGTTGGTAAGGCGCATGAGGTAGCCGTTCCCCGTGGCTCCGAAAGTTCGAGCCCCCGAACCGGATTTCGAACCCGGCGGGGAGGGGGTCCGAGCTGCCCATGCAGTAGCGTGTACCACGGTACTCGGTGCGGATCACCATGGAGGGAGTTGGTGGAATGACCTTAGGCGCTCGGAATGCCCCATGGTGGGCGCCAACGTCGGTGCGGAATATAGTCATTTGCCGAAGACCGAAAGACTCCGCGGATGCCTTCGGTGCTCTCTTCTCATTACGGTGTGTCCTTTTCATTACAAGGGGTTCACTATTTATAGGAGACCCCCGGGTATAGTCATTTGCCTATATTACACCTTTTCCGTTCCCCGACAAACTCGCTTTAAACACTTTACAAGGGTATAACGTCGGTGCGGAATATGGTCCCGACACTAACCAGTAGAAAGCGCCGAGGTCTATCCCTCAATGGTCGATGCTAAGCAATAAGAGACACGGGATTTATCCTGGTTCCGGCCGAGGGGGCCGTACGTCCAGCAGTGGAGTGCTCAAGGCACTATATTGCTCAGCACCAGGGGTGCCTGTAGTGGGGCTGCTACAAGCAAGGCGGGAGAGGAAGGCTGGCTTCCAAGTCCCTAGCGTAGTTTCTGGAGGTGTAGTGGGAGGATTAGAGAGCGAGTGCGTGGCGCAGCTCGTCTCCTGTCGTGTCGAGTCTGTCTCGTGTGCTTGTTCTACTCTGTCTCCTCTCTCTCCCCCGCGGCAGGGGGGTTCGCCCTCCTTTTATAGATCAAGGAAGAGGCGAATCACATGCGCGCCGCGCTATCTAGCTATGTGAGGAAGCACGACGTGCTATGCTGTAGAGTGGGCGGCCGTCCGGACGATCCTTGCAGCGATCTGGCCATCATGGCCTATCTTGTACCCGAACAGTGGCGGTTCGAGGGTAGAAGGGCGGCGGATGGTGGTGATGTCTTCTGATAAGCTCTAGTGAGCCGCTGACGTTGGCCCGTACGGAGCACGGGGAGCGGGGAGGCGGCGTCCCGTTCCAACGCGTTTCACGGTCTTTGGAGTTGTTGCTACGGCGCCGACGTGCGTCCGCACGCGCGGGGACGGCGGCCATGCTTTGTTACGGCGGCGGGGATGGCGTTCCACCGGACTAGCGCCTCCACCGAACCCCCGTAGGGTCACAAGAAAGCAAATCGAGGGTGCAACCGACCCCCTTCGAGGGCTCGGCGCGTTAGCCGTCTTCGGAGCGGCGCACGGCGTCACGGGACGACACCGGCCGCGGCGCACGGTCCCTCCCCACGGCGATGGGGATGGGCTCCTTCTCGGGGAGTTGGTGCGGCGGCACCGGGCGCGAGCCCCGGCGCGTGATGGCGCCGTCCCGCCGGTGTCGGGCGTTAAATGCCCGTGTACGGGGGCGCGGGCGTACGCGTGCGGGCGCCCCTCGAGCGAGGCGGACCCCGGTCGAGGGCGGGCGGACCCTCGAGCGAGGCGGAGCCTCGCTCGAGGGGGAGCGGGCCCTCGAGCGGGGCGGAGCCCGCTCGAGGGGAGCGCACTCCCTCGAACGGGACAGAGCCCGTCCAAGGGAGGCGCGCACCCTCGAGCGAGGCGAAGCCTACTCGAGGGGATCTTCAAGAGGGCCGCCTTGATGGGTCGTTGAGGTCCCTGCGGCGTGGGCCGTATCCTGCATGGTTAGGCAAAGTGTGTTTGGCTTTGTTGCGGGTTTTAAGTGGGGATTTCCCCGTTGTTTAAGGGGGACCCCTAGGGCTGTCCCCGACAATAACAGTAAGTCCCCGCGTCGTACAGGCCTCCAGCGTGTCTTCGTACGGCCGAAACGCCTTTACACGCGGCCGCTCTTGTCTCTGCCTCGTCCGGAGCCCACTTTACACGTCGGCGGCAGCCACGTGTCCCCGGGATCGCCGCGCCTTCGGCGACGAAGCGGCGACTCCGACCGAAGGCGTCGCGCCTCATCGGATGCCCCCGCCCGCGCCGCCGCGAGCCCCGGACGCGATGTCCCCGGCCAGCGCGTCCCGTCCCTGGTCCATTCGGACCTTCGTCGCCGGAGCATGGCCATCCGTACCTTCGGCGCCGAAGGTAGGCGCCGCCACGTGGGATCATCCCTGCACAACAAAACTCACATGGCACAAGCGGCATTAGCGTTTCGTCAGCGCCCGTGCGGCGAAGGCTTCCCCACGAGACCGAAACCGTACACAGACCGAAAGTGGCTGGCGTGGCCGAACGAGGGTGATGCTTCCGAAGACCAACTTCCCCAACATTGCCATCATGGAAAGGAAAGTTCCTGAACAAAGCAGGGCCACTAAATTTGACGAAAGTAATTCAAACGTGATGCGACAAACAAACGTGCAGAGCAATCACGTACTATGTACTACTCGGGTAGTTCGCTGCACGTACGCCTGCACCGTGTCGAACGGTGGCACGCTGCGCGCACTGTACCCCGGATGCATAAATGGCGCGCGACACGCAGCCGCCCTTCGTCTTCCATCCAAGCCGTTTCGACACCACACGGCTCTGCCCCTGCACGTCTCTGCACCTGCGCGCGCGCACCACAACGGCAGGCACCAGGACACGAATCGCATGCGCGCCGGCCCATGCCCCATCCGATCTCCCGAACCGGCGAACCCTACACCACCCCATGGCCTGCGGCCGCAGCGGCATTGCATCAGGGAGATTTCAATGCATCGTGCTCGCTCCTAAACGGCCATGGCGTTACTCCTTGGATCCCCCGACTCCATCCAGCCCAGGCCCAAACGCGATCGCTCACGGACACGGGTTGCTCCTTTGTCTGTTGCCTTTGGCTATATGCCTGTGCGACGACTGTGCTGCGGTGCCGGAAACCGTAGCCGACGGGCAGGATTGCAGAGGAGCCAGACTTTGGAGGAAGGCAGAGTGCCGGGCAAGAGCGGAGGGGCGACATCTTCTGGCGCTGCCAGCAGCGTTGGCAGTGTTGGGATCGCCCTGCGTCCTCTGACCGGGAGCTAGGCCACGCCAGGCCAGCGAGCTGCTTTCCGGGATCATACCAGTAGAAGAATCTTTGTCCTGCTCCGGTTTTTTCCCCTGGGGAGGAACCGAGGAGCAAATTGCTAGAGCAACAACCCCCGCGTGGCGGGGACTCCTTGCTAGTTTGCAGGAGCTTTGAACACTATAGTACTCTGCAGCATTTGGTTAGCACTAGAACTTCTGTACATCAGTACATCCTTCGCAAAGGAAAAAAAGAATTAGCGCCTTCGGGAACTGGTTGCTGCTGGAGCTAGAGAATTAACACAGGGCCTGCATCTGGCATGGCCTTCCGGTGCCAAATCTCCCTGTCTACATGCATCTCCGGCGGCAAAAATCCTCCGCCATGATTCATGGCATCAAATTCCGCTGCTTCTGCTGCAGCGTGGCAGGGCTTCTTTGAATGTGGATCGCATTCGTTCCTGTGTCCCTGCCAGGACCCTCGATCCTCCGTACACGACGGGCGGGCGTGGTGATCCTGTTCACCAGTTCAAGGTTGCGATGCCTGAGGCTGACCTTTCATCACTTGTACATTCTGGCCGGCGGCGGTGCTTGATATGCTGCTCCGCCGGACAGATGGGCATGGCGTCCAACCCGAAGCACCCCCCGCCGGCCGGCACGGGAGGGCGGCCGGGCGCGCACGTCGTCGCGACGTGCGGCCGGCGCCCCCAGGGCCTCCGGTGCCCCCCCGGTGGCCTCTCGCTCGCTCTCTCCTGCCTCCTTGCCCGGGCCTTGATGAGCTCCTGTAGTCCTGCTCCCCGGCCGGCGGCCTCGCGCGGATGGACGGGGGGAGCAGAACGTGCCGCCGTGCGTGCGGGGCCCGGCCGGTCGGGAAGCCGCGTGCCCCATGCCCGCGCGCCCTTCGCGATCGCGCGCGTCACAAGTCAGAACAGGCATGGCCTTTCTCCGTCCGCGTACACCTACGGCGCGCGGGGGACAGGACAAGACGTGCACTGCCCGTGCCCAGCCGTGCGCCCACGCACGCGCCGAGGTGCAGCACTGCACTGCGGCACTGCTGCTTCGCATGCTTGCGGCGGTTGCGGCCGGGCGGCACTGATCCTGTTCTTCTGATCCCCGTCTCTTCTTCCGATCCCTTCCCCTGATCGGCTATCCTAACAGTCGCCTTGCCCGTGTCTCCCGTGCTCCTCCTACACTGCACATGACACGAATACTAGGCAGCTCGCCGTGGTTAATCCTTCTTCTTGGAAAGTAACCGTGGTAGGTAATCCCAATAATTGATTTGCCATGGCCGTGGAATAGAAAACTGGCTGCCCGCAACAGCCGTCCGTCCGAAACTGAACTCGCTGTGGGGGTACGGTGGAGGCGTGGAGCGGAGCAGCCTGCAGCCTGCACCCAACCGAACTTTTTACCGACAGGGGATCATTGGGGTACAGAAGTAAAGTTTTCACATCGGCACCGCCATCGACGGGGTGAGGGCGCGCGGAGACACGGGGGACGCCTGCCTGTCCCATCGCCTGCCTGTCCCGTTCCCGAAACACTGTTCACCCAACCGAAGGTGCGAAGCATGCTGTGCTCTGCTCTCCGGGATTCGGCCGGCCGGCCGGCGATCGGCACCGGCAGCGGATTCGGCCGAGCACCAACTCCGTAGTCCGCGCCGCGGCCCGCAGGGGACAAGGAATTTATCGCCCACGGCTGCCTGTGCGCACGCTTCTTCTGCGTACCCAGCCGTGCACCACGCTGGAGGGAAACGGGAAAGAGATGGACGCCGCCGGATCGAGGCGCGCACGGGCACCGGCAGCGGCAGTGGCTTGAGCCGACAACGCCGATCGCATCGGGTCTCTGCCTTTTCCGGTTGGGACTTTTGACATTGCGCAAACGACATTTACCGAGGAGTGGAGCTGGATATCGAGGTCGTGACTCTCGGTTCGTTTTGGTTCGTTTTAATTCGTAAAGGTAATGAGCTGAAAGTTTGGCTTGGTTCGGATCGTTTGACAGCTCGAATCAACTCGTGAGTATCTGCAATAGCTTTTGCCAAATTTTACGTCAAATCTTGTGTTTTTGTCAACTTCTAAAAAGATATGCAAAATAAAAAAAATCACCTCCAACAGTTTGGCATACTAATTCACTTGTCAAATACAGATCTAATTTACATCAGGAATTCTGAGAGAAACAAAATTATGTTAGTACCCTTCCACATCTTGAAAACTTACATTAGGAATTC
The DNA here is from genome assembly GCA_947561735.1 of Cenchrus americanus. Taxonomy (NCBI): domain Eukaryota; kingdom Viridiplantae; phylum Streptophyta; class Magnoliopsida; order Poales; family Poaceae; genus Cenchrus; species Cenchrus americanus. Next base: position 60,604,022 of record OX387241.1, read on the forward strand.
TTCTCTATTCTTTATTTCTTTTTTCACCCTCCCACCTAAAGAAACGTCGATGATAATCACGATCCGCGCGCATATATATGAGTGTAGGGAGTTGAGTTTTGTCAAATTTCTATTTTTGCCAAGTTGATTTGCCAAACTGTTGGATGCCAATTTTTCTTGTGTTGCCAAAATTGATAGATGTTTGATTTGCCAAACTGTTGAAGTTGCTCTTAAGTCATTGAAAGTTTGACAATCGAGTATATATTGAGAAATACATATACTAATCTATATTTTATATAACTCTCAACAACAAAAATAAATAAAACAAAGCACATATAATATATCCAAACATTATGGCTTGTGTGGTGCCTTTGTGTTTGTGCGCCATGCTATGGAGGCTAGTAGAGCTAGAGTACGTGCTCGATCGGTAGTTTTGCTGCTAAACAAGGTCGTTTGTTTTGGTAGCCACCCCAAACTGGCTTGTTATATGATCGAGTTGGAACTTCGGATCTCTTGTTCAAAAATCCTACTGAATCGAGTTTGTGAACTATGAGTATTTCGTCAAGAACTTCAACTCTTGGACCAGCGGTTTGTGCCCTTGGGCATTCCTCTTTATGTTTTGCAACTACTGCATAGTTCCCATCTATGCAGTATAATTCTAGAACATATAGAAATGCCTAACTTAATAAGGCCGTATGCCCTTATCAGCAAAGTGTTCACTTAGCTGATAGAGCAAACTGTGAATTGACCAGTTTGTCCTTATTTCTCTTCTATCAACACTTTTTTGAAAAGATGTCCTATCAACACATATTTTTTAAAAGACATCTTATCACGGTTCTCCATTCTAGCAATTGGTCACGGCGTTGTTTAGATCGGCAAATTTCTACGATCCACACGTCACATCAGATGTTTTCCTACTAATTTAGATCATTAAACGTAGATTAATGGTAAAAATCAATTCAGAATCTCTAGTGAATTTTATTATGGCTAATTGGAAAAATAGCACAATAATGACACATATCGATCCCTTTAAACACTCAATTTCAGAAATAAAACCCGAGGCGTGACATGTGGCTGGCGTGCTACGTATGACGAGGGAGTATATTGAGGCCAAAATATAAGTTTTGAGGACTAAAACGATCCCTTGAGCCACATTGTAAGGTAAAAAAATGACTACTCCGCTTTTAAAAAGGAACACAAACTATATATACATATTTGCAGTTTTCAGCTCATTCGCGCAATCGATCGAGTGCTCTAGCCCCTCCAATCCCGTTGTCAGCATGCAGCGCGCGAGCTAACAGGAAAAAAAATAGTACTAAGCTAGCGTTCCAATCAATAATCGTCCATTTTTCAGGTGAATTCAATTTGTGGTCGACGTAACGCTTCTGACCAACCGTATTTTCAAAGATTTAAAAGCACAAAAATGAAAATACGGAGCTCGAACCAAACACGCATGTACGTAGGAAACTAATTAAGAGCATGCATAATGAGCCATGTCGAAATCAACCGAGAAGAAGCTAGCTTTGATTCCATGCAATCACCAAACCCAAATCTTCCTAGGTGGCTAGGTGAACACCAATAATTACAGATCACACACCACCGCGCTGTTACAAGTTGTTTACATGGCCACGCACGCGCCATGTCGATCTAACAAGGTGATGATTGATTGATTAATTGGGCAGCAGCCGCCATGGAATCAAGCAAGAACTCGTCCCCAAAAGCACCAAATCCTCCATTTCATGTCGCCCGACGGCCACACATCGCCCATGACGCCATCCGTACACGCATGCATGGACGCCCCGATCGCGGGCGCGCCGGAGCCATCAGCCCCAGCGGCAGCGCCGCGTGGGGGCGGACGGCGCGGCCTCGACCTCCATGAACGCCGGGTACTGGATCACGTCCTCGAGCAGGCCCCGCGGCATCATCGGGTACTCGCCGCCCTCCTCGCCGTCGTCGATGGCGCCGAACGTGTCGTACCTCTCCCGCTTCACCGGCACACCTGCGACGCCCGCCCGGGCGTCGGCAACGGAAGCGGAAAGGCTGCCGCCGCCGCCGCCGCGCGGGCGCGCGCCAGCAGGGTAGAAGCCGTGCAGCGCGTCCTGCAGGAGCCCGGCGTCCGCGGGCTCGCCCTGCATAAGGCCGCCCCAGTCGTCGACGTCTTCCTCGTCTTGTAGCGCTACAGGAGGCGGCGGGGCGACAGGGAACGGCGCTGGCATGGCCTCGGCGACCGGCGCCGGCGATCTGGAGGGCGCGGAGGAGTTGACGACGTCGCCGTGGTCCTCTTGGGGGAGCAGGAGGAAGCCGTGGTGGGAGGAGCTCGTGATGAGGTTGTGCAGGAGGAACGGGTTGAGCGTGTGGGCCGGCTGCGGCGGCGCGCTCCACGGCCAGAACCTCGCGGCGGCGTGCACGGGGAAGTTGGTCCGCGCCTTGCTGCCGCGCATGGCGCGCGCGGCGACGTCGTAGGCGCAGGCGGCCTGCTCGGCGGTGTCGAAGGTACCGAGCCACCGCCGCTCCCTGGACACGGGGTCCCGGATCTCCGCGGCGAACCGGCCCCACGGCCGGCGCCGCACGCCGCGGTACCGCGCCCCCTTGTGAAGCGCCACGTAGTCGCCGTCATCCTCCTTGACCGCGGCCGGCGAGGGGCGCTTGCTCCGGTGGAGGTGAGCGTGGGCGTAGAGGTGCGCGGTGGCCACGTCCTCCATGGCTGAACGCGGAGCGCCGCGCAGGCGAACTGGTCGGTTGGGGTGGCTCTGGGGCGTTGCAGCTGGGGAGTCCAGGAGAATGTATTTGAGTGTGGATCGATGTGGAGTGCGCGCGCTACTTTTATAGAAGGGGGGAGCTAGAGAGGCGCTGGCTGCTCAAGTGATGCCGGTGGACGGTGGTGCCTGTGATTCTCTACATACTTTTTCAGTTTAGAAAACAAGGCGTTTATTCGTTAAAAATGAAATTAGTTAAAAAAAACAAGGCGTTTATGGATGTTTAGGCCTGTCAGAGTCCACATTTCATGATACACTCAATAAAATTGATAAATTGGTAACTGTGACCGTTAAGAGTTACTAGGATAAATTTTTTCTTTCATCGGAAAATGTCATGAGAAGTGGAGTAGTTGTTTGTTCAAGTAGTACAATATATCCCAACAATTTTGGAATTAAAGAAATGAAAAACGTCACAAAGAACCAAACGTTCTAATAAAGTAAGTGATACGTGCGCGTTCCTGCGGAAATTTTTAAACAAAGTTGTAAGATGAAAATTGGAAAAAGTCAATTCTCGAAAAAAATATAGGAAAAAGTCTACATCACCCCCAAACCTATGAGAGGTGCATTACATAACCCCCAACCTATGAAACATTATATATCACCCTCTGAACTTTCTAAAACCGGTCAAATTACCTCCTAAAATATTTTTTGAAATCATAGTAAGTCATAGAAAAATTATAAAATGAAAAATTCAATTGTGTTGGACTCCAAAGAGTAAATCTACATAGTGAATATATAATATGATATGCTTTAGTATATTTTTTTAGCTTTAGATCTATGTTTTTTCTTTATAACTGTAAAAAATTGTACTAAAGCATATCATATTATATACTCATTGTATATATCTACTCATTTGGAGTCCAACACAATTGGTTTTTCATATGATTTTTCTGTGATTTACTATGATTTTTTAAAATTGACTTAAGGGGTAATTTGATCGGTTTTAGAAAGTTCAAGGGGTAATATATACCATTTCATAGGTTGGGGGTTATGTAGTCCACCCCTCATAGGTTGCGGGTGATGTAGAATTTTTCCGATGAAAATTTGAAAGTATACACTACGATGATTGCTATGGCGATTACAATGCAACATTTTTTTTACAAATGACACTGTATATGAAAATATGTTCTTTTTGTCGAGAAAAAACGGTTGTTAAATGATTGATCTTTCACGTATTCTATCGTTGGAATTTTGGAGTATGGTACTCGCAAAGATATATGGATGCTATAGCCACAGAAAATGAGTGGAAGACATAAATTGATGATCTATTGGATGATGATGTTACATGCAAGGTGGATTGCTTGAATGTTGAGAGAAATATACCTCTTAGTGGGTTTCATCTATATTAATGAACAAGGTGATACATCACACGTTGCTGCGGGAATACTTGAACAAAATTTTATGGTGCAATGTGAAAGTAGGTACACGAAAGTGATTGCATGACAACATTCTTTTGTAAACAACATTATACATGGAAGCATGATAATTTTGTTGATAGAGAATCATTCTAAATTATTGATTCTACAATTTTTTTCTACTAAGGGAATTTTGTGGCATGCTACTCATAAAGACATGATATTAACCACATAAAATCAGTTGAAAACATAAATATATGATCTAGTAGATGGTGACATGACTTATAGTGGATCGTGACGTGAAATGCTTGCATGTTGAGAGAAATCTACCGATGACTCGTAATGGGTTCCATCTATATAGTTGTACTAGGTGATACCCTATGTGTTGCTGCGGGAAATTTCTACAGAATTTGAAGATGCAATTTGAAAGTAGAAACACTAAAATGATTGCATCACAATATCTTTTTTTTCAAACAACAATGTAGATGAAAACATATTCATTTAAATGAAATAGAACTACTTAGAAATTTGTAGCATGGTACTCACAAAGATTAACACAATGCTTGCATGATTACTATTAGCGCCGGAAAATCGGCAGAAGACATAAATTCATGATTCTAGTGAATGGTGATGTGGACATCTTGCATGTTGAGAGAAGATCTAGTGGATGGTGATGTGGACCTTTTTCATATTGAGAGAAGTCTACACATGATGTGTAATGGGTCTCACATATATAGTTGTTATGTATATGATATGATATGATACGATGACAACAACCAAACATTTGAAAATGATGTAATCAGGTCTTAGTGAGTTGAGAGGTTTGTCGAAAGTTAAAATTATTCGTGAACAACAAATAAAATTCTTTTCCAAAACACCAGTATCATGTTTGGCAGAATGTTTGGCAGAATATTTAATATTGTTTAATATATAATATATATATAATAAATAACTATGCACATGTTACAAGGCCAAAGGTCCAAAAGAAAAAACAAGAGGATTTACAAATTACTCAGCCAAACATTGATCTTCTCACCCAATTGCGGTTTTACCCTAAGGGTAACTGCCTTTAACTCCTTGAAAAAAATTTCTCCACTGTGAGAATGATAGAGAGGTACCATAAAAAATAATATAATTTATATGGCACTAACGACCAGCAACCAATGATGAAAACTTCTCTAAAGATGACTGAGTTGAAATTCAATCTTGTATTAAGCACCATAAGCTGGAAATCTAGAGATAATTCCCGTTGAATACCCAAGTAAGTCCAACAAGCATCACTGAAAGGACAAGAGAAGAAGAGATGTTGGTTATCCTCTTCAATATTTTCCACACAAAGAGCACAATAGTAGGTCTGCAAGAACATGTTTTGCATATGCAGTAGTTTCCTTGTGTTAAGCCTGCACCTGAGAAGCAATCAAAAGAAAATTTTGTGTTTGTTTTGAACCCTCGGTTTCCATTGCCATGGGAAGTTGTTTAATATTAATTCAAGCATTGCACAAGTAATCACACGCATCCAAAGCAACAGGGAGCTCCTGCGATGTAGCGTGTCTGGAGGCCTCTCACGGGGCTAGAGCCGGACGGCTCCTTGCTAGTTAGTGAGACGGGGGAGGAAGACGAAGATAAATGGATACCGTGAAAATATCATTGTAGTGTTGTTACGATACGATGTCTTTGGAGGGCAGATTTGTTTGATAGATTTGTCAGAGCAACTCCGGCAATAGCCTCTATCTCAGACCCTGAGTAGGGGCCCCCAATCTTTTGCGGGTTGAAATTTAGCCTCCAATTCTAGCAATAGCCCCAACTACAAAGCCCTTACTTTGCTCGGACGTGTGGCACCCATTTGTCAACGACTCAATTTTTTCCCTCTCCCTCAGCGTCTTCTATCTCCCCAGTCCCCACCCGCCTCTCCTCTTGAAAGGACCTTGATGCCGCCTAAAGGGGGGGTGAATAGGCAGGACGACCAAATAAAACTTTTCCCCCGGAAACTTGAGCTTCACTGGCGCGGTTAGACCGCACCTACCAGGCGGTTAGACCACCCCTGATGTGCTGAACCACAGGGGGCGTGGTTAGACTGGGTCCTGGGGCGGTTAGACCGCCCTGGTCAGTAAACCTGCAAAACAACTCAAGTCTTCTCTTGACTTCTAGCACGAATTTAAGTTCTTGAATAGCTCCAGTAGATGATCACGAGCAGGGTAATGATCCCTGCACTCAATGACAAGCATACCCAAGTAGATCGAGCGGAAGCAAAGTAAATATGCTAGAGATCAAAACAAATGAGGCAAACCACAAAGGAGAGACGAGGATTTGTTTCCCGAAGTTCACCGCCCACAAAGGAACAACTACGTCTCCGTTGAGGAGCTTGTAAGGGAATTCTCCCACAACAAGCCGGGTCTCTTTCAACCACTTTCCTCGTTTCCACTAAGGTGATCTTTTCCACGAAGAGGAAAGATCACAGCCATTACAAACTTGCCGCTTCTCACCACAACCTTGGGAGCTATCCGGTGACGCCTAGCCGTCTAGGAGGCAAACCTCCAAGAGTAACAAATGCTTCAAAGGCTTTCCGACGCTAATCACAAGTGCTCAAGCTATGGGATGCTCTTGCTCAGCTCACACAAGCTCACAAAGGCTTAAACTCTCAACCCAACACAAGGATATGGCTTGAATAGCAAATCTCATAAAGAGAGAGTTGGGGAGTGTTTCTTTGGCTTTGGCTTATGAAAAACAGCAGGGGAAGCACCTCTGCAACCCTAGAATCAGCAGCCCCAACAAGTGGAGCTCGTACGGTACTTATACCCCTCACAAAGAAAACTAGCCATTAGATCTCTGGCCAAGGCGGTTAGACCGCCCCCAACAGTCAGTTTGAAAAGCTAGCCGTTGGGCTACCAGGGGCGGTCAGACCGCCCCCCCGGGGTGGTTAGACCGCCCTGGGCAGAGAGAGCCCAAAAACCCTTCTCTCTTCACACAAGCACTCCAACACGAGTTGAAATGGCAAAGGATGGGTTAGAGGTTTGTTAGACTACTCAGGAACTCTCTCAAGGCTAGTTCTCACTTAGGTCAACTAATGAGCAATTTTGATCTTTTGTCTTAGAGCTAATGTTGCATCCCTCTTGATAGTACAGCACACCTAAAACTCAAGAATAAATGTAAAACCGGTTGATCACTTGAGCTTATAGATCTTCAATCTTGTCGTACTTTTGTAATTCCAATAAGAGGGCTTTTAACATAGCCGAAGTCTTGAGCAACTCCATACTTGAGCTAGTGACTTAGGATTTTCCCTTTTTGCATGAGAGTGAACACTTAAATCCTTTAGTCACTCCATATTGCCAATCATAACATTTTGATGTGTTGCATTACTTCCCTCGGTTAAGACTAGGATATGATACTAGAAGACCCCACGGATGTTAGAACTTCACCTTAGCAAAACACTAATGGCGGCCAGGCCAAGACCACAAAGATTGCTTAGTCCCTCACCCTAGACACCTCGGTTGATCTCTTCATCACTTACCCAATCCACTTTGAGTTCCACTTTGCTTCATATGCTTGTTCTTGATTGACAACGAATATGCAAGCTTCCTTTTAGGAGTCATTAAGTTTACACTCATCCTTATGCCCTCTTTTAATTTCCACATGAAGCCTTGCACTTTAATTTGATAGAATTACCAACTTCTTTTTGAATGATCCCCTTTTTATTTTAGTCAATCCACCACTCTCTTTGGAGACACGTATTTCATCTTCACAAAATATCCCCAAAATATAAGTCCATTTATTGCTTGACATTAACCAATGTGCATAAAGAATCATCCATGTATTTGTCTTTTCTAAAGTGAGACATATAATATTTATGCACAAATAAATACTCCAATAATTGATTATGAATTTCAAGATAAACCTGCTCACAAACTTAGACAAATACATTAGTCCTTTAATCGTTTTGTCATTCAATTCACCAAAACACACTTAGGGGCCTAGATGCACTTTCAATCTCCCCCTTTTTGGTGATTGATGACAATTCGATTAAAGCTTTACAAAATAAATCGATTAGGCGCAATTTTAATTCTTAGATATAGTTAGATCTCCCCCTCAATGTGTGCTTTGAATGAGATTTCAAAAATTGGCCTCAAATGCCAAAAGCACATATTAGAAAGACAACATTAGAGCCCCCCTATATCTTAGAATTAGTGGATTGCAAAAAGATGTGTGTGACAAAACAAAATTAAAACCGTGATGCATATGACATGACAAGCACTCAACAAAGAGAGGTGTGGGCTGTTTTGGGAAGGGGCGGTCAGACTGGGGTTGCATGCCGGTTAGACCGCCTCCCCCATTCAGCCTACAAAAACAATCATCAAACAGACCATGCATATCACAAACTATCACAAATGTCACTTAAGATACATAAATAAGTTCTACACACCCAGTAGCACTCATACAAATACTCATGTCCATAAGATAAAGTAGAGATCCATTTATTATAAACCAGGGTTCACTCTCAACTCATAGGAGTATGGCGGTTAGACCGCCTACCAGGGGCGGTTAGACCACCCCCTACAGAACAGCTACAAACACAAAGCTTTAATCCATCTCTTCTCCCCCTTTGTCATCAAACATCCATAAAGGGCTTGGAGAAGGACTTGCTGCTGCCAAATCACTACCGCTGCCACTGATCCCAAGTGTCATCTCCGGTATTCGGATTTGCAACTAGGCACACACAAGAGAGACTAGGATATAAAAGAGCTATATATGGATGAATTTCAGAAAGAGATACAAGAGTGAATTTTCCATACCATAGGAAGTGGCAGGTTGATCAAAGAACTCATGTGAGACACGTGCCGCCCACTCATCAGTTGATGGAGGAGGAGCCCATGGAGGTGGTGCAACAGTGTCACCTTCAAACATAGAATCAAAACCAGTAGGGGGTGGTGGAGGAGGAGCCGAGGAGGAAGATGCACCAATGTCTGATCCAAAGTTGCTCTCATACTGATTGTAAAGATCGGAGTTGAGAAAGGCATTCACCCTATCATTGTGACAACCCGCCCAGGAAAATACCGTACTACCGCCTAAACCAATCCACTTTGGCCATTAAGCAGCAATGACGTAGTTAGTTGTCGGGTTAGCGCCCGGTAAATCACTTATATAGCAACAAGGATCGACATATATGCATTAAAACTCACACGAAGGCGAGTCCAGAGATACAACATAATAAACTTCCGAAATTTACCCCGAAGGGTTTAATTATTACAAACCGAAGTTTTTGTCATAATGACGTAGTTCAGAGTATTTGAAACAGCGGAATTAACTTAACCTAGCGCAACGGTAAACATCCCAGGAGGCCATCCGTGATGTCATCACTGGTCGTCATCCACCCTGTCGACGCCACCTGCACAACAGTTTTAAAGCAAGGCTGAGTATACTAATACTCAGCAAGACTTAACCGTCAGGTGATACCTACACCACCAAACTCTAGACATGAAAGGCTTTATGGCTGGTGGAGTTTCTTTTGCCGAACAGCCACGAAGAGTAGGTCCTCACTTTCAATATTTTAGCACCAGTTCTAGTTGATTACCATTTCTAAGTGTGCTAGCTAATTCAATCAAGAATTTGGTCAAGCAATTAATTCATACAACCATTTTCACCAAATTCCATCATTACGGGATATCATGGCCAGTTGATTAAGCAGTCTCGGATAACGGTGAGAGGCCGACAATCGATTGATTTAAACCTTTCAAGGTAGACCTAAACACACAGTGGGATGCCCTTGCGAGGACAACCACCAAGCGGTTCCCAAAACTCTTCGGGTCGGGATCAAATCTTACAGTCTTTGGTGCAGGCTATCCGGAATACCCCGCGAGGCACCCGGACTCACCATACAGCACCGGTAGCTAGCCGTGAGACGCATCCCAAGATGAGTAATAGTTAGATCCCTCGCCGCCTCATTAAGGTACTAGGCTTACCGGTCTCATTCCCGACAAGTGCTTAGTACGTTCAAACACTTAAACCCACAATAGCCATTGGACCGGAGCCACATCCCATGCTCTTACTACATGAGCAATCCATTTAAAGAGATCTTGTGATTCCTATCCAGGAATCTATTCTCGCGAGTGACATCGTCACCCGACTTGTAACGGTCCTATAGCTTAGCAGCTATCGACCTATCATACTAGTAAGGACACAGGTACCTAGGGATCATGCATCTAAGGTTCCATACAACTCTTGAACTAAAATGCACAAACATCCATAGATAATTGTATAACAAAATTTGAAAAGTTGGGTCATATGCATCGGGGCTTGCCTTCATCAGCTAAGTTAGCCTGAGCACCCTCAGTGTCGTCGAGTACTTCCACGTACTGCAGCGCAGCTTCCGCTTCTCCTTCCTCGGCTTCCGGGACGAGCGAGTAGTCACCGTCAGGAAGATTACACGGAATGCAATGCAGGGTTCAGGTGATGTGATAGATTATTTATCTTATCCAACTCTTGTTGGTCATATTCACCTTAACAAGTAATTGTTTATTAATTTCTTTTTTACGAAGATTATTATTGATATGTGTTTTATTGTTTTATTACACACTTTAATTAATGCTTCCTTTTATAATTGTTATTTCATGTGAAGGTTTACACTTCCACCCCTCACTAATCAAGGTGTGCACAAAGATAATTATTTATAAATTAATTCTTCAACAGCAAGGGTGTGTTTTTAGCCCTTATCCAAGTTTGACAACATTTCACAAAAAAGGGATAAAAGAAAGTAAAAGGCCTCTTCCTAATTTAATCAATCTTTAATCTATAAAAGACCTTTAAAGCTTTTAACCAAACTCTATTCACCAAAAATTAAAGGAAGGTTTCTCAAGCATCACCACATCCATACTGAGACACTGAACTCACAAGCAAAGTTTGAAAGCTAGAAAATAAAATATTTGGAAAATAACAAAGACTAGCTAGCAAAACAATTTAAATGCATACAAAATAAATAAGCCTCAAATGATCCAATCTTCCTTATGCATGCTCTCTGGTCCTAAACCATCCTAGAAAACCAGCAAGTTCACCTAGAACCACTACTGATCTTGCTTTGTTAAATTACAAGGGAAAACATGCATTTACTAATAATAAATAGATATGATCATCAAAAAATTATTATTAATTCCCCAGAGGTGTGTCTTGGCGTAACAAGACAGCATGCACAAGTTAGGCACAAAAACATAATTATTTTTAGCTACAAAAATCATTTAGGCAGATTCTGTATAAAAGGCAAACAATTTATATAAAAAGCTTCACAACATAACTTTGTGCAATTTTTGGCACAGGATCTAGTAATAATATAATACACAACATATCCAAAATTATATACAGAGGATTTATGGATTTTGCGATATTGCAGATCTAGGCTTTTCACATTTTTATTTTTCATGCCGAAAATATCAGGAATCAGACCATGTGAGTATAACAAAAGTTGTAGTACTCTTCACCACAAATCCAACAAAATTGAGTTTGCATTTTTCTGAGTTTTTTACGATGTTCTACGCATTTTACAAGTTTCAGCAATTTGCAAACACTATTGGAGATACATTTTGCGCTGAGGCCCCTGGAAAGAATTGGGGCCAAGCAATGTGGCCCTTGGCCATGGCCGGCGGCCCGGGAGGCCAAATTCCGGTGACTCCAGTGAGGGGATCGGCCGGGAAAGGTGGGGAGAGGGGCTAGGGGCTCACCACGCATCAGTTTGAGGGTTTGGTCGGGGTGGAGGCGCTGCCGGCGATGGCGTGCAGCGGCGGCGACCGGCACCAGCCGTCGTGCCTCCTGCTTCGGCGAGGTCACGGTCGGGGCACGTGAACGGGTGGCCGGGAAGCTATAATAGATGCAAGGGGAGGTGGAGGAGGTCTCGGTTGGGTGTGCAGCCAGCCGGAACCCGGGGCTCGCCGCGGCGGCCTTCAATGGCGCCGGCGGAGCGGCTCGGCCAGGGATGGCAGGTATGCACGAGATCGCCCTGCGGTGCCTCTTTTATAGGCTCGGTGCCCACCGTGTGACGCTAAGGAGAGTAAGAGGGGGAAGGAAGGACCGGCCACGGGTAGAGGCCGGGTGGCACGCAGGCAGCACGGGCAGAGCCCGGTGCGGTGAGCGCGGCGCTCGACACGCCTCGGGCGTGGGCTCCCGTGCGCCTCGAGCTAGGTGCGTCCTCGGGGCGCGTGGCCTTGGGAAGATGCGAGGCCTCGGGACGCGCGCGTGGGCCGGACGTCGAGGCGGCGCATCGCGCGCAGGTGCGCAAGAGCGGGCGCGACGTCGCGTTCCAGCGTGACGCGTTGCGGTTGTGACAACCCGCCCAGGAGAATACCGTACTATCACCTAAGACCGATCCACTTTGGTCATTAAGCAATAATAAAGTATCATCCTGTCGTTAGTTGCCGGGTTAACGCCCGGTAAATCACTTGAAAAGCAACAAGGATCGAATATATGCATTAAAACTCACTCGAAGGCGAGTCCAGAGATACAACAACATTAATATCCAAATTCGTACCCCGAAGGGGTTAATTATTACAAACCATAGTTTTTGTCACGAAAGCAGTGGAAATAAACTAACGGAAGCGAAGACACCACGGGAGACCATCCATGATGCTTTCAGTAGTCGTCCTCCACCCATTCCAGCTCCCAGCCGGACGGGATCTCTCCGGGCCACACATCACTGAAGGCATTACCTGGATCAACATATTATAGCAAGGCTGAGTATACTAATACTCAGCAAGTCTTACCCGTCGGTGATAACTACTTCACCAAATCTAGACCATGAAAGGCTTTTTGGCTACTGGGTTGCTTTGCTAAAAAGTAACAAAGAGTAGGTCCTTACTTTCAAGATTTTAGCACAAGTTCTAGTAGTTTTAATCTTTACTACATTAGCCAACTAGTACAAACAAAGTTGCACAATACAATTAATCAAACATAATATTCATCATCTTCCATCATTAGGGATCTCATGACTAGTGGAGTAAGTAGTCTCGGATAACAGTGAGAGGCCGACAATCGATTGATTTAAACCTTGCTAGGTAGACCCAAACACACGGTAGGCTGCCCGCAAAGGTACAGCTGTCCCCGACCGTTTCCAAAAATCCTCGGGTCGGGATGAAAGGCCACAGTCTTTGGTGCAGGCTATCCGGCATACCCCGCGAGATACCCGGAGTCACCATACACCACCGGTAGCTAGCCGTGAGAGCGAATCCCAAGAGTAGTGACAGTTCCATCCCTAGCCGCCTCATTAAGGTACTAGGCTTACCGGTCCCATTCCCGACATGTGCTTAGTACGTTCAGAAACTTAGCCCACATAACCACTGGACCGGAGCCCAGATCCCATGCTCTTACCACGTGAGCAATCCATTTAAGGATACATTGTGATTCCTATCTAGGAACCTATTCCTGCGAGTGAGGTCATCACTCGACTTGTAATGGTCCTATAGCTTAGCAGCTATCGACCTATCATACTAGTAAGGACAAAGGTACCTAGGGATCATGCATCTAGGGTTTCATTCAACTCCTGAACTTAAATGCACAATCATCCATAGATAGTTGAATAAGGAATTTGAAAAACTGGGTTAGATGCACCGGAGCTTGCCTTCGTCGGCCTAGGTTAGCCTCGGGCACCCTCGGTGTCGAGCACTTCCACGTCTTGCGGCGAAGCTTCCGCTCCTCCTTCCTCGGTTTCCGGGACAAGGGAGTAATCTCCGTCCGGAAGATCTACACGGAATGCAATGCAAGTTTAGGTGATGTGATAGTTTGTTGTCCTATCCAACTTCTGTTGGTCGTATTCACCTTAAAAAGCATCTAGGTGGTGTTTTCCTTTTTAGGAAGGTTATTAGTTGTACATGGGCTATTCTTTTATGGTACATTTGAATAAAGGTTTTTATTATACTTGTTATTTCATGTGAAGGCTTTAATTCCTTTTCTTTTCACAAGCAAGGTATAAATAATATTTTTATCCATGAATTAATTTGTTATCAGTAATGAAAATTTATTATCTTTTAATTACATTAAATAATACTTTCAAAAAGGAAAAAGGATTAATTAGGGGTTTTCTTTATTTATTCCTCTTTAATATTAAAAAGGGCTTTTAAGATTTTTATTAAGCAATTAAATTACCAAAAATTAAAGAAGTGTTCCTTAAGCATATTAGCACCTATCCTGGTCCATTGGACCTACATGTAAGTGTTGGATGCTAGGAAATTAAATATTATAGAAAATAACAAGGGTTAGCTAGTGATTCAATTTAAATGTACACAAAAGTAAATAAGCACCAAGATGATCCAAACTTTCTCATGCATGCTCTCTGGTCCTAAACAAGTCTAAATAACCAGCACATTCACCTAGAGGCTCTACTGATATTACTTCATTCATTTGCAAAGGAAAACATGCATAATTCAAGAATAAATATTTCTGTTAAGCCAAAAATCATGATTAATTCACAAGATGTGTAATTTGGTATTACAAGACAGTGTGCACAAGTTGAGCTCCAGAAAATAAATATATTTAGCAAGAAAAATCCTCTAGGCAGTTCCTGCAGGAATGGTAAAGAATTTATTTAACAAGATCCACTGGATAACTTTGTGCAAATTTTGCCACAGCAGCTAGTCATGACCTAACACGCATCATTCTCAAAATTGGGATACATAGGAGTTATGGATTTCAAGTTATGCCAGATCTAGGTTTTTCACATTTGTATTTTTCATGCTAAAACTATTTAGAATCCAGCCATGTGCAAATAACAAAAGTGGTGGGATTTATCTTCCTGAATCCAACAAAATTGGTTTGGTATTTTTCTGATTTCTCTACGAATTTCTAGGAATTTTACAAGGCACTGGACTGAACTGCAAAGAAACTTAGATAGGGTTCTTAACAACTATGCCCTGGACTTTTACGCAAAACACCCTAGAAAGCTTTAAATCGAAGCAACCTGGCCCTTGGCCGGCCGTGCGGCGCGGGCACGGCCAATCGCCGGCGAGCCGGCGGCGGCCGCGCCGCCGAGCAAGCGGCTCGGTGCGACCACGTGCTCACCTAGGAGCGGTAGGGGACCGGAGTGGAGGCAGGGAGATGGCCGGCGGCGAGGTTCAGCGGCGGCCAGCGGCGGTGGCTGCGACGGCTAGGGGAATTCCGGCGAGGGGGCGAAATGGGCGGCAATAGGTGAACGCGTGAGCTTCACTAGGGGCTAGGGAAGCTAACAGGGCGACTGGACGGCGGCGAGCATGGGCGGCGAGCTCCATCACCCGGCGGCGGTGGCAATGGCGGCGGCGGCTCGGGCCGGCGCGCGGAGGGGCGAGGGGGTGCTTTTATACGCGGCTCGGCGCGTCCGGGGTGACGAAGGGGTGACGGCGGAGATGCTTGCCGTGCTACGGCGGCTCGGGGGCTCGCGCGTACGGCGGCGGCCGACCTCGGGCGCCTCGGGCGGGGGTGCGTTGGGGCGCGGGGCCTCGGGCGGTGCTTGGCCTCGGGCGGTGTGGGCGCGGACGCGGGCGGCGGCCGGCGGCGGCCGGCGACGAGCGGCGCGCGCGGCGCGCGGCGTCGCGGCGCGTCGGCGTTCGGCCGGTTTTGTTTTGCTGGAGCGATTTTGGAAATTGCAAAACTCGAAATTTCGTACAGAAGTCAACCAAGTGATGAATACCAAAGTTGTAGATCTAGCTACCAACAGCATTTTCTACAAAGGCTATATAGGGTTTTTCTGCCCAGATTTGAAGTTATTTGGATGCCAACAGGGTTTTGCAAATAGTGAAATTTGTCTTGCAGTTGATTTTTCAAGCTTTTCCTCTCAAAATTGGAAATGCCAATCTATATGAAAGTTGTGTCCCTCATCAAGATGGACAACTTTCATGAAGGTAAAATTTTAAGTGTTTAGGTGAATTTTGGAGAACGCGGCAAAAGTTCCGCCAGACACTGGTGGACACTAGAGTGGCAAAGGAGCTTGACCAACCTTTGACCATGGGTTGGTCCCACAAGTGTGTTTATTAGTCAATTAGGGTCACTAGGATGGGTTAGTGAGTTTTTCGAGGTGAGGGCCCAGGTTGACCGTGGTTTGACCACTGTTGACCATTTGACCGGCTATTACGGCTAATTAAAAACCTGGGGCGTCACAGCGGTGCAGGCGAGTTTGACCAAGATTTACTCCCAAAATTTGAACTGAAGTGCACCGAGCAGTGAATACCAAAGTTGTAGATCTCACTACCCTCTACAACTTTTACAAAGGCTTATAGGTGTTTTTCTCAATGGTTTTTGCAGGAATGGCTTGCCAACTTTGAATGCCGCCATGTCTCAGTGAACAGGAGATGCTGGCGGTTGACCACGTTTTTCACCAATTTCCACTAAAAATTGGAAATGTCAATCTACATGAAAGTTGTGTCCCTCGACAAACTGGACAACTTTCATATTGGTATATTTTGAAGTGTTTAGGTGAAATTTGGAGAACGCGGCAAAAGTTCCGGAGGACGTTCATTGACAATAGGGTTTCAATGGGGTTTGACCTTGTCTTTGACCAAGGGTTGACCTTAAGGGCGTGTTGACTTGGTCAAAGGGTTCAATAGGGTTGTCGGCTCGGTTTTCGAGGTGATGGCCCAGGTTGACCAAGGTTTGACCACTGTCGACCGGTTTGACTTGGCTGATTGGGCCATTAGCGCTAATGACGCTAATTAAAAACCTAGGGCATCACAATCATCCACAGAGGCTATCTCAACCTCTGGAGGGGATGGTGAGATGGGAGACCTAGGAGGCTGACAACCGGCCTGATTATGAAGAGCCTTTATTGTATCCCTCATCTTCTTATTCTTCTTCCTTTCATCTTGCTGAGCAACTTCAATGTCTCTCTGAGTTTTGCACATACCAAGGAAGATACTGATCAGTTTGCGAAGAGCTGACGAGTGCATTTTCTCTTCCTGCTAGGGGCGGTTTGGGCGGCGGTTGAACCGCCCCCAGGCTGATATGCCTCCCAGCTGTGCAGCGCCTCCCTTTTTCAAGGATTTCTTGCTCCTCTTGCTGATCATCCTGTGGAGAGGGCACCCTCACTGTCTTACTGGGTTTGGGTTGCAAAGGGCGATGCTTCGTATCATTTGGATAAGCCCTTTGTGTCACTTTCTTGATAATGTAGCTAATGTAGGGACCATAGCTACATAACCGTTGTGGATTTTCAGAGGAGTTCTTTTTTTCTTGCCACAAAAAGTCTCCAACATGAAATGGCGGCTCACCGGGCTTCATAGCCACCATCAAGTTCCTCTGAAAAGTGGTAATATCTGAGGTGTTTCCATCCCTAGGAGTGAGGGTCTTTCTGAACAGACGGTTGAGGATCGAATAGTATGTATATAGGCCCTTCACATGTCCCCAACTGCCCCTTGCATTCCTGGGAAACATAAAAGCCATCCTTTTTGCCTCAAGCGGACCCTCATCATGGAGAAACCTAGCATACCCATCATTAGGTAACCTGAATAGAGTGAGAAAGTTGGAGAAAGAGAGGTGGTGACTATCACCCTCAGTCATCCAAAACTTGGCTCTGTCACTCCGCCCATCCTCTTATGGCACATAGCCAAAATATATTGTCGCATAAAACTGGGCAATGAGTTCTTTGCTCCAATGATGCTTGAACCCCATGAGGACCTTAATCCCTTTAGCCTCACAAGCCTAAATCACCTCATCAAAGATAGGATTATTCCTCCTCTCCATAAACTCCCAATCCACATACTGAGCAACATTAGTGATTTTTGACTCTCTACCAGTGATGATAGCTGTGGTGTAGTAGTCCTGCTGAAAGATGGTACGAAACCTGTAATCTGTAGCAGTCCTCTCCTCACTAGCTGGATTAGTTCTTCTCAAGGTCACTACAGTGTCAGCCATCCCTGCCTGATAATAATCAATAGGCCCTCTATAGGAAGGATAGTTAGGCTCCCTGATGTATGGCCTACCGAGCTGCTGCTGCTGACCACCTTGCTGCTCTTCTTCCTCATCCTCTTCCTCAGCACTATCATCATCACTATCATTGCCTCCACCTCCAACTCCTTGGTTACGCCAGCTGAGCTCAAAGTTGAGAGAGGGATCCTCAACATCATCATTGCTACTCTCCACCATGTCACTCATCTAAATGTCATCCCCATAGTAGACAGGAGGTGGTGGCGGTCCTCTTGGCCTCAAATTTACACTAGGGCCAGAGGACGTTCCGGCATCGCCACTGCCTCTTTTCTTCCTTTTCTGAGCACCTGCAGCCTTGGGCGTTGCTGCTGTCCCTGGATCACAACATGTGAAATAAAAGTGTGTGAGACGCCAGGAACAAGATTGGCTAGAATGAGCATCGAGGCTCGGCAATCCAAAGCAATTGGCACAAAACTGGCCAGGGCGGTTAGACCGCCCATGGGGGCCGGTTAGACCGCCCCTGCTAGTTTTGAGCCAATGGGTTCTTTAGGCCAAACACAACAAGATAGATATTAAGATATGAAATTATTGTTCATGGGACGACCCCTGATTGAGATTAAAGTACATGCAGAAAACAGAATTCGGACCAACAATGCACAGGGCGGTTAGACCCATAGTTATTAGGACCGGACCGACGGTTGGATCGGCAAAAGACCGAACCAGAGCCTCTACTGGTCTGGTTCACTTAAAAGACTGTCCATGCAATCGAACTGGTAAAAACCGGGTGAACCGACCGGTTTTTAAAGAAACCGGCGAACCGGCCAGTTCCTTGTGAACCGGAGCGGTTTTGTTTTTCTACCAGACTTACCCTATCGATACCATAGGGTCATAAATGGAAATGGCCCAGCTTTCCACACGTTTGGAGTTATAGGCTGTACAGGATACACGAGTTTCCCATCTGCTATAGCTGGCGGCGGCGCATCTGCCTGGTGTGCAGTGGCGGATGGCGCGAGCTAGCGGCGGCCATGAGGGGCCGGTGAGAAGCAGCACTGCGGTCTGCGGTAGGTCCGCGTGTGCGGCGGCGCGGCGGCCGGCATGCGGCGACGGGCGTGAGCGTGCGGCGGCCACGATGGGCCGGTGGGCAGAGGCATTGAGGAAGCGCATGTGTGCTGCACTGTGACGGCCGTGAGAGCCGGCGTGCCTCGTGCAGGTGTGCAGCAAACAGCAGGCATCGCAGCAGCAGGCGCGCGTCAGCTCATTCTCGTCGCTGCTGATTTTTCGAGACTCTAATCACCCATTTGTACTTTGTCGTTTGTAATTTGTATAGTGGTTAATGTTCAGACTTCAGTTTGCTTATTAGAAGCAGAAAAACGAAATTGCTTGCATTTTAATTAATAAGCTTGTTGATAGATTTAGAGTTCAAACTTTACACATATGGAGAATCAAAAACTTGTTCTTTCTTCCCTGTGCAGTGAATATTTAGTGTATAGTTTCTTAACGATCATATTTTTCTTAATGGTTAGCTATGTAACATGTTATGTATTATTAATTAGTACATGTATAGTGGACCGGTTCAATTATACGTGTGATCGGTTCGCTTCAACGGTTCACTATTATTGAACCGGTGGTTCAACCGGTTCGTAACGGTTGAACCATTGAATCATCGAACCGAAGACCTCACCGGTTCGATTACCGGTCCGGTCTGAATAACTATGGTAGACCGCCCCGTAGGGGCGGTTAGACCGCCCCCTGCAGTCAACCCAAAAATTGAGTTCATGACAATGTACTAAAGGAAATGGAACCAAACTCTAGGAATGTCTTATAGGGGTTGCCAGGAGATGTTCTACCAAAGGATATTCAAAACTACTCATGGAGTTGATAGATCGGGTAAAAACAAGATTTGAATACATTTGGAGAGATGAAGCCGAGATGAGATCCAAAGAACTGGGTGGGGAACCGGTTCAACTGCCTTAGGGGAGTGCTTTCCACGGATTGGATTTGATTTCTAGGGGAGGAAACTTGAAATTGCCATGGGAGGGGTTGAGAGCTTGAGGAGGAAGAAGGGTTTGAAATCCTAGTCGAAATGGCCTATTCCTGGTCGTTGGAGAGACATGGGAGTGAGTGGATAGGGTTGAGGGGGTGTTGAGTCACGGGTGGGGGGTCAAAACAGTAATACCCGTGGCACCCGGTCTAACCGGGTATGGGACCCGGTTAGACACGCCCCTTTGACTCAGCAGATCGAGATAAAAGGATAGGGTTTGGTCCCTCTTTCCACATAGGCCCCTGGGAGCCCAGAAATAGCACGACGTGAGGATATTGAGGACAGGGGCAAAAACTTGGAGGGGCGGTTAGACCGCCCCTACCCCCGGTTAAACCGCCCCCAGCAAAACTTCCTCCAGAGATCCTATATCGGTAGTACCGAGGTGGGGTCAGAAGTACCGAGAATTTCCATACTTTTAGACAGAGAGCTCTTATCGGTAGTTCCGCCCTAGGGTCGGTAGTTCCGAGAAACACTATTTCAGCATTAGTGGATTTGATTCTTTACTTCCATGGAATATTTGGATAAAAGATATGTAGATGGATTCAATCCAAAAATCACCAATCTTAGAAGAACTTGAGATAATCCAAATAAATCATATTCTTGATTCTTCCAAGAGTGTTTTGAGAGAGAGAGAGAGATAAAGATATGGATTTAGGGATATTATGGACTTGAGTAAAATATCACCACTTGTGACTAGCCATCAAACAAACACGGAGAACTATAGTCACAAATGGATCAATAGGGTCACAAAGACCAAGAATCAAGTACATTTTTAAAATAAGCACACTTTCTACACATGCTAGTTGGATTTTTGAAAAATCTATCCTATGCCACGGAGTGCATGCATCCACTTCAAATGAAATAGCTTTTCAAGAATATTTGACTCATACCTCCATCCTCGAGACACAAAGACGAGTGATAATAAGGTATCAACCAAATATCTAGATTAGCCCACAAAGATTCATTTGAAGCAATTACAAGCTTAGGAAGGCACACTAGCATAGTATTATGGCCTAGATGCATTTCAGTAAACAAAGAAGTTCATGATGACATACCTTTGCCTTTAGACCATTTGAATTGTGCATAAGTAAATATTTAGGAACAAGTAGCTCTTACTTGATTATTTGAGATTTATTGATGGAGTCAAGAGCTCGCTTAAGATGCACAAACACATGAGACTACAAGTTCACTAGAAGAAATTGTTAGTCCCACAAATGACACAACCTTTGAAGTAAACTCCCCCTTAATTAGTGCTTAGAGAATTTTGAATTTCTCAAACTTAGCACGTGATTCAATTAAGAATAAGGGAAATTTGCTAAAAGGTATGTCTATGGCATAAAATGGTTTACAAAAATGAATTATGCCGATAATCTCATTACCACCTCCTTGGAATCACCGAAACGTTGACAAACTGCTCCAAGTCGGGTTACCCGGGCACAGGTGTCGGGTCACCCGTCACTCTCCAGAAGCGCACCGGGTCACCCTGCCACTAGTGTCGGGTCACCTGTCGAATACACTTCTGGGGGGCAGGCGGTTAGACTGCCCCCACGGGGCGGTTAGACTGCCCTGCCCTTCTTTGGTCTTTTTTGGTGATCTTTCAGCTCTAGATCCTTGATAAGCCTCTATTTTATCTAGATAACACCCTGCACAGCTTATCACAACAAATGCTCTTCTAGAGAGCCATTAGGAGCATCGAATGGCGCGTGATAATGAGATTATTGAACATGTCAAGGTCACTTCCTCATGCTTCACAAACCTAGGTCTAGTGATTCATGAGTGTTCACAAGGAACTAAGAGTGACCAAGGCACGACTTAAGTACTAGTTACCGAGATTGCATTGGTTGAGTGATGTTCGCTTTCTAGTACCCCTCATGGCATGTTATCAAGTAACCAATTCTTTCTTCATTGCCATGACTTCAATGCAACTCGATTAACCTACAAGCTCAGCAAACACCTTTTGGTACCCAATGCTTGTTGGGTCCTACAAGATTAGTCACAATGTGCTTTGGAACCCATATAACCCTTGTACTAACTTGGGGTGAACAAATCAACCTCATAGTACAAGTCTCCACCTTGTCATTCCTAGGCTTATGAAAATCATAGTGGACAAGGTTGGATTGATAAGTATTACCATTCTGGCAATCCTTTCCCAAGTGACCCTTCTCTCGACATGTGTAGCAAATGCGGCCTTTGGCACTTCTAGGCTTGGGATCCATTTGTTTGTCTTTTCTTGGCTTGCATGGAGGCTTCTTGCTTGATGGGTGAGCTTTCTTCTCCTCGTTGCGGTGGTTCTTCATGGTGCTGGCCAGACCGCCCCTGGTCAGTGTGGCTAGCTCATGTGCAGTCCGCAGCCGAGTGGCCCTTCTCTTTGCATATATAGCACAATCTCCTCTTGGTTGATCTTCTTCTCTTCTTGGAGATTGTTTCTTAAGCCTTGAGCTTGGTGGGGCAATGTGGGGTGCCATGCCCCTTTTTCTTTTCTCGAATGTTGCCCTTGTTGATCTTGATATGTTGTTGAGGAGTCGAGGTTGTGACGGTTGAACCCTTCTCAAGCTTCTTCACCATGTCATCACGGTTATCTTAAGGAGGTTGCATTTGGTTCTCTTCCTTCAACACATACAAGTCTCTTTTAAGCTTTTCAACCTCTTGCTTGAGTTCATCATTTTTTTGGGCAATGAGGTCATCACAAGTTTCTACAAATACATGCTCAATACTAGATTGGCTTGCTTGGGTACAACAAGGTTTAGTACAAGCAAATTCATTATTAACAAGTGAGCATGTGCAAATGGGTGTGAGAGGTTGTAGGAATTTTACATATGAAAGAACAACCTCATGAGCAATTTCTAGTGAGGCATATGAATCCACAAGCTTCTCATGTGAACACTCAAGTTCCTTGTGAGTTGCTTGCAAAGTCATGTGCTCACTAGTGAGCTTTGCTAGTTGACCTTCTAGCACATCATTGGCTTCTTCTTCTATCTTCGTTCTATATGATAAAGATTTGATATCATGATCATATTTATTAGCCAATGATTCATACTTACAAACCAAGGAGGCAAGTTCGGATTTGAGAAATTCAAGTTCTCTTGTCGGAGATCTTGAATCTTCGATCTGTTGACTCTTTACACCCTTGGACTGCCTCTTCTTCTTGCTTTTCTTCCTGGCTACAAGACAAGTGCCTTCACCGTAGAAGGTTGAAGCTTCTCTGTTGGGGGCGGTTAGACCGCCCCTGGGGGGCGGTTGAACCGCCTCCCCCAGAGAGACTCTCCCTTCGCTTCTCTTGTCTCCTTCTTGCTTGAGAGTTGAAGTTTGATGCTCATTGGCTGTTGTAGAGGTTGTGGGGCACATCTCTAATGGTTCATCATCATCCGCACTCTCAACTTCATCCCATTTGATGTGAGCTATCCCAAATAGCAATTTCCAAATGAGATGAGCATCCTTGCTAATTCCTTTACTCGTTAGAATAAGATGCTTTAGTTCACTACATACACAGCCACACAAAAGATTAGTAACAACGACATTGAGTCTCTTCTTCTCCAATCCCATTGGTAAGACACAAGTATCATCCTCCGGAAGGATACTCGCAACCATAATGCCCTCAGCGGTGGGACCCAAAACCTTAAGTGCAATGAGAACATTGGAATGCCAAGAGTAGTTTGAGCCATCAAAAGCTAGAGGCTCAAACGGTACCTCACAAATAGTCGACATCGAAAAATTCCGAGCGGTTAAGCTCGTACCGGAGCACCAAGCTCGGATACCAATTGAAAGGATCTTTATGCCGCCTAGAGGGGGGTGAATAGGCGGGACGACCAAATAAAACTTTTCCCCCGGAAACTTGAGCTTCACTAGCACTGGCGGTTAGACCGCACCTACCAGGCGGTTAGACCGCCCCTGATGTGCTGAACCACAGGGGGCGGTTAGACCGGGTCCTGGGGCGGTTAGACCGCCCTGGTCAGTAAACCTGCAAAACAACTCAAGTCTTCTCTTGACTTCTATCACGAACTTAATTTCTTGAGTAGCTCCTGTAGATGATCACGAGCAGGGTAATGATCCCTGCACTCAAAGACAAGCACACCCAAGTAGATCGAGTGGAAGCAAAGTAAATATGCTAGAGATCAAAACAAATGAGGCAAACCACAAAGGAGAGACGAGGATTTGTTTTCCGAAGTTCACCGCCCACAAAGGAACGGCTACGTCTCCGTTGAGGAGCTTGTAAGGGAATTCTCCCACAACAAGCTGGGTCTCTTTCAACCACTTTCCTCGTTTCGACTAAGGAGATCTTTTCCACAAAGAGGCAAGATCACATGCCTTACAAACTTGCCGCTGCTCAGCACAACCTTGGGAGCTATCCGGCAACGCCTAGCCGTCTAGGAGGCGAACCTCCAAGAGTAACAAATGATTCAAAGGCTTTCCGACGCTAATCAAAAGTGCTCAAGCTATGGGATGCTCTTGCTTAGCTCACACAAGCTCACAAAGGCTTAAACTCTCAACCCAACACAAGAATATGGCTTGAATAGCAAATCTCACAAAGAGAGAGTTGGGGAGTGTTTCTTTGGCTTTGGCTTATGAAAAACAGTAGGGGGAGCACCTCAGCAACCCTAGAATCAG
Organism: Cenchrus americanus; assembly: GCA_947561735.1. NCBI lineage: Eukaryota > Viridiplantae > Streptophyta > Magnoliopsida > Poales > Poaceae > Cenchrus > Cenchrus americanus. The sequence goes on from OX387241.1 coordinate 60,628,615, forward strand.
CAGCCCCAACAAGTGGAGCTCGTGGGGTACTTATACCCTCACAAGGAAAACTAGTCGTTAGATCTCTGGCCAAGGCGGTTAGACCACCTGGTCAGGGCGGTTAGACCGCCCCCAACGGTCAGTTTGAAAAACTAGCCGTTCGGCTACCAGGGGCGGTTAGACCCCCCCCCCCCCCCCCGCCGGGCGGTTAGACCGCCCTGGGCAGAGAGCCCAAAAACCCTTCTCTCTTCACACAAGCACTCCAACATGAGTTGAAATGGCAAAGGCTGGGTTAGAGGTTTGTTAGACTACTTAGGAACTCTCTCAAGGCTAGTTTTCACTTAGGTCAACTGATGAGCACTTTTGATCTTTTGTCTTAGAGATAATTTTGCATCCCTCTTGATAGTACGGCGTACCTAAAACCCAGGAATAAATGTAAAACTAGTTGATCACTTGAGCTTGTAGATCTTCAATCTTCTCGTACTTTTGTAATTTCAATAAGAGGGCTTTTAACATAGCCGAAGTCTTGAGCAACTCCATACTTGAGCTAGTGACTTAGGATTTTCCTTTAATTGTTTTGTCATTCAGTTCACCAAAACACACTTAGGGGCCTAGACGCACTTTCACCTCTCTTCATCCAGACTTCTCTCGCTCTCTCCCAATTCCAGGGGCAGCGGTGGAACCCCGAGCCTTGTAGCTCCTCTCCCTCCCAGCTCCAGGTGCGACAACATAGGGAGCAGGCTTCACAGTGTGGTGGAGCGGCCCTCCCGGGCGGCAAGGTGTTGTCCTTGGGGCTCGTCCATGGTCGCGCGAGATGGCACCTGTGGCCGTCGGCGATGGGCGGCCCTCGGTTTGGAGGTCCGGCCAGCTGTTGCCCGCAGAGAGCTTTGGGGCCCTCCCTCATGGGACATGCTCCAGCTCAAGATCCAAACGGACGATCGACGTGAGAACTTGAGATCTCGAAGGCAACAACCGCGGAGTTGTGTCCAGGCATGGAGGAGGTGCGTCACCTCCATGGCTGCGCCCGTGGCCACGCGAATCGAACTCAAGATGCGAATCGATCTCCGGCCGGGCAAAGAGGCGCAACCCGCAGAGCTCCGCTTCTCAATTTGGCGGTTAGCATCGCGGGTGGGGATCGAGGGCCCGCGAAGGGAGCTTCGGGCGGCACTAGTGGGTCGAGGATGAGTAGCTCCGCTGGGTGGCAAACGGAAGAGAACGACCAACCATTGAGTAGGGCCTTCTCTCTCCACCTGCATGAGAAGGGCTGGGAGGAGAGTATTCGGGTGCCCCCTAGAGTTGGTGCCTGAGTAGAGGGTCTGCTGGAGTGATTTTTTTTTGCTCTCAAGCCCTACTTTCAGGGGTCTGCTGGAGTTGCTCCTATGAGAGAAAAGTACCACGTGCAGATTTTTACATTGGATCTATTTGAAAGGAAAATACTGTAAATAAGCCGAGTAAGGGAAGCCGAATGGGGCTTAGGTAGAAATCCGACCAAACTTATGTGTGTTTGGATCCTTACCTAATATTTAGTTGGTTTAAACCCAAGTAATAAAAGATGGATATACCCTTTTCCTTATAAACTACCCCACTGGCCCACTGCTCGCGTCGCACCATTCTCTCCTTCGTTCCTATGTGTGTACCTTCGGTTCGAGGCTTTAGTCACGGGTAATTTGTGGAGCCGAGACTAAATGTCCTTGTTGGGGAGTCAGAAAATCGGATGGATCCCCAAACACAAGTGAAGAAAGATTCTCGAACAGAAACACGAAAGTGCTCAGGAATGCGGAAACAAGGAATCTCCGAAAGTCTACACTCGTCTCAAAAGTTGTGAATCCCTACACGTGCCCTCGGGTCCTATTTTATAGGGAGACGAAGGGACTTTTACATTCCGAGATTACCCTCGAATCTAGGAAATATTCCTGAATGTGAACATGTACATGAACGTCTTTTACATCCCGTGATTTGCGGAGCTAATTTCATACATTTACAAATCAGCCATTAGTTCACACCTTGAACCCAGACTTTTGACACCGCCCCTTTGACTTGGCTCATCCATGATTCCTGCCTTGTCCTGGCGTGGATTCGCAGGTAGTCAGCCTCTCGCACTTCACCTTCTAAGCCTTCACCGAAATCAGACTCCGCCGAACTTGCAGAGATCTTCAACATCACAGCCATAATGGAGTTTTCTTGTTTTCACGGAGATCTCCAAAGTTTCCAAAGCTAAAGTTTCCCGAATTAGCGATGACCTCCGAAGTTTTTCCTTGTCCTGAAATAAGAAACAAACCTGCACACTTGTGGTCATTTGGCGATTGTTTCGCCCATAATCAGAGGGTTAGCGAATCATCAGAACAAAATCTTCACTTGGTTCTTTCCCGCACTTTTCTGTGAATTCATCAGAGTCCTAATACATCCGAAGTTTCGAGGGTGTAAGGTTTTTACCCAATTCCCCAACAGTCCTCAATCAATGTGGCTCCAAATTGCTCTAAATGCATCACCCCTTCATTCCAGTTGGTAACACCAACCATGACTAAAACTCCCACATCCAATGACTACTGCGGCAACAATTATTGTTGCAACCTTTTAATCTCAGGTGGTGTTTCCACACGAGATTAAAGGCTCACCCTTTAGTCCCGGCTCCGGGTGGAAGCACCACTCGGGACTAAATCTAGGCTCGGGTGGTGTTTCCACCCGAGACTAAAGAATCCACACCCAACGACAGCCCTCTTCCTTCCCCTCTCTCTCATTATCTCTTTAATAGTCCACCACAACACTCTTCTACTTTATTTTTCTATTTTCTTCCTTATCTCCTCTCCTTGTTGCGCAGGTAGGCCGGGGGGACAAGGAGCGGGTGTGCGCAGTGGTCAATCTCGACGATAGCATGAGTGCTACGGGTCGCTCCTACTATAGCGTTGGTTATGTGTGCATTGTTGGACTAGCGAGCGAGCACAAGAAGGATCTGAGAGGACGGGGATGACAAAGGTATACTTCAAAAATTCCTAAAAAAACTTTTCAACGGTCAAATAAGGTCAGAACTTCCGACGTTGTATCAGAACTTCTGACCGGATAGGAGATTTTCGTGCTAAGTTACAAAGCTAAAACAAAACTGCCAATTCTATATGAATCAAAAGTTGGGTATAGATGCTAAAACCTCCCGCAACCAAAAATTTGTCAAGCAACAACACAAATATGTAGATCTGGCCAAACAAGCTTCTAGGGTTAGAGAAAATAAGGAACTCAAATAACACAAGAGATATGTGATTTGTTTCCCTAAGTTCACCTCCACTAAGGTGGGCTATCACGAAGAGCCACTTGCCTCACCCAATTCACTACAAAGGTATTGGTGCTCATTAAGAGGACTAACAAACGAGAGTGCAACGCAAATGTTCCCGGATGCTCCACACGAACTGGACACTCAACGGGTGACGCCTAACCATCTAGAAGCAAGCTTCAAGAGTAATAAACGTGAATCAATGCTCGGACATGCTTCAAGTGCTCTTTAGATGAAATGGATGACCTTCACACTCAAAGATTCTCTATCTCACACCTCAAACCTTTTCTCACCCAAGCCCTAGCTCAAATCACTCAAGGGTTAACGCAAAGAGGGAGTGGGGAGGAGAAATGAATGCTCATGGAGGTCTTTGTCCCGTGGTAGGTCAGCAGCAAAGGAAGAGAGAGGGAAGGGGTATAAATACCCAAGCCTCAAAAACTAGTCTTTATGTTGACGGTGTATTTTGGTACACCAAACATATTCATTATACTTTGGTTTAGATTTGATAATGGAACTAACCCGCCACTAGGCACACTAATCATATAACAAGTTCATCTTCGTGTGTGCATTTGGAAGTGTTATGTTTATGTAGAAAAACATGGACATAAAGGACGGATTCACAACAAGTTCAAAGGAGAAATTAAGGAGTCTTATTCGTGTTTATGAGCTTGATGAAATCACTCCCAATGGTGGCAAGGACCGAAGTGTTACAAAGGAACATCCCCGAGGTTTGAAGCGTAAAAGACCGGACTTCATGCAAGGAGAACCTTCGTCTTGGACGCAAGGATGACATCGTAAAAATGGTGCAAGTGGAGGGGGCAAAGTGCATAAATACATGAGGACCCACGGGAGCGAAGGGACGACCGAACCGAGCCGGGATGGGCCTGGGCCGGTCGGCCCAAGCCGGCCGGCCTGGCCCACTTCGGGGGTCGGTTCGGTCTCCTTTTTCTTGCACCCGAAGATCCTTCAACCCTAAGTTCGTGGAGGTTCCGCCATTCGCAAAATAGAGAGCCATTCACCTGAGAGGCCATCCACAAGCTAGAGAGAAGAGGAGGGAGATCGTTCGGGAGAAGGATCACTCAACTCGAAGGAAGCACCCACAAGTGGAGAAGAAGGAAGACACCATCGGAAGCGTCACCATGATCAATGGTGTCATATCTAGCACCTTGATGGGGTAATCTTCTCATTTGTCCATGGGTTGCAATCGAACTTGAAGACGTAATCGCTACTTTGTTTGGTTATTTATCTATCATCTAGTGTTGAAGAAGCTTTGGTGTTTAAGGCTAGCTACCATGCCGTAAAGGGGGTAAGACTACCCACAGCGGGGGACGGGATATCCCCCGCCATCCTTTTCCCGTCGTCAGATGGCGTAGAACGACCTGCAGCGGGGCTCCTGCAGGAGGCCGGGGGAATGGCGTCGACCCCGGAATCCTCTCGCGGATCCGCAGGAATCCGGAGGCTCGCCATCCTCCGCCGCCCCCACCACGTGCCGCCGCCGCGCCCACCCAACGGCCTCGCGCGCACCGTGCGAGCGAGAGGAGGCGACGAGGTGCGATGACGGCCGTCGCCGCCGACCGTCGCCACCGCCGTTACCGCCGAGCCCATCGTCTCCGCCGCCCCTCCAACGCCCCGCCGCCGCCGCCGCCGCGGTCCGCCTAGTGCCCACGCCCGCCGCATCCGCCCGGCCCCACCACACGTCGCACCGCCGCCGCCGCCGGATCTCGGCCACTCTTCGCTCCTCCGTGCCGCCGCCGCGAGCTTCACCGCGCCTCCGCATTCTCCGGTCGCCGGAGACCGGACGTCGCACCGTCGCCGGCGGAGGAATCGAGAGGGAGACAAGCGCACCGACGCCGGGATCCACCACGCCGGAGCAGGGGAGAGGCCGAGGCGGTGCGCGGGCGGCGTCGGCAGCCGGCTCGCGGAGGAGGGGAGGGGAGCTCCGCCGCTTCCACCGCGGCCCCTGCTCGATCCGCCGGAGCACGCGCCGCGCACGGGCTCGGGGCGGGGATCTCGAGGAGGAGGGGCGGCACCCGCCTCCCGCAGCCTCACCTCGCCACCACCGGTGCGCCGCCGCCGCGCTGCCTGGACCCCCACCGCCCTGTTCCTCCGCCACGACTTCGCCACCGCCTGGACATCGCCATCGCCGCCATAGCAGAGAGGGAGGGAGAAAAGAGGTGGACAGGGAGGAGGAGGAGCTCGTGGCCGGGATCTCGCGCCCACCCGCGCTTGTAGAAGAGGAGGGAGCGGCCCGCCGGAGGAGCTCCGCCTGCTTCCTCGCCGCCGGAGTGGGGGTCGGCCATCGCCCCTGCTTCCTCCGCGCCGGGGAGCAGGGGATGCGACGCGAAGCAAAGTAGGAGGGAGAGAGAGAATGGAGGGTCGGGTGGGGTAGAGAAGAGAGGGAAAAGGGGATGACATGCGGGCTCCGCGTATGGTAGTTGGGATAAAGTGGAAGATATAAAGGATGACCAGTGCGGGAGAAGGAGATATGAAGGAGAGAATCTTGCTGACCAGGTAAGAATATTCTGTTTTGAAGGAGAGATATGAAGGAGACAAGTGTGGATGGTCTAAGATATCAATGCTCCCTTAGATCCATTCAGTACGTCGTGTCCATCATAGGTCTAGTCACGAATACCTCCGCGTAGTGACAGTACGGGGGGAGGGAAAGGGCAAGACCGTAGTCACAACCCCCGATAGATTAGATTGGTTTTCATATCTTAAACGGTTGCATGTTCAAGTATCATAGACCCTTGGGCAAGTGTCTTTTACTTATCTTGTTGGTTTAATCGTTCTCTCTAGTGTAGCGTAGTTGTTCTCTAGTTTAACCGTAGATTAGGGTTTGGGTAAGTTAGTAAGTAGAGGTAGATCAAACGCGTGTAATTCCCTCGCTCTGCGGATTGATAAGAACTTAGGGACTCCCAGTGGTGAAAAAGGTGTAGGTTCGTACGCTTGCACATCGTAGGTGGATGCGAGTTTTATCCGTTAACACTTTACTACGCTGGAAACAGGGTTATCGAAACTTCTGACCTAAGGTCGAAACTTCCGATAAGGCGATAAGAACAAAAACCCGACATAGCGACCCTTATCGTAACTTTCGGCCCTGGGCCGAAAATTCCGACCGCGGTTGAATTTTTCCCAAAAATTCAGTGTGTACGTGAGAAGTGTGTGTCTCTATCTAGACTTGTTAGCATCTCAAATGAGCACTTTGGCATCTTCAAAACTTCCATTCGCATCCCCCTTTATAACACGATGTTTTTAAACTCAAATCCAAACAAAAAAATAAATTAAATCTTCCAAAGAGCTTGAACACCGAGAAATGAGTTGGGGGCCTTCTTTTGATCAAATATAATCTTTATTTTTGTTTTTTATCCTTCACACATCTCATCTAAGCAATTAAATACCCAAATTGTGTTTGTCATTATCACCAAACCAGATTAGGAGTCTAGATGCACTTTCAATTGACGCCTAGAGGCGATATGCATGAACCGCCATAGGATAGCTATAAAAAAGAACATGTAACCCTTAAGAAAAGGGGGTCAACTCCAATGGAACCGAACCAATACTAGGGATCGGGTCCCAGAATACACAACTCACTCAAGCAGAACACACAGGACGTAGGGTTCTTATCCTCCGGGAGGCCCGAACCTGACAAAAACCTCTATCTCTTTGTTTTTAAGTTTTCTCCTGCATCAACCGAAACCTAGCCAGCATGATCACTCCCGCTTAACACGCGGACTTCCCCCTGACCGAATCTCTAAACGGGGATTTCCCACGAAACCACCGACAACATCCAACGCGAAGCTCGGCTTCCCTGCCACCGTCGTTGACAAGGCATAGCCCCAACGTAGTGCGCCCCCTTGCGGAGCCCAACGGGATAAGGCACGTATGTGGAGCTCACGCGGTGGCCTGGTGAGGAGCATGTGCGTCTGTACGCAACCAACGACGCAACACGTGCACGCTGGAGGCGCGGAAGGGACAGGTGCCGCGGCGGTTGACTTCCGTAAGAGGGAGGGGCGGTGGAACTTCCGTCAGCAAAACCGCCTAATGATCAAACGTGCAGCATGTTCGTTTGGCTGGTGGCTGGTGACCGGTACTATTTTGTTCTGAGAGAAAACTACTGATGGCTGGTGGCTAGCGCCTGGTTTGTTCCGAGAGAAAATGCTAGTGTCTGGTTTATTCTGAGAGAAAAGTATTGATGATTCAATGGTCGAAGACATCCGGTTTTGAAGTTGGATAGTCCAAACCAAAGTCAATTTATAATTTGACGATCAAAATGAATTCTTTTAGTTGAAAACCTTTAAACTCTATGTGGGCCAAAGTCCAAACTCGAAGCATACCAATCGAAGCGTGATGATGGATGAACGGGCCCGATGGTCATCTCGGGAACAAGGCACGCAAAGCCCACCCCCCAATACTAAAAAAAGTGCGTGTAGTAATTCAAAAAAAAAGTGCGTGTAGTTAATTATTCGGCTGGGGGTTGTCCGGGACATGAAATGAATAGGAGTAGCACTAGCACAGCTAGCGCTAGCGGAAGAGGCCATGCATGGATCGGAGCTGCAGTGGTAGCCGGCCAGCCGCTGGCGGGAGGCCAATGCGCGCGTGGCAGGCTGGTTTATGGTATTAATGGCCTCATCATTAGCAGCCCCGCGCTCCCACTTCCCCCACCCGATCCACCACCACATTCTTCCAAACCAACCTGCGCCGCCGGTAGGGATCCATCGGACTTACGGCATGTACTCGGAGTAGATGTAGTGTAGCCGCCGCCGGCCACACGTACGAATCGCGCGAGCGTACACCGTACCGGCGTGCATGCAGGGGGTTTACGGCAATTCGTGGCGTGATGCGAATGCAGTTACAGTAGCTGTTAAAACGATCTCCTTGGGTGTCACTTTCTCCACGGTTGTACGAGTTTTTACAAGATTTCTCCATGGTGGTCACAGAGATATGGAAAAGGCTTTCCAGGCGATAGCTGGGCAGAAACAAAAAAAAGGGAGAGGCTTTCGCATGGCAGAGACGACCATGAGAGAGATCAGAGGTGGTTCCGCTTCCGCCGGCTTCCACCTTGCAGCCTTGGGATAGTGCAGTGCATGCGGGGACACTGGGCAGAGCCTTGATCTCCTTGTCCCCCCATCTCGGCGCGCGGCGACGCAGGGAGAGGACGCGCAGGAAGCTTGAGGATCGGACATCGGAGAAAAAGGCGCGGCCAGTCTCTGCGGCGTCGTCGCGTGTGCTGCCCCTGTCGCAGTGTCGTGCATGCACTCTCGCTCGCCGCAAAGCAGCTAGCAACTAGCATGCATGTCTGCTTGCTAGTTAGGGTTGACCCTGATGGATCTCGATCGGAGCCGATCGAGCGAGCATCTACTCCGATCCGTTAGCTAGCTAGCTACTACTACTAGACATGCAGCCGCAAGCCCGCAATGAAAAACGAACTGTTCCGTTCCGTGTGAGCGCGCACACGGCACATCAATCACACGATCGTCGTCGATCCGGCCGATCGGCATGCGTACATCAGTACGAGCATCCTCGTTCGTGGAGAGATGAGTTTTTGGACGTATCTTCTTGTCCTAGTACTACTTGCTAGCTGTTGCATACTTGCATGTGTCAAGTGTGTGCTCCCAGCTCTCACTGCCTGATGATCCAAGAGGCCGAGAAGGAAAAGGAAAAATAAGGAAAGCACACCATGTTCCCATCCATTAGGTTGATTAATCAAAATTAGCCACATTTGCTACGAAATATCCACGTGGCATTTGGCAGTCTCATTCCTTCTCCTTCGTGGCAGTCATGCCTTGTTAGCAAAGTACCCATATATTTGATTTACCAGGTGATACCCCGCGTGTTGTTGCGGGAATTGTTTAAACAAAATTTTAAGGTGAAATGTGAAAGTAGAAACACCAAAATGATTGCATGACAACATTCATTTGTAAAACAAAATTATATATGAAATCATGTTATTTTGTTAGAGTGAATCATTCTAAAATGATTGATCCGACATGTATTTCAACCGCGGGAATTTTGTAGTATGCTACTCATGCTATAAGCCACAGAAAATCGGTTGAAAACATAAATAGATGGTTTAGTGGATGATGACATGACGTATATTGGATGGTGATATTGTGTATAGTGGTAATGGCCAGGGTTAGAACACAACATGCATGAAGTATGACGCATGTTCTTCAGCCTTGCCCTCCCCTCCTCCGCGGCCCCTCGCAACAGCCATCCCTAAGCCGCGAGGAAATAAGGAACCGAAAGGGGGAAGGGGCCCAGCCTGCGCGCGCAGGTGGCCAGGCCCCGCGCGAAGAGAACTCCCTCCCACATCCACTCAGGCTATCCGCAACGGCGTGCGCTACGCGCACGACATCGTGTTCTCCAGGTCACTTGTACCGTTTTTATGTCCACACCGGCGTACTAGGAGGGGAACGGAAGCGTGACGTATGGGTGCGCAGACGCCATTCCTGGGGTCCTTCACGCTACGGCACTCGCGCGGCCCCACCTTGCCTCCCGATGCCACATGCTCCAACCACCCCAGCCCCTCCCGCCTGTACTCAGAGCTCGCTGGAGACAGCAAGGGAGGGGCCGGCGTAGCCGCGCCAATACAGATCGAGCCCGGGCGGAGCTCGCTGGAGACAGGAATGGAGGGACCGAGCTGACCGGAGATGGAGGAACTCATCAGGGGGAAAGCGCTGTCGGCAGATCTAGCCGGGCACTGCTCCTCCCCCGTGGCACGCTGCCGCCGGCTTGGGGAAGAGGGGCGCGTTGATGCCGGCGTCGAGCTCGAGCTGCCGCCGGCTCGGGGAAGAGGGGAGCCTGAGGATCTGGGAGGCTGCCCCCTGCGCGTTGATGCCGGCGTCGAGCTCGAGCTGTCGCCGGCTCAGGGAAGATGGGAGCCTTAGGATCTGGGAGGCTGCCCCCTGCTTCTCCGCCTGGACGAGCTCTGGCTGCCGCCATCAAGAGGAGGAAGAAGGCACGGGAGGAGGGCCTGCGTGCGAGAAGTGGAAGGAGCTCGACGAACGCCGGTCGTCGGGGATCCGCCGTCGTTCCTCCCGCCTCGAGGAGCCCTGCCGACCCTGCCCCTGCCCGCGGAAGCCGTGTGGAGCTCCGTCGCGGCCGCGGGCGGCGCGCGAGAGCTCCACGAAGCGCCGCCGGCCGCACGCCGCCGGGGCAAGGGCGGGCGCCGCCGCCGACCTCCGCCGCCGGGGCCGCGGCCGGCGACCTCCGCTCCCCGAGATGCTCGATCCGGCGCGTAGGTGCCGCCGAACGCGGCGGAGGAGCCGAGGCGGCCCGGCCTCCTCCTCCTCCCTCGGGCCGGCCGGCCTCGCGCGCGCCGCCGCGCGGGGAGCTCCGCAAGGCCGCCGTGGTAGGAGAGCGAGCAGCCGGGCGGGGGCGCCGGGGTTGGTGGGGGAGAGAAAGAAGGGAGGAAGGCGCCGGGATAGGGTGGGGTGGGGGTAAATAAAAAGACAGTCTATGACATGTGGGTCCTGTGGCTGGTGGTTGGTATGCAGTGCGAGATTTAGAGAATGACGGTTGCGGGAAATTTGGTGCTGTACTGCAAAATCTAGATTAGGAGGTAGAAACATTCATTTTAGGGATGATCCCCCGCTCTCCCATTCGTGCGCTCAAGTGCTCAACGGCGACTATCAAGAGCCCAAGAGGACGGAGGCATGCTGACATGGTGTGCCGTCTGAAACCTCGCCGAATGGTCGCCTTCTCGCTGACGCTGTCGCTGCGTGCGCGTGCATGCTGAAAACTGTATAGTACATGAGCAAACACAAACAAGGAATTTTGACATCCAGAGATTGATCGTGCAGTGTGCTACCAATACCATACACTGACACTCCTCTCTTCAGGGCACAAGGTGCAGACTACAGACTGGAAGAGAGCTTTCCTGGTCAATCCGATGCCCCAGATTCTTCGTCGACGGCCGCGGCGCACAGGGCACGACGGGCAGACAGACGTGACCGCCTTCACGTCCGTGTCGGTCCCGCAACTTCCGTCCCTCGCCGCGCCGGACGGAACGGGCTCCCAAAACAATTTACGGATTTCATTCAAGAATACACCTCGTAATCTATACGTACATTGCCGAGTCGGCGAGTCTGCAGTTGTGTACAACTCCAAACTTAAACAGCACAGCACTACCCTTTGCAGGCTTGGCACCAGAGTGCTACACAGAACAGAAAGCTCCCAGTATCCTTTGCAAGCTTGGCACCAGAGAGACTCATGAAAAATGCGAATTATTGGTTTTTATTTCTATACGATTGGCGCCCGAGACGGGGGCAACCTGGGCGCGGCAGTAACTCCATGATACCATGGTTCACCGAAAATACAGGGGTGGGGGGATAAGCTATTTCCACCGTTACTATTCTGGAGTCAAAAGGTTACTCGATTTACCCTGCTGATATGTAACATGTCAGCGATGCAGGAGACCTGATTAGCAGAAATAACAGTTCGGCTACAACTTCCGCCATTCTTCGTCTTGGGGGGGTGTATGGACTATGGGTGTGCTGAGACTCTGACCGATCAGCTATTGCAGCGCATCTGGGGTGGTAGTGTTTTCTTTCAGTATTTGTAGCTTCTTAAGTTTTGTTGGGGTTGTGGCTAATAGCACTCGCTGAAGCAGAAGAAGAAGCCCCTAGGCTTGTCTTCCTTCTTGCCCTTCGGCGTGCCACCGAGGTCGCCCCGAGAATGCATTAGTGAGCTTGTCCCGGGAGATTCTGGAGGCAGGATTGCGTTCTCTGAACTGAATGTGCGGCGAGGGGCTAAGGTTTCTTGTGGAGAGAGGGTGGATAGGTAATGTAGGAGCATTTGAATTATCTGCGTGAAGTTTGGTCTGTCGTTTGGGTCTTCCTTCCAGCAGGATGTTAGTATTTCTGACAACTCCTGAGGCAAGTTATCTGCACTTGGTCTGATGTTCTGCAGAAAATAAGGCTTTCATCTGGTCAAATACAAAAGAAATCAATGTGATAATACATATTGGAAACACCATGTGAGATTTATGCTTATATAAACATACGCAAGCAAACACAATCCAGGGATGCACTCATTATATCCATTGATGGTTAATGATCAAAGTATCAGATGTTACCTTGAAAGCAGCAGCATATGCAGCTTGCAGATTAGACATGCCCTCAAAGGGCAGTCTATTGTGAAGGAGTTCCCACAACACAATCGCAAAGCTGTAAACATCCACTTTGTGGTTGTAATGCTTCTTTTCTCCATGCCTCAACGTAACTGTGCTGTACAACTGTTGAGACATCCCAGGATACATTAATAAAAAACAATACAGAAAACAAAGGATCCAGAATTTGACAAACATGAATGAATAATAGAAACCTCAGGGGCCATCCAACGGTATGTTCCTGTCTCAGCAGTCATCATCTCTGTTAATGTCTCTTCTCTAGCCAAACCAAGATCAACAAGTTTGACTGTTCTCTGGTCTGCAGTCAGCAACAAATTCTCTGCAAAAGGGGAAGGGGGGAAACAACAGATACAAGATCAACTTTGTCTGAATAAACACGTTTCAGGCAGATCATTAAGGAATGACTTGAGAGAAAAGAATAGCTCCGAAAGATGAATGTACAGAGAAAAATCCTAAAAAACTGACTGTTTTCCACAATATGCTATTGATGCTTCAATAATTAAAAATATGCTTGTTGAATTGAACATATCTGATCTGAGATACAGATAGAAGTAATTTTCTATTAGCGAACAGGACCACATAGGTACTGAAGTCAACATCTTCAAACTATGCTTATGTCAGGGCCAATCATTCACACCTAGTGTATATTTCTTGATGCATCTGGGATAGGAAACGACCGTAGGCTGGAAAGTTATGGAATAGCTAAGTCTCATGCTAAACGGTACAGTACACTCACAACAAAAATTGCAGCTTTAAATTGTTGCATACTATACCAACTAAATCCAAAACGAACATTTGTCTTATACTCCCTCCGTTTGAAATATATGACTTTTAGGACAAGCTAATTAGCTTGAGCTAAACACCATATACTTAACAATGGAGGAAGTACTAACTATGCACCACCTATAGAACTATATGCATGACCAGTCATCATTCACCAACTATTTAGTTGGATATACAAGCATTATCTATATTTGTGGCCAGCAGCCCAGCATAGTGCTTCATTATACATCAAAGTACTGAACTGAACATGATCATGTGCTGTTAGCCTGTTGGAATCCACATACAAAATAATCCACCCTTGAAACATGACTATCATAACTGAAGATGACTAAACTTCTCTATAAGGAATCATTACAAACTCAAACTTGAGTACATCCGCATATAAATTCATCCGAACACATCAAGGTCAACAGCTTCAAACTGGTGTTTGCAAACGAGGCTCACCATGAAAACCTTTGAACTGCTATGAAGATATCATATTATTTTGTATAACATTATGTTGGGTACTTAGTAAGCTTCCTGATATCAGCATCATGACAATCTTATGAATTATAATATCCATCATAGAATTTATACGACACTATACAATAAAATATAAACAAGCACATGAGAAGATCCTTGGATAACCATGGTAAGTGAGTATATAATGCTGCAGGTACTTACTATCCAGACTTCATCTTAGAAGAGAATAGTGGTAGCATAAATAAAAATGCAACGTATCACAACTTATAAAATAAGATGATGTACATAATGGAAAAAAACTTGATGTGAATCAACATATCAGAATATGCAGCAGAACTAAAGGAGGCACTGTTTTTATAATCACCAAAACTGGAAAAGACAGTTTTTTAAAAAAGAAGAATTATGACACTTTCTACAATCTCAACATGTAATGGCAAATATTTACCAAGAAAAAAACATATTCAATTATTCAAAGAATGTGCTAGATATAAAATTAGCAATGCAACCGATACAACCATGCCAAGGAAATTATGCATCACTTATTCAGCACCAGCACAAATTATAGATTGTTTACGTATAAGTGAAGCCAAATATTGTCAGATATAGCATGTGATAGTGCAAGGAGAAGAAGCTTCTCATCCCTCAAGTTACTACAAGGCACATTTCCATCCTCAGCTAGACCCACACAAATCCCATTTAAAGATTATATTAAAATACAAAATTTACTAATCAACTGTTACAAACAAGTAGTTAATAATTTTTCCAAAGGAATTAATGACTCGTGCATAGTAAACATGGAGAAAAAGAAAAGGGTATTATCCACAGTTTGCAGAAATTCACCAAAACTAAGCAGTGAATAATACAGAGAGCACAAGATGATCGGATTGCGAAAAAAGTCTTACCAGGCTTAAGATCACGATGAATGATCCCATGTGCATGCAAGCATTCCATAGCTCTGGCAATGTCCAATGCAAAGCCCACTGCTACACGGGGCTCAAGGCTCCTGGGCCTGAGACTGACCAAGTATTTCCGCAACGAGCCCCCAACTAGAAGTTCCGTCACCACCACCATGACAGGTTCCAGGCAGGCTCCGATAAACTGTAAACCAAGCAGGCATAGTTTCAGTACACAAATGCATTAAAAACTTCCTCTCTCTTGGCCATCTCCTTGATGAGGAAAGAATAGACTTGATGCTGCAAAAGTAGACCTTAACGAGATTCTTGTGCTGCACCCTTGACAGCATGGTCACCTCTCTCAAGAACCTCCCCTCTCGCTTGGTCACCTCCTCAGGGGTGTCCCCTTTGTGCACAATCTTGATGGCAACATTTTGGTTCTTGTACCTGCCAATCCCAGCATCAAATAAATGCTCGACTAGAAGAAAATCGATCAAAGATCAGAAAGTTGCAGATGGTAGTTCAAAAAGATGAGCCTTACTTCCCCTCATAGACCTTTGCATGTGCACCCTCACCGATGCGCGGTCCAACAAAGAGAAGCTTCGGGTCAATAAGCCACTTAGGATCGATGGAGAGACCTTCACCTGCGTAGAACGAACTCCCAGATTCCATCCTTGATGGCAATTATCTGATCTGGGTCCTGTGGGGTCACACGACCCCACTGCAAACTTTAGAAAAGACCAACTTTTAGAAAGTATTTGAGGTTTGTTAGAAAGGTATAAGCACAGATAGAAAACATCATGAAACATATGAGTAAAAAGGCTGAAACTTTGCAAATTTGACAAATTTACTTTCAGAAAGTATTCCAACATTGGATAGCTCACGAGTAGAGCACCTTACACCTTACAAAAAATGAGTAGGATAGACGTGGTACGAATTGTGGCATTCCAAGAAAATAAATGGAAGACAGTAGAAGTGAATAGTGGGAACAGATGGCGGAATACCTCATTAGGTATATATATTCTGTGTTCAATAAAGCCAAAAGGTATAATTTGTCACATACACAGTATAGTTTACACCTGTACCAATACATATTATCTCGGTTGTTCATAACACATCAGTACATTAGAATACTTGAAGGTAGAATTCATAAAAAAATATGGATCTTCTAAGTTGTGCTTTATTACCTACGTTCAAGTGATGGTGTGTACCCTACAACTGGGTATAAATTTATATCAACAATCCAGTACCTTCCAAAAGCAGAATTTGATGAATACACAACAGCTCAGTACACGTTAAGAACACCTCACTGGAAATGGCTGTGCACTATCAACAAAATCTACTTTCAAACCATTTGCAAGTTTGGTGGAAAAGGTACAGAAATAGAGCACGTCATCGTAAATGGATGCAAGCGAATGATTGTGTGTATCCAACTAAATTCCGCATCATGCTCACACGCCACAATAGTTTCCCCTGAGCTCCTGGTGAAAAACAACCAGCTAGGACCTTGACCACAGCAAGGGAAGTTAAAAGATCTAAGCACTAGGAACCTAATAAAATTCCATAAACAGTGAAAATACAGGGCCACCCATACTGAACCAGCGAGCTGTTTGGATGCAAGTCCAGCGCAAAAATACAGCAACTTAAAACCAAGCCACTGTTTCCCCCCACTCATTTCTACCATATATTTAGGAAAGGAATTGCCAGTGGCATTGCATCACGAGCAGGGGCGGACCCAGTATAGCCGTAGAGAACATGGGTGTAAACATGCACACAGCACACCGGATACTATTGCAAAAATATCCAAGTTACCAAGGTAAAATACATGGTCAGATCCGAATACAATCAGTCAGGGGCAGACCCAGCATAGGACATGGGTGTACACATACATGTACACCCAAAAACTGTTGCAAAAAGAGGAATTAGTAAAATCATGATCAGATCCGAATACAAATACCAGGTTTGGTTTGGGTGTTCGATTTCGCGCAGCAGGATGGGGAGGGAGGGGAATAGGAAGGCATACCCCGGTCGGATCGTCGTCGCCGGCGAAGCGCCCGTCGCTCGACGAAGGGTTTCAAAGGTGTCGCCAGGCGTCAAGGCGCTAGAACAATCCTGGTCGCCTAGCTAAAAAGCAGCAAGAGGGAGTGTGAGGGAGGCGAAGAATGGAGGGGAAATAGACCCCACCGCGCCGCTGCCGCCGCGGCCCAGCTCGCCGCTCTTCTACCTCCACTCGCCGCCTCCGCCGCCGCGCTCCTCCCTGCTCCACCACCCGCAGCCCCACGTCCTCCTCCGGCCCAGCGCAGGTCTCCCGGCACCACCGCCGCCGCGCTATCAACGGGCACAGTAAGAGGGAGGAAGGGGAGAGAGACGAACGGAAGCACGGTGCACGGAAGCAAGCGACGGAGGCGGGTGCGGCGCGCAGGGAGGCGGGTGACGGAGATGGGGGCGACCGAGTGACCGGACGGCGGACGCGTCCGAGGGATCCGGTTCCTCTGAACAGTTGAAGCTACCTCAGGGAGAGGAGGTAGGGAGCTGCTGACGGCTGCCTACATGAATCATGAATGTGAGAGAAGAAGAGACTTCCTCTCATTTGGGCCAAAACGTGTCATCCAGCCTGCTGCTTGCCGAGGCCCGTTCGTAGATAAAGCAGAGGCAGATAAAATGTTATCATAAAAAATCTTAGAAATGGTCAAACTATAACGGTGTTTTCGAGATGAAATGTTATCATAAAAAATCTTAGAAATGTTGTGGAGGCTAAAGTGAAGTGTGGCTGATAAGATTTAAGCTGCGCTTGTGGCAAAATGTATGGAATTGTGACAGAGTACCAGTAAACTGAATGCAGCCTAAGAAACTAACATTAACCCTAACATGTAGCATGGTAATGTTCTCGTGCGGTCAAGCTCACTAAGCACTAAAACTATGCAAATAAACAAACAAACAATAGGGTTCGATAGGGTAGAAGCAGTGTTAGTAGAAACGTCAATTTGGTGTCACAAGATGCGCGCAAAATTGGGGATTGAAAACGATGGGTGTGCCAAACACGCCAAGGAGCGGGTCGCATCGGCTTCTCTAATTTTTTTATCACCGGGGCCTGTGGTGCACTAATTGTCCTATTGGCAGTACAATCTGTGCTTGAGTGTCTAAGAAAGACGTAGCAAATATTGTATTCATAGATGACTGACTGAGCCCAAGCGCACGAGCCTACTCCCTACTATCCAAATTATAAGTTATTTTAACTTTTATAGATGCATAATAAGATATACCTAAGTGTGTAATAAATTCTATGAAAAGTCACAAGTCCATTTAATTTAGGACGGAAGAAGTAATAAATTGTGGTTATTGTAAATAAATAAACTAGGTGTTGCCGGAATTTTTTTAAACAAAATGTTAAGATGAATCGTAAAAGTAGAAACACTAAAATGATATGACAATATTTTCTAATAACATTATACATGAAAGCACGTTAATTTTGTTGAGAGAGAATTATTTATTAAATGATTGATCCTACATGTATTTCGATTGGGAGAATTTCGTGGTGTGCTTCTACTAAAAAAATAAGTTATTAGCCACAGAAAATCGGTTGAACACATAAATATATGGTCCAGTGGATGGTGACATGACATATAGTGGATGATGACATTGTGTATAGTGGATTATGACGCGAAATGTTTGCATGTTGAGAGAAATCGAACTATGACCCTTTAGTGGGATGGTCCTATATCATAGACGTAGATGATTTCCGGAAGGAAAGGGCAATGTCTAAGCTTGACCTCAGATGCTTGTAGGTGCAGTTATAGTCGGTCAAATGTTTCTGTCAGCAGTGCAACACCAGCACTTGCACATTTAGGGAGCGGCTTTTCGGACAAAGTTGAAGTTGTTTTGGTAAACGTTTGGCAAAACGATTTCACCTTGTTTTTATCGACGGATTGGAGAAAGAAATATCCATAATACCCTTATATTTTTTATTATTTATCTGTTCTTCTCATTTTGTTTCCTTATTATTTTTCCTTTATCCTTACTCTCTATTTTCTTTTCCTTCCAATCTTCCCTTTCCTCCTTATCCTCTTCTTAATTTGTTCTCCCGCCGCTGGCTGCTGCCCTGCCTCGCGCAGCCACCTACGCTGTCGCCGCCGCTAGGACTCTTGCCGCTGCATGCACCCGCCACCGCCGCTCAGGGACATGTTGCCACCTACGTTCGTCGCCACCGCTCAAGCTCCCACCGCCGCATGCGCCCGCCGCCGCCTCTCGGGCTCGTGTGGAGGTCAAGCGCACGAAGAGGTCGTCAGGGCAAAGCTGGCAGGCGATCGCGGAGCCGCGGCCAGAGCTGAAGGAGCCACGTTTTTGTGGCTCCTGCGCCCCCAAACTGCTCTAGAGAGCGGGATTTGGGGAGCTCGGGCGCCGGAGCAGCTGCAGGAACACCCGTTTGGCAGAGCTTCACGGGAAACCAATCTTGGAATCGATTTTGGTGCCATGCCAAACGCCGGCCTTAATCTGGTAGTAGCATTTTCAAAATAATGAAAAAGGACCACTCTCGAGCGTTTGTGATAATTTGATCCAATGCAGTAATTTTCTCTCAGAACAAGCCAGTCAGCAATACTTTTCATTCAGAACAGACGAGCACCAGCAATCTGTTGGAAAAATCAGCTTAATTATGAATAATCCAGATTTAATGTTGAGGAAAAACATATTGACTAAAAATGATGCAATCACACAACACAAATGAACAAGCCACATATTAAGAAATTACTCACAGTTCTTGCGCAGTGAGTTGACGAACGCGTCGAAGAAGTAGTTGCAGATCCACCAAGCGGCCGCGTGTGACGCTGCCCAAAAACCTGATTACCGCCCCGTGCAGGAATGTTGCGGTAGTGGTTTCGGAGATCCCGCTTCCTCCAAGCCCGGTGCACGCCGAGGTTGAAGGTCGACGAAGCGCAGCAGCTAGCGGCCAGAACAGCGAACGCGTGGGAGATGAAGTGTATGTCTACTCTGTGTCTCAGCCACCAAGACGTCTCCTAGTGTTTATAGGCTCCAGCCAACGTTTCATATTCCTCTCATCAATCAGACTGATAACTGCTCAATTGATTCAAGCAGAAACTGCCACCTTTATCAAGCAGGCTGAAACTGTCTATTTGATTGCAGTAAATCTGTCACCATTAAGCAGTCAAAACTGAAACGTCATTGACACAGCACAAAAATTAAAATGCACCTGTAACAGCCAGTTGTACACGTACGCGTCGACGCGATAATTTACGCGAAAATGCGCAGGCTGCACGTGCGTGTATCAACAGTCTCCTTTTCTCTCACATGCATCTATTTTGCTATGATAGAAGACTCTCATATTTAAACAAGGCAACCTCTACTTGTCTTGGCAATACGGGACTGTTATTGTGCATGCTTTAGAATTTACTAAATGGGCCACACGGACCAAATTCCAACACAATCAGCCACCAGCCAACAACACCGTTGTAGCATCGTTTTGGATGCAAGGAAACTGTCTTTGCCTACGGTTGTTTTCAATATCTTCCGCGTGGTGAGATCGTTGACTCGCCATATGATAATCGAATTCTTAAAAAAAAACTGGCTCGGGTGATCGTCAACCCCGGCCATCGGCTCCAAGACGATCGATCGATCGAGCTCACCTCGCTCCGCGAACGGACGCTGTCTCCACGAAAAAAAAAGTACTACTCCTCTGCTCGCTCTCATGATTGGAATCTTGGCCAGCCAGAGAGCAGAGCGGATGGATGTGGATGTGCCGTGTGCGCGAGGCGAGACTGCACGAACCGAGAGTGGAAGGTGGCGCGAAGCAGGGAGCAGGGGAGGGATCTGTGCTGCGCCTAATCATGGTCGAGCTAATCGCTTTGTTAATGCCTGGTCCCAGCGTCTGACAGGGGGCACTTGGCGGATGCAGCGTGGCCGCAGCAGAGCACGGACGGATTTTCTTGGGATTGGGGTGATGATGCTCGTGGGGCGTTTGTTTATTTGTGTGTGTGTTTTTTTCAATGTTTGACTTGTTCAGTTGTTCTCGTGCTTGCTAGTAGCTTGTGAGTTTACGTTATGTACGACAAAAGTACGGGTATAGTGGTATAGACGCTCCGATCCCAAACCTGAGACTTGGGCCGTGCTATTTATGAGTTAGGATCGCACGAAGCACGACATTTTGGCACGACCCGAAGCACGGTACGACACGATAAATTTTGAGCCTTGTCGTGCCTCTCTCGGCACGATGAGCGGCACGACACGACACGTACTTTGGGTCGTGCTTGGGCCGACACGGCACGAAAATGGCCAATTTGCAAATTTGTAGGTTATTCCGTCGTGATAGCATGCGTTATATGCATTATATAGCATAATATAACTAATAACATAAAAATAGATCACAAAATCTACCTTACATATATGAAATTGTGTTAATCATCATTCATATAATAATAAGATTGTGTTCTCGTATGGTCAGAAGTAGTCACATCGCTAGGGCCGTGCTTGGGCCAGCACGGCACGAAGCCGTGCCACGGGCCGTGCTTGGGCCTAGTAAAAAATTTGTCGTGGCATGCCAGCATGGCACGACGTGCCTCGCGTGCCTAGAAGTCTGAGCACGGGGCGACACGAGGCACTGAAAGGATCGAGGCAAAGTGGCCTAGAGGGGGGTGAATAGGCCTGCATACAGAATTTAAACTTTTTTTTGCGAAAACAGTGTCAGACCTCGGAACCTCCGAGATTATTCTCGGAACCTCCGAACGAGGCAGCCTCCGAGAATAAACTCAGAACTTTCGACTGCTGTTAGAACAGAGCACAAATAACAAGAGCTGCAAGAAACTTGATGGAAACCAGATCTAGTAAATTCTAAGAGGTACTTAGGACCTAGCAAGAGGATTTCTAAGCAAAGTACAAGCTAGCAAGGTACCACAAAGTAGATCGGGAGCAAACCCTAATAGATCTAGTCAAGCACAAGCATGAACAAGTAAGTAAATGAGAACACGCATGAGACACAGATTTACCCCGTGGTTCAGCTCGCCACAAAGGCTTGCTTACGTCCACGTTGTTGAGGAGGCCACCAAAGGCTCGGACCACTAAGGTCAACTCCTCTCTCACACCTATCACTTTGGGTAATAGGTGGAGGCTTTCCACTAGAATCACAAGGGGTAATACAAACACCTTGGAGCTTCCACAAATCGGTTTGGAGAGCTTCCAAGGACCTCTATCCGTCTAGGAGCAAAGCTCCAAGAGTAATAGATCCACCAAGCTTGCTAGGGTTCTTCCAAGTGCTCAAGTTTCAAGGGAGAAGGGATTGGCTCACTAACTCACTTCAAGAATCCACTCTCAATCAATGCTAGGCAAGGATTTGGAAGAGAGTAGGTTAGGAGTGAATGCTAGGTGAGAGAAAACAGAGCAACCGAGTTCGAGCCGAGGAGGAGGAAGAAGATGACCGTTGGGGACCGTGGGGTATAAATACCCCCGCATCCGGAACGAGAACGGTCATATTCCGGAGTTCGGAACCTCCGAGAAAAATCTCGGAACCTCCGACTTTTGAAAACTCTGCATCGTAGCCGTACGGTCGGAACCTCCGAGAAAATCTTCGGAACCTCCGAACAAAGAAACGACGAAGCAGCGAACAGCCGCAGTTACTTCCCTTGGGGTGAGGATTAGGGTTTAGGAAAGATGGATCATGAGCACTTGAAAACCACCCTAACTCACCATTAGTATCCCTCTTGATAGTACGGATTGTCCTATACTCAAATTCAAAAGATAAAATAAATAAACTCCTTCAAGTAGCATGGGCAATCTTCTTTGTAACAAGTTGAGGGGTCTCCAATCAATCTTTTGCACCTGTGATAATAACTTTATGCTGCACAACAAACTCAAATGCTCATTAGTTCTTTAATTGTGTGGTCAACATCACCAAAACCCTCATAGGGCTTGATTGCACTTACAATCTCCCCCTTTTTGGTAAATGTTGACAACCCAATTAAAGTTTACAATTTAATTTGAAAGATTGAGCTTTTGATGATTTGAGTACAAGTCTCCCCCTCAATGTATGCATGTGCCTTTTGAATAGGAAAAAATGTCATGACCGACAATTAAATTGCATACATTGTGAGTAAAAGTGTCAAGAAAGTTGTACTCAAGCCATCGAGGGGTGCAAAAGAGGTGTAGCAGATAATACGTGATGCATATGCCATGTGAAAACACTCAGAGAGTTATCCGGTAGCGAGTTCGGAACCTCCGAGAAAGTTTCCGGAACCTCCAAGGGTTGGAGCCTCCGAAAAAATTCTCGGAACCTCCGAGGTCCGCAACGGATACTCCAACGATAACAATAGCACACAGGCAAAATAACAGATAAGACCGAAAAAAAATAGCGACTAGATAAAGAATAACGGCGAGTCAACACATCTAGCCCTATTACAACCATCACACAGTTTTAAAGTTTTGCAAATCCCCTACCATGACCAGATCCTGCTTGCCAACAGAGGCAAGCTAAATGTTTTACAGCAGTTCACCAAATTTCCACCAGGAGTTTATGAGAGAAGTTAGCACTCTCATCTCACCAAAAGAACAAAAGAATGTTTCTGAGGTTAGCAGGCCAACAAGGAGCTTCAGGTCTTCAGATGCTTCTCAATCTTCATCTCTCCCCCTTTGTCAACAGTTTAACAAAAAGGAAAGAAAAGAAGAGAGGAAGTGGGAACAGAACCTAGAGAAGTCACTCCTCATCACTGAAGTCAGAGTCCTCCTCTTCGCTTCGAGAACAGATCTTGTCGAGCCAAGATCGAGCCGGATGACGGATCAATGGGCCTTCGACGGGCCTCCCAGGCCAGCCAGCCTTCCTCCCGAGTCTTGTACCGGATGAGGACCCCATAGCCTTCTTGCCTGCAGCCTCTTTCCTTAGCCTAGCCATTTTTGCACCAAGTGGTTCTTCATCTTCTTCATCTGCAGCAAAGGGGGCAGCAGGAGTATCCTCAGCCATGGGAGTAGCAGGCTCCTGCTCACCCTCATCCTCACTGGTGGTGTACTCTGGAAAATCAGGGAAGAGGGGAGGAGGGTGGTGCATGGCATCAAAGGACAGCCCCTGGTGTTTTAGCAATCTGTTCATGTCCTCCCTGAGCTCAAAAAGCTGATGGGAAGTCCATCTGCAGTACCTCCAGGTGTCCCTAACCATCCCTCTGAGCTTGTGAAGACCAGCAGGCATGGGAGCCTTGCTGGATCCTCCTTCTCCTACTGCTGGACCAGATCTGGATGGCTTGGTGCTGGCCTTCTTAAGGATGTGCTCCTCCACAATGTGCTGCTTCTTCTGATGCTGCCACTGTTTGACTTGATAGGAGGCATGCTCAACATCTTTCTTGTAGCTGACCCCTGAAACCAACTCTATCATGTACATCAGATAAGGAGCATAGGGCAAGTTACACTTTCCACTCTCTGTCACCTCTACCAGGTTGTACCAAATAAATGCTCTCACGAGAGAAGGGCCTAGCTCCGGGCAGCGCCTAGCCAACAAGTTTGGTGCAAACCTCCTAAGACCGGTTGAGTCACCGCCCCCCTTTGGGTAAATGGTTTCCCCGAACATATTGTTAAGGACATAGAATACCGATTTCGGAGCAAGGTAGAGCCATCGGCCCGGCTCCTCATACTCATAGGCTGCAGCAATTTTGTTGGGGTTCATGTGGGCCTCAAAGTGGATAATATCAGCTTCTCTGTCCTCCTTGCTGAACCCAAACAACCTAGCAAAGGTGAGAAAATCTATCTTGTAGTGTACTCCTTCTGTCATCCAGTGGATAGTTTCCTTGTTGTCTTCATGAAAGAATGTGGCATGAAACTGAGCTAGAACCTCTATATTCCAGTCATACTTGAAACTCATGATGTCCCTCATCCTATACTTATCAACCAAATCCAGCACCTCCTCCTTGACAGGTTCCTCTGCTGCCTCCAAATGAGTGAAGTCTATCCACTTCATCTTGATTAGCTTCATCTTGGTGTTGAGGACAGTCTCATAGAACTTAAAGTGAAAGACGGACCAAAACCCGTAATCAATGGCCGCCATCTTGGGGTTTACATAAGGATTTTCTTCTCTTGCTTTCTTGACCAAGAAACCAGCTCCATCATAGTTGGTGTGCTCAATATATACCGAGTTGTCATATTTGGTTGGAGGATGCCTTTTGAGTAGCCCCTTGTGGTACTTGAGATAAGTTGAGTCTATCTCTCCTAGGGGCATGTCATCTTCTAGCTCAATTGGAATGGTTTTGCCTTCAATCCCTCCATTATCCTCCACATGTGCGAGCGGACCCGAGCCCCCGCCTCCGGACAAAGCCGCCACCTCTCGCCCCTCCTAGGAGTGGCCTTTCCTCTGCTACCACCTGTCCCCTGCTTCCGTCGCTCTTGCTTTGCTAGCTTGAAGGCCCTCTCACCGGCAGGTGTCTCAAAAGGAGGCCTCTCACTCTTAGTGTAGGTCTTGTCCACGGAGTGCCGGACATCTGAAGTGAGACAAGTGAACAGCAGATAAGAGTGGGATCAAGACTGATAAGGACAGAGGAACAAGATAAGCATGATGTTCAATTGATTACTTTTCAGTTGAATTTTGAATCACAGTCTGTCACTTGTCAGTACAGACATCGGAACCTCCGAGAAAGTTTCCGGAACCTCCAGAGGTTGGAGCCTCCGGAAAAATTCTCAGAACCTCCGAAGTCAGTGTACTGACAGAGGACAGTTCTCTTGATTCAACTTTCAACTGAACTTTGATCAATAAAGCAATCATGACTCAAAATAGCTAGGACAGGTGAAAAGGAATGTTACAGGTCAAGTGAAGTTCAGTGGAACTTTGAATCAAGGTCAGCCTACAGTGGGTTACAGGGTTCGGAACCTCCGAGAATTTTCTCAGAACCTCCGAGCCTCTGTCAACCTTATCGCATTCTCACTTTTGATTCAACTTTCAACTAAACCTAGCTTTTACTTGCAACACGGGCATTTAGGAACGAATAGATAGGCACCATTCTACCGGATTCAAGATATAGAACCCTAACAAAGATGCGGATCTAGGAATTTAGGGTTAGGGTTAGGGTCCGGCCACTGAGTACCTTGATTGGGATCAAGAAGAGGCACGAAGCAGATCTTCAACTCTTGTGCACGCCAAGGAAGAGACAGAAGCGGATGCGGATTTGAGCCTACTTCTTCTTCACGTACGGGATCTGAGCAATCCCTCCCTTGGCACTCTCCAGCAGCAATCCACGAACAAGGGAGGCGGCTCAGCTTCGCGCGGGTAGCCCGCAAGGGTGAGGTCACCGGCGGCGAGGGAAGCGGCGGCGGTGAGGCGGTGAAGAGGACGGTGCGGTTTCGCGTCGGGAGAGAGAGAGAGGGAAACGGTGAAAACCCGATCTGAGTGGGTTGACCTCGGTGAAAAAGGGAAAGATTGGTTTTACCCTAGGTAAAGAATATTCCGCGAAGATGCTTTATTCCCTTTTGACTCCCTTTCGGTTGAGACTGAGAGCTGAGTCTATAAAGATTGGAGCTTCCGAAGATTTTCTCAGAACTTCTGAGGCCCGGAGCCTCCAAGGATTTTCTCGGAGCTTCCGAAAACTTAAATTCCAGAGACAGCTAGCTTCTACTCCTTTTGAGATTTTGAACTTTCTATCAACTGAGATACTTAGGTCATGGTACCCTTGACTAAAGTGGCTAGAAAACAAGCAATCACACACACAACTATAGCCACTTAAGACAAGTTAGGGATAAGCAAATAGATTTTAAAGAACCTTTAAAACAGAGCTTTCATACACATTTTTCAAACAAAATTTTTCAGAGAAAGCTAACGATTTGAAGCAAACAAATATGGCATGCTAGAGATCAAACCACGCAACGAGAATCAAGAATATTTAGTTCATTCCTTAAACTACAAAACCTTGACTCATCGAGAGGTTTAGTGAAGATATCGGCTAGTTGCTTGTCGGTGCTCACATGACTTAAAACGATATCTCCTTTGGCTTCGTGGTCTCTCAAGAAGTGATGACGGATGTCTATATGTTTTGTGCGAGAATGGCTTACGGGATTGTTTGCAAGCTTTATGGCACTTTCATTGTCACACAAAAGTGGGATATGGGAAAAGTGACATCCGTAATCTTTTAAGGTTTGCTTCATCCAAAGTAGTTGAGCACAACATGCGCCGGCTGCAACATACTCGGCCTCGGCGGTGGAAAGGGCTACTGAGTTTTGCTTTTTAGAGCTCCAAGACACTAGAGACCTACCAAGGAATTGGCAAGTCCCCGATGTGCTCTTTCTATCTACTTTACAACCGGCATAATCGGAATCCGAATAGCCAAGTAGATCGAAAGTGGAGCCCTTAGGATACCACAAGCCAAGGTTAGGGGTATGCACTAGATATCTCAAGATTCTCTTTACGGCCATGAGATGGCACTCTTTCGGGTTAGCTTCAAATCTAGCACACATGCACACACTAAGCATAATATCCGGCCTAGATGCACATAAGTAAAGAAGAGAGCCGATCATGGAGCGATATACCTTTTGATCTACGGATTTCCCTTCTTCATTGAGGTCCATGTGTCCATTGGTAGGCATTGGAGTCTTGATGGGCTTTGCCTTGTCCATATCAAACTTCTTTAACATATCCCTTGTATACTTGGTTTGACATATGAAAGTCCCTTCTTTAGCTTGTTTGATTTGAAATCCAAGAAAGAACTTGAGCTCACCCATCATGGACATCTCAAACCTTTTTGTCATCACCCTACTAAACTCTTCACAAAAAGTTTCATTAGTACTACCAAATATTATGTCATCGACATATATTTGGCACACAAAAATATGACCATCAACTTTTCTAGTAAAGAGAGTAGCATCGGCTTTGCCTATCTCAAAGCCTTGCTTGAGCAAGAAATCCTTAAGGCATTCATACCATGCTCTTGGTGCTTGCTTTAGCCCATAGAGCGCCTTATGGAGTTTGTAGACATGATTAGGACGCTTGGGATCTTCAAAACCCGGTGGTTGCTTAACATATACTTCTTCGGAGAGTGGTCCATTAAGAAATGCACTTTTAACATCCATTTGATAGAGCTTGAAGTCATGATGGGCAGCGAAAGCTAGTAAAAACCGAATTGCTTCAAGTCTTGCTACCGGTGCATATGTTTCTCCAAAGTCTAGCCCTTCAACTTGGGTGAATCCTTGAGCAACCAATCTTGCTTTGTTCCTAGTCACAACTCCAAACTCATCTTGCTTGTTTCGAAAGACCCATTTGGTGCCAATGATGTTTGTCTTTGGTCTTTCCACCAACTCCCACACTTGGTTCCTTTCAAAGTTGTTCAACTCCTCTTGCATAGCCATCACCCAATCCGGATCCTCGAGAGCTTGCTCTACCTTGGTTGGTTCAAGAGAGGAAACAAACGAGTAAAATGCACAAAAATTCTTAAGACGAGAACGCGTTGTTACCCCTCTCCTTATGCTCCCAAGAATATTGTCAACGGGATGATCCCGTTGAATGACTTGATGTACACGAGGATGTGATGGCCCAAGAGGTTGGTGTAGAGGTTGGTCTTCATCATCTTCATCGGCCTAGGGGCTCGGATGAGCTTCCTTGGACATCCCCTTGCCGATCGCCTTGTTTGGTTCGGGGTGTCTTGTTGTGTTAAACTTCCGGACCCCGAACCTCCGGAGAATTTCTCGGAGGTTGGGTTCCGGTGTCGGTTCCGGAACCTCCGAAGAAATTCTCGGAACCTCCGAAGTCCGCACCGCTCCCGAACCGGCGGCTTCGGCCCTTCGAGTGGTGTTGAGGCTTGTGCTTGGTTTTCATCTTCCTCTTGTGCCTCAACCGGTCTAACATCACCTATGGCCATTTGCTTGATTGCTTCACAAGATGGCTTCTCTTTACCTACAACATTCAAATCAACTTGCTCCACTTGAGAGCCATTAGATTCATCAAAGGTCAAATCTACCGTGACTTCAATCCTCCCGGTGGTTAGATTGAAGACTCGATAAGCATGCTCATTTGGACCATAACCAAGAAGAAATCCTTCGTCAACCTTTGGTGCAAACTTAGAGGTTCGGGGTCTCTTGTTTAGAATGAAGCATTTGCACCCAAACACTCTAAAGTAAGACACCTTGGGCTTTTTACCGTAATGAGCTCATAGGAGGTCTTCTTGTGAAACTTGTGAAGATAGAGGCGGTTGATTGCATGGCAAGCCGTGTTGATAGCTTCGGCCCAAAAGATGTCTTGAGTCTTGTACTCATCCAACATGGTTCTTGCCATCTCGATAAGAGTTCGATTCTTCCTCTCAACCACCCCATTTTGTTGAGGGGTATAAGGTGCTGAAAATTCATGCTTGATGCCCTCTTCATCAAGAAATTCTTCAACATAGGTGTTCGGAACTCCGAGCCATTATCACTTCTTACTTTCTTGATTGGTAGCCCGAATTCCCTTTGTGCTCTTCTAATGAAGGTCTTCACCTTTCCTTGCACTTCACTCTTGTCAAACACAAAGAACACCCACGTGAAGCGAGAATAATCATCAACAATAACCAAGCCATATTTGTTACCGCCAATACTTATGTAGGCCACCGGTCCAAATAGATCCATGTGGATGAGCTCCAATGGGCTTGAAGTAGTGAGGATGCTATTTGGTGGGTGAGGTGCTCCTACTTGCTTTCCGGCTTGGCATGCTTTGCGAATCCTATCTTTCTCAAAATGTACATTTGTTAGTCCAAGGATGTGTTCATCTTTCAAAAGTTTGGCCAAGTTCCTCATGCCAACATGGGCTAGACGGCGATGCCAAAGCCAACCCATGCTAGATTTTGCCACTAGACAAGTCTTGGGAGAAACTTTACTTTTGTTGAGATCAACTAGGTAAAGCCCCCCCCTCAAGCGACCCGTGAGGACAATAGAGGAATCCTCCCTTTTTATGACGGACACATCCTTATCCGTGAAGTGGCAATCAAAACCAATCTCACTAAGTTGTGAAACCGATAATAGATTGTAACCCAACGGATCAACATGAAGAACATTTGTAATTGAGTAATTTTGAGATATAGGGATATCACCTACACCGATGACTTCTCCTTTAGTATCCCCTCCATATGCAATGGTTTCCCTTGGTCCTTCCAAATGGAGATAGGATGAGAACATACTCTTTTCTCCGGTCATATGATGTGTACATCCGTCGTCAAGCACCCAACTTGAACCACGGAGGAGTATGCCTACAAAACAATTTAGTTCCTTCTTTTAGGTCCCCAATTTGACTTGGGGCCTTCCACGTTAGCAACCAAAACCTTTGGAATCCATAGTGATCTTTTCACATATATGTTGGACTCATTTCCAACATACGTGGCAACAACTTTACCAACATTGTTGCGTCTCAACACATAGCTAGGAGGTATGTCTTTAGATGCATGGGCTTTGCTTTTGTTGGGACTCAAGTTTCTTCTAGGCACCATTGGATGATTTTCAACTCCGCATACAAGTGTTAGAGACCCCGGAAACATCTTTGCTTCGAGTTTTGCTCCTTTTCTTTGTCTCGTCTTTGCGGTTCCGGAACTTCCGAGAATTTTCTCGGAACCTCCGAGTTGGACTGTCTGAGCTGCTCGGGGCTTCCAGACTCCGGAACCTCCGGCTTGGAGGTCGGAACCTCCGGGGTGCGGGAGAACGAAAAACCGTAACTCTTGAATTCAAGGCATTCTTTTTCTTTGATGATTTTTCTTTCATTTGTCTTGCCACCTTCAACATATCCAAAGCCTGGATTCTTGCTCTTCTCTAACACTTTCTTCTTGGTGAATCTTGGCCTTTTGTTTTCTTCACCCATGCATCCTCTAGCTATGATTGAGTTCAACCTAGCAACTTCTTTCTTTAAAGCTTCCATGTTAGCAAGGTTAGTGGCATAAGATTCAACATCAATATTATGACATCTATCACGGCCCTTGCTAGTAGAAGCACTAGAGTCGCCTTTTACCTTCGAGGGATGTGAGGTGCTACTCCAAAGGAGGCTATATTGCTCCTCAAGCTCTTCATTCCTCAACTTGAGAGAATTACATTGAGCTTGACTAACAATAAGGTCCTCCTTGAGAGTAGCTATGACACTCTTTGCTTGATTGATTTCCAAGCGTAAAGTCTCAATCTCACTTCTATCGGAGATAATGGTGTCTTGGCTTTTCTCTAGTTCAACTATTAACTTAGCCATAAAATCTCTAGATTGCTCATCCATTTTACGAACAAGTTGGTTAGCTTCTTCATCACTAGTATCATCACTAGAGTCTATTTCCGACTCATCACTAGGTTGAGGGAAGGGTTTTGGGGCAGTTTTTACCTTCTCACCCTTGGCCATGAGACAATGAATGGAAGTGCTTTCTTCATCATCGGTCAAATTGTTGAACAATCTTGTGGTGGAGGGAAGCTTCTTGATAGCCACGGTTGCAACTTTCTTCCCTTCCTCTTCACTAGAGCTTTCATCCCCGGAGTTCCACTCATGACCAATGTGGGCTTCACCACCGTAGTGTCTTCTCTTGTAATGTGGCTTTTGATCTTTCTTGTAGCCCCCTTTACCCTTCTCATTTCTGTTTTCTTTCTTCTCATTAGGACGAGTCAAGCAATAAAATGCTCGGTACTCCCACAATTGTAGCAAGTTCTCTTTTTCTTGCTAGGAAACTTCCTCTTGGCAAACTTGTAACCTTGCTTCTTCAACCCTCTCTTGTAGGTCTTCATGAACAAGGCCATGTCCCCAATCTCAACATGACAACCTTCATCTTCATCTTCACTTGAATCACTTGTGGAGCTTGCTACTTCCACCCTATTGGACTTTGACTTGAGAGGCTTGGAAGAGGTGGTATGCTTGGATGAGGATGACGGTTTGCTTGACTTGTGAGAGTGGAGAGCCACCTCTTTAACCTTCAAGTTGTTTAACTTAGCCTCCAACTCTCCAATCTTCTTTCTATGTTGTATTTCCTTGTCCATGAGCTCATGTGTGAGAATTCTTCCAAGAACATCATTTGGTGAAAGTTCCTCAAACCTTTTCTTCTCTCTAATCAAAGTGACTAGAGTAGGATTCCTTGGTGCAAAAGCTTCCAACATTACTTTCACAACAAAGTGGTCATCTAACTCATCACCACCTAGACCTCTTATCTTCCCAACAATAACCATCATCCTATCAAACATCTCTTGTGGCCCCTCTCCATTAAAGATAGTAAATCTATTGAGCTCGGCCATCAATATATTGATCTTGGATTTCTTGACCTTGTCAACACCCTCATGTGCAATATGGAGAATGTCCCAAATCTCCTTAGCAATCTCAAGTCCACTAACACGGTTATACTCTTGAGCATTCAAGGCACTAAGGAGGATGCTTGTAGCTTGACCATTCCTTCTTATGTTGCGTTGGTCAATTGGAGTGAGGTTCCTAAAATCTTTGGGATCTTCAAAACCTACACACACAATATTCCACAATTCCAAGCTTAAGCCAATTAAATAAGCTTTCATCATATGCTTCCATTTGGCAAAATTAGTCCCATCGAATTGGGGTAATTTGCCAAGGGGAATAGTCACTTCATTCTTGGATTTGACATCCAAAGAATCATAGTTAAAGGATACGCTTTTGTAGTCGTTCTTTGCTTTAGATTTTGACTTTGGCTTGATGGTTCGCTTGGGAATTCTTGTGCCGTAGTACTCATCATCATCATCTCCATTCTCACTAGATGAGGACGACGATGAGGATGATGAGGATGGTGATGGAGATGGTGAAGGTGTTCTTTTTCTTCTTCTCTTTTCTTCTTTCTTTCTCCTCTTCTTCTTTTCTTGCTTGCTGTCTTCTTTCTTCCTTTCTTCTTCTTCTTCTTTCTTCTTGTTCTCTTTCTTGCTTTTCTTGCTTCCTTCCTTGGAGCCTTCCTTCACGACCTTTTTGAGCTTTTCGAACTTCTCTTGAGCCGATGTATCACCTACTTCCGAGGCATTACTTTCGGCCTCGCTTGGTATGTCTTCAAACTCCTCCTCTTCGTGCTTGTCATCATCACTTGCCATATCCTCACACGGTTAAGTGCTTACGAGGATGACCCGCTCTGATACCAATTGAAAGGATCGAGGCAAAGTGGCCTAGAGGGGGGGGGTGAATAGGCTCGCATACAGAATTTAAACTTTTTTTTGCGAAAACGATGTCGGACCTCGGAACCTCCGAGATTATTCTCGGAACCTCCGAACGAGGCAGACCTCCGAGAATAAACTCGGAACTTCCGACCGCCGTTAGAACGAGCACAAATAACAAGAGCCGCAAGAAACTTGATGGAAACCGGATCTAGTAAATTCTAAGAGGTACTTAGGACCTAGCAAGAGGATTTCTAAGCAAAGTACAAGCTAGCAAGGTACCACAAAGTAGATCGGGAGCAAACCCTAATAGATCTAGTCAAGCACAAGCATGAACAAGTAAGTAAATGAGAACACGCATGAGACACAGATTTACCCCGTGGTTCGGCCTCGCCACAAAGGCTTGCTTACGTCCACGTTGTTGAGGAGGCCACCAAAGGCTCGGACCACTAAGGTCAACTCCTCTCTCACACCTATCACTTTGGGTAATAGGTGGAGGCTTTCCACTAGAATCACAAGGGGTAATACAAACACCTTGGAGCTTCCACAAATCGGTTTGGAGAGCTTCCAAGGACCTCTATCCGTCTAGGAGCAAAGCTCCAAGAGTAATAGATCCACCAAGCTTGCTAGGGTTCTTCCAAGTGCTCAAGTTTCAAGGGAGAAGGGATTGGCTCACTAACTCACTTCAAGAATCCACTCTCAATCAATGCTAGGCAAGGATTTGGAAGAGAGTAGGTTAGGAGTGAATGCTAGGTGAGAGAAAACAAGTAGCAACCGAGTTCGAGCCGAGAGGAGGAAGAAGATGACCGTTGGGGGACCGTGGGGTATAAATACCCCCGCATCCGAACGAGAACGGTCATATTCCGGAGTTCGGAACCTCCGAGAAAAATCTCGGAACCTCCGACTTTTGAAAACTCTCAGATCGTAGCCCGTACGGTCGGAACCTCCGAGAAAATCTTCGGAACCTCCGAACAAAGAAACGACGGAAGCGAGCATCAAATGCAGGTTACTTCCCTTGGGGTGAGGATTAGGGTTTAGGAAAGATGGATCATGAGCACTTGAAAACCACCCTAACTCACCATTAGTATCCCTCTTGATAGTACGGATTGTCCTATACTCAAATTCAAAAGATAAAATAAATAAACTCCTTCAAGTAGCATGGGCAATCTTCTTTGTAACAAGTTGAGGGGTCTCCAATCAATCTTTTGCACTCGTGATAATAACTTTATGCTTTGCACAACAAACTCAAATGCTCATTAGTTCTTTAATTGTGTGGTCAACATCACCAAAACCCTCATAGGGCTTGATTGCACTTACAATCTCCCCTTTTTTGGTAAATGTTGACAACCCAATTAAAGTTTACAATTTAATTTGAAAGATTGAGCTTTTGATGATTTGAGTACAAGTCTCCCCCTCAATGTATGCATGTGCCTTTTGAATAGGAAAAAATGTCATGACCGACAATTAAATTGCATACATTGTGAGTAAAAGTGTCAAGAAAGTTGTACTCAAGCCATCGAGGGGTGCAAAAGAGGTGTAGCAGATAATACGTGATGCATATGCCATGTGAAAACACTCAGAGAGTTATCTGTTAGCAGAGTTCGGAACCTCCGAGAAAGTTTCCGGAACCTCCAAGGGTTGGAGCCTCCGGAAAAATTCTCAGAACCTCCGAGGTCTGCAACAGATACTCCAACAGATAACAATAGCACACAGGCAAAATAACAGATAAGACCAGAAAAAAATAGCAGCTAGATAAAGAATAACAGCAGTCAACACATCTAGCCCTATTACAACCATCACACAGTTTTAAAGTTTTGCAAATCCCCTACCATGACCAGATCCTGCTTGCCAACAGAGGCAAGCTAAATGTTTTACAGCAGTTCACCAAATTTCCACCAGGAGTTTATGAGAGAAGTTAGCACTCTCATCTCACCAAAAGAACAAAAGAATGTTTCTGAGGTTAACAAGCCAACAAGGAGCTTCGGGTCTTCGGATGCTTCTCAATCTTCATCTCTCCCCCTTTGTCAACGAGTTTAACAAAAAGGAAAGAAAAGAAGAGAGGAAGTGGGAACGGAACCTAGAGAAGTCACTCCTCATCACCGAAGTCGAGTCCTCCTCTTCTCGCTTCAGAACAAGTCTTTGTCGAGCCAAGATCGAGCCGGATGACGGATCAATGGGCCTTCGACGGGCCTCCCGGCGGCGAGCCTTCCTCCCGAGTCTTGTACCGGATGAGGACCCCATAGCCTTCTTGCCTGCAGCCTCTTTCCTTAGCCTGGCCATTTTTGCACCAAGTGGTTCTTCATCTTCTTCATCTGCAGCAAAGGGGGCAGGAGTATCCTCAGCCATGGGAGTAGCAGGCTCCTGCTCACCCTCATCCTCACTGGTGGTGTACTCTGGAAAATCAGGGAAGAGGGGAGGAGGG
Organism: Cenchrus americanus; assembly: GCA_947561735.1. NCBI lineage: Eukaryota > Viridiplantae > Streptophyta > Magnoliopsida > Poales > Poaceae > Cenchrus > Cenchrus americanus. The sequence goes on from OX387241.1 coordinate 60,663,588, forward strand.
TGGTGCATGGCATCAAAGGACAGCCCCTGGTGTTTTAGCAATCTGTTCATGTCCTCCCTGAGCTCAAAAAGCTGATGGGAAGTCCATCTGCAGTACCTCCAGGTGTCCCTAACCATCCCTCTGAGCTTGTGAAGACCAGCAGGCATGGGAGCCTTGCTGGATCCTCCTTCTCCTACCGCCGGGACCAGATCTGGATGGCTTGGTGCTGGCCTTCTTAAGGATGTGCTCCTCCACAATGTGCTGCTTCTTCTGATGCTGCCACTGTTTGACTTGATAGGAGGCATGCTCAACATCTTTCTTGTAGCTGACCCCTGAAACCAACTCTATCATGTACATCAGATAAGGAGCATAGGGCAAGTTACACTTTCCACTCTCTGTCACCTCTACCAGGTTGTACCAAATAAATCTGCTCACAGAGAAGGGCCTAGCTCCAGGCAGCAGCCTAGCCAACAAGTTTGGTGCAAACCTCCTAAGACTGGTTGAGTCACTGCCCCCCTTTGGGTAAATGGTTTCCCTGAACATATTGTTAAGGACATAGAATACTGATTTCAGAGCAGTGGTAGAGCCATCAGCCAGCTCCTCATACTCATAGGTCGCAGCAATTTTGTTGGGGTTCATGTGGGCCTCAAAGTGGATAATATCGCTTCTCTCGTCCTCCTTGCCGAACCCAAACAACCTAGCAAAGGTGAGAAAATCTATCTTGTAGCACCGTACCGCAGGTCGCAGCTAGAGATCGATGTTCACCGCTTGCCCGCGGGCAGGGTGGTTGTTATCTTGCAGCTTGCATAGCTCGTAGGGGGTGGCATGGCCACGCTTGCGGTGCTCACGCGCGATTCTCAATTACAGCAGCGTAGGAGCCCCTAGTCCACCATTCAGGCAGCTGCGTGTTCTCGAGAATTCCGGCGTTTGTGCCCACGACGACAACGAGGACATGGGGCTGCCGAAAATCTGGCACACGAGCTGTAGGGACGAGATGGTGGTGCTCTGTGGCGGCGAGCGCAAGGCCCTTGGCCTTGACGGCATGGAGCGATACCCGGCGCCAGCGGTGGACGGATGAGAGAGGATGGAAAGCGAGGCTGCGAGAGAGAAGGAAGAAGGGGGTGACAGGTGGGACCGATCTGGAAGCGAGAGAAGGGAAGTAATATGAAGAGGGCAAGATAGTCTTTTCGGACCTCCCCTCAGCCATATATCATTAGTTTATTTGCTGCGGTGTGTTGTGGACAAAGGTATATTCTCATGGTGTGCTTCAGACAAAATCGCTGAGTGCAATATGCTGCATACAAAACCACGTTTTTTGAGTGTGCTGGGACAAATTTCCCTTGCGAATATGGATCGTGAAAAATGCAAACATGTATGGGATTGGACAAATGTTGAAATTGGCGAATAAAATTACCACGTGCTCATCAGCTCAGAGGCTCATCGCTGTCAAGAAATCCGTCCTAGTCTACTCCGCAGAGAAATGGCTGCTCAAGGATCACACATCTCTTTTCTTAAAACCTCACCTGCTTTGCTCGCCTCTCCGCACTCTCGGGGGTACGTGTCGCCCCGGGAGGCCTCGCATGCTCGCGGCGGGAGCTCGGCGTTGGGCGGGCGGGCGGGCGCGGGCGGGAGCCGGGGGTGCGCGCCAAAAGTGGTCGAAGGGGGTGGGGGCCGCGGTGCGTGGGAGGGCCGACCGCGCCTCGCGGGGTGGGGGCCACGATGCGGGCGAGGGCCGGCCGCGCCGCGCCGCGCCGTGCGCCGCTCTTCGCTCGAAGTCCCTTGCGGGTGGGCCACTCGATGGTGAGAAGGCCCGCCGTCGGTGGCGAGGGTGGGGGTGGGGTCGTGTGCCGTGGGGGCGCCGTCCGTCCGCTTGCCCCGGTCTTTCTCTCTCCCCCCCCTCTCCCCGCGCCGGGATTCCCTCGCCCCCGCCCGCGCCCCGGATTCCCTCGCCCTCGCTCCGCCGCCGCGTCGGGCGGTGGCCCCCTCCCCGCTCCGGAGCGATTGCAGCAGCGACACGCACCTACTCTACCAGCGCGCCATCATGTCTGCGCCTGCTCGCCCATCCCGCGGAGTGGCCGCCATCTCTGCCTCGGTGAGGGGGCGTCGCACGGGCAGGGCTTGCGTACTACCGGTGGTCCGTGCGCTGCTACACCCCATGAAGATAAGAGCACCTGCCTCCTCTTCCCCTCCCCTCCTCCTTTCTTATCTGTTCCCTCCTCTTCCTCCCGCATCTCGTGCCGGTTCCAAACCCTAGCGCTCCTCGCGGTTCCCTCGCTGCGTCTGCTTTCCTCTCCGAGTGCCGCGCATAGTAGTGAGATTCAGCTATTTTGTGCACCTCCTTTTCTTGCAGCAGCTTTGGATTGTCTCTTGCTTCTCTGATGAGCAGGTCTTTGGTTTTCTTGTGTAGGTGACAATGAGCCACCCATGGAGTTCGTCACATAGTCTCCGAGCGAGGGTCGGTGCACAGAGGTGGATTAGCTGTCCTGGATTTCGATCCCTAGATGCCCTTTGGTTTCATGCGTTTGATGTTTTTTGTGACTGCAGTGCCCTCTGTGGATTTGGTCAGCAGGTTCTGAAGGTGAGCTTGTCCCTCCCTCTTTATCTTCTTCGTGTGTTTGTTCTTGATGTGTATCGTGCCCTATCAGTGACTGCTTTTTGTGCCTGCATGAGCTTTTTGGGTTTGGTCATCTGCGTATTGGGGTAAGTTTGTACTTAATAAGATCTTTTTTGCGTGCTCAGCATGTTCTTTTCTGCTTGCTTTGAAAAGATGTGTGGATGCTTGTTTTCTTTACCTATACTAGCAGGTCCATGTTTCCTTGTCTTCCGTATCTAATGATACTTAGATATTTAGGTCTTTGATTTTACATAACCAGGCATTGTTGCAAATCTGACTACCATCTTTGATGAATCGGCCAATCTAGATGTAAATGGGATTTATTGCTTAGTTTTTTTATGGTGTTGTTGCAAATTAGCATACCATCCTAGATGGATCAGCCAATCTAGATGAAAATGGATTACACTGCTTGCCTTTTCCTCTTGTTGTAATCTTTTAGAAATTAAATCATTTGTGTGCCTTTTTTGCTTGAATATGTTCTATTTTCAGATTGAAGTTGAGTTTTCAGTGTAGATTATCTACCTCTGGCTGATGTCTACTATCTGTTTTTGTAAAATCTTAACGAGATTTCCTGCTGTTGTAATCTTTTAGAAATTAAATCTTTTGGGTGCCTTTTTTGCTTGAATATGTTCTATTTTCAGATTGAAGTTGAGTTATCAGTGTAGATTATCTACCTCTGGCTGATGTCTACTATCAGTTTTGGTAAAATCTTAACGAGTATGCATTTGTCAGTTTGCTAACCTATGTCCATGGGATTTAAATCTTTTTTGGAGCTACTGTTTAGCGAGGTGCTCATACCTGCCCTAGAATGAAACGTGTCCATTTATTTTGTTATTTTTAGAGGTCATACCTTAGAACCCATGAGCCATTCTATCTGTTATGCAGCCTAAGAGCAGCCAGCTTTTCCATAAAAAGCAGCCAGCTTTGCCATAGGATGTGACCGGATCTAGAGGGTGCCTAGGGATTTAAATTGTATGATTAGTTCCTGCCCATTGGGTTTTGGTGGGCTGATGCGTGAGAGCTTTGCTTGGGGATTATTTGTGACTATTTTGGGATTTAAATTGTATGATTAGTTGTTGTCCATTGGGTTTTGGTGGGATGATGCGTGAGAGTTTTGCTTGGGGATCATTTGTGACTGTTTTGAATACAGGTTTCCTTAAGGACCATGTGTTGTTGTCCTTTGTTATTGTTTTTGAAAGCTATTCTTTGTGCTGCTGCCATGGCTATGCTCCAACTCAATTGTGTTTGACTCTGTTTCCTGCTGATCCAAGCATCCTTATTAGTTTCTATATTTCCTGTTTTGTTAGGGGAAAGTGGTTGATCAAGAGTTCCTGTTGCTGCCTCTTCTGACACAGGCTTTCGGAGGTGAGTTTGCTAACCTGTGCTCATACCTGCCTTGGTATGAGATATGTCCGTTTATTTTGTTATTTTTAGAAGCCTGCTCGGTGTGGTTCATACCTTGGAACACATGAGCCATTCTATCTATTATGGTCCTCTTGCTAATTTGCCCTCTGTGCTTCGCTTTATTGTGCGGTGTTGTCTGGTAGTTTGGTGTCCTGTGTTGCCTTTTGGTGATGGCTGGTTCTCTGTCTGAGCGAATTGCTCGCTGTTGTGAGAAGGCCCATGCAAAGAAACTTGCGCTTGCGTCCGTTCAATTGCCGGGCTGTAGAAAAAGAACAAGTGAGTGTTATGTATTTTGTGAATGTGCCCCATGATGTTGCGTTTGGTGGACAAACCTGACCTTTCGCTTTACTGGAATAAACAGGAGGGAGGTCCTTAATGGATTTCCCTGCAGATGTTGCTGCGTTAAATCATCGCCTTCGAATGAATAGGCTTAACAGTGCGAGAGCTCGTGGCCATAGTACAATGGTGCCTATTACGCTTCTTCTAGATAGAGCTCGTGTAGAAGAACTAAAAGGTCAGTTTGTTGTTTTGGTGCTCATTTGCGGGCCAACGTACTTCCTGGTGTCCCTCTAACTTTAGTTTCTCATTATGTGATGCTAGATGCCTATCCAAAACGGTCTTACTATGGTGGACCAAGCCATGACTGCCCATATTGTGGTGCTGCTTTTTGGTTCCAAGAGAGAGTTAAAAGCGCTTCAAATCTATCGAAGAGAATAATAATTGATCGTTGATTTCTACTCAACTGTCGAAGGGTCTAGACTGAAAATCATAGCTGACCACCAAAAAGAACTACGATCTGAATCTGTCCAGGGAATAGCTGACGCGATAGATAAGGGCTTCACTGATGCAGATTCAGTTGGTGGTAGGGTTGTTGTCCCTGCCAGTTTTACTGGAGGTAGGAGATATCATGTAATGAACTATCAGGATGTGATGGCCATATGCAGAGTCTTTGGACCTCCTGATCTGTTTGTGACTTTTACGTGCAACACAAAGTGGAGGGAGATTGTTGATGCTTTGCGATATGAAACAGGCCAGCAACCTTGTGACCGTTCCGATTTAGTTGTGCGTGTGTTCAAAATGAAAGTTGATGAGTTCATAGACGATATCAAGGAGGGTAGAACCTTTGGGCCGATGCGAGCAGGTAGGTCCTAGTCAGTAGCAATTTCTATTGCTGACCTATCTTGGTTATTTTTGTGTTTGATCAGTGCTTCTGGTTATGCAGTTTTGTACACCGTGGAATTCCAAAAACGTGGCCTACCCCATATCCATTGCCTTGTATGGTTAGCCAGGTCAAATTCCGAATTCAGCGCCACTGCTGTCGATGACTTCATTTGTGCGGAGATTCCCGACGTGAATACTGACCCATTAGGGTATGTGCTTGTTGACGAGTTCATGATGCACGGTCCATGTGGCAGTGATAATAGGAGATGCCCATGCATGAAAGACAATAAGTGTTCAAAGAATTTTCCTAAACAGTTCCAAGATGAAACGATTGTAGATGCCTTTGGCTTTACTATCTATAAGCGTAGGGACGATGGTAGGTGCGTCATTAAAAATGGTATCAAACTGGGCAACAGAAATGTGGTTCCTTGTAACATGAAGCTTCTAAAGAAATACAATGCGCACATCAATGTCGAGTGGTGTAACAAGTCGAATATGATTAAATACCTGTTTAAGTACGTCACTAAGGGGAGTGATAGGGCTAAGATTTACTTTGATGTTACTGCGAAGACATCAAACGCCTCTCCAGGTCCCGACCTAGCTCCGCGTAATGAAATTCAGGAGTATATTGATGCTAGGTACCTATCAACTTGCAAGGCTCTGTGGCGTGCCTTTGAATACGATATTCACTTTAGACTACCTGCAGTAGAACGATTATGTGTTCATCTTCCAGGGATGAATCACGTGCGATATGAGCCTGGGGCTGATCTGCGTAAGCTACTTGAGAGTCCAGCGGCGAAAACCACGATGCTCACTGCATGGTTTGATGCGAACACAAAGCATGAGGCTGCTAGAAACCTGACCTACTGTGATTTCCCAAAAAACTGGACATGGGTTGCCTCCGATCGTTTGTGGCGAAAAAGAGCATGCCGCGATAAGATTGGTCGTATGTATTACGTCCATCCAACTGCTGGTGAACTTTACTACTTGTGTATGCTTTTGATGATTGTTAAAGGTGCGACAAACTATGCTGATATACGAACTTTTAATGGTAGAGTTTACAACACTTATCGAGAGGCGTGTGAAGCACGAGGACTCCTTGAAAGTGATAATGAATGGAACCTTTTATTCGATGAGGCCATAGTGTCGGCATCCTCACACCAGCTTAGGCAACTATTTGTTACTGTCGTGCTTCATTATTCTGTCAGTGATGTGCGTGGTTTGTTTGATAAGTATTGGCTTTACCTTGTCGATGATATACGTAGGAGGATAGTGGATTCACTTGAGAACCCATCATATGTCGTTCCAAATGAGCAACTGATGAACCTGCTTATACAAAAACTAACAAATCTATTCGGTGATAGCGGAGGAAACATAAACGATTACGGCTTGCCAAACCTGACATCACAGGACTATGGTATGACTAATAACAGGCTTATTAATGATGAACTAGATCCCGAACCCTTGATGTTATCCATACATGCTTCATCCTTGACCTCACAGCTAAACTCTGACCAAAAAAACGTGTTCGATACGATTACTGCCTGTGCTCTTGGCAACTCTCCTGGCTTTTTCTTTGTATGTGGACACGGTGGGACTGGGAAAACGTTTCTTTGGAATGCTATAGTGGCGAGGCTGCGTTCTGAAAAAATAGTCCTTGCGGTTGCATCGTCGGGTGTAGCATCCTTGCTGCTGCCTAAAGGGCGAACTGCACACTCTAGATTTAAGATACCATTCGACATAACTGAATCTGCCATTTCTAATGTCAAAAGAGGCACTATGCTTGCCGAGCTTATACAGGCGACGTCACTGATTATATGGGACGAAGCACCAATGACCCACCATCGTTGTTTCGAGGCGCTAGATAGAACTATGAGAGATGTCCTTTCTGAGAATAAACCTTCCAGGGCACTTCTACCGTTTGGAGGAAAACCTGTTGTTCTTGGTGGTGACTTCCGTCAGATCCTCCCGGTAGTGCGCAAGGGATCACGATCCGCCGTAGTTGGTGCATCAATTACGAATTCAAACATGTGGCAGCATGTGACTCTTTTGAAACTGCACACAAACATGCGCCTTCGAAACCCTGCTCTTCAAGGGAACCAGCGAGAAGAGCTTGAAAATTTTAGTAAATGGGTCTTGTCTATTGGTGATGGCACCGCCCCTGCTAAAAAAAAGAGGTGACGAATGTGAGGCCTTGTGGGTTACCATTCCTGATGATCTGCTAATCCATACTGAGGGTGAAAAAGTTCCTACTCTTGTGTCTGAAGTGTACCCAGATTTACTGTCCAACTATTGTGATCGTGCATACTTAGCCTCGCGAGCCATTGTCTGTCCAAACAATCAGACAGTTGATGAAATAAATGAGTACATTGTGTCGTTGCTTCCCGGTGATAGCGTACAATACACAAGTTGTGACACCATAATAAAGACATCTGAACAGATTCCAGATTTTGATTTAATCTACCCCACCGAAGTTTTAAACTCAATTGAAGTCAACAATTTCCCTGCTCATAAACTTGTTCTTAAGAAGGGAACCATAGTGATGCTTTTACGTAATCTGAACCACACAATGGGCCTTTGCAATGGAACTAGGCTGCTTGTTGCTGACCCTGGACAATGCCTCCTTAAGTGTATTCTGCTAATAGGAGCACATGCTGGTGAAACTGTCTTCGTGCCTAGAACCGCTATGAACACAACTGATGTTAAGTGTCCTTTCACATTACAGAGAAGGCAATTTCCTATTCGAGTGTGTTATGCGATGACAATAAATAAGAGCCAGGGTCAGACCCTATCAAGGGTTGGCCTTTACCTAAAGAAGCCTGTGTTTACACATGGCCAGCTATATGTTGCGATCTCAAGAGCTACATCTAGGAGCGGACTTAGGATCTTGATTGAAAATGATGATGGTTCATGTGGAACACAGACTCGAAACGTGGTGTATCATGAGGTTCTTGATGTCGCTGATGCGGCATCAGCGTAGACCTCCTCATTGTGATATCTCCTTTTGGCTGTACATACATTTTGTGATCTTATATGATCTGTACATAACTTTTGACTCCGGATATGATCTGATTTCGAGTTGCATGCTTTCTGAAATCGTTGCTACCGACCCCTTTTGTGACCCTTTTCATTGTGTTTTTTAGTCTGATCAAGTATTTGCTGCCTATTATGATTTGAGGTGTTGTCCCTTGCATGTCTAATTTCTTTTGCAGTGGTTACATGCAGTTTGATGACCATTTGTATCTTTGTTCGTATTAGCATAACCTGTTTTGCTGTGTTTGCAGATGGGGACCTGCTCTTGACAAACATCATGCCCGGGCCCTGCAATGCTCGCATATGCGTGCGCGTCTCTCGGTTCTGGGACTTCTATGATCCTGGCAACGAAACAAAGCTGCTGCATAGTGACATGGTTCTTCTTGATGAAGAGTTGAGGACTGTCTTTTTAGCATTGTACTTGACCATGTTCCTGGTGCTCCATAGTGAAATCAAACCCACGTAGTGCTATTTTAATATTGGCAGGTGACAGCCTTATTTCGCTCCACAGTTAGTACATTTTGTTTGCTCTTTCAGTATTTGAAATTAGGAAATGTGCCCTCCCAACATGCTTTGTTTTCTGATTTCAGTCTCCTATCGGTGGCCTTTTATTGCTCCATTTTATTTTGCTGGATCTGGTTGCTTAATCTGTTACATGTGAGGCACTGTTATCAGGCTGTGTGCAATCAAAGAACTATGATAAAAAATGAAATTGGGACAGAGAAAGCATTTAGTATGTGTACATATAGTATAGTTTCTATTTGTTGGATTTAGTGTCTCATTGCTTCTTGTAGGATAGGTTACATTTCAGTGTGCATAATTCAGCCTTGTAAACTATAACTTCCCTATTTTTGGACAGGGGAACACCATTCATGCTCAGGTGTATCCTCCGTTCAGTGATCGATTCAAGGAGTGCATAAAGGAAGGGAATGTCTACAACTTCTCCTACTTTCGAGCCAGGAACTCCGGCACCAACTACAAGCCAGTTGCCAATGATCAGATGTTGGTATTTACAAAGTGGACAAAGATAGCAGAAGTGATGAACATTCCGCCTGCTTTCCCGTTGTATGCCTACTCCCTTTCTTCCACGGATGAGCTACAGGCACGTATTGACCGCAAGGGACAGTTCTCAGGTAAAAAATGTTTTTTTGCCATCTGCAACATACGCTTAATACTTTTTTAAACAACAGCTTATACGGTGTGTTTCCTGAAATACATGCTGATAGTGTCTCATGCACTGGTCTTTCTTAAAATAGATGTTATGGGGATCATCACCGCCATCTCAGGTGTTGGAAGAGCGCAAACAAGCATGAGGCAGGGTGAAACTGAGAAGAGGAACGTCACTATCCATTTGCCAGGGTTAGCTGCTCCTATTCTGTTAAATGCTACAACCTTTAGCCAAGTTGTTCTATTTCATGCACTATTTCTATGTTGTTTTTTCCACTGATGTTTGCCCCACTTGTTGCAGCAATCTCATCCTAGATGTTAGTCTTTGGTCAGGACGAGCCACTTCGTTCCCAGCAGAGGAGATTCACAAGGCTGGACAAGACTCTCCGCAGGTCGTTATATTTGTTGGTACCCTTGTCAAAAGCTATTTAGGTATGTCATTATCTGGCGGACCATCATGCAAGTGGTACATAAACCCTGATGTAACTGAAGCAAGGACACTTATGGCTAGGTAACATGTCATTCTTTCGCTATGATCCATATATAAATTCATTTTTCATTTGACTCGATAAACATATCACCCTCGTTTCGTGCACAGTGCAAAAGAAATACACAAACCAATTACCTGGACTGAGCTTGCTGGCAGTTCCACACAAAAGGAAGCCGCTGAGGCGAAAAAGATCTCTGAGTTCTCAGACCTTAATCCATTTGAATGCCAGGTGATACTGTTATTCCTGCTATAACTTAGTGCTATGTACTTATCACAAAAGCTTCAGTTAAAGGCTAAAACTCCTAAGCTCACTTATATACTCTTTATATATGTCCATGCATCATTCTACTTGTTGCCATATTACAAAAAGATGACAGTGCCTAAGTCGCTTCTTATACTTCCCTTATGCAGAAAACAGAGTTCCTGGTCAAAGTGACAATAAAGAAGATTGACAGTTCATGGTGGTACAATGCCTGCAGTAAATGTAAGAGAACAGCAAAACGCTACGGCGATTCGTACAGATGCAGTTATCCTAAATGCAACACCATTGGAGCGCCGCAGCAAAGGTCACTCCCTGGCTGTTTTTGCTAGCTCTACTCCGCCATCTGCCTTTGTTTTTATCTACTCTAACCACCGTTCTATATGCAAGTTCAAGTTGTGTGTACTTGCCGGAGATGAGACAGGTGATGCTGATTTCATCCTGTTTGGGAAGCAGGCTCAACACCTTACAAGAAAGTCAGCTGACACCCTTATTACTGAGAACCCAATTGGATTTATCCCGGACGAGCTGACAAAGCTTCTTGAGAGGACCTACAACTGGAATGTCAGTTTCACGGATAGCACAACATACTCGGGCATTGTTACCTTGCAAGTTAATGCAGTTTTGGGACGAGACACTGAAGAGGGTGTTGTGCTTCCAGCAACACCAGCAGGATCGCAGGCATCTTCGGTCATGCTATCACCAGGTCCAAGCACCAGTGTGCAGAGCCATGCTTTGTCCCCGCTGCGTGATGCTTCTAGGGCAAGCCAGGTCTTAGCTGGTACACCGGCCAGGACAGCTCTACCTGTCTCTGCAGCACCAGACTCCCCGCAAAGTGTGAAGAAAACAGCTGATGAAGAGGTACATTTCTCCTTTCTACTGTTCAAAGTGGTTCCCTTGCTGTCTTGATTGCTTAGTCATGGAAATAATTTTTAGGTGACTGTTACTGCACATGACAAAGATGGTTCTTCCAAGAAAAGTGGCTCCAGAAAAAGGTTACACCCTACTCCACTTTGTCTTTTGCCTCGCTGATTCACAAAAAACTAACATCTTAGGTTGCAGGTCTCGTCCGTTGCCTAGCAAAAATGTATCAAAGAAGCTGAACATCGATGTAGAAACCGAAGATAGTGATGTTGGCAGCGGCAGGGATGAGAACGCCGCAGATCAGCTCAGGTGCTACTTCTAAATTTGGCTACTTAGATCTCTAATTGTGTTTGGCTTTGTGATTAATTAAGAGCATTGTGATCTGTTGTTTTTTGCATGATGATTCAATTTAGTGCATTACATAATAGGATTTCGGTTCATTGAAAGTCCATGTCGCACATAGTTGTCATTGCACCCCTTCTTTACTTTATGTTGTTTTTTTTGAAATCCTGTGCCATCAAAGAAATTGAATGACTATATATTGTTCCATTTGAGAATATGAACACTCATTTGTTTGTTCTCACTTACTCAAGGGCCCACCATTGATGAGTGCACAGACTTGATTTAGTTCCATTTTTTCCCTGTCATTGAATTTTAATATTAGCAGTTTGCAGATTTTTTAAAGTCACGTGCTTTTCTATTTCTTCAATAACATCCCAAGTGTCAAATGGTTTACATGATACCTATATATTTATTGTTGTTTAGTTGTACCTATCTCTATCAGAAATATAATGTGAATTCAACTCAATTCGGATGGATTGGATACCGAATAGTCATGTTCTGGAATTTTGTCATACATCTGCGCATAGGTAGTAGCACTTCGTAATTTGTAGAATACTATTATCTTGGCTTTTCAACAAATGTTGCCTACCTGTACCCATGTTCCTTTTCTTTGAATGCATTTATTATTAGTAGATCGTAATTACTTGAAGACTGATTACTATCCTTTTGCAGCCCAACCAACAATGCATGAGCAGTCAAGCTCATGTCTCTTTTGCCGCTCCGGGTTGTGCCTACAATATGCGTAGCGTTTTGGTAGTTTCATTCAAAACCCATTCCACATAGTATTGGTAGCTACCGAGCTGTGTTGCTTGGTAGCTATGGATACTGATTGTGGCTCTCATGGCGATCATTGTGCTGTAATTTTAAGGTTTAATTTCTAAGCAAATGCCTAACTTCATGGGTAGGGTGGATGGCAGTGGTTGTGTTCTAATGTTGATGCATTTCATGCCAAACAAACACCTCTGGCGGGTGGATGGATGTGTTGTAATATTGCCATATTATATTCCGAACAAACACCTTTGAGGTTAAGATGCATGAGTGATGTAGTATCTATGTATTAGATGGCATACAAACACCTTTGGTGATGCTTAGTGTTGTATGATGTTCATATGCTTTTATGATATATGGATCTTGAGCGCCTTATATGTTATCATTGCATGCTTATGTTGTATTTGATATACTTTTTTCATTCAGTCTCCACCATTTACTTATATACACCGTAGGGCGCGCAACGTGCGCCGTCCGTTCTAGTAGTCTCATGAAATGCACACGATGCGCTTCGAGTTGCAGAGCTTTCGCTTACGGTTGAAGCATGCAGAGTGAGCCGATTTGTACTAGTAGGAGCCTAGGAGGTGGCAGGCGGATGGACGAACGGTCGCGGACGTCATCCAAAGTTCCCAACGCGGTGGCAGCGACGGTCACTCGCAGGCTGCATTTGATGAGACGAACGGGTCGCGGTCGCAGCACTACTGGTCGTTTTCCCTGGTCTCACGAGTCAAAAAGTGACCTGCATCCAGACGGACCAGAACCACCACTTCAGCCGCGCGTATGTGGGGAGGACCACCACTTCAGGCCTTCAGCCACCCACACACACAACTGCGAAGCCAGTGGGCGTCTTGAACAGCAGCAAGACGACGCCACCGTATTCACTTCAACTCCACGAGCCTATAAAAAAATCACTAACTAATGGTGTGTTTAGATCTCCAAAAGTTTGCAAAAAAACATCTCATCATCTATCATATCACCTCTCACTATTTATCTGCATTTACACCAACTCTTCCACAATTCAGCTAATTCATTTGAATCTAAACACACCCATTTCTCATTTTGCTAGTATGTATGAAATAGCTAGCAAAAAGTTAATGAAATCCAATAGTAGACTAACTAAAATCAACTCTCCATAGTGGGTTCCACCTGTCATACTCATATACGAGGGGATAGCTAGCGGGACTAGCTAGCCTAAGATGACTAGCGAAGCCCCCGATTTAGTTAGCAAAGGATAGCGAGGGCAAATTTAGCAAGTCTATTGGATTGAGGTTTTGGACAATTTTTTTTCATTTTTAGCTAGTTAATCCAAGATAGTTAGTCTTTTGGAGTTGCTCCATCCAATAGCCAACAATATTTTTCTCTAAGAACAACCTAGCCACCAACAACCAGCCAGCGAAGCTTTTCTCTTAGAGCAAATCAGCACCAGCCAAACAGTCATATGGTTAGCAAGTTTCACATCAAGACCTAAATGAAAACTTTGCTAAAAAAAGACTTAAATGAAAACTTAGTTGGGCTTAGGGGTGCAAATTGGTTATAATGTGGTGCACCTCCGAACCTCTATAATGGGGTGTAATATTGAAGAAGTAGTACAAATAATTGAACTAAAGGTTCGGAGGTGCACCTAACGACGATCACCCCTTTGTACTTTTGTTGGGCTCATCATAATCGACTAATGTAAATGGAAAACTAATTATGTTCGGATACGGTGTAGGGTGGGGCCGGCGTTTGCGCTGCTTATTTGGCGATGAACTGATGCCTCGTGCCCGGATACGGCGAATGAAACGCCCGCAACCTTGCGCTGCTCGATCGAAATATCGGATCACATTCCTGCATCTGCATGCGATCCGTGCTCCCCACAATGCCTCGCACGCGATAGATTCTGTCAGCGCTGGATCGGCACCCGAAAAGCATCAAAATTTGTCCGGACATTCGTCCGCTGGACCGCATACGGTAAATTATAAACTTCATTACTTGCGGATCACCTCGCAATACACCGAGGTCCAGTACACAAAAAGACACGGGTGAATAGGTTGAAATATGAAACAAAGGTGTCAAAGCCTGGCAATACAGAGACCTTCTAGTCTACTGTACCTGTACTAGACAAGATGCATCACCTAGTACAGTGCGACTACAGGTTTTACTAGCGGATATAAGATCATCGGCGCTTGTACATGCAAGCTTTCAACTGGGGCCACTCGATGCTCTTGGCCACCTTACACTTATCCTGCAGGGTCATGGCAAGCCGCTGAGCTCAGCGTGAAGGCCGAATCATGGCGCGGCCGTAATAAGCAAAAGTTGAAACTAACCTTTTTCCTGAAGTAGAACAGAACGAACATTTTGTTTTTCATGTCCTGCAGAAAGGATACCAGCAGTAAATTAGAAAGCATGATCAAAAGATTCTATTTCCAAGCAAATGAAGTATACTTAGATGAAATAGTTCATCAATACAAAATGCATTTTATATCAGAAATTATGCAAGGTGCCAAAACGAAAGGGACTAAACAAACTTTGAGCCCGTAAACATGGCAATCACAAATCAATGCAAGCAGCACACAACCAACATTACAGTATCAGCTCCACAAAGAAAGTAGTTAACTGATTAGTTTCTGAATCACATTGCAAAGACGCAATGAGTAAGAGTCATAATCTGCTATTAATCTATGCAATGAAGCTAAGCAGCAGCAGCACCATATATTTAGGGGTACCCAATTATTTTCATTTTGCAGGACCATACATGAATAATACAGTGCTTGCCACATGTTTTTTTTTACTAAAACCTACGCCAGGAGCAAATAAACAGTGAATGGAATGGATCTCCATTGCAAATGAAATGTATTTATTCTACAGTAAGCAGGAGATATCAATTTTCAGCCAATAACTGCAAGTGAACAAAAGTCTCAAATTGAAGAAATTCAAGGCAAGCATTTGTGTTACTTTTTTATCAGCTCATGAAGGGTCATACGATTGGTATTTACATAGACAGAGGTAGACTGATTGGGTCTGTAGGAATTAGGAAACCAATGCTTGCAAACATCATATATTTTAGTACTTGTAGGAAATTTATACATGCACCTCATCATGATAATTCAACTCAATAACTCGGCTGAGGTAAATACCAAAAGATACAAACCTTTGAAACAAAGGAAAAGCCAAGCTGGATGATGGCTTTAGAAAACTTTTCAGGGTCAGCACCTCCATTATTTGGATCTAGCCTACTTCGCACTTCAGCAATAACAAGCCAACCACTGCATAAACACATATATCAGTAAAGATAACAAGAGGCACAAACCCTTTTACGCAGCTAATGATTTAAGCAGACCTTGTCTTGAGAACCCTATTTGCTTCCTCCAAGTAATTTGGATAGTTGGTTCCCATCAAAGAAAGACAAAATATTGCAACATCTACAGAGGACGACTCCAATGGTGTCTGCAGACGTGGGGGAAAAAATGGTTAGTTGAATTAAAGATTTGCACACCAATTGAAGGTTTGGCACCCATTTTATTCAGTTTGAATAATCCTAGGTTCGTCCAAGGGAAAACCAGAATATTTGATGGAAAAACAGAAGATCTCTTTGAAAAACCTGTTGTAATAGAGAAGTTTTATGCCATAAATTAATTCATTTGCACGTTACTACTATTATGAATTAAAAAAATATACTAAACCGGAAATGGTAAAAATAATAGGAACTCATTTGATGAAGTGAAGGCATAGATCGTAATCATCAACAAGAACAGTAAACAATATGAATTGTCATTCTGATTATTCGAGTCATCTGACACTTCAATTTCCTATAAGTCAGTGAACACGACACAGATGCAATTGTCATATTAAAAAACACATAAAGCCTTTTTTTTGCTCAATTGATGAATCAAATTGTATTAGGGTATTAGGTCGCAGTGCTTACATGAGCCATATCACAAGCAATAACTGAAGGATCATCTGAAACAAGATCAATGGAGAAAACCTTGTTCTTCACATTTTTTGCAACTGCTGCGTTGCCTGCAAAGTGTAAATTGTATTCCATAATTATGCAGTAAACAAAAAGATGAAAGAAGGGGGCGGCTGTCAGCTTCAGGCTGTAAGGTTAATCTTACCACAGCCAAAATCAGCAACAGTCCACGATGTATTATGACTCTTCAACCAGTTAATTATTACATTTACTGGCTGCTCTGGCCAACGTGACATCTGTTCTTGATATCCTGTATGATACTAAAGGAGAGTAAAGTGAATTCAAGCATGAATCTGATGGGTGTGATTAGTTAGTTCCTTGACTGAGAGTGTGTCAAATGCTATTTGCAGATCACAGCAAGAAATTCTTGATGAACTATGCAAACAAAATTATATGAAAAAGTTAAAGAACAGAATAAATAAAATGAGTCTAGTACTGTAATTGTAGTTTTCAGGAGATCAATTATGTGCATCCGCACAAAGCCCAGATTTATGTTAGCCAGAACAAAGTGGTGGCATATGGCAATATGGAATTTTCCCTTAGTATTAGCAGACGTCGGGATTAAAAATGGGAAGAAAAAAGCCTTACCACATCAAAAAGATTTGGGTCCTTTTGGAAGTAGTCAAACGCATCCTGCCCACTGGAAAGATAAACACCACGAGTAAAAATTTGAAACATGCACAAAAAAGACCTCTGCTATCTATGAATTCCAATAGTTAAAGGCCCTTTTAGTAATTCAGAATAGTATGCTTTATTTAACAGTGGCAAGTACGACACAACAAACAGTGATAATATCAAGGGCAATGATAGTCTACATGGGCCCCGTCACTGTAATGAATGATAATTATTAGTATTTGCACAGAGAGTAAGAGATAGTAGACACAAAACTAGGGATGAAAGCAATCGGAAACGGTCAATAATGATATCATCTATACAAAAACAATTGCAGGTCGATCGGAATCCGATTTCACTATTAAACTATTCAGATTTAAAAACGGCAATGGTCGGAAGCAATATCACTACAAAAACTATTCGAAAACTTGCCCCGGTAAACAAGATTTTTGGTTACGGTTTTCATCCCTACACAAAGCCATGTAACTATCTAATCTTAAAATACAAATCTTTCATCCAACTGTTGTCTAAAATTGTTATATTCAGTCCAGAAACTATAGCATTCAGGCAACCCAACACAATCAAATAGAAGTGTGGTATGTAGAATGTGAACCTGCAAGTGTACAGCGTCTCGTTTAACATTCTGAAATGGCCACCATATAACCTTGCACGCATCTAAAATGTCACCAAACAACAAACTGATTATTTTGTTCAAAGAAAACAACCAAAGAAGGAAACAGGCCAATGAGGCCAAATATCATAAGCCATTTTTAACATACCCTACCGCAACATTTGTTAGATTTTTCAAGTAGCAACAAATGCACACCAAATGTGATTGTGCGAATTGGAGCAGTACACTGGACTCGACGGAGCACAATTGCCTATTGGGGCGCCCCCGAACATATAGTAATTGTCATAAAAAAGATCACCAAGAATTGCTCGTCCTACACGAACACCAATACATCCATCATCTCACCGAGCACAACCTACTCTAAAGTTTCGCACTAAGCAGCTCAACATACTTTAAAGATTTGCACTAATCAGCTCAACAAAGTTTGCAACTGCAACCAAAGAAGTTTCCAGAGCTGCTGAGTACTCCCCGGGCCATGAACTCCTAGGAATCTGTAATCCAAGTAATATAGGTTACCTTGTCGAGTTTTGTCGAGGTGTTGTCTTGCTTGGGCATGGCCGCCGCCTGGCTGGCTCCGTCCTTGCGCCGCCGCTTCGCCGGAGGGGAGGACGGTTGTGGGGGTGCTGCCGCTGGCGGGGGCGATTTTTGCGATGACGACGAATGCTTCCCGCGATTCCGGGAACCACCTCGCCGGCGCCGCTTGCGGCCACCGGCGGCGGACTCCTGCGGAGGCTCCATGGGGAACACACGCGGCGAGGGTTCCTCCCCCTGGTTCCAGCAGTTTGTGCGGCTGGTATTGTGGCCTGGGCCGCCATTACTCTAGCTGGGCCAGAGGCCGTATCCTTGGGTAGGGCTTTTTTAGCAGGCCGGGCTTCTTTTTTGTTCCGTTACATGTGCAGCAATAAGAGGGGGAGTGTATTTTGCATCCCTCAAATTATTGCAATGGTGTGGTACTCATCCCTCGTGTTTCATTTGGCGCAAGAGTTAACTAACTAATTTGGTGTGATTGGGCTTGTAGTCTAATGGTAGGACGATCCAGTGGAACGCTACCTACTATGGTTCAAATCCTGGTGCTCGCACCTTTTCCTAGATTTTTCAGGATTTACCGACGTCATGCTTTAAGTCGTAAGCGACGTTCCTGTCGACGACGAGGCGCCATTGGTGACTTCGGGAATCTCCAGATCTGTCGGTGCTCAGTCATTCGGAGATGCACCATTGGTGACTTCGGGAATCTCCAGATCTGTCGGGGCTCAGTCACTCGAAGGTGTTTATAGGGGTAGGGTTTGCGTACGTGTATTCATAGGGGTGAGTGTGCGTGCTGTTGTGAGCGTCTGGGTTGTACTGTGTAATTTTGGTGTATTTATCATCCCGTTTTATAGTTTAACAATGGTTTCGTAAAATCTACTAACAATATATGCACATAATCAATAATAATTTTGATTAATCAGTAATCACTACGTAGAGGTGTAATATGTTAAGTCCAAAATATAAATTGTACTAAAACCTAAATTCTCTGAATTGAATACTTTATACATAAATGTAACTGATTTACATTCAATTATTACATAGATTGACAAAACAAAATGTGAATTGAATACTTTATACATAAATGTAACTGATTTACATTCAATTATTACATAGATTGACAAAACAAAATGTGACTAAGTAGTAATTAGCAATATGATTAATGGTCTAAACTGCTATTATATGATACTAAATCATTGCCTTTTTTACAACCTTACTGAATCATTGTTAAACTTAGATGAGATTATAAATGCACTAGTTCAGATAGTTAAATGATTGATCTGCACTAAATGAAACGTGAGGGATGAATGTCACACTTCTTTAATACCTGACCGTTACTATGTCACTAGCACAAGAAAGCAAATTGAAACTTTTTTTTGATATCGATGACGATATGGGTTCCAATGCGACATGTTTATAAGCAATTTTTTTTAATAATACGAGTAATTTCACGGAGGGTGTTTAGATTCTTAGATAAAACTCGGGTGACACCGAGCACCAATTCCCTTATATCTTTGGAGTCCGACTAAGCAGCATACTTTCTTTCTCAACGACCTTTACCAGGGATATAGTGAAAGCTATGTGGGTAAGCGACGAGGGTTAAACCTTAGATTACAAGACTTTGTTTTCAGAAGTATTTTCATGACGGATTTCTGACAGGTATAAGAAATCTACGTCACCCACCAATCCATTACGATGGAGCAAAGAAAACCAACAATCCTTCTATTTCGGAGGATCTTAGAAAAAAAATCAATTCGCCATTTTGTGTGGTATCAATCCTATCGCTGAGAAATTTTATAAAATAGAGACTATTTTCACCATCTCGATGCAAATCGGATGTTTGATGTTAATTAGAAGTGCTACATAGGTAGATGTTGAAAATATTACATTCATAAGGACTAACTAGCGAGATCAATTCATTAGCCTAATTAGTTTACAATTATCACACTTAATGTTACAATTATGGTAAGCTAGATTAGCCTACAATAATTAATTAGTTTTAATATATTTGTACTAGAGTATAGTATAGTGAGTAAACCATTTTTATTCAATTGTTTTGATTATTAACCTGAATTTAAAACTACTATTCCACCGTACTTTGCCTCAAACTTGGGCCTTGTTTATTTGGAAAAAGACTAGCAAACAAACTAGCAAAGGTAACTGTTTTAACTCCTGCAACACTCCTGTAGCACGTTTCGTTTGTTTGTGGTAAATATTATCCTACCATGGGGTAATTAGGCTCAAAAGATTCGGCTCGTGATGTACAACAGAACTGTGTCATTAGTAATTCTTTTACCTACATTTACTGCTCCGAACATACTCCCTCCATATACGTTTTAAGTGACATTTTGGACAGGATCACACATACCAAGGAGTGCTTAATTAGGGGTTAAGTTTCCATGTATGCCCCTAATAAATAGGGTAATAGGTGGACTTTAAATGTTCAGGAGCACTCATCTCAGTTGGTTTGTGCTCCTAGTTTCGAGGCTAGAGGGTGTCGTATCGAACCTCTGTGGCCTCATTTTTCCCCCAGCTGCAGATTTTCGCATGGTCCTGTGGTGTGTGGCGCCCAGATTTCCCAAGCGGTTTTACCTTGCGCGCGTGCCACCAGGGAGCGGCACAGGTTCTTGGCGCCATTTTTTCCGTCGCAGGTGCTGTCGATTCACATGCCCAGGCCGTTGGCTTATAATTACAACAAGGCGCCGGCTAGCTTAGGTTATCACTCACATTTAGCAACAAAAATGATGGTCGGGACCGGGATAGATCTCAACGTTGCACCTCCACTGGATGAGAACCACGGTATATAACACTTCACTTTCACATTTGCTCATCAAACACCTCAACTCGATCTTATTGTTGTGTTGCTTATTTTGCATAGTGTTTGATTTAAACATGGAGCATCCATTGGATGAAGAACTGCCGGTGGAAGAACTAGAGATGGATGCACCTGAGGATGCTGACAAGCTCGACGAGGACGATTTTCCGGTCGAGGATGCCGACGAGCTCGACGATTTGCGGCAGCTGGAGGATGCTGGCGACGTCAACGTCAACGCGCATCATCAGCATAATACAGGCAACAGTAATGTCTCTTTTTTTCTTGTTTGCTGTGTCCTTTTTACTATTATCTTCACAATGCATACAACAATGATTATTATTTGCATTCATATTCCATTGTTACTTTTGATAGGATTTGATTTGAACTTGGACTTGTCGGAGATGGATGCACCACTGCCGGACATGACAGAGATGAATGCACCTGTACTCGAGGATGACGACGAGCTCGACGAAGACGATTTGCCGGTCGAGGATACCAACGAGATTGACGAGGAGGATGTCAATGGTAACATGTCATTTGTTTCCTGTTTGTTGTGCCATTACCAAGGTTCAATTGTAGTACTCATACTCCATTCTTGCTGTTTCTAGATTTTGATTTGAACTTGCCACTAGACGAGTTTGGCGCGGTTGATATGGATTTCGTACAAAATATCGCTGGTAAGATTGAGTGCTTTCGTTGCTTTTATTACTTCAAACATCTTGTATTGTTGCATTGAGTGTGTTTGTTTATTTACATGTTGAAGAACCTCACGGCCGAACAAAGAAAAATATGTCTGATGAGCTCCGAAAACAAGTTTACCAAACTCTGTTGGCTAGAAGCAAGAATGGGAGACTAGGCAAGAAGGATAAAAAACTGTTGCTGATCAATTTGGCCTTAATATAAGGTCAGTTCAGTGTTTATGGAAGCGAGGTAAAATTCAACTTGCAAACAATGTTCCGGTTGTGGTTCGTAGTCTAAAGAAAGGTAGAGTTGGTCGTAAAGCCATACCTATTAATTTGGAAGCATTACGCAATATTCCGCTAAGGGATAGAATGACCATTGAGGATGCGTGTGCCAAACTTAACATGAGCAAGTGGAAGATTCAAAAGTATTTGAAAAAAGGTTTGCTTAGACGCCACTCTAGTAGCATCAAACCATATCTCACTGAAGCTAACAAGAAGGCTAGGTTGCAGTGGTGTGTTGATATGATTAAGAGGGATTTGCTTGCTGATCCAATGTTTAAGGATTTGTTTGACATTGTGTTCATTAATGAAAAATGGTTTTACATCTGTCAGAAATCTGAAAAATATTATTTGCTACCCGAAGAAGATGATCCCCATCGGACTAGTAAGAATAAGAAATACATCCCTAGACTCATGTTCTTGTCTGTTGTTGCTCGACCAAGGTTTAGGGATGGAAATTGTATTTTTGGTGGCAGGATTGGTTGTTTTCCACTTGTCACATATGAACCGGCTATGAGAGGTAATCAAAGAACTGGCCGTGTCCGTGGAGACTTGGTTACAAAACCCATACAATCGATCACAAGAGGCGTGATGAGAGAATTCATGATCAACAAAGTGTTGCCTGCCGTTCGAGCCAAATGGCCAAGAGAAGATGTGGGTAGACCAATCTTCATTCAACAGGACAATGCACCTACCCATTTAAAATTGGATGATCCGGTTTTTTGTGAGGCTACTAAACAAGAAGGATTCAATATTCACCTAATTCTCCGGATTTCAACATTCTTGACTTGGTTTTTTCGAGCAATTCAAGCAATTCAATACAAGAAGAATGCAAAAACAATGGAAGCTTTAGTTCCGGCAGTCCAAGAGGTAATTTGATAAACTTGTTCAATGTTTCATTGTTTCTCCAACAACAAATTTTCTCATAGAATCATTTCTTGCGCACTTGTTTTGTAGGCTTTCATGGTATATTCGGTACATAAAGCTAACATAATGTTTTTAACACTACAAAGTGTTTTCATAGAAGCTATGAAGGTGAAAGGTTGCAACAAATTTAAGATTCCTCACATGAAGAATAAGCTTTAGAAAGGGAAGATCGACTGCAGACATGTATCCCTTGTGAACCATCTTTACTCATTGAAGCTGAG
Source organism: Cenchrus americanus (assembly GCA_947561735.1). Lineage (NCBI taxonomy): Eukaryota > Viridiplantae > Streptophyta > Magnoliopsida > Poales > Poaceae > Cenchrus > Cenchrus americanus. The sequence goes on from OX387241.1 coordinate 60,686,311, forward strand.
GCAACTCTTGCTGCATGAAAAATTAGAATGATGTTAGTTAGAACTCTTGCTGCATGAAAAATTAGTAGACAGAAGATGCTAGTTAGAACTCTTGCTGCATGAAAAAATAGTAGAGAGAAGATGCTAGTTAGAACTCTTGCTCATTGATGCTCCATCTTTCGGTTCACGGCGAGAGCCAATGTTGCGGGCAGCGAGCTCGCGCATGCACATCTCGTCCAACATCTTTAGCACTCTTGGGGATAAAATGATTGTTTTACCATCCGTCTCGAGCTCATCGAGGCCAGGAATGAATACCAAACAATTGAACTCGTCGAATCCATGAAGCATGGCAGCGAGTCTGTATTCCTCATGAACAAGATTGCAGCGCGAGCATGGCCAGAACCGTGAGTGCGCACGGTTCCATGCTTGGCGGTACTCATGGTCTCATGGACAAGATGACAGCGAGCGCATACAAAAGAGTTCGGTGGCAAAGAATCTGGCACCATCTCTGACTCCGGTGCGAGCTCCTGTGCATGCGCATTCATGGAGTCCGACGGCAAGGAATCAGGAACCATCTTTGGCTCCTGCGACTTTGGTGCGACGAGCACCTCCGACTCTACCGTCACAACCATCCTCTGTCTCTTGTGACTCTGACGCGACGAGCACCTGTGACTCCGGCGTGCCGAGCTCCTCCAACTCCGGCAAGAAGAACTCCATGGTGGTGGCAGTGGGAAGCAAAGGAGGAGGCGACAGCAGTGAGAAGCAATGAAGGAGAGAGACATTTGAGTCAATGGGAGGCGTGCGAGGCAAGAGATTAAAGAGAGAGGAACATCCAGGAGCAATTAACGCACGCCCGCCAAGTCCTGAAGCGTTGCGAGGGCAACAGAGTGCAATTTTTTTCCCCGACGTCCAAACGACACTTAAAACGCAACTCGACCTTCTCTGCAGAACGTCACTTAAAATGTATACGGAGGGATTATATCTTTTGGTGTATTTAATGTGATGTGATGGTGAGAGATTTGAAAAAGTACCAAATTTTTGGGAAAAACCAGACCTTGACACCATCCACACTCGTGATACTTCAAAACCTCCTTCAAAATAAAATATTCCTACCTCACCATCAAGATTCTCTACTTCATATTTCCATCTTCCGCATCCATAATCCTTTATCTTTCTCCTTCATCCCAGCAACCACACGCGGGGCCCACACGTCATCCTCTCCCTTTCCTTTTTACCCTCCTCACCGCCCCTCCCTCTCTCTCTCCCACCCCGCCGGCTCCTCCGCTGGTGTCGCTTCTCCGACCCCGCCGGCGAATGGAGGCGGAGGAGGGGGGTGTCCGGCCAGCCAGGCCGCCACCACCAAGTGCCAGCCGCGCGCGCGCCGCGGTGCGCTCGCCCACATCGCGTGTCCTGCTCGGCGGCATTGCCAAGCCCATCCACGCGCTCGGCCAGATCCTCTCCCGGGCACCGCGGCCATCTCCCGCCGCTCCGACACGCAACCCGCTACCCCGCCCATGCCCACCGCGGTTGTCTACCACCACTCGCCCTCCGAGGGGCTACGCTCCTGTTAACACCAAAAATTGGTACAAGAAAGAAACTGACTTGTGGGCCGAGTTTGGTAAAGAAACATTATTTGGCAGGAATTTTTCTTCAAAGCATTCGGTAAAGATACCTGCGGTCGGTAGCACGCCATCATTCGGCAGAAGAGCTGTTTTACGCTTGGAAAAGGAAGCATTCGGGAATACGTGATGACGTGGCCCGAATATAAGGAAGGGACGAGTTGATGACGGATGCGAGACGGACATTGGTGTCGGGGCATTAATTTAGGCAATAAATGGTGTACTCGTGGTCGACTAGGAGTCGTATTAGGACAAGGGTATAAATATAAACCCTTAGTGTTTGTAATAGGGATCGAACAATTTCACAACAAACCGGCCCTGCGCCAACCTTCGAGTCCTTTAGTCGAGTCGTCGAGTTCTTCGAGAGGAGCCATCGATCCGTTGACCTCCGTAAGTACCGGCAACCTTGTATCATGTCTAGTATCATGCGGTGGATTTAGACCGTGATGCAAGTAGTCTTGTTACCATGCTTATTATCATGCGGTGGATTTAAGATTGGTTCAAGAGGGTTTCTTTTTAGATCATGATCCATGCGGTAGGCTAAGATCTAGCTTGGAGCTAGTTATCGGCTCTATTAGATTTGGCAAGATCTAATAGATTCATTAAGTTACCCTGTGTTGCTTTGAATTTTGCTTTTATGTTTAATTCATGTAACACTCTTATTGCCCATCTTAGATTGACTAAATTCGGCTCTATCTTGTTTACGATCCATATGATGCGTGCTCAAATCTTTAACTTGAAGTGGTGCATGGATCACGTGCTTTTAAATAGCCGAATTCAAATCAATCTAGATTGCCACGTGTTGCGGGTTCAAGCATGTCAACCTAGCATAGTTTGTTCCTTCTCCACGAAACCCGAATCGGCTGCACAACTATTTTCGGTAGTCTTGTCACGAGCGAAATGTGTTCATAAGCTTGTTTTAAATAATGCATGCTTTTAGCCTTCCATGTTTAGATTGTATCATGCGGTGGATTGATCTATGCTTGGTTGGTGGTGTGGTTTCAAACAAGTTGTATCATGCGGTGGATTAACTTGTTTGGTGTCACGCTCGACGGGTTTGAAAGTACCTAGACATGCGGTAGACTAGTGCTTTTGGCCTATGCATGCATGTTTACTGCAAATTTGTAATCATGCTTCGCCTTTATTTATTTTATTGTGATTTATCCTTGATAATCGGTCATTATCACGTGCTGCAATGTTATTTGGATAAAGACTGATCTTTCATCATGCTTACATCATGCATTCGGCTATATCTTGTTTACATGTTTTAAAGCTCCCGAATGATGCTCAGTTTGCCGACAGATAGCTTGCTGTAGCTATATGTCGTTTTGATTGGCTTTGTAGCCGTAAACACGGAACTGTCTGGTACCACCCAACAAGTTCCAGGTTTTATCTAACTATTTTCATCCTTTGTCAGTTTCAGGGAAAATTGACTGGCACGCTTCGGATTAGGCACGTGTGTTAAGCCAGCTTTGTTCGGCTTGCTCTGTGCTTGGCGTGAGGTGCTGATTTTACGTCAACACACTTTTTGGCACGCCCGGTGGGACACTCTAGTTGATCAAGATGCCAGATATTACTGATGTTTTGGATGTCACCATAGAGGAGCTGTCTACAGAATATCAATTGCGACTAAAGGAAGCTATTGACCAATTTCAGCAGAAGTGTCTGATGTCTTTTTCTAAAAACAGAAGCGGTGTATCATACCTCAAATCTGACATGCCAAGGGTTCTATTGCCAGGAGAACCTGATACTACATCTGCTCAAGAGAAACAGGAAGTTTTTGGCATTGTACAGAAAGCTTTGGAAGACATAATGACTAGGCACAATACTGCATTCCTGAATAGCTTTCAACAGATGATGGTTGGCGTTTTTGGCCCAGGTGTGAATAAGCATTTTGAAAAAGAATCAAGTGCTGCTGTCAGTGGCCAACCAGTTCATCGAGATACAAGTGTTCAACCACCTCCACAGAGCGTGAGTGGTCAGCCAACTCAACACGTGGATAGTCAACCAGTTCGGCCAAATCCTAGTCAAGCAATACCTAATCCACGTACGTATGGAGAGATGGCGTTTGGCACTCCTGGAGTTCAACCTGATTCTACTTACAGGATAGCCCCAGCAAACAACAGGTTGCAGAAAAACATGTATGGCACTGGGTATTCGGAGTTCATGGATTACAGTGCTGCTAATGCTCTCCCGAATCCTAGGTATGGTGGTGCTACAGGGATGCCTGTTGGAGGAACAGGGAATCAAGACGTCAATATTGATCTCCTGATGCAGAGGATGACCGATGTGCTTCAAAATCAATTCGGTCTAAAGCCTAAAAACTAAGGGCATGTGTATACACCTCCTTTCCCAGAATGGTATAACAGGGTGGCCTTACCACACAGGGTGAAAGCTCCTGCAGATCTCACGAAGTTTTCTGGGCAAGATGACACTAGCACCGTGGAACACATATCCTGTTACCTGATGCAGCTTGGGGAAGCTTCTGCTGATGAAGCATTCAGAATCAGATATTTCCCTTTATCATTGACAGGCCCGACCTTTACATGGTCACTTCTTTGCCTGCTCACTCAATCTTCTCTTGGAAGGGTTTGGAGTAGAAGTTTCATGCTCATTATTTCATTGGTAGCAATGAGAAGAAGCTAATTGATCTGACTACCTTGAGACAGAGGAACAATGAAACACCAATGGAGTTCCTTAGGAGGTTCTGAGAGACCAAAAGCATGTGCTTCTCTTTGAACCTACCAGATGATCAATTGGCTGGTATGGTTGTAGCAGGTATGTTGCCAGCTATTCGGGAAAAGCTATTTGGCATGGATTTTGATAATCTTGGCCAATTGTCGCACAGACTGTCATTAATGAGCAACCAAGCTTATGGCTTCAAGAAAGACTCCAGGTTCGCCAAACACAGTGATATAGCTGACATCTACAACCAATTCCTCGAAAGAGCAGATCAGGGAGAGGAATTTGATAATGAAGAGGAAATAGCTGCAGCTGAAATAGTGTGGGGCAAAGAGCCAGTAATAGTGAATCAAAGGTGGGTCAAGCAAGCCAAGGGCACCTATGATTTTGATGTGACCAAGGCTGATAAGCTCTTTGAATTCCTTGTAAAGGAAGGCCGAATCAAGTTGCCAGAAGGGCATTCTATGCTTCGGCCTGATGGGGTGAAAGAAAAGAGATACTATGGGTTGCATGACAGGAATTCTCACTCCATCAATGAGTGCAGGGTTTTCAGGATGAGAATTCAAAAGGCTATCCAAGGTCATCTGAAATTTGACAATAAGATGAAGTTGGATGGTAATCCTTTCCCTCAGAACATGATTGGATTTTCAGTCAACATGGTGACTGCTGAGGAAAAATGAAAAGTGAAGGTTTTGACTTCAGCGAGGGCAAAGCAGGATGGAACAGTTGACCCTGCTCAACAAGTAATAGTTGAACAAGTCCGTAAGGAAGTACCTCGCATCCTGAAAAGTCAAGTTGAAGTGGGGGAATCTTCTAAACCCAGGGTGGCTTCGTGCATTCTCCTTAATAAGTGGCAGCGTCAGCAAGAAAAGGAGCGCTACTAGAAACAAAAGTACGAGGAGGAGAAGCGAAGATATGAAGAAGAAGTGCACAGGAAAGAATGAGAAGAGCATGCGCGAGAACAAGAGCGTGCACATTGGGGATGTGCGTTCTTCAGACACTGCTGAAATGAAGGTTTAAAACTCCCCACGTTGAACAATTGTCCTGAATGCAGTGACAAATATACTGAGTATAGGCAGGATACTGTCAATCGCCGATCCGTCCATGAAAGAATTGGAAGGGTGCATCCTAGTGACGGTCGGCGCAAAAAAATAAATGAAGTTAATGATCAACCAAGAAAAATATATGCTGATCACAGGTGGATTGATCATGAGGAAGAAGAAGAGCGTGAATATGTCTGGCAGAAAGGACAGTGGTGCCCACCTGGTTTGAGGAGAAGCCAAAAGAAAAGAGTGTCGGTGTTTAAACCTCTCGACCTTCATGGGAGGTACCCGCAGCAAGGTAGAAGGTGGGGATCACCATGATCTGGAACCCGAAGGTCTGCGCGAGGACACAAGACACGAGATTTATACAGGTTCAGGTAGCCGGAGTAGCTACCCTACGTCCTGTTTAGAGTAGTATTGCGCCCTGCGCTTGATGTTGTTCCCCGGAGGGATTGAGGATGTGCGGCTAGGTACCTGGCCCTCCTTTATATAGTCCAGGGGGCGGGTTTCTAGTCGGTTACAAGGCAGGAGTCCTAGTAGGATTACACAGGGCGAGTCCTAGTAGGAGTACAGGGGAATTCTAGTAGGAGTCCGTCTTCTACTCTTCCTCCTTCCTTGCACGAGTACCCGGGGTGTATGCCCGACAAGCCCCCGAGCACGTTGTAGTCAAGAGTAGTAGTTCGAGTAGTCTTGAAGCCTCTTCGAGTAGTTCTTGAGCATCCTCGAGTACTGCTTGGGAAGTCTTCAATAGTACTTGAACTGCCACGAGGCTGGAAGGTGGTCCGGCTCATCTGTCTTGAAGTCGAGATTATATGGAAGTGCGGTTGCAAAATCGCACTCCATATGGAGTAGCCCCCGAGCCTTAGGTTGAGTTGCAGACTCCAGCTGAGGGTCAATCTTGATTCTGAATCTTCCGTCTTGAAAAAAATGAACGATGGGTGTAGCATAGTAGCCCCCGAGCCTTGAAATGATTAGGTAATCAATCCAAGGGTCTTCAGTGTTCGCGAAAGCCATCATCTGAGTACTCTTGCAGCGTGTAGCCCCCGAGATAAGAGAGCCGTATGAGCCACGTTGAGTAGTTATTGGTACGGAGCCCCCGAGCTTGAGAGCGAGCGAGGCATGCTGAAGTTATCCTCGAGTAGTATGTTGAGTGCAGCCCCTGAGCTGGAGAGATTCCGAATAGTAGTTTGGCATAGAGCCGTGCAGCTTGAGAAGTAGCCGTGCCGTCAAAACGGACTTTAGATGCCGGCAGTGCGGACTTTGAAATGCGACTTAAAAACCGAAGTCGACTTTGTGCCGCGCGGAGCGGACTTTGAGATGCGACTTGAAAACCGAAGTCAACGTTGTGCCGTGCGGAGCGGACTTTGAGATGCGACTACAACAGTCGACTTTAGAATGCCGCGCAGAGCGGATTTTGATATGCGACTTGAAAACCGAAGTCGACTTTGTGCCACGCGGGGTGCACTTTGAGATGCGACTACGATAGTCGACTTTGTGCCGCGCGGAGCGGACTTCGAGATGCGACTACGATAGTCGACTTTGTGCCACGCGGGGTGGACTTGAGTACCTGAGCCATGGATTTCAGACCCAAGGTACGATTGCCGCCAGAGCGGGCTTGAAGGTGCGACCAAAGTCGACTTTTGTACCTGGGCCATGGATTTCAGACCCAAGGTACGGAGCACGAGTACTTAGGGTACTTGGACCCACGGTGGGCGCCAGCTGTCGATGTTTAAACCTCTCGACCTCCATGGGAGGTACCCGCAGCAAGGTAGAAGGTGGGGATTGCCATGATCTGGAACCCGAAGGTCTGCGCGAGGACACAAGACACGAGATTTATACAGGTTCAGGTAGCCGGAGTAGCTACCCTACGTCCTGTTTAGAGTAGTATTGCGCCCTGCGCTTGATGTTGTTCCCCGGAGGGATTGAGGATGTGCGGCTAGGTACCCGACCCTCCTTTATATAGTCTAGGGGGCGGGTTCCTAGTCGGTTACAAGGCAAGAGTCCTAGTAGGATTACACAGGGCGAGTCCTAGTAGGAGTACAGGGGAATTCTAGTAGGAGTCCGTCTTCTACTCTTCCTCCTTCCTTGCACGAGTACCCGGGGTGTATGCCCGACAAAGAGTTCAACGCTTGAGAAATCAGGAGTTGAAGCAGGCAGGAATCAAGAGAAAGCAGGTGTGGCGTCCAAAAGACAAGCCTGATGGATCTGGTCGTTCGGCTCTTACGTGCATGGTATGCTTCTTGCCGAATGAATTCATGGCCCCAGCTAATCAGGTTGTGCAGGAAGAGACGTCGCCAGACATCGATGAGGCTGAGCAACTTGGGCTGATGGCACAGCTAGTGTTGGCCAAGCAAGCTACCTTTGACAAGCCAGCCAAAAATCGGCACATGAGACAGCTGTACTTGAGGGGATATGTCAATGGGAAGCCATTGACCAAGATGTTTGTTGATGGTGGAGCTGCGGTCAATGTGATGTCGTACACTACATTCAGGAAACTTGGCATGGGCCCTTGGATTTGACGCCAACAAGTATAGTTCTGAATGATTTTGCTTGGAATCCTTCAGACACCAAGGGTTGTGTACATGTGAATTTGATGATCGGGTTTAAGACCTTGCTTACGACCTTCTTTGTCATTGAGGGCAAAGGGGCATATAGCTTGCTGCTTGGACGGGACTGGATCCATGCAAATTGCTGCATCCCATCTACCATGCATCAAGAGCTTGTTCAATGGGTGGATGATGATATAGAAGTGGTCCAAGCAGATGATTCGATAAGCGTGGCTAACGTGGAACCAAACTTTTTGGAATATCAAGGTATAGATTGCTTCTCAGGCAAGGACTGGGGTGAAGGTCCTGTTGAACCAGTCAGTAGTGATCAACAGCCGATTCAAGCAGTCGGCTCTTATAGCAATTTTTAATGCAGAATCCAATTGATGGAACTGAAGGGAAGTTAGGACGTGGATTCATGTCGGCTGACAAATTGGAAGAAATTGATATTGGAGATGGTGACAAGCCGAGGCCGACATTTATCAGTGCTGACTTGGATTCAAGTTTCAGAAAAGAGTTGATCAAGCTACTGAAAGAATACAAAGATTGCTTCGCTTGGGATTATTCGGAGATGTCCGGTTTAGATCGTTCTATTGTTGAGCATCGGTTGCCAATCAAGCCTGGTTTTAAGGCTTACAAGCAACCTCCCCGAAAGATCTACAAAGATGAAGTATTGGCCGATGTTAAAAAGGAAGTTGAGAGATCAATAGAAGCAAATTTCATTCGGCCATGTAGATATGCAGAGTGGATCTCTAATATTGTCCCTGTTTACAAGAAAAACGGGAAAATGAGGGTTTGCATAGAATTTAGAGATCTAAACAGAGCTACACCCATGGATGGGTATCCAATGCCTGTTGCTGACCTGTTGGTTGATGCTGCTGCTGGACATAAGGTTATTAGCTTCATGGATGGCAATGCGGGGTACAATCAAATTTTTATGGCAATAGAAGATATATTAAAAACAGCCTTCAGATGTCCTGGACACATAGGCCTTTTTGAGTGGATTGTCATGACATTTGGGTTGAAGAATGCCAGTGCAACTTACCAAAGAGCCATGAATTATATTTTTCATGAGTTGATCGACAAAATTGTTGAGATATACATTGAAGACGTCGTGATCAAGTCTTTGGATCATGAATCACACTTGGATGATGTGATAAAAACTCTAGAGTGCACCCGAAAACATGGGCTTAAGATGAACCCGAACAAGTGTGCCTTTGGGGTTTCAGCTGGAGAGTTCTTAGGATTTTTGGTGCATGAGGGAGGAATAGAAGTTGGCAAGGAAAGCATGAAAGCTATTGATGAAGTTGTTCCTCCAACCAATCTCAAGGAATTGCAATCACTGCTCGGCAAGATCAACTTTGTGAGAAGATTTATTTCAAATTTGTCACAAAATGTGTTGCCTTTCTCTCCGCTGTTGAGGATCAAGAAGGATCAAAAGTTTGTATGGGGTGACGAACAACAAAAGGCTTTCAATGAGATTAAGGAATACATGAAGGAACCACCGGTGTTGGTGCCTCCACAATTGAACAAGCCTTTTAAGTTGTACGTGGAGGCCGATACTCAAACCATTGGATCGGCCCTCATACAAGAATTTGAGGGAAAGCAACGAATAGTTGCGTACCTTAGCCGAAAATTGCTTGATCCCGAAACAAGATATTCGACTGCGGAGAAGCTTTGCCTGTGTGTTTATTATTCATGTACAAAGTTTCAGCACTATTTGTTGAATGCCGAATGCGTTGTATATTCAAAATTTGATGTAATTAAACACATGTTGTCTATGCCAATTTTGAATGGAAGGATTGGCAAGTGGATTTTAGCTTTGTCTGAGTTTGAGTTGAAGTTTGAATCGGCAAAAGCTGTTAAGGGACAGATTATTGCTGATTTCATTACTGAACATCGTGATCCATCAATTGATTTGCTTGCTTGAGATTACTCCTTGGGCTCAGTTCTTTGATGGATCCTCATGTGGCAAAGGTGGTGGAGTAGGAATTTTATTAATTTCACCTAGAGGGGAGATGTTTGAGTTTGCTATTCCTATTCAACCTACTGTCACAAATAATCAACCTGAATATGAGGCATTACTTAGAGGGCTTCAGTATTTGAAAGAAGCAAAGGCTATTTCAGTTGAAATTTATGGAGATTCATAGTTAGTTATAAAATAATTGAATGGCCAATATGAATGTAGAAATGATATCCTGAGCAATTACTACGAGGAATGCAGGGAAATCTTGGGGTATATCAATCAAGTCACCACGAGTCTACTTCATCAACTCGGGGGCTATCCCTAGGAGGCAGCTTCTAAAGTCCGCTACGCGCGGTAATCTAAAGTCGACTTCTAAAGTCGCATTCTAAAGTCCGCTCCGTGCGGCAACTTAAAGTCGACTCTGGTCGCATCTTCGCCTGCTTTGGTGGCATACTACGTGTGTAAGCTTCGATGGAACCTAGCTGTAAGTGGCCCTCGGGTCCTGGCGATGATGGAACCTAGTTGCACGTGGTCTTCACACTCTGTACCATGGGTCCAAGTACCGTAAGTACTCGCGCTCCGTACCTTGGGTCTGAAATCCATGGCCCAGGTACACAAGGTGACTCCAGTCGCACCTTCAAGTCCACTACGGTGGCACCCGTACCTTGGGTCTGAAATCCATGGCCCAGATACACAAGTCAACTTTGGTCGCACCTTCAAGACCGCTCTAGCGGCAATCGTACCTTGGGTCTGAAATCCATGGCTCAGGTACTCAAGCCCACTCCGGTGGCACAAGTCGACGCTGACGGTCGCACCCAAGCCCACTCCGGTGGCACAAGTCGACGCTGACGGTCGCACCCAAGCCCACTCCGGTGGCACAAGTCGACGCTAACGGTCGCACCCAAGCCCACTCCAGTGGCACAAGTCGACGCTAACGGTCGCACCCAAGCCCACTCCGGTGGCACAAGTCGACGCTAACGGTCGCATCCAAGCCCACTCCGGTGGCACCAACCGACTTTGGACGCAATCTTAAGCCCGCTCCGGCGGCAAAACTACTCATTTTATCTGATTTTTTTGCTTTTGCTTTCCGGAAAGTGCTTTTCGTTTTTTACATCTTAAGTCTACCCCGCGTGGCACAAAGTCGACTACTGCAGTCGCATCTAAAGTCCGCTTTACGCGGCAATCCAAAGTCGACTTCTTCAGTCGCAACTCAAAGTCCGCTCCGCGCGGCACAAAGTCGACTTCGGCTTTCAAGTCGCATTTCAAAGTCCGCTCCGCGTGGCACAAAGTCGACTTCGGTTTTCAAGTCGCATTCTAAAGTCTGCTCTGCCGGCATCTAAAGTCGACTTCAGTCGCATCTAAAGTCCGTTCTGACGGCACGGCTACTTCTCAAGCTCCACGGCTTGATGCAACTTACTACTCGGAATCTCTACAGTTCGGGGGCTGCACTCAAATTACTACTCGAGGATGACTCCAGTAGACTTCGCTTGCTCTCCAGCTCGGGGGACTCCGCACCAATAACTACTCGACGTGGTGTAACATCCCTGATGTTTGATTGCGCTAATGACATTAATTATATGAGTTAATTAAGGATAAATAACTTCTAAGCATGTTTGACGTGATTGGGCACACTTTTGCACAAAAGACCTCGATCAAAATCCCTAATTACGGTCAAACCCTAGATCTACTTTAAAGGCTGAAATGGTTTTCTTGCGCGTTCTCCAAATTTCACTATAGGAGTTCAAAATCGGCCAATGCGAAAGTTGTTCGTTATTTCCGGGAACACATTTTTCGTAATTGGCGGACATTCCAATTTTGAGCGCAAATTGGCCAAAAATCGAGTTTCGCGCCGTGAACAATCGAAACCGAGCCGTGGAAAATCTGCAACTTCGGTCGGCGTTCCCGGGCAAACCATTGATCAAAACATATATCGCCCTTTGGGAAAGTTGTAGATCTATAGCTCCTCTACAACTTTGCTTTTGGGAGATTTTCAACTTAGTTGACCATTTTTGGAGTTTCACAATTTCGAAAACAGGTAAATGAAATAGAAACGCAGCAGACCGACATCGTCTCGCGCTCCAGAGCGCCGCGCCGTTCCCGTCGGCCACGTGCCGCGCGCAGGGGCTCCGGCGTACGGACCATCGAGTTCGTCACGGTGGACCGCGCGTCGTGGGCCCTCCGCCCGTTGCCTCCCGTGCGCCACGCCCCGGAACGGGCGGATGGACCGGCCGGCGGCCACGCGCGCGCGCCGCCGGCGCGCGCGCGCGCCGCCCATGCACGGTGTCCAGCTGGATCGAGGCCTTAAGGCCAGGGGCGCCGTCTCGTGCACGTCGTCCTTCATCTTGAGCACGTCGAAAACCGTCGCCGCCCCTCTGCTCAGGGCCGCCGCCGCCATTTTGCCCTACGCCGTCGCTATCTAGCGCCTAGAGGTCGCCGAGCCGCGTTCCGCCGCGAGCACCCGTTCCCGACTCGATTCCCCGCCGGCCGACCCTTCTCCTCCCTTCCTAAGGCCGCCCCGACGCCCGACCCGTCGCCGCCGCCCCACCTTACGGCCGCCACCGCCGGGACAGCGGGCGCCGGCGGGAGCTCGCTCCGCCCCCGCCGCGGGCCACCGGCGGTGCCGTGCGGTCCCTGCTCCACCTCCTCTCGACCCCAGGTAGGTCCTAGGGCCTTCCCGTGCTGCTCCCCCGGCGAAGACCGGCCGGCAATCGCCGCCGGCGAGCTCGCCCGGCCGGTGGAGGACCACATTGCGAAGATTGAAAAATATCCAGGGAGATTTATGCAAAGTTCCGGGGACCCGTCTGTAAAAGAAGTTTTAGGGTTACAACAGTACCTTCGAAAAATCATTAAAAATCGTAGAAAAATCAGAAAAATACAAAACCAATTTTGTTGGGTTTGTGGTGAAGAAATCTACCTTTTCTAGAAAACATATATAGGGTTTTTCTGTACAGTTTTTGAATTAAAAATTCAAACTCAGTTCGGAGTATTTTTAGTGTGATTTAAAATATACACATGCTATGAACTTGAATTTTGGATATGCTGCATTTTATTTCATGTCTATATCTGTGGCAAAAGTTTGCATGTTTTTGATGCTTATATTTTCAGATATGATTTATTTAAGCTTTATGCTAGAATAAGTTTGATGCTTTTTATAGCACCTTTAATGAACTTTTCTTTGATCACAAGTGCACCCTAGGGCTTTGACTTGATGATTAGTACCCCTGGTGTGATGTATGTGATTTTAGGGAATTGTTTACTAGGTGTTTTGGATTTAATCTTGTGTAGGAGCTTAAATTCAAAATTTGAAAAATAAATTGAATTTGCAACCATGCCTTGGTCAGAAACTCATTTTTGGCATACTTGACCTGTAGGAGAAAGTTAAGATCAAAAAGTTTATTAAATCTTTTTATATGAATTAATGTTGATTTACTAGGCTGCAATTTGTCTTTTTTTATAAATTAATTTATAAATGATCTTAGGCCAAATTTTGGTGTGAGAGCTTAAATTGATCATATGTTGCTATGTGCAAAGGATTAGGCTCATTGGAAGTGTTTTTTATTTAATTTGGATTTATGGTTGAAAGGCTTGTTTTAAATAATTAAAGAAAGAAATGGAAATTGAAGTGCTAAATTGTAAAATCATGTTTGTTTCTGTTTTCATTAAATTGAACACACCCCTTGCTGTTTGGTGAAGTTAAGTAACTTAAATTGCTTAGATGTGCACACAATCACCATCAAAATAGTGTTTTGTTATTTATCACACACCCTAATAATTTATATGAGAAAATATTAATATTTGGGTGTGTGTGACCAACAAGAGTCGGTTTTGTGGTAATTCTCCCACCTTCACCATAATCTAATGCATGTGCATGTGAACGTGTAGATCTTCCCGACGGGACTTACACGCTTACCCAGGAGGAGGAGGGAGCAGCCAGCGGGGAGTTGAATCAAGTTAGCGTGCAGCAAGACCTGGACCAAAGTCCAGAAGAGCCAAAGGCTTGTTTAGGAACTGAGTCTGAGGAAGGCAAGCACCGGTTTCATCTAACCCATGTTTTAAATTAAAATCATGTCCTTTTACTTTTTAGCGCTTTATGCTTTACTTTGTGCATTTAAGTTCCAGGAGTTGTTTTGAAACTTAGTTGCATGATCCTTAGGACTCCTATGCTCTTTTACTAGTATGTTAGGAACGCTAGTGCCATGCTCTAAGGATACGGTAGAAGTCGAGTAATGACTCATTGCTCGCGAGATATAGGATGCTTATGTTGGAATCATAAGTTGGTTAAATTGACTCGCTCATGTGGTAAGAGCAATGGGTTCGGTCTCGACCGAGTAGCATGGTGCTGGTCCTAAGCTATTGAACGTACCAAGTGTTTGTCGGGAATGGGACCGGTAAGCCTAGTACCTTCTGAACCGGGGCGGGATCTTTCTAGCTACTCGCTTGGGATGTGTCTCCGGGCTAGCTACCCGTGGTATAGTGTGTGAGTCCGGACTGGTCGGGTTAGACCCTCCGGATAACCGTGTACCAGAGTTTGTAGCGTCTGATCCCAAACTGTGGGATGTTGGGAACTGCCTAGTCGGGGTAGACCCTGCATTTGCTTTTATTTGAATTCTTGGAGTCTACTTCTTCCGTGTATCTTGGGTTTACCTTGCAAGGATATAAATCGATCGATCGTCGGTCACTCGCCGTTATCTGAGTCGGCTTGACCACTGGCTACCCCATGTTTATTTATGGAACATTTTTGGATTAATGTTGTAGACTGTTTAATATTGTTTGCACAACATGCTTGTTTAGTGCAGGTGCTCACTTAGAATGGTTAACATACTAGAACTTGAGCTAAATCTGAAAATAAGGATCAACTCTTAGTCGCTTTTGGCAAAACAAACCCACAAGCCAAAAAGCCTTGCATGTCTAGTCTTACTTTATTTTTGTCGGGTAAGTCTTGCTGAGTATTAGTACTCAGCCTTGCTTATTTTGTGGTTTTCAGGTAATCCCATCTGGCCTGGTTCTATCCTAGATGGTTGGGAACTTGAATGGGAGAACGATAATGAGGAGTGATATGCATGGAGGGCCTCCCGTGCGTATCATGCGCTAGTTTCATTTCCGCTGTTTAAACTCTGTTCATGTTTACTTTTATGTACGAAAAATCTGGTTTGTAATAATGTTGAACTCGTAAACCTTTAATGTAATATAATGCTGTACTCTGGTCCCGCCTTCGTGTGGGCTTAGTGCATATCAGCGATCCTGTTGTAAGTGATTTACCGGGCTTTACCCGGCGGAAGCGACTTAATAATTCTTTATTATTGCTTAATGGCCACGTGGACAGGCTTAGGTGATAATACGGAATTATTTTGGGCGGTTCTATCACAGCTGGTACCAGAGCGATGATATGCACCAGAGTAATTAAAATACTTTAACAAACTTGTTTTTGGAATAAAATTTGCCAAGATTAATAATCTTGCTAAAAGAATAGGACGTTAAGGATTAATCTAGTCCGAGAGGCTCTAGAGGGAATTTTGGGTCCTTTCAGTTGGCTAGTATTCTATGGTGTATTTAGTCCGACTTCCAGCACATTTATTCCTGTCAAAACTTACTTTCATGCACAACCATACTAGTTCATCACGTTTTGCCATACGTGGTGGTACCACAGGGAAGTCCTGTGAGGGACTAGTGGGACCTATTCCAATGGGTGCCACGTCGCGTTTGCGTCTCATCACGTTTTGCCATACGTGGTGGTACCACAGGGAAGTCCTGTGAGGGACCAGTGAGACCTATTCCAATGGGTGTCACGTCGCGTCTGAGTCTCGTCACGTTTTGCCATACGTGATGGTACCACGGGAAAGTCCGTGAGGGATGAGTGTGGCCTATTCCAATGGGCACTCACGTCGCATCAGAGTCTTAAATAGGACGTTGTCCATGCAGCGGCTTTACGCATGGGCACCATTTCTATAAGTGAACGGTAATGAATGTGGACGCTTTTGTGAGTGCTGGCACAAAAGGTCTTGAATATCTGTGATTTTCTGCAGGTACACTAACCACGGTTGTTAGGCACGGTAATTAAGAAACGAATAGCTTCCGACTAGTTATTATAGGGAGAGACGTTTATATATGCCACGCCACCGGCACTAATTTCGTTTTTAAGCTTAAAAGCTTTGTGAGGAAGTTTAGGACGTTTTCTGCATCATGTAAAAGCTATTGAACCAACAATGAACTTAAATCATGTGTCATTTGGTCTTTAATTAAATTGTGTTTCTTAAGGACCAATCATGCTAGTTTGATGCTTTGATGTGTGATTAAGCAAAATTTAACTAGTTGCTGTCCAAATCTTCCTAAGGATTATCTAGACAATTTCTGGCTAGGTGTTCTTTGGGGAAATTGTTCATCACCTAGTTAAGTTTGCTCCCTGAATTTCTCATGATTTTAGGAGATTTAAAACTGAAGTTAGGATAAAAATGGCTAGCCTACGTCTTGCTGAATAGCTGTCAAAATTCTGAGTTAGGCAGAAAACTCGAATCTTTACCTATAGTTCCAAACAGAATTTGACCTGAGAATCTACAGCAAAAATGTTCATTATCTAGCATAGATCATGCTGTAAACATTTCATGGTAATTGGGTACTCATGTATTGAGTTATGGTCTTTTTAGTGAAGCTCTGCCCTGCTGAAATTCTGGGCAACAGCACTCTGAAAATGGACCTTTTTCACCCTTTTCCAATCTGAATTGGTTCGACCTTTGAATACCAAAAATGTGAGTTATAACATTGTCGAGTTGCTCGCAAAAATTTGGAATTTTTGGGGTACTGGTTTTGCAGTTATGAATTTTTGTTCAGAACTGCCAGTTTTGCCATATTGCATGTTAAACTCATATTTTTGGGTTCTAACATGTGTTTGTAATTATTTTACAGATGGCTGCCCCTGGGTTTGTTGCGGTGGGCGCTGATGGCACGTTTGCCACCACCGGCTTGCGGTGGGAGGGCTTCACACGCATTGCGTGGAGAGCCTTGTGTGCTGTCGGCTACACCACCCCTCCCTTCTACGAGGGGGTGGAGTACGAGGAGTGGGGCGTACCGAGCTGTAGAGTTCGAGTGACTGTGCTCCCCACCCGGGCCACCCCGAGTGGGCAGACTTGAGCATGGAGCTCCTCTGTTTCCGCGCTGTCGAGGCGGTGGAGTCGGCAGCATTGATGGTGCTCCACGCTATTTCCACCCCGCAGGAGATGCTTCAGACACCGTTGGGGTTGGCTCTAGCTTTGGACCCCAACGATCCGATATGGCTAGCCAGGATGGCCAATATAGCCACACTTCTCGAGACTGTGCCACCCTACGACACAGTACAGACTTTGGGCACGTGCTTGAGGGCCTTGTACGCTCTACAGGACCTTCGTCGGGTTATCGCAGATGACTTGGCTAGTCGTCTCACTGGAGCTACTTGGTACATCTCCTCGGGTTGTCGGCCTTTTCACCGAGCGAGTATGTTAAGTATACTCGGGGCCGTGCGGTTATTGCCGACCTTCGGGATCGGATACGGCGGCTCCGGGAGCGAGGCACACCGCTTTCGTTTGAGCGAGGTGACCACTTGCGGCGGATTACGGACTTGCGGCCGGGCAGCGGGCTGCGCAGGTTCGGCTGGTTGACAGGGGATGCTTTGAGAGGCTTGTGCACCTTGAGCACATCCGGGATTTGCGGGAGCGGGTTGGGGACCTCGAGCTCGATATACGGGCCTTGGAGGGTGTTGTGGTTATGCTCCGGCAGGTGCACCACCCACCGGCTATTGTTGATGACGAGCGAGATGGAGATCCGAAATGGACCCGAGAGGAGGTTCAGGACGTTCCCGGACTCGATTAGAGGAGCTTGGTGCTCTATTCTTACATGTCGCGGGGAAACTCTCCATAGTTTGTACATAGGACCTAGATCCTAGTTGTGTAATAGGAAAACTTGGCATGTACTCTTGTTATCCCTTTTGGTTGGATTTTGGTGCTAGGCTGACTTAGAGTATTCTTTTGTGTAGCTAGTAGCTACATAGTGACCCCCTATGTAATGGTGATCCACCAAATTTTGTAATCTGTAATTATGGTGGAAAACACCTTCCCGGCAGCAATCTGCCTAAGAAATGAAATGGAGAAAGTTATGGTCATTTCTGGATTTTGCAATGACTACCAAAGTTGTTTGAAATTTTATAATGGTCATGCTCACCAAAATTCAGCATTTTTGCATGTGTAGTTTAAGAAATATCGAATTTTTAGTAAGCTACTGGCTGCTGTCCAAACTGCTAGACAGAACCTTGAAAACTGAATTTTTCAACCCTTGTAAAGGATGAATCTGATCTGGAGTTGAATACCAAAGTTGAAGCTTATAAAATTCTACACATGCTGACCAAATTTTATGAATTTTGGACTTCTGTACAGAGAGTTATGAATTATTTACTCAGAACTGTGATGCTGTCTGAATTCTGAAATTTTCTATAAGTCTGAATTTTCGTATGCATATTCTTCTTGTATTCTTTTAAGCAAGCTTTGAATATGTATCTAATGAAAGTTCAACTTTTCAGATGTTTGATAACACACAGAATGACTCTCGGGGTGCGGGAGGCAGTGGGGATGCTCCTCTTCCCCCACCTCCACCCATGACACCCGCGAAGCGTTTATTCTTTGCGCGGACCGAAGTGTTGCGCCAAATACTTCACACTCGGCGAGCGGATCCCTCAAAGATTGCAGCAACCCGTGCACAATCAAGGCCATGTTCGGGAGGGGCCTAATGCGGTCACGTCCTATGAAAAATTCAGGGCAATGAGGCCACCCCTCTTCACCAAGGCAGAGGAGCCCCTAGAGGCTGATGCTTTCATCAGGGCCCTAGAGGCCATGTTTTCCATCTTCACACTGCTTTGCTCAGAAGAACATAAGGCAGGCTTCGCTGCTCAGCAACTGAGGGGTGAAGCATTAATCTGGTGGGAGCATTTCAAGTCCATGCAGCCACACGGTCACCAGATTACTTGGGTAGAATTCAAGAAAGCATTTAAAGAGCATCATATTCCCAAGGGTCTTGTTGATAGGAGATGAGAGAGCTAATGAATCTCAAACAAGGCTCTGACTCAGTCTATCAGTATGCTGTCACACCTGATTTTCCGAAGGAAACCAAGTGCAAGCCTATATGCATGCCAGGATCAATTTTCATGCATATAGTTGACATAAGTGAATAACAGAAACAATATCACGTAAGAAAAAGGGAGATTATCAGAGATTTACGCTTAATCTTGGAAATGGAGGCACCAAACTTCACAAGCAATCGACTGGGGGTTGCGTACGCCTAGAACCAGCAACATCTTCACAAGACTTCAGAGTAGCTTCCTCCTTCTGAGCAACATTGTTTATAGCAAGGGTGAGCACTTGTCGTACTCAGCAAGTGTGGGGAAAGGTATGAATGCAAAGGCTTTATAGTGGACTGGCTATAAGCATTTAGCATTTTAGTTGGTCAAATTTTATTAGCACCTGATTACTAATAAAGTATAAGTTTATACCAACCCACAATTAAGCATAAAGATAAGAGAACACCATGAGCACATGGCAAGCATAACCATAACACATATCACAATTTAAGTCCATCTTCAAGTTCAATTAATCATGTGAGGGTCCAGGCCGCTCTTGACCGTGAGCACGGCTAATCGATTAGTTTAACACTCTGCAGAGGTTGTACACTTTCACCACAAGTAGCGTAAAAGCTCCGAAGAACTTTGAACCCAACCATGCGATGCCGGCCAAGCACCATACCACACTACCGAGGTGTGGTTGCATAGGGACGCTACATGGCCTTTACAAAGGTTCCCCAGCAAGTTGTGACCCACAAGATCCGGATCAGTTAGCAAGGTATAAAGTCCCCTAGCAGGTCGATACCCCACCATAAAAAGAATAACTCACCCAACCCCCTGCTAGAGCGAGTCCATACCCCGCAGTACCGCCGATCCCTTGTCCTTATCAGGTAAGATCACTCCAAGCTAAAGTTCCTAATTATTCAGCCAAGACCATTGCCCATTAGTTCTTGTGGTTGTACTGTTTTCCTGGGTGGTTCTCCATGTTCCGATTAAACATATAGTCTTGTATATTAAACATCACATAGAGGAACATAGAGCATAAAATGATAACCATGTTGATTATTACCAACCCAGTTGAGCAAACTAAGCAATAGCTACCATCAATATTAATTAAAAACCAGGTTCAAGATAACAGTCAAATGAGGCTAGTCATCCTTAATAGGAACCCATCAAAGTTAATGCAAAGCAATGCAACAGTGATTAATAAAGTTATTAGGACAAAAGATCAAGGACACACTTGCCTTTAACCAAAGAGTAGTTGCTCAGAATATCTTCACCTTCACACTCTTCAAAGCTCTTGAACCACGTTCGTTCTACTCGCATCAATCATCGGGCACAAGCATACAAAGCAAACAAACAAGCATATACTAAGAACAATACATCAATCAAATGAAAGCTTTAAAGAACGCACTTAAAGAATAAGATCGATTCTAGGGATCACTGAAGAACACAAAGTGCTTGGAAGGGAAAGGCTGGTTAGCTTTGAAGAGATGATTGCAGAAGATTGAGCAAGGACCGGAAAGATCACACTGAGATAGAGCTCGATTCTATTGGCTACGCAAGTGCAAGAAACGCTGAAACAGAACTAAGCTTGAAACGATCGCGAGATTATTATCAAACAATAAGAGACTACGCTTAGCATATTTTAATTAAGAAATCATGTAAAAGAATATTTCAGAGAAATACTCTATGTTACCATTAAGAAAGTTATGTTTAACTAAAGAAATCACGATAAACCTAATCATATTTTATTTATAACATTCGAGTAGAAATTATGTCAAATTAACAATTACTTTAAAAAGATAAAGCAAGTATAAGACATCTAGGCGAGTAACTTTATGTCACGCGTTCAACTAAACATATTTAATATTGAAAAGGCATTTATGATGTCATTAGGCATATTAACTTTATTATGAAAACCGATGTTTAACGCTAAGCATCTTTTATTTAGAAAAACTAGTTATGAATAGGGATTAACCAATTACATCATGATTAAAGAAAACCGGATTAGAACCTAATCACTTTTTATTTATAAAAGCATTGGAATAAGAATTAGTCAAGATTAACATGCATCTTTAGTATTAAAACAAGTAACAGGTGATACACATGCTAACGTACAAGTTAAGGTGAAATGAACTAGAACGATAACAACGAACTATAGCACGCACACAGACCTTAGGCTAGGGTTTAGGAGAACTAGCCTACAAAGAGAACTCGGATGAACAACTGGCACACTAACCAAGGGTGAACTGATCTGACAGGTGAAGCAGATAACAGGGTAAACTCTAAAGAAAGATAGCTATGATAGATTAGGTACAAGAACACAGCTGATTCAAAGAGAGGCAACCGAACTGAGATGAAATAGACATCAACTAGCTAGATGCCGATAAATAAGATTCTAAGATAAACATGAAACAAGAGTGATAGGATTACTTGATAGGCAAATGAGTAGTGCAAACTACTCACACAGATAAAGCTATTAAGCTGAGCAGAAACTCTATGGCTTGATTGAATACACACGGTTTAGCTTGGGCTTACACTAGAAAGGTTTAGAGCTTCTGATAAACTTGATCAAAACAGATACTAAGATAAAGCTGACACTGAACATCTAACGAATTATTTGCATATGAGAGATCAAACTATGAGCTTGATTTATTTTAATTAACAAAATATATGTAAGGATATTTCATAAATAAAATACCCCATGTTGGAATTAAAGTAAATTAAACTTTATTTGCAAAACCGGTGTAAAGAACTAGTCGAGTTTTATTTATAAAGATTCATATAAGATTTATTCCAGTTAAACATTTAATTTAGAAAAACTAACTATATGAACAATCTAAACGAAACTTTGTAATTCGAGTAGATCATATTATTATTATTAAAACAGTATTTATTTTGGTATAAATCAAAATTAACATTTATTTATAAAGCCGGAGTAAAAGCCTAATCAACTTTTAATTACAAAAGTTAATTAATCATTAAACAAATTAATGTTTGACTTATGGAAAACCGGGTAAAAGATCTAATTAGATTTTTATTCATAAAAGCATGTAAAGTAATCATTAATCAAATTAAATTTGATTATGAAAAACGATATATATAGATCTATATAGCTTTTATTTGGAACAAAACATGTATATCTAGTCACTAATCAAAATTAATATTAATTTTATTTTCAGAAACAAAACATGGTGAAAACACACCACTAACACGTGCTTTACATTATTATGGACCTAACGAAACTTGAACGGATGAAATCGGAGTTAGAACGAAGATTTTATGCGATGAACAAGGTAGCAGGGACCTAAACGGGAATAACCATAGATGTCGGGGGTTAGCAGAGAAGATTTATGAGACACATTAAATAGTGCTAGTGAAACTGATAAAGGACAGGGTTAGATCTGAAAAAGACTCGGGTTGGATTGGATCTAGGGAATCTAATCTCTTCAGGGGGGTTTCTGGAAAAGGGGCAAGACACAAAAATAACTCGTAAGGATTATAGGTTTCCCTAGGGTCCTAACCGCAAAAGATCCAACTCATCCCCTTCCTCTGAGCTCTGACCCGCGGTGGACAGGGGGCTCTGGTTGTTGGGGTCGCCGGCGCCCTGGGCGGTCTCCGGCTTGGCCGAGGCGTCGCATTGAAAGAGGTGGTCGAGGGGATGATTGTAGAGGGGCTCACCGTGGTGGAGGCAGATGGAATCCGCCGGATTCGAAGAAGGGGCGGCCGACGGTGGAGCTTGGGCGGCCGGCTCGTGTCTTCGAGGGCGGCGATGCTTCGGTGGAGGAACGGGGCCAAAGAATAGCGGCGGAGCTTCGACTCGGCGTTGCAGAGATTTTGGTGGTGGCGGCTTCCTCCGGTCGGGCTCCACACCGGTAAATCGACGACGGCGGCGGCGGCGCACCTACCGGTGGAGCGGGGCAGGGTGGTGGCGGTACGCAGGCGAGGAAGCCATCGGGGTGCGGTTTTATGGGCGCGGGCACAGGGGACCGAGCCGTGCCCGGCTCGGACGCCGAGAGGCAGCGCCGGCGGGGTGCCCCCCCGGACTCCGGCGAGTCCGGGTCCGGCACGAGGTGGGCGGCGGCGCCAGACGGGCCTGCGCGGCGGGCTCGTAGCTGGGCTTGTGCGGGTCTGGGTTGGGCTGGGACAGGAGCTGGGCCGAGCTGGGCTATTTGCTAGCTGGGCCATACGAAGCTGGGGTGGCCGAGCGAGAAAGGGTGAAGAACTCAAGGGGGTCCATCAGACTTCCGAGGCTGCTGCGTACAGCGAGCTAGGCCGGCTACTAGGCCGCAAGTGAATCTGGGCCGCGGCCTACTGCGGTGGATGGCGAGGAGATAAGGGGGGGCACGGAAGGACTTCCGCGGTCGGGCTTGGCCCAATAGAAACAAAAGTTTATTTATTTTCCGAATTTAATTTTCAGTGCGAAAACAATTCCAGGAAAACCTAGAAATTGTTTAAAGGCACTAAAAATACTCCGAAAATCACAGAAATTCCATAAAAATTTCTAGAGATAGATTTGAGCATGAACAATCCAAAGAAAGTATTCAGAGCTCATGAAAAGAATTTTAGAGCCTTCTAATAAATAGAAATAGCTCCGGGAAAATGAGAATAAATTCCAGAAAAATCCAGAAAACTCTCGGAAGAATTTGGACAGCTCCTAAACGCGTTTTTGAAATCTTAAGCACTCAGGAAGCACCAAGATGCATCGGCATGAATGCAACACTCACAACTTTTTATTTGCTTAAGAAAATCAAACAAGGATTTTTTTTCCTATCCTATATTTCCTGTAAAGAAAAATAAATGTTGGAAAAAATTTTAAAACTATGAGAAAATTGTTATTTAATTATTCTCTTTATTCACATCCTGAAATTGGAAATTTCAGGGTGTGACATATGCTCAGAAGTTTAATAGTCTCTGTCAGTATGGGGACTATCATGTTGATACTGATAAGAAAAAGATGGAGCGATTCCGTGAAGGGCTTGATGGAGAGCTCTATGAGAGGTTGAACTTAATCAAAACTGATAGCTATCCTGAGCTAGTGAACTTGGCCATCTCTCAGGAGGACGCCATGAAGAGGGCTCAACAGGATAGAAAGAGGAAGTTCAATCAAGCTTCAGGCAGCGGCCAAGGCAAGAAATTTAAATTTGTAAAGAAGAATGTGCAGGGTGCCACCCAGCCATCTTCAGCTGAACGCTGGGTGATGAGGCAATCTCAGTCTAAGCCGTCTGGCAGCTTTGGCTATCGCAACACTCAGCAGACCGCTTCTAGGCCTAGTGCACCCCCACCTGCCCGCATCAATGATGATCGTCGTTGCTATAGCTCGCGGACGGCCGGGGCACTATGCTAACAAGTGCACACGCCCTCGACGAGCAACGGCGGCAAAGTCGGGGGCAAGGCTCTAAGGCCGGAAATCGGGGAAAGAAACAAACCGTGCAAGTGAAGCAAGGCCGTTTAAACTTCACCACGGTGGTTGATCTACCGGAGGGAGCACCGGTCTTGACGGGTACATTTTCTATCCGTGGTCGTCCAGTTATTATATTATTTGATTCTGGTGCTACTCATAGCTTTATTAATGTGAAAACCGTGAGAAATTTGGACTTGAAGTGGTGTCATACTAAGCAGGCCTATATGATTGCCACACCGGGTGGAAACGTTGCTTCAAATCAAGTAGCCTTAAGCGTACCACTTGATATAGGTAGCAAAACTTTTCCAACTAATCTGGTCACTATGTACCTAGAAGGGGTAGATGTTATCTTAGGCATGAATTGGATGACTCAGCACAAAGTTGTCCTGGATATTTCTGAAAGAATGCTAGAAATCAACTCACCTTTGGTCGGGAATTCAATTCTTTACCTTCCCCCAACAGGCCATAAAGGCTCATGTGTGTATGCAGCCATAACTACTCAACTTGAGGAGATTCCAGTAGTATGTGAGTACATGGATGTCTTTCCTGATGAATTGCCTGGCTTGCCACCAGACAGAGATGTTGAGTTTTGTCATTGAGCTACAGCCTGGCACTGCTCCTATTTCTAAGCGATCCTATAGAATGCCACCCAAAGAACTTGTTGAATTAAAGAAACAACTTCAAGAGTTGCTTGATAAGGGCTATATCCGCCCAAGCTCTTCTCCTTGGGGCTGTCCTGCCCTCTTTGTGAAAAAGAAAGATGGTAGCCTGAGGTTGTGTGTGGACTACCGACCTCTCAATGCGGTGACTATCAAAAACAAATATCCGTTGCCCCGCATTGACGTGCTATTTGACCGGTTGGTCGGAGCTAAGGTCTTCTCAAAGATCGATCTTCGGTCCGGTTATCATCAAATTAAAATCCGGCCTAGTGATATTCCCAAGACGGCTTTCTCTACTCGCTATGGCCTATATGAATTCTTGGTTATGTCTTTCGGTCTTACAAATGCACCAGCCTACTTCATGTACCTTATGAATTCCGTGTTTATGACGGAGTTGGATAAATTCGTCGTGGTTTTCATTGACGACATCCTTATTTATTCCAAGGATGCGGAAGAGCATGCGGAACATCTTCGCGTTGTCCTGCAACACTTGCGAGAACATAAACTCTATGCTAAATTCTCCAAGTGTGAGTTTTGGCTGGATAGTGTTAAATTTCTGGGGCACACTATTTCCAGCGGAAGCATATCTATCGATCCAAGCAAAGTGCAAGAGGTTATGGATTGGCAACCTCCTAAATCAGCTCATCAAATCCGCAGCTTTCTAGGCTTGGCTGGTTATTATCGCCGTTTTATTCCGGATTTCTCTAGAATTGCTAAGCCTATGACTGAGTTGCTAAAGAAAGGAGTGAAATTTGTGTGGAGTGAGGCTTGTGATAAAGCTTTCCAAAAATTAAGAGAACATTTAACTTCGGCCCCGGTGCTAGCGCGAGCCGGACAATTCAAAGTCGTATGAAGTTTATTGTGATGCTTCGGCACGGGTCTTGGGCCGTGTTCTTATGCAAGAAAATCGGGTTATTGCCTATGCCTCACGAGCACTTCGCCCTCATGAAAAGAATTATCCCACACATGACTTAGAGCTAGCAGCGGTTGTTCATGCATTGAAAATGTGGAGGCACTACCTTATGGGAACCCGCCGCAATATTTTCATCGACCACAAAAGCCTCAAATATATTTTCACTCAATCTGATTTAAATATGAGGCAAAGAAGATGGTTAGAGTTAATCAAAGATTATGATCTTGAGGTCCATTACCATCCTGGAAAGGCGAATGTAGTTGCAGATGCTCTAAGCCGCAAGGCTCACTGCAATTTCCTATCAATGGAACCTTACAGTGACACTCTGTGTGAGGATTTGAGAAGGCTAAACTTGGAAATCGTTGAACAAGGAAGCCTAAATGCCCTTTCCGCAGAGTCTGACCTGTTTGATAGAATTGTTAAGGCTCAATTTCAAGATGAGGGTATTCTCTTAATTAAACAAAAATTGCTAGAAAAGGATCCTAAACATAGTTGCTTTCGGAAGGATGAGAAAGATATAATCTGGTTTGGGCAACGCCTTGTTGTCCCAGATAATTGGGAGTTGAAAAAGGAAATCTTTGATGAGGGACATCTCTCTAAATTCTCTATCCATCCGGGGAGTAGTAAAATGTATCAAGATTTAAAGGAGAATTTTTGGTGGTCCAATATGAAGGTGGACATTGCCAAATACGTGTCGGAATGTGATACTTGTCAAAGAATTAAAGCAAGTCATTTGAAACCTTCCGGTACTCTTCAACCCCTACCCATACCTTCATGGAAGTGGGATGACATAAGTATGGACTTTGTGTCCGGATTGCCACTCACATCTAGGAAACATGATTCCATCTAGGTTATCGTTGACAGATTGACAATTTGTTCCAGTCCGCACTACATATGATGCCAAAGATTATGCAAGTCTTTATATCGAGCACATTGTTCGCTTGCATGGTGTTCCTAAAACCATCATTTCCGATAGGGGATCTCTCTTTGTGGCACGTTTTTGGGAACAATTACATAAGTCACTTGGCACAAAAATCATACGCAGTTCAGCTTATCGTCCTCAGACTGATGGTCAAACCGAAAGGGTAAACCGATTCTAGAGGACATGTTGCGAGCATGCGTGATTCATTTTGATAAGAGTTGGGACAAGTGTCTCGCCCCGGCTGAATTTTCTTACAATAACGGTTATCAAGCCGCTTGAAAATGGCACCTTTTGAGGCTCTTTATGGATGGAGATGTCGTACTCCCTTGAACTGGTCACATATCGGGGAGAGGAAATTCTTTGGTCCAGCCCTAGTTGAGGATGCCGAAGAAAAAGTAAGGGTAATCAAGGAAAACTTGAGAATTGCACAAGAAAGACAAAAGAGTCATTATGACAAGGGAAAGGCACCTAGACAATACAAAGTTGGTGACTTTGTGTACTTAAAAGTTTCGCCAACCAAGGGTGTCCAAAGATTCAGTGTGAAAGGGAAGTTAGCTCCTCGCTACATTGGCCCTTATGAGATCATGCAAGTCTGTGGGCCAGTGGCATACCGTATTCGGCTACCCGAACGATTCTCTGTCGTGCACAATGTGTTTCATGTATCACAATTGAGGAAATGTGCACATGAACCGGCTAGAGAAGTTATTGAAGAAGCTAATGCTTGGATTGAACCGGATCTCTCTGTTGTGGAACATCCTTTGAGAATTCTTGATGTAAGAGAAAGAAAAACTCGAAGGCAATCTGTAAAGATGTATAAAATCCAATGGAGTCATCATACCGTAGAAAAAGCTACATGGGAAACTGAACACTATCTCAATGAGAATTATCCGGGTTTTCTTGAATCAAGGCAAAGTAAGTTCTTTCCCCCTACTTCCATCTTTTAAATCCTAAATCTCGGGACGAGATTTCTTTTAAGGGGGGTAGGCTGTAACATCCCTGATGTTTGATTGTGCTAATGACATTAATTATATGAGTTAATTAAGGATAAATAACTTCTAAGCATGTTTGACGTGATTGGGCACACTTTTGCACAAAAGACCTCGGTCAAAATCCCTAATTACGGTCAAACCCTAGATCTACTTTAAAGGCTGAAATGGTTTTCTTGCGCGTTCTCCAAATTTCACTATAGGAGTTCAAAATCGGCCAATGCGAAAGTTGTTCGTTATTTCCGGGAACACATTTTTCGTAATTGGCGGACATTCCAATTTTGAGCGCAAATTGGCCAAAAATCGAGTTTATGCGCTCGTGAACAATGAACCGAGCCGTGGAAAATCCGCAACTTCGGTCGGCGTTCCCGGGCAAACCATTGATCAAAACATATGTCGCCCTTTGGGAAAGTTGTAGATCTATAGCTCCTCTACAACTTTGCTTTTGGGAGATTTTCAACTTAGTTGACGATTTTTGGAGTTCCGCAATTTCGAAAACAGGTAAATGAAATAGAAACGCAGCAGACCGACGTCATCTCGCGCTCCAGAGCGCCGCGCCGTTCCCGTCGGCCACGTGCCGCGCGCGCGCGGCTCCGGCGTACGGACCCTCGAGTCCGTCGCGGTGGACCGCGCGCCGTGGGCCCTCCGCCCGGTGCCTCCCCGTGCGCCGCGCCCCGAACGGGCGGATGGACCGGCCGAGCGGCCACGCGCCGCGCGCCGCGCGCGCGCGCGCGCGCGCGCCGCCCATGCACGGTGTCCCGGGCCCGGACCGAGGCCTTAAGGCCGGGGCGCCGTCTCGTGCACGTCGTCCTTCATCTTGAGCACGTCGGAAACCGTCGCCGCCCTCTCGCTCGGGGCCGCCGCCGCCATTTTGCCCCGAGGCGGTCGCCGTCTAGCGCCTAGAGGTCGTCGAGCCACGTTCCGCCGCGAGCACCCGTTCCCGACTCGATTCCCCGCCGACCGACCCTTCTCCTCCCTTCCTAAGGCCGCCCCGACGCCCGACCCGTCGCCGCCGCCCCACCTTACGGCCGCCACCGCCGGGGACGGCGGGCGCGGCGCGGGAGCTCGCTCCGCCCCCCGCCGCGGGCCACCCGACCCCAGGTAGGTCCTAGGGCCTTCCCGTGCTGCTCCCCGGCGGAGACCGGCCGGCAATCGCCGCCGGCGAGCTCGCCCGGCCGGTGGAGGACCACATTGCGAAGATTGAAAAATATCCAGGGAGATTTATGCAAAGTTCCGGGGACCCGTCTGTAAAAGAAGTTTTAGGGTTGCAACAGTACCTTCGAAAAATCATTAAAAATCGTAGAAAAATCAGAAAAATGCAAAACCAATTTTGTTGGGTTCGTGGTGAAGAAATCTACCTTTTCTAGAAAACATGTATCGGGTTTTTCTGTACAGTTTTTGAATTAAAAATTCAAACTCAGTTTGGAGTATTTTTAGTGTGATTTAAAATATACACATGCTATGAACTTGAATTTTGGATATGTTGCTCTTTATTTCATGTCTAGATCTGTGGCAAAAGTTTGCATGTTTTTGATGCTTATATTTTCAGATATGATTTATTTAAGCTTTATGCTAGAATAAGTTTGATGCTTTTTATAGCACCTTTAATGAACTTTTCTTTGATCACAAGTGCACCCTAGGGCTTTGACTTGATGATTAGTACCCCTGGTGTGATGTATGTGATTTTAGGGAATTGTTTACTAGGTGTTTTGGATTTAATCTTGTGTAGGAGCTTAAATTCAAAATTTGAAAAATAAATTGAATTTGCAACCATGCCTTGGTCAGAAACTCATTTTTGGCATACTTGACCTGTAGGAGAAAGTTAAGAACAAAAAATTTATTAAATCTTTTTATATGAATTAATGTTGATTTACTAGGCTGCAATTTGTCTTTTTTGTATAAATTAATTTATAAATGATCTTAGGCCAAATTTTGGTGTGAGAGCTTAAATTAAGCATATGTTGCTATGTGCAAAGGATTAGGCTCATTGGAAGTGTTTTTGATTTAATTTGGATTTATGGTTGAAAGGCTTGTTTTAAATAATTAAAGAAAGAAATGGAAATTGAAGTGCTAAATTGTAAAATCATGTTTGTTTCTGTTTTTATTAAATTGAACACACCCCCTTGCTGTTTGGTGAAGTTAAGTAACTTAAATTGCTTAGATGTGCACACAATCACCATCAAAATAGTGTTTTGTTATTTATCACACACCCTAATAATTTATATGAGAAAATATTAATATTTGGGTGTGTGTGACCAACAAGAGTCGGTTTTGTGGTAATTCTCCCACCTTCACCATAATCTAATGCATGTGCATGTGAACGTGTAGATCTTCCCGACGGGACTTACACGCTTACCCAGGAGGAGGAGGGAGCAACCCGACGGGGAGTTGAATCAAGTTAGCGTGCGAAGAAGACCTGGACCAAAGTCCAGAAGAACCAAAGGCTTGTTTAGGAACTGAGTCTGAGGAAGGCAAGCACCGGTTTCATCTAACCCATGTTTTAAATTAAAATCATGTCCTTTTACTTTTTAGCGCTTTATGCTTTACTTTGTGCATTTAAGTTCCAGGAGTTGTTTTGAAACTTAGTTGCATGATCCTTAGGACTCCTATGCTCTTTTACTAGTATGTTAGGAACGCTAGTGCCATGCTCTAAGGATACGGTAGAAGTCGAGTAATGACTCATTGCTCGCGAGATATAGGATGCTTATGTTGGAATCATAAGTTGGTTAAATTGACTCGCTCATGTGGTAAGAGCAATGGGTTCGGTCTCGACCGAGTAGCATGGTGCTGGTCCTAAGCTATTGAACGTACCAAGTGCTTGTCGGGAAGACCGGTAAGCCTAGTACCTTCTGAACCGGGGCGGGATCTTTCTAGCTACCCGCTTGGGATGTGTCTCCGGGCTAGCTACCCGTGGTATAGTGTGTGAGTCGGGCCGGTCGGGTTAGACCCTCCGGATAACCGTGTACCGCAGTTTGTAGCGTCCGATCCCAAACCGTGGGATGTTGGGAACCGCCCGGTCGGGGTAGACCCTGCATTTGCTTTTATTTGAATTCTTGGGGTCTACTTCTTCCGTGTATCTTGGGTTTACCTTGCAAGGATATAAATCGATCGATCGTCGGTCACTCGCCGTTATCTGAGTCGGCTTGACCACTGGCTACCCCATGTTTATTTATGGAACATTTTTGGATTAATGCTGTAGACTGTTTAATATTGTTTGCACAACATGCTTGTTTAGTGAAGGTGCTCACTTAGAATGGTTAACATACTAGAACTTGAGCTAAATCTGGAAATAAGGATCAACTCTTAGTCGCTTTTGGCAAAACAAACCCACAAGCGAAAAATCCTTGCTTGTCTAGTCTTACTTTATTTTTGTCGGGTAAGTCTTGCTGAGTATTAGTACTCAGCCTTGCTTATTTTGTGGTTTTCAGGTAATCCCATCTGGCCTGGTTCTATCCCAGATGGTTGGGAACTTGAATGGGAGAACGATGATGAGGAGTGATATGCATGGAGGGCCTCCCGTGTGTATCATGCGCTAGTTTTATTTCCGCTGTTTAAACTCTGTTCATGTTTACTTTTATGTACGAAAAATCTGGTTTGTAATAATGTTGAACTTGTAAACCTTTAATGTAATATAATGCTGTACTCTGGTCCCGCCTTCGTGTGGGCTTAGTGCATATCAGCGATCCTGTTGTAAGTGATTTACCGGGCTTTACCCGGCGGAAGCGACTTAATAATTCTTTATTATTGCTTAATGGCCACGTGGACAGGCTTAGGCGATAATACGGAATTATTTTGGGTGGTTCTGTCACACGTGGATCATACGACTCTCTTATCTGGGGGTTACACGCTGCAAGAGTACTCGGATGATGGCTTTCGCGAACACTGAAGACCCTTGGATTGATTACCTAATCATTTCAAGGCTCGGGGGCTACTATGCTACACCCATCATTCAAATTTTTCAAGATGGAAGATTCAGAATCAAGATTGACCCTCAGCTAGAGTCTACAACTCAACCTAAGGCTCGGGGGCTACTCCATATGGAGTGCAATTTTGCAACCGCACTTCCATATAATCTCGACTTCAAGACTGATGAGTTGGACCACCTTCCAGCCTCGCGGCAGTTCAAGTACTATTGAAGACTTGTCCAAGCAGTACTCAAGGACGCTCAAGAACTACTCGAAGAGGCTTCAAGATTACTCGAACTACTACTCTCGACTCCAATGTGCTCGGGGGCTTGTCGGGCATACTCCCCGGGTACCCATGCAAGGAATGATGAAGACGAACTCCTACTAGAATTCCCCTGTAATCCTACTAGGACTTGTACAGTGTAATCCTACTAGGACTCCTGCCTTGTAACCGACTAGGAACCCGCCCCTGGACTATATAAAGGAGGGTCGGGTACCTAGCCGGGCACCTGATCTCAACCCAACACCAAGCGCAGGGCGCCATACTTGATCCCCCCAACAGGACGTAGGGTTCGCCACCTTGGCAGTCCAAACCTGTATAAATCTTGTGTCCCGTGTCCTTGCGCATACCTTCGAGTTCTCGGTCTCCCGATCACGATCCTCACCGCACAATCTACTACCTCGGGTACCCCCTTGGTAGGTTTGCCGGTCTAAAAAACCGACAGATTTTATAACATATTCCTAGGGAACACAATGAAGAAGCAAACAGGTTGACTCAAAGTGCTTCAGGTTATAGAGAAAATCAAGAAGTGTTTGCCTACGATGTGTGTGCTTTCGGGAGTGATCTAGCAGAAGATGATTGGAGAAAAGAAATTGTTGATGATTTGGAAAATACATCCCGAAAGGTCTCTAGGAAACTCAGGTATAAAGCTATAAAATTGGTTCTTCTTGATGGACGTTTGTATTACAAATCTTTGGATGGGGTGTGGCTACAATGCCTGGGTCAAGAAGAAGCAAAGAAAATGATGAGTGAAGTACATGATGGGCTGTGTGGAGCGCATCAACCGGCTTACCGAATGAAATGGGTTATCAGGCACACTGGATGTTATTGGCCGACGATGCTGGAAGATTGCTTTGAGTATTACAAAGGGTGTCAAGATTGTCAGAAGTATGGGATATCCAAAGAGTTCCAGCATCAGCTTTGAATCCTATTGTCAAGCCATGGCCATTCAGAGGATGGGGTATATATTTGATTGGCCAAATAAATCCTCCATCTAGCAAGGGGCATAAGTTTGTGCTTTTGGCAACAGATTATTTCACTAAATGGGTTGAGGCAATTCCATTGAAGAAAGTAACATCACAAAACATGGTTGAGTTTGTCAAGGAGCACATCATCTACAGATTTGGAATTCCTCAAACAATTACAACTGATCAAGGAACTCAGTTTACATC
The DNA here is from genome assembly GCA_947561735.1 of Cenchrus americanus. NCBI lineage: Eukaryota > Viridiplantae > Streptophyta > Magnoliopsida > Poales > Poaceae > Cenchrus > Cenchrus americanus. Next base: position 60,719,466 of record OX387241.1, read on the forward strand.
TTTAGAGTTCAGAGAATTTGCTGAAAGCATGGGGATCAAATTGTTAAATTCTTCCCCATATTATGCCCAAGCTAATGGTCAGGTAGAGGCTTCTAACAAGATCATGATCAAGATTATACAGAAGAAGATTGATCAGAGGCCAAAAAGATGGCATTCGGTACTCAATGAAGCCTTGTGGGCTTACCGAATGGCCCCTCATGGAGCTAAAAACATCTCCTTATGAGTTGGTTTACGGGCATCATGCTGTTTTGCCATGGGAATGCAATCAGATTCAAGGAGAGTAGTTTTGCAAAAGGATTTAAGTTCCAAAGACTACAGTGGCTTAATGATGGATGAGTTGGAAGATTTGCATATAATTCGTCTTAGGGCCTTGTAAAATATTGAGAAGAACAAGATGTGAGTTGCTAAGTATTACAATAAGAAAGTAAAAGTCAAGCAATTTGCAGAAGGAGATTTAGTTTGGAAAGCGTTACTGACGATTGGGACTAAGTACACTACGTTCGGCAAATGGTCCCCGAATTGGGAAGGTCCTTTTCCGGTAGTTATATGTATGCCTGAAAATGCATATATCTTGAAAACTTTACTAGGAGAAGAGTTTATTGCTACTATAAACGGGAGATACTTGAAGAGATATTATCCTAGTATTGAAGTTGATTGTTGATTACAAGCATCAGGATTACAAGCATGAGAAACACGGAAGCAGCCGGCGTTCGGGAAAGAAGCCGCCTTCAGAGCAAAAATCCCGACGAAAGGAGATGGCAAATACTGAATTGTATTGCCCTTAGCACAAAAAATGTTCTACAATACAAACGTTTCTTGCAGGTTCTTTATTTGGCAACCCAACTACCTAAGATTACAAGAGAGAGCCTGTGGGAAGTAGAAGGCCTGGAGGAAGAAGCGAAAGTATGCTTCATTTCTTTGACTCCGCATTTTTCCTCTTCAGTTCTTCCATCTTCAGCTGCTCCAGGACCACCGTGACGGCAACGTAGAAGCTTCGAGGGTTGCCGTGATTTGCAGCTTCCATCAGGCTGTCCCACGAAGTTTTCAAGTTGTTGTACCTGTCAGAAACATCTAAAGAAAGGGAGCAAATTCTCGTTAAATGTGAGATGTGAAACTTAAGCATGAGAATCAAATAAGGATGAGGATCTTACCTCCTACCAACACCTCCAAGCTCATGCGGCGTTCGCGTTCGGCACTGCAGCGGACGGTGATGTCCCGCAGGTTGTGTTCTAGATGCCAGATGCGACGGAGCAGTTGGTGGTTGGTTTTCTGTTCCGGCGTGGCATCTTCTTCTTCAGCAGAGGAATCAGAGAGGATGTACTCAGGAACCTCTTCAGTTCCAAAGATTTCTTCTGGGAGCAAGTCGAGGCTGAAAGCAAAGGAAGGTGAATCATGAGATCGCAATCGGGAACAAGAGAAAAGTATTGAGAAGAAAGATTACTCTCGAATGGTTCGCTTCTTTGGTGGAGCATTTTTTCCTCGACTGGTTGTTTCCCCTTGTCCGCCATGGCCTTGGGGGTTTTTTCTCTGGAGAAGCAGGATGAGAGGATGTGAAATGATGGAAGTGTATGCGAGTGGATTTGTAGAGCACAAAGGGGGCTATTTTATTAGCCGTGGGAGCGCATCGGGAGTGATGACTGGATGGTGTACATTAATGAGAATACCAAATGACATGGTTTCTCTCCGAATGCGAAGGGGTTTTTTTCATTGAACAGCGTTTATGGCTCCCGAATAAGGATTTTCTGCGGATTCTACGCGAAGAGACAAGAGTTTGTGCGTATTCGGCTAGAGTAAAAGCTCCCGAATGCGTTTAAAGCAGTGAAGGTTCGCATGCACAAGTCAAAGGAAATTATCACAAGACAAATATAGAACATAAAATTTCATATTTATTGCCGAAATTCCAACATCCCTAGTACAAGCTAATCAAAAAGCCTGTTCAGCACAGACTGGGGATGAATGGAATCGGCAATGGCGTCGCCGTGGCCGTCGAGGCGCTCCAGGATGACCTCGATGTCGTCAACGTCCTCCGCGTGCCACCATGGAAGCCGCACGGCTGCGTGGAGCAGTCGATGCCGGTGTGTGTCGCCATGGCAGCCAGGCCCAGGGTGGTTCCCAGGCGGATGCCGTGGAGGTCCACTTTGTCGACGCGGTCTTCCACCGCGCCAAGGCGGGCTTCGAGTGTGTCTCCGGGAGCGTTCACCTTGTCCGCCAGCTTCTTCACCAGCGCCTTCAACCAGTTGAGCTCGGCGTCGTGGTCTGCAGCAATTACGGAGCAATGGTGGTTAGTTCAAAGTTGAGTTGAGATTAAACAAATCACAAGATTCACCGCCGATGGCCTCCAGCAGCTGCTTGCGCTGGTGCTCCCACTCGAGCTCGGCGATTCCGGCCTTTTTGGAGACGACCTCCAACTCGTGCCATGTTTCATCACGCTCCGCTTTGAACCTGCGGGCGTCGTGATTGCTGTAGCGCGAGCTGGAGGAGTGGGAACGGCCGGACGATCCCGAGGAGTCGCCCACCATGGCCGGAGTCGTGGCCGGTGCAGGAGCAGGGTTCCACTGGATGAGCCTGGAAACATGAAGAGGATCATCAGAAACGAAAAGAAATCTAGAAAGAGTTGTAAAGAAACCGACGATCACCACCTCCGGTGAGCGCCAGCGCGGCTCCCTTCGGCCTCATCGCTGGCCCGACGCCTGTTGCTGCTGCCTGCCATGGAGCTTTTGGGAGTACTAGTACTAGAGAGGAGAAGTTTAGATTGGCAAAGGCTTGAAAACAGAGGACTTGGTGAAAGGCTAAGGGCACCCGAGTTTCTTATTTATGGGACTGGCAAAGAGATCGTGGTGCATATCCCAAGAAATTTGGGAAGTGGAGAGACTCTCTTAACCGAACCGTCGTCGGGTCGTTTGGGATTCAATCTGTGTCGTATTCGGTGTGACTGGTTGAAATCCGGCTGAGTTGCGGTCGGGTTGCTATTCGGGTCTAATGCTGGTTGGATAGAGTTGCCGAATGGGTCATCCATAAATTGCTCAATTAAATAAGGTAAAACAAATGTTGGAAAGTGAAAACTGATGGTAAGCAAAATGCAAAGCTGATGAAGTATTCGGCTACATATTGTTTGATACAATCATACACCCAAGTATTTTGAAATTACATTAAAGGCATCTGATATCATCTTTTTGATATCCTCTAATAATTTCTGGTCAGCTTCCTGGGTGTTAGACAGAGCAGAGAGCTTTGTCTTGAGCTGTTTTGATTCAATCAGAGCTGCTGTAGCTTCCTTTTGGATTTTCTCTGTTGATTCAGGAAGTTCGGCTATCTTCTTCTTGTCAGCCTCGATTTCGGCTGTCAAGTTCTTCAGTTCGGCTTCTAGTGCAGCTTTCCTGATGATTTTCAACTCAAGTGCAGGCTGCAGTTCGGCCAACAATTCTTTATTGTTTTGGATCTGAGCCTATGAGTCTTTCATGAATTGCTTGGCTTTGGCTCTCTTTTGTTCTAGGGCTGGTTGGGAGGATTGATTCTTCAAAGCTCGCCTCACTGTTGCAAAGTGATTAGCCAATTGTGAGATAGGCTCTAAGGAGGCTTTGATATCGTCGGGAAGCTCTTGGTTGATGGATTTAAGCACTTCTTCTAGAAGATCAACGTCCCTGACTTGATCTTGGATATCCCTTTGCAGCAAGGAAAGGATTTCTTTTAGCTTTGATTGATTTTCCTCTGATAAAGCTTGGCCGGAGGATGCTTCATCTCCTTTTTCAGCAGTTAAGTCATCCATAGTAAAAGAAAGGCTGGGTGGTGATACAGCTTGATCCTGGAAAGAAAAGCTTGCCAAGTTAAGGGTGATTTATTGGATGGAAATAAAAGAGATAAATATTCATGCTTACCTCGTTTCTAGCCTCCTGAGTTGGAGAAGGGAGTTTTTCAGACTCAAGGAGGGGTTCTTGGATGATCAGTCGAGGAGAAGCTTGAGGAGTCCCTGGTAAAGCTGAAGCTTCTAGCCGAGGAGAAGCTGGTGGAGTTATTGGTAATACTGAAGCTTCTGGCTGAGGAGAAGATGGATCCATTCTTGGAGAAGCTGGAGCTTATGCTTGAGAAGAGGATGGCTGGATCCTTGGTGAAGCTGGAGTTTCTGCTTGAAGGGAAGATGGCTGGATCTTTGGTGAAGCTGGATTTGAAACATGTTGAGGAGAAGAACTCCCCACAGTTTGGCTCACCAATGTTTCCTCTGCAAATAATAAGTAGAGGGTAAATGCCAATGAAGAAAGTGGTTAAAATGAAATAATAATAATAAGATGGTGAAAATCTTACCAGCAGATGGAGCATTGGCAGATTCTGTAATAATCAATGGTTGCTGAGTTCTGGTCTGAAATTACACAAGATAAAAATGATCAGGATGAAGAGTGGTTTTATGTTCAGGAAGGAAAAGATGTTAACCTCAATAAGAACTCTTTTAGATGTTCTTTTCTTCTTGGCGGCTGGAGGAGCAACCAAGGATGGAGCTTTCCTTTTATCAGAGGCTGAATTGATGAGAGTTGGGTCTGATGTGGCGTATCTGGACATCAGTTGAGCCAAGGTGTAAGAATGAAATCCCAAGGCAGAGGTTGGTCCTGCAATGTTGTAGGAGATTGTCCTGGCAAGAGGGGTAGGTACTGTATTCTGCAGAGAATAGCAAGATCCTGATCAGTAAAGAGAGGCATGATTTAAAAAGGGGGGGGGGAGATAGGTATGTTACCTCTGAAATTGGCTGGAAATCAGGTATTAGCTCAAGACAAAGAGAATGTACTGGCACATTGAAGGTGTGATCATGGAATTCTTGCCACCAAGAAGTAAAGGAGGGATGAGCTATTGTTATTGGCACAAAAGGGCTAGGTGCATAAACAGTTGAGCTGCACTGATACTCAAAGACCCTTTTTGCTTGCAGGGATTCCTTAATACCCTCTCTGGGCTTGAGGAATTCATGAAGGAATAGCCTTGGAGGCACTTGGTCGCATCCTAGTTGTCTGGCCATCATATTTGACTGGTAGTATTCAAAGGTGCTTTGATTTTGCCTTCCTCCACTGAATTCTGCTGGCATGATGCATGGATGAATGAAGATATTGAAAATTGCTATAGATTTTACATCATTACATCCAGCCTCAAAACTGAACTCACAAGGGAGAGTCAAGTTATCATTGTTCAGGTATGGAAGCCAAAGGGGATTGGCAAAACCTTTGAAGAAGAGCTCAAAAAGTTGGCTAATGTTTTGGCTGATGGATACGGTTGAAGCAGCTTCTCCATAAGTCTGGCAACCTTTGGTGCTTTGAGTTTCTCCTTCCTTGTAGCTGGCTGAGGGAAAAAGCCGGTTGTTGAGGTCAATACCCACAATCTGGTGCATATATAGCTGCAGCCACATTTGAACAAACCACCAAGGACCATTAACACAGGAGATCTTTTGACTGGTGTGCATCAAGTAGGTGGTCTGGTGAAGCATGTGGTATACACTTCCTAGGAGGTACTTTCCAAGAGGAATAAGGTTGCCAATAGCCAAGTCCTCAGCCATTACAATGTGGTTCAGGGTTGGCTCATTGGCTTTACCACAGAAGATGAATCTGCATAGCCACATGTTCAGAAAGGCCCTGTATTCAACTTCAGACAAAGGGCCATCAGACATATATTTTTGGATATATCTTTTATATCCAACCCCTGTTTTTACTCCTGTTTGCCTGGAGGAGCCTTTGTACTTGTGTGGGTACACGGATCCTGTAACATCAAGGCCGGTTATCATATATACATCGGCCAAAGTGGGAGACATTGGCCCATGGCCAAAAAGAAAAGCATTGGCACTATTGGACCAAAAATGACAGGCTGCAATCAGAAGATTCTCATTTTTTGGTGTTTCAGCCAAGGATAATTCCAAACAATGGGCAATGCGAAGGCTGTCCCAATTGCTTGTTTTAGCGCTGTCATCATCAAGCATCCTCTTGTACCAGTTTCTCCAACCTGCAATTGGGGGCAGGGGCCAGTCTTTGAAAGCATCTTGCCATTCATGGGGTTTCGACAAAGCTGCTTTGAAAGGGATCCTCTGACATTCGGCTTCAATGAACTCAAAAGGGTTAGAAGTTCCCACGGGCTCGAGGAAATAAGATGGTGATTGGTCCTCGACGAGAACCAAAATTTCGGCGGCTAGAGCCTATCAAGAACAAGAAAAGGCAAAAGAAAAAATCTAAGATGGAATTCGGAAAAAGTAATACCGAATAAGCCTTAGGAGGATGAGATTTATCTGAAGAACATGGTCTTGGTCCGCCTTTGAAGATTTGAGCTCGAAGGATTGATGAACTAGTGGATCTGAGCGAAGACTCCAACGGTTTGCAGGAGGAAAGAACGAGTGTTGAACGGATTCGGCCTGGAGACGTTGAGCATTTATGGTCATTCCGGAATAAAATCACTTTTTATCCCGTAATTGAAGGGGTATATGTTAACACCAAAAATTGGTACAGGAAAGAGACTGACTTGTGGGCCGAGTTTGGTAAAGAAACACCATTTGGCAGGAACCTTTCCTCAAAGCATTCGGTAAAGGTACCCGCAGTCGGTAGCACGCCATCATTCGACAAAAGGGCTGTTTTACGCTTGGAAAAGGAAGCATTCAGGAATACGTGATGACGTGGCCCGAATATAAGGAAGGGACGAGTTGATGACGGATGCGAGACGGACATTGGCGTCGGGGCATTAATTTAGGCAATAAATGGTGTACTCGTGGTCGACTAGGAGTCGTATTAGGACAAGGGTATAAATATAAACCCTTAGTGTTTGTAATAAGGATCGAACAATTTCACAACAAACCGGCCCTGCGCCAACCTTCGAGTCCTTTAGTCGAGTCGTTGAGTTCTTCAAGAGGAGCCATCGATCCGTCGGCCTCCGTAAGTACCGGCAACCTTGTATCATGTCTAGTATCATGCGGTGGATTTAGACCATGATGCAAGTAGTCTTGTTACCATGCTTAGTATCATGCGATGGATTTAAGCTTGGTTCAAGAGGGTTTCTTGTTAGATCATGAGCCATGCGGTAGGCTAAGATCTAGCTTGGAGCTAGTTATCGACTATTAGATTTGGCAAGATCTAATAGATTCATTAAGTTACCCTGTGTTGCTTTGAATTTTGCTTTTATGTTTAATTCATGTAACACTCTTATTGCCCAATTTAGATTGACTAAATTCGGCTCTATCTTGTTTACGATCCATATGATGCGTGCTCAAATCTTTAACTCGATGTGGTGCATGGATCACGTGCTTTTAAATAGCCGAATTCGAATCAATCTAGATTGCCACGTGTTGTGGGTTCAAGCATGTCAACCTAGCATAGTTTGTTCCTTCTCCACGGAACCCGAATCGGCTGCACAACTATTTTCGGTAGTCTTGTCACAAGCGAAACGTGTTCATAAGTTTGTTTTAAATAATGCATGCTTTTAGCCTTCCATGTTTATATTGTATCATGCGGTGGATTGATCTATTCTTGGTTGGTGGCGTGGTTTCAAACAAGTTGTATCATGCGGTGGATTAACTTGTTTAGTGTCACGCTCGACGCGTTTGAAAGTACCTAGACATGTGGTAGACTAGTGCTTTTGGCCTATGCATGCATGTTTACTGCAAATTTGTAATCATGCTTCGCCTTTATTTATTTTATTGTGATTTATCCTTGATAATCGGTCATGATCACGTGCTGCAATGTTATTTAGACAAAGACCGATATTTCATCATGCTTACGTCATGCATTCGGCTATATCTTGTTTACATGTTTTAAAGCTCCCGAATGATGCTCAGTTTGCCGAAAGATAGCTTGCTGTAGCTATATGTCATTTTGATTGGCTTTGTAGCCGTAAACACGGAACTGTCTGGTACCACCCGACAAGTTCCAGGTTTTATCTAACTATTTTCATCCTTTGTCAGTTTCAGGGAAAATTGACTGGCAGACTTCGGATTCGGCACGTGTGTTAAGCCAGCTTTGTTCGGCTTGCTGTGTGCTTGGTGTGAGGTGCTAATTTTACGTCAACAGGTCCTTCAAGGAGCTCCGCCGCCTCCACATCGGAAGGCCGATTTCAGCTCCACCCTCGGCAGCTGCGTCATCCTCGGCGGAGCAGAGGCAGTGGGCCGGTCGTCGTCGTCGTGGTGAGGCGCGCGGGCCGCGAAGACCCCTCCCTCTCCGCGCGCGGGCGTGGAGCTCGCCCCCCGCCCTCGAGCTCGCACCGGCGGTGAATCTCGGGGCGGAGCATGTATGACCTCGCCATATCCGGCGGCCACTCCTCCGCCCGCGGTGAGGCTTGGCCGCGGCGACGCGGAGCTCCGGGGCGATGGCGGCTCCGCGCCGCCATGTGCTCATCCTCCTCCGGTGTTGAGCCGACATCCTTCCCCTCCCGCCGTCCGCCGAGGGAGGAGGGCCACCGCACTCCCCCGCTTCGACGGCCGTGCCGCATCGCCAGGCAATCTCCACCACCCGAGCAACAACGACCTCCTCCCTCTCCTCTCCTTCCACTCTGGCGGCCATCCTTGTCCCTCTCCTTCATCTCCGACGTCGAGCAGCAACGGCGGCCGGGCGGAAGATTCCCGGGGCGAGCGGGAGGCGTTGGGCCACAGGGCCCCGCTGCGCTAGCGTCCTCCGGGAGAACGGCAGATCTGAAGGAATCGCGGGTCGAGGGGATTTTGACGTCGCTTTTGCCATGGCCCGGTACGGTGCGTTTTCCTTAAAAAACGCACGGGAAACGGATGGCAGGATGGATCCCGTTACCTACCCGCAAATGTTCGGTTGGGCGGTCGGGTGATGGGCAGGCTTTGGTTTGTTACGAGAGAAAGATCTTCTTTGGCTGGTTGTTGGTGGCTGATTTGTTTAGAGAGAAAAGTACTGCTGGCTGGTGGCTGATAAGCCAAGCGAACAGGGCGCGTGCGGATGGCCTGAGCTACTAGCACGGTATCAATAGGGCCACGCTGACTAGTCAATTCCTTAGCCCGAGGCCCCGAGCAGACACCACGCAGCTTGCAGTCTTGCACGGCAAGCTCCGTTGACACTGGCACGGTGCCACCTCGTCCAGTCACTCACGCGGTCACGCCAAAATAAATGCCCTCCGTCCCTTCCAACTGGCCAGCGACAGCGAACGAGGAGGATACACAGGCGGCGAAAGAAATCCAACGGGGCCCATCCGCCAGTGAATCCACCCACGTGCGCGGGCCAGCACGCGAGGAGAGATCCCGACTTGCGCCCAAAGAAGATGGCAGGATTTAGCAGCATTTTTTTATTCCATATCCTTATCCACATATCCTCACCGACACCCATACCCCACACGTGGGTCCCACCCAGGCACGCGAGCTGAATAGGACCCATCGCTCACTGACGCATGGGACCCGACAATAAATCCCCAACGGCACCGCCTATAGAGCTATCCCTTCGCTCGGAAGGAAACGAAGCGTGATAAAGAGGGGCTCCGGTGCCGAGACCTTGGCCGCCATCGACACTCTCCCCCCACCACCCAGCTGCGGCTCACGGCTACGCAGCACGCCCTCCCCAACCCCCTCCTCTCCCTCTCGGATTGCGTGAAGGGTTCGCACCGAATCGATCGACGACTGACTCCGCTAGGGTTCGGGCAGATCGCCGCTTCGTCCTGCCCCCGTGGGGCTTCCCCGGACACGATGTCCGACCGGAGCTCGCAGGCCTCGCCGACGTTCTTCCCCTTCGGCCCGCAGGCCGAGATTCGCGACGTCACCTTCAAGGTGAGGCACCCCCGGCCGAAAAAAAAATCTGTGGTTTCCTACTTGGTTCTGTGCGATTTAGTAGGGGTACGGTGGTGGCGTGAGGTTGGGGGAACCTCCGTCTCTGTAATTTGATCGATGTAGGTAGGGCCGGGGGCTGGGGTTTCTGCGTCGAATCATGGATCTGCCGTCGGTATGGTCGGATGACTAGGGTTTTGCGGTTTGTTTTGTTGGTGTAGATTCTCTTTTTCCACGAGGAGATATTTTGGGTACGCGGTGGAGTTTTTTACTTTATTCATTCAATCTGTTTGGCTTAAATATAAAGATTTTTCTATATTAGCCTGAGGATGTTGTGTGAGACCATGGGCATGATTTTCTTTGTGCGTGCTTATTACCAAAGCATCTTCGGATGTGGATTTATCTGTCGGCACCTGAATAGCTAATAACCGAAGATAGTCCTATGTTTGCCTGTGTCTGTCTAGGTAATCTGCTCTTGAAGTATGCACGTACCTGTTATTTTGTGATAATAACTGAATCTAACTTCAAAGAGTGTCATTCTCACTTTTGGATTCTTAACAGCAGGACAAATGGGAAAAAGTTTTGGGCATATTAATTGTTTCTCTATTAATTCAGATAGAGATTGTTTATTTTCCGACGAAACTAGATGCATTGTTTTAGATCATGTGCATGATTTTTTTTTGTGCTTGCTTATGACCAAACATCTTTGGATGGGGGTTTATCTGTCAGTGCCTGAATAGCTAATTTCTGAAGATAGTCCTGCTCGTGAAATATGCTTGTACATGCTATGTTGTGATAGCTGAATCTTACTTTAAAGAGTGCTATTCCCTATTTTGGATTCTTAATAGCAGGACAAATGGGAAAAAGTTTTGGGCATGTTAATTGTTTCTCTATTAATTCGGATAGAGATTGTTTATTTTCCGACGAAAATAGATGCATTGGTTTAGACCATGGGCATGATTTTCTTTGCGCGTGTTTATTAACCAAATCATCTTTGGATGGGGATTTATCTGTCAGTGCCTGAATAACTAATGATGACTGAAGATAGTCCTATGTTTGCCTGTGGTGTCTAGGATAATCCGCTCATGAAATATGCTCGTACATGCTATTTTGTGATGGGATCTAAGTTTAAAGAGTGCTATTCCCATTTTTGGAGATAGCAGGACAGATGGGAAAAAGTTTTGGGCATGTTAATTGTTTCTCTAATTCAGTTAGAGATTGTTTATTTTCTGACAAAACTGGATGCATTGGTTTAAGTATATGATGCGAGAGCCATCCGCACAGTTACTAGTGCCATTGCCAAATCTCTTTGTACAGTGCTCGATGTCAGTTTTTGGTTTCAATGTGGATCAGGAATAGATGTTAAGAACATTTTAAGCAGAGCAAAAGATAACAGAAAAAGGATGATTTGTTCCATTAGACTGCTTTGATTTAACTTCATGATTCCACCATTTCAACTTTGTTGAGCTGCCCTTTCGTTCCGTACCCCCATGACAGAGCTGCCCTTTCGTTCCGTACCCCCATGACACTTCCGCCATGTTTATCCAGATTGTGTTTAACTAATGTCCTTTTTGTTGTTTTGAAACCTCAATTTTTTGTTGTTGTTCCTAGAGGGTTTAAAGAGGATAATTTAAAGGACTTCTTGTCCCCAACTGTATATGATTTTATTCTAACATATATCACTGTTTTCTGGCTGAAAGTGCTGACTATACTAGTCTGGTATCTCACAGTACCTTACTGATTTTCTTTTACATATTGCAGGTCAAACATGGTGATACTCTTAAGAGGTTTTATGGTTGTGTCAATGGAGCTCATTTCGACATGAATTTATCTGTTCTGCGAGCAAAGATAGCCACTGCCTTTAAGTTTGGTCCTGATGCTGACTTTGTTCTGACTTACACCGATGAGGATGGTGATGCTGTCATGCTAGATGATGATGATGACCTGCGTGATGCAGCTCTGCGTCAGAAACTAAACCCTCTGAGGATTACTGTTGAGCTAAGGAAAAGTCAACCAACTGAACAAAAGGAGATAAATTCTACACCTGAAAAGCCTGCTGCTCAGGATCCACTGTCCCAGATAATGTCAGCTATTGAAGGTTTGAAACCTGCTCAGGAAGAAAGTCTGGCACATCTAAAATCAGCTATAGGTGAAGCTATCAAGTCTATCCCAGAGCCAATTCCTGATGCCCTTGCAAAACTCTCTCATGAAGTACTTGCTGCGGCACCACCACCATTAGCTGAGCTGATGAAACCTTTTGTGCAAATGATGGCACCGAGCAATGTTGGCAATGGACTAGCACGTGCTGAAGAGTCATCCACCTCTTCTACTAGTGTGGCAGAGGATGTCCCTGTTGCCGTTCCTGCCAAAGCTAAACCCAAAGCAAAGGCTTGTTTGGACCTTAGGAGTGTGTTAAAGGATGCTCCTATTGCTGCTCCTAGTGGTGCCGAGGCTTCTCAAGGTCAGCAACCATCAATGTACCCATCTGTTGAGGAGTTGCTGTTCCCCAGTAATTCAGTTGACAAACCTGTTTGCAAAGGGAAGATTGATGCTCAAAGTAAGGGCAAATCTGTTATGTCCTCTGCCACTCAGCCTGCCTCCCCTCATGCTGTTCCCATTCATGTTCCACCCCCACCTCTTCCTTGCGGGTTCCGTCCTCGAAGGAGCCAATCAATATGCCCATGGGACTTGGAGAACACTACAAAAGTCAGTAGTGATTCCAGATGGCGCGTTCCAATGCATAAAGTTCCCTATGCACCACCTGCAGCAGTGTCTCATGCACCACCAGGCTATGGACCTTCTCCACATTTTCCTTATCCAGGCCGCCTCTTGTCTTCTGGGTATCCATACGGAGATGTTACTGGCAGTATGGAGAGCTCAACATCACGTAGTATCCATAGATGGATTCAGTGTGATGGTTGTGGAGTACAACCAATTGTTGGTCCACGTTTCAAATCTAACGTGTAAGGCCTCAAATAGCTTTCTACTTCATTATAATGGTTGTATTTGATGCTGTTTGATGTGACGTCTTCCTGTTTGTCCCACAGGAAAGAAGACTACGATTTGTGTGATTCATGTTTCCAGCGCATGGGAAATCAAGTTGACTACACCAAAATAGACAAGCCTATTTTACCTCAAAGGTTACTGAGGGATCATCATTCGGTGAGTGCCTCATTTTGAAGTGTTCTTTTGTATCACTAAGTTCGCTTAGCAGAATAACTGATTTGAAAGTACGTTTTCTTTTAAGTATCGAAAGGTGCATCACCCACGGGTTGTGATGAAGTCGAAGCGGGAGAAACTTGAAAGTCGCTTCATTTTGGATGTAACTGTACTGGATGGAACAGTGATGACACCTTCCACCCCTTTTACTAAGATTTGGCGCATGCATAATAATGGGTCTACCGTGTGGCCATTGGGCACACAGCTTATCTGGGTTGGTGGAGATCAGTTTGCATTGCAGACCTCTGTTCCATTAGAGGTAGCTATCCTCTGACTAGTTTTCCACTTGCTTTTTTGAATTGCAAATTAGGCTGCATGTTATAGAAATGTTAGTTCTCAGTTATGAGCTTTCTTGTACTGTGCAGATTCCAGTCAATGGGTTTCCTGTGGATAAGGAGATAGATGTTGCTGTTGATTTTGTGGCACCCACAAGGCCTGGGAGGTACGTTTCTTACTGGAGGTTGGCATCACCTTCTGGTCAGAAATTTGGTCAGCGAGTTTGGGTTCAAATTCAGGTTGTTACCTTGACATTGTTTTCTAAAGTGTTTCCAAAATGTTACTCTCAGTATTTTTCTTTCCGACCTTACTTTCAAGCTGTAACTGCATCTGTAGGTGGAAGATCCTTCCTTTGTTAATGACAATAACAGGAACACTGCTATTAATCTGAATCTGCCACCAGAAGGCAGCAGTGCAAACACAACTAGCCTAATTGATGTGAACATTGAGCCTATCGACCCAGCCCTTGGTGCGCATGCCAAACGCACTAAAGAGTTCCACTTCTATCCGAGTGATGTTCCAGGGCCCAAGAAAACCCAGCCTGCTCTAGTTGTTACCTCTATGCCTGCAGCAGCTCCTGCAAACCCCGTTGTTGATGCTCCCATGTCAAGTGCCACTGCTGCTGCTTTTGTGCCTTCTGTTAGTGTACCTGCACCTGAGCTGGTTGCTCCGGTTGGACCTTCACCTGTTAATGTGCCTATCCTGCCTACAACTGTGCCTAGCCCTGCATCCACACCTGCATCTGCCCCTGCTTCGGTGCCTATCCTGCCTATAACTGTTCCCGCCCCTGCTTCCGCACTTGCATCTGCCCCTGCTTCTGTGCCTGTGCCTGTGCCTGTGCCTCCACCTGCAGCCAACGCCGCAGCACCTGAGCCTTTTGACATAGATGATCACAATGAAGAGAAGCTGCTGAGGGAGCTGGAGGAAATGGGCTTTAGGCAGATTGATCTGAACAAGGAAATCCTTAGGCAGAACAATTACAACCTGGAGCTGTCTGTGGATGATCTGTGTGGTGTCAACGAATGGGATCCCCTTCTTGCAGAGCTGGAGGAGATGGTAAGATGCATGGCTCTGTTATTCTGTATGGTTCCCATAACTTACGTTAGGTGCTTCTAAACTTGGCTCTTTTCAGGGTTTCGATGATACTGAGATGAACAAGGAGCTGCTCGCAAAGAACGGGGGAAGTATCAAGCGTGCTGTGATGGACCTCATCGCCAGGGAGAAGAAGGACAAGTGAAGATCGTGGGCCGTGATGGATCTCATCGCCAGGGAGAAGGACATCAAGTGAAGATCGTGTGCCTGTGCACATAGTTATTAATCTACACGTAAATAATGAGACTGTTGTACCCCTACGGTGCAGCTATCCACGTCTCAGTGCTTGCTTATCTAAAGACTACTTTATGTATGTCACGCTTGTGGTGTGTGGTGTCGATGAACTCTAGTATTTGGCTATTTGCGTGTGCGCGCTTTTAGCAAAGCAGTTACCCTGCTTGTCGCTGTTCTGCCTTGTATCGTGACCGAGATGTTCAAACATATTATTATGATTCACGGACCTATGCAGTTGCTCATAGTCCGGGTAATTTGTGTGATCTGTGTGCATTATCGCTTCTCGAGCTGCAGGGTGCATCGCAAAAGAATTTGAATCGAAGATGAAGCAGTGAATTTCTTCTGTCAAAATAGCTCCATTATTTTCACCCCCTGTTATTTTTCCATTATTACCTTTACCCTCTCCCATTCACGTTTATTTTCATTCCCCTGTTATTTTTCCAATATTACCTTTACCCTCTCCCATTCACGTTATTTTTTTGAAAACTTCCCATTAACGTTCAGATGTGAAATGGACGAACACAAGATTTGAAGCGTTTGAGCGTTGTTGGATTAGAGATTTTAGGTTTTGGAAAAAAAATACAGTCAAAATCTGCCAATGCAAATCGATGTGTGCCCCAGTTTCTATGCTGATGGGCACAGCTAGATTCATTTTTGCTTTTTGGTAATCTTTGTTCGTGCCGTTCCATAGGACAGTTCACAAAGAATACATTTCAGCTTAAAGACAAACCCAATGAACGTGTTATACTAGATACATTTTTAAAAAAATGTAACTAGATACAAAATTCAGTAAGAAACGTTAGCAATAAAATTACGAAACAACAAATTCAGTGAATGCGCGATCATCTTGAGTCGTGCGCACTAGTCTTGCACGAACCAACCGACCTTTGCCGTCATTTCTACGGCGACCTTCAGAACTGCTGCTGCAGGAACTCCTCCTCCTCCTCAGTGTCCTGCCCGACGACCTTCACCGTGACGTCCGACACCCAGGTGCTCAGCGACGACACGCTCCGCGTCAGCCACTCTCTGGGTGTGGACGCCTTGGGGCTATCCACCGCCACGGCGGCCGCGCTCGCGATCCGCCGCTCCTCCTCGGCGACGGCCTCGGCCCACCGGCCCGCCATGTACTCCTTCACCGCGGCGACGCCGCCGGCCACTACCTCCGGCGGCGGCACGACGAGCGGGTTCTGGTCCAGGCGGAGGCGCTCCAGCCTGCCCAGCCGGCCGAAGCAGTCCGGCAGCGCGTGGATCTGGTTGTTGCTGAGGTCGAGCTCGCGGAGGCCCGCCAGGTCGCCGAACGACGGCGGCAGGTCCCGCATGTCGCTGAAGTTGCTGCTCAGGTCCAGCGACTCAAGCGCGGAGAGCTGGCCGATGGCGGCGGGGAGGCCACAGAGCTCGTTGAAGTGCGCGTCCAGGAGGCGCAGCGACCGCATCTCGCACACGGAGGACGGCAGCGATCGCAGCTTGTTGAGGTGCACGCGCAGCGTCTGCAGGTGCACCAGCTCGTGCCCGATGCCCGTCGGGAGGTACGCCAGCGCGTTGTAGCTCGCGTCCAGCTCCACCAGCGATCTGAAGCTCCGACGGGTCAGTCCGAATTGGACAAGAAGAGGGAGATGGTTGGCTGGTTATTTATACCCACCTGCATTTGGAGATGGTGTCGGGCAGAACCCTGAGCCGGTTGCCAGAGACGTCGAGGAGCTTGAGGTTGGAGAGGAGGCCGATGGAGTCCGGAAGGGAAACCAAGTTGTTGGAAGCGAGGCGGAGTTCTTCGAGGTGTTCGAGCCCGCCAATAGCATCAGGAACAACCTGCGAAGAATTCAACGAACAACATCGACATTGGTGAGGGGCTGAGGGCATGAAGCAGGGCTGGAATGCTGAATGTCACGGACCATTGAGAAATTGGCTTGCTAGAACATTTTTGTTAGCAATTGAATGAAAAAAAAAGAAAGGCATGCATGCATGAATGTGCCAAGGATGGCAAACATGCATTGCAGTTTCTACAATCCAACCTATATTCCACCAATCTGAATTCTGAATACTTTCAGAACAAATGACGAACGCCACGTACGATGCAGGGACAGTCGGACAGAGAAATGGCTGGTGTGCAGCGTGGCGTGGATGTGCATGTCTCATGTGTGTACGAGTCCCTGACCTTGAGCTGGTTGCGGGAGACGTCGAGCGCGAGGAGGCCGCGGATCCGGCCGATGGGCTCCGGCAGGAGGCGCAGCTGCCGATCGGCGAGGTCCACCCGCTCCAACGTCCTCCCTTCCTCCGCCTCCTTGAGCACCCGCACCACCTCCTTGTCCACCTCCCCGGATCCCTCCTCCTCCTCGCCCTTCTTCCTCCTGTCACCGCCGCCACCCTCCTGGATGTCCCTGCCGTGCATCGCCATCCGGTACACGCTCTCCAGCTTCTCCTCCGCCTCCCGCAGCATGGCGCCGTACGCCTCGTGCTCCTCCTCCAGCCGCACCACCTCCCGGCTCGCCTCCAGCTTCTCTTCCTCCTCCTCCGCGGTCGCGCCCGGATTGTCCCCGGAGGAGGCGGAGAGGAGCAGCGCGCGGGCGGCGTCGACCTGCTCGTGGTCGGGGCGCGGGGCCAGGACGCGGATCGCGTCGCGCGCGGAGGCGACGTCGGCGACGGCGCGCGTCATGGCGGAGAGCACGGACGGGTGGCGCAGGCCCGGCATGCGCCCCACCAGGTCGATCTCCGCGGCGCCCGACGGCGTGCGCGGGGACGGCTGCTCGAGGTCCCGCTCGCGCGGGGAGGACGACGTCAGCGACGGGGACCGCGGCGTCCTCACCGCGGGCAGCGAGGGGAGGCGGGACAGCACGTAGGCGAGGATCGGGTGCGACTGCGGCGTCGGATCCATGGCGGCGGCGGCGACGGCGGCGATCGCGGAATCGCGGCTCGTTTCGCTCGCTCGTCCCGGGTGGCCGTTGGGGGAATCGGGTGGAGGCCGGAGCGCGAACGAAATGGAGGGAGACGAGAAGAGGATGAGGGATTCGGGAGCGAAAAAAACGGCAACAATTTATGCGAGCTTGCGACGATCGTCCGCGTGTTGCGTGCGCGGCTCGTGGTCTCCAACGACAGTTGAAATGCGATGGGCCGTAAGATTACTTCAGAGATGGCGCACCCAATTTTTTATATATATTTCTACGATTTTGTAAATCTTTTTGCAAAACTATACTACTCCTGTTTTCATTTGGAAAGGTGGTCGCAGTGTCTCTACCGCCATTTAAAACAGTACCGCAGTTTCAAATAGTGGTAGGGGACCTACTACTGCCGTTTCAAACGGTGACACTAGTATAGTTTTGCAAAAGTTTGATTTAGATACATACTCCCTCCGGTTTGGTAAAATAAGACGTTTTGGACAAGATTTAAGTCAAACATTGGGAACATAAATCATGAATAACTTTTAAGTTGTTGAGTTTGGAAATGCGAAAACTACATGAGTAGATTTGTCTTGTAAAATACTTTCATAAAAGTATACATATGTTAGTTTTTAATAATTATTTTTGTAGAAATAGGAAGTCAAGGTTGCACTTTGGAGACCGTGTCGCTGTCCTAAACGTCTTCCTTTACCAAACCGGAGGGAGCACTGTATATTTGATTTAAAGCCAATCAATCTGTGTGCCGCCATTTAAAGCCAATCAATCTCTGTGCCGCCATTTAAAGCCCGGTTCTCACTGGTTAACATTTCTTTCTTTTCTTTTCTTTTGGGAACACTAGTTAACACCTGTGTTACACGGATACTCATAGACGATGGCGGATCCGTATACAAAACGTATCGAGACACTTCGAATACGTGTAGGATGCTTTTCTAGTCGCATCTCAAAAAGTTGGATACGTATTGACTTGATACACGTATCCGATACATTTGATCAGTCCGATTAGTCCATATCAGCTACATTACACCCCTCCTACGTGACCTAGTATCAGCCACGACAATGATTTTCTCTTCAAAACAAGCAAGTTTTTTTGTGGACAGCTAATCCTTACTATGTTTTGCGCCTTCTGCTCTAGTGCTCTACACTGAAGCTCCATTTTCTTCTTTCTTTTGATGTTTTGGTAATATGAGATAACACTTGTATAACTAATGAGCAGCAACTAAAGAAGAATATCTTATGAAGTAACATTCTACTTTTAGAGAAGGCTAGTTCTAAATGTTGTGTGGTGATACAAGTATTGCACGTTAGAATAAAATCTCTCTTGCTTAGGATATATGTGATATTTTATATATAATTATTAATTATTCTAACCGTATTCTTGTATCTGTGTTTTTTGAAAAAAGTGTGTATCCGCGTATCAGATACGTATCGTATCGATATCCGTATCAATATCCGTGTAACATAGGTTAACATTTTAGTGAAGTCCGTGTAACATAGGTTAACATTTTAGTGAAGACGTGAAGTTGATGTGGATGTTTTCTTATCTTTTATTACCTCGAATAAGCTAAGTTACTTATCCTAAATGTCGTACATTTTTTTAATAATGATTACATAATCCGGTCTCTACATCCAGGGATGTACACAGCCAAAAAGTACAGACCAAAGCTGGTTCAGGGATACAGCAAACCAAATGAAAACAAGATCCATAGACTAAATCAAACGATATTAGTGCTTCCACCCTCTATTAGAAATATCTAGAGCGACCACTTCCAATCTCCTGCTCAACATAACGAGGGCGTCCTTGGCTTGCTCGTCACGCTGGAACTGGGACCAGGAGCGTAGCCAGTATGCTCCCCTGAAAATAACGTGCATGATAGAGTTAGTTTTCAATTTGTTAAAAAACGTCGTACATTTAAGAATTGAAGAAGTATTTGCTTAAAAATTACCAGCTTCCAAGCCCTGGGTTATGCATAACAAACAAAATGCCAGCACTGATTTCTCTAGTGCAAAAATGCCGGCGTTGACGGCGCGTGACCACAGCCTCCTGGCCACTGGTCCACAGCACAACACATCTCGGCTCCCTGATCATGCATGTCTCACCAAGTCACCATGCATCCCGGCTCCCTGATCATGCGCCCCACTGATCGCGAGCCATCGATCGGCATCTGCGTCGGCAGCAAACTACTGCCTCCCGGCTGCTCAAGTCTCTGTTACCTCCCAAGCAACCAGAAGTTGTTGAGATGGTTAAATTGATAAAGAGTCACTATGGTATGTTTGTATTCATGCAAACAAAAATGTAGCAGTCTCAAAAATAGATTTGACAAACAAAAATTGGTGGGGTAGGCGATTAAAAAATGGAGAGCAAATGAGGTGGGATAAAGAGCTAGTAAATTTGAAGAGTCATTCACAGAGTGGAGACAATTTTCTTTTACTAAATACTAATAGCTAATTTATCTTTATAAATAATTTGGATAGTCTCCTGGAGATACTCTATCTAATCAAGATGGCAACTAGCATATTCGAATTTTGTGTTCAAATGTATAAACAAAAAGAAAAATATTTAGCAATTGCAGCCTGCAAAGGTCTCAAGGCAACTCCAACTCTCATACCCCCTTACTTCTAACCAACATTTTTATTCCCTCACACACGAACCCACTTGTAAGCGAATAAACATTTAACCCACCCCACCCCTCTCCCGACCCCTGCTCCTAGCGCACATTGCCGCCACGCCGGAGATCCCTCCATGCGTTGGCTCTCTGTGGCTCACCTCCCGGCACCGGCCACCTCTGCGGGCACCGGAACTTCTCCCCCCCCCCCCCCCCCGTGTCGAGATCTCCCCCTCCTCTCTTCCTCTTCCTCCGCGGCCTCGAGGCGGTCGTAGCCACGCCTTGAGGCGGATCTCCACCGGTGTGCGGTCTCAAGGCAGGGACCCACAAGCGCGACCACAAGGCGGGGACCCACGAGCGCCCATGGGCGCGACCTCGAGGTGGGCGGGGAGGCCGGCCATCAGCGAAGCTAGGCACCGACGGTCCCCATAGCTAGGGGTGGGCATTCGGTCAGACCGAACCGATCGGTTCGGTTCCTCGGTCATTTGCAAACTTCGGTTAGCTGAAAACGTGAACCGATCGGTTAGTGAAATTTCTGGAGACCGAGGACTTCGGTCTCGGTTAGTTCGGTCCGGTCTTCGGTCTCGACCGAACTAACCGAGGTACCAGTGAACAGATAGAAAAAATGAGAGATGCAACATGATTTCCAGGGGAGACAATGATTTCCAGGGGAGACAATGATCCAAAATCAAACATTAAACAGCACAATGATACACTCGTCCAGGCTTCCAGCAAACGGCGGGAGCAAGACAGAAACAAGCACGCACTACACCAGAGTACCAATCGGCCAAGAAGAAAATGAATATGTTTATGTCTATTCATACTAGATCAAGGAGAGCACGCATAAAAAAAAGCTGCAAGGCAGAAAGCCGATTCCACTCGTCATGAGCAGATGCCAGAGGAGAGCAGCCAACTCGTTGCTAGATGCCAAAGGAGCTGCCTCGCGCGGCGGCGCGGGGCCGCCGTCGCCCGCGCTCCGCGTCTCCGCAATGCAAGAACCTGCCGCCGCTTGTCACTGCCTGCCGTGCCCGCAGCCCGCGCGCGGCGCCGCCTTGTTGCCTTGGGGTGGGAACTGATGGGGATAACTGCACTTGCAGGTGGGAGAAGGAAGCGGCGGCGGCGTTAGGGAGAATGGACGAGAGACGTGTGACTCGGGAGGGGGCCGGGAGTTAGGGTTGCACATGTGTGCGGTGAGGTGGGCCGCTTTGGGCCGTATTGGGCTGATTTTGGTCTTGACGCAGATAGTTCGGTCTCCTCGGTTATTTCGGTTAACCGACCTCTAAGACCGAATTAACCGATGTTAGTTCGGTTACTATAAACCTGAGACCGATCTTGTGACCGAAATTTTCGGTCTCGGTCTTTTCGGTCTCGGTCTCGGTCATTTCGGTTCGGTTCCTCGGTCTCGGTTAATTATGCCCACCCCTACCCATAGCGGCCCCGGGCGAGTCTCTCGCCGGGGGACGGGTCGGCGGCGGCCCCCTTGGTGGTTGCGGGGCGGATCTTCGTCGACACACGACCTCGGGACGGGTCTGCGCGCGACCTCGAGGCAGGTCGTCGCTGCTCCCGCGCTCTCTGGACATTTCAAGCAGTGATGATTGGCGTGCAGTGCAGATGAGGGCTCGTGTCGAGAGCTCATATAGGTGAGAGTCGAGTGTGGGTGGGTGGGGGGGGCGGATAAGAGGTGGGTTGGAGGAAATTTTTTTGATCCGGACTCTCAAAATCGGGATAAGAGACTATATGAGAGGTGGATTGAAGTTGCCCTTAGGCCAGTCTCAACGGTGGTTTCACCAACGTTTCATGCACATTTAATAGGGTGCCACATCAGTAGATCTGGACTTTTTTCATGAAATGATGAGGAGAGAGAAGGGATTAGTTCCACCATGGTGAAACTCGTCGGACAACATTTCCCAGGCTGTGAAATCGGATGAAACGGCCATTGAGGCGCTCAGAGTTTCACCACGGGCGAGCATGCAATTGTCGAACATCTACGCCGTCTGCGCCGCTGTGAGTCCGTCGCAGGTCGTTCGCGCCGCCGTGTCGCGAGTCCGCACGATCGCAAGCCGCATACTTAGGGGTGGGCGTTCGGGTTACCCGATTAGTTCGGGTCGGGTAATTCGGGTTTTGAGAAAACCGGGTAATGAGAATCATTACCCGATATCAGCTTCAGAAAAACACTACCCGCAAATTCGGGTACCCGCAAAAATCGGGTTCGGGTTACCCAATTTACCCGAAATCTATAATCAAAGTATACAGTCAAACACACATAATTTTGCATAGACTATTAGTTTGTGTTGAGTTTCAATTACAAGTTGAGAAGAATAATATATTATAGTTACTCATTCAAATTAAGAGAATTATATTCTAATAAAGTGAGAATTTCAAGTATTCAACTAACAACATGTGAATAAATACAAAGCCAAAGGCAAATTTCGGGTAGTTCGGGTAGTTTGGGTACTTGAGTGTATTACCCGAATTACCCAAACTAATTTCGGGTAATGACAATCATTATCCGAACACATGAGTGCCATCAATGGCATCAATGCATTTCTACAGATATGTGCATAAGTAAAGAGATTAACATTAACAGATGAATATGTGTGTCAAACACATAGAGATGTGCATGTGTGTAAATCACTCAGATATGACAATACCTTGAGATAAGGGAACCATCTGTGGCTGCCCATAATCTTAGGATGTGTGACAGTGCTTGGAGACTTGATCATGTCAGCCCTTAATTCACCAATAGCATACAACACTGGGTGGAAGATTCTGCTCACAGTTTCAATGGACCTCCTAAAACATTGATGGACTACCCTAAACCTCTGGTTGTGTCCAACCACATGAATAAACATTGCCACCTGCTCCTCCACAGGGCATCCTACTGTCTCTGGAACAAGTTTTCTACTCCTAAGCAGGTTGCGCAAAGTAAAAAAGGGGACCCTATTCATGCGTAACATGGCAACACATTCTATGTCATTGTAGTTGTACATCATTTGGAGTGTGCTCTGTCTATGCCTCTCAGCATGAGTCCTAGGCCCATAAGGGATTGACTCTTCACTTCTAACTCTTCTAAGCCTATTCACGACAAAGGAAACCATCACAACAACCATGGCAGCTGCTTGCCTAGCCATCAGATCATGATGTGCATTTTCATCCATCTACAATGCATTCACAAATGTATAAGCAAATTAAGTAGACCCTGGCTGGCCTCTAAATGTAAGTGCAAGCATTCAAAATTCATAAAAGGCATGACTGCATTGCAAAAAATGCCTCCCTGTGCGCATAAATTAGTCATCATCGACCATTCATCTATCCTACCGAACCACATATCGTCAAATGCAACCGTAGTAACAAGATAACGCACATCAACATCGGTACAACATCAATAACAACGAAACATGAATTAATACGACCAAGATTTATTATCACAGAAGGAGAAACCAACAAACAAAGCATAGATCTGAGCAAATCATTCAACCGTATAACGAATAAAGGGGGGAAATATGGATTTCACCTCGGGTTAGGCAGGAAGGGGAGCAAGAAATCCTGAAATCAGATGGAGGTGGGGACGAGGTAGCAGATCTGGACGAACAGCAACACCGCGTCACCGGAGAAGAAGAGGAAGAAGACTGCGTCGCCGGAGAAGAATAGGAAGAAGACCGCCTCGCCGAACGTGACAGAGTCGCGCCGCCTGGACGCGGATCCACGCGGGGGGGGGGGGGAGAGGAAGCCCGGGGAACACCACGGGCGTGCCGGCAGCGGAGCTTACCTCGACGACGGAGCTTCTACGAGAGTGGACTGTGGAGAGGAGGAGAAGAAACCGAGGGAGGGAGGAGGGGTGGTATATGTAGGCCATGGATTTCGCCAGGCAAGAAGCGCATGCGGAAGTTTCACCTTCCCGCGCGAGCCCGCCTCAGCTCCCGTTGTCGCCCAAGATTCGCCCCCGCGCGCGCCGTCAGAGCCAGGCCGAGGAGGAACGAGGGGAGGGGGGCGTGCGGCGCAAGCCAGGAGAGAGGGGAAAATGGCCGCCGCAGCCCTGGCTCCCAGCTAGGGCACCGGTATCAAACAAAGGGAAATGACCTTGCGGGGCCTGGTCGGCCTTTTTTGGCCTGTATCAAACACGCCCTAGAGCTCTGGAATTCCAGGCACTAGAGCTCTAGAGTTCGATGTCTGCGTGGTGGCGGCGCGGAGTTCTAGGACACGACCTGCAGCTGGAAGGCGCCCCACCTCGGCCGCCTCCGCGCCGCCACCACCCTCGCCGGCTGCTTCGAGACGCTCGCCCTCGGACTCGTCCCCGTCCTCCTCGCCGACCCCAACCGCCGCGCAGCGCTCACCACCCTCGCAGACTTCGCGGTCTACATGAAGGAGAAGCTCGACGCGGTGGGTGGGGAGTTCGCGGAGCACGCCTGCAGGATCTGCAACACGCTCATCACGCATGGCGCCACCACCAAGCGCCGTCCACTACCGGTCCCCACCCTCCTGATGAGGAGCAGAGCGATGAGGATCCGCCAGGACGTCGCCGTCTTCAGTTCGCGGAACCTCTCCATCGCTGTGGACTCCGGATCCGACACCGTCCCTACCTCGACCTCCGCCACCGAGGACTCCGACACCGATGAGATCCTCAGCTCCACCTCCAACGAGTAGGCCACGACTGTTCACTTAGACGGTCCGCACTCGTCAACCTCCAAGAGGCATATTCCCGCCCAGTCATCACAATTTTCCAGTGCAGTTCCAATTTCTTCGCACCCGTCGACTTCCATACCTAGAACTCCATACCAACCACCAACACATGGGACCCACCAATCTCTCTTTTTCTTTCCCCCTTTTTTTTCTCTCCATTGATTCCTCTCACCCCATCCACCCGCGCGCCGCCCCTCCTCCGGTGCGGTGCCGCTCCCCCATCGGCGCCGCCCTCTCCCCCACCTCCGGCGCCGCCCATCTCCCCCACCTCCTCCCCGCCTACATCGCTTACTCCGCCATGGCGCCGCCGGCACGGGACCCCGGCGGGAGCGAGAGGTGGAGGCGGGCAGGCTCGCCCCCGCGCCATGGCGCCGGGACGGCTCCCTCGCGGCGCGCGGTCCCCGGCGGACCCTCCTCTCCGGCGGGCATGGCGGAGCAGCAGCGGGCCCTCCTCTTCCCCACCTTCGGCGGACGAGTTCGACCTCTGGCTCTACCACGGCGAGATCCAGCACTCGTGGCCGGAGCTCCCCATCCTTTCTCTCCTTCGGCGGAGATCTCGGAGCTCCCTCGCCGGCGGTGGCGGCTTCCCTTGCTGGCGGTGGTGGCTTCCGTCGCCGGCGCGAGCTCCTCCCTCCTCTCCTTTTCTCTCTGTGCGAGGCCGGCGTCCAGTTGCGCGAGCGCGGCGACGGCGCGGCGATGGCCGACGGACGCGACGGCGTCCCGCGCGCGGCCTCGGCGGGTGGTTGGGATGGCGCGTGAGCGCGTGGGCCCGCCTCCACGTCCGCGCGTCCAGGCCGAACGGGAAGACGCCTGATTTGGCGTCGCCGCGGTCGAACGCGACGATGCCGTCGCCTTTACCGCCCCCCCGCTGCAGCGAAAAAAACGGCAAATGGCGACGCCATCCGCCACTGTGTCCCGTCGCGGTCTTTTTACAGGCACCAGTGCGGACAGTCTTAGCAGTGTGGAATATGGGGATCGGGGAATCTGTTTTC
The DNA here is from genome assembly GCA_947561735.1 of Cenchrus americanus. NCBI lineage: Eukaryota > Viridiplantae > Streptophyta > Magnoliopsida > Poales > Poaceae > Cenchrus > Cenchrus americanus. Next base: position 60,745,174 of record OX387241.1, read on the forward strand.
CTTCTCTGAGTGTCACTGTTCCTTCGTTCTACACAATTAATTCCTTCATTCTGCATGTTTTGTGCCCTCATCAAGCTGCCAACCGCTGCTGCAATAGAGCAAAGTTTGAAAGTAGTGATCCCTTCATTACCAGTTTAACTGAATCAGTCTAAGCCAGAATGAATTTAGTGGGGAACATAATTGAATGTGAAACATCCAACAATTAATTAGTAGCAACTCCCAAACATTTACTTGCAGATCCCCTACACGTCACAAAGGTTTCAATGATAAGGAGGTTCAGTTCAATCCTATTATACCGACCATTTCTTACAACCAGAACAACGTCTAGTTACACCACCTGAAAGTAAGATACAGCCTAGTATTAGTCATAACAACACTTTTAGTGAAGTACTTTGACGTTTTGTAGTCATTAAGGGCACAAGTTGTGCACATCGGTTTTCCTTTCTTCTTTGTCTGCCTTCCCTTCATCTTCTCTTTGATCATCTCAAATAATCAGCAGTCTGTGTGGATTGATCCCCAAACATGTTTCCTCTTGACTCACCATCTGTGCAATTCATTAAAACTAGTCAGTACCATGCAGATGTCAAGAAAGCACGATAACCAAATATACCAGTTTGATTGAGTAGGTAAAAAATTCTACACTAAGATTTCAATTTAAGATTCCTTTCCTATAACATATGTTTCAGCAATTCACATGTTTCAAGCACCAATATACACTCATAAGGGTTCAGTATGAATTGTTAGCAACATCATTTCTGAACACAAACTAGTTCTACATGACCATTTGTATGAAAAATATTGGTGATCTTACATTTTTTTCTATTCAAGCTTGCATGTACGAACTACTACTAACAAATTACCAAAGTTAGATAAACAATATTGTTGGAATGATGAAATGTTCATTACAAAGATAGCACTCTTGCTTTGCTTTCCGTTTTCACGAGAGTAGAATGGCCATATTCTCAGAACTGCCATCCTGCACAAGCACATGCTTTAGTGCAATTACCATTGCCTCCTCGATGACACCCTTAGTCATAATATCACCACCATGTTCTGTTCCCGTTGCCGTTTCACCAAGATGCTTGTTGCTAGTATCCTATAGAATTGATGGCCAATAACCACTACAGAACAAATTGAAAACTTACCAATATGCTGAAGATGAAACTTATTGCAAATTAATATTTGTAAAATCAAGCTGCTGTGAACCAAAAGACGGAGCTGCCTACTCAGTTCTCATAGCACAACTAGCTGCTCTGGATCGGAGTTGGTTTCAAGAGTGGCAATGCAAATGCAGGTTCAGGACATGCTTTTCGGTTCTGATTGTAGCCAAGTAGTTCATCTCTTGAAGAATGAAGTTAGCTCTGCACCTTGGAGGCTTCGACCGATCGATTCTCTCGGAACTTTTCAGACTCCAAGGTTAGAGGGTCTTATAAGGTGTTGAAGGTTGGTCGACAGACAGGAGAATGTTGTTGCGCATCAACTAGTGGTTCAGGCAAGAGCTAGGTGCAGTTCTTTCTCTCTTGCTCTAGTGGTGGCCATCAGTTCGGTTGTGCTGCATATGCTCAGCACTCCAACATGTAAACTGGGGTCACTTTGGCACCATCTCTGTACAGCACGTTTGATTGTGAAATCAAAGTGCTTTATCAAAAAAGTGCATATTTTATTTTATTTGCCAAGCAGAAATGAACAAATCAGTGAAGTGCAAATGGCTCCGTGCGCCCCCGCCGGCCGGAACACGCATAGAAGGACCGATCACCAAGTGTCCAAGGAGTTAAGGGAAAGCACGTATGTACATACCCAGTTCTGCCCATAAAGAAGATTAGTCCATATGCTTGGGTTCTTAGAACATGAAAATCCTGGCTAGGATACTGCAGGGATAGAAGAGCTCATTAGCAGTGGTTGGATGCGTATCACATGTTGAACGAATAGCAAAGAGAACATGTAAAGGAGCTCATTAGCTCTTCAGAGGTTTGCAACCGAATCTTCCTTCAGTTACGGCAAGGTTTAAAAGAGAGTTTGCATGGGTTATTCTCAGGGCAAAAGTGAATCTTCAACAACAAATGTCTTCATGGATGCGATCTGTCCTGTAATTTGCTTTTGATTTTCTTCTTTTCCTTTTTTTGTTTCCTGAGCCCTGCTCTTTACGTTGTTGCTACTATATATTTATATATATAATCACATATAATCAGTAGGGGTAACCCCTCCTGTTTCCTAAAAAAATCCCAATTTAGCTTTATATCCCAGAAGAAATAATACAGTGAATTTATAACACTAAAGACAAGCTGGAGGGGGCAGTAAAAGCTAACCCACTGCTCAGGAAATGAGGGCCTGCTATAAATTAACTTCCCATAACCAAATCAACAAGGCCTGTTATAAATAGAAGGAATACCATTCATAGACAAAATGAGGGCCTTAATTTGTTTTCTTTTCTACTACTAGTAGAAGCTGACAAGCATGACAAGTGCAGTGATGAAATAGACATACCACAACAACAAGAAGATTATAGTATATAAGAAAGCCTCATAAAGGAATAAGTCCCGCAGATCCACACTCATTCTCATAACTGAGTCACAACCTATCTGTAATGGCAATAGATATAGAGAACTACCACATAGACGTTAAGATCACGCATAAGAAAGGTCATGGATAGTAATAGCAAGACTAACCTTGCACCAACATAAGCCCCATAGGATAAACAATATAGCCTGAAAAATATTTAAGAAGGTATACTTCAAATACAGATCTAGTCTTAAGTGAAAAAAGCTGTTTTTTTTTAAATATTTCCAGTATCCCACGGAATCAGTTTGTGCCTGATAAAGTAGGAGCAAAGAGAAAATTCAACAGAAGCTTATATCAAAAGATGGCAATGCTAAAACCCCATTTCAACATCCATATTGTTGGGGAATTCAAGAAAAATCTTACACCCTCGAAACGTCGGGTTTGCCGGGTTTCATGAAATAAGTTTTCAAATAATAGGCGAAAACAGCAGCTGAATCTGGCTGTTTCGCGTGAATCTACTGTCCGTTGCAGGGTGATCGAATCTGTGAAGGTCTGGAATCGTGAACATGCGAAGCCTTCAAGTCGTGAATCTGCGAAGATCTGGAATCATGAACCTGCGAAGATCTGGATCATGAACCTGCGAAGGTCTGGAATCATGAACCTGCGAAGATTTGGAATCATGAATATGCGAAGATCTGGAATCATGAATCGGCGAAGATCTGGAACCCTAAACCTGTGAAGCTCTGGAATCATGAATCGACGAAGATCTGGAACCCTAAACCTGCGAAGCCCTGGAATCATGAACTTACGAAGTCGTGTGTCGAGACCCCCGAAATTCGGAAGTTATGGGTGAATGATTCGGGAATCCGAGAAAAGCCAAGTCAAAGACGTAACTTCAAAAAGTCCGGGTTTAGCGTGTGAACTAGTGACAGACTTGTAAATGTATGAAATCAGCCCCACAAATCATAGGATGTAAAAGACATTCATGTACATGTTCACACTAGGAATATTCCTTAGATTCGAGGGTATTTTCAGAATGTAAAAGTCCCTTCGTCTCCTATAAAAGGAAGCGCGAGGGCACGTGTAAAGGGATTCACAACTTTTGAGGCGTGAGCAGTCTTAGTAGATTCCTTGTCTCCTCTTTCGTGAATTGTTCCAAACTTGAACGTTCATGTATTCTCTTCTCCTGTGTTCGAGGATCCCGTCCGGATTTTCGGATACTACCCCACCATTGGCGCCCACCGTGTTTCAGCCGAAAAACAACTTACGATGCCATCGCAGAAGAGGTCGAAGAAGAACATTCCAGCTGAGACTGATCAAGAAGAACACCACCATGTCGAAGGCAATGAAATCTCTCTCGCCCCTGAACCTTCAAACATCACAGATCAGGAACGAAGAGCAAAACTTGAAGCTCTACTAAAAGCAAGAGCTGAGAAGACAGCACACATTCAAGAACAACCTACTGAACAACAAACACATGAAAATGATGTTGATGATGACGAGACCATAGCCAAAGAACTAGAAAGAGTTCAGCAGAAAATACAGCAGCTGCAGAAAGAAAAAGAAAAATTTGCGAACCAACTGCAAGCAAAAAGAAGGGCCTCTGAAAAGCTGGAAAAGCTCAATCAAGCAAAAGAGCAAATTGAGGTGATACAAAGAGAGATAGATGAAATGAAAGAACAAGAAAACAGTTCACTTTGGCAAGAGTCACCACTCCAGAACTCCGGACCAAACAGAAGAACCCCGAAAGAAAATTTTTCATGGGAAATGGAACCTCACAGTTCGTGGATCCTGAATCAACACTATCCATAGGCCTGCAAACTGCACCGTGGCCACCAAAGTTCAAACCAGTTTCTCTCCCGAAGTATAATGGTTTTGGAAACTCCACACAGTTTCTCATGAAATGTGAATCAGCCGTGAATTCAGCAGGAGGAGACGATGTTGCACTAGCAAAATCTTTCATCATTGTCTGCGAAGGTCCAATCCCGAACTGGTATTCTCTGCTACAACCGCACTCAGTCTGTAGCTGGGTCGATCTAAAAACAAAATTCATGCAAGCATTTCAGATGTTCCATGACACAACAGCCAAGTCATCAGATCTCTATAACTGCAAGCAGAAAGATAGAGAGCCATTATGGAACTTCGTGAGAAGATTCATGCAGCTGAGATCCCAAATTCCTGAGGCAGATGACAAAACAATGATCAAGGCACTGATCAAGGGTCTGACTCCAGGACCAACAGCTTCGCACTTGACATGAAAGAAGCTAAAGACAATAGATGTACTTTTTCATGAACTTGAAGAATACATATTGTCTGATGATGATCATCGCAGAAGAGTGGCCGAAAAAAATGAAGCACGACAAGGCAACAGAGAAATGACTTGGAGACCCCAATCCCAGAATCCACGAAACATCAACAATGTGGAAAATCCCCAGGCTGACCAGAGCAGTAGACCAAGCACAAGAGGAGGATTCGCACCCAGGGGAAGGGGAAGAGGACCCCCGAGACTCATGAATCACAACCCAAGAGACCCGTACTTCTATTATCAGTATCATGGAAGAGGACATAGCACCAAAGGGTACCCAGAAACCAAGAAGAACATCGCGAGAATTCAACAAGAGAAAGCTATGATGAGCATCGCATCCTCAATGCTGAACCAACTTCGCCCAAATTTCTGGCAGCCACAATTCATGAACTCTCAACCAAATCCAGTTGCAATGCAGAAATTTCAGCAACCACAACCATCGTGGCAACCCTCTCAGCAGTTTTACCCTCAGTCGCAGGCAATTCAGTCAATCCAGCAACCGCAACCAATTCAAGAAATTTTGCCACCACCACCCGACAGTTCGTAAAGACCAGAATCAAGTTCAAGACCTCAGAACTCGAAAGCCTTGCCATCTTTCGGGACCATCATGCCAATCATAGGAGGGTCAGCCATGGAATTTGAAACTAAGAAGCATAGAAACAATTACTTCAAGTCTGTGAACACCATCATCAACGACGGTCCACGTCCAGCTGCCCGACCAGAGTGGGCCAAGGTGCCAATCACTTTCACTGAAGAGGATTTCAAACTGAAATCCGCGAATCACAATGATGCCATGGTCATCGAAGTGAACATAACTGGATGGGTTATAGGAAAATTTTTGGTAGACAATGGAAGCTCGGCAGACATTCTATTCTTCAAAACATTTGAGAAAATGAACCTGAGTCAGCATATGTTGCATCCGCCAGAGTACCCATTGCAAGGTTTTGGAGGAAAACCAATCAAGCCAGTTAGAAAAATATCACTTCTCGTATCTTTCGGAGATCTGGACAACGCCAGGACAGAGACCCTCACCTTTGATGTGGTTGACATTTATCATCCATACCTCGCGATTTTCGGCAGAGGTTTCATGAGCGAATTCAATGCAGTCATAAGACAACAATTCTTGTTTATGAAGATACCAGCACCCAAAGGGGTTATCACAGTGTTCGGTGATCAGCACGAAGCCAGAAACATAGAAAAAGGCCATACTCCGGGCCAAGTCAATGTGTACCAGCTGAAAACTACTGAAGAAAGAGAGGAACCTTACGAAGAGGCCAAGCGAGACAAAGAAAAGATCGAGATAGCAGCTGATGGTGAAACCAAGAAAGTATATCTGGATGATATGCCCGATAGAGCAGTCACAATTGGGGCTCACCTCAATCCCGATGAAGAGAAAGAGCTCATACAATTCTTGAACAAGAACAAGGATGTTTTTGCCTAGTCAGCCAAAGATTTGCAAGGCGTCGACAGGGATATCATCGAACATGCCCTGAAAACAGATGAAAAAGTAGTGCCGAAAAAGCAGAAACTTCAGAAAATGTCTAAAGAAAAAATAAAAGCAGTTGAAGTTGAAGTTCAAAGGCTGCAAGACGCGAAAGTGATTAGATAAGTGAAATATCCAGTCTGTCTGGCCAACACTGTACCAGTGAAAAGAAGAATGGAAAGTGGAGAATGTGTGTAGACTTCACGGATTTGAACAAGGCATGCAAGATGATGCAACCAACAGTGAAATCGTAGATGATGCAACCAACAGTGAAATGCTCTCACTCCTGGACATGTTTTCAGGATATCATCAGATAAGAGTACATAAAGAAGACGAAGATAAGACAAGTTTTATCACCCCCTTTCGAACGTTTTGTTTCGTGAGAATGCCAGAGGGTCTGAAGAACGCAGGATGCACATTTTCAAGAATGATAGCAATAGTTCTTCATCCCCAACTTCAGAGAAACATTCTGGCATACGTGGATGACATAGTCGTCAAGAGTGTCCAAAGAAGAGATCATATCAGTGATCTAGCAGAAACTTTCGCGAACTTGAGAGCAGCGAACCTGAGGTTGAATCCTGAGAAGTGTGTTTTCGGCATTCACAAAGGGAAAGTTCTCGGATGCCTAGTCTCGACAAAGGGCATAGAGGCGAATCCCGACAAAATTAAGGCACCGATAGAGATGCAAGACCCAGTTTCTGTGAAGGATGTGCAAAAATTGACAGGGAGAGTAGCCACGCTCAACAGGTTCATTCCTAGAGCTGCAGAAAGAAGTCTGCCATTCTTTCAAGTTCTCAGAAGTACTAAGAACTTTCAGTGGTCTGAAACTCAGAAGCAAGCTTTCCAACAACTAAAAGATTACCTGTCTAACATGACCAAGCTGTGCCCTCCTGAGCCAAGATCACCATTTTTGCTATATGTGTCTGCATCAAATTCGGCAGTGAGTGCTGTATTAGTGCAAGAAAAGGAAGAAGAAGGAAAGCTCAAGCAGATCCCAGTGTACTTCGCTTCAGAAGCCCTCTCTGGCTCGAAAATCTTTTATTCTGAGCTAGAGAAAATAGCATACACAATCATCATGGCTGCAAGAAAGCTGAGACACTACTTTGAGGGTCATAGAATAAGAGTCATCACAAATCAACCACTGAACGACTTGTTCGCAAATAGAGAGGCATCTACCCGAATCATCAAGTGGGGCGTTGAACTCTCAGAATACATTGTGGACTTCGAGAGAAGAAGCACGATAACATTGCAAGTACTGGCAGATTTTGTCGTAGACTGGACTTCGCCAACACAAAACTCAGACGAAGAAATACCTACACCTTGGATAGTGCAGTGCGATGGAGCTTGGTGTGACAAGGGAGTTGGAATTTCAGCAGTTGTAACATCTCCGGCAGGAGTTGTGATAAGATATGTAGCTCGACTCATATTCGCGAATAACGAGCATTCCACGAACAATACAACGGAATATGAATCTCTACTTCTATCACTGAGGAAGATGAAAGTCTTGGGTCAGCAAACCTTCATAATAAGGACGGATTCAAAAGTTATTCAGGAACATATTGAAAAAGAAAGTGAAGTAAGGAATCTCGTTTTGATGAAATACCTTGAAAAAGTCAGAGAAATGGAAAGACATTTCAAAGGTCATTCAGTGCAACACATTCCAAGAGATGACAACAACGAAGCAGACAAACTAGCGAAAGTGGCAGCCAGAAATCAAGAAATGCCTCCTGATGTGTTCTTCGAAATCATCAAAGAACCATCTATCAATGAATCAAAGCCGAAAATCGTAAATGTTGTGGAAACTCCCAATTGGAGAGCAGAAATCATGACTTATCTGAGAGGTCATTACGAACCACAAGACGAGTTGCAGGAAAAGAGATTGAAGCAAAGGGCACTGGGCTATGCAGTGGTAAATAGAGAGCAGTATAAATCGGGAGTCACTGAGCCATGGTTGAGGTACATCACCTCCGAAAAAGGTCTTGAACTTCTCAAATAAATCCATAGTGGATTCTACGGTGCACACATACGCACTAGGGCATTAGCAGGAAAGATAATAAAGCAAGGATTCTATTGGCCTACCATAAACATAGATGCGAAAGCACTGGTTCGGCAATGTGAAGCATGACAGAAAACGGCAAATCAGCAAAACTTACCTTCCATGCCAGTTCATTTAATTCCACCGTCATGGCCATTGCAAAGGTGGGGAATGGATCTAGTTGGATCACTACCAACAGCTCAAGGAAACTGCAGATTTGCAACTGTCGCTGTGGACTATTTCACGAAGTGGGTAGAAGCAAAACTACTCGCGAACATCAAGGCACCAACAATTCAGAAGTTCATCTGGCAAAACATAATCTGCAGATTTGGAGTTTCGAGAGAACTGACTGTTGACAATGGGAAACAATTCGACTATAACACTTTCAAAGAATATTGCAAGACCTTAGGCACTCATGCGAAATTCTCATCAGTGTATCAACCGCGGTCTAACGGAGCAGTTCAAAGGGCAAATGGGCTAATATTCTCAGGAATCAAGAAGTGCTTATTTGATCAGAAGAATGGCAAATGGGTTGATGAATTACCGAATGTGATTTGGTCTCACAACACTACTGTGTCAAGAGAAACAGGTTTCACGCCTTTTCGCCTACTCTTCGGTACCGAAGCAATGACACCAGAGAAAATCAAGAATGAAAGCATGAGAGTGCTAAAAGCAAAAGAAATCGAAGAGGATGACCAGAAAGTAGAAAAAGACATGATCGAGCTAACAATCCTTGAAGCTGTTGAGAACATCGAGAAGTACCAAAAGGAAACCAAGACATGGAAAGACAAGAAAGTGGTTAGAAAAGACATCAAAACTGGCGATTTGGTCTTGAAAAGAAAAAGAAACTGGGAGAACCCTGGGAAACTTCATGAATCTTGGGAAGGGTCATACACAGCAAAAGAAACAAATATGCCAGGGGCTTTTCGTTTGTTAGAACAGACTGGTGAAGAGTTACCATATTCGTGGAATGCGGAAAGCTTGAAAAGGTACTACCCTTAAGAATTCCAGAGTTAGATAGATTTACTTTAGAGTATTTTCCTTTTTCGCAAGTTTACTTTCTAGAAAATTAAAAGTCGAATCACGAATCTATAAGTGATTCGGAGAAAAAATTGCTTTCTTTTTCGCAATTCCATTAGAATAAGGAGGACCGTACTCTTTTCCTTGCAAAGGGGTCTCTAAATCAAGAGGCAAGGTTTTTAACGAGGCAGATCCTATGTAAATACTGTTTGTGATATATATGAAAATAGTCTTCCCCCAAATCGTGCATGTTGTGGATTTCATTGTGTGAAAGAAAAATTCGTGAAAAGACTCTGTGATACGAGATTCCATTGTGTGAAAGAAAAATTTGTGAAAAGGCTCCGTGATAGCCGAGATTCCATTGTGTGAAAGAAAAATTCGTGAAAAGGCTCTGTGATAGCTGAGATTCCATCGTGTGAAAGAAAAATTTGTGAAAACGCTCCGTGATAGCCGAGATTCCATCGCGTGAAAGAAAGATTCGTGAAAAGGCTCCGTGATAGCCAAGATTCCATTGTGTGAAAGAAAGATTCGTGAAAAGGCTCCATGATAGCCGAGATTCCATCGTGTGAAAGAAAAATTTGTGAAAAGGCTTCGTGATAGCCAGAATTCCACCGTGAAAAAAGAAAAGTTCGTGTGAAAGGCTTCGTGATAGCCAGAATTCCACCGTGAAAAAAGAAAAGTTCGCGTGAAAGGCTTCGTGATGGCCATAATTCCATCGTGAAAGAGGAAGAGTTTGTGATAGCCAGAGGCTCCATGAAAGCTTAAATCCCACCGTCAAAGGGATTCCCACCGAAAGGCATGTGACAACAACAAGTTGTGGCCTAAATCCCTCTGTCAAAGGGATTCCCACCGAGAAGGCCTGAGACAACAACTAGTTGTGGCCTAAATCCCACCGTCAAAGGGATTCCCACCGAAAGGCCTGAGACAACAACAAGTTGTGGCCTAAATCCCACCATCAAAGGGATTCCCACCGAAAAGGATCGAGACAACAATAAGTTATGGCCTAGTTTCCACCATGTTAATGAATGATAATCGCGACCAGTCGAATGTATATGTTCTTGTTAGAGAATTTTTTCAAGATTCATGAATTACTTTCGTGATGAATATTTTCTGTTGAAAAGGCAAGGGGCTTGAGTGAAGATTCATAAATAATCATGATTGAAGCAACTGAGGGTTGCAATATCAACCAGGGCAAGTGTGCCAAGCGAGTCAAGTCCACAAAATTCGTGAAACAAATTTTGTCGACTTGCATCACATTACTTATTATTTCAATATTCGCGAACAATTCTCAAAAGTACAGATAATCAAAACATTAACAGGAAATTTTAACTTCCTCAACACGCCTCAAAATTTTTATGCAAAATAGCAAGGTGGGGAAGGGTGATGTTTTTTCTCAAGAAAATGTCATTATTGCCTTAGTTGCATAAAAATTTTGATATAGTATCATCATGATTACATTGGGAAAATACAATCTCTAATGAAAGTTCAACAACATGTCCTGGATCAAGGCCAGTATCCTTAGCAAAATCACTAGCATAAGCAAAATCGTGTTCGTCAGTCATCGGGCTAAGGGGCTCCGTCTTCATGAAGTTCTGAGAACTTGAAGTTGTAGTAGCAGCATCATCTTCTTCACGAAGGAGAAAAACGAAGAAAGATCGAAGTAGTTCATCGAAAACTTAAGTGAGACTTCAAGCCAAAAATTGGAGAAATTTCGTTCGGGGTGGGATTCTTTGAACTGTCGCCACGCTTCACCACTTACAATCATATTACCGCGATGAATCCGTGTTGGTAACACATCCTGCGCAGGCCCAACTTGCAGGATCTGCGCAGGTTAAAGTTTACAAGACAAGTTGTTCAAACAAAGTTGTACAAGCCAATGAATTTACATATTCACAAATTGCATTAAACAACAAGTCTTTTGGCAATATCAGCCGGTGATGTCAACCTTCGGGGAACCTTCTTCATGTTCAAAATTGTCTTCAGCGTCACTGCCACTGCCGCTGCTGTCGCCAGAACCTTCCCTGTCCGTGTCTGTAGCTTCATCATCTTCATCTTCGGAAGAAGACTCTGGCGGTGTGATGCTCTTCCCTCGCTTCTCCTCTTCAATCAGCTAAAAAGAACAGAGGAGAAAATCTAAGAGAAAACAAAAGATAGAAATTCCACGAATTTGCAGAGGTCAACAATATTTTCTAAGAAATTAACCTGGTCAAGCTTAGAACGAGCGATGTTCTTGGCAACTTCCTTCCCACTGGTGAGCCAGAATTCTCTCGCAAATTTGGTTTTAATAGCCAAGACATCCTCATTGGGACGAAGTCTTGAAGTGCTTGCAGCGTCGGGAAATTGTGAGAGTTTGTCGCAAAACTTCACAAAATCAGCACAGTCAAAATCATGGAGCAGCTTCAAAATGCTTTCAACTGAAAAGGTCGCGGTGAAATCACTCGCACCAGAAATAACTCCAGGAAGTGCCTTGAACTCAGTGTCAATCCACTTCATTAAATCGGAGATTCCCGTGTCAGCGGGGAATGGAGCAGGACAAACGCCTAACTCATTTAAGGCCTTCTCGTATTCTCTGAACAGAAGCTCAAGCTTATTCCTAATCTCAGAAATTTCTCTCTCCGAAGCTTCTCTCCGGCTGGCCAGAGCCCTCTCAAGTTCTTCAATTTTTTGCTCCTTACTACTAAGAGTCTTAGCGAGATCAGCATTGTTAACTCGAAGATCTTCAGCAACTTTGGAGGACTTGTCATAATCCTTGCGAAGATTTTCAATCAATTTCAAGTCTTCGTCATGTGTTTTCTGAAGTTTTTCAAGATCTTTTCTTGAATTTTTAGCAGCTACCTCAGCGACTTTCTTCTCATCTTGACATTTCTTGAGGGCTACAACCAGTTCAGCCACTTTCTTCTCCAAGTCCGAGTTCGCCGCTCGAGACAACTTGAAGTCGCGGCTCAGTTTCTGAGAATCCTGAAGCAACTTCTTGTTTATCTTCTCTTGCTAAATTAAGCATTCGCAAGCAATTTTTCCAGATATAGAGACCTTCGCCGCATAATCCCTGCGTATTCTGCGAATTTGAACGAGGGGTACGATCGAAGAAGGTCCTCGAATTCTGAAAAATCACAAAACAAAGCCATAAGTGGAAAATTGAGAAATTTGAAACAGAGAGAACTATAAAAAGTAATGAACCTTTTTTATTAAGATCTTTAGCGGCAAACTTCTTCCCCGAACTCGCAGAGGGTTTGTCCAAAGAAACAGAAGTTTTCTTCGAGGGAGTGCAATGTCTTTTTCCGGAATCTCGAGCAGCTTCTCCGAACGAGTGAAGCGTTTGTTCTGAAGCTCCTTCTCCTGTTTCATTAATAAGTGCAGGCGATTTCCAAAGTGTTAAAATCCTGGATGCAATTCAGCAATTCACCACGGTGAATGGTCAACTACGGTGCAATTCACCACCTCACAACCAACACTCAGCAATTCACCACGGTGCGACGTACTGAAGCTTTTATTGAAGGCAGCTACGGAAGGAGAAGGATCTTGACCTTCAGGGAGATCTTCACGAATTTCAACCAAGGGAACATCTTGGACGGGATCTTCACCCTTGTGAATGGTCAACTCAAGTTCCCTCGTGAACTCGGGAGATGCCTCAGTGGAGGGCCGAGCTTCAGCAACTTGAATAGCATCAGCGGCAGCAACAGTAACAACTTCCTTCTGAACTTCAGTAGCAACATCTGAAAAAGAGCCAACATCCACGAACTCGTTTTCAGATCCCGGAGTGCAGTGTTCATGAAAATTGAATCTTAAAAAAGGCCAAGAGGAGAAACCTTTTTGGCCAGGCTCCGCAAAGATGTCATCATCGAAGGCAAAAGGAACCCGTCGAACCTCAGCAGTAACGATCTTCTTAACAACTTTCTTAGTCTTCTTTTAGCTCATCTGAGCAAGGCTGGAGGCCACCTGAAGCTCGGTATCGAAATTTGTTCAGAGGATTTGCGCTTTCGCTTCAATGATTCAAGAGACCTGGTCTTCGCAGGTTGAACACTAGAAGACGTTGTCTCATCGATAATCAATTTGCTGCTCTTTGAGGATATTCTTCTCGGAGCTTTCAAGGGCGCAGCTGAACAGCTGGCCACAGCAACGGCACACATCTTCAATTTGCGACCTGGGCATCGGGAGCGAAAGGATTTGTCTGCGCAGACTTCAGAGAACACCTGATTTATCCTCTTCTTGTGTTTCACTAAGTTCTTATATGCTTTATACTCATTCATGGTGTATTTGCCAATCATGAGATTCACCCTTCTTTCAATTTCGAGCATGAAGTCATCGGCACTCTGGCTGTCTCTTAGTTGAAGGCCGAATCTCGGGAAAGGAACTTATTGTGCTGCCTAGTTGACATTGAAGTTCACGGTTTCGGTAGGGGCCCATCCGTAAGAAATCAGCCAAATTCGGGCAGCGGTGAACTCCTCGATAATGTCGCAACCACCGAGGATCGTGCTTGCAAGGTGGAACACATTTTCGCAGTTCCTAATTCCAGCCGCTCAGTGGTTATAAGGAGCAGTGCAAACAACAGTTAATGCCCCAATAGGCATGGAGAGAGGATGAGCTGGTCCTTCGTAGCCAGGATCCACCTTGACGTAGAACCAGTACGAACTCCAGTCTTCCGTGAAATTCGTCTTACAGCAGGGCGCGATCTGAATTCGTGTGATTCCCTTTCGCGTATTCTGTCGACGGGTGTTGAAGGTGCAGCACGTGTAGTGAGCTTCGTAATATTGACCATCGTCGACCTTGATAACGTCTAGAACAATAACTAGCTCGAATAATCGGGCAAAAACATCAGCACCAAAGTTGCAGCAGAAAGTCTTCGTAATCCAAATGAACTTGGATATTTCCAAAAGAGAGTTTAGTGAAAGTTGGTGAATCTTCACAGAAAATGCGTCCAGAATCGCGGGAAAAATGGGATCGCAGGGGAACCTCAGTCCGCAAGTGAAGAAGTCGCGAAATACAACAACTTCGTCCCTTCGGGAGTAGGAACTTGTTCATCCAATGGAGCGCGTCCACTGCCAGCAGGAAAAAATTCAGCTGCCTCATACTCTCTAATCAAGTTAGCTGTAACCTTAGACTCCCCGAAAACAAAGGACGGAGGGAGAGGTCTCGATTGCTTTGCTGCAATAAGATCTTTGACATCAGCGTCGACATCTCCGATTTCTTCCTCCTATGATCTAATCTCCTCGTCTTCACGGATCCCGGACCCGCTAGCAGCAGGAGAGGTGTGGTCTTCTGGGGGTTGAGCAATCTCATGATCTTGAATTTCTGGCTCGGCCGGAAGGCCAGCTGCAGCCAATTCTTCAGTCGTCATAGGTCTGGCAGTGCTTTTAACGCGGGCCACCTATTTGACAGTAATATAAGGAAGAAACCTAAGACGACATTCGTGAATAAAGTATGCGAAACAAAAGTTGCAAGTACAAACATTGAAAAGTAAAGATGATAACACCTTTGAAAGTCGAGGAAGTCTTGAAGCTGCGAACACTTTGTTGCAAAATGCTTTTCTGCGAAGATGCAAGCTAAAGTTCGGAGAAAAACGAGGAAGCAGTGAAAATTTTTTACAGTGAGAGCTCTCTATTTATAGGGGCGAGGGGGGGGGGGGGCAGATTCAAGAACCCGCCTCAATTTGACCGTTGCGAAATTCCCGGAGGACGCGTGTCCACTCCGACGTTCCGAGGGTGACGTTTTTACCAGAATTCGAAAATTTTCGTGGAATCGGATCGTCGGAGTCAATCTGCTTCCCCGAGGGGCTAGTGTTGGGGAATTCAGGAAAAACGTTACACCCTCGAAACGTCGGGTTTGCCGGGTTTCATGAAATAAGTTTCAAATAATAGGCAAAAACAACAGCTGAATCTGGCTGTTTTGCGTGAATCTACTGCCGTTGCAGGGTGATCGAATCTGTGAAGGTCTGGAATCATGAACCTGCGAAGCCTTCAAGTCGTGAATCTGTGAAGATTTGGAATCATGAACCTACGAAGATCTGGATCATAAACCTACGAAGGTCTGGAATCATGAACCTGCGAAGATTTGGAATCATGAATCAGCAAAGATATGGAATCATGAATTGACGAAAATCTGGAACCCTAAACCTGCGAAGCTCTGTAATCACGAATCGGCGAAGATCTGGAACCCTAAACATGCGAAGCTCTGGAATCATGAACTTGCGAAGTCGTGTGTCCAGACCCCCGAAATTTGGAAGTTATGGGTGAAGGATTTGGGAATCTGAGAACAGCCAAGTCAAAGATGTAACTTCAAAAAGTCTGGGTTTAGCGTGTGAACTAGTGGCAGTCTTGTAAATATATGAAATCAGCCCCGCAAATCACGAGATGTAAAAGACATTTATGTACATGTTCACACTATGAATATTCCTTAGATTCGAGGGTATTTTTGGAATGTAAAAGTCCCTTCGTCTCCCTATAAAAGGGGGGCATGAGGGCACGTGTAAAGGGATTCACAACTTTTGAGGCGTGAGTAGTCTTAGGAGATTCCATGTCTCCTCTTTCGTGAATTGTGTTCCGAACTTGAACGTTCGTGTATTCTCTTCTCCTGTGTTCGGGGATCCCGTCCGGATTTTCGGATACTCCCCCGACACATGTCAACATTTCTAGCTATCCCCCTAAAGAATCAGTTTTATAGGTGTCACACCCGATTTTACAAGGAAAACCGAATGCATCTCACGTGTGCGCCAGGATCATTTTACACACACATGATAGACAAAACGAGTGTAATACTATTGCAGTAATAAATCGTTCAAGAGTTAAACCAGTACGATATCCATTATTACATCCAGAGAGGTGGACTCGAAGGTCCAAACACAACGATAACTAAACGACGAGCAGCTCCATCTTTGACTTCCACAGGCATGATGACTGTGGGATCCGCATGCCCTAGAACTCCTCGTAGTCACTCCAGTACTCGTCCTCGCCTCTGACGTTCTCCTCTGAACAGCGGTAAGCAAGGGTGAACACACTTATGGTTGGTGCTCAGCAAGTGGGGGAAACAATGCAAGGCTATCAAGGATAGGCTATGGTTCACAGCGGTAAGCATTTTATAAGTTGGTCAAGTTTTATTAGCAAGCACCTAATTACTAGGTGTAAGTGTATACCAACCCACATATCCTTAAGAGAAACCTCAAACCAAACCACAAACCCATGATTTGAATTAATCTTCAAGTTTATTAATCATGTGAGGGTCCAAGCCGCTCTTGACCGCGAGCACGGCTGATCGATCAATTTTACACTCTGCAGAGGTTGTACACTTTACCCACAGTTCGTGTTCCCCATCTTGCCCGGGTTAGCTAGACCCTTAAACACTTCCAAGGTGAGTGGCTAGGGGTCCACTACGAAGCCTTTACAAAGGAAAGAAGAGAAACCAACAGCTCGCAACGATTCACACCCGGGGCGGACCATAACCCTCCCTAGTGGTCAGCACCTTAGCCAAGGCTGCTACCCCAAAAGAACCGGGCTATACCCCTGCAACTCCGAGCCCCCTGTGCCTCTCTCGGAAAAGAGCTATTAGCTAACCCACTCTCCTAATTACTTGGCTAAGCCAGAGCCATGTGGACTGTGGTTGTACTGTTATCTTGGGTGGTTCTCCATGTTCCGATTATAAATCAAGTTATCTTGTTTTAAGCACAAACACATTGTATAAACAAAACTGAGATGTATAGCATGACCAAAGCATAACCATACCCATGTAAAGCAAACTAAGCATTTATCTACCCAAGCATTTGTTAAACAGGGTTGATCAAGGTAATGAGGTAAAATATCTAGTCAAGTCCTTAACTAGGTGTTTGCCCATCAGGTTTATGCATAGCAACAAGAATAGTAAACTTTGTTTAACATGCAGTGATATAGGTTCAAAAAGATAATGCAGAGGGGGAAAGCCACTTGCCTTCCTCTACAAACTGGGTGAAATCTTCCTCGAACACAGGTTCTTCCTGATCGCCTCCGACAGGGAGCTCAGACGAAACAGGCATGATATCTACGAGTCAAACATGAACAACAAACAATAAATAAACAGTACACCAAACAGTAATAAAACTGGTAAATTTGCTGTTTAAATGATTCTACTCGTCGAGACGATCATTTCGGTATATAGAATGCTAAAAACGGAGTTAAAATGAGAAAGATATGATTAAAACAAGTTACAGGGACCTATCTGCAAGAAAACTAAATTTACAGGGATTTTTATAAAAAAAATCAGGGATAAAAGATAATTATAAAATAAATCAGAGGGGTTTATATGCTAAAAGGATGAAAAGGACCTCTATTTAAAAGAATCTAGGCTGGCCAGGGGCTAAAACATAAAAATCAGGACCTAACCGTAAGAAAACCTATAGGTGGGAGGACCGGCATGTGAATCTGTAAAAACTCAGGGACTCTTAATCAAAACAGCCAGACCAGCACCGTGGATCTTAGATCCAACGGCCACAGACTCGCGCGGGCGCGGTGGACCGCGCCGTGCACCCGGTGCACGGGTCCACGGTGGACCGCCCATTCAAACGAAGGGGTACGCAATCCGTGCCGTCCGTGCAAGATCTGACGGCCCTGGACGCACGCAAGCGATGGGCGGCGGCGGCGTCGCCGGAGAGCGGCGGCGCGCGGCGGGAGTTCGCCGGCGTTGGCCCTGGCCGGCGTTCCCGGCCACTAGCACGACCTCAGGATAGATCAAAACGCAGAGGGGACGCATGCGACGTGTTCGTGGGGTCAAGGGGGGCGATTGTGCCTCGCCGGCGGCCGGCACCGGAAGGGGGCAGAGCGGCCGCTCCGGTGAGCTGGTGAATGCGCTGCTGTGCACAAAAGGAAGGGGAAAGGGGCCGGGTTTATTGCTCACCGTGGCGTGTAGAATGAGCAGCGACAGTGGGAGCGGAAAGAGAAGCGAAGGAGCGGGCCCGCGTCGACGGCGATCCCGGCGGCGCTCCGGCGGACGGTGAAGGAGCTCCGGGAGGCGTCAAGGACGTGAACCTGCAGCAGCACGTTCTTGATAAGCCTCTGGTGAACCCAAGAAGCAAGAAAGAAGGGCGGCGGAGGTTGTCCTTCACCGGCGGCGACGAAATCACGACGGCGGTGGCGGGAACCCGAGGCGGCGCTCCAGTGGAATTGGGCTCGAGTGCGTGGAGTAGTGTGCTGCGGGTGCAAAAGGGAGGCGTAGGAGTTCGAGCGCGAGCTTAAATAGGAGCGCAGGGAGGAAGGCGAAGCGGAAGGGGACGGGGCGGCCGGCGGACTTGCCATTGATGGCCGGCGGACCTTCCGGGTGTAAAGAGGGCAAGGGGAAAAGGGGAAACGGCCGGGGATTGGAGTGGGCGATTTATTGCCTTAATTGGCGACCACAGCTAGAAGAGAGAAGAGGGGGAAGGCGGCCGGGCGTGGCGTGATTTGCGGCGGTGCGCGGGTCGGCCGGGCGGCAGGGTGAGGAAGAAGAAAAGGAAGGGGGGAGGGAGAGGCTGACAGGTGGGGTCGCGATGTCAGCGAGAGGAAAGAAAAGAAAAAGAGAGAGGGAGAGGCGGGCCGACGCGGGAAGGGTTAGATGGGTCGGCAGGTCTGGCTGGGCCGAAAGGTGAGCAGGGTATGGTTTTTCTTTTTTTCTTTTCTTTTTCAAACTCTTTTTTAAAACAGCCTTTCTTTTCAAATTTAAATCAAAACTCTTTCAAACTTTTTCTCAAACATTTATAAACTTTTTTTAGAAACCAGAGAAGCAACCAAAAACCATGCAAGCCAACTGATGATGCACAAACACTTGTTGTCTCTATGTTTATTAAATTATGTTTAATATTTTAGAGCTCAATTTAAATGGCAATTTAAATTCTTTTAATCCGTAAGGCTAATTTAAGTTGCTAGGTGATTTTAGTGATGGAATTTTAGGGTGTCACAAATCCTACCCCCTTAAAGAGAATCTCGTCCCGAGATTCAGAAGACTTAGAGAACAGCTGAGGAAAGTCTTCCTTGAGTTCATCCTCTCTTTCCCAAGTTGCCTCTTCCTCAGTATGATGACTCCACTGTACTTTACACATCCTGATGATTTTACTCCTGGTTACCCTTTCTGATATATCCAAGATCTTAACAGGGTATTCTTTGTATGTCAAGTCATTCTCCATTTGATTATCCTCTAACTGTATCGGTTCTATCTTAATCTCACTTGTACATTTCTTCAGCTGTGATACATGGAACACATCATGAACTCCCGACAACTGTGCTGGCAACTTAACTGGTATGCTACTTCTCCTTTCCGTTCCAAAATCTTGAAAGGTCCGATAAATCGAGGTGATAACTTTCCTCTGACATTAAACCTTCGTAAACCCCGAATAGGTGACACTCTGAGGTATGCATAATCACCAACTTCCAAAATCACCTCTCTTCTCCGAGGATCAGCATAACTCTTCTGACGTGACTGTGCCGCTTTAAGATTCTGTCTTATGATTTCAACTTGCTTTTCCACTTCCCTTATACTATCTGGTCCAAAGAGTTGTCTCTCACCAGTCTGGTTCCAAAACAACGGTGTTCTACACTTCCTTCCATACAGAGCCTCAAAAGGTGCCATTTTAATGCTGGACTGATAGCTGTTGTTATAAGCAAACTCTGCATAAGGCAAACTCTTATCCCAACTGCCACTATTCTTCAACGCACAAGCTCTCAACATATCCTCAAGAATCTGATTTGTTCTCTCTGTCTACCCATCTGTCTGAGTGCAGCTTCTGCCAAAACCGTGAAGTAAACTGTGTGCCTCGATCTGACACTATCTTCTTCGGTACCCCGTGCAAACACACTATCCTTGAATTATACAACTCAGCTAGCTTCACTACTGTATATGTCGTCTTCACTGGAATAAAGTGCGCTACCTTGGTTAATCTATCCACAATAACCCATATAGAGTCATACCCATCACGAGTACGAGGTAAGCCCACTATGAAATCCATACCGATTTCTTCCCATTTCCACTCAGGCACCTTTAGAGGTTGAAGCAATCCTGCTGGCCTTTGATACTCATCCTTCACTCTTTGACACACATCACACAAAGCTACATGAGCTGCTACATCTTTCTTCATTCCATACCACCAGTATCTCTGTTTCAAGTCCTGATACATCTTGGTACTCCCAGGGTGTATAGAGTAAGCTGAATCGTGTGCTTCCTTCAAGATAGCTTCTCGTAACTCCTTAATCTCAGGTACACAGATTCTGTTCTTAAACCATACTGTTCCTTGCTCATCTTCTCTGAATTCCGGAACCTTGCCCAACTTAATCAACTTCCTGTATTCTGCAATCTTGTCATCAGTCAACTGTCCTTTCCTGATATCCTGCTCAAGTGTCGACTCAATTTATAATGTCAAAGTCTCACTCGAAGCAACTATTCCCAAGTTGAGCTGTGCCATCTCCCAACATAGCTCCTGAGGTAGCAGGTGTCCTATCAGCATGTTAGTCTGTCCCTTCCGACTCAAAGCATCTGCTACAACATTTGCCTTTCCTGGATGATACTGAATATCCAAATCATAATCTTTGATTAACTCCAACCACTTTCTTTGCCTCAAATTCAAATCCTTCTGAGTAAAGATATACTTCAGACTCTTGTGGTCAGTGAAGATCTTACACTTGTTTCCAATCATGTAGTGTCTCCAAATCTTCAATGCGTGAACAACCGCGACTAACTCAAGATCATGAGTAGGGTAGTTCTGTTCATGTTTCCTCAACTGTCTTGAAGCATAAGCCACTATCTTTCCTTCTTGCATCAACACACAACCCAATCCTTGTCGAGAGGCATCACAATACACATCGAATCCTTTGTGTATCTCTGGCATGATCAACACAGGTGTTGTGGTCAACCTCTTCTTCAACTCTTCAAAACTAGCCTGACACTTCTCATCCCACTTAAATTCTTTTCCTTTCTCGAGCAGAGTGGTAAGTGGCTTCACTATCTTAGAAAATCCTTCAATGAACCTCCGATAGTATCCTGCAAGTCCAAGGAAGCTTCTGATCTCTGGTACATTCTTAGGTGGACTCCAGTTCAATACATCCCGAACCTTGCTTGGATCCACTGCAATCCCTCCATCTGTGATAATGTGTCCGAGGAAAGAAACCTCCTTCAACCAGAAAGCACACTTGCTGAACTTGGCATACAGCTGATGTTCCCGAAGCTTCTGCAACACAAGCCTCAGATGTTCTTCATGTTCTTCCTCACTCTGAGAGAATACCAATATGTCATCAATGAATACCACAACAAACTTATCAAGATACTCCATGAATACCTTGTTCATCAAATACATGAAGTAGGCTGGTGCATTGGACAGACCAAAGGACATCACAATGAACTCATACAACCCGTATCTAGATGTGAATGCTGTCTTTGGTATATCATCCACTCGGATTTTTAACTGGTGATAACCTGATCTAAGATCTATATTAGAGAATTCCTTAGCTCCTCTCATCTGATCAAATAAATCCTCAATCCGAGGTAAAGGGTATTTGTTTTTTATAGTAACCTCATTAAGTGATTGATGGTCTATACACAGCCTCCTAGATCCATCCTTTTTATCAACGAAGAGTGTGGGGGCTCCCCATGGTGATGAACTAGGACGGATAAACCCTTTACTAAGTAGTTCTTCAATTTGTTTCTTTAATTCAGCTAGATCTTTTACATCCATTCTATATGGTCTTTTAGATATGGGAGCAGTACCAGGTATAAGTTCAATACTAAATTCAATGTCACGGTCAGGTGGCATACCTGGCAAATCCTCTGGAAACACATCAGGGAATTCATTCACTACTCTTATATCCTCCAAGGCCTTGCCTTCTATAGAGTTCACAACTCCTTTGCTGGATGAGGGTGTACTCACATATTCTACTCTATCCCCTTGAGGACTGGTTAACTGCACTGACCTCTTCCGACACTGAATAACTCCATCATGCTTTTGTAACCAATCCATCCCAAGAATGACATCTATTCCCCATGATTTTAGAACTACCAGATTAGCAAGAAAGTCTACCCCCATGATATTAATCTTTACTTGTGGGCATATATGACCGCTTTTCATTTCTCCACCAGGAGTGCTAACTATCGCTGGGTTCTTCACCGAGCTCATAGATAAGTTATATTTTGCCACAAATTGATCGGTTATGAATGAATGTGATGCTCCCGAATCAAATAATACGGTAGCGAGGTACGAGTTGACAAAAAACGTACCCAATACCACGCCGCGTCATTCCGAGCTTACTCCACCGATACATGATTAACTCGGCCACGCACATGACTCGCCGGCCTCTCTTGCTAGGTGTCCGTGGAGTACGAGCTCGCGAAGATGACCGCCCCGATCCCCGTTTCCACTATCTCTCTCGCGGAGTTTGCATCACCCTCTTGGGACAATTGTTGGCATAATGCCCCGGCCTCTCCACACTTGAAGCATCCACCAGGCCGAACAGGGGTTGGTATTTCCGACGGCGCCCCGCAGCTATTGTTAGGACGACTCGGTCGAGGGGTAGGAGCTCCGGGTGTCCGAGGATTGAAGCGCCGTGGCTGAAACGAGCGCTGCAGCTGCATGTTACGAGGGTACCTTCCACCATGACCACCGGACGATATGGAGTCGTGGCTCTGCTGAGAACTGTAACGAGGACGGGTGTTGCTGCTAGACTGTCCATGTGACTGAAACTTGCGTTTCTGTTCACCCATCTCCTTTCTCTTGCTTTCCAGCCCAATAGCTTTGTTCACCAGCGTCTGAAAGTCTGGGAAGATGTGACTCTGCAGTAGATAATTTAAAGGCCCGATCAAGCCATCCAGAAACCTTTCCTGCCTCTTTGGGTCAGTGTTGACTTCATCAGGTGCATAGCGTGACAAGTGAGTGAACTTGTCCAGATACTCGGTCACTGACATATTGCCCTGCCTCAGTGACAAGAACTCCCTCTGCTTAAGCTTAATAACCCCTGAAGGGATGTGGTAAATACGGAAGTTGTCACGGAACTCCTGCCATGTGATGTTCTGCCTGTTGGGATGAGCAGTTGAGTACGCGTCCCACCAGTCTGCAGCCTGCCCCACAAGTCTTCCGGCAGCATACAGGACCATCTCCCTGTCAGTGCATTGCACGATCTCCGGCTTCTTGGTGATGGTTTTCGCCGGTCGTCGGCATCCGGTGGATCGGACGAGTGAGAAAACGTAGGAGGATGGTGGCTCATGAACTCCTTGTGCCTGTCCCTTGGTGGCGGGGGTGGCGGAGGAATCTGCTGTGGTGGCTGGTTCTGTTGAGCTTGCATTTGCTACACCGTGTTGGTGAGATTCTGAATCAGTTGCATCTGCGCCGCCAGAAACTGCTGCATGTTTGGATCCATTGCCTGGTTGATCGGTGGGGGTGGTGCTGGGTTCTGCTGATTCGCGATATGTGCAGGGATCACAGGCGGCACATCTTGACCTCCTCCGGACCTGGTGTTTACCATCTGACCGTTAGAAAAATCATATTTCAGATAGTTGTACTTGAATCAATGCATAAGAAGATAACTCAAAATGAAATAGCAGCATGTTCTTCAGCTAGGACAGATTCTGTTGACCTCAAAGAACCACGAAATTATCCACGAATAACTTTCTATGTAATTATCCAATAACCACGAATTTTTACCAGATTATGATGAATGAAATTATGGAACTATCCCAACTGGAATCACCTCATTTGGACATCTATAACTCGAGCTAAAATTCAAACAGTGCAGTTGTATCAGCAGAAATTTACAGATTCTGACATGTTCATTACTTTGTGCATAACTCCCAGAATATGTATTGTATACCATTGAATTTTTGACGGAAATTCACCCTCTAAATTTGTGAACTAACCCAACTGGTTTCATGTCATTTGGAGTTCTATAACTTGAGTTATAAACAAAACATTACTGGTATGTCATATGACTGCGAAAACAGATTTGATCCATTCAAACTTGCATAGAAGATTAAGCAATGACAACTGATAAAACTCAAACCATCCTTTAATTAACTTAACAATTCTGATTGCATAGTGGCCATCACTCCACCATACATTTCACAATCAAGCAAAGATCCAACTCAATCATGTTTGCAAACAACATTCATTATTACAAGCAATACGTTCACGCAGGAACGGTCTAGCGAAAAAGTAAATGGTAAGGGCAAGTTTCCTAGGATCCTATCCAAGATGGGTAGTAGCTTCAGTGGAGCCGTAACGGAGTCTCTTGCGCGGAGGAGAAGCTGTGGTCGGATATGGCATAACTTCTTGAGGGAGTCGTTGTCCCGCCAGCTGTGCTTCCAGACGTGCAATCTTCACCTGGGCAGCCTGCAACTCCTCGTGATACCTGTTCATTTCAGTAGTTGCCCCCTCCAGATCTGTGTTCAAGGCAGCAGTCACACGTGCCAAGATGTCGATGCGATCATCACCTCCTGCTGGCACCACAGTCTCCTTTGTGCCACTTGCACAACGAGGCACATGGCGATACTCCGAGTTGAACAGCTGCGCCCGATTCGCATTGCAGATTGACCAGAGTGCCCTCCTCGCTGCATCATTCACCGCAGCATCATCTGTGGAGAACTGGTCCGTGCTGTGGTGAGATGAGCGGTACCTCCAGCCATCTGTATCATTCAGGGGCCTCCTTATGTAGACTCTGCTGGTGTAGTAGTCTCTCATTCCTGGCTCGCTGAAATGCTTTGTCACGTAGAGGGGCCTTATGGTATAACCCAGGTACTGCAGAACTTCCCACAGAAGAATGCAAAACTGTCGGTTCTCATCTTCAGTGGAATGTTTGTGATATTCTGCCCCGTGATAGCGAGGGTTTTCATCCTCATCTTCCTCCGGGTTGCCATTAGCATTGTTACCTCCTTCCTCATCTCCACTGTCATCACTAGAATCATCCGGGTCACCTCCTTCACCATCAGGCACTGGATCAACATGTGCAGGGGGTGCTTCCTCATTCGCCACAGGCGCCGGTGGAATCACAACGTCCCCATCAGCGTCTGCCTCCAGCACGGTGCCATCGTACAGCTGTGGCTGTTCCAATGGCTCATCTGGCTCCTCCTCCTCAGGATCCTCCTCTTCTGGTTCCGGCTGGACCTCCTCTGGGTTTTCCTCCACCTCAACCTCTGGCTGGAACTCCTCTGGTTCCTCCTCAACATCCTCAAGACGATGGCGAGGAGCCAGCTGTCCAGTGGGAAAGCGCCCACCAGTGCTCTTGCGAGGGGTCATGTAGGTTCTGGCCATCTGTCAAAGCAAAACTAATCTCAGAGTACAGAATAAATCAAAATGGCAGTTTAAATGATAAAAAAGATTAAATTAGATTTTTAATGCATAAATAAGATGATTTGAAGCATGATAGGGTTCTCTAGAACATGAATCCTTAATTTCGTCCATTTCTAACTAAGGCTGCGACCTACAGTCATCACGACTCTGGTACCACTTAGTCACACCCGATTTTACAAGGAAAACCGAATGCATCTCACGTGTGCGCCAGGATCATTTTACACACACATGATAGACAAAACGAGTGTAATACCATTGCAGTAATAAATCGTTCAAGAGTTAAACCAGTACGATATCCATTATTACATCCAGAGAGGTGGACTCGAAGGTCCAAACACAACGATAACTAAACGACGAGCAGCTCCATCTTTGACTTCCACAGGCATGATGACTGGGGGATCCGCATGCCCTAGAACTCCTCGTAGTCACTCCAGTACTCGTCCTCGCCTCCAACGTTCTCCTCTGAACAGCGGTAAGCAAGGGTGAACACACTTATGGTTGGTGCTCAGCAAGTGGGGGAAACAATGCAAGGCTATCAAGGATAGGCTATGGTTCACAGCGTTAAGCATTTTATAAGTTGGTCAAGTTTTATTAGCAAGCACCTAATTACTAGGTGTAAGTGTATACCAACCCACATATCCTTAAGAGAAACCTCAAACCAAACCACAAACCCATGATTTGCATTAATCTTCAAGTTTATTAATCATGTGAGGGTCAAGCCGCTCTTGACCGCGAGCACGGCTGATCGATCAGTTTTACACTCTGCAGAGGTTGTACACTTTACCCACAGTTCGTGTTCCCCATCTTGCCCGGGTTAGCTAGACCCTTAAACACTTCCAAGGTGAGTGGCTAGGGGTCCACTACGAAGCCTTTACAAAGGAAAGAAGAGAAACCAACAGCTCGCAACGATTCTGACCCGGGGCGGACCATAACCCTCCCTAGTGGTCAGCACCTTAGCCAAGGCTGCTACCCCAAAAGAACTGAGCTATACCCCTGCAACCCCGAGCCCCCTGTGCCCCTCTCGGAAAAGAGCTATCAGCTAACCCACTCTCCTAATTACTTGGCTAAGCCAGAGCCATGTGGACTGTGGTTGTACTGTTATCTTGGGTGGTTCTCCATGTTCCAATTATAAATCAAGTTATCTTGTTTTAAGCACAAACACATTGTATAAACAAAACTGAGATGTATAGCATGACCAAAGCATAACCATACCCATGTAAAGCAAACTAAGCATTTATCTACCCAAGCATTTGTTAAATAGGGTTGATCAAGGTAATGAGGTAAAATATCTAGTCAAGTCCTTAACTAGGTGTTTGCCCATCAGGTTTATGCATAGCAACAAGAATAGTAAACTTTGTTTAACATGCAGTGACATAGGTTCAAAAAGATAATGCAGAGGGGGAAATCCACTTGCCTTCCTCTACAAACTGGGTGAAATCTTCCTCTAACACAGGTTCTTCCTGATCGCCTCCGACAGGGAGCTCAGACGAAACATGCACGATATCTACGATTCAAACATGAACAACAAACAATAAATAAACAGTACATCAAACAGTAATAAAACTGGTAAATTTGCTGTTTAAATGATTCTACTCGTCGAGACGATCATTTCGGCATATAGAATGCTAAAAATGGAGTTAAAATGAGAAAGATATGATTAAAACAGGTTATAGGGACCTATCTGCAAGAAAACTAAATTTACAGGGCTTTTTATAAAACAAATCAGGGCTAAAACATAATTATAAAATAAATCAGAGGGGTTTATATGCTAAAAGGATGAAAAGGACCTCTATTTAAAAGAATCTAGGCTGGCCAGGGGATAAAACATAAAAATCAGGACCTAACCGTAAGAAAACCTATAGGTGGGAGGACCGGCATGTGAATCTGTAAAAACTCAGGGACTCTTAATCAAAACAGCCAGACCAGCACCGTGGATCTTAGATCCAACGGCCACGGACTCGCGCGGGCGCGGTGGACCGCGCCGTGCACCCGGTGCACGGGTCCACGGTGGACCGCCCATTCAAACGAAGGGGTACGCGATCCGTGCCGTCCGTGCAAGATCCGATGGCCCGGGACGCACACAAGCGATGGGCGGCGGCGGCGTCGGCCGGAGAGCGGCGGCGCGCGGCGGGAGCTCGCCGGCGTTGGCCCTGGCCGGCATTCCCGGCCACTAGCACGACCTCAGGATAGCTCAAAACGCAGAGGGGACGCATGCGCACGTGTTCGTGGGGGTCAAGGGGGGCGATTGTGCCTCGCCGGCGGCCGGCACCGGAAGGGGGCGGAGTGAAGCGTCCCCTCATCCGAGGTGACCAAATGTGACACAAATACCAGTCCCAGGAGGCTGGTAGCACATTTATTACAACAGGTGGAATCAGTCTTTTACATTACGGTTACAGAAAGGGCATGGTAATGCCAACGCTACAATGAACAACACAAACGCTAACGACCACACTACGATAGCAAAGGCTTCCATAGCCTCCTCGGAGTACCACACCATGGAAGCTTTAGGAAGGGCCCGGTACACGAGCACGATTGGGTGTAGGGCAATGACCTACTCAACGTCCTCTGGAATGTAATCGGGATCCTCCTCTGTAACATAGTTAGTAAACAAGAGTGAGTACATACGTACTCAGCAAATCCAACCCCACCCACGGAGGGGCTTATAAGCAGTATCATGCATAAGGTATAACAAGGATCAGGTTAAGGTTCATTTTGCAACTTACACATGCAGGGGTTCATTTCAAAAAGGTTTTCGCAAATCATTTTCATAACCCAAGTAACTCACTTGTTTTAGGAAAACCATTGTGGATCTACCGGACTTCCCGTCCGTCGTAGCCCAGGCACACAGCCACACACTTCACCCAGAAAACAACTTACGCTAGAGAACATCCCATCCCAAACACTAGTTTTTGTGACCACACCGTGACTCGTCCAATACCGTGGACACGGCTATTCGAATAGGTTTGACACTGCGCGAGGTTGTACATCTTTACCCACAAGTAGGGTACCGTCACACGGACACCTCGGTCTTGGTACGGATCCTATCAAAGCCATTACCCACCTTAGCTAACACTACGAGCCACCACGGAAGCACCCAAGGGGTTATCCCACATAACCGGGGCGTACCTCACACGCAGAGCGTACCCCGACTCCTTGGTCTCCCGTCGCTCACCCGCACACCGATGGCAAGTAGATTAACTAGTGGGGTTTATGCTAAGCCGTTGCCACATACAACGGTCGAGTGGTTGTACGATGATTTGGGTCGGTGAGATGTCACGCAACCCGGTCCTTAACCGACAAGATGGACAACTCCCAACACGCTCAACCACACAGGTACGAGCTCACCCATACTCCTGACACACACGTCCATCCCGTCTACCCAGTCCTGTACTCATATCCCATTCCCATTTTTAAAGCACTCACACATTTTGAAAGCACTCACACATTTTTAAAGCACTCATTTAGGCCAAAACAAAGTTCAATCATAGCAATCAAGGGTGGCTATCCTACCATGTTTTGCAGTAAAACAATATGCAATTTATAAAACGGGTATAGGGTGTATTTATAAAACTAGGACAGAAGCATGCATCAAAGGGGGAGGTTGAACTTGCCGTCTTCGTAGTCTTCGGGGAGTGCCGGCTCGGCGTTTGGGACCTCGGGCTCCTGCTCGCAGTAGTCGGCTCCAAACTCCGGCTCGGGGTACCTTCCTTCGTTTACTTCGTCGGCTATAGCACACACGGGCAAGCAATCAATAACAAGCATACACATTTTCTCCGGTGAGCTCGCGGGGTAAAATAAAGAATGAAGGAATAAACTATGATTTTAGATCTAGGAAAGGTGTGGCGAAATTTGGGATTAATTTGGTATAATATGGTGTATAAAATGATATGATAAAGGATGTTTAGGGGCTAGTTTTAAGGAATAAGGACCTATTTGTAAAGAACTTCGAGAAATCCGGGGGCCCTTTAATGAAACCGTGAGAGAGAGAGAGAGCAGGTGGGAGGGCTTTGGGTAGAAAAGAAAATTGATTAGGGGGTTATGGGGAAGGTGGCCTTCTTCTTCCTCTCGACACATTCAGAACAGAGGGGGAGGGCGCACAGGGGCGGCCTGACCGTGGTGGCCGGCGGGCTTCCGGGCACGGCGGCGGCGGGGAGGTAGGGAAACGGAGAGAGGAGGTCGAGGGCAACTCATTCCGGTCCTCACCTCGGGCCGGGGATGGCTTGTGGAGGGAGATCGACGGCGGCGGCGGCGGTCTGTAACAGGGCGGCTTGTGGAGGGCGGCGGTGGGAGCTCGAGGGGGAGAGAGGGAAGTGCCTGGGAGGTGCGGGGCGAGGTGGGGAGCCGGTCCGGCCCTTTTATAGGCGCGGAAAGGCGGCATGGCCGGGATTTCTTCCGAGCTCGTGAAGCTTCGAGGTCCAACAATGGTGGTGGGGAAAAAATCTCACCGTTGACGATTTCCGGCGGGGCTGTGGACGACGACCCCGGTGGGGCTGCGTACTGTGTGATTGGACACTTCGTGCAGGCGCTCGCGGAGGGGGGGGAGGCGGCACGGTGGCGTGTCCGGGCGAGCAAGTCTTAATGGCGGTCGCCGGTTGCCGGGAGGAGGCGTCTTTGCCGCTCCCTGCTGCGAGCACGGGCCGACCTGCGGGGGGGGGGGCGCCGTCCGGAGGGGGGGCACCGGCCGGGGCACGCGGGAGGAAGGGGCCGGCCCCCGTTGTTCACGCGCGAGGGGGACGGGGGCCGCGCGGGGGAGAAGCCGCGGTCGGGCTTCGGCCGGCCGCGGGAGGAAGAAGGGGCGGTGGAAAAAAAAGAAAAGAAGGAAGAAAAGAAAAAGAAAAAGGAGAAAAGAAAAGAAAAAGAAGAAAAGAAAAAGGAAATAGGAAAAAAGGGAAAAATCGGGGAAGAAAAATAGAAAAGGGATTTAGAAAATTAGGAGAATTCCTAGAAAATTAGGAGAAGGGTTTTGTGGATTTTTCCGGGTTTCTCGGATACCGGCGTCAATTTCGGAACGGCGGTGATGGCGAGGCGGACCGGCCGGCGGGACCGCGGTGTGCGCGGGATTCCCGCGTGGTGGCCGACCGCGGTGCCGGGCGGCACGCGACGGGCGACGGCCCGAACGCGGGCGGTGCCGGCGGGATTCGCGGCACGCGCGCCGGGGTGAGAGAGGGAGACAGTGACCAGGATTCCGAAAGGGGCAAATGAGCTTAGCTGGACAGTTTTGAAAACGCGCGTGATTTATTTGGTGATTTATTAGGAGCTAAAAACGCGGGCGTTACAAACCTACCCCACTTAAAATGAATCTCGTCCTCGAGATTCGGCTAAGTTTCGAATAGGTGGGGGAATTCTTTCCTTAGTGCATCCTCTCGTTCCCATGTAGCTTCTTCCACCCCGTGTCTACTCCACTGGACTCTGCACACCCGTACTTCTGACGTTCTTGTCCGCTTGACCACAGTGTCTAAGATCTTGACGGGCACCTCCTGGTATCTAAGGTCTGGCTGCAGATCGATGGTCTCCACTGGTACTCGCTTTTCTTCCAGAACCTTCAAACACCGGCGTAGCTGAGAGATGTGGAATACTGGGTGTATATCTGCCATTTCTTCGGGTAGCTCCAGTCGATATGCTACAGCTCCGACTTTCTTGATCACTTTATACGGGCCGATGTACCGGGGGGCCAACTTCCCGTGTACTTGAAATCTCCGAGTTCCCCGGATGGGTGAAACCTTGAGGTAGACGAAGTCTCCTGGGTTGAAGCTCGCTTCACGCCTTTTCTTGTCTGCGTAACTCTTCTGTCGGGACTGGGCGGCCTTCAACTTTTCTCGGATGTCTGCTACTCGCTCCTCGGCTTCCTTTATCAGCGCGGGCCCAACCAGGGCACGCTCTCCTACCTCTGACCACATCAGGGGTGTCCTGCATTTTCTCCCGTATAGAGCTTCGAATGGCGACATACCTAGACTTGCCTGGTAGCCGTTGTTGTAGGAAAATTCTGCATACGGCAGGCTCTGCTCCCAATCTTTGCCATAGGTGAGGACGCAGGCTCTCAACATATCTTCCAAAATTTGATTTACTCTTTCGGTTTGTCCGTCGGTCTGTGGGTGGTATGCTGAGCTGAAGTCTAGCTTGGTGCCCATGGCTTTGTGCAGGCTTTTCCAGAATCTAGAGGTGAACTGGGTCCCTCTGTCGGAGACTATTCTGCTAGGCACTCCATGCAGCTTCACTATATTTTCTATGTAGAGTTTCGCCAATTTCTCTCCACCATAAGTGGTCCGTACGGGTAGAAAGTGAGCGACTTTAGTGAGTCGATCCACGATCACCCATATGGAGTCATGTCCTTTCTGAGTCCTTGGCAACCCTACTATGAAGTCCATACCTATCTCGTCCCACTTCCACACCGGGATTGGTAAGGGTTGCAACAGTCCTGCAGGCTTCTGATGTTCGGCTTTGATCCTCTGACAAGTGTCGCAGTGGGCGACGAATCGTGCAATGTCTGCTTTCATTCCGTTCCACCAATACTTCTGTTTTAAGTCCATGTACATCTTGGTGGATCCCGGGTGAATGGAATATGCTGAGTTGTGCGCCTCATCCATGATGGTCTGTCGGAAATCTCCACCTTCGGGCACGCATATCCTGTTCTTGTACCACAGGGTGCCTTGGTCATCTACCCTGAAGTCAGGGGCCTTGTTCTCTCCGGTGTGCTTGCGGATCCTCATCAGATCCTCGTCGGCTTCTTGGGCCTTCCGGATCTTCTCTTCTAGGGTAGGCTGAACACTCAGCTGGCGGACATAGCCTTGGGGGACGATGTGTACGTTGAGTCGGGCCATCTCCTCTTGCAATTGAGCACTCTTGGGTGCTGCCTTCTCGTAGGTTTTCCGGCTTAGAGCATCAGCTACTACATTGGCCTTTCCGGGATGGTAGTGAATCTCTAGGTTATAGTCTTTGACTAGCTCTAGCCATCTTCTCTGCCTTAGGTTCAGGTCGGGCTGAGTGAAGATGTACTTTAGACTCTTGTGGTCTGTGTAGATCTCACACTTGTTCCCGATCAAGTAATGTCTCCATATTTTCAGGGCATGCACTACGGCCGCAAACTCCAGATCATGGGTGGGATAGTTCTCGCTCATGGGGTTTGAGCCGACGGGAGGCATATGCCACTACCTTCCCATCTTGCATGAGAACACATCCCAACCCTTGTCGGGAGGCGTCGCAATACACGACAAAGTCTCGTTGAATGTCCGGCGGGGGTCGGCACCGGGGGCGTGGTCAACCTCTTCTTCAACTCTTGGAAACTTCTTTCACGAGGCCTCGGTCCGGATAAACTTCTTCTCTTTCTTGAGCAGCTCTGTCATGGGCGGGCGATCTTGGAGAATCCCTCGATAAACCTCCGTAGTACCGGCTAAACCTAGGAAACTCCCCGATCTCACTCACGTTGGTTGGTTGCCGCCGCTTGGAGACTGTCTCAACTTTCCCGGGTCTACGACCACTCCTTCTGCAGTCAATATGTGCCCAAGGAAGGATATCTTTTCTAGCCAAAATTCACACTTGCTGAACTTGGCGTATAGCTTGTGCGCCCTCAATTTTCCCGCAGTACCACTCGAAGATGTTGTTCATGCTCCTCCACACTCTTGGAGTAAACAAGTATGTCGTCAATGAAGACCACGACAAACTTGTCCAATTCCTCCATGAACACCTTATTCATGAGGTTCATGAAGTACGTTGGGGCATTGGTTAGTCCAAAGGACATCACCGTGAACTCATATTGCCCGTAGCGAGTGACAAAGGCGAGTCTTGGGGATGTCACTTTCCCCGATCTTGAGTCGGTGGTACCCGATCTTAGATCCACCTTCGAGAAGTACTTGGCTCCCTTCGGTTGGTCAAACGAGTCATCTATTCGGGAAGAGGGTACTTGTTCTTAATAGTGACCTCGTTCGGCGAGCGATAGTCCACACACATCCTCATGCTCTTATCCTTCTTTTCCACGAAAAGCACCGGGGCTCCCCATGGTGATGAGCTTGGTCCGATGAACCCACTTCGCCGGAGCTCGCTGGCCGCTTCTTCAATTCCGCCAACTCGGGGGCCGCCATCCTATAGGGCCTCTTGGCTATGGGAGAGGTTCCGGGGATAAGGTCGATCACGAACTCTATGTCCCCGTCCGGTGGCATTCCGGGGAGCTCTTCGGGGAACACATCCGGGTATTCTCGTACTACCGGGACATCTTCTATGGACTTGGCTTCTATGTTGAAAACCATTATATCCGCCCTGTGTCCCCGGTGTGGCGGGTCACTTGTATCCCGTCCGGGTTGGTCGGGTGCACTACTTTATCGGCGCGCCTTATGAGGCCATGGTGTTGGCTTAACCGGTCCATACCAAGGATCACATCTATCCCCTTGGATTTCGGTACTACCGAGTGTCTGCTAGGAACTCTACCCCACTTAAAATAATCCTTACCCGGGGGCATCCCAGTTGACAGTTAATGTCACCTCCGGGCGTTCGAGTTATTAGGGGTGCTTTTAGTAGTACTGTGGGTATGCTATGCTTTTCCACAAAGCTTGAGGATATGAATGAGTGTGATGCTCCTGAATCGAACAGTATGGTAGCCAAAACTGAGCTGACCAGGAACTCACCGAGTACCACTCCTTGTGCTTCTTGTGCCTCCTGCGCATTGATGTGATTCACCCGAGCGCGTCCATACGACTGCTGGGGCTGCCTCATCTGCTGGTTGTTGGTGTTGTTGCCGAAGTTGTTGTTGCTGCGCACTGGCATGCGGTTGGCTCCTGACGCAAGTGGCCTTGGTCCGTTTACCGAGTTGGAGTAGGTGGTGGTGGCGCGGCTTTTTAGCATAGGGGCGGTTGGCGATGAAGTGCCCCGTTTCCGGCAGTTGAAACACACTCGGGAGCCTGTTGTTGTTGTTGTTGGTAGTGAGCCGGCCGGTGTTGTTCTCGTGGGGGCTTCATGGCATTCGGTTGTAGGAGGGCTTGAACTGGGCTCTGGGGGCTTGTGAGCTTGTGGCTTGGGTTTGGGTTCTGTACTGCATAGGGGCTTGGAACCTGGACAGGGGGTGTCCAAAGTTTCTTGGTCTCTGGGACCGCTCTTGCTGCTTGGCCTTGTGTTCCATGAACTTGCGCTTGTTCTCCTTCTTCTCCTCGGCCTTTGCCCTTTCCGTGAGGATTGCCATGTTCATAAGGGTATTAAAGTCCGGGTAAATCTGAGGAGTCAGCAGTGTCCTCAGTTCCGGAGTCAGCCCCTTCTTGAACATCTCTTGCTTTTTGGAGTCTTTATCCACCTCCTCGGGGGCATAGCGTGCCAGCTCTATGAACTGGTACGTGTACTCCTCCACAGACATGTTGCCTTGGCGGAGTTCGCGGAACTCATCTGCCTTCCGCTTCAGGGTAGCCTCTGGGATATGGTAGCGGCGGAACTCCTCCACGAATTCATCCCATGTGATGGCGGAGGGATCCTTGGGCGCGGCGCGGTAATTCTCCCACCGAGCTAGGGCCGTCCCGTGAGTCGGTGAGCCGCCAGAGAACCTTGTCATGGTCCTCGCAGTGGAGGGGCTCTAGTTCCCTCAGGATGGCTCTCAGCCAATCGTCAGCATCCAGAGGATTCACCGACCCGCTGAAGGTGGGCGGCTTAGTCCCGAGGAACTCGATCGGCTTCTCATTCATGCTCATGGCACGGGGTCTTGGGCGGTTGATGGCATTGAAGATAGCCTCCATCAAGACAATCTGTTGGCTAAGACTTGAGCCAAGTCAATAGGCGGGGGTGGTGGTGGCGGTACTACATTCTCCCCTCCATCTTCATTTTGGTTAACCTCCTCGTTCGGGGAGACGCTCCCTCCGATCGGCTTGCGATCCCTCGGCATCCGACCGTGGGTCCCGACAGGCGCCCGGAAACCATCCGTAAAGAAGCGGGTTTCTAAGAGATCTAGTTTTATGTGATGTTTAAGTGGGTTATAACGGATTTCTTTTGAAAAGGCAGGGTTTATTCTGCCGGTAAGCACACAACAAGCATACAGCAAACAAGCAAGCACAAACAAGTTTTTATTACAAACCAGCGAGGAGGATACATCCCGACTTACGCGGACACATTACACGGCTAAGGACTAAGGGCGTGACTTGGACCGGTACGGCTTCATTCCCTGGGTCTTGGGGCACAC
This sequence comes from Cenchrus americanus, assembly GCA_947561735.1. Lineage (NCBI taxonomy): Eukaryota > Viridiplantae > Streptophyta > Magnoliopsida > Poales > Poaceae > Cenchrus > Cenchrus americanus. The sequence goes on from OX387241.1 coordinate 60,780,918, forward strand.
TACTCGCGAGGGGAGCTGTCTTCTGGGGTCGAGTGTTCTTCCAGCGGGATGAGCAGCTCGTCATCGTTTCCTCCTTCGGGGTCTCCGTTTTCCTGAGGCTGTGCTGCGGCTTCGGTTGTAGCCGTTGGGGTTTCGGTGATCGTTGGTGGTGCTTGGTGGGACTTCTATGGCTCCTCCCCATCCTACCGGGGGTGTTCCCGGCGGGACTTGAGGTTCTCCAATGGCCGGAACCGGCGTTCCGCCGTGGGTCCATTCTTGCATGCGTTGGTCCCGGATCCTTCGAGGCTTTCCCGGGCAACGGCTTCACTTGCTTATGGCTGCCGCGGTCCTCGCTTCGGCTTGAGCCACTCGGACTTGGTGCATCCGCACCGTGACTTCGCCTTGCTCGGCCCGCCGATCTGTTCCCTCAAGTGTCCGGGCCCGGTCATCAAAGAGCTTGTCCGGGGAGACAAGGTAGGCGACTATGTGGTATAGCGAGGTCTTCTTGGTGGCGGCGTCGCTCCAAGTTCCTCATGCGGGCCTCGCCAACCGGGGTCCCGATGGCGGGAGGAAAGTACCTCATCGGTGTGGGGACGAGGTGCTCTTCGTAGATTCGGCACGGGTAGCGGAGGGCTTTTCGAGGGCCAAGGGATAGGTATCCCGTGTCGGAACCCCGTGGCGGTCACGCGCCACGGCTCGATGTTGGTGTGGCGGTTGCTTCTAGCGACGGAGAGGACCACTCTACGGCGAAGAGTGCCGAGTTGCTCGTACTCTCTGTCGTAGTACCTAGGGCGCTCGGTGATACCGAGGCGCTCCAGGGAGTGGATGAGCGGCGAGCAAAACCAGGGCTCCTCCCGGCACACGCCTTGGGTCCATCCATCTTCCGCCATCCGAAACAAAGATAGGGTTGAACGAGGTTGTGGTGGGGTACAAAAGATGGATAACTTTATTTAGTAGGAAGGTTGGGGTACATCCTTCGGGGTACACTTATTATTACTAGGACTCAGCCTCTAGCCTAAACCCTAGTCTTATCCTCATGGTGACTCTTCCTCTAGCTGGATACGGCGCTTCTTTAGTGGGAGATCTTGCTCCGGTATCTCATCTTCGCCTCCGGGTCCCTTTGTCCCGGTGGGTTTCTTCGGGTTCTTCTTCATCCAAGTCGGCTTCTCTTCTTCGCCTTCTACGTTCCTTTTGGAGCTCATCCCAAAACTTCTCCGAACGTTCTTTTTCCCCGAGGTAGTCTTGCGCCATGTTGTGTCGTTCAACTTCTCGCTATGGTTGTCTTTACCCTTTCTAGTTCTATCCTCTCGTTCTCGCTCTTTCCGCTCTGTCGATCTGCTGCTTCAGTTGCTGGGCTTGCTCCTGATAAAGGTGGTCTAGGCCTCTGAGGTATATGGATAGGTGGGAGACTGCCTCTTCTAAGTCTTCTTCCTCTCGTTCCAAACCTCTCATGCGATCAATCCACGAGCGTCCTCTTCCTCCGGAGGGTGGAAAGAATCCCATTGGAGTCCTTCGGAGGTGCTGTCTATAGACCACTCGTAGCTGACGCAAGGCCTTCCGAGCAGCCTTGGGGTAGGTGTCGGCAAAGCGAAAACCAGTGGCGTTGACGAACCATGGCTCAATGTCGGGGTAAAGCGTGCTTCTTCCCACAAAGATCAGCAACTTACACCGAAGGGTGCCGAAGCGTTCGTACTCCCGGTAGACGAACTCTGGCGGATCCCTTACTCCGACGCGCTCTAGGCTGAGTAGCAACAGGTTAGGGAGGCCAGGCTGGACGGGGCAAATTCCACCGTTCCACTCGGGATTAGGCATCTGGAAGCAAGCAAGAATCAAGGTAAGAGTTTGGAAAAAGGTGAGTTTAGCAAAGGAAAGGTTAGAGAGGGCCAGAGGAGGTCTCGTGTCCTAGGGGTCATGTCCTACGGCCAACCTACGGCTCTGATACCACCTCGAAGCGTCCCCTCATCCGAGGTGACCAAATGTGACACAAATACCGGTCCCGGGAGGTCGGTAGCACATTTATTACAACAGGTGGAATCAGTCTTTTACATTACGGTTACAGAAAGGGCATGGTAATGCCAACGCTACAATGAACAACACAAACGCTAACGACCACACTACGATAGCAAAGGCTTCCATAGCCTCCTCGGAGTACCACACCATGGAAGCTTTAGGAAGGGCCCTGGTACACAGGCACGATTGGGTGTAGGGCAATGACCTACTCAACGTCCTCTGGAATGTAATCGGGATCCTCCTCTGTAACATAGTTAGTAAACAAGAGTGAGTACATACGTACTCAGCAAATCCAACCCCACCCACGGAGGGGCTTATAAGCAGTATCATGCATAAGGTATAACAAGGATCAGGTTAAGGTTCATTTTGCAACTTACACATGCAGGGGTTCATTTCAAAAAGGTTTTCGCAAATCATTTTCATAACCCAAGTAACTCACTTGTTTTAGGAAAACCATTGTGGATCTACCGGACTTCCCGTCCGTCGTAGCCCAGGCACACAGCCACACACTTCACCCAGAAAACAACTCACGCTAGAGAACATCCCATCCCAAACACTAGTTTTTGTGACCACACCGTGACTCGTCCAATACCGTGGACACGGCTATTCGAATAGGTTTGACACTCTGCAGAGGTTGTACATCTTTACCCACAAGTAGGGTACCGTCACACGGACACCTCGGTCCGGTACGGATCCTATCAAAGCCATTACCCACCTTAGCTAACACTACGAGCCACCACGGAAGCACCCAAGGGGTTATCCCACATAACCGGGGCGTACCTCACACGGAGCGTACCCCGACTCCTTGGTCTCCCGCTGCTCACCCGCATACCGGATGGCAAGTAGATTAACTAGTGGGGTTTATGCTAAGCCGTTGCCACATACAACGGCCGAGTGGTTGTACGATGATTTGGGTCAGGTGAGATGTCACGCAACCCGGTCCTTAACCGACAAGATGGACAACTCCCAACACGCTCAACCACACAGGTACGAGCTCACCCATACTCCTGACACACACGTCCATCCCGTCTACCCAGTCCTGTACTCATATCCCATTCCCATTTTTAAAGCACTCACACATTTTGAAAGCACTCACACATTTTTAAAGCACTCATTTAGGCCAAAACAAAGTTCAATCATAGCAATCAAGGGTGGCTATCCTACCATGTTTTGCAGTAAAACAATATGCAATTTATAAAACGGGTATAGGGTGTATTTATAAAACTAGGACAGAAGCATGCATCAAAGGGGGAGGTTGAACTTGCCGTCTTCGTAGTCTTCGGGGAGTGCCGGCTCGGCGTTTGGGACCTCGGGCTCCTGCTCGCAGTAGTCGGCTCCAAACTCCGGCTCGGGGTACCTTCCTTCGTTTACTTCGTCGGCTATAGCACACACAGGCAAGCAATCAATAACAGCATACACATTTTCTCCGGCTGAGCTCGCGGGGTAAAATAAAGAATGAAGGAATAAACTATGATTTTAGATCTAGGAAAGGTGTGGCGAAATTTGGGATTAATTTGGTATAATATGGTGTATAAAATGATATGATAAAGGATGTTTAGGGGCTAGTTTTAAGGAATAAGGACCTATTTGTAAAGAACTTCAGAAATCCAGGGGCCCTTTAATGAAACTGTGAGAGAGAGAGCAGGTGGGAGGGCTTTGGGTAGAAAAGAAAATTGATTAGGGGGTTATGGGGAAGGTGGCCTTCTTCTTCCTCTCGACACATTCAGAACAGAGGGGGAGGGCGCACAGGGGCGGCCTGACCGTGGTGGCCGGCGGGCTTCCCGGGCACGGCGGCGGCGGGAGGTAGGGAAACGGAGAGAGGAGGTCGAGGGAAACTCATTCCGGTCCTCACCTCGGGCCGGGGATGGCTTGTGGAGGGAGATCGACGGCGGCGGCGGCGGTCCGTAACAGGCGGCTTGTGGAGGGCGGCGGTGGGAGCTCGAGGGGGAGAGAGGGAAGTGCCCGGGAGGTGCGGGGCGAGGTGGGGAGCCGGTCCGCCCTTTTATAGGCGCGGAAAGGCGGCATGGCCGGGATTTCTTCCAAGCTCGTGAAGCTTCGAGGTCCAACAATGGTGGTGGGGAAAAAAAAATCTCACCGTTGACGATTTCCGGCGGGGCCGTGGACGACGACCCCGGTGGGGGCCGCGCTCTGTGTGATTGGACACTTCGTGCGGGCGCTCGCGGAGGGGGGGGGGGCGGCACGGTGGCGTGTCCGGCGAGCAAGTCTTAATGGCGGTCGCCGGTTGCCGGGGAGGCGTGCTTGCCGCTCTCCGCCGCGAGCACGGGCCGACCTCGCGGGGGGGCGCCGTCCGGAGGGGGGGCACCGGCCGGGGCACGCAGGAGGAAGGGGCCCGGCCCCTGTTGTTCACGCGCGAGGGGGACAGGGGCCGCGCGGGGAGAAGCCGCGGTCAGGCTTCGGCCTGGCCGCGGGAGGAAGAAGGGGCGGTGGAAAAAAAAGAAAAGAAGGAAGAAAAGAAAAAGAAAAAGGAGAAAAGAAAAGAAAAAGAAGAAAAGAAAAAGGAAATAGGAAAAAAAGGAAAAATCAGGGAAGAAAAATAGAAAAGGGATTTAGAAAATTAGGAGAATTCCTAGAAAATTAGGAGAAGGGTTTTGTGGATTTTTCCGGGTTTCTCGGATACCGGCGTCAATTTCGGAACGGCGGTGATGGCGAGGCGGACCGGCCGGCGGGACCGCGGTGTGCGCGGGATTCCGGCGTGGTGGCCGACCGCGGTGCCGGGCGGCACGCGACGGGCGACGGCCCGAACGCGGGCGGTGCCGGCGGGATTCGCGGCACGCGCGCCGGGGTGAGAGAGGGAGACAGTGACCAGGATTCCGAAAGGGGCAAATGAGCTCAGCTGGACAGTTTTGAAAACGCGCGTGATTTATTTGGTGATTTATTAGGAGCTAAAAACGCGGGCGTTACACGGAGCGGCCGCTCCGGCGAGCTGGTGAATGCGCTGCTGTGCACAAAAGGAAGGGGAAAGGGGCCGGGTTTATTGCTCACCGTGGCGTGTAGAACGAGCAGCGACAGTGGGAGCGGAAAGAGAAGCGAAGGAGCGGGCCCGCGTCGACAGCGATCCCGGCGGCACTCTGGCGGACGGTGAAGGAGCTCCGGGAGGCGTCAAGGACGTGAACCTGCAGCAGCACGTGCTTGATAAGCCTCTGGTGAACCCAAGAAGGAAGAAAGAAGGGCGGCGGAGGTTGTCCTTCACCGGCGGCGACGAAATCACGACGGCGGCGGCGGCGGGAACCCGAGGCGGCGCTCCGGTGGAATTGGGCTCGAGTGCGTGGAGTAGTGTGCTGCGGGTGCAAAAGAGAGGCGCAGGAGTTCGAGCGCGAGCTTAAATAGGAGCGCAGGGAGGAAGGCGAAGCGGAAGGGGACGAGGCGGCCGGCGGACTTGCCATTGATGGCCGGCGGACCGTCCGGGTGTAAAGAGGGCAAGGGGAAAAGGGGAAACGACCGAGGATTGGAGTGGGCGATTTATTGCCTTAATTGGCGACCACGGCTAGAAGAGAGAAGAGGGGGAAGGCGGCCGGGCGTGGCGTGATTTGCGGCGGCGCGCGGGACGGCCGGGCGGCGGGGTGAGGAAGAAGAAAAGGAAGGGGGGAGGGAGAGGCTGACAGGTGGGGTCGCGATGTCAGCGAGAGGAAAGAAAAGAAAAAGAGAGAGGGGGAGGCGGGCCGGCGCGGGGAGGGTTAGATGGGCCGGCAGGCCTGGCTGGGCCGAAAGGTGAGTAGGGTATGGTTTTTCTTTTTTTTTCTTTTCTTTTTCAAACTCCTTTTTAAAACAGCCTTTCTTTTCAAATTTAAATCAAAACTCTTTCAAACTTTTTCTCAAACATTTATAAACTTTTTTTAGAAACCACACAAGCAACCAAAAACCATGCAAGCCAACTGATGATGCACAAACACTTGTTGTCTCTATGTTTATTAAATTATGTTTAATATTTTAGAACTCAATTTAAATGGCAATTTAAATTCTTTTAATCCTTAATACTAATTTAAGTTGCTAGGTGATTTTAGTGATGGAATTTTAGGGTGTCACAATAGGTTGAGTTATGATATAAGATTGCTTTACTCAAGGACGTGCTTCATAGAGCAATTCGTTAGAAAACATAAATATACAACAGGCCGAGTACATCCTTATCGGACAGCCCATAAAATTTCCTTCCTTTCTTTCCCATTCCTCCTCTTTCAGAGTCCTGCTCGACTCTAACGGCACGGTTCCTTTCGCTCACGCATGGAAACCAAAACGAAAACAGAGAGGCAGATGATGCATATATGAAAGATATGAAGGTAGATAAATAAATAGACAAAGGTAGGAGAGGAGTTGAGATCCGAGGAAGGAGGAGGCGTCGTCTGGGGGCTGCTGGACCTGAAGCGGGTCATGTCGCAGCGCGAGCGCGAAATCCTTGCCCCGAGTAAGCCTACCCACCGATCTGTTTTGCAACCCCGTATTATGGTTATGCTTATTTTGTTCAAAGAGAGAATCTTTTCCTTTATGAACATAGGGGCTTGTACCCAGTTAGTGTGGGTAATTAGCTTCACCTGTTTTTCTCTCTGTGGTCAGGTGCTTGCGTTGGACCAGAATTTATAATTACTTATTACTATGATGAAGTGAGAAATTAAAAAAATCCAGTTGGGTTCCTTAATATAAAAGGGAAAGTTACTTTTGGGAGAAGATTTCAAGATGTTAGATCTTAAGCACTTAACCGAACATAAACACCAGTAGCTAATCACTTCGGGTAGATACTTCATGATTACAGATAAGGAACTTAAACACCTAGATCTAGATCTACTACACCTAAAACAACTACTAAACAGAAACAGAGGGAGAACGAGGGTCGCAGACCATCTGGGTTCGAGGGGAGCGCGGAGTCGGTGGCCATCTCTAGCGTCGGGGTCGCAGGGGCGGCGCCGGCTTGACGTAGAGGTAGCAGTACGGGCTCGGGGACGACGGGATCCGCGAACTCTCCGGTCGAGCGTCGGGCGGTGGCACCGGTGCGCCGGATCCGGGAGGAGGGACGCGGTGGCGGCGGTGGCGGAGCTTCCCGCCGCTCAAGTGCTCCCTCGGTCGGTTAGGGTTTGTGGGGTGGGGTGTAGCGGCGGCGCGGTGAACCTCGCTGCGCGAGCCGTGGTCCCCACCCCTCTTTATAGCACTGTGCGACGGGGGCCCACCAACCATGGTTTGGTTGGGCGCCCCCGACCGTGGCGCGGGATCCCGGCCGTTACGGCCTTTGGGCCGTAACGGTGAAGAGATCGAACTAACATTCTCCCTCTCGATCTCTTCTACAACATTCACTTAATCTCGAGTCCTTTACTTGACATCCATCTCATCACAAATAAACATATTGAGCATGGGTCATCTAAATTGTAATCACAACCAGATTAACCGGCCACAATACACTTATCCATTTTGATAGAATCTTAACATGGGCCCGGTCCGGAGTCATAGGCTTTCCCTTAAACCCATACGGCTAAGTGTTCTCCGAACACATTGGGTGGTAAGCCTTTTGTGAGCGGATCCGCTAACATTTCTTTAGTGCCTAAATGCTCCAGACTTATAGTTTTATCCCGGACTCTGTCTTTCACCGCATAGAATTTTATTTCTATCGGTTTGGTAGCATTACTTAACTTGTTGTTGTGAGCATAGAATACTGCTTGGTTTATTATCGCGGTACAACCGTAGTGGTTTGTGAATACAATCCACTACTCTTAAGTCGAGTATAAACTTCTTTAGCCACATCACCCGTCCCGTTGCCTCATAACAGCAATGAACTCTCGCATACATCGTAGATGTTGCCACTAGTTCTTGTTTTGAGCTTCTCCACGAAATAGCTCCTCCCCGCGAGAGTGAATATATATCCCGACGTGGATTTTCTATCATCCCTATCTCCCGCATAATCAGCATCTGAGTACCCTTTTATCTCTAGGGAATCAGACCTTCTATATGTTAGCATTAAATCTTTCGTGCCTTGTAGATATCGAAAAGCCTTCTTTACCATCATCCAGTGATCCTTTCCTAGACTACTTTGATATCTACCAAGCACTCCTGTAACAAATGCTAAATCAGGGCGAGTGCACACTTGTGCATACTGTAAGCTACCAACTGCTGAAGCATATGGAACCATTTTCATTTGATCGATCTCATATTGGTTCCTTGGACATTGGTGAAGTCCAAACTTATCGCCCTTTACTATAGGAGCGAGTGTGGCTCTACTCGCATGCATATTATATTTCTTTAGTACCTTTTCAAGATATGCCTTTTGCGATAATCCTAAGACCCCCTTCTTTCTATCTCGATGAATCTCAATGCCTAAAACATATGAGGCTTCACCAAGATCTTTCATATCAAATTTTGAAGACAAGAACTTTTTCGTTTCCTGTAGTAGTCTAACATCACTACTAGCTAGTAGAATGTCATCCACGTACAGTATTAGGAAAATGAGTTTCCCATTCTTAAACTTTGCATAAACGCAGTTGTCCTCAACATTTGCCTTAAAACCAAATTTTGTGATGGTCTCATCAAACTTTAGATTCCACTGTCTAGAGGCTTGCTTTAAACCATAAATGGATTTTCTTAAACGACACCCTAAATGTTCCTTCCCTTTCACAACAAAACCTTTGGGTTGAGTCATGTATACATCTTCATATAAATCTCCATTCAGAAATGTCGTCTTAACATCCATCTGGTGTAATTCCAAGTCATAGTGCGCCACCAAAGCCATTATGATTCTAAAAGAATCCTTACATGAGACTGGAGAGAACGTCTCATTGTAATCTATCCCTTCTCTTTGCGTGTATCCCTTGGCCACAAGCCGTCCTTTATATTTTTCTATATTCCCTTTGGAGTCATATTTAATCTTGTAGACCCATTTGCAGCCTACTGTTTTGGCTCCTTTAGGAACTTCCTCTAAGTCCCAAACTCTGTTGGTACTCATTGACTTCATTTCATCTTCCATGGCTTCTTGCCACTTCGATGCATCAGGACGACTCATAGCTTCTTCATAAGAAGTAGGATCACCTTCTATGTGAATTTCTTCACATTCATAAACTTCATAATCGTCAGGGATAGCTGACTTTCTGACTCTTGATGACCTCCTCGGAGCCTCTGCAACTGGCTCTGATACCATTGTTAGATCTTAAGCACTTAACTAAACATAAACACCAGTAGCTAATCACTTCGGGTAGATACTTAATGATTACAGATAAGGAACTCAACCACCTAGATCTAGATCTACTACACCTAAAGCAACTACTAAAAAGAAACAGAGGGAGAACGAGGGGCGCAGACCATCTGTCGAGGGGAGCGCGGAGTCGGAGGCCATCTCTAGCGTCGGGGTCGCAGGGGCGGCGCCGGCTTGACGTAGAGGTAGCAGTGCCGGCTCGGGAAGAGATCGAACTAATACAAGAGACCCAGATTCTTCTTCTAAGATTCATGTCTGGCATGGAACATCATAGCCATGCTTGTTTTTTTTTCTTCTTTTCTTTTGATTGGGAATCCATTACAACGTTTGTTGGGTTGCAGATGGATCCATTGCTTCAGCGAATAAACGAAAGGGTTCGCCCTGTCAACCAGATGGTGATTCTTCTTTTTTGAAAGAAAATGGTGACGGTGATTCTCAACCTGGCGAAACAATGATATTCTCAACCTCACAACTTCCAGAGGTATGTGGCATGAACTTTTGATGATGGGTGGCTTATGTTGGAGGCATACTATAATCATAGACTCTCAAATTTTTCGGAATGTTATCTGTAAACAGAGAACAGATCTCCAAATGCTACAAGCTTGATTCTATTAGTGTTGCTGTTCGTTTAGGCACCCAGGTGTGCTATTTGTATCCTGTGTGCAGAAGTTACATTTTTTTTGTTTCTTTGCTGCTTTAACCTATTTAATAACATGACATTGGCTATTGCGTGATAAAACATCATGCTATGCGTTTTGGTTGACACAATTGCACAGCAACCAATATCGTTATGTACTTGGTACTCTAATACCTATAACACCCTAAAAACAATGTTTTCTTTCTTAATGAAACTGCTAGGGAAAAAACTTTTGTAGGCGTTGCTCAATTTACCTACCAAGGTTACATTCGATCCCACAATCTACCTAAGTAATGCAACAAGCCTTGTGTGAATCATGTGGAGTGCTATCCGGTGTAGAATGCTACTCCATCCATGTGGTCCTACTGTTTTTCTTTCTCTGGTTTAAGTAACCATTTAGCCTTACACAATCCCAATATTGACATTCTGTTCCCATGCTTGCCATTCAGGATATTTGGCATCATTTACATTCTCTGTGTGCGATGCTGCTCGTGTAGCTTGCCTGTCTCGTGCCTTTCTACGTTCCTAGAGGTGTTATCCCAACCTCACCTTGAATGAGTATGAGTTTAGCCTTGAAGCACGTAGAGGTGGTTTCAGCAACTTAATTGACTGTATTATGAGAAACCACTCAGGCATTGGTGTGAAGATATTCAAGCTTGAATTGTTTTGTGTTGGCCATCACAATATCAAAAGTTGGCTCCGGGTTGCTGTTAAACCAGGGATTGAAGAACTCACCCTTAGGCCATGCCATGTATACAAGAAAAAGTACAAGTTCCCCTGCTCGCTTTTATCAGATGGGGTTAGGAACTCAATTCGGTTTCTTGAACTTGGCTATTTTACCTTCCGGCCCAGAACTGATATTGGGCCCTTGCGCTGCCTAACAAGTCTACATCTTTTAGATGTGCATATCACGGGGGATGAATTAGAGAACCTTCTTTCGAATTCTCTTGCTATAGAGAAGTTGGAGCTCATTCATTGCGAGGAAATAATCTGCCTGAGGATACCTTGTGAGCTGCGACGCTTCAGCTGCCTGAGCATTTCTTTATGCAGGAGGCTGGAGCTGATAGAGAGCAAAGCTCCGAATCTCTCCAGTTTAGAAGTATAGGGAAAGCCAGAACTATCACTTGGAGAAGCTTCAGAAATGAAGAACTTAAGCATGTATCATTACAATTTTCTCTGTTATGCTCATGCTGAGCTGCCATCCATTCTGCCAAATCTTGATACTCTTTGCTTGAATTCTGATGATGAGGTACCCAAACTCTGCTTTGTAGATGGTTAGCATTATGTGCATATTGCAGTAGTCATAGCTTGTGAATATTTTAATCTGAGATGTGGTATATTTGCTTATAATGCAGGTGGTCAAAACACCAATGCTGCCTACCAAATTCCTCTACCTCAAGCACCTGACCATTTGTTTGAGACCAGGAACCTTTCCCTACGACTGTTTCTCTTTGCTTTCTTTCCTTGACGCGTCTCCTTCCTTAGAGACTTTGAGCTTGGATGTAAGTTCTTTCTATCCTGCAAAGATGTCTGATCGTTCTGTCGGGCCAATGACTTATATTTCTTTTTCTTATTTAGGTACCAAAGAAACCTATGAAGGGTGAACTGATTTCTGGACATTCCTCGGATTTGAGGCAGATGGATGAAGACCAACATCACTACCTCAAGAATGTGAAGATCACAGGGTTCAGCTTGTAAAGAGCTTGGTGGAGCTCACCTGCTACATCCTCAAGAACGCGGTGTCACTCGAGTGTCTTACATTGGACACCCATTATAGTTCTACTATGAGGTGTTCTGACCCTGACAGAGAATTTAGACCGTGCAGCCCCGTGGGCAACAGTCTGAAGGTAAAGCGTAGAGCGCTTGTGGCTATCAGAAGATTCATCAAGGATAAGGTTCCCGCTGGTGTTAAGTTGACTGTTGTGGAGCCTTGTAGCTGATGCCATTAGCCTAGACGTAAGTCATGATCACTTGCATCATGATGTATTTAACTTTAGATGAACCATGATGTGGTCTTGATCAAGCTACTGTAATTGAGCAATGTGTACCATTTTAATTTAATTCGAGATGAAAGTTGGTTTGGTTCTTGAGCTTGTGCCCTACCAATGGCGCTATAGATATTTGTTATGATGCCAAATAGCTGGTGCCAATGCTACATACTCTGATATCTGGAGACGACAACAGGACCGACCATCCTTGCAAGGAATGAATAATGGCGAGTGTTACCAGGACAGCCTGACGTCCATTTTGACCTCGATTGGCTTGTTGCCTCGTGGTGAGTATGGGTTGCTGCGTTCCCCCTCTTTGCTTGGAATCGGCCGGGCAAGGTCACCACGGCTCACACGGCACCGATCGCTTCTTTACTTCCCCTGACGTGCGCCTCCTACACGTGAAGGTGCCTGCCACCGAAATCAACCGGCTGGTGCCCATGCTCGCTGGCGCTGCCGCCATTTTCGACCCAGATCGAGCCGGGCAGAGGGCAATTGGCATGCCAGTGCATTTCCTTTTGAGCATGTGACTGAACTGTGCTGCCGCTGTGTGTGCAAGTTACTGCAGGTGCAGAAGCAGAACTCGGCCGACGGCGACGGAGGGGGCGAGAGGCCGACGAGCGCCGACGCTGTTCGTGTTTGGGGACTCGCTAATCGACAGCGGCAGCAGCAACAACAACTGGGCCCACGACAGACTGGGAACACCAGCTTAGTTTGGTCCTTGGAATTGATCTTTAGATTTTGTTTATTTTGTTTCATGAATTGGTTGACACTCAACTAGGAAACAATATAGTTTTCCACACTGAGCTATATAAAATTGTTCGCTTTTCAGTAGTTTTTAGATCAAGGATTAAAATCCAATCTCTATATCCACAAGTGGATATATGTAACCAAACGTTATAAAGAGTTCTTAGACCCTAATGATAAAGAGGAAACAAAATACAAGAAAATGAAAACTAAGACAAAGAAAATTAGAAGACTAAGCTTCGTCATTCATCTCCTGCATTCATGCTTCAAACTTATCTTTCCTTTTGCAGCATCAATCCATCCATCTTTGACTGCTTAGAAACTTGACATTAAACTTGAATGCTTGCCTTCTTCACTCTCAAAGCAACCTTAGGATTGTATAGAATTTAGAATGTTTCTTACGGCTTGTTTGGTTGGAGGGAGTTGGTGGGAGGGAATGAGATTTGAGAGTTCAATGATTAAAATCTTATTATTTGTTTTGTTGGCATACAAATTTTAGTGGGATGGGGAAAGATAGTTTAGAGGAGCAACTCCCTCGAATCACTTTCAAGAGGGAGGGGTGAGAATTTGTTTTTAACAAGCTACAGGACCTCGGCGGCCAGCAGCTTTATTAATATAAGGTTATAGATAAGATAAGTGAAGAATGAATGCATCTACACCTTTAGTAATTTTTAACCTTACCAAACAAAGAATATGAATTCCACTCTTAACTCCCTCCAAAAACCAAACAAGGGAATAGGCCTAAAAATTAAATGAGTAAAATCCAGTGGCGGTCACTAAACTTGTACAGTTGTGTCATATAGGTCCCAAACTTAGGATTTTTGATATTTGGATCCCTAAACTTGCACGATTGTGTCATCTAGATCCCAAACTCATAATGTATGATATTTGGTCCTTAAACTTGCACTTTAGTGTCATCTAGGTCCCAAAGTTCAGCATTTATATAGAACAAAAGGTCACTTTTCACCCTACTATTTTTTAGAAAAAGTAATAAAAATAGTAACTTGAACATATGATATCCAATTAACTTCAAATAAAACACCTAGTGATATTTTTATAAGAAATTTGGTACATGCTTTTTGTGATTTAAAAATTTAGTTATGACTTTTAGATTAACATATTTTTCTTTAAAGTTTCATAAAATAGGTGTAAATCAAACTTTTTTTCAATAATTTTTTTTGAGTTCGGGACCTAGATGACATTTACCATGCAAGTTTAGGAACACAAATACCATATATCATGAGTTTGAGACCTAGATGATACAACCGAGCAAGTTTATGGACCCAAATATTAAAAATCATGAGTTTGGGATCCAGATGATACCTTTGTGCAAGTTGAGGGACCGCTAATGAATTTTACTCAAATTAAATTCCCAAGTGAATTCTCTTCACCAACTCCCGCTACTAATTCCCCTTGAGAGAATTCCTTCATTGCCATCAAAAGCTATACTACTTCCCTGGTTGCCTAAAAAATCACAGAGTTCCTTCACTGCCATGAAGATGTGAATTTCCATTCCATGGTTGCCATTCCGTTACCATGTTCTTATGTTTGTGAGGATGACATGTGGACCCATCGTCATGTCTACGCTACGTGATGCTGGGAGTGGGAAGAGTGAAGGATTGTAGCGACGAGACGAGGCGGCCTTCCTCCACGCGAGCGCGGTGGGGATGAGGTTGGGGATGCAGAGCGGGGCCACGGGGATGCACACGCATAGCACGCATCATGCCGTCGCGCACTCCGCCACCTTCACGCCGTTCCCACCGCCTGACACCCGCGGGGGGCGCCGCCGGGGGCATGCCCGGTCCTTAGCGCGTCTGCTCGCGACCTACTCCCGGACGCTGTGGAGGCCGACCTCTTCGACTCGTTCCTCTCCGCCACCGGGTGCGCTGCGGCCGTCGCGGAACTAGGCTTCTCCGTCCGGCCACAACACTGCGGTGCCCGCCACGCGGGGAAGCTGCGTTGGTGTGCAGCCGCGGCGCGGCGGCACGACGAGCGCTCCAGGTGGTCCGCCGTGGCGGCGTGGTGCGCGAGGTACGCCGGGAGCATCGCCGTGGCGTGCTGCTTTGGGACTCTGGAGGTGCAGCGAGAAGGAACGTTGCTCCTCGAGCGAGCCCTGGTGCGTGTCGGCAATGGTGCGTCCAACCGTCCACACGACGCAGGGGCTGCTGAAGGTGTCCGCGACGGAGTGGTTCGGGGAGAGCGACCTCTGCTTGCTTTGCCCCTTGCCTTGCTTTGCTCCCCGGGCACGGAGCCATTCCACGACGTTTGTTCAATGGCAATTGAGGTACAAAAATACGTAATCTGATGGCACTAAGGGAACATAACACAAGTATGTAACGGAGATGGCAACCAAGGAATGAAAATTCACATCTTCGTGATAGTGAAGGAATTCTGTGATTTTTTATGGCAACCAGGGAAGCAGTATAGCTTTTGACGGTAACGAAGGAATTCTCTCATTAGTCATTCCCCTTCCCCATCCGTTGCCAAACGCACAGTGAAGTGGCGCTGACTCTGTGCATTGTTTTTACGTGTTTACTGAAATTTAATTCCCCAGAGAAGATCTTAATTTATAAAGCCCTATACTAATTTAACTTCATAAATCTTAATTTAACGTCATCTACATATGCCTCCCCCCACCCACCCACGATAAATGTATAAAGCCCTATACTAATTTTCAAATACTAGATTGCAAATTTTGTAAATTACCATAGGTTGGGCTCTAAAAATAGTTGAGCCCCCCCCCCCCCCCCCCCCCCCGCCGCCGCCGCCGCAACCCGAAGTCCCCGCCTGCCCCAGTCGCCCAGTTCCCCACAGCCCAAGCGAAGCCACGGCAGGGAGCGGAGATGCTCCAGTTCCCGGCGCTGATGCGGCAGTGGCCGTCGCCGCCGCTGATCCCGGCGTCCACGCTGCTTCCCGTGCCTGCTACCTCCCACGAGGACGAGCTCCTCCTCGCCATGGCGGAGTCCGACCTCGATGATAAGGTGCCGCTCCGCTTTCCATTCCATTCCACTCCATTCCCCGACGCTCCCTCCCCTCGATTCCCCTCGCCTTCCGCGCTACCCACGCGACCCCAAAGGGATAACTGACGCTTCCCTTTGTTTCTCCTTCCCTCGCCGCTCTAGCTGAACGAGATCCGGAAGGCCAACAGCAATCTGGTGATCATCGGAAAGCCCACGGGCGACACCAAGGAGGAGTACGACGCTGAGGTGGAGGACGACGACGCGGACAACGTCGAGGAGTCCGACGGCGACGACTTCGACCAGGAAACCGGCTGACCCCGGGCTGTTCCTCCGTGCTTTGCCGGCGGCCTGGAGTCCCCCGTCCCCGCTGCCCTGTCTGTATTTCGCAATCCCCGATTGGCTACTGCTATCTGGATGTGCTGTGTAATCCCGTCCTGTTACTGTCTGTTATGAGAGTTTGGGCAAGCCCCATGTCATTTCAGTCATGTGGATCTTGTTTATGAAATTAGATGGTTAATGCTACTTGGTCTTGTCTGAAATCCAGACACTAGTTTAGTTTCCTCACTCTGCGCCAGATGCTGTTACTTCTTCACTTTTACAGTTCGTGCCTAGACTAATTAGTACTTGACAAGTTACTATTTTGTTTTTCATTGTGTTTTCTGGTTTCAACACGAATATGGTGAGAATATGGTGATAGTAAGGTGTCATTAACCTGGACATCCACGCCGAGAAAAGAACATATTGGCACAATGAGTCACCTAGTAGAAGAAGTTGTAATGTGAAGTATCTGGTCTTGCACATGGCCAGATGTCTTTTAAATTTTCAGTGATTTTCCTGTTGAGAATCTCTAAAATTGGCCATTGGCTTTAGTTGCAGTTCTCTTATTTAATGAGGCCAGTTTCAAGGTTATTCGGTATGTGTATTTTTAAGCTGGGAATATCGATTATGTCATGTCTTGGTTCTCCTTTTCTGAAACTTCTGTTTTTCTGTGTATGTGTAAACTTTCTATTAAAAATTGATGACCTAAGTTCCATTGTTTACCACTAAATATGTTGTGCATCACAGTACGTCATAGTTGAAATTACTAATATTTCCAGTCCTCCATTGCAAACTGTTCTTTTGTTTCCTATATTATTTGTCACCTATGATGTTGCATTCTTATCTATCTTCAACTTGCTTTTATCCTATAGTTTCCTACGGAGAAATAACTCTTATAAGGATGATTGGGTGGGAATGAACAAAGCTGTGTTATATGATTACAATTTACACAAAGAAAGTAACTTATCATTGTCTATTATGTGTAATAGCTCTACAAGAAGTTAAAGTATTCGACCTTGTGATCGACACAAGGTAATACAGAAAGTTGAAAAATCTGGAGTCTGTACCATGATTATTTTGCTGGAAAACCTTTTCCTTAATTGCACTCAGTTGCCAAGGAAATGAATATTCGCTCTTGGAATTTCTTGTAAAGTTCTGATGGAACTTTTCAATCTGCTTATCTCTTCATGTTTGCAAAAATAGAGCCCTTTCCACCGATCAAAATTCATGAAGTGATAATGCAGTAATGCACTGTAGCCCTTAAAATGAGTTATTATGTTTCATAATCCACTCACAGAAAGTATGCCAGAATCTTGGTTAGGATCGTTGTGTAGAAGATACATAGCACGGCACCAACTGGAATTGTGACCAACCAGGATACCACAATTTCGCGAACTGTCTCTGCTCTGACTCTGTTGAGCCCTCTTGCAAATCCGACACCCATCACTGCTCCAACAAGTGTATGTGTTGCAGAAATTGGCAAACCAAGCTTTGATGCAAACAAGACCACTGAAGCCGCTGCAAACTCTGCTGCGAAGCCCCTAGTTGGTGTCAGTTCTGTGATTTTCTTGCCAATTGTTGCTATCACCCTATATCCCCACATCGCAAGACCTGCAACAATTCCAAACCCACCCCAAGCAAGAACTTCGGTAGGTATGACTATCTCCGCACTGCTTGCCACACCTTGAAGAATGGACAAAGCTGCAGCCAGGGGCCCTATGGCATTGGAAACGTCATTGCCTCCATGAGCAAATGACATGAAGCATGCTGATAAGACTTGCATGTAACCAAATACACCATACACAATCTGTAATTGAGCTCCTGTAGGCCCAGCAATGTCCGAAAGAAATCCAACCTGCTGAACATTTTTATCAGCAGATGCTATCTTTTCTGCTTCCGAAGACAGTAGCCCACCTAACTGTTTTTTGATCACCCGGGTAACAATGATGGCTCCTATTGCCCCACATGATAATGCTTGCAGGAGAGCGATGGGAAAGACTTTACTGAGAGGAAAAGCAACAAACGAGATTGCAGTGACACCAGTAAACACTGCAATTGGTGCAGCAGCAGCTGCAGCTTGGCCTGGATTTGGCGCACTGTATACAAACTGAAGTGAAAATTGGTCAGTAAGAAATTAACCTTCGCATCTTTTGCGGAACAGTTTTTATGCTCTTTATTTACGACATATAGATTCTATGCTCATTTCGATGCTTAACTGTTGAAGTGAACCTGTCTTTTTTTCATTTAGATTGTAAAGTAAGTTTACTCTAGCACTTACCCTGCGTATGCACTTGTAAACAAGAAAAGAGACTGCTGCACCCATCAAAGGGGAAATGACCCAAGATGAAGATACTCTAGCCAAGGAGCTCCAGAAAACTGCATTCACCCCTCCATATACCAGCCCGAAACCAACCATGGCCCCAACAATACAATGTGTAGTTGAGACAGGCCAGCCATATGATGAAGCAACCTAAGAAACAGCATGGGTTAATACACACAGATTCTTATAATTTATGAATGCCCTTAGATGCTTCCTATTCCTTGTTAATGTTAGGAGTTTAGGACTCTGCATAATCAAGACAAAAAACTGAAATATTGGCAGAGGCATTTCGTCGAATGATGATAAAAGCTATTTCAGGAAGCGTGTTGCATGATTTGTGTTCTCATCCAAACATGTGAATATCATAACATTGCTCCCTACATAGATGTGAATGTTTGAGCAAACTTCTACTTGCTACAAACTTTGAGATTCAAGATTCTTCAAATTTTGTTCATTGCTGCTATGTTATTGGTGAATGGTGTTACCTCATCTATTTTTTTATATGCCTACTATGCCGTTGTAACTGATGAAGTGCTAGACAATTTCCTTAATTGGAACTGAAATGTGTACTTGGTGTGGAAGTCTGCATTGGTTATAAGTCTTCATTTGACTAAACTAATGCGCACATATCAGTAAGGTGAAAGACATGCTGTAGGTACATGGTTGGTTCATCTGTTTAAGTTGCTGGTTGCTTTCCCTTACAGAGTTACATCTAGTCTCTTAAGTGCATTCCCTTTGCAGAGTTACTACAAGGTATATACGGACTCTACTGAGTACTTAGGTTGTATTTAGTATACTGTGATTTGATCCATTTGTGTCTGGATTTATTATTATTATTATTATTATTATTATTATTATTATTATTATTATTATTATTATTATTATTATTATTATTATTATTATTATTATTATTATTATTATTATTATTATTATTATTATTATTATTTTGCGAAAGTGTCTGGATGGTTTTCACAGATTAACCTTCATATTACTAGCTTCTATGAATGTAAATCTATGAATTTTCATATCAAATTAATCATGCAATCCTATTATTAATCATCTCACTGATACTACATCCTAAACCTTCCTTATTATAGGCTGAAGATCAACTGGGTGATGTCTCAGTAATTCTGTGATCCTTATGGACATTGAGAAGACTGAATGATCTGATTTAATTGGTACAGCAGAGCTCAAAAGGGTGATGGAACATACCTGCAGCCATGTGCCAGCGGCAGCAAGGGAGGATAGCAATCCAGCGAAGAGCAGAGAGTCCTTTCCTTGGAAGGCAGATGCAACCAGTATACCCTTCTGCATGGTGCTGGTGACATGGGTGCCCATAAGGAATGCACCAGAGAACTCTAGCACCGCTGCAGTGAGCACTGCCTGCCGGAGTGTCAAAGCCCCAGATCCCACTGATGTCCCCATGGCGTTTGCCACATCATTGGCCCCAATATTCCATGCCATGTAGAACCCTGACAGAAGCGTTAGATATGCCAACACACTCATCTTGAAGGTTCCATGACAGACCAGTGAGCGCATTGCCAGTGGCACTGTGAGGGCAGTGAATGCAATCGTCACAGAGATCGCCATCGCCATCTTTGGTGAGATATGGAATGCCTTGGCCATCTCGGACATCTTGTGTTCCCTGTTCTTCCCAGCCTGTGCCTCACCGGCTTTCGTGCTGGAGCCATCATCAGCATCGGCAAAGGGGGACAGCGTCCCAGTCTGTGCCTCACTGGCTTTCGTGCTGGAGCCATCATCAGCATCGGCAAAGGAAGACAGTGTCCCACTCTGTGCCTCACCGGCTTTCGTGCTGGAGACATCATCAGCATCAGCAAAGGAGGACAACATCCTAGCCTGTTCCTCACCGGCTTTCATGTTGGAGCCATCATCAGCATCGGCAAAGGAGGACAGCGTGGCATGAGGGAGGTTCAGTTGCAATTGCAGCGTCTTGGCATGTGTCACTTTGGCCGAAGGGAAACACCTCAGGTTGTGAATGTTGGGTGGCAGCTGAGAAACAGACTGACGGAGCAGGAGAGCGGCTGCCGCAGCCCGCCCTCCTGCTCCAGCATGTGCTCGGGTGATGGAGAAGAACGGAGAAGCTTGAGACATTGAGTGGTGGAAGCAGAAGACTGAGTAGAAGAGGTGGAAGGAGAAGGGGTAGGGGTGAATCTAGGAGTCCGTGGGAAGAAATGAGCATGTTATGTAGATGAACGTAGTAGGAGCTTTGTTTCTGTGGTGGCCCCAGCCCAAGCTGAGACGAATGGTTGGTGGATAGAATGTGTGGTGCAAGGGGATATGAGCAAGATTCCTGCCTAATCCAAAACTTGGGGTGGCAGCTTGCTGCCTTACTGTTGTTTTCAGTTGCATGATCATCTTGGGCTCCCCCCTTCGCTCCAGCCCGTTTTCGAAAGATCCAGTTCTGTGTTTTTTCTGCTGTTTTGTCTGTGCTATGTTAGCCCGTTTTCAAGGAATCCAGTTCTATGTTTTTTTGCTGCTGTTGAACATTCATGGATTCTGAAATATTTGTTGTGATCCTTGTAGCCTGTGGGCTTTCCTATCTGGTGCTATACATCCACTTTGGGCCTGTGCACATTAGGCACATTGATGCACCATGGCAAATGCTCTTATTTGCACTCGGTTTCATGTTCTTCGGTTCTTGTCATAAACAAATTTTGCGATGTTCTTATTGCAGCTGCTTTGCTACCAGATTCTCCATAGGCCACAAATCTTTACACCAGCACTGCAGAACTGCATAGCAATTGAGTGAATTTTCATGGGTATGTTTCCTCCCATAAGGAACCTGCTAGGCCTAAATGTTAGTAATATGTGAACAGAACGGCTGCGGTCCAGGAATAAAGGTAATGTGATCTTGTCATTCGACATGCTTATGTGGTTGTCCGTTGTCATTGAGATTTCCTCTTCTTTTCTTTTTTTTTCTCCGTTGGAAAATATGTAAATGAGGCAGCCGACCACAAAAAAATAGGAGCAATTGTGCTACAAGCCTACAACCCGCCAATAAGAAGGATCAGTGTCTTTGTCAGAAAAAGGAAGAAGAATCAGTGGAGGTCTTTGTCCTGTGATCAGACATGGAAATATGGAATCCTTGCGCTTGTCTTCTCCTAGGCTTTGAAGTTTGAACTGCAGTCTCGGTCTGCAGGCAACATACATGCGGACTCGGGGTTTAGGCTTAGGCCGTATTGCATTGTATGAGTTGGGCCTGTTGATCCGATTTTCTTACATATCTGATAGAAATCAACCTCTCCGTGCAAACTATGGAAACTTCAATCTAAACCATACGATCTTGATCCAAGGGAGAACTCGTGAGAGGTGGGAGGGGTGATTTGCAAAATTCATGGGAGATGAGAGGGATGATTTGCAAAGGTGCTTTTGCAAATCACTCCTCCCACCTCCTCTAAGCGCGCCGTGCGCCGTTAGATCAACATCATGTGGCTCGGAATGAAGTTCCATAGTTTTCACGGAGAGGTTGGTTTCCACATGATATGTTGCCATTTTTATAAGCTTTGTGATTGGTCAATTTTTATACAGTATTGCAGATATTGTGATTTTTTTTGAGAACCTGCTATTGTGATTAGTGGTCATGTTATTGCTGTCGTGGGCCAAACGGTACTCTTTGATTGATTCTGTATGCTCAATTTCGGCCCATTTTGTGATTGGTGATCATGTTGCTGTTAATCAGGGCCAAATCTCTACTACTAAAAAGTACGAAGTGGAGACAAAAACTTGTTCCTACTTTTTCCGGTCTGACGCGAATCTGCCTCCTCCCCCCCCCCCCCCCACTTGCGTGGTAGCTTCCTCCCCCCCAGGCGACCTGGGCCCACCCCCCGGCGACCCCGCGACCTCCGCCCAACCTACCACCCGCGCCCCCCCGTGCGACCTCGCGACCCCCCGTGCGACCTCGCCTCCCCGGCCTCCTCCTCCTCCACGCCGCGCCGCCGAGCCGCCCTCGCCTCCTCCTCCTCCACGCCGCGCCGCCGCGATCCGTGCCTCCCTCGCCTCCTCCTCCGCCGCGCCGCCGCCGATCCACGCCGCGCCGCCGCTCATCCAGGGCTCCCTCGCCTCCTCCTCCGGCCGTCATCCGCGCCCGAGATCCGTGCCGCGCCGCCGCCGATCCACGCCGCGCCGCCTCCTCCTCCGGCCGTCGCCTCCTCCTCGCGGCCGGAGTCCGCCCGAGATCCGTGCCGCCGACGCCTCCGTGTTTAGGGTTAGGCCGCCATCGCCTACTCCTCCGGCCGTCGTCCGCGCCTCGTCCTCCGGCCGTCGCCCTCGCCTCGTCCCTCCGGCCGTCGCCCTCGCCTCCTTCTTCGGCGTCGTCCGCGCCGCCGATCCCGGACGCCCTCGCCTCCGCAGACGCCCTCGCCTCCACCGCTCCTGGACGCCGCCGTCTACATCATCCAAACCGTCTACATCTCCGGTACGTGCTTTCAACCACCTACATCTCCGGTTGATGATTGTTTAGTTGACATCTGTCTGTTGATGATTGTTTTCAAACCGTCTACATCTGTCTGTTGATGATTGTTTAGTTGACAACCACCTCATGTGTTAGTAGTAGAGATTGCTTTCTATGCGTGCTCTACTGCCTCAAGCGCTCCCCGACCGGAGATCGGAATGTTAAAATTAGCCCAAGTAGTAAGCGACCTAAGATGACCGAAATGGCAAGCATCATATTTACACCGAATTCTAATTCATACTAATACAATAATACCATACGACGGTAGCAGCAATGACGTCACCAGATAGAAAAATACCTTGCGCAAGAACGATTTGAAGGTACTCTAGGGCCAGTTTCAGGATTCGGCTCGTCTTTACCAGAAAATTTCAGTATTGTTGCAATTCTATACGGTCCAATTGCTTCAGTTACAAAACAATTGCTTCTGTTAAGAAAACTCAAGCCGACTTTCAATTAATGACAAGACAGAAGTCCATTCCTGTAGCTAGATGTTATGAGAAGTAGACTTCATTCTAAAACTCCAGATTTGGTAGAGGTGAAATTTATAGTTGTTTAGATTATTCTGAGGTGAAATCCACTTACCTTTGTTAGAGGCGTGTAATCCATGCGTGCTCATATTTTTATACTTGTTCTAAAATTAACGATGCTATTTTTTATGGTGAGTGTGCATGTAGGGAAAATGTGCATGCATATGCATAGTACTTTGTGTCTATCTTGTATTTCGCAACAAAAGGATGTTATAAAATTTGTTCTAACCAATAACATGTGTGGTAATTTTTCTGAAAAGGGTGTGGTAATAAAATCAAAAGTGGATGGTCATGTTTACACATTTTCCTTCGTGGAGTTTTAGAATGAAGTCTACTTCTCATAACATCTAGGTGCATTATACCAAAGTGTAAGAGCACTTAATCTTTACTAAGAGTGTCATCAACTGATAATGTCAGAACTTCCTAAGAGTACTTGATTGTATAATGAATTTTCACTATTTATCATTTAGTTTCATCCCTGCGACTATTTATCTAACAAAAGGTAAAAAATATTTTGAACACGGAACAATTTGGAAAGAGGTACAGGTTCTGCTAAGCATCCTGCATGTATGGCTAAAACTCTATGCCCTTGCACATGACATTATGTTTTATTAGTACTTGCCGCAAATATATTATTTTAGTACTATTTTGGTTGCCCATTTGCCATCATTTTGTGATAAGGAAACGCTTACTTAGCTTTGCCTGGATTTTGCCCCGACTTTTCACGGTACAAAATAACAAGATTAAAAGCAGCTTCTCCGAATTTTATAATCTTCTATCATCAGGATGTATAAATGTGTCTCTGTTGAAAAAGTAGTAACCAAAGATTCCCGGCGTCCTATAGAAAATTGTATAAAGCACAATGATGCAGTGTGGCTGTAGTAATAATCGAGTAATGAATAAAAAGCACAAAGCCAGACCGATAGCGGCTTCTCTTCCAATTAACTAGCAGATCGACGCTTGCAAAAAGACTATAACTAGCAGGTAGACGTAGTACTTTAGTCTCAGCAGTAATTAGGCCAATAGATTAAATTCCAATATAGCCTCACGTCACCAATCAAAGGAGAATCGCTCAGTAAGACAGCAGCAGCACAAGTAAACAATTTATATTTCACCAACCTGACAATGACAATAACACTGATAGAGGAGTCGGCTTACACTAGAAGCAATCCAAGCCCTAGATAATTCTCCCACCTGCGGCCATGACGAACCATGATAAGACCTCGACGAGATCGAAACAACACACCCAAGAGAGATCCTGATTACGCAATTGTTCACAAAACCTCGAAGGATCGGCAAGATAATTGAGAGGAGCCGCCTCTATGTTCTTCAGAGAAAAATAAAACCTATTCTGCTTACACGGCCGGCCCTATGCCATATATGTGCACGCAGGCAGAGACTCAAGTCCGACAATCCTACTTGTTAATTAATACTTCAGTTCGCACTAATGTGAAGGAGCAACGTCACACATTGGTGACTAAATTGGAGCCGACCATTAATTTCTCTTTAGGATCAGGTGGCTCCATAAATTGTTGTGGCTCTTTTTTCCTTATGTAAATTAGCTCCAGTTATCAACCAGAGTTACAGTGCAAGATAAAAGCCTTTCTTTCATAATCCTTTTCTCCAATTCAATAGAAAATGCACCAATGTGCATATCAAATTTATCTGTTCCCTTCAAACATTTCATCAATTTTATTAATCTCCTGATGATACATGATCTCAACATTTTGAATCTGCCGGCCTTGTTTTCTTTTAAATCTATTTGACGAGTCCATATTGAATTCCTGAGACAGGGATGGTTCTTGGTATTTTGTTGCTGCTTTAAAAAGGGATCTGAACACGTTTAGGTATTATTGGCCTGTGTTGTTTTAGTGGAAATATAGAATTTCGTATGTCCAGTATGCCATCCTCATGGTCTTAAAAGCGACCGTCGAAACAAACATGTTATTACAAGATATAGTATATGATTCCGCAAAAGATGTTAGACAAATACATATTGGGTTCCACATTAATGCAAAAATAAACGGACCACTACAATTCATTTTAGGCAGTGTAGATGAGTCAACCGTGTTGAACGACCAGAACGAATCGAAGTCTGATCGAAGGAAGAGCCTGGCTAGAGAATGTTATGCAGCAGTGTCTCCTAGGAAGAGGGCGATGATAAAAAAGATGAGGTTTATACAAGGAGCTTTTATTCATGCAAATGTTAAGATCCAATTCAACACCACAAAACATCATTAATGCTCCCCCCAATTGACCGAATTAGATTTTTATTTTGTTTGCAGATAGTGAGGCCATGGTGTGCATTGGTGTAACTGTAACTTGTTTGTGACTTGTGACAAGAAATTTTAAATGCTACGTTAGAGGTAAACTAAAGACCTTATGCACTATTTTCACCACACTATAGTTAGAGGTAACCTAAAGACATTTTGCGCTATTTGCACCACTATAATACTAGCTGTTGATAGATGATTTCAATGTTTCTAATAAATTAATGTTTTGTTCATTTCAGCTGGACGGTGACATATTTCATTGTTACCCATGTTTGGTGTGAGAAGGCATCATGTCATTGTGGGAGATGCCTCACCATTTGGGATCTTCTAGCATTCGAAATGATGTTAGTAGTCTAGATGTTGTTTATAGTTATGTTAGTTTGATGTCAGCTCATAAAGTTATGTGTGAAAATTCTCTACTAAATAACCTCTGTGTCCAATACGAAAGGCTAAGGTGAACCTGATGCTTATGAAGCAGGAGAAATCAGTCATTTGTTTGAATTTTTCATCTGTTTCCTGCATAAACATCCTGAACGCGTCACTGAGTATCGAGGTGCATATATTGTTCATGAGCTTAAACAAGTTGTGGTCAGTTGTGTTGTTATCGATGTCATCCAAACCCCATCGGTAGTGGTGGTGAATGTCAAATATTGTTTGGAAACTGGTCATGTCGTTATCCTTTTGCAAATTGATTGAGATAAATAACATCAAAGATCATACATATGTTACTATTATTGTAGAACTCATGATGTCACTCATATCAAGATTGGATTACTTCATTTTACTTTGTTCAAGGATATATATCACATCATCAAAATATTTATAGTTATACATCAAGATTGTACTGCCCGTAACAACGCACAGCTCATCTTCAAGTCGTTCTTCGGATGTGATGACTTCAATTGAGAATTTTTTATTATATGTTTTGTGTGTTGCCTTTTAGATAATTGGATGCCCGTAGCAACGCACGGGCATGCACCTAGTGTTATTGTAATTGTTTCTCTGTTCAGTTTTGGTCCATTTTCTCTCGTGCTTCTCGCCTTCCTTCGTCCTCATTGCCATGCACCGCGAGCATCCAGGTTGCCGACGCCCGACGAGTTAGTTCCTCCTGACGCGGCGCTCGGCGTCCCGAGGCTGTTGTTTCCCGTGCACGCCTGCGTTGTGTTCTTCACACTTGTATATGTCCAGCGCTGAGCGCCACATACACACCGTGACACCAGTGACCAGAGAGTTTCAGTACCTGCATTCCATGATTGCTGAATTGCACTTGGGTTTCCTTAGTTCCCACTCCCACCGCACATATGATTCTACTCACTTGTTCAATGAAAACATTTCGGTGTTGTCAGTGCATGCATTATATTGCACCCCTTTAACTAAGTATTGCAATTTGAATAGATTCTAACTTTTTACTCCATCTGTCCTAAAATATGGTAATATTGAGTAGATTTTTTTCAAAATTAAATATTTTCAAAATATTAGTATATTTATCTTGAACCCAACTTTATAATATGTAACATTTTCTATTTAAAATAAATTATTTATTGATGAAAATTTAAAAAATGTCATTTGGAAAAAGGATAAACGTAACTATATTTCGGATGATTTTTTTTTAAAAAAAGACGCCACCACCGCCCCTCCCGTGCCCATAGCGCAATAGGCCACAAGCACGAAGCACCCAGCCAGAATCCCGCCCGCCGCGAGGCCGCAACGCACGCAACGCCTTCCCCGCTGGCTACCGCAGGCCGCAGCCAACTGCCAAACAGCGCCGCCAGCTTTATAAAGCGCACACCACGCGAGTGCCAATCACGCCACTACTACTCCAGAAAGCAAAAGCAACGCCGCCCCCACAACCACACAAGGCCACAAAACCCCCACAAAACCCCCTCCGCCTCCGTCGCCCCGGCTTGTCCGCTTGCCGTCGCGCCGAGGCCCGATCGATCCCCCCACCGGATCCCCCCCACCCATCTCGCGGTCCGCGCACGGCCGTCCGAATCCCTAACCCCGGTCGACGAGGAGCCGGTGGTGGTGGTGGTGGAGAGGAGGCGGAGGGCCTGGTGCCCGGTGCTGCATGTCAGATCGTGACTCCCGAGGAGCAGGAGGAGGGTACGGGCACGGCCAGGTCGCGAAGCCGCTCCAATGGCCGCAGCTGAGGAAAAGGCGAAGGTCGCGTCGGCACCCGGCGGCGGCGCCGTGATGGTGGCGGGGGACGCCGCGCCGCCCAACGCCGCGAAGGGCTCGACCAAAGGTACGCGCGTGATCGGATCGCTGGCCTTCTCCCCCGCCCTCTGTTTTTTCTCCGGCGGTTGTACGCGTCACCATTTGGGCGCGCCCGTTGCGTGTGTCGTCGATCAGGTATCACGCTGTTCCCGTGCCTGCTGTCGGATTCGTGACACACGAATTCACGGGAGCGCGTGAGGGACGATGCGGAATGGCGATTAGTTGTCGATTTTGATGGGGATCGGGAGTCACTGGGACAAAAATGTTTCGGCATGTCGCTTGACGCGGAAATGGATTTCGAAAGGCTAATACCTGGTGGTGTGTTGTCGTATTGGTGGCGATCAGACCTGTGAGGTTCAGATCGTAGTGACGAAGTGATACTGATATGCCTTGGTATGATGCCGCGGACTCTACTTACTTTCCAAGTTTGGTCATGCACGTGTGCCAGTGACTTGGTAGTGGGATATAAATGGGAGAGTAGATCTTAAAGTGGCTTTATATTGGTCTAAAAAAATCTGAAGTTAAAGAGGCATCTTAGTTTGTGAGAATCTGTTGATCATGACAAACATCCATGTTGAAAGTTAAATGCATTTGTTTATTCACTCCAAAGTAATTGTCTAATAGCCCATTGAGAATGATGGCGCAGACACTTTGAGTTGGTGATAGTGCCAACATAATTAAATCTGCCATAGCACAGTCTGTGTTTATAATGGGGATGGTACTTTTATCACTCAGAAGTGGGATGTAGTAGTCTAGTAGGATGTGTGGAATGTCTTGTTTTTTAGTCTTGTAATGTAATGAAGGTGTGACCCCTTGTTAACTTATATTTGACCAACGGGAATACGGGGACCACTAAAAATGTTTTGTATCGATCATGGCTCCACCAAAAGGAGTGGATGGTACATGAATGACTCAGCCACATCCGATGCACATACTTTATAGTGGAGTGTTGCGGGTGGTGGGGAGTGTGTTTGCTGCACTAGGGTCCGTTGTCCTCATGGGTGCTGATTGTGTCCAATGTGGGTCCATGTATGTCCAGTGTTTATTTGCTCCAACCTGCATTTTTCTGTTCTATGTAGCATTTTTTTGCCTGGGGGAAGTAATGTTATCCTAAGCTAACATCCCTGAAATATCATTATTTTTCTTTCAACAGACAAAAAGAAAATAAGATGAATTATCATGTTATGGCTTTCTAAAATGAAAAAACAATCAATTGGATCAGATGATAACAGGAACAATTTATAATATCTTTGTGAAGTAGCTTGGTTTAGTTGAACTTGACTGTAATTCCAATAGTTGTACATTTCCACTGATCTTGTGAAGTGATGTACACTAGTGCTTTAAATTATGCATATGTCTGTAACTCTTCAAGTTTATGCATATACTTTTAGCTTGCAGCCGTTAATTTTTTTCTTATGTTTTTGTCATTCTTGTCTAATGACCTGTGATTTGGATTATCCCATTCTCTAAGTTTGCACATAGCGAACAAAGAAGAGCTTTTCGTTAGTAGCTGTTCCATTTTTTTCTTTTTAATAATGTTTTGTCACCTTATTTTTTCCCTTCCATATATATTAAATAAATTGATGGAAACCGTAAGCAAATGAAGATGGGAACATCATTGGATTGTGTCATAATTTTAAAAATTGCACATAAACCATTAAGCTTCTCGGTTGCTACTAAGATAGTCCAGCATGTAATGGTAAGAAGAATGTAAAAGATCCAGTATCTAACAGCAAGCATTTTTTTTACTTAATTCCCGGTTCCATGCATGTTGGCTGATGTGAACTGTGCATATTTCAGAATTTTTGTGTTATTAGCTTTGTTGATGCATCCTTTGCACCCTTCGATTCCCCGACTAACTGAATGCCCATAAAATTCAAGTGGCAAAAGCTTTCTTGTGACATTCTTTCCATGTCACAACATATGCAAAATTGTGATGCCCAATCTGCAGAAATGTTTAGTCTGTAACCTATGAAGGGTATCAAAATCATTATTTACTTCAATGTCAAATTGTGATGTCCAATCTGGAGAAAAAACATTTCAGGGATTCCAATCATGGCGAGGGCACAGAGAAGCCACCCGTTGGACCCATTATCTGCTGCTGAAATTGCTGTGGCTGTAGCAACTGTCAGAGCTGCTGGAAGAACTCCTGAGGTTTGCCATCCTACTACATTTCTCTATGAAAACAGGAACACATGCTTCAAATAAATAATTTACAATCAACTTTCCAAAATTATAGGTACGAGACAGTATGCGCTTTGTTGAAGTTGTGCTCCTTGAGCCTGAGAAGAATGTTGTGGCATTAGCTGATGCATACTTCTTCCCACCATTCCAACCATCGCTGCTTCCTAGAACAAAAGGTGTTCCTGTTATTCCAAGCAGATTACCATCTAGGAGAGCCAGGCTTGTTGTCTACAACAAACAAACAAACGAGACTAGTGTTTGGGTTGTAGAACTCTCTGAAGTGCATGCTGCTGCTAGAGGTGGACATCACAGAGGCAAGGTCATATCATCAGAAGTTGTTCCAGATGTTCAACCTGCAATGGTATGTTTATATTAATTGATCATACGCTGTCCTTTTTCTGTTGACCATTTTACCCATCATAGAGTCCATTAGCACTGTTTAACGTGTACATTGAAAATATTTAGTAATTGTATGCAATGAGTTTTTGTATTTACCCGATAATCTCTTCTAAGTTATTGCTGGTAAACTGTGGCATTTGCCAATTAGAAAACTGATCCTTATTACCTGCTTGAATTGCACGAAATTATACGCTAGTCTTAAACTGATACTAATGTGCCACAAAGAAATACTATCTAGCTTGTGCTTGTCCAATAATTAAATCTAGTGGTAGCCTTACTTGAATAGTGTTTGTGTATTTTGCGGGAAAGTACTTTGATAGTTCTTGTGTTTTGCAGGACGCTATGGAATATGCTGAATGTGAAGCTACTGTAAAAAGTTACCCCCCTTTTATTGAAGCAATGAAGAAAAGAGGCATAGATGACATGGATCTTGTCATGGTGGATGCATGGTAAGCCAGACATAAATAATTTCTGTAATTAAATGCACTACAAAATATTATTGTTCAGATCTGGTTGCAATCTTAAGCAAAACATGATCTTTGCTGCTAAAAAAACACCAGGTGTGCAGGCTACTACAGTGATGCTGATGCTCCCAACCGAAGAATTGGCAAACCTCTGATCTTTTGTAGAACGGAAAGTGATAGCCCTATGGAGAATGGTTACGCACGTCCTGTTGAAGGAATCCATGTTGTTGTTGATATGCAGAACAATGTTGTGATAGAGTTTGAAGATCGGAAGTTAGTGCCTCTGCCCCCACCAGATCATTTGAGGAACTACACCCCTGGTGAAACACGAGGTGGTGTTGATCGAAGTGATTTGAAACCTCTTATTATCAATCAACCTGAAGGCCCAAGTTTCCGTATCAATGGCTATTTTGTGGAATGGCAAAAGGTAAAAAATGTGTGTCTAGTGTTGATGCATTTTTTGACCCGATATTGAATTAGACCTGGTCTTGAGATTCACTCTTTGTATGTATCTTGCCAGTGGAATTTCCGTATCGGCTTCACCCCTAAAGAGGGTTTGATTATCCATTCTGTTGCGTACATTGATGGGAACCGTGGACGTCGACCTATTGCTCATAGGTTGAGTTTTGTTGAGATGGTTGTTCCTTATGGAGATCCAAATGAACCACATTATCGGAAAAATGCATTTGATGCTGGAGAAGATGGGTTGGGAAAGAATGCACATTCTCTTAAGAAGGTTTGGTGATTTTTTCTGTAGCATAAGGGGTCTACATTTGATTTTGGCGGCATATCTAGTACAACTATGAAATAAACTTCCTGGTGTAATCATCTTGGTTAGTGTCAGGTATTGACTATTGAGTAAACTTGCATTTCCACGATACATGCCTCAGTGTCATATAGAAGGCACCCACTCTTGCCAAAAACATGCTCCTTTCAGAATGCATGTAAATCATCTTAAAGACTAAATACCTTTATGAAAATCTAGATCAAGTATACGAAAAATAATATTAGTGGAGTTCTGAAACATCCTTTCAGAACATTATATTTCATTAGGTTTTATGAAAAGACTGATACTGTACAAGATAGTGGTTAAAGTAATGTACTAATGTTTGAACACTGCATTGTTCTACTGTTCAAACACTTTTTATTGACTGAAACATTGAATATTCATGATTAAATTTACACGTCTATTAGGTTAAATACAATGATCAATTTAGTTTGCCATTTCTAGGAATTCCTACCCTTTTTATGTTTGTTCCTCACTTAAATTAACTTTGAGAATTACATGGCACTGCTTTATCAATTGCTCTAGGAACTATCTTCACCAAATTCTCATAGGAACTTTTGAAATTATTTTTCTTTTTAGCACTAGGCAAGATGCTTTCAAGAATTGCATCTAAAAGGCCATTTGCACTCAGTGTCTTGATATGCCTCCTGGCATTTTTTTCTAACTATATTCTATTGTTGATTTGTAGGGATGTGACTGTTTGGGATTTATAAAGTACTTTGATGCTCATTTTACAAATTTTACTGGTGGTGTGGAGACCATTGAGAATTGTGTTTGTTTACATGAGGAGGACCATGGAATACTGTGGAAACATCAAGACTGGAGAACTGGGTTGGCGGAAGTAAGACGGTCAAGAAGGCTTACTGTATCATTCATATGCACAGTTGCTAACTATGAGTATGGATTTTACTGGCACTTCTATCAGGTGAATACAAATGTTCATTTGCCTTTTTTTTCTGGTAGCACCTGCTGTATATATGGTTACCTGCTATGTAATTCAGTTCTGACTTGTTTTTTTATTGATGGGGTTTGGATCCAACTTTTGTTACGTGTTGCATCATAATTTATCTATGTGCTTATTCTTTTTATTCTTTCTGGTTGTAGGATGGTAAGATAGAAGCAGAGGTAAAGCTTACTGGAATTCTTAGCTTGGGAGCTCTAATGCCTGGGGAACAAAGGAAATATGGCACAACTATTGCCCCTGGTCTGTATGCACCAGTTCATCAGCATTTCTTTGTTGCCCGTATGGACATGGCAGTTGATTGCAAACCCAATGAGCCTTATAATCAGGTAGATGAAACTTGTCTGTATGCACCAGTTCATGTATAGATGAAACTTGTCTGCAGCTTAATTGAACTTTAATCTTCATAAAGAAAATACCTTTTGCCCCTTCACCTCATTTTACCAACTACTTTTGATACTATTGCTTCTCTTCCATTGCAGGTGGTTGAGGTGAACGTTAAAGTTGAAGATGCAGGCCCAAATAATGTGCACAACAATGCTTTCTATGCTGAAGAAAAGCTTTTGAAGTCTGAGCTGCAGGCAATGCGTGATTGTGACCCTTCATCTGTGCGCCATTGGATTGTAAGAATGCTCTAATTTCTTTAATTATAGAAAGAATGCACTCCTATGTAAGCGCAGATAAAGTATGTAAGAATGACGCTGACTCTGTTGTTCTTTTACTATGGGTTAATCAGGTAAGGAACACAAGAAATGTAAACCGCACTGGACAGCCGACAGGTTACAAGCTCATACCTGGTTCCAATTGTCTGCCACTGGCCCTACCCGAGGCCAAATTCTTGAGAAGAGCTGGGTTCTTGAAACATAACCTTTGGGTCACATCATACAAAAACGATGAGATGTTCCCTGGAGGTGAGTTTCCCAACCAGAATCCACGCATCGAGGAGGGTTTAGCTACGTGGGTGAAGAAGGATCGGTCCCTGGAGGAAACCAACATTGTTCTTTGGTATGTTATCAGGGCCTGCTGACTGACACTGAATATCGATGTGATTGTTTAGTTTCTGAATCCCAAACTACACCCTGCAACTACAGGTATGTTTTCGGGATCACCCATATCCCAAGGCTGGAAGACTGGCCCGTCATGCCGGTGGAGCGGATCGGCTTCATGCTCATGGTACCCACCTCAGCCCTTTCATCTCAACATTATTCCGGAGGATTCTGTTAATGTTCTGTGGAAAAATAGGCCACCTTCTTGTCCACTTGCCTCTGGTAACTTTAGCATGATAGCATGGATCTGAAAATCGTTTTCTGTTTGTCTCCAGCCCCATGGATTCTTCAACTGCTCGCCTGCTGTTGACGTTCCTCCTGGACCTGACACGGACGCCAAGGAAGCTGAGTCGCCGAAGGGCATCCACACTGAGCTGATCTCCAAGCTATGAGCTCCATATCCAGCGAAATCGTTTGTCGCCCGACTTTGATTCTTGTACACTGAGGATGCTCCGATAAAAGTTCAAACCTGTGGTAGTTTCTCTCCTGTGCCACGCTTGGTACGCGCAGCTGCCTGTACCCTGGTAGTAGTCTCCAACAGCTAGTCACTGACTGATAAACGAATAAATAGACTGAAATCTGCTCAGGTCACTCTCATCGTGCATAGTCACGATCGCTTCGCAGTGTATACACTACTGGGGTTGTACTCTTCCGTCTCTGAAGGGTAGTCTCTGAAAATTCATCGTCCTGTTCGCTTCGCTTTATCAGCCCACCAACACAAAGATTTTCTCTCGTAACAAACCACCCACCAATAACCAAAACAAATAAAGATTTTCTCTCGAGAACAAATCAACACCAGCCGCTGCATATTTCTTTTGTAAATACGCTTTTCCGAGCGACCATAAAATATAAAACAGGGACGTATGGAGTACATTGCTCCGAGCGGGCCCGGATATTGCGAGGCACTGTGCTGTGCTGCTGCTGAATGGTCCTCACCCAACAGGCTGTGCTGCAGTTCTGCAGCATCACAAAAACTATACTCCTATAGCCTTGTTTAGATGTCAGAAAAAATTGCTTGTTTAATACACTGTAGTAAAATGTAAGTTTCGGCCTTTTGCGTTAAATATTGTCCTACCATAGCCTAATTAGACT
Source organism: Cenchrus americanus (assembly GCA_947561735.1). Classification (NCBI taxonomy): domain Eukaryota; kingdom Viridiplantae; phylum Streptophyta; class Magnoliopsida; order Poales; family Poaceae; genus Cenchrus; species Cenchrus americanus. Next base: position 60,815,484 of record OX387241.1, read on the forward strand.
CAAAAGATTCGTGTCGCAAAGGTCATCACAATCGTAGGACCAATCGTGTAATTAGTTTTTGATTTCATTTACATTTAGTATTTCGAACGTATGTCTTTTGGTGTATTAATGTGGTGGAGAGAGTAAAAAGAAGGAATTATATCCAACTAAACAAGACCGATTCAAAACTATGCAGTCTCGTTGAACGGAGGGAGTAATAATCAACAGCACCCCGTAATCCACCGCTACGCAACGCAACAGAAGCGCCGAGCCAGATGCCCAAACATGGCGGCGAACGCAAAAGCGCGAGACCAACCCGTATTTTTACCTGGAGCTCCCCACGCGACCGTGCTCCTCGCCCCTTTGTTTACGCCTTTCCATGCGGCTTTTACCCCATCCGTTGTCGTGCGCATCCCAGGTAAACCTGCCGCCCACCTTGTCGCCATTACGCTCGCACGGGCTCGCGGCGCCGGCGACCGGCGGAGGACGGGGATTCAAATCGGATCAGCGCCAAACTTCGCGGCTCGACTCGTACTATCCGGTCCCGCGATCCATGCGTGAACTCGTCCTTTCTGCTACCACTATACCACTCCGTACTAGACGCGAAAAATGCAGTAGTATCGCGCAAATAATTGCCGCGTGCATGTGCTCCGGGCACCGCGGCTGTGCGTGAGGGCCTCTTTGGCCGTTGCGGCCGCAATGATTTGGTTTGACGGGGTGATGGGGGACTCGTAGATCATGGATGGACCCTGCTCCTTCCTGGTGCCGCTGCCAGCGCGGTACGGGCCCTGTCGGCGGCTGGGCGCTCGCACCGGCAAGCCGTGCCCCGGCCCGGCCGGGATGCCTGCCCATCGCCAATTCGCCATGGTGTAGCCGACGCGGGCGCGCGCACGGGAGCAGCGTGACGGAGCGGACGGCCCGGGACCCGGGGAGGGACCATGAGCCATGACAGGTGAGGGACACCCCCGCACCGGTGGGTGGGTGGCGACACGGAGCTGGCACGTCACGTGGCCGAACGCGCACGGCGTGGGGTGGGGTGGAGTGTGCCCCGCGGCCGGGACCCGATCGCAGCCGTCCATGGGCGCACGCACGCGCCGGATGGGGAGCTCTGGAGCCCCACCTCCGCGGAGTGGGGCCGCTACATACATCGAGTCTGACTCCACCCGCCCGTCGCGCTCAAGGGGTCACGCCGCCTCCTCCCCACCCCATTCCGCATGCACGCACGCCCTCCTCGCCGCCGCTGCCGTGGTGTCTCGTAGAGGAGGAGATCCGCCGCCCGCCGGTCCGCCCCCATCACCTCTCCGGCTCTCCCCTACTCCCACGGCCTCGCCGCCACTCCGCTCCTCCCCGAATCCTACCTAGTTCAGCCGCCTCGCTGCCTGGGGGGCACCCACCAGCACCACCCCGCGCCGAGCCGAGGCGGGGGCCGGGGGGGACTGCGCCTGCGCGAGCCGGCGGCCGCCATCGCCGTTTGACGGCGGCCCACCACGTCGGAGCGTGCTGGTAAGGCACCATTTCTTCTCTAAACTAGAGTGATTCAGGCCGCATTTCGGTGTGGAGAGCTCAGATTGGTGGTTGAGGTTTTCAAATTGCTGCCCAGATTTTTTTTCTCCTCCTCCAAATCTCCTGCTGCAAGCTCTAGTGACAACCAATTGGGAGCTCGTTCTCGTAGCTGGGAGTTAGAGTGGAGCCTCTCGTCGCGGGATTTTGAGTCGCGATTTCAAATTTATCTGGGTAAAGCTTGAAATGCGAGCTGAAAGCTCACTGTTGAAACGATATTCTTTGTCTATCCTAGATGCAATTTGAGAATGGGGGAAGGGGGATGAGAAGTTTGAGGATAAGGGTGTCAACCGATTTAAGTTTTCTGCTGGTGACACTCTGTGAGTTAATTCGTGTGAAGGGGACTTGTGTGTCAACACCAGCGAACAAAACCGAGATCCACTCAAGCAAATTAGGCTAGAAAAGAGTGGCAAGGCAGCTGATTGGTGAGCTTAGAAACTGTTTCTGTAATGGCAACAGAGCAGTGAGTTATGTGCCTTCTAGAGTTCTAGTAGAAATTTTAGCTATTTTCAGTTGGTGTACGTCTTTATTGTGTGTTGATTCAATTCCCAGATTTGATGTTCCTGAAATCAATAATACCTACTAATCCATAGGATTTTGTTTAGGTAAAGTCAGTTCTATATACACATTTACTAAAAGTTTTTATGCTAGAATCATACCTCTTGTTTATGGACTTCAAATCAATAATACATATTGAATTTGTTGAGGTTAAGTCAGTTCTATCAATGCATTTACTCAAAGTTTATATGTTAAGAACACACTTCTTCTGTTAAGAACTTGAACCAGACAACCAGTGGGGGGGGGGGGGGGGGGGGGGTTATCAAAATTCAATGGTTGATAATGTGCCCAGTCACCCTTCAGTCCTTCACTTGCTCATTGGAGAATATTGTTAACATCTGCCCGTAATTTGTTCTGATGCAGTTTGAAGTACTGTCATTGATGTTCTGATTGAGGAAGCTGATAGGATCAACATAATGGACAAGATACAATCTGATTGCCCTTATCCTGGATGTTTCTTCTGTGTTATGAAGGAGGCAAACCCTAGTAAACGAAGAGCAAGCGTGCTTAAGTTCTTTAGGGAACTTCCTTCTCAAGATGACGATGGACAAGTTCTCCCTATTAGTGGCCTCTGGAACACTGCAATGGCTCACCCAAATGATCCTGAGTTCATCAACTTGGGCATATTTGAATGCATGGCAGCTCTTATATGGAAAGGATTGAAAAACAGGCGCTGGCTTGCGCATGATCAGAATATTTACATCCCATATTATGCAGCTCACATAATTGGATCCTATACAATGAATATGGAGGAATTTGCAGAACGTGCTGTTCGTGCTGGTGTAATACCTCCATTAGTTGAACTTCTAAGAGGTAGGCTGACTTGGGTGGAGCAAAGGGTTGCTGTTAGAGCTTTGGGGCATTTGGCTACGTATCCTAGTACATTTCCCGCAGTTGCTGAGCATGGAGAAGTGCTTGAACTTGCCATTCAACTTGCTTCGAGCTCCCTGGAGATCGTGTACTCTCACTTCTACCAATTTGTGGATCGAAGACTTGGTTACCATTGTGATCTTCTTACTCGTGGCATGGGTGGTGTGGAAATGGAATCCCGCAAAGCTGAGGAATGGGCAAGTCAACTGCAGTGCTGGTCGTTGCAACTCATTAATTGCTTTGCATTTAAACCTGAATTCCTCCATGATATTTGCAAGACTGATTTTCTTAACAAGTTACCTGGAATGTGGGGTGGGCTTGTGAATGAAAACTCACCTGCTGGTGTTGGTTTGCTAAGAACAATATGCCAGAACAAGGTTGGTCGAGGTCATGTTGCTAACATTCCTGGTACCATTGACGCTTTATGCAACATTGCTCGTTCTTCAGATGACTGGCAATACATGGCGGTTGATTGTCTGATCTGGCTTGTGCAGGATGCAAGTACTTGTCATAAGGTAAGATCTCGTGACATACATTTTGCTTAGTCATACTGTATACCATTCATGTAGGTTCTGTTTAAGGCCTAAGATGTCATTTATGCATAGCGGCTTAGAAATGATAACTAGGGGGGAAATAGCAGAGTTCCTCTTTACTCATAAAAACGAAATAAGAGTATCTATCCAATCTCCACTTGGATTGCTATTCATCTTTCCAATTAAATAATTCAGTATTAATTATGCACAATGATTTGCTGAAAGTGTATTGTGCTAAAAAATGTGTTTCAGATTCAGAATAGAAACTACCTGTAACTGTAGTTTTGTTAGCTCTGTTCACTTAACTTTTCTTCCGTTTGTGCAGGTTATAGATAAAGTTGCACCAACTTTGATAGATTTAGCAAATATTTCGACACTGGGTGATTATAAAAGGCTTGGTGACACAATTGTTACCGTCCTCCAAGAATGTATGCAGCAGAGTGGGAACTCACGCAGTACAATTAGCACTCAGACCAAAGCAGAAATTGACGAGCTGTTGAGATCCAAGCAAAATTTGAAAATGGAAAAGAGTATGCCGAAGGAGGATCTTCATATAAAGCAAGCTGCAGCATTGGTTGTGAAGTTGGAAGGCAATTCTCTGTTCTCTTCAGGGAATATTGCAGGGGCTGCCGAGAAATATTCTGAAGCACTTGCACTGTGTCCAATGAAGTCTAAGAAAGAGCGGGTGGTGCTTTACAGCAACCGAGCTCAGTGTTACCTTCTCCTGCAGCAGCCATTGGCTGCCATAAGCGATGCTACTCGAGCATTGTGCCTTCATAGCCCTGTGAATCGTCATGCCAAGAGTTTGTGGAGAAGAGCTCAAGCGTATGATATGCTTGGTTTTGCAAAAGAGAGCTTGTTGGATGCAATCCTTTTCATAAACGAGTGCTCTCAGTCGAACGATCCTGACTTATCCCTGAAGCAAAACAAAGTTCCTGATTACGCCGAGCGGTTGGTGAAGAAGCAGATGCGTGCCGCTTGGCTGTTCAGGGAAGCATCTCTGAAGCATGGGGGTGTCCATTGTGAAGGAGATGCTAGCGATGCATTTGGTCAAGAGGCTGATGACTCTGAGTGGGAAACAGCTAGCGACAGTGATGCTGAAAATGATGCCAGGGGAGAAGATGATGATAGAGAATGGAAGAATGATGGTCACCAGGAAGATTTCTGTGAGAAAAGCTGAGGAACATGTCCGGCCTGTTTGTGTTCCGATTAATATCTTCACGACAAGATGTGCTGGCCTTTGGGAATGAAGGAAACTGTGCACTGTTTTTCTTTTTCTTTTTTGATTTCTGAAGTTTGGCAAAGAGGTCATAATTATGGCACTCATCTCTTCCCACTGGACATATCTGGAATGCGAAGGGAACGATTCCTTCCTTCCTTCAGGGTGTAGTTGGTTTTTCGGTACACCAGTGTCGAACCGTTATGTGATGTAACAAGTAGATTTGTAGCTTGGGTCATGAACTCGTGGTGCTGTCATGTTGAAATTACTGTGCTGGGTACTTCCTCTGCTTGCCTGGTGATGAAGCCTTTTAAGGGTGCTGTTGGGGGGCAAAAATGCCAACGAAATGTGAAAAGAAAGAGGAAATGTAATTGGGTGCGTGTGTGCTGTCATTGTGTATTTGTTTTCCGTGCTTGGCACAAGCACATCAAATATTTTATGTATTGATTGACATGAGTAAAAATTGAAGGTTGAAATCCTGACTGCAAAACTTTGGGTATTTCCGTGCTCAAGAATTGTACTCATTGCTATTGCAGCTCCTTCAAGGATACTCTGGTACACGCTCCCTTGAATTGGATTCGAACTCTTCGGTTCATTTTGGTGCTGGACAGAACTGAAGCACCGCCTTCACTGTGATCAGCTGACGACCAAGTTCATTTCCAGAGCTCTCCCAAGTCCCAACCCAAACTCTAGGGGCGTGTTTGTGAGGGTGGCCGCGGCTGGCCTGGCTAGCCTAACCGGGCCGGGCCTTGTCAGGCCTGACCATGGGCGGCCACCCTCAGTTGTTTGCTCGCCCGCACCGCGAGCTGCGCTCACCGAGCTCTTGTTTGCGACCCGATCCGAGCTCCGCCGAGGGGCCAACCGCCACCAACTGCCGAGCCGAGAACATGTTTGGCAGGGTGGCTTAGGTGAGCCCGGCCCAAGATAAACATATACAAATTACATCTTAATCAATAGAGGGAGAAGTGTACATTACAGTTACAACATCATTAACATCAATAATATCATATATTTTACATCATTGTTTAATTGAAAAAAAATATAATTAACATCATATCATTTACATCATTGCCTCAGAAACTTTTTTATGTTCCACATGAGGCTGACCTTGATCATACAACAAGGATAAAATGCATACAAGATATGGCAACCATGGAAACATCAAACACAACCAGCCCAGGGTAGAAAACATTGGGCATGGATGAGTTTGATGTTTTGATGGGAGACATGAGAAGGATACAACACACAGATCAAGGTGATCCCTCTATGGATGAACAAATTGAATCATCATAGGCAATGGCAACAACAAATTTGCCTCAGACAGGACTTCGAAGCAGGGAAGACAACACATGGCAACCATGGAAACATCGAAAACATCCAGCCCAGTGACGAAATCATTGGGCATGGATGAGTTCGACGTTTTGATGGGAGACATGAGAAGGATATAACACACAGATGAAGGTCATCCCTCTATGGATGATCAAATTGAATCATCATAGGCAACCATGGCAAGAACAAATTGGCCTCAGATGATTTGATATTAAAAGCAGTAACAAATGGTTCATGAAAACCATGGAACCGTGAGACACATCCAGCTCAGTATATGAATAACATGGGCATGGATGTGTCTCACGGTTTGATGATTGCCATAAGAGGTTATATACATGTGATCATCATCATAGGCAAGAGAGGAGGAAAGGAAGAACATACAACATCAGCCTCAGATAAGTTTGCATTTCATATGAACTTGAACTTGGAGCTTAAGGATAGAAAGCAGCATCAAAGAGGTTCTCATGGCAGGCATGGAACCGTGGGACACGTCGATCCCAGTCATGACAGATTGCCTGGGAATCGATGTGTCCCACGGTTTGATGACAGACATGAGGAAAAGAACAAGTGAAGTTTCACAGCTCCAGTCCCTCACAAGTTGAAGTTCATCAATTAACTGGCAAACAAATAGAATCATCATAGGCAACCATGACAACAACAAATTGGCCTCAGATGATTTAAAAGCAGTAACAAATGGTTCATGGCAACCATGGAACCATGGGACACATCCAGCCCAGTATTTGAAAAACATAGGCATGGATGTCTCCCATGGTTTGATGAGTGCCATGAGAGGTTATATACATCTGATCATCATCATAGGCAAAATTGGAGCAAAGAAAGAACACAGAACATCAGCCTCAGATAAGTTTGCATTTCATATGAACTTGAACTTGGAGCTTAAGTATAGAAAGCAGCAGCAAAGAGGTTCTCATGGCAGCCATGGAACCATGGGACACGTCGATCCCAGTCATGACAAATTGCCTGGGAATCGATGTGTCCCATGGTTTGATGACTGACATGAATAACAGAGCTCCAGTCCCTCACAAGTTCAAGTTCATCAATTAATTGGCAAACAAATGTATCATCATGGGCTAAAAGAAGATGGTATTGGCCTCAGCTTTTTCATTTTGTTGCATAAAGACAGTGAATGTAATCTCAGATGGACAGATAAGTAGCAAGCATACCATGAACAGATAAGTAGCAAACATACCATGAACAGATAAGTAGCAAACATACCATGAACAGATAAGTAGCAAACATACCATGAACAGATAAGTAGCAAACATATGAACAAAAGGGCATCCACCTCAAGTTTTTTGTTGCATCATTGGCCATCAATAACCCACAAATCCAACAAATATCAGGTAGCAGAAAAGATACAAGAAAGAACAGCAAATGAGTAACCTCAAAGTTTCAAAAGAAGTAGCCAACAGAGGCCACAATAAGGTTATACAACAAGTTGTCCAGCCCAACATTCAAAGGCTCAAATGTTTCCTAACTATTAGTAGCCACCCTCCTAGTCAAACTAAACCAAAGTCATCCTGCACAAAAGCTTCACAGCAAAGAGAAACCAGTTGTACCCAAAAGAAGAGAAGGTGGGTGAGGGGGTGGAGTAAAGCTCAACACTCAACCCCTCCTGTCCATGCAGTGCAACACCTACATCATGTAGTTCTTGGCTAAAAAGGTTTGGAGCCACAGGGTCTTATGGGCATCAGTCATGTTCACAAAACCCCTTCCTTGGGCCTTGTTGTCTAGGAGATAGGTGTAGGCAACAATAAGGGCCTCCTGAGAGAAGCCAGGCATCTCCATCACAGCAAGGTACAGGTTGGCATCAACATGGGCAGGTTCAGTCTCCCTAAGTGCATTAGCCACATTGTTGATAGCATCAGACATGTTGGTCAACATGATTATCTCCTCCTCAGTGAAAGTCCCTCTCTTCCTCTTCCCACCTACAGCAGGTTCTGTGACCTTGCTACCCTCTGCAGTTGCAGTGGGAGCTTTATCACCAGGAGTTTGGGTGAATGGACAACCTTCAGCCTTGACAGGACCACTTGTCGGCCGGGTTCGCCCTAAAGCCTCACCGGACCCTCCGCATACCTACCGGTGGCCAAAGCATTCCCAAATATGGCCTCCATCTCAGTGTAGAACCTAATTGGGGTGTTCAGGTATTCAGCATCTTTAGGATGATCCTGCAGTTTGGGACATAGGTTGGTTTAGACACATACATGTACAAGAAATGGTAGGTACAGATGGTGAGGTTTCTACCTTGCAGTGGCCAAGTTAGTGGTCATGTTCTAGCATGATAGCATTTGTGGTGTCATCCCATAGAGCAGCACTGAGGTCCCTCAGTTTGGACACTTTAGCCCACTTCTGCCTCCATTTCCTCAAGTGATTGTACACTTGAGTTGAGGTCACTACCTCCCCACACCGATCCTTAAGAGCTTTGGCTACATGGTTGACATCTTTTTCCTTGAAGACCTTGTCGGGCCTACCGCCATCGGTAACCGGGGCAGCCATCCTCCTAAGTACAAACCCGGAGGTGTTGTTTGTCCACCTCATAGCCCTTACACCACCCCCACCAGCAGCACCAACCCCAGCAGCAGCACCAACCCCAGCATCAGGAACACCTACTTCCTCTTCAAGGTGAACCACTGCAGCAGCACCACCACCACCAGCAACAGGAGCATCACCATTGATGCTCTTTTCAACCACATCAACAATTGGGATTCCAGCCATTGTACAACTGCTATGCACACATAAGAAATAAATAACCAGACAGATATGCATACACAAGAAGTAAACAAGCAGACAGATACGCATACACAAGAAGTAAACAAGCAGACAGATATGCATATGTAACGCCCGCGTTTTTAGCTCCAAATAAATCACTTAATAAATCATGTGTATTTTCAAAACTGTCCAGCCGAGCTCAGTTACCCCTCCAAACCCTAGCCACTGTCCCTCCCTCTCACCCCGGCGCGCGCGTGCCGCGAATCCCGCCGGCACCACCCGCACCCGGCCAGCACCCACGCGTGCCTTCCCAACGCCGCGGTCGGCCACCGTGCGGGAATCCCCGCGCACGCCGCGGTCCCGACGGCCGGTCCGCCTCGCCATCACCGCCGTCCCGGAAAACGCGCCAACGCCCGGAAATCGGAAAAATCCCGCAAAACCCTTCTCCTAATTTCCCTAACAATTTTCCAGATTTTCTAAAATCTCTTCCTCTATTTCTTTTCTTTTCTTTCTCCATTTTTCCTTCCCTTTCCTTTTTCTTTTCTTCCTTTTCTTTTCTCTCTTCCCTTTTTCCTTTTCTCCTTTCCTCTTTCTCCTTTCTTTCTTTTCTTTCCCTTTCCTTCTTCTCTCTCCCTCCCCTTCCTTCCCCTTCCTCCCGCGCGGCCAGGCCAGCGACCGACCGGTGCCCTGGCGCCGTTGACCTCGGGCCCGCGCCCGACCGCGCCCCCCTCCTCCACACGCCACCAGGCCGACAGAGCCCCTCCTCCACACGCCCCAAACCGGCGGGGAGCCCCTCCCCACACGCCACCGCGGGACCGCGGCCCGGGCCGGGTCGGCCGGTGCCCGGCGGAGCACGGCCGGCCGCCATTGACTCCGAGCCGTCACGTCGGGCACCACGGCCGGCCTAACTCTCCTGCACGAGTTGACCGTAGCGGCTCGAGCCGTCGCATCGCCGGTCGCCGCGGAGTCCGGCCGGACTTCGAGAAGAAGCCCGAGCTCACCGGCGGCCTCGCCGGAAATATCTCCCCCCTCCCCCAAACCGACCTACGGCGCCTATTTAAGGCCGGCACCACCACCCCCTCGCCGCACCAAACCGCAATCGAGCCTTCACACATTCCCCCCCCCCCCGAGCTCCACCGCGCCGCCACCATTAACACCGTCGCCGCCCTCTGTCCGCCGCCGATCCGCGTCCTCACGCCGTTCTAGCCGAAGGTGAGCACGGGGATGGGATTCCCTTGTCCCCCTCTCCATCCTGCCCTACTCCCCGGCCGACGCCGCGGCTAAGGCCGTCGGCGCCCCTCCCCTCCAGGGCCGCCCCCCCTCCTATCCTCTCTGTTCTGAACCGAAGGGGAGGTAGGAGATGGTGTTTTTGCCAAAACCCCCCCTGTTTCCCCCTAAACCCGAGCCCTATTCCCTCTCTCTCTTTATTCTTTTCAAATAGCCCCTGAATTAATAACTAATCATGGATTAAATACTGCTACACCCTAAATAATTTACAACATGGCCCTAACCAAGATTATATTAGCATAATCACCCATTAGTAGAAATTACTAATAGGCCCTTAATCCCTATAACCCCTCTTTAACCCAACATTTCATGCACGATTAAACCCAAACTTCACCACACTCTTTTCCGTAGTACACCGCCGGACCAACCCCCTCCCTGGGACTTATATATACCCCCTCTCCGCTCACTCCCCCCTCCTCGAGCTCGGCCGGAAATATGTGTGCTAATATTGCTTGCTTGCCTGTGTGTGCGCCATAGCCGATGGAGTAGACGGAGGAAGGTACCCCGAGCCGGAGATCGAAGCCGACTACTGCGAGCAGGAGCCCGAAGCCCCGAACGCCGAGCCGGCACTCCCCGAAGACTTCGAAGACGGCAAGTCCAATCTCGTCCTTTGATGCATGCTTCTGTCCTAGTTTTATAAATATAACCTATACCCGTTTTATAAATTGCATATTGTTTTACTGCAAAAACATGGTAGGATAGCCACCCTTGGTTGCTATGATTGAACCATGTTTTGGCCTAAATGAGTGCTTTAAAAATGTGTGAGTGCTTTCAAAATGTGTGAGTGCCTTAAAAACGGAAATGGGATATGTTTGGAAAATGAGTAAAGAACTGGGTAGACGGGATGGACGTGTGTGTCAGGAGTATGGGTGAGCTCGTACCTGTGTGGTTGAGCGTGTTGGGAGTTGTCCATCTTGTCGGTTAAGGACCGGGTTGCGTGACATCTCACCCGACCCAAATCATCGTACAACCACTCGACCGTTGTATGTGGCAACGGCTTAGCATAAACCCCACTAGTTAATCTACTTGCCATCCGGTGTGCGGGTGAGCGAGCGGGAGACCAAGGAGTAGGTGTACGCTCCGTGTGAGGTACGCCCCGGTTATGTGGGATAACCCCTTGGGTGCTTCGTGGTGGCTCGTAGCGTTAGCTAAGGTGGGTAATGGCTTTGATAGGATCCGTACCGGCACTGAGGTGTCCGTGTGACGGTACCCTACTTGTGGGTAAAGATGTACAACCTCTGCAGAGTGTCAAACCTATTCGAATAGCCGTGTCCACGGTATTGGACGAGTCACGGTGTGGTCACAAAAACTAGTGTTTGAGATGGGATGATTTCTGGCGTGAGTTGTTTTCTGGGTGAAGTGTGTGGTTGTGTGCCTGGGCTACGACGGACGGGAAGTCCGGTAGTTCCACAGTGGTTTTTCCTAAAATATTTGAGTTACTTGGGTTATGAAAATGTTTTGCGAAAACATTTTTGAAATGAACCCCTGCATGTGTAAGTTTGCAAAATGAACCTTAACCTGATCCTTGTTATACCTTATGCATGGTTCTGCTTATAAGCCCCTCCGTGGGTGGGGTTGGATTTGCTGAGTACGTATGTGCTCACCCTTGCTTTACTAACTATTTTACAGAGGAGGATCCCGATTACATTCCCGAAGACGTTGAGTAGGTCGTGCCCTACACCCAACCGTGCCTGTGTACCCAGGGCCCCTACCGAAAGCTTTCATGGTGTGGTACTCTGAGGAGGCTATGGAAGCCTTTGCTATTGTAGTGTGGTCGTTAGCGTTTGTGTTGTTCCTTGTAGCGTTGGCACTACCGTGCCCTCTGTGTCGCCGTGATGTAAAAGACTGATTCCACATGTTGTAATAAATGTGTGACCAGCCTCCTGGGACTGGTATTTGTGTCACATTTAGTCACCTCTAATGAGGGGACGCTTCAGCATAAATAAGAAGTTGTGGTCTCAGCCTTGTTCTTGTTATTATTACATCATTGTCACACAAACATGAGTTCCTAGCAGGGTAGACAAACTGAATTCAATAACACATGACATGGTAAATCATATCCTACTGTTTCCCCTTCCAGCCCAAATAGATTCACAGATAGCATCCCTCATTGCAGCCATGGCAATATTGTCTTCATCAAGATGTGGAGGAGGGAAGTTAAGTGGTTCGGAGGGTTGCCGCAAAGCCCGCCTCGGTTGGGACTACCTCATCAATGCCATAGCCTAGAATCCAGTTGTGTAAAATGGCACAGGCAACTACAAGCTTCACTTGTGTAGTGTACTTGTGGAAGGGCTTGTTGTCCAAGATCCTGAACCTGCCCTTCAGTGCACCTAAAGCCCTCTCCACAGTCACTCTAAGTGATGAGTGTCTTAGGTTGTAAAGTTCCCTGCCATTGGTGGGTCTGTTCCTAGGCCCATACTCAGACAAGTGATACCTCACACCCCTGAAAGGTGGTAGGAAACCAGGCTTGCATGCGTACCCAGCATCTACCAAGTAGTATTTACCTACAATTACATGTCTACTGTGAGATTGTGTGCCATGAGTGGCATAAACAAAATGTTCATTATTGGTTGCCATGAGTGCAAATACCTTGTGGACAACGAACCCATCTCCCCTATCAATGGCATCACCCAGGACAGTTGCATCATGTGCAGAGCCCTCCCAACCAGCAAGGACATAAGTGAATAGCATATCACAATTGACAGCAACCATGACATTTTGTGTGGGGTCCTTTTTCCTACCCCTGAAAACTTGCTGGCTGCGCCTCGGCACCCTTGCCAAGAAATGTGTGCCGTCTATGAAGCCAACACAATCCTAAAATTTGTGTGTAAGTGAATGGATAATGTGATAATGAATTTATGTACCCAAGCTAGACAATTACCTTGAAATAAGGATACCATCTATGACTGCCCTGGATCTTGGGATGAGTGGTAGTGCTGGGTGTCTTGATCAGTTCATTCCTAAGCTCACCCACAGCATACAGAATCTGGTGGAAGTGTTTGTGCACAGTTTCTATGGACCTCCTAAAGGATTGGTGAACCACTCTATACCTTTGGTTGTGCCCAACAACATGCAAAAACATGGCAACTTGCTCCTCTACTGAAACCCCATCCCTATCAATGACCAGGCTCCTCTCTCTAAAGGTTTTGACTAAATCAAAAAACGGAGCTCTCCTCATCCTAATCATGGATATGCACTCAGAATCAGTGGAGTGAAAAATCATGTTCAGAGTCCTCATTCTGTGCTGATCATTTACATCTCTAAGTAGTGAAAGTGCAGCTGGGTCAAGCTGTGGTGTATCCGGCTCAGGGGTTTTTCTTTTGAGCCTTGTGAAAACAAAAGAAATCGAACAACAATCAAAGCACACCCTTGCCTAAGTAGCATTTCACGGCTAAATGAGGGATCCATCTACAACCATGCAAATTTGAAACGAGAAAATCGGATCATCGGCCCGCTAGGCATCAACATGTTCAAGAAATGACTCGATAACATCAAAGCACGGCTGCATGTTATAACCATGCCTCCCGGTGCAACAAAGAACAACATCATCGACCGATAATTAAACCAAATCACAACGAGGCAGGAGCAATCTCCGGTAGCATATCATAATGAAGCAAGAGCAATATCAGGTACCAAATCACAACGAGGCAGGAGCAATATCTGCTAGCATATCATAATGAACCAAGAGCTATATGAGGTACCAAATCACAACGAATCAGGACCAACATCAGGTACCAGATCACAACGCAATCAAAACTAACAGGAACATCAGGTACCAGCAAAACATCCACTATCGAACCAAGATCTACACCTATCGAACCCTAACACAAAGATGGGGGAGAGGGGAATGGTTGTACATTTCACCTTCGGCTCGGGGTCGTCGATCAGGAGAGGAAGCAGATCTCGAAGTCGAGGAAGCAGATCTGGAAGTAGAGGAAGCAGATCTCGAGCAAGAGGAAGCAGATCTACCTCAACTCCAACAAGACAGAGACGGAGACGAAGAGGAAGCAGATGTCGCCGCCGAGTCCCAGCAGCAGCAGTACGAGCAAGAACGCGGCAAAGTACGCCGGAGGTAGCCGCCGCAGCCACCCACTCGCGCTCACTGCTGATCTCTCAGGAGGGAAGTGGAAGGTGAAGAAAGCAAGAGGAAGAAGAACCGAAACGAGGAGCCACCCGCCCTTTATAGCCGCGATGATTCGCCGGCGGGACTCCATTCCCGCGCGGAGGAAAGGGTGCGCTGGAGTTTTCCCGCTCCCGCGCGAGCTCGCGCGAGCCACCCCCCGCTGCCCCGAAATCGCCCCCAGTGCGCTGCACGCGGCCGAGCTCGGGAGAAACGAACCCTAGCCGCGTTTCTCCCCGGCCGGCCGCGGCGTCGGTTTTGGCCGCGGCCGGCCGGGCACGACGTCGGGCCAAGGCCGCAAACACGCGCGCCTGCAGCCCATGGGCGCAAGGCCCAGTTGGGCCAACCTCACAAACACGCCCTAGATGAGCTGCCTCTGCTGCTGGTGCCAACAAGAGAGCTCGCGGCGTCGGGGAACCCGGATGGATAATAGCGCCACGTCGAAACAGTAAGCTCGCGGCGTGCGCATCAAACACTTCAGCAGCTGGCTGGAGGCCACTAGCTTCTGCAGCTGCATCGCCAGACCACTTTCCTCCTGCGCCTGCCAAACCCCGTAGTCCTGTATATGTGCTTCTTGTCCTGCCAATCAGCATCTCAGCGGGCCAGTGCAGCATCTCTAGGCCCGGGCCTTCCTAATCTACATGATACCAATAGAGATTTTTGACACAAAATCTTTTTTAACAAAGAAGAAGCACACGTTTTGTTACAAAGTTTGTATTACACAAAGCAATACTGGCTCGAGAAACTGTAATATAGAAAAAGGAAAGATACATGAAGTTACATGGCCACAGGCCTCTTCCCTCAGCTTCATTTCATCTCTGATCATGGAGAAAACATGCTGCGGTCGTGTAGATGTGCACAGAAACCAACCGGCGCCTCTGTTCCTTTGCAACTCCTTGCAAACCTGAATTCCACCAAGCTTGTAACTCTGAATCTGCTGCAGGCACATGGATCAGACCCCCTGACCAAGCAGAAACCAGCAGACAAATCTCTTGCGCATAAACACAAGACACAAAATATTCAAACCGTGATGTTTGTTTAGGTCATGCTCACGGCGTTGGAGGGTGAAGCTAGCAAAAGCTACATTTGCCGTACTACTGTACTGCATCTCTAGCACCACAAATCGTGAAGTTGCATTGCATTGGGACCCAAAACCATACGGGCAAACGGGTGGGTGGGTGGCCGGTCGTTTGATGGCTCTGGCCCGTGCCGTCGCAGGGCCATTGAACCAAGCGGTTTCGTGCAGCAGGCCCGACCACAGCACATGCGGGCGCAGTGGATCCGTACGCCGCAAGCGACACCGGAGTCCTGTGGCCTAGTACACGTGGAGGGAGCAGAGCGGGCGCACAGCCAGAGCCAGGGCAGCGCCGCAGGCCGTTGCTGCTCGGTGCTCCGTGTCTGCTGCCTCCGTGGCCCATGCTGCCATAGTGCCATGCATGCACACTGATGATTGATGCATGGGGATGGATGGATCGACCGATGGAAAACGCCGCTGAAACTAATCACTACAGCTTGGAATTAAGGATAGACGGTATGAGTGTGTAGCCATAGAGCTCCACTGCGATTAGCTCCTAGTGTACCCTGCATTATCTAGATGCGGATCGGAGCATTTGCACAGTTGTTAAAATTATCCATATATATATTTGTGCTTCATTCGTTGCTTTTGATTTTGCTTAACTTTGGTCGAGTCCACCTTCAAACCTGACCTATATATATGCTTAAGAAAATAGTGATAGTGAAACGTGATCTCAAGCGTATTTTTGTTTTGGGTAAAGTCCGATTTACAACTTCACCACACTGCTCCCGCGTTCTCCCTATAAATATGACGGGCTTAGAAACGGATCAAAATTAACAATGCTCCACGCTCTAAATATGATAAGTACCCAACCATGGTATGTTTGAAAGTTTGTTCACGGTTCATCCAATACGTAAACCACTGCGCTGCATTACTACAAGTGGTGGTCTGCAGAGAGCCAGAGAGACGTGGCAGGATGACATTGCCAAGCTCACTCTCCAATCGGAATCGTCCTTGACCAGCTGCTTGGACGCACCCCACACCCCCGTTCCTCCTCCTTTATAAGCACCAGGTGATCTGCCCTTTCATGGACGACAAAAGATCTCTCACAAGCAAAGGAAAAGGAGAACGTGAGACTGGAAAAAAAAAGGAGAGATTCTGCGTTTTCTGGCACCATGGCCGGGTTGAGTGTTGTACTGGAGACCACCCACCACAAGAGCCTCCCGGGGAACAAGCCGCCGGCGCAGGTCATCAGCAAGGCCACCCTCCTGATCCACGGCCCCAATAAGCCCAAGCAGGCCTCGCCGCCGGCGGCGGCGAGCTCCTTCCTGCAGCGCTGCTGCCTGTGCAACAGGGAGCTCACAGAGGGCAGGAACATCTACATGTACAGGTAATAAGCTACTGTAAGATGCTGAGAAGAAGGCGTCAAGATCTTCATTCGACGCGGACGACGCGCCGGCAGCAACAACTGCATATGCAGTAGCATATCTTTGTACGATTGTACCTGCTGGATGTGTCTTTATTTGACTCGGGTGTGCGTGCATGAACATATGCAGAGGCGACCGGGCGTTCTGCAGCGAGTGCCGGCGCCGGCAGATCTTCATGGACGTGGACGCCGGTAGTAGCTGCTGCGCCAATGGTGCAGCTGCCGCCACTGGGCGCGGCGGCCGGCGAGTCGCTGGCGGCGGCAGCCGCGTCGCCTACTGATTGAACAGCTAGCCGTACTGGGATCCAAGAGAGCATTAACCAAACCACGGAGGAAGGGATTAGCACTAGCAGTGTGGGGTTTTTTTTTGGAGGAACCACTAGCAGTCAGTGTGGGTTAACCAGTTTGATTAATTAGTGTCGAGTATCTGACAGCTCATCGCCGTGGGTCCCAGCCCAGTGCAGGCACGTACGACGACCAGTACGTACGTGGCATCTGGCTGGGCGTACCGGATAAGATGGCCGTGACTTGGACCCCCGACGCTCTCGGGGCCCACGTCACAAAGTGGATCAGGATCGGGCGAGTAATTAGCGGGGAAGCCTTTTGTCACGTCTAGCCTAGGCTAATTGCGGTCAGGTTCACTAACCGGAGTCGATTTGTGTTGTGTGCTAGGTTTCCGTTTCATGGAGGGAAATAAAAAAAACTCTACCTGCGTTTCATGGAGGGATTTTTTTAAAAAAAAACCTCGACCTCCGTTTCAGGCCACTTTTCTTTTTCGTTCGTTCTTCTTGGATTCAACTTTTCCATCCTTTCGTTGTGGAAATTAGCTCAATATTCGGGAGAGTTTATTATTAATCCTGCGCATGACAGTAGTTATTTAACTTGTAAGTTACGCTTACCTATCTATATGTACTACGTACCCACGTCGCTCAGTAAGATTAGAGCTTCATATTAGCCAATAAATATTTTGTCGCCCTTAAATTATGTAGACCCAGTCAGTGCAGATGACACTCAAGGCCCAAGATCATGGGGCCTTTGCCAAACATTGCCAAGGCCCAGTGCAGAAGACACTGCACAACACCTAAGCCCAGTGCTGAGCAAGACGCACTCAAGCAAACATTAGAAGGCCCAGTGATGGCTACACTGAGAAGGCCTCCATACCAATTAAAGAGGGCACACGCCCAAAGACAACAGAAATTTCTTTAAATTGATTTGGTTGGGTGCGCCGGGCCCTGCCAACAGTGCAACGGCTGGGCGACGCGCGAGGGCCCCAGTGGCAAGCCACTGTGGTGGACCCTCCCCACAAAAAATAAATTTAATATCGAAGTGGACGCATGGCCCACATATCAGATATTAAACTGATAAGAACAGATACTACACTTGATCTTAGCCAAAAGGCCGAGAAAGGTATGAGTTACATCGGTGCCCTGCCCCTCCTTTTGTAGCTCTCTCCCCTCCGCGCTCCGCTCTCGCCAAGCGATGTGGGACTATAATACCTCCCTCTCCAAAACACAAGCGCGCGCCTACGATCGGTTCTAGAAGCGAAACTGGGCCGTGTTCTTCTGTTGGGCCTCCTGTCGCCTCCGGCCCATTTCTTTTCGAGGAGGCGAGCGAGCCTGTTGACTTGTATGCTCCAGACGCCGGGAGGCGCATCGATTCGCCGACCGCTATCCTCCGCCGCCGCGTCCACCTCCCCGGGCTGCCGCGAGCGCCTCGCCGGCGAGGCGGGCAGGCGCTTCCGATGGGGTATTCGACGCGGCCGCCACCGGCAGCCAGCTTCGCCTTCCTCCTGGCGCTGCTCTTCTTCTCCTCGGCCGTGTCAGCTGGTACGACCAGTCGCCTCGCCTGCGAGGACTCGAGATCTCATTTGTAGTTTTTGTTTTATTTGGTTCGCTTTGCTTGAGATGCGGAGGGGAAGTGTTTTTTTCTCTAAGTTTGCGTGCATGGCGCTAGATATTCTTGTTGCCTTTCAATGGATCCTTGCTGGTGTGTGCTTGGTCACTCGAATTGTGTAAGCAGTGTAGACAATTGATAAAGCTAAATGCACATTTGTCGTGTAAGCAGTGCAGTTAGCTAAATGCATGTATAGCGAAGGAGGGACGGTAATTTAGAAATGACTATGTATGTGCACTTTAGGCCTCATCACTCTGAATTCATTGTCTGCATTTTGCGAATTTTCAAAATTTACTAGAAAGGCAATGCGGCGCTGCCACGCTAGGCCGGTACCTTTATTTATTCAGCTTCGTTATATTGATGATTTGCAACTGTAAGGGTCTTCAGTCTTCAAGAAATGTATGCGTTGCAGATTTACTGTTGGGAATATAGTTAACATTTTACGAGTTATTTGTTGATAGTTTGAGATACTTTTTTTATAAGGATGGGTAATAGATTAATTTGTGTGAATTTGAGAGGTTAGTTTGGAAGCATAGGATGGTTTTGTAGAAATGTATGGACTATGAAGTGATTGTTCTAATGGATGGAAATGCTGGCATTCTGTTGAAGTTTAGTGGGAGTACCCATCATACCAAATGGTAGTATATGGGCTGTCGGACAATACAATTAACAGCTTATGAAAGAACTTGTACCACTGAAGTTGTCCAAAGTTGAGATTATTTGCTCGAGGATTACATACTACTTAGTGCTATGTTTTAATGTAATAATAGAGTATAATTGCGAAAGGA
Organism: Cenchrus americanus; assembly: GCA_947561735.1. NCBI lineage: Eukaryota > Viridiplantae > Streptophyta > Magnoliopsida > Poales > Poaceae > Cenchrus > Cenchrus americanus. Next base: position 60,834,791 of record OX387241.1, read on the forward strand.
TTATGTTTAGGGGACTATATATATGTCAAATTTGTATGGAACCAATCTTTTGAACAACTAAGAATTTAAAAGCGGAACACATTTTGTGCATTGAGAAACTTCGTATTTGGGTGAAAGTTGTCCAAAAATGAACACCAATGTACCAATGATCTTGAACAGAAGTTGAAGCTGGCACAAAGGGATACAACACGTGCATATAAGACTTATGTCATGGTTTTAGAGTTTTAGAGATAAGCATCTCTGAACTGTTCACCATAATATATGTTTCTGTACTTCAATGCAACATCAATGTCCTGTTAAGTTCTACCAAAAATGGTAGCTGGTATATAGGGCTACATGGTCATAAATTTTTTAGATAAGGGATTACATAATCCGGCCTCTACATCCAAGGATGTACACAGCCAATTATTACAGACCAAAGCTGGTTTAGAGACACAGCAAACCAAAGTCAAAACAAGATGCATAGACTAAAGCAAACGATACAAGTGCTTCCACCCTCTATTTGAAATATCTAGAGCAACCACTTCCAATCTCCTGCTCAGCATAATGAGGGTGTCCTTGTCTTGCTCGTCACGCTGGAACTGGGACCATGAGCGTAGCCAGTATGCTCCCCTGAAAATAACCTGCATGACAGAGTTAGTTTTCAATTTGTTGAAAATTACGTCATTCCGGCATCGCCAGATAGCCCAGAACAGCGCAGCTACACCCACCCAGATCAAACCTTTCATGTTCTTAGGTTGATTATTAAGCCAAGTACCAAACAAATGGCTAATAGATCTGGGTTGGTTAAGATTGGTAGCGAAGAAGATTATGTACCAAATCGTTTCAGCAAAGGGGCATTCAAGGAATAGGTGTTGGATATTCTCATTCCTGTTACAACTAACACATTTCTGGCTACCTTTCCAATTTTTCCTAGCCAGATTGTCTTTAGTGAGGACTACCCCCCTTTGTAGAAACCAGAGAAAGATCTTAATCTTTAGTGGGATCCTCATCTTCCAGATCTTTCGATCTTTGAAAGGGAGGATTTGTATCAATAAGATGGTGATACAACGACAGGACGGTGAACAAGCCTGACTTGGTTAGGCTCCATTTTAAAAGGTCAGAGCCTTCCATTAGTTGCATGTGTGAGATTCGCGCCACTAATGCAAGCCAATCTCTAAGATTGTTATCCACTAGAGCCCTCCTAAAGGAGATGTTTAGGGGGCTTGTGGCCATTACCTTTGATATCGTATCGTGTGGCTCCCTCGCTATATTATATAAGTTCGGGTATTGAAGTTTAAGCGGCTTGTCTCTTATCCAAGTGTCTTCCCAGAATCTGACTTTGGTCCCATCCTTAATAACAAAGGAACCTAAAGACGATGCCTCATCTTTTATATGCATGAGTCCTCTCCAAAAATGAGAGTCATAGGGTTTGGCTTCCACTTGAGTTAAAGTTTTAGACCTTAGGTATTTATTACGGAGCATCGTTTGCCAGATGCCGTCTGTGTTTAGTAGATTAACTAACCACTTGGCCAACAGACATTTATTTTGCAGTTGCAAATCGAGAATACCTAGGCCACCTTGATCTTTAGGTCGACATAAGATGTCCCATTTGGCAAGTCTGTACCTGTGTTTCTGTGAGGATCCTTGCCAAAAGAATCTAGATCTGTAGTGATCCAAGTTTTTGATGACCCCTTTCGGTATCTCAAAGAAGGACATCATAAACATGGGTAGACTGCTTAAGACTGAATTGAGTAAGACTAAATAGAATGCAAGTTCAAATGATAATAGATTTGAAGCTATGGGGCTCTGATTTCTTTGCCAAAAAACTGGAAATCCCGAGCTCAGCTTCAGAGATGCAGCGCTGTCTTATCAGGGTAAAAAACAGTGATAACTTCAAATTTTGAGCTCATCGTAAAACACTTTGTACTGGTAAAACACATATCGTAAAAAACAGTGATAACTTCAAATTTTGAGCTCATCGGAAAACACTTCACATTAGCTAATTCATTCAGTGTCAGAACTATTGTAAAACACACATCATCCTGTTATGTCAGAACAATGTATTGTCAGTACTATATAATGTGCAGCCTTCAGTACACTTTGTACTGGTTTCTCACAACCTTTGTTTCGTACTTCAGCTAATGGGCACATAAGATTAGCATGGCATTACAGGCAACAAAAATGTCACATGAAAAACAAAGCAATAAGTGTGTGTAAGACTGAACTGAAGCCCAACAAAGTACAATTCATAATGCAAATAGTTTGGATTAAAAAACTGGCACAACAACTAAGAAATTAAATGATAGTGCAGTTTTTTATCTTTACCCAAACTGCAATTTTGCAGGTCACAACTGCAAAAATCAATTGTTCTTTCCCAATATTAAAGTAGGATTAAATTAACTGCATATCAAGGCATCAGATCGAATGGATGTAGCTTCAATCGTCCGTTCTTGCTATCGCAGAGGATAAAGTGGAGATGGCCTTGCAAGTGGAAGGATGCAGATGGCAGCCCTCCTGCACCTGCACGCAGGAGCTGCATGACGATGGAGAGCAGAGCGACCGAAGGATGGGCGGCGCTGGGAAGGAGAGGAGGAGAGATGGGCGCAGAGAAGGTCGGTAGCCAGCGCGGGGAGAGAGAGAGGCGCCGATGGCCGGCATGGGGAAGAGGAGGGACAGGACGGGAAGGCCGGTAGGGGGAATCCTGTGGTCCAGTGCTAAGGCTGGGCACATGCCGAGCTCCCCCAATCAGACGCCATGGCTGGCCGCGGTGCGTGGCCTGCACGGCGGCGGCGGAGAGGCATGGGCGGCGGAGCTGGTAGAAGGCAGGTGGAGCGGAGAGGCCGAGTCGGGAGGGGTAAGTGGCCTTTCGCGAAGCTTCACAAGCACTCGGGCTCGTGGGTTCACGGGCGAGAGACCCGCGTCCGTGGCAATCGGACGATCGACATAGCGAGCCAGGTGGATCCGACGGCTCGCGGGCTAACGGGCGACGTGGACCCGCTGCCTACCCGCGGAATTAGCTAGGATTCGTTATGTAAAGATACTGCAGAGGCCAGTTTTTGAAAGAAACTGTTAGATGAGTCGTGAATTAAATTAAGCTGCACTGTTACTGGCTGTGTTTACCTTACTGCCATATAATTCGGTGTTATGATAGTACTGCTGGACGTAACACTAATGAGCAATGCATATGCTACTGCATGCCAAACAGTATCTTTGATTCACTTAGTTTTATATAGATATTGTGGTTGATATCAAATGAACACTCCTCATTAAGATAGAATCGCTTGTAGTTACCATGGTTGATTTTTCAGTAAATGCATACTATGGGAGTGCTATTCTAATGTCACATACTTTCTGTTGTCTTTTTTCTCCACAGGACAACCAAAAGGTGTATGTGTTTCACCTGGTGGACGATTCCCTGCATTTTCATCGGAAGGCAAGCCTCCTGGAAGGGCACCGAAGGGGCGCAGAGATCTAGCACTGTGTAGGATATTCCGTAAGAATACATGCTGTGATGTGACTCAGACATTTCCTGCTCTTGTCTCTGTGAGAAACCTTGCATTAACTGGTGAAGGCAGTCAAGAATGTATTCATTTGTGGGAATTGCTTGAATGCTCAATATGTGATCCACGTGTTGGTGTCAGGCCAGGACTTCCTGTTATATGTGCGTCATTCTGTGATATGGTCTTCAAAGCTTGTTCAGAATCGTACTTCTCCATCGATATGAAAACACAGGTATGGCTAAAGACCCTATAATTAGAGATCAATTATACAATTGGGCAGTGGGTAGTGATACCTCAATCATATAATGCCATACAAAATCCATGTGCCGCTGTTAGATTAAGCTTGGTATTTTTATGGTCAGATCCTACAAATGTCATGTTCTAACTGACGTTTGATCTCATTCTGACTCACTATTGATTCTGTTGACCCCTTTTCTTCTTGAATAACCCTCAGTACTTAGGAACTTTTTTAGCCTTAACTCCTTGTGATCTTTTTGTTAGTTATGATTTCACAGTTTGGTTCTGAAAAGTTGTCCTGCTTACTGCTTTGTCAGGCCCTATCTCCTTGTGGTTTAGGTGACATCCTTTGTGGCAAAGCACATAAATGGGTTTCTAATGGCACAGAGTTATGTCGTCTTGCTGGTTTCTCTGTGCAAGTTTCTGAGACCAACTCCGGTTTAGTTGATGACACTTTCTGCTATGGTGGTAAATCAAGTTTGGATTCCATCTCTGATTCATGGACTTCCTCAAAAGACCGTCCAACATTAAGCAGTGTGGCTTCTTGGGATGTTCAAGATTTCCGGAGATGGGCAAGAGATATGCCTGCCGTTGAAAGAATTTCATGGGCAATTGGAGGAATGGTCCTCACCGCGGGCCTCATTTTTATCAGGTCTTTCATATTTCCTTCTCTTTCATATTCTTTATGAAGGGGTAGTAGATTATATGCTTAAATAGTTTTTGTAGTCCTGTTTGGGCAATTAGAAGATGAATGGAACAATCCTTTTTTCTCGAACAACACTAGAGATATGTGTCATCATTGCATTAAGAAGAGGAAAAGGAATACACGGGAGAGACAAAATGCCCAAGACTGCACACACAAAACTTAACGGGTTATAGATGCACCACAAACATTAAGAAACAACCACGTCTCAAACCTCAGACTACGAATCCGGGGTGAGCGACCGGTGTAGTTCGTGGAGCGCAAAAGCTCTAGCCAAACCCTATAGAAAGTGCAACACTTCGAGTTCTGTCCCCTTTTCTTGATACTATATTCCAGGGCGCTTTGAATTGATTCGTGCTAAGATGGAAGATCGGAAGCTTGCACTTGATACCCCTACTTTTATTTGGAAGCTCAATTTTCATTTATCTGTGCAGCAAAAGGAAAAGCTACAGCCATCGCCAGAAGCAGGCTGCTATTGTTCGCAATATGAGATTGAGAAGGCTGGATTCAAGAGCCAACCCACAGCAAACGAGGCAAAGCTAGGAAGACTTAGGCAACTACATCTTTGTGTTACTTGTAAACGATTCTTGGATGTGTGCTTCTACCTCTTTGTGTATCAGTATAACCTGTCAACTGTGAACAATAGATTGTAGTTCATATTATTCCCAGTGCTTAGATACACAGAGGAACCTCCCTTTCGTCCTTCTGTAGAAGGATAGTTCTACAGGTTGTCGCTAAGTTTTGCCGGAATGCAGGACTTATGGGCTGGCTTTAGCTTATGTAAATATTATTCGACAATAACTTTTTGCTGCTATTAATATCTGGCTGCATGATTGGTCATCAGTGAGTTTAGCTAGGGTGGCCGAGCTTGATGGTATCAGTGAGTTTATCTGCTTCTTTTTTGTTCCAAGGTGCAGTTTTTTAAAAATAGAAATAGTAAGTAGCGAAGTGGTAACTCGCAATAAAGAGTATAAAAGTGGCTCACAGATTAGTAGGGTTTTTTTTCCCAGGATTTGAGAAAGTGGATGTTATGTTCAGCCGGAAATACGGTAGGCGTCGGCCGGTAGCTGCCTGACGCGCTACAGGAGCAACAACAGGCGACGCTCCTCCACGTTCTGTCAGTTCCAGATTTCATTTGAATTCGAATTAGTGAGTTGTGTGTGTGTGTGATCAGTTGTAAAATGGGTACCCCTTTATCTACTGAACTGTAGGGAATAGAAGGCATGCATTGAGATCGATCAGGTCTCAGGGCATCTGTGTTCTAGCAACTGCTCTGCTTCTCCTCTGTTCGCATCGCTTGCCTGAGTTCGTCGCCGGCCGTCAGGACGGCGTCGAACACTCGCCTCGCCGGCAACCAGTCCCTCGCCCTTGTACTTCCCATGATTACAATCTCAGGAACCCCAATCGTAACAGTGGATGTGACATCGAATTAGTACCTGTTTATATAATACAATGAAAAATTATTCTTGTTCAGTGTTTTGCAATGTGAAGGATCACTATTAACAATTGGGTTCTCTCTACAAAGATATGTGCTTTCACTCGATTTTGCAGAATACAGCTAATCTGTATCTCTAACTCTAAGCTACAGTCGGATCTAAACCCTGTTTGTTATACTCATTTAGCTAACCAGAGATTACACAATAGTAAAACAAACACCCAGCAGTTAGACCATGTTATTTTGTGTAAATGTTTATAAATGAATCGATCACCTCTTCCCGTCAACTTAAGCTTTTGAGTTTAACTAGTTGGTACATGCAAGTCGATAAGAAAAATCATAATCAATTGCAACAAACACAAAGAGCAGGGGACAAACTAACCATTAAAACATAATATGGAAGGAAGAATATCAAGTTCCTTGTAATGAACAAATGCATATCAAGTAAAGCAATCATCACACAACTAAGAACAATCTAAGGTGGGCAGGAGTTCAGGAGGACCAACGAACAAGCCCTATTGCCTACCGCTCTTGGGAAGACATCTGCAGGTCTAAGCAAGAGGGTGGCCTCGGTATAAGAGACTTGCATATTGTTAATAAAAGCCTTATTATTCACTCTCCCTGGAATGTAGCCACTAAAAAATTATTTTCTTTCTGCTGTGCTTAAATCCAAATATCACCCTCATACCTCCTTTTGGACAGCCCCTAACAATACAACAAAATCCATCTATTGGACTTCTGTTTTGCAGGTCAGACAACACCTTACCTCAAATGCCACATTTCAAATACATGCAGCCAACACACCCATATGGTCAGAACCTTGGGCTCCAATATGGGAAAACATTCATGACCACCTCTTGCTGCCGGTGATCAACTCCCCACTTCCTTCAAAGGTTGCAGATCTGTGGATTCAAGGAACCCACACTTGGAACCAAGATCTGCTATTCACCACATTCTCTCCACAGGCGGTTCAGGCCATCCAATCCATTCAGGTGGTCAACTCTGAACATCAGGACATTCTTAGATGGACACCTTCAACAAATGGGCTCTGCACCACTAAGGCAATCTACAACAACATAGCAGCACAAGACAGCCACAATTTACCTACTCAAGGTTCTAGGAGTTTATCTCGGGATGCAAATCTCATTCTACAAAAGGTTTGGAAAAGCAAGGTAATACCTCCTCTTCTTAAAACTTTTGCTTGGAGGCTCATAAGGAGGGCTCTGCCAACTGGGGAGCGAGCAGGTAGATTTTCAACTCACATAAATAATCTTTGCTCTAACTGTGGCCAGATTGAAAATGATGTCCACTTATTTTTCAAATGTGACCTTCCCTCCCAAGCCTGGGCGGCTTCTACTCCTCTTCCCACTCACATTGTTTCTGACCAGGAGGATGGGGTACAGACTGCCTTACCCCTCTTGATTACCCCAAATCCCTTGGAGGATACCTTGTGCAACACTTTATTTACTCTATGGTATTTATGGAAAGCTCGTAATGATAACCGTTTTCAGAGGAAAGATGGACCTCTTTTCAGGTACGCAAGGCAGCACAGGCTCACATGCATATTTATGCACAACCACTGGAGGAGAATAATCAGGAGAATGAGACACAATTTTGGCAGCATCAACACTATTCTCTTGCAACTGAATCTATTCCTCCAGGAAACATGCACAATAGGGATCCAAGGCCTTTCTCAACCTTGCATCCAGGCATTATATGCTATGTTGATGCATCCACCTCTCCAGATCTCCATCATCCATCTCCAAGAAGAGCAGGTTTGGGAATTTTCATTGTGAATTTGCAGGTACAACCGGCTAACACATTTTACGTCAGAGCAAGTCTGGGAGAAACACACACAGTTCTCTCTGCAGAGGCGGCGGCCATGGCTCTTGCGGCTGACCTACTCCACAAGATGAACTTCCAGCATGTCACCTTCCTTTAGGATTGTGTTCAGCTTGTAGCATTTCTTAAATCACAGGATCACTCCAATCCTCCTGACTGGCGGATGAAGATTCACACTCAGATGTTTGATACTGCCACTCTCAATCGCATGCCTCAAGTTATTAAGATAGATAGGCACCTTAATAGCACAGCCCATACTTTAGCTACTTTAGCCTTTTCATCTCATGATGTTCAACATCAAAATTATGTTCCGAGCTGCTCTTATGAGCACCTTGATCATCAGTTCCCACTTTTGGATGCACTGACCTCTGTATCCCTTGTTAACACAAGAATTCTAGCAGCTTCTTGCTGTTAAGTTAATGAAAAGTTTGTTGTCAAAAAAAAAGGTTCATCAAGAAAAAGACAACCATGTAAGTGCCAAACATTAAACATAAAATTATCAGAATTAACCAACAACGCAGCAGCGAACACAAATTCAACTCTGCCAAAGGGTATCGATGAGCTGATAAGTACATTTAAATAGTGAGTCGTGTGATTTTGCAAGATTAAAAAAACCCACCCACTTTGTCAGTCTCAGAGGTGCCTCATGGTCATAATTTTCACTGTGTATTGACACTCAAAATCAACTTCAACTCTGAAATATATGTTAAAAGAACCCCCCCCCCCCCACACACACACACACACAGTAAAAGAACATAAGCAGTTAATTGGGGTGAACCTTTTCACATATCTCATTTAACTCATATGGGCACCAGCATTGGCCTCAGGGGATATTGCATAATGTACGGTTCAGAGGATTTAAAATAGATATTTGGGGACTAATATTAATACAAACACAATTCTAAGAAGATAACTAAAAATTTGTAGTTCAATTCAACATAAAGAACAAGCAAACAGATGCTACTCCTGGATGTTTGGGGGCAGATGAAAAAATTCTACCAGTCAGCTATTAACTTTTAAAGCAGGCCCTAATTGCTGAGCTAATTTAATATGTGCAGATGTCTGGTATGAATTCTATCGCAATCTGGAATAAACAGTAGGAAGAGTTGGCAATCAACACTTCTAAGCCTTCTAATAACAAGTTTGTACAATGCCATCAATTCTGGGTAATGACTGCATCAGCGTGAAAAGATTAGGCAACAGGTAGCATTCTCAATGTGGGTTCACAACAGATGCGAATCTAGAATAAACAACAGGGTCTACCAAAAACAAGATCAAGAAAAGATTGGTTCCTTCTCAATGCGCAAATCCTTTTAATTGACATGACGGTAGTCATTTCCCCCCTAGAAACACATAACACACCCAGAAGAGTTGGCCACTAGCTGGATCAAATACTTAGGAAAGAGCAAGCGACTGAAGTTTTCTCCTCATTTGCTGTATCCATTGCTGTATCCATTCCCTCTATAATGCAAAGAAGTGCAGTGCTCTCCTGCGTTTTCTAAAAAATAAAAAAAATGGTGTATCCTTAAAAATGAATAAGAATGCTTGAAAAGCAGCGTACATGAAGAACATTTTGATGTTACAAAGTGCAGATTCAACTGCAAAATACATGGCTGCGGGTATGTCAGCAAAAAAAAATTGCATAGCATCACTCAGTTGACTGGCTACAAAATCTTTGTGAAACTATAAGCCTGTATGAAAGGCATGTAACTGCTCTAACCATCATAATTCCTTCTTTTTTTTTAAAAAAAAAGAGCCATCCGAATTCTCAACAAGCAACAACATTATCATCTGACAACCATTTTCACCAATAATCACCGCAAGAACATGTCCCATCTCTGAAATGATGGAACCGATTGATATCTCTGATGATAATCTCCCTTGATACAATCTTTGAAATGAACTTGATGGCGACATGGCAATCTCTGCATATGCGCAGATTCTTCTTGACTCTGATTGGTGCCCCAGGTGGAGTGCTGATCAATGCAAAAGCGACTGCCAACCTCTCGCTGTGGTGAGAAAGCAGCAGTTCCTTTTCACTTTTGTCTACGTCATGCAGATCGACCTCCACATTTGGAACGTAACCAGCTTTGTTCATCAGATCTCCCAGTTCATCTAGCTTACCATATATCTCCTTTGCCCTTGGATGGCTCTTGTCCCCGACAATGAAAGTATGCACCTTGTCCTTCATCTCAACCCAGCTCATAGCAGGCTCCTTCTTGAGTTTACTTTCTTTCATTAGTTTCCGCACCTTAGCAACCTCATCCCACATGCCTGCTGAAGCATAAGTGTTTGCAAGCAGGACATGTGTGCCAGACTTCTCTGGTTCTAGGGTAAAGAGCTTTTCAGCTGCTAACCTTCCCAGCTCTGGATCTTGGTGAACTCTGGAGGCTCCTAAGAGTGCACCCCAAACTGCAGCATTAGCTTCAAATGGCATGTTCTTGACAAGCTCCATCGCATCCTCTAATTTCCCTGCACGGCCAAGAAGATCAATCATGCACGAATAATGTTCCTCAGTCCTATCAATTCCAAACATCTCCTTCATTGACTCAAAGTATTTCTTGGCCTCGTTGACAAGCCCTGCATGGTTACAAGCAGAGAGGACACTGGTCAAAGTGATGTGGTTTGGGGCAACGCCCTCATCAAGCATTCTCTGGAACAATTCCAACGATCTCTTCCCTTGCCCATGCTGCGCGAGCCCTCCGATCATTGCAGACCATGAGACGACTCCCCTCTCTGGCAGGCCAGAGAAGACCATGTCTGCATCCTCTATGCTCCCACATTTTGCATATGTGTACACAAGAGCATTCCCTGCAAACACATCTGATGTGAACTGCCTCTTGATCAGATGAGCATGCACTTGCTTTCCTTGCTCATAGGCCGACAGACTAGCACAAGCATTCAGAAGGCTACTTAGTACAAAAGAATCAGGCTCAAGCCCTTTCCTTAGCATCTGCACAAACAGCTTTATTGCATCCTCACCATGTGACGACTGCGAGAGTGCTGTTATCATGGTTGTAGAAGATATGATGTCATCAGAACAGCTTTCTTCAAAAACCCTAATTGCGTCACTGAGGCATTTACACTTCCAGTATGAATCAATTAGCCCATTGATGACATGAGAGTCAGATAGGAGCCCTATCTTCACCGCAAGTGCATGGACCTGTCTTGTGTGACTGGTTGCCTCCAAGCTCGCTGTTGACTTGAGAACAGCAGCCAGTGTTGTCCTATTGACATCAAGGTCAAGCCCCTCCATTCTCATCCTGCGAAAGAGTGATAGCGCCTCACCATATTGACCGTCATGAGAGCAACCTGAGATCAGTGCATTCCACAAAATCACATTCTTTTGGGCCATGAAATTGAACACCTTCCTTGCATCATCCAAAAACCCATCCTTCGCATACATATCGACAAGACCAACACCGATGAACTCATCTGAAACTGCATCAGCCTTGATCATAAACCCATGAATTTGCCTGCCCAAATTGAATGCACCAGCACCAGCACAAGCCTTTAGGATAGTAGACAACGTATACACATTGGGCACCAGCCCTGAAGACTTCATCTGGATCAGCAACTCCAGTGCACGATGATCATGGCCATGAATCACACATCCAGAAATAAAAGCATTCCACGAGACAACATCCACCGCAGGCATCTTCTCAAAAATCACGGCTGCCACATCAATGTCCCCCAGCTTCGAGTACATGTCGACCAGCGCATTCGCTGTGAACACATCCTTGTCGCACCCCATCCTCACCACCATGGCATGCACCTGCCTCCCAGCTTCCGAATCCCTGGACCCCGTGCACGCATTCACGACGCAGGAGAACCCAAACTCATTCGGCCGTTCCCCGCTCCACACCATCTCACGGAACACCCCGATGGCATCCTCACACCGGTCGTTCTTGACGTACGCCGACATCATGCCATTCCAAGAGACGGTGTTCCTCTCGCCACTGCAGGCGCCGCCAGACTCGTCGAACATCCTCCTGGCCTCGTCCACCATGCCGAACCCGCCGTACATGGCCACGAGCGCGTTGGCGACGAAGACATCCCCGTCGAGCGCCGTGGCCACCGCCAGCGCGTGCACCTGCGCACCAAGCCTGGCGTCCGGCGCGCACTTGAGCACGACGGGGAGCGCGAACTCGTTGCACCGTACGCCGCGGCCGCGCATGGCCCGGAACGCCCCGAGCGCCTCCCGGGGCATGGAGTTGTTGGAGTAGGCGGTGACGAGCGAGGACCAGGAGACGTGGCACGGGTCCGGGATTTCGTCGAACACCGCGCGCGCGGCGCGCGGGAGGCGGCATCGGGAGTAGAAAGAGATGAGATGGTTGCGGCAGGCGGCGAAGAGGCCGGATTTGAGGAGGTGGGAGTGGAGGTGAGCCCCGGCGAGCAGCGACCGCGACACGCCGTAGCGGGCGAGGAGCGGGCCGATGGTCTCCGGTGTCCGCATCGGGGTAGCATTGAGCTGAGCCGCCGCCGCCGCCGCCGCGACCCGGGAAGTTTGGGGGCCTTCCGAGTTTTGACGCACAGGCGAAATGCGACGGGTCCCCCACCTGTCAGAGTCTATGTAGGCTATTGCTGTGAATTGTGTTGGAGTTCGGTTTGCATGGAGCATGGGCCTAAATTTATTTCGTAAAAATCTGTAATTTGTGAGGGAAAGAAAAACAACCTACCTTTGTTTAGATCAGAAATTTGCATATATAATTAGTTTTTCAAAAAGTTGTCACACTGAATCACATTCATGAAGATAAGATAGGACTCGGTGTGATGAGTGAATAGTATTTTGATAGAAAATTGTTGGTCAGGTAAGGAGGGCAATGACCCTTTTTGCGTTCCATAGACACGCCATCCTGCAGATGCAATTGGACTTAAAAATGGAGCCCCGTCGCCGTAGGAACGTTAGCCGGTAGGTCATCACAGAGCCCCCGTCCCCGTAGGAACGTTAGCCGGTAGGTCATCTCTAGGTTAACTTTAGCTCGTAAGTCACCCGACTTAAATTGCAAAAAGTCTGCAAATAAGTCACGCCTCTTAACTTATATGTCTCATAAGTTCTTTCTATCCCTACCTAAAGCGACTTATTTGCATTTTCCTCCTCTCCTACCTTGAGTGGAGCCCACTCACTGCAATCAAACAAAACTTATTTAAATCTAACTAACTTATAAGTCGGGTGCCTTGTGGGAACCACACATGGTCTTAGCGATTTTGCAGGTGGCTTTCTAAATTCTAACTACGGCTACAAATTTGGTAAATCTAAAAACACAATTAGAGCACCACTGCGCGATGAAGCGAAACGATGGTCTTCGAAATTGTCTTTACGGAGTAATTTGTGAGCCTTGCCCGCAACCTGTTGAACTACATTTTCAATTTCACCCACTTGTGTTTTCGCTCCAGAGAATACATGGGCATCTTTGCAGCACACTTGCTTCCATGATTATATTGTAGGAGAGGTGAAATAATGAAAACACGTTATCACAGTCATCATTTGCACCATTAAACCAGATCAAATAAGCCGATACCCTGATCTACTACAAACGGCATTATGGTACACATCCACAACTCCAAAACATCATTTAAAGCATTTCTGATTTGCCTTGCCAGAAGCATACAAGCACACATGAACAAGAGAACACATAACACAGTTCGGCAAAACCAGGGATCCCTCTCCTTTGCTTTTCTTTGTGGGGAAAAAAAGATAAAAACATCCAAGGTCGGTCCACAATGTGATGTTGCATAATGCAACCTGAGGCTAAATTTATGAAGATAATATCACTGTTATACCCTCAATGCCATTTCCCCGGAATGCCCTGGCAAGTACACTGTATTTTGCATTACTAAGGAGACAAAGAATACCCATCCAGAACCAGGGATATGTTAATGAGCACCCAGAAATGGGCCCAAAATTAATCCGCTATGCAGGAGCCAACATGGAGATCTCAATCTTTATGCGAGTGTGCCAAGTACTGGCTTGTGTACTTGTCCACCTTAGGCCCGGAAGAACCATATTTGTTATCATAGTACTCCACACATGCAGAACCAACCAATGCAGCAAGGGTTAGAGCCTGTGCATGCAACCTGCAAAAGTCAACAGTTTGAGATGTTAGGATTGTGATTTTTCAAATAATAATGTGATAGAACTGAATACAAGTGAAGTCATCTGGAATCTGAGTGTACTAAAACTGCTGCAATTTCTACATTCAGTAATGCATGCAGTGGCTACGGTCTACGTGCACCAAAGGTAGGCAATCTAAAGCAATAGTAATCCAAAAACAGTAGTATCCAAACTTGTTGGATACTACCGAATTGTCATGCACACAATCTTTCTAAAAACGCAAACCGTTATGAAATGAGCACTATGAGAAGTAACATCAGTGAAGCAGGTGCAATGAAGTACATGTATAGAGCCATATATATGTGAATTAAAAAGAGCTCAGAGCCAGAGACAACAAATAGGAAAAGATGACACAGAATGCAAAAAAAATCATCTTCGGCACATTTACATGTGATTGATTAACAGTTGAATCTAAGCTATCTTACAACATTGTTGCCTACTGCAATTTATGAGGTGAAGGTTGCAGTGTTGCACTAATTAACAGCCACAGCAAGAAGGTTCATCAAGGAGTTTGTACAGTACTATCCTTCAACATGAGAAAGATTAATGTACAAGTTCAATCCATAATGGTTTTAAGGGTATTTATATTTATGCAGGTAGGCCCTTAAAAGTGCAAACATCAGAACCATCATTGGCAGAACGCGAAAAGCATAACAGTTCCAATATGTCCTAAACTAGGCAAGCACAACCAAATTTGGCAGATAGTATTGGGCAAGCTCAGGCTTACAAAACAGTCAGAAGAAATAAGCTAATTAAGACTTTGGAGGGTGTGAAAACACATTAAAAAGTTCAACCTAAAGTAGTTGTACTATGGATTGGGTAATGCATCTGCTGAGTTTCTTTTACGTTTAGGCTGGACAGGCCGTTATAAGCAAGGTATAAAGGAAACAGAGAGAACTTGGTACTCTTACAACCTTATGAGCTTAAAAGGCTAGAGTAGAGGCTGCCTAAATTACTCCTTACGTCACGCACAGACAAATACCAGTATATATACCTAACAGATTATCAAGCACCGGTCTGCAATGACCAAGAAGCTACTAAAATTTAACTTTTCGTTTGAATGGTATGACCGCACCCTTAAACTAGGAGATAAGGTAACATTATCTATCAGCAACCCAAACTAATTTGTGAAACCGAATCCATACAAACACATAATGTCATGCACCTTTATAAACCAATATCCCATATTTGAAAAGAATCAAGACCAGCTATTTTTTCCTCCAGGCACAGCAAACCAACGGTGTCCCCTGCATTTGTGCTTGTGCTATAAATGTCACCGCCTACTTTATAACCACTACCAACAGTTACAACGATTGAAACAAGAGACTTTTCTACAATCAAATCAAACTTTGTGCCAGACCACCGATCTTTTCTTACAATCCTGATGTCAAGTCCATCCCACCTAACTGTGGCTGGAATCTTAGCAGTTATTGAGCAATGTTATACCTAGCCAGCCTTACAGAAAGTTCCAAAAAATCATATGAAGTCCGTGGAGGTGTAGTCATGTAGGTCTAGGAACATTAAGTTGGCCAGGCTTTTTCACTTGCACTATCAAACGGAGTTTCAGATGCAGACAAAAAACCAACCATTTCTTAATTGTAGTTTTAAAAATGTAAAATCCTAAAGACTAAAGAAGTTATTGGATCTAAGAAAAGAATAAATCAATTGTGGTATTCTTGTTTACGATAAATAGAAGGCATGCTATCCTGTAGTTAAAACGCGCAAAAAGTTACGAGTAAAACAAAAATGAGAAAATAAACTAACCTTGCGTGGATGATCTTGACGCTAGGCTTCATGTTGGGACGCGACCAGTTGTAGGCGATCGAACTGCTGATCCCAGTGAGCCAGAGGCAACCTATCCTCAAAACAAACATGGCATATAATCAGAAAAAAAATTGCATCTAGTGGTAGGGGGAAACAATCTAAGAAACAACTTTCCCCCAAAATTACTCGGAAAACACAATAACTAGTCATAATTTCGTGATAGCTTCTCATAATACAGACTGCGAAACTCCGTTAATAACATCAGGAAGAAACTGTAAGGGATTTGAGATATACATCAGAAACCAATGAACGCCGAGTAACTTAGATCCGGGCGAAGAAAACGAATCCGCAGGAAAACAGACGAGGCGTACCTACGGCACGGAGCTTGTGGTCGATGACCCACTTCCTCATGGATTCCATCTTGCTCGGGCCCTCCGCCATTTGCTTCGCGTTCTCCTTTCTTCCTTCCATCGAATTTCCGCCTCCTCTCTTTTTCGAGTTCTTTTTCTCTCTCGTTCTGATGGGGGGAAAGAAAGTCTGTCCGGCTCTTGTTATATACCAGCATTGTTTTGTGTTCAAGCCCTTGAAATATGTTGGAATTCGGTTAGTATCCACACGCGGCAGGATTCCTTTCACATGGTCTGCGTTGTTTGAAAACCAAAGTTCTCGTTCTCCACTTGTTTCTTGCGATCAAAGAAAGGAAGTGGTTGCAATTTTGTAGACGAAAAAACAGCTGTAGCATCTTCCTATGTTTAGCTCTTAGCTGTGCTCTTTATCCGTACGAAACATGCTCCATACGAATCCTAAGATTGTTACAAAATGAAAGAATCTTATCAACGTCCACAACACACGAAATCATGGATCAATCTCGCGAATTCACAAAATTGGCTCCTTAACACAACCTTTACTTGATCACTTTCATATCAAACGAAAATGTAGCATCGTCCAACCGTTCGTCGTTGTGATCCAAAGCGAGTAAGAAAATCGCTATACGCTATCTTATTAATGTTCTAATTATTTCTTGGTATCATCTCTTTATGTGCGCATATAAGTGCTCGCCAGTCGCGCTATTAATGCTCTAATTATTTCTCGTTATCATCCCACTTTCGCTAGTGACGGAGGCATCCCCAACTAACGCCAAACTCTAGGACTCCTGCATGTCCCTTAGTTTTTCTTTGTCATAGATACAGTGCAAGGACTGCATTCTGAGGTAAAGAATACAATTTTTGACCAAAGAAAAGATCATTAGGTCCATGTTAATTGTATTGGATCTTTATGTTATGTATAGTTCAGCCTTCCTAAACTTTATTCATCGCTTCTGTCCCGGATTGGAATTTGAAAAAAAAAAGCAAAAAAAATGGTCGGAGTTTTTATTGAGGCTTGAAAATTTTTTGATTCCTCGGCTCCTCGCGTTTGTCAGGACATAGGCGTAACCTTTGCACCTATTTAACTGAGCCTATAAATTAATGGAAATCTCTTCCCATGAAAAAAAACCTTTGCAACACCCGTGCCCTTTTTGTTCAAGAAGGGCTGCACTGCTAGAAATACGCAAATTCGGAAAATAGAAGGGTGCAAAACGAACATACAAATCCAACGCGAGAACCGCTCGTGGGCGGCGGCGGCGGCGGGGCAGTCAAATACCGGTCGCGGCCGACGAACCCGGGGGCACACCGCACCTCCACGCAGGTGCATCCAGCCTCACGCGGGCGGAAACGCGCCGCGCGGTAGGCTGCTTGGGCGTGACGATGATGTCCAGATGGGTGGCGCCGCGGCGAGGCGCCTGGCTTCTTCGGAATCGTCACGTTTTTTTTCTTTTTCCTTTATTAATAACTGAGTTGCTGACGGTGACTCGGAACGGAGAAGAACGCATGGTTCTGTTGGGGATTCGTCACGTTCTTGGGACGCAGTCGCGGCCAACTCGGGCTGCTGTGTTGTCCGGCTGCTGCTTTGCTTACCGGCCACCGACGCGCCATAATCCGGTGGGCGGGAAGGTGGTTTTTGACAAAGCCGTTAAGGACAAAACTATGTTGATTCTTTGTGTCGGTCGAAATCAGGCTGACAACAGCCTTCTGAGAGTTTTCCTCCTTTCGTTTACTGCCACAAAGCTACTTCAACTACTATAGATGAGGAAAGGAAATGAGGAAATCTTATGAGCGAGCGAGAAACAAAATAAGAAACACTTACATGAGGCCGAAGACCGAAAGACTAGCGATGGCCTCGACGCTCTCTTCTTATTACCGGTGTCCGTTTCATTACAAGGTGTTCACTATTTATAGGAGACCCACAGGCATGATCATTTGCTTCAATTACACCTTTTTCGTTCGACAAACGGCTTTAAACGCTTTACAAGGGTATAACGATAACTCCCCGCGTCGTACAAGCCTCCGGTGTGCCTTCGTACGGCGAAGCACCTTTACACGCGGCGCCCCTTGACTCTGCGCTCGTACGGTGTCCCCTTTACACGTTCGCACCGTCATGCCTTTCGGGATATCTCGCTCGGCCGCCTCCGGCCCCGGTCGAGGTGCTCTCGACGCGCGGCGCTTCGGCTTTCTCCAAACCTTCGGCGCCAGAAGCACAACCGTCCGTGCCTTCGGCACCGAAGGCCGACACATGCTCGGATGGGGGCGCTCTTGCACAACAAAACTTACACAACTCGAGTAGTATTAGCGTTTCCGTTAAACCGACGACCGCAAATACTCCCCCGTGTGGCCGAAGCCGCGCGTGAGCCGAAACCGTCGGCCTCGCCGGACGTGGACAAAGCTTCGAAGGCCATTTTCCCCAACGGTAGCCCCTCGTCAGTGAGGGTCATCCCGTCCTCAAGATGGGCCGAACTTACGACCAACTCTTCACTAGGTGAAAAACGGGCTTCGGAACTCCCACGGACGACCCACGCTGACGCGGATCCGAGTAAAAGACGTGTGCTGCCCTTTGGAAATTTTACCTTTGTGAGAGGTTGTCGTCGGGGTAAAAAGGTAAACTTGCCAGTTACCGGCGTGATTATCGGTGCTGATGCACTATAAAAAGGGGACTGACTCTTGGGCTGCCCCACCCTATGGCTGCGCTCTGCATCCACAACACGTGAAAGCTTCGAAGGCACTGTCGTAAGATTTCCCTCGCCTCCCACTTCTTTGTTTCTACTTCGCACTTAGATTGCATACATGGCCCCGAAGAGGAGTCGCGATGCAGTCACGAAGGAGATCCCGAAGACGTACACATTCGGCCGAAGCCAAATTGACAATACCGACGTGGGCTCCCTCGTGAAGAACCGCATGGTTGGGGCCGGCCGAGCCCCTGGACGGGAGACTGTACCGCGGCCTCGCGATAATGAGGTCGTCATCTTCCGCGATCTTTTGTACGCGGGGCTTCGGTTTCCCCTCCACCCCGTCGTTGTCGACATCCTTCGGTACTTCGACATCTACTTGCACCAACTCACCCCCAATGCAATCCTTCATCTGTCGGTGTATATGTGGATATGCTGCACAACGAAGATCAAGCCTTCCGCTGAGGGGTTTGCTTCGGCGCATCAAGTCCACCACCAGCGACGGACGGTCTTTGAAAAGGAGGGGGACCGATCCGTAGAGAAGGACCGCAATTCGGTGCGTCTAATTTTCGTACAAGTCCGGCGTGGTGAGCCCCGTGACCGCCTACGGAACAAGTGGCCTTCGGACCGGCAACAAGACCGGTTCTACCACACGGTGACTCCCCTCACCCCCCGGAGGATCTCACCCTCCGGCTACGAAGGAGTTGCCTCCCCTTCACGAGTCCTACACGAAGAATCCCTCCCCGCCCCGAAGGCGATGAATTCATGATGATGCTTCGCGGTTCGCGCGTAAGTACAACACGCGTGACATCGTGGAGGAATATCGCAACATCCGGGTCCGTCCGCCGGGTGGACGGGCCGGGGGGCGTGGCCGACGATGCTTGGGCGGATGACATCGGCGGCATCCGTGCCCCGATTGGACGAAGGCGTTTGGCTTCACCTCCGATTGTGAGTGCCCTTGGGTTTTTTGGCGTGCCTTACCCTTCTTCTTGTACCTTCGATGTTTCACGCGTTGACCATTCGAAATTGCTGATTTGCAGTGCTGAAGAAAAGGAAGGTGGAGGCCCATGATGACTTTATCCTCGGCCCTGTGTCACTGAAGGAATACAAGGATACTGTTACAGAGCTCAACGGGTCTCGAACAAACCAGGTGTTCGAGTTCTTCAAGGTCAATCCGCCTGAACGCGTCGGATTTGCCAAGCACCGTGAGGCGGCCGAGAGGAAGGCTGCCGCGCTTGCGGCCGCCGGCGGACGCCGACGAGACAACAACTTCGCCGCGCGCGCGCCCGAAGAAGGCTAGCAAGAGGGGCACCCCCGGCCGTGGCCACCGCCACCGCCGAAGGGAGGGCCGGAAGAAACGTGGCGGGCGGCCGGCGGACTCGCCCCCCTCGCCCAAGAGGACCGAATCGTAGACGTCGAGACCGGCCTCGTCGACAACGAGATTGCCGCCGTGCCACTTCGCTCGGCCGCACCTTCGGTTGAGGCCGGGTGGAGAAGCCGGCGGACCGCCGCTCGTGCCCCTCGGCCCAAAGGAGAAAGACAACGATGAAGACAACGATGTTCGCATCGTGTCTTCGGTTGGTGACTCCCCTCGCGGGCACGGCCCAACCGTCTTCGGCCCCGAAGCCCCTCGGGACGAGGACAAGTCCGGCTCCACCTCCACCGGTTCATCCGGCTCTTCATCGAAGGTACCGAGCGCTCCGCCTCCCCTTCGGCCACGGTCGCCGAGAAAGACGATTTTGTAGTCGGCTGCGGAGGAAGGCGAGGAAGAGGAGCCCCGAGCCGCCGCCGTCCGCCTTCAAGTTCCCGCGAGAAGCCAAGGCCGGCCGGAGGGAAACAAATTCGGTTCCTAGGCTTGACGAGCGGTGGGCACGAGCGTAAGTTCTCGGAGGAGGCGGGGGCGAGCTTCGCTATTCCTCACGAGGAGGAGTACTTCGGGAAGCTCGGCTCCACCGAGCTCACCACCGCGTGCGGGGATCCGTCCCCGAAAGCCTTCGTTGCATCTCGGTGCCTCGCCGGACGGCTAGGCAAAGAGGCGAATGTCGGGCATACACCCCGGGTACTCATGCAAGGAAGGAAGAAGAGTAGAAGATGGACTCCTACTAGAATTCCCCGTACTCCTACTAGGACTCGCTCTCGTGTAATCCTATTAGGACTCCTGCCTTGTAACCGACTAGGAACCCGCCCCCTAGACTATATAAAGGAGGGTCGGTTACCTAGCCGAAGATCCACAATCCCTCGGGGAATAACACCCAAGCACGGGCGCAATACTACTCTAAACGGGACGTAGGGTAGCTACTCCGGCCCTTCGGAACCCTGTATAAATCTCGTGTCTTGTGTCCTCGCGCGTACCTTCGGGTTCCGGATCATGGCGATGCCCACCTTCTACCTTGATGCGGGTACCTCCCATGGAGGTCGAGAGGTTTAAATACGACACCGTGGCGCCCACCGTGGGGCCATCGACATGATCATTGGGCGAATTCGAAGGACATCCATCGTCTAGATCAATGTACGCGAAGGCGTGACGAATTGGTAGCATGGAAGTCCACAACTCGCTGCGTCCTTGCGTCAACATTCAATCTGCTCAACGCAATTGAAATTCACGACGGATTCGATCCCGATGCGGCGTCTCAACGGAATCTCAAGGAGTCGACTCTGTGCTTGAGTCCGAAGAAAGCGTCGAGTCCAAAGCAGATTCCAGTACGTATCCAAGTCTCAGGCTCAAGACCTGCGGTGGCAGAGTTGAGGCAAAACATCAATCGGATGCATGCACGTGAAGACCACCAAATACACTGACTATTGGTGCAAATTACTACTCGCACATAGAGAAGGCTACCAGAGAATCTCAAGACCAATTTGCTTGGTGCACACGGAAAGCGTACACGTGCTGTGACTACTCGTCACCCGGCCGCACAGGCTCTACGTCAGCCTCGCCGTGCACCGCGAGTACTCGTCTCTCGGCCACAGCGGCTCTACATCAACTTCACCGTGCATCGCGACTACTCGTCACCGGCCGCACGGGCTCTACGTCAACCTTGCCGTGCGCGGCGGTACTCGTCTCTCGGCCGCGGCGGCTCTACATCGACTATGCCGTACGCGCCACGACGTCGTTTTACGGGCGTACGACTACTTCGACTACTCATCTCGGCCGGTTTCAACTAGAAAAATAGTTGAGGACGGCTCCCCGCGACATCAACAACTAGTCGGATCCACCTCCGACTAGTCGACTTCGACAACAACCGTCGCGACTCCATCACCTACCGCCACGGCTTCGTCGACTCTCGTCCGCGAATCAAGCTAAGTCACTTATTTCAATAATTATTTCTTCTTCGGCTTGTTTTCCGCATACGGGAACCAACATTGAAGACTACTCCGTGTACGCCTCTCAACGGCTACTTGCCGGCGAGCTACACCGTGCCAATTATTGCTAGGGGATGTAGACCAACGGTCACGGGCTTGGTACACCAAATTAGGAGGCTCATGCCACGACGTTTCGTGCACCGAGTCTTGGAGGCGCACAACGGCTACACCCCGAGGAGGCACCGCGCAATCTTGCTCTCCGCCATGTGGAACAACGAGCAATCGCGCTCTCTCTTGTCGCCATGTCGACTACTTTCGTCTACCTCTTAATGGTCTCGCTACAGTAGCACACGCCTTGATCTGCGCAAAGCCTCGGCTCTCCTGTCATGCCTCCACGCCCCCAGCGGGTATGGCTAAACAGGCTCCTCAGAGACCAGGCGCTTAAACCAGCTCTTCTGTCATGCCTCCACGCCCCCAGCGGCTATGGCTAAACAACGACCACAGAGACTGGGCGCTAAACCGCATCAGGCTAACTACTCGACGCCTAACGACCATAACAAGAGCATGACACATGACATTTACATCTATATTCATATTTGTATTTGTCATTTGTAGATTCAATTTCTACAAAAATGCTACATAATGTACGCATCTCTACTTTTAGGTCAAACTTCGGTGATGACTTCCGGTACGCTTCGCGTACCTCCACCGCGCGGCTAGTTCCCAAACTCGGGGGCTACGCACCAAATTACCACTCGATGACAACTCGAGTAGTCTCCGCTAGCTCTCTAGCTCGGGGGCTTAGCACCAACAACTACTCGATGTGGGCGCTACGGCTCACTGGCGATGAGCTCGGGGGCTGAACGCTACAAGAGTACTCAAATGATGACTTCCGCAAACACTGAAGACCCTTGGATTGATTCTTCAATCGTTCCAAGTCTCGGGGGCTACTAGGCTACACCCGTCGGTTGATTTTTTCAAGACGGAAGCGAATCAAGATTGACCCTCGGCCCGAGTCTACAACTCAACCTAAGGCTCGGGGGCTACTCCATATGGAGTGCGATTTCGCAATCGCACTTCTATATAATCTCGACTTCAAGACCGATGAGTGGACCACCTTCCGGCCCTCGCGACGGTTCAAGTGCTATTGAAGGCTCCTCCAAGCGGTACTCGAGGATGCTCAAGAACTACTCGAAGAGGCTTCAAGACTACTCGAACTACTACTCTCGGCTCCAACGTGCTCGGGGGCTTGTCGGGCATACACCCCGGTACTCATGCAAGGAAGGAAGAAGAGTAGAAGACGGACTCCTACTAGAATTCCCCCCGTACTCCTACTAGGACTCGCTCTGTGTAATCCTATTAGGACTCCTGCCTTGTAACCAACTAGGAACCCGCCCCCGGACTATACAAAAGAGGGCGGGCACCTAGTCAAAGATCCACAATCCCTCCGGGGAACAACACCCAAGCGCGGGCGCAATACTACTCTAAACGGGATGTAGGGTAGCTACTCCGAGCTACCCGAACTCTGTATAAATCTCATGTCTTGTGTCCTCGCGCGTACCTTCGGGTTCCGGATCATGGCAATCCCCACCTTCTATCTTCTTTGCGGGTACCTCCCATGGAGGTCGAGAGGTTTAAACACCGACGGCGAAGGAGCCGACACCGCCGCGACTTCCTCACTTCAAAATCGAGTGGCGGAGCCGGAGGGGCGATTGGCTGCCGCGCAGGAGCGGAACCGACAGCTGCTGCAAGCGAAGGAAGACGCAGCGAAATCCTCCGAAGCTGCCCTTGAAGCACTTCGCCGCGACGTGGAGGCCTTGACCAGCACCAAGGAGGACTTGCAGGCTCAGCTCCTCGACAAGGAAACCAAGCCGGGCCGAAGCACGGGGGAAGCGAGCCAGGCGAGCGGTGTCTTTGGAATGGTGCCGAACAGATCACATCCGGAGCGCGGAGGCCCTTCGCGCGAACATCTTGGAGTTGCTTTGGGGCGATGCAACCTCGGTGCGCCGCCTATTTCGTTTCCCCGGTGCACCGTTGAGGCATTCTACGAGTGGGTGAACGCACCGCTTCGACCTCGTCGCCATGAACACGAAGATTTTCGGAGAGCTAGGTGCCGCGGTCGGGGTTCGCATGCTTTGGCGTACTCCGTGTGCTCTCTCGGTTCTGCGGACCGGCCCTCTTCAGAGAAAACAATCAGCAAGGGCGATCTTCGGCGGGCGACGAAGGACAACTTTGAGTGGCCCACCGATGCGGAACTTGACGTCGCGCAGCTCCCCGTGCTTTGGCCAAGGACCTTGCTAAGAACTTCATGAACATATTTTTTGCCCAACGCGGGTTCCGTATCACTTTGGACAACTCGGTTCGTCTAAGTGCTCGGAGTTCACCGAAGCGACATTTATTTTTGCTTTGAGAACTTTAATCGTGGTGTCGACTCGCGCTCGTGCTAACGTGCGGCCTTCGGTGTTTTGCGGATAAGGCCTCGTTTGCGGGCGTGTGTTTACGATCGCCTTCGTATTCGGTTCGGTGGCACTCCTCCCGAGCCCCGGTTCATGATGGAGGGCGACTGGATCACCATGCCCGGGGTTCCCCTGATCACCGCCAGAGATCCCGAGGCCGCTGCGGCGCAGGAGGGCAATGTGTCCGACGCTCCCGGCGACGGTGCTCCCGCTGCCGAAGGGATGACAGGGCCGACGTCCGATGAAGCGCGCGTGGACAGGGCAACAGGGCCTTCAGACGAAGCCGAGCGCACCGAGGCAGCCGTGGAGACCGTTTTCCCTGCGCCTACCTCTCCCGGGGCCGCCGCTGTCCCCGAAGGCGATGCTGCACCCGCGCCTGACGAAGCCGCCCCCGTCACCGTCAACACCGAAGAGAACGTTGGAGGCGACACCTCAGAGACGGCGCACGCCGTGGAGCTCGAGGTCGCGCCGCTTGCCGCCGGCTCTCCCGTGCGCGAAGGTCCCACGAGTGCGGGCCGCGCGCCGCCCCGAAGATCCGGTCGCCGTCGCCGAAGTTGAGGTCCGGAGGGGGACCGGGCACGACTTTGTAAACGGACGAAACACTTCCTTCGGAGCCGTGGTTATGTAAAACACTAATGTGAGGTGTCTCCCGCGCAGTCCCTTCGGTGGCGCCCGCGCGAGAGCCGAAGGTGCGAGCAACCCGCTCCCCGCCCTTAAACTCTTTTTTCGTTGCCCCGAACGTGTGGACTAAGTTTAGTATACGCCACCCAGGCGTGCCGTATTCGGAATTTCTATCGTATCGTGCGGAGCGCTACCGTCTCCACAACGAGGCTGCTAAGCGTTTCTTTGCGGATTTTTCAAAGGATCCTTCGCGCCGGGAAGCCATCCTTAGAGAACGAGTCGCCCGTAGAGCGGCTAGGCGAAACTTAGTGGACCCCTTTGTGACCGAAGGGGTCGTTCCGAAACCGGAACCGATTGAGGAGGGGGTCATCGGACCGCCCGAATATGTATATTTGATTCACGACATGTCATCGGGCGGTTCTATGGTTGCGAAGACCGAGCCGAGTTAGCGCCCGCGCACCGACCGTGATCCCATCTTCGGCGCGAACGGATGCCCACCGACAACGAGCTCCGACGGATGGCGGCCGGACATCATAGACACAACGTTTCTTCGTTTACTCGGTGAGATCCGCGAGGATGTGCTTAACGAGGACCGATTGCTTGGAGGCTCGGCGGCCATGGCCCCGCGTTGCGCCATGTGATGTCGCGAAGACTTGAAGCGATTTACTTCGAACTCCCCCCCCCCCGAAGTGTTCGCGGCATCTTGGGGCGGTGCGGCGCCACCGGACTTGTAAAGTGTGTGTTTGTGAAGAAATGTCTTGTGATTATATTGCGGCATCAAAGTGTAATACTATATTGTTGTACCAAAATACATTGTATATTCAAAATGTGACACGAGGAAACAAAGAAGGTGTCCGTGACCATCATCCTGTCCCCTTCGTTTTTGCAATTGCGTTCGCGCCATCATCATGAATTTTACGAGGGGTAGCGCTGCCTCCGGCCGGTGACATTATCCTCGCATCTCTTTAGAACGGATCTGTCCCATAGCCGTGTCAAAACGAAACGCCGCCGCGCCTTCCCTCCGGTCACGGCTGGACCACTCGCATCGCCTCGATGTGCTTTCACGAGACCAAATCGTGGCCTATAAAGTTCGGTCGTGTCGGAACCGATGCAACACCCCCCGCGTGCGCTTACTCGGGCCAAATCGGGGCCTTCACGCCGCATCAAGCGGACTTCACCTTCGGTCATGTCGTGACCGGCGCACCGCCCCCGGCGTGCGTTTACTCGAGCCAAATCGAGGCCCTTCGCGCCGCATCAAGCGGACTTCACCTTTGGTCATGTCGTGACCGCCGCAACGCTCCCGGCGTGCGTTTACTCGAGCCAAATCGGGACCCTTCGCGCCGCATCAAGCGAACTTCACCTTCGGTCATGTTGTGACCGACGCAACGCTCCCGGCGTGCGCTTACTCGGGCCAAATCGTGGCCTTCACGCCGCATCAAGCGGACTTCACCTTCGTTCATGTCGTGACCGACACAACGCTCCTTGCGTGCATTTACTCGAGCCAAATCG
Source organism: Cenchrus americanus (assembly GCA_947561735.1). Classification (NCBI taxonomy): domain Eukaryota; kingdom Viridiplantae; phylum Streptophyta; class Magnoliopsida; order Poales; family Poaceae; genus Cenchrus; species Cenchrus americanus. Next base: position 60,861,295 of record OX387241.1, read on the forward strand.
GGGCCCTTCGCGCCGCATCAAGCGGACTTCACCTTCGTTCATGATGATAAGTGACAGGCTCGGCCTGCGCGCATTCAACGCAGTCCGCGCCGTCACTTACCCCGCCGAAGGCGACCTCAAAGACTATGCCTCCCTCAAAAGGGTAGCATAGCTTCGACAACGTTGCGAAAACATGCTCGAAAGAAAAAACCTTGGACATGAAGGGTTGGGGGAACACTGACTTATATTACATGTCAGAAACAGGATACAAGGGTCCGCCTCGTTAAAAACCTCACACTTCGCGGTCCAGAAGGGAACCACAAAGTCTCCCCCGTGAGGAAAAGAGTACGTACCACCCTACTTAATGTACATATATTATAGACTTCTGGACGCAACGGAAGAGAACAAAGAACTGTTGAAACTCAAACTACCGCAGCCTCTCATGGCGACTTCAGACGAAGTACTTCTGAAGCATATCCACGTTCCACGTGTAAGGCTCTTCTTCGCCGGTCAAACGATGCAACTTGAATGCTGCTTCGTTCGTTGTTACAGTTGCTATGAACGGGCCTTCCCACTTCCCGTGCATCTTGCCTTTCATCTTTCTTTTCGGCACCTTGCGCAGCACCAGATCCCCTGACCGTATGAGCTTCGACCCGATCTTCTTGTTTCTCCACCTCCGGTTCCATCTTGGTAAGACGACGGGTTCGCTCGCTCGCTTGCAAGCGCACCTCCTCAATGTTCCGGACCGAAGCTTTGATGTCTTCGTCGTCGGAGGGGGTGTCCCTCCAAGTGCCCGGACACGGCTCTTCGGGCAACGTGGCTTCTTCTCCATACGAGCAACTTGAAAGGCGAGAACCGAGTGGTCCCGGATGTAGTGGTGTTGTGGGACCGGATCACCCTTGGCGGCTCTTCGGCCCACTTGCTCTTGGGTAGATCGGTGATGTTCCTCTTTATACCGGCGAAGATTACTCCATTTGCCCTTTCTACCACCCCATTGGATTGCGGGTGGTAGACCAAAGCGAAACACGACTTGGTGCCCAAGTAGGCATGGAATTCCTTGAAGTCGGCGCGTCGAATTGCTTACCGTTGTCCACGGTGACTTTGTGCGACACACCGAAGCGGCACACGATGTTCGCCAAAAGAACTTCGTATTGTGGCCGAAGTGATGCTCGGCAGTGGTTTTGCTTCTACCAATTTGGAGAAGTATTCCACCGCCACTATGGCGTGAGTGTAATTCCCGGTGCTATCGGTAGCGGGCCGACGATGTCAATACCCCATCGAGCGAAGGGCCACACTGGTGGTATCAGTTGTATCTCGTTTGATGCAACTTGCTGTAAGGCACATGGCGCTGACACTCTGGACACTGGCGCACAATGTTGTGTGCATCTGCGACCGCCGAAGGCCAATAGAAACCCTGGCGAAAAGCCTTCTGCACTAAGGCCCTCGTGCCGAGGTGATGCGAGCACATGCCACTGTGGATCTCGTGGAGTAGTTGCCTGCCTTCGGTCACGGATATGCATTTTAGCAATGGGGCGTACACCCCCTTTCGGTACAGGTTGCCATCAATGATGTGGTAGTTCCTTGCCATGATGGCCACTCTCTTATCGGTGACGCCGTCTTCGGTCTCATAGTAACCCCTGACCGCTGCTACTATTGGGGCGCGCCAATTCTCACTCTGTATGGCGTTCACAAACTTGGGGGCGCCGCTTCGTCAGCGGCAGATCTCACAGTTGTTGTCTCGTAGAACACATCCGGGGGCAGAGGTTCAAGCAAAGCGGTTGCCTTCGCAATAACGTCGGCTTCCTTGTTGTAGTTCCCGGGAAAGCTTCGTCTTGTGATGCCAATGAAAAATTTCTCCATGCTTCGGACTGCCCGCGGATACTTCATCATGTCCGGATTCTTGGCCTTGTAGGTTTTCCCAATATGGGCGGCGACAAGTTCGAGTCCGTCAAGATGGCGAGCCTCCTTGCCCCCACGGCCACGGCCTTCCGAAGCGCGAACGAGCGGACCCTCGTACTCGGCCATGTTGTTTCGCGGTTGTCACAATTCAACCGCAAGGCATACCGAGCTTGATACCCGAAGGGGACTTGAGGACCGCTCGCGGTACTCCCCGAACTGGTGGTTGTTGAAGTTGGAGCCCAGGTCTGTGATGATGCGGTGGGGTAGTCCGTAGCGATGCACGAGTTCATCCAGGAAGTCGAGTACTCTGTCAGCCTTGGGGCATGTGACCGGCTTGACCTCGATCCACTTGGTGAACTTGTCGATGGCCACCAATACTCTGTTGAATCCACCTGGCGCAGTTGGCAGTGGCCCAATCATGTCGAGCCCCCAGCAGGCGAAAGGCCAGGTTGGCGGTATGGTGACTAGCTTGTAGGCTGGGACGTGTTCTTTGCTTGGCGAAGTGCCGGCACCCTTGGCACCTTCGACGAGTTCTTCGGCGTCACCCGCAGCCGTGGGGCCGCTAGACGGCTCGCCGGAAGGCCTTGCCGACCGGCCGTACGAGAGGACGCGTGGTTGCCGCGAACGCCCTTGTGGATCTCCTCCAAGATGTCCTTGCCTTCTTGTCTAGGGACGCACTTCATGAGTACTCCTGAAGATGCGCCCCACCCGTAGAGCTTGTCTCCGACGAGGACATAGGACTTGGCACGGTGGATGAGCTGCTCAGCCAAGTTCTTGTCCGAGGGAATCTTCGCTCGCCGAGGTAGTCGATGAAGGGTTGCCTCCAGTCCACGTCGATCATCATGACCTCCTGGCCAGCTGGAGGATGCGCTGGGACAGTGGTCGGTGGCGCCGGCTCCGGTATGGATGGCGCGTGAAGCTCGTGGACGAAGACACCCACCGGTACTCGAGCGCGAGTAGAACCAAGCTTCGAGAGGACGTCCGCCGCAACGTTGTTGTCGCGGATGACGTGGTGGAACTCGAGACCATAGAACTTGTTCTCGAGCTTGCGGACTTCTAGGCGATAGGCGTCCATGTTCTCCTTGTTGCGGTCCCGAACTTGTTGACTTGGTTGATGACTACGCGGAGTCGCCGTAGACTAGTAGCCGCTTGATACCCGGTGAAGCCGCGAGGTGGAGCCACCGTAGCAAGGCTTCGTACTCGACTTCGTTGTTTGAGACCTTCCGGAAGATCTGCAAGACGTACTTGAGTTGTTCGCCCATTGGAGAGATTAGGAGTACCCCTGCACCTGCACCCTCGAGGTTGAGTGAGCCGTCGAAGTACATCACCCAATGCTTTGGTCGCTCGGTTGGAGTGGGTAGCTGATTCTCCCTCCACTCCGCCATGAAGTCGACTAGTGCTTGCAACTTGATGGTTGTGCGTGGCTTGAAGTCGATGGTGAGGGTGCCAAGTTTGACTGCCCACTTGGAGATTCTTCCGGTAGCATCTTGGTTCCGCAGGATGCCGCCGAGCGGGTAGTTAGTGACGACGGAAATAGAGTACTCCCGGGAAGTAGTGTCGTAGCTTCCGCGAGGTGATGAGTACCGCGTACAACGGCTTTTTCACGGCCGATAGCGTGCCTTGGACTCGACAAGACCTCGCTTTTGAAGTAGACCGGGCGCCGGACCGGGTAGGCGTGGCCGTCTTCCTGCCGCTCGACGATGATGGCAGTACCGACCACATGAGTAGTCGCGGCGAGGTAGAGCGATGAGTGCTCACCTTTGTGAGGAGCCGTGAGGACGGTGGCTTCGATAGAAAGTCCTTGAGCCGGGCAAGGGCTTGGTCCACCTCTCGAGTCCACACGAACTTCTCTTGGTGCTTGAGTAGTTTGAAGAAGGGGAGCTCCCGTTCTCCAAGCTTCGAGATAAATACGTTCAAGGCCGCCATGCACCCGGTCGGCTTCTAGACATCTTTGATGCACGTGGGAGCTTTCATGCGGGTGATGGCGGAGATCATCTCGGGGTTGGCTTCGATGCCGCGATGGCTAATGATGATGCCGAGCGCTTGTCCGAAGGTACGCCGAAGACGCACTTGTTCGGGTTGAGCTTCCGGCGGTACTCGCGCGAGGATGCGAAAGTCTCCTCAAGATCGTCGAGGAGGGTACCGGAGTCTCCCGGTCTTGACGACCACGTCATCCACGTAGGCTTCGACGTTCTTGTTGAGTTGCCTCTTGAAGCGAGCCCGGATAGCTCGTTGATATGTGGCACCGGCGTTCTTCAACCCGAAGGACATGGTCGTGTAGCAGTACGCGCCAAACGGGGTGATGAACGCGGTCTTCTCCTCGGTCTTCTTCCTTGATCGCGATCCGGTGGTACCGGAGTAGCGATCGAGGAAGCGGAGAGCGAGTCGCGGCCCATCGTGGAGTCGATGATTTGATCAATCCGCGGCAACCCGAAGGGGTCCATGGGGCAATGCTTGTTGAGATTGGTGTAGTCGACGCACATCCTCCACTCGTTCGAGTTCTTCTTGCGGACGAGGACGGGGTTGGTGAGCCACTCGGGATGGAAGACTTCTCTAATGAAGCCGGCCGCGAGTAGTTTGGCGAGTTCCTTCTTGATGGCATCCCGTCTGTCGTCGGTGAAATGGTGGAGGTGTTGTCGCTTGGGGGTAGCTTTAGGATCGACGTTGAGGCAGTGCTCGATCAACTCCCTGGGCACTCCTGGCATGTCCGCTGGCTTCCACGCGAAGATGTCGCGGTTAGCCCGGAGGAAGTTGATGAGCGCGTCTTCCTATTTGGGGTCAAGGCTGGCCCCGATGGTGGTGGTCTTGCTGCTGTCGCCTGTCCCGAGGTCGATTGTCTTGACTAGAACCTCCTCAGGTGGCTGAGGCTTGTTGGCTTTGTCCGACTTCTCAGGGATGTCGAGTTCACTTGGGGCAAGCTTCTTCGACGCAGCGTAGACCTCCATCATAGTATTGGGTACTTGATTCGTGGAGGCGATCTCCACAGCTTCAGTGTCGCAGTCGTGCGAGATCTTCAAGTCCCCTTGCAGTGAGAGTACACCTGCTGGACTTGGCATCTTGAGTACCAAGTAGGTGTAGTGGGGTACCGCCATGAATTTGGCGATAGGCGGTCCGCCGAGGATGGCATGGTAGGACGTCTCGAAGTCCGCGACCTCGAAATTGACGTACTCGGTACGGTAGTTGTCCCGAGATTCCCCAAAGGTAACGGCGGGACCACCGAGCCCGGTGGGATAGCCGTGTTCCGGGGACGATGCCGTAGAAGGGCGAGGTGCTCTTGGTGAGCATGTGGGTGACGTCGAGCTTCATCTTCTTCAAGGTCTTGGTGAAAAGGACGTTGAGCCCGCTTCCGCCGTCGATGAGGACCTTGTTGAGCCTGGAGCCCGCGACCACCGGCTTCAGGACGAGAGGGAAACGCCCGGTTCGAGAGAAGCTGGTCCATTGATCCGCGCGGGAGAAGGTAATGGGTACCTCCGACCACCTGAGAGGGGTCGGAACCGCTGGTTCAATGCTCATGACTTCTCGACGGGTAGCCTTTTGTTCCCGTCTGCTGGGTAGTCCGCCGAAGAGGATGTTGACGGTCTTGTCGGGTTCTCGGAAGTCGCCTGTTGCCTCCGTCGTTCTTCTTCTTGCCTTTCTTGTCATGAGGGTGCGGTGGCTGCGTAGTACTCTCGAGTGCTCGCCCGAGTTGGTAGCACTTGCTCGGTAGTGTGGTTCTTGTCCGGATGCCACGGGCACTTCTCCTTCGACAAGTCTTTGAAGCCGTCGGAGGTCTTCTTCGAGTTCTCCTTCGCGGGCGGCTGGATAGCCGCGACGGTGTTGTCGGCTTGCGCTTGCGGTTGGGACCCGAGTAGTTGTTGTTGTTGCGACCGTCTTGGTTCCCGTTGTTGCCGCCGCCGCCGCCCGTGTTCCGCTTGCTCTTGCCACGGATGGCGTCGTACTTGGCGTTGGCCTTGTCTTCTTCATCCGCCCGGGACATGATCATGTCCTTGAGGTGGGGGATGGACTTGGGGGCGGCGGCGACCGAAGTCTTCGAAGGTGCGGCGGTGGTAGAGGCCGTCTTGGAAGAGGTCGATGACCTCCTTGTCGATGACGTCAACTACGGTGGTGCGCTTGTCGAAGAAGCGGCGCATATACTTGCGGAGGGTCTTGCCTTGTTCTGCTTTACCATAGCCGGGTCCATGCGGGTACCCGATCGGCCCATGGCGCCCGTGAAGTTCTTTGGTGAACTGCTCCTTCGGTGGTCCCACTTGTCGATCGAGTGCTTGTCCGGCGACTCGAGCCATGTGAGTGGGGCTTGGTCCGGGCGAAGGGGAAGTAGAGGCACTTGGTGTCGTTGTTGCCGTCGGCGCTCTCGATGGAGAGGGCGTAGCACCCGAGCCACCTTGGATGGGATCTGCTTCGCGTCGTACTTGGTGATCCCCAAAGGTTTGAACTTGTCGGGGAGGAGCAAGTTGCGAAGTCGAGGTGAGAAGGCGGGGAAGCCGTTGTTGTCGCTGCGGTGGCGGACTTCTTCCGCCGCGGCTCTTCAATCTTCGGCGGGCATCGTAGCCGCCCGGTGAGGCTCGGAGGTGTGGGCGTTCACGTGGTCTCGACCGCCGCGGCCGCCCCCACCACCGGCCCTCTCGTTGGCCCCATGGTTGGAGCTTCCGTCGTCGCCGCCGCCACCGCCGGGGTCACGGCGGCCGCCGTCGGGGCCGCGGTGAGGGATGATCTCACGATTGCTTTGTTGCCACCTTATGAGGGTCCGCCGGCGTTTGCGCGACTACGATTGGGCCGAGCGGCGGCTCGGCTCGAGTACGGTTGCGGCCGATGTCGGCCCGCCGCGACTTGTAGCTTCGTTGTCGCGGTTCTCGGCGAGGGGTGGGCGGGTGACCTTGTTGTCGACCCGCATGAAGTAAGCGTCTTCGGCGAGCTTGGCGATGACTTCTCCAGCACGTATCCCCTAAGCTTGGCGTGCGATCGCTGTGATCGACATGAGGCATTGCACCGGGGTAGTGTGTACTCTGCTCTCGACGGCCTCGAGAGCTTCTGCGAGGTTGCGGATGGGGAGGTTGTCTCGGAGACGCCGCACCGTTCGTTGCGCTTTCGTTACGCTCACGTCGAGCGTCCCTATTGGCGTCGGTCTCATCCGCGGTGCATCGGCGGACGGCTTGTCCGCGGAGATGTCTTCAAGGTACTTGTCTTTAGCCATCCTTGAAGGTCTCGGCGTGTCGCCGGCAGCCATGAAGACTTGGCGATCGGGGTTGCCAAGACTGGATTCAGAGCTCGCCACCTCAGTTGGAGTGTACGAGTCAGCTCGGGCAAGTGGTGTTCCCTCCTGGAATGGGAGCGAGTCGAGGTAAGCGACGTAGCGTGAGTCTCCGCTTATCAGGTCCGCGGGCTTGCGATCGGCCGCAGACGAATATCCCGGCGGTGTGGACGTTATAACCGGCCCGAAGCCGGCCCCGATAAGGGCTGCTCAATAGTGTTGTCCTCGGACTCGGGATCCTCTCGGGGACCGACCCGAAGTCGAACTCGTACGCGGAGTCCGAGTAGAAGCGGGAGAGGGGGTTGGAGTCCGAAGGGTGGCGGTGGCGGTGTCGGAGTCCGAGTTGTACTCGGGTACGGGCTCCTTGCCGGCCCGGCGCGAAGAGGGAGCCTCCGTGCGGGCCCTGCTGAGGTTGCGAGGGCCATGCGTGGAGCACTCACGGGGTGGTGACACCACATGCGAAGGCCGGGCGGCCCGGCTCGCATGCGATAGACCACGGAGACGTCGAGTTCGAGTTGGAAGCGGATCCGAGCTCGAAGTCGGCGTGATGGTCGAAAAGCGAAATTTCGCCGAACTTGCGGTGAGTTTGCCCGTGACAACTTCGGGGAGCGTCACGAAGCCGGTCTCCGGTTGGGCGGCATGGTGAGGCGGCGCTGGAAGGATCCCGCGTCGTCGGCGGTGCGGACCCAAGCGCCGAAAACGAAGGTGTCGCCGCGGTTGAAGGCGGCCGTTGGCTTGATGTAGACGGGGAGGCTGTCGAGTTCGCCATGTGATCTCGGGCGAGATCCCCCCTGCCCGGCGGGCAGGTGTCGGTGTTTTGGACTGGCAACCTACCAAGGGGAGTACCTGAGGTAGATGAATGTGGCCTCGCTGAGATCGGTAACTCGAAGGAAGAGACACGTGGCACACAATTTAGACAGGTTCGGGCCGCGAGTTGCGTAATACCCTACGTCCCGTATGCTTGCGTAGATCCGGATTGATTGGGTACGATTACAAGATGATGCAATCTTACGCCGTGAGATGAGATGATGAAGATAGGGGTCCCTGCCTCGCCTTATATAGTCGGGAGGCGGGGTTACAAGTCGGTTTAGGGAGAGAGTACTAGTCAAGTACGTCTAGGAGTCCCCTATACGGTGCGGGACATGTACAACTTCCTAACCGAGTACTTCTCCTCTATAGTCCTTGTGCTTCACGCCATCAGGTACCGTGCAACGCAAGTCGGGTAGTCCCAGGGGCCCACCGAGTAGTCGGTCCTGGTACCCACCGAGGTAGTGGGCCCAGGGAGGTCCATACGACAACCGGTCCCGGCCGAAGGCTGGATGGCCGAAGCCGAGGGGTTGACAGGTTCCGGTACCAGCGGAGGGGTTGACGCCTGAGCCGTGGTGGCTTCGGCACCTGCCGATCGCGTTCTTGCCATGCGGTCTTGGATTCTTCCACGAGGTGGGCGCCAAACTGTTGGTGGAAGTCGGGCCCGAAGGTGGACGCCGACACAACAGCCCCCTGAGAGTTTCCCTCCCTTCGCTTACTGCCGCGAAGCTACTTCAACTACTCTAGACGAGGAAATGAAATGAGGAAATGCTTAACAGAGCAGGAAACAAAACAAGGAAACATTTAGCAGACCGAAGACCGAAAGACCAGCAGTAGCCTTCGACGCTCTCTTCTCATTACCGGGTGTCCGTTTCATTAAAGGGGTTCACTATTTATAGGAGACCCCTGGGCATGATCATTTGCCTCAATTACACCTTTTCCGTTCCTGACAAACGGCTTTAAACACTTTACAAGGGTATAACGGTAACTCCCCGCGTTGTACAAGCCTCCGGTGTGTCTTCGTACGGCCGAAACACCTTTACACGCGGCGCCCCTTGACTCGCCTCGTACGGTGTCCCCTTTACACGTTCGCGGCGGCCACGTGTCGCGGTGCACCGCACTTTCGGCACCGAAACAGTCCAAGATCCCACCCCGGTCGCGTCATGCGTTTCGGGATATCTCGCCGGGCCGCCTCCGGCCCCGGTCCGAGGTGCTCTCGACGCGCGGCGCTTCGGCTTTCTCCAAACCTTCGGCGCCGTAGCACAACCGTTAGTGCCTTTTTCACCGAAGGCCGCCACTCGCTCGGATGGGCTGCTCTCCGCACAACAAAACTTACACAACTCGAGTAGTATTAGCGTTTCCGTTAAACCGAAGACCGCAAAAAACTCCCCCGGTGTGGCCGAAGCCGCGCGTGAGCCGAAACCGTCAACCTCGCCGGACGTGGACAAAGCTTCCGAAGGCCATTTTCCCCAACACTTGGCTACGCCAAGCAGAGGCTGCAACATTTTCCAGTTGTCTCCGCTGGATTTTTATTTCTTTTCCTAAGCGAATTCAGGTCACCCGAACCTAATACTCCTACCTAATAATACCAAAAAATATCGGCATTTATAAAATGTTTGCAGGAGAAAGTAGCATGGTGAAGCGCGGAGACAACCGTTGGTGGAAATCGGGTACGAAGGTGGACGCCGACACAACAGCCCCCTGAAAACACCGCCCTCCTCCGAAGGGGACACGGCCGAAGGCCCCCTCGGAGACGAGCGGAGCACTACTTGCAACTACTACCCTCGCTAGTCAGGCTACTCTACTCTGCAGATAAATTACTTATACCTCTACTGCTACAATTAACTTCGAATGCTATGAAAAAGAACGAAGTACTCAGAAAACGAAAGCTCGGGATCAAATTAATGCCTTCGGAGCTCTCTTCCCATTAATGTGTGTCCGTCCGATTACAAGGGGAACTCTATTTATAGGAGGCCCTGGGTATGAACAAACCACCCCCCTCAATTACACTTTTTTGTCCCGGACAAACGGCTTTACACGCTTTACGGGGGCAAAACAGTAACTCCTCGCCTCGTGCGAGCCTCTAACGTGTCTTTGTACGGCCGAAAACGCCTTTACACGCGGCGCCTCTTGTCTCTGCTTCGTACAACACCCCTTTACACGTCCGGCACGCTTACGTGTCCTCGCACGCTCTCGGACCGAGCCATGGCCACCGTCCACGCCGCACCTTCGGCGACGAAGCAGTCCACGACACTACCTTGACTGGACCAGGCCCCCGAAGCACCCCGCGCGACCCGTCCGCGCCCTTTTGTTGGGGCGCCTCCGACGCGCGGCGTTCTCGACGCATCTTCACCTTCGGCCGAAGGACCACGACCTTCGGGGCCGCCGAGGGTAGGAACTGTACTGCGAAACATCACTCACCTAGGTAGAGCAGTGTCAGTGTCATCATTAAATCATCACCGCATGCTCAGTAAAATCCATCACATCCAAAGCCCGAAGTTGGCAATCCAGGCTGGCCGTGGCCTAACGCTTCCGAAGGCCATATTCCCCAACAACAACAACAAACTCCGGTCGAGGGAGCTTGTTGAATTATTTGGTGGATCAGACGAACATGCAAAGAGAAAATTATATCTGATCATACGCTGCAGCTTGCAGAAGAAAGAGTCTACAGCCAACCTAGTGATTACAAGAGCCCCGGTAGCATCTCAGGTTCTGGGTTCGACTCCTAGTGGGAGCGAACTTCCCAAGATTTAAGGACGTTTACTCCCTCCGCCCCAATATATCTGCCTTTGTGGGATTTGAATTCAAAACTTAGCATAGATGTAAATTTACAATATTACCCCTATTTAATGACAAGAGACAACACGGAGCATGAGAGGGGTTGGGAGAGGCGCAGGCGGCAGGGCGGTCTCGGTGATGATGTGGCGTAGTGCGTGCGGGTGGATGGGCGCTCGCGTCCCCGTACTCCATAAGGCCAATCACAATGGCCATTTCACGGGTGTGTCATGCACATTTAATAAGGTGATACATCGGCCAAAAGAGATTGTTTGGATGAAATAGGGAGGAGAGAGAGAAAAATGTTTCACCATGGTGAAACGACCCGGCGTCGTAACCCGGACATCGGTAACGCCGTGAAACCCTCGTTGAGGGGGAAATTCGTTTCACCGGAGATCCCGTGCGACCGGCGGCGGGGCGAGCTCGCCCTTCGTGCGCGCGCGCTCAATCCTTCGGTCGCGCGCCTCCTTCCCGCCCTTCCTCCTCCCAATCCCGCCCGGCCACCATATCTCCCGCGCACCGCCGCTCACAAAGGACATGCCGCTCCATCACCTATGGTTACGACCCCGGATCCACCGGCCATGGAACCGCCGCGGCGGCCGATTCCTCGCGGCGCGGAGGCGGCGAGAGGAGGCAAGCCGCGCGGGGGGGGGGGGGGGGGGGGGCTAGGCTCGATGAGGCCGGCGGCGCCTTCCACGAGTTCGGGTTCATCTTCACCATCGCCCCCCCCCCCGCCACCACCGATTTCCGCCGGCGATGCGTCGATGTCGTCCCCTTCTCCGACCCCTGCCGCTGCGTCTTCGTCTCCTGGCGGGCCGGATGTTCGACATGCCCCCATGCAAGGAGGTGAATGGGGCGCCATCCCCCCCAATTTCCCATTATGTGGTGACCTGCAAAGCTCAAACTCATGGTAAGCCTCTCTCTTCCTAGGAACCATTTATGCTTTGATTCTCTTCTTCACATAGATTATCTCCACGAGATGATGGAGTCCGTAGATCGTGCAATGTACTTGTGGTGCTTGGGGAGATGTCTTCCACAAATTGATTGTCATCGACGATAGTATGCTCACCGTACCTTGCAAAGCTTGATGCTTCGAATATTTCGAGTATGAACACGAAATTTTCCTTGGTTTTCATCTGCTCATTGCGGTGTAGATTTTCTTGACCATCGAATTAACAAGAACTTCAACGGATACTTCATTTGACTTTTCTTTAGGTGGAACTTAGGCATAAGGCATAAGTAAAAAATAAAGTATAAATCTACAAATATGAATGTTATAGGCAAGGAAGGTCAAGTCATAGACATGAATGTGTTACAACAATAATTAAGTTACGTTATGTTTATATGTTTTCCCGTTATGTGCCATCTTGAGGTCATGGATGAGATTACCTTCATTTTTTGTCTTTTAGAATTATTGAAATTTTGCTTGTAATTATCGGGATGTATCCTCCAGGAGGCTTTTACAATTTAATTCAACAAAACTATCGGTCGTTGCCACAACAACAAGGTGAAAATTTCCATATGGTAGGTCGAGCATGTCATTCAACCCGATGTCTTCACCGAAGCACCCCAAGCCGCGAAAGAAGGCGCTTCAAACAACATAATGAACATTGATGGTGAAGAACACGAGAACAATGATGCAAACAAATCAAGAAGTCAAATACGATTTTGGACTCATGAAGAGGAAGAACGACGGGTATTTTGTTCTATCTCAACCTTCTCGTTGGAAATTAATTTGATAGTGTAGATTGCATGCTGATACCTGCCCTTTGACTATATGAAATTGTACTATCTCACTTTCTAACTATATAAGAATGCATGGTAATTTTTGAGAAGGCAACATGCCGACTATATAAAGAATGCATGTTGACTATATTAAATTGATACCATATGCCACCGCTTATGTGTCTAGTTGATACCATGTCGGTACTTAGTACGGTTTCATGCCCTTCGGTTTGATTTTATCGGTTAGAGTTTGTAGTCCACTTAAAGGGGAATTGGTAGCGACGAGGGAAAGGTACACTTTCCAATATCTTGGGACTTGGGTAGTGTTGTGGAAGGTTCCTATGTTGCACAAATAAAAGTTAGAAGTGTTGATGATAATTTAGCATTCTTGTGGAAACCTTACACTAATTGTGTAGTTTTTGTTCCTAAATTATAGTTTAAAAGTTGCATTAAGTAATCCAATTGCAATGCATGTACTTCTAAATTCATCCTCCGGGGCTAACCACTTGATTCCCAAGGTAATGATAATGAACCCTTCACCAATAGACATGCAAACAAGCTATTTGCGAAAGATTGACATATCCGGCTTTTCATTTCATGTTTCGAGAAGACATAGTCTACCCTTTCATGTTACCGTATGTGTGTCATGTATGTTGTGCGAGCCGGTGCTTGGTTGAATGCATCTAAAGACCCAATTCATGGGAATGACAAGAAAGGTGATACATTTTGGAAGGAAGTCACTGACATGTACAACAAGAAAGGGGAAGGGAAGCGTAGAAGAGAAATAAACCAATTGAAGGTTCACTGGTCACGGCTCAAGTCAATGATCAGTGATTTCAATGGCTATTGGACTCAAGTATGTCAAATGCATACAAGTAGATATTCGGATGACATGTTGGAGAAAGAGGCACAGAAGATGTATGTAAACAGGTTTGGAAAACATTTTACCTTGGTGCACTGGTGGAAGATACTAAAAGAAGAGCCCAAATGGTTAGCGTTGTTTGATACAGAGAAAGATAAAACTGAAGCATTTGATGTTCCAGAAGAACAGAAGCGTCCCCCTGGTAGAGAAAGTGCAAAGGCAGAGCGCAATGGAAAGCACAAGAAGGCAAAGGTTAAAGATGAAATAGTCAACCTTGGAGACACTGTTGAAAAACTTGTCAAGGTAACTGAAGATGGAAGATGGAGCTTCGGAAGGCCGCTGAAGCACAGATTCAGATTTCAAATGCAAATTTGAAGGCAGCAAAGGAGGAAAAGGAAGCAAAAATGTTTCAAATGTACAATACCCTGCTAACTAAAGATACAAGAAACATGTCTGAAGCTCAGAAGGCCAAACATGAGAAGGCAATACAAAAGTTAGAAGAAATGCTATTTGGGGACTAAGGTCAGTGCTGAACATCATCTTATTTTGTATAAGATTAATATGTATGCATGCCTGTATTTCAAAATTTATATACTTCAATGATATATATGCATGCTTCGTATATATGCATGCTTCTATATATGCATTGAAAACCGTTGACATTGAAAACTCTTAGCATTGAATAAAATGAATGACTTGGGTGAATTGTTTCGACCGGTCATTTAAATTGTTGGCATGGAAAATTGTGAACTGTTGGCATGGAAAATTGTGAACTAGTGCATGTAAAATTGTTGCCGACCATTGAAAATTGATGGCATTGAAAATTAATGTCATTGAAAATTGTTGCCGACCATGTCATTTAAATTGTTGCTGATCATTGGAAATTGTGAATGCTAGTGTGAATGCAATTTGAACACAACATCTTGCACCTATATATATCCACACAAAGTCCTTCCCTCTCGTTCTGCTCTCTATTCCCTCTCCTTTCTCGGTGGAAATCTAGGGCCTTCTCTTCTTTGAGGTGACCATGTTGCGGCTATATATCTTATCTTATGCTTCTATTTTCTTACCCTCTATTCCTCACCTTCTCTTCTTTTCCATTTTCTTATGCAAAGATGTTTGAGGAAAATGACTACCTTGATGGTAGTCATAAACCTTTGAATCTGTTGGATGGGTTCCTTGCTCAGGATCAGATCATAGGTGATGTTCTCAGTCAAGCCACGAAGGTCTTGCAGTTCACCATTGAAGGTCTTGCAACTGAGGCTTCAGACCACCGATCCAATCCAAGAAAACACATCAAGAGGCCACGAGAGGAAGCACATCGGCAACTAGTGAATGATTATTTCTCGTAAAATCCTCTGTACCCTTCCACCATTTTTCGTCGAAGGTTTCGTATGTCTAGGCCACTTTTTGAACGCATCGTTCATGCCTTGGGCCAGTGGTCAGATTATTTTACTCAAAGGGTTGATGCTGCTAATCGGCTAGGGCTCAGTCCACTACAGAAGTGTACTGCAGCTATTCGCCAATTGGCTGCTGGTAGTGCTGCAGATGAACTAGATGAATACTTGAAGATAGGAGAGACTACTGCAATGGAGGCGATGAAGAACTTTGTGAGAGGTGTTAGAGAAGTATTTGGCGAGAGATATCTGAGGCGCCCAACTGTGGAAGACACTGAACGTCTACTTAAACTTGGTGAGAAAAGAGGGTTTACTGGTATGTTTGGCAGCATTGACTGCATGCATTGGCATTGGGAGAGATGCCTAGTATGCTGGAAGGGTCAGTTCACTAGGGGTGATCAGAAAGTACCGACACTGATTCTTGAGGCTGTGGCATCACATGATCTTTGGATTTGGCATGCATTCTTTGGAGCAGCTGGATCTAATAATGATATTAATGTGTTGAACCAGTCCACTGTTTTCATCAACGAGTTAAAAGGGCAAGCTCCTAGAGTCCAGTACATGGTGAATGGAAATCAACACAACATTGGCTATTTTCTTGCTGATGGGATCTATCCTGAGTGGGCAGTGTTTGTTAAGTCAATTAGTCTCCCTATCACTGAAAAGGACAAACTGTATGCCCAAAAACAAGAAGGAGCAAGAAAGGATATTGAGAGAGCCTTTGGTGTATTACGGCGTTGATGGTGTATCCTAAAGCGAGCAGCTCGTCTACATGACAGATCTGTGCTACGTGATATTGTGCTAGCTTGCATCATACTTCACAACATGATAGTTGAAGATGAGAAAGACCTAGCAATGATTGAAGAAAATCTAGATCTGAATGAGCCTGCTAGTTCATCAACCGTTCAGGCACCGGAATTCTCTCCGACCGGATGTTCCCTTAGAAAGAGCTTTAGAAAAGGATACTAGTCTTCGTGATCGATCGGCTCATCATCGACTTAAGAATGATCTGTGGAACATATATGGAACAAGTTTGGTGCCCGTAGGAATAGAACTGGTACACCGATTAGTTATCTATCTTCGAAATTTAATTGCTTGTTTGTGATATGATCATGTACTTTTTTTGTCAAGCTCATGTTGATTTGTTTTTTGTCAATTCGAGAGCTCATGTTGAATTGTTTGTTTGTTTGTTTATGCGGCATGAAAACAAGGTGATCCGAAACGTGGTGAAGGCAATATGATCCAAAGATACCGATTTACGTCCAAAGTATCCGAGAAACCAAGTTGATTTTTTTATCTATTTGAACTTTGTCAATCGGTCCAGTATACCAGATTTCTGTCACTTTAGTTTATCTATTTGAATTCTGTCAATCTGGATGGAAAATCTGGAAGGAACTCTGTCACTTTGGAAGAACTTTGTCAATCCGGTCCAGTATACCAGATTTCTGTCACTTTAATTTATCTATTTGAATTCTGTCAATCTGGATGGAAAA
The DNA here is from genome assembly GCA_947561735.1 of Cenchrus americanus. Lineage (NCBI taxonomy): Eukaryota > Viridiplantae > Streptophyta > Magnoliopsida > Poales > Poaceae > Cenchrus > Cenchrus americanus. The sequence continues at coordinate 60,877,480 of OX387241.1, forward strand.
TCTAGAAGGAACTCGCTATTGAATTGTGTGTTGTATGCTTGTTTTTACCCAATCAATCTGGATGGATATACCCTGAATTGCATTCCTGCTATCTGCTGTATGCTTGTTTATCTATCTATATGCTTGTTTCCATTTTATGTGAACTTGTGTGCTTGTTCCAAAATCTATGTGCATGGCTACAGGTTGGAATTGTGTGATGTATGCTTGTCACTATGTGCATGGCTACAAAATGACCTGGTACATATGATCCGGCAGCCAAATGCAATTAGTTGCTTTATTTTGTTTTGGAAATGGTGTAAATGAAATGCTCCATTGTGAAGGTTTGTTTCAATCATTGTTTCATCTCTCTATACATGATGTGGCACATGGGAAATAGTGTAGTGAAACACCTCATTCTGACTGGCCTAACGTTCCGGACTTCACCAGCTGTCCTCGGTGCTTCATTTTTTTAGCAAATGCTGGCACACGCTGGCATGCGGGGATAAATATCTACCGGTGTCGGTCACTTATTCTGGGAAAATCTTCGAACCTCTGAAGTGCGGTTAAAATGGGATAGAAGGAGTATGCTTTTAGTGGTAGGTGACGTTACTCTCGACAGGGAGACGCATGTTGTGACTTTGTCAATTTTGAGGATTAAAAAAACAATATTTGGATTGGGTCCCAAAACAAGATTTGTGGCAGAAAACTGGATGGACCTAAATTTGTTTAAAAATAGGAAAACCATGGTACTAATCTTCCTTTGCAAAAGGCCCATTTTTGCTCGAATTTTACTTCTAGTAGGCCAAACCCACAGAAGGCCCAACCTAGGCATATGCGTCTCGCCGCCGCCAGTCGCTTGCCAGGAACCCCTTCCCTCTCCACCGGGAGGCGTAGGGTTTAGGGAGGAATGGCCGGAGTTGGGGGAGGTGGCGGGCGCAGCGGCTCCTCGCCGGCGATCAAGCCGATAAGCAAGGCGGTGGTGCACCGCATCTGCTCCGGCCAGGTCATCTTCGACCTCTCCTCCGCCATCAAGGAGCTCGTCGAGAACAGCCTCGACGCCGGCGCCACCTCCGTCGAGGTCAGCCTCAAGGCCTACGGCGAGGAGTGGTTCAAGGTCGCCGACAACGGCTACGGCATCTCTAGCGCCAACTTCCAGGTGAGGCATATGTCCCCAATACTGTACATGGTGCCATCGGTTCCCCTTCCCCACCATTTCCCTGCTATTTGGCATTGCCACGAATTGCCCGTCGCTAATCATGCCGCGGACACTTCCATAGGCGCTTGCTCTGAAGCACCACACCTCCAAGATATCAGATTTCTCCGACCTCGGATCCGTGGTCACCTTCGGATTCCGGGGTGAAGCGCTCAGCTCGCTATGCGCGCTGGGGAAACTGACGGTTGAGACGAGAACCAAGGATGAGCCCGTTGGGACGCATTTGGAGTTTGAGCACTCGGGCGTGGTGGCCTGCGAGAGGAAGGCCGCCCGGCAGGTTGGGACCACGGTGACAGTCGAGAAGTTGTTCTCCACCTTGCCGGTCAGGAGCAAAGAATTTAGCAGGAATATTCGGAAAGAGTATGGAAAAGTGATATCCCTGCTGAATGTGAGTTTTCTGTTTCAGTTTTTAAGATTGCTTTGCTTTTGCGTGTTTTATGTGTGGCTATCAAATGTTTAGGGTAACTGTTCCCCTCCAACAATTTATTAGCTGCTTGCAAAGCATCACACACAACTGTTGAGGCATGTTCTTTTCAGATTGTTGCTTCATGTTTATTGTCTGATTGCCTATTTACCTTCTGTTACTAATTGTTGCATCTTACCTGTGCTAGGCTTATGCCTTGATTGCCAAAGGGGTCAGATTACTTTGCACTAATACTGTTGGCAAAAATTCTAAAACGGTGGTGCTTAGAACTCAAGGCAGCAGTTCAATGAAAGACAATATCATTACCGTATTTGGTCTGAACACTTTCAAGTGTCTCGAGCGCTTTAGTGTTACCATCTCAGATGGCTGCCAAGTAGAAGGCTTTCTCTCAAAACCAGGACCTGGTACTGGTCGCAATTCAGGAGATAGACAATTCTTTTATGTGAATGGCAGACCTGTTGATATGCCAAAGGTCACAAAACTTGTCAATGAGCTGTACAGAAGCTCAAATGCCAAGCAGTATCCTGTAGCTATCCTGGATTTCCATATTCCAACTACATCCTATGATGTGAATGTTGCACCTGACAAGAGAAAAATTTTCTTCTCATCTGAGAGTATAATTCTGCAGTCTTTACGTGAAGCTGTTGAAAATCTGTATTCCCCTCAACAATGTAGTTTCTCAGTCAATCGTGTTGAAGATCCTGAAAAGGAAGAGGGTACTGTTACTGATGGGCATAATGAAGACACGGATTTGATAGAAGCAGAGAATGTCTCATCGCTGGACAATAGTGATGACAAGGAAGAAACAGACAGCGAGGATCAGGTTTCACCAGAGAACAAGAAAAAGCCTTCTTCAGCAACAAAGGTAGCCATCAATGCCACATCTAGAGAAGTGAGCCCCTTGTCAAGAGGCACAGCCACTCAGGCTGATAGATCTGCCTGGCTTCCACCCTTCTCATATGAGCAGCCTAAAAGATTGCCTAAAGAAGGAAAAGGTTATGCATCGGGAGCAAATCATTTCAGCACAGGGCTTGCTGCAAAATCTACCCATTCACCTACTGTTCAATCTTCTCTTATGAACTTTGTATCACTAAACAAGCGGAAGCACGAAGACGATTGCGATCTTATTTCTGAAGCTCCAGTGTTGAGAAGAGGAGCATGCTTAGAACAAGTGAGGAGAACAAGTTTGGAAGAAAATTTTATATCGCCAAACAAGCCGGACTATACAGATGATTGCAGTCTTATTTCTGAAGCTCCAGTGCTGAGAAGAGGGGCATACTCAGAACAGGTGAGGAGAACAAGTTTGGAAGGAAACTTTGTTTCACCAAATAAGCAGATTTCCGAAGATAATTGCAATCTTATCTCTGAAACTCCAGTGTTGAGAAGAGGGGTGGGCTCAGAACAAGCGAGGAGAACAAGTTTAGATGCAAATCCACCAGCTGCATTAAGCTTAAGGGCATCTAATATTCCTGAGTTAAATTTGCCTCTGGAAACAAACTCTTTAAATCAGCAATCCCCACGATCTTTTGTATCTGTGAGGGCAGATGTTTCACCACAGAATTCTAAACCGTCCAATACTGTGGTCTGTGGTGCGGGAGTATCAAGTCCGTGTGATGTTCACACTCCAGAACCTGATGTGGTAAGCAAACTGTTTATAGTCAGATATGCAGCCCTTTCCATTATACTGGTGCAGATTGAACTGCTGCCGATACCTTAGCTCGTTCTGTCCATGTTCTTATGCTGCTAGCTCATTTGTTATTCTTGACACTTCCTGCTGCTCCTAAATCATGATGGATATTCTATTTTTTATTTTGTTTTCTTGCAAGATTACATTGTTCTAATTCGTGAATTATCAATCTACTTTTGGTATATTTGCTATTAGTTTTAGTTTAAAACAATAGACATTCTTTCTGGAATATTTTTTTTTTCCGTTGGCTACGCGTGGTTCAGTATGAGTTTAACTCAATCCGAAATTTTTTTTGTTTCCATCACTCACGAGATTGACTGCTGGAATCCTTGCAGGAGGAACAGCATGATCGATGCCTTTCGATTTCTGGTGCTCCCAATAAATATTCTGAAGTGGAACATCTGAATACATTTACGGATAATCCTTTGCCTAATGCTCATGATTCTGATAATGATGCTGCAGTATATTCTACATCTGTACAATATCCCATCGTACAATTTGCTGTGGCTGATGTTAGGAGAAGAAGAAAGAAGGGTTTTATGACATCACATGCAAATAAAGCAAATTTTCTTGAGAAAGCTACAGGGTAACATTTTTGCTGCCATCGCAAACAACTTACATTATCATCTGGATTTGCACTACCATTTCCTGAATGGATATTTTTACTTTCCTTCTGTAGGCGCTTTAAAGCTGCAACACTGGATACTTATGTACCCTCAGGTGATGAGGCAAAATCGAATTCATTAGCTGCAGCTACCAATGAATTGGACAGGCTTTTCAGTAAAGATGATTTTGGACAAATGGAGGTGCTTAGCATAATTGTATTTTTTATTATTGTGGTCCCATTTTGTTAAGGCCCCGTGTGAAATTATACTATGAAGATCCCAGACTGCATTGATGGATGTGCTTCCGCTATCTGAGTGATACTGATCCCCCCTTTTAAATTTGGACAATCTGATGTTCATTGTTGTCCTGATTGAAGAGTATTGCGAAATTCTGGAAAGTAGCTTGCAAGAAAACTAGAAAGTGAATAAAGAGAGCTTAACCTTTTTTGCTTAGTTGGTTGGTGCATATTCATTTTTCAATTTAGGTTGCTGTATGAAATATTGCGGTATATGCAGTTGTTTTTTCAAGAACTAATTGTTTTATCTCTAGGTTGTTGGGCAATTTAATCTTGGTTTTATCATTGGAAAGCTGGATCAGGATCTGTTTATTGTGGATCAGGTATCGTACATACATTTTTCTGTAATGCCATGACACAATCGTAAACCCCTGGATATCTGAATTGCAACTTGGAAGGTTCATCATGTATAGAGATTGAAGTTTGATTTTTGTATCAGCATGCTGCTGATGAGAAGTACAACTTCGAGGGCCTTTCACAATCAACAACTTTGAACATACAGCCTCTTCTCCAGTGAGTAAGCAAACCCCTCGTTTTTACCTGCTATTTTTTTTACGTTGAACTCACTCAGTAACTCTGTGATGTTTTGAGTGTTTCCAAGTACAGATCCATAACTTGTAGCACCATATTTATGTGTACCATTTGCGATATAACTCATTTCTGTTGGGTATTTGCGATTATATTTAAATGCAGGCCACTAAGGCTTGATCTATCACCTGAGGAAGAAGTAATAGTTTCTATGAACATGAACACTATCAGGTATTCATTGTCTTGCTACTTTGATTTGACCATTCAATAGGATAGAACGACTTAATGATGAATATGCATTTTTATGCTATAATATTCAGTATATTTTTGAAGAAAAAAGGCCATATTCACAGATGTTATCCATATATACTAGTTTGTTGTCTATACTTACTCCAGTGTCATCTATTTATTAAGGAAGCAAATACCTTGTATGTTCCGCATTCCTGTTGCAAAAAAGTCTGTACATCATATAAAAGATGCGCTATACCGACCTAGATGGAACCAGGCAGCTTTTACAGCCTGCAAGTCATATGAATAACTCATGGTGTCATGCTATTCGTATATCAGGTCCTTGTGTTTTTCCCTTGAAAAATGTTTTGCTGTCTATATTTAATGTTGAAAATACCAATTCATGCCTGATAAAATTTGCAACTGTGCCAATGTGGTCTTGAAGCATCAAGTTCTTTTCCTCTCTTGCGCCAATTGATGAATCATGCTATGTACTAATACTGAGCAAATTTGTGTTACCTCACCTGTTTTCTTCCATTTTCTCAACTTTCAGGAAAAATGGCTTTGTTTTGGAAGAAGATTTGCATGCTTCCCCTGGTAACCATTATCTTTTGAAAGCAGTGCCTTTCAGCAAAAATATTACATTCGGTATTCAAGGTATTATTTCTTATCATATGTCAAAATTTTTTGTTTCTTTTTTCTCATGTCAAACATGGTCTGATTCTAAGTTTCCTTGGTTAGATGTAAAGGAGCTGATCTCCATGCTTGCTGATAGTCAAGGAGACTGTTCAATAATCAGTAGCTACAAATTGGATAAAACTGATTCTGTTTGCCCTTCGAGGGTTCGTGCTATGTTGGCTTCAAGGGCTTGCCGAATGTCTACTATGATTGGTGATCCACTGACAAAAGCTGAGATGAGAAAGGTAATTACAAATTCAGTTAGCTTCAGATCGAACTTCATTTCAGTCTTTTCAGGAGTATATGCAATATGTGATGCCTCCCCCCCATAAATGTCACTGCTCATTGGAATTTAAGCATTCCTTTTTCTTTTGGATAAAGATCAGCATTCCTTTTTTTTACGAAGATAAACATTCCTTTGAAATACTCAGTAACATGCCCTTTTGCTTTTGCACTTCAGATACTTAAAAATTTAACAGGTTTAAGGTCCCCATGGAACTGCCCACATGGGAGGCCAACTATGCGCCACCTAGTTGATCTGCGTGCTATAAAAAATAAAGGTGAGACCTAATTCATCAGTTACCTCTAGCACTTAAACTTTTTTTTTAGCTCCAGTGTAATGCCAAGTGGGGGGCAGTCGCGAGTCGGTACTATGTGCAATGCACATTTATGCTTGGTTGTGTTCTAGAAAATTCTGGACCAGATAATATCAAAACAATAGCTGCCCATAACTGCAATTGTTCATTTAGTCATACTATCATACACATTATAAATTCATTTTAGACCACGGAAACACTGCTGTTTTTACAGAAATACAGTTGGCGGTTGCATAAGCACATTATGTAAAAAGGAAAGAAAAAAAGAACTCATATACATATCCTCATTATGTAATTTAGTCATCTGTTTTCCTCAGAATCTGGTTCTCTGCTTATATTGTTGAAACAAGTGTTAAATATTTTTCTTCTTTTCAACACGGAATATTTTTTGGGGGACATTTGTCTTGAGTGTTGCATGAAGTTGTGCTGTCCACAACGGATGTTTAGCTACTTAATCATCCAAAAGAACCATTTTCATTAGAAAAAAATCTTTCCAAAGTGGTGGTATGATAGTACACATTATCAGATAGAAGAAATGCATGCTTTTAAAAGCTGCAGGGAAACTCCTTTGACTAACGTATCTTACAAATCTCTTTCCGATTTTCTGAAGTTTCTGCAGGGCCAGATGCAGCGCTTTGACCCTGACCCAGTTTTGTGGATTACATTGGGCTTGTGCTGGTTCTTCCATGTTTGGCTACTCCCAAGGTCCCAGTGGAAAAGATCACCAAAAGAAAAGGTCCCAATGGAAAAAAAATGTCTTTATCTCCAACGGCCAGTATGTATGGTTGTAAATTATGACGTGTGCTCATACGCGCCGCTTGTATGGCACATGCATATGTGCGCGGCTCCAGGCTTACACCAAACATGCATGATTCAACGGAGTCCTTTGCATGTTTGTTTATATCGTGTCCAGGGAATGGCGATTGTGTTTTCCGCATAGTGAAGCTCTGCGCTCTGTGTATGTACTACATTGTTCATTCCTGCATCCTCGTTGTTGAAGGACCTGCTTGGTCACACTGTCTCGCATACTCTAGAAGGGGTCGTGATGTACTGATGACTATGCCGGATGGGGAACGCCTGGCTCTTGACAAAGTCCCGTGGCCCTGAACAAACCACCACTACCACTGGATGTTTGTTTATACTCTGCTGTCACAATCCAGATTCTACAGACGATATGCCAATTACATTACACGAATGATCAGGATCAGTGATCAGAGTCGATGAAGATACGAAGTGATAGGAGCTACTAGGTGATCGATCTACATCTATTGAACTGGCGAGATACTGCCGCGCACGTACGGTATGCGTGGCGTAATGCAGGGCACTCTGCCAGACATTATCGGTATTGTTCCTTACTACTACACCATGAGCAAGAGCAAGAACTGATGAAGCTAGCTACAGTAGTGATTAAGCTGCCCATCCATGGAGGACCCAATCCCAGGTCGTCCCAGGATCGATGGAGCACGCGATACCTGCATGCGGACGCTTTGTTGCTTACCCCGCCGGCCCACTCATAGGAGGAAGGCTGCGACGCCGAGCAGGTCCAGCGCTGCGGCGAAGAGGATGGTCACGGTCTCGACGGCTACCAAGAGGCTTCCCGGGTTGCCGGCGCGGATGATGCCGATGATCCCGAGGTACATCCAGTGGTTGGCGGCGGCCGCCCCGAGGGCGAGCAAGGCGAGGACCCGGAGGCCGAGGCCGAGGCCGCGGCCTCGGCGGCGCGCGAGCAGCAGCAGCGCCGGCGCCGCGGCGGCCGCCTGGGCCGCGCTGCACCACACGAGCCCGCGCGCGAGGGCGCGCGCCGCGGCCCCGGCCTCGCTCGCCACCGCATAGCACTGCAGCAACCACGACGGCGCCTGGGACTGATGGGGATCAGAGGAGGAGACCATGGTCCATGGATGATCAGAGCGTGCTGGAACATTCGTACGTGAATGCGAGGGGCCGAAATGAAACCTGCTGGCAAGGTGGGGACGAGCCGCCGTCGCGGATGTTGATGAAGGCTAAGCCGGCGTAGCCGCAGGCGAAGAGGAGCGCCGCCAGCAGGCTGAAGACGCGGACTTCAGCCAGCAGGCACGGCGAGGGCGGCGGCAGCTTCTTCATCGCGGACAGGGGCGGCAGCAGTGGCTTCCCGACCACCTTCTCGTTGCCCATGGACGGACCCAAGCTACAGAAGAGCAGCAGAGCGAGTGGTTTTGTCAGTTCTTTACTGCCGACGAGCTCGCTGGAGAATGAAAACAGAAGAAAATCGTCCACAACCTTTTGAAGTCGATGGAATTCTCAGTGGCAAGAAGGATGGGGAAGTGAGGGGACCGAGACTCACCGGCAGCGATGGTGCAGGAGGACTGCAGGAGACTGGAGGCTGGAGCGTGAAGAGTCCGGTTGCGTGGAAGCGAAAGGGGCGAGCAGCGGAGTGACTGAGTGAGCTAGCGCGAGGGGCGCAGGGGGTGGAGAGAAGATCAGAAGAATTATGAGATCCGTGGGGATCGGAGAGGGCAGCTGAGAGCCCGAGACTGAGACGACGCGCGTGGGTTCCACACTCGCAGCATTACCCACGAGGCCACGACCCGATCGCTAGGCGCCAGCACCCAGCAGCATGCTCGAGCTCGACCTCGATCGATCGATGGCATTTCGTCAGCAGCTAGCTCTTGGCATGGATCGACACGTACAATAGGCGAGAAGAAAGCAAGCTCCACATGACGAACGCAGCAACAATGAAGTGACGATGCAAATGCATCACTGCAAAGGAAGTGGTAGCAGCTGCTCGCCCGTCAGAAAGGACAGCGAGCGTGCCTGTGCTGTGCCTTGTTCCTTTTCCGCGCCCGCGCGCGCTACGGAGGCTCGGGCCCGAGGCCACGTCGCTTCCCATGTGAAACCTTGCCATCAACCTCTCGTTTCTGGGCAGTGTGTGGTTGGGAACTCGGGATGGGCTCTCCCCTGCTGAGAGCAAAAAAGCCAATGGCATGTGAGCGATCTTGATGACGAGCTCGCGGCTACCATGCTATCGGATCGCATGCTGCTCGATCGCCGATGTGATGTGGTGCCGTGGTGTCCGCGGGGAACGCGAGTCTGCGAATGCTAGCTCGACGGAGTCTCGGGGCTTATTTGTTCCCTGAGCAAGGGGTGTTGGCTTGGGTGGTCGGCTGAACTAACACTTAAGCATGCAACCCGGGTTCGAACCCCTGCGGTGACACCCCGCTAGCAATGAGAGAGTCATCGACCGAGAGTATTATAAAGATAACTCGATGCCTAGCGTCCTGATGCAGGGGGCTACGCTAACCTCTAGGGACTGCACGCGGTGTGAGATAGAGAGCCCATAGAGACAAGCAACCAATCATCATCTAATGCGGATTTGCTATTTGAATGTGGGAAACCAATCAACATAACCTTGCATGTGTTAGACCTAGCTAGGGGAATTAGGCTATCAAATACGAGCTATGCTCAGTTGCTATGAGAACCAATCAGGACCAAACTTGTCAAAACGTTATACAACACTAAGTTGGTGGCAACCAATCGGGACCAAACTTGTCAAAACGTTATACAACACTAAGTTGGTGGCGTAAGACCGCCCTCGCCGTTTTCATGAAGAGAAGAAAGTCTCCTTCTGACTTATAAAACTTCCGAACCCCGACTTCATCGGGGAGGGTTTTTTTTTAAGATAAACACCAGTGAAAAAACAGTGTTCGGAGGGGATCGAACCCAGTCTAGTGGTGTGTCCATCTGCACCGCCAACCCCGTGAGCTACGACCCGTTCTCAATCAAAATGTTGCACAACATACCACACGTGGTATTCTATTATTGTTGACGTCTCGTTTTCTTAAAAGCGATTGGGGCCTCGTTGATGTTTCTATTGAACCTAGAAAAATAAAAATGATTTATAATTTAGACCGGAGGAACCAATAGTAAAAATAAACCCACAAAACCCACATTATAGTATGGTAAAGACTAGTTTGCAGCCGGCCGTCTTTTTGCAGCCCGGGACGGCTGCCTAATTTCAGTAGGCGTGCTACACTATCCGTCCGCCACGTTTGCGACTGCCTACCGGGGGTCCTACCTGTCAGTGCATTTTCAACAAAACTGTTCAAATCTCGGGACGCGTGCTGTGACAACCCGCCCAGGAAAATACCGTACTATCGCCTAAGACCGATCCTCTTTGGTCATTAAGCAATAGTAAAGTATCATCCTGTTGTTAGTTGCCGGGTTAACGCCCGGTAAATCACTTGGACATCAAACAGAGGATCGACACATGCATTAAAACTCACGCGAAGGCGAGTCCAGAGTACAACATGAGTTAAACATTTTATTACAAACCATTGTTCCTGACGTGGAGTAAAGATTCAGAGTTCGAAAACAGCGGAAACAAAATAACTCGCGCAACGGTAAACATCACAGGAGGCCATCCGTGATGTCATCACTTGTCGTCACCCTTCCGGTCAATCACTGTCACACCCGACTTTCCGAAGAAAACCAAGTGCATACCTATATGCATGCCGGGATCAAGTTTCATGCATGTAGTGACATAAAAGTGATTACGAAACGGTATCACGTAAGGAAAAAGGGAGATTATCGAGTATTACGCTTTATCCCGGAAACGAAGGCTCCAAACATCACGGGCAATCGACGGGGGTTGCGTACGCCTAGCACCGAAGAACATCTTCATGGCAACTTCCTCTTTACGAGCAACATTGTTTATAGCAAGGGTGAGCACTTGTCGTACTCGGCAAGTGTGGAAAAAGATATGAATGCAAAGGCTTTATAGTGGGTGGGCTATAAGCATTTAAGCAATTTTAGTTGATCAAGTTTTATTAGCACCGATTACTAATAAAGTATAAGTTTATATCAACCCACAATTAAGCATAAGGTAAAAAAAATACGCCATAAGCATATGGCAAGCATAACCAGAGAACACGATTTAAGTCCATCTTCAAGTTTAATTATCATGTGAAGGTCCGGGCCGCCCGTGACCGTGGGCACGGCTAATCGATTAGTTTTACACTGCAGAGGTCGTACATCTTTACCCACAAGTCGCGTAAAAGTCCCGAAGAACTTTAAACCCAACCATGCGATGCTAGCTAGGCATCATACCACACTACCGAGGTGTGATTGCATAGGGACGCTACGAGGCCGTTACAAAGATCCCCGGATGTAGGCGCCCGCTAGGTTACCCGGTCGGTGCAACGTATAAAGCTCCCGACGAGTACCGTGTCTTAGCCAAGCCCACACCTACGCCCGAGCAGTCCATACGCCACTACCCGCCGGCCCCCAACCCTTATCGGGTAAAGCATACCTAACACCTAGTTCACTAATTAATAAGCCAAGACGAGCCATATGTCTTGTGGTAGCACCGTTTTTTCCGGGTGGTCGCTCCATGTTCCGATTAATCATATGATCTTGTATTAAGCATCCAAAGATATAGCATAAAGGTATAACATGATTCATCATTGTTGTTCCTTAAAACCACCATAACCCAGGTATAGCAACTAAGCATAGCTACCCGACATAAATGTAAACCCGGGTTAACAAGGAATGATAATCAAAGACTAGAATAAACCTTAACGGAACCCATCAAAATTAATGCAAGCAATGCAATGAGTGATTAAGTATAATTCTTAGGACAAAAGATCAAGGACACACTTGCCTTTAACCAAAGTAATGTCGTTGCTCGGAATCTTCAACTTCTTGCTCTTCAAAGCTTCTCGAACGACGTTCACTCTAAGCGCATCAATCATCGGGCACAAACATACACAAAGCAAACAAACACATATACTAAGAACAAAGCACCAATCAAAAGAAAAACTTTAAAAGAACGCACTAAAGGATAAACTCGATTGGATGGATCACTAAAGGACACAAACCGTGCTTGGAAGGGAAAGGATTGGTTTGCTTTAAAGAGGTGATTGCGGAAGATTGAGCAAGGACTGGAAAGATCATACTTAGATTGAGCTGAGAAAAGAACGTCTAACAAACCATTTGAATTTATGAGAGAGCAAGGCTATGAGCTAGGTTCATTTTAATTAACAAAATAAATATAAAGGATATTTCGAAATAAAATACCCTACGTTGACATTAATGCAATATTAAACTTTATTTATGAAACCGGTGTAAAGAACTAGTCAAGTTTTATTAATAAAGATTCATATATTGATTAAACCGATTAAACATTTAATTTAGAAAAAACTAAACTATATGAACAATCTAAACGAAACTTTGTAATTCGAGTTCATCATATTATTATCAAAAACAGTATTAAATGGGTATTAACCAAGATTAACATTTATTTATAAAGCCGAAGTTAAAGCCTAATCAACTTTTAATTATAAAAGTTAATTAATCATTAAGCAAATTAATATCTGACTTATGGAAAACCGAGTAAAAGATCTAATTAGATTTTATTCATAAAAGCATGTAAAGTAATCATTAATCAAATTAAATTTGATTATGAAAAACGATATATAGATCCATATTGCTTTTATTTAGAAAAGACATGCATAACTAGTCATTAATCAAAATTAATATTAATTTTATTTTCAGAAAATAAAACATGGTGAAAACACACCACTAACACGTGCTTTACAATATTATGGACCTAACGCAACTTGAACGGATTAAATCGGAGCTAAAACGAAAAAGATATGAGAAAAACAAGATTGTAAGGACCTGTTCGCGATTAACCGTAGATTTCAGGGGTTACCAAAGAAAATTCCCGAGACACATCAAACAGTGCTCGCGAATGGATCTAATCTGGGGGTTAGATCTGCAAAAGTTTCGGGATGGATCTGGTTGTGAAGTTTTATTAGATCTAGGGAGTTTGGAGCAACGATTACAGGACACAAAAGTGGATCTAATAGATTCCGAGGAACTCAGGGGGTCAAGCGCAAAATTACCATCTTCTTCTTCCTCTGGACACAGAGGAGGCCGGCCATGGACAGGAGCTCTGGTCCATTGCGGCGCCGGCGGCACGGGCGACGAGGAGGCCGGGGAAGGACCGAAACCGGATGAGGGGGACGTGGGGAATCGCGTGAAGCACTCACCGTCGGCGGAACCGAAGGCGAACGGCCTGAAATTGAAGGTCAACGCCGGCGGGATTTGATTGGTGCTCTGCGGCTCGGCTCAGGAGACAGTGACGGCGGCACTCGCTGGCAGCTAGGGGCGGCGGCGGCGCTATGCAGTAGGCGCAGGGGCAGCTCGCGCTACGGGGGCGGCGGCGGCTTTTATGGGGGGGGCGCGCACGGTGCGGCCTCCCCGGGCGGCGGCGGGGTTAGCGGGCCCGGATGGGCCCCGCACGGGCCCGCGGCGGCGGAGCGGGTTGGGTCGAGCCTCGGCTCGGCCCAATCCGGTAGGGTAGGGTTTTTTTCGGAATCTATTTCCGGTGCGAAAAATAATCCGGAAAAAATTCGTAAATCATCTTAAAGCACGAAAAATACTCGAGAAAATCACAAAAATTCCAGGGGAAATTCCTAGAGATAGATTAAGACACGAACAACCCAAATAAAGCATTTGGTGCTCATGAAAAAGATTTTAGAGCCTTCTATTAAATAGAAAATGCTCGGAGAAAATGAGAATAAATTCCGAAAAAATGCGGAAAATTCTCGGGAGAGTTTGGACAAACTCCTAAACGCATTTTCGAAACCTTTTGCACTCAAGAACCACTAGATGCATCGGCATGAATGCAACACACATAACTTTTATTTAATTTAGAAAATCAAACAAAGGATTTTTTTCCTATACTATATTCCCCGTAAAGAAAATAAATGTTGGAAAAATTTTAAAATTATGAGAAAAATTGTTATTTAATCATTCTTTCTCTTCACATCCCGAAATTGGAAATTTCGGGGTGTGACAATCACACCTGCAACAACAATTTTAAAGCAAGGCTGAGTATACTAATACTCAGCAAGAATTAACCGTCGGGTGATAACTACATCACCGAACTCTAGACATGAGAGGCTTTTGGCCGGTGGAGTGTCTTTTGCTGAACAGCTACTAAGAGTAGATCCTTACTTTCAATCTTTTAGCGCAAGTTCTAGTTGATTACCATTTCTAAGTGTGCCATCTAATTCAACCAAGAATTGGACAAGCAATTAATTCATACAACAATATTCTCGAGTTCCATCATTATGGGATATCATGGTCAGTTGATTAAGCAGTCTCGGATAACGGTGAGAGGTCGACAATCGATTGATTTAAACCTTGCAAGGTAGACCCAAACACACGGTAGGCTGCCCCGCAAGGACAACTTTCCCAGGCAGTTCCCAAAAGTCCTCGGGTTGGGAGCAATGCCTACAGCCCTGGGTGCAAGGTTAGCTGGTATACCCCGCAAAGTATCCAGTCTCACACAATACACCCCCCTTCCCGATAGCTAGCCGGTAAGGTGATTACTCAAGAGTAGTAGGGAAGAGTTCCCGCGTCGTCTCATTAAGGTACTAAGCTTACAGGTCCCATTCCCGACAAATGTTTGGTACGTTCAAAAGCTTAGCCCACGAAAGCCACTGGGCCGGAGCCCAATCCCATGCTCTTACCACATGAGCAATCCATTTATAAAGATCTTATGATTCCAACATAAGAACCTATTCTCGCGAGTGACGAACATCACTCGACTTCTATCGGGTCCTATAGCATAGCAGCTATCGACCTAGCATACTAGTGATAGAGCGTAGGTACCTAGGGATCATGCATCTAGGGTTTCAAATCAACTCCTGAAACATAAATGCACAATCGTAGCAAACATAATTGCATAATTTTAAAAGACGAGGTTAATGATCCGGGGCTTGCCTTCGCCGGCAAGGTTGGCCTTGGGCCCTTCTGAACTTGGGTCCAGGCCTTGAGCTACGTCCATGCACTGCAGCTCTTTGTCGGCACCTTCATCTCCTCCTTCCGGCACGAGCGTACGTCTACTGGCGGAAAGATCTACACGAAGATGCAAATGCAAGATTTACTCGACGATTTTTAATTTAATTAACCACAAACCATAAGTGACAACCAAGGGGTGTATTAGTTGGACACATTCACCTAGATAAGAAATACATTTAGCATACTCTTCCAAAGAGGAACTATATGCAGTTCTTTATTAAATATTCTTTTTAATAGTGACTGTGTACATATATGTGTAAATAAGTTAATCCAACTTCACAAACAGTAGTGGGTGGGTATATTTGGCCTTTTAACATGATTTGCAACCATACACAAGATTAGTAAGGATGGTTTGGTGATTTTTCCCATTTAATGACTATTAAGCCTTTAAATGCTTCCATAACTTTTATTCATGAAATTAATTAATAAAATTTAGTGTAAGGGTGTATTAACCACTAAACACCTATAACCAGCCACTGGACACACATGCGTGCTTTGGATAGCTAGAAATTAATTATTTTTGAAAAAGACAAAAGCTAGCTAAACGGACAAGGTAAATGCACACAAAAATAAATACTCAACAAAATGATCTAAAATTTCTCACACATGTTATATGGTCCAAAACTAGCCTAGGGGTGCAGCTTATACACCTAGAATTATTATGAAATTTGAGTTATGCATTTTCAAAGAAAAACAAGAATAATTCAAGAATAAATATTTCTGTTAATAATAAAATTGTGATTAATTCACCAGAGGTGTGTTTTGGAATAAAAAGAAAGTGTGCCAAAGTTGGTTGCAAAAACCTAATTATTTTTAGCTAGAAAAAACATTTATGCAGATCTGGCAGAAATGGAAAACATTTTTATAAAACGATTTACAACATAATTTTGTGCAATTTTTGTCATAGGAGCTAGTCATGACCTAACACACAACATATCCACAAATTATCTACAGAGGATTTATAGATTTTGATATATTTCAGATCTAGGTTTTTCACAATTGTATTTTTCATGCAAAAACTATCAGGAACTAGCTCAGGCAAGAATAACAAAAGTTGTAGAATATTTCACAACGAATCCAACAAAATTGGTTTTGCATTTTTATGATTTTTCTATGATTTTCTATGCAATTTACAAGAAACAGCCAAAGCACTTTTACGATTGGTGTTACCAATTGCAGGGAGGCCCTCGGAAAGAATCTTGTCTTTGCAATGTGGCCCCTGGGACGACCGGCCGGCGCGGCTCCGGTGAAATTCCGGTCGGGGTCGCCGGAGTTCGGCCGGGGGAGGGTGGGGAGGAGGTCTGGGGCTCACTAGGGTTCGGTTTGGTGGGTCGGACGGGGGCGGAGCGGCTCCGGCGAGCGGGCACACCGGCGGCCGGGGAAGGTGGCCGCCGCGGGCCGCCGTTCCCCGGCGAGGGGCGGCTCGGTCCGGGGCGGGGAGGCCGGTGCGCGTCGCGGCTAGGGGCCGTGGCTCCTTTTAAGGCGACCGGCGCACCCCCTAAGGACCAGAAGACGGGTGGAGGATGCCTCGGGAACGCGTGCGCACCGGACGACGTGGAACGGACCGCTCGTCCGTCGCGTGTACGCACGGCGGCTCGGTGCTCGAGGCGTTCCCGGCGTCCAAGGCCTCGGGAGGCGCGTCGCGGCCTTGGGAAGGTGCGGGCGACCTCGAGAACACGCGCCGGCGGGGCCGGACGCCGAGGCGGCGGCGGCCCGCGCGCGCGCCGCGCGCCGGTCGCGCGCGACGCGCGGCGCGGCCGGGCTCTGGCGTTGCACCTCTTAGACTGACCCACTTCAAGCATGTTTTTCTCCAAAAACTTGAATACAAGTGCACAAAGTGATGAATAGGAAAGTTGTAGATCTAACTACCCCCTACCACTTTAACAAAGGCCGTCTAGTGTTTTTCTCAACGGATTCCGCAGGAATGTCGTGCCAACTTTGAATGCCGGCCTGTCCCTGTGAACAGGAGGTACTGACAATCAATCAAGTTTTTCATCAATTTCCACTCCAAATTTGAAATGCCAATCTACATGAAAGTTGTGCCCCTCAACAAGATGGACAACTTTCATAAAGGTAGATTTTGAAGTGTTTAGGTGAAATTTGGAGAACGTGGCAAAAGTTCCGAACGACATTCGCTGACGTCAACGGTTAAGCCGGGTTTGACCGTGCCTTTGACCAAGGGTCGACCACGGATGTGTGTGGACTTGGTCAAGGGGTTCATTAGGGTTCATTAGCGAGGTTTTCGAGCTGATGACCCAGGTTGACCTAGGTTTGACCAGTGTTCGGCTGGTTGGACTCGGCTGATCCGGTCATTAGCATTAATGACGGTAATTAAAAACCTGTGGCGTCACACGTGCCTCTTCATCTCTCTCGACACCTCATTTCCACCGCACCGTTCTCTCTCTAGCGTTTCTATCCCTCCCCCGCTCTCGCTGGCGATTCCTCTCTCCCCCTGGCGATCCGTCGTCTCCATTGGATCCAGCCCTTCCCCGGCCGCCGGAACTCCAGATCGGCGACATAGAAGAGGCGGAGGGTCCTCGACAAAGCTGCGCAGTAGGTTTGACCGGCGAATCGATGTCGTTGTCTCCATTTTCCGCCCTCCAATCCCTCTGATTTTTGGATTATATGCAGGGCCGGACGGGGTAGGCAAGTGTGAATCCTGGAGCTATCGCGCACGCATCGACGGAGGTTGGTGTCGTTGTTTCGAATCACCTCCGTTTGCCTAGATCCTAACTGTTTTTTTCTCTGGAGCAGTTTGGTGGTTCCCGTGGTTTGGAGAGCGCAAGCACACATTACTGGAAGGTTCATGTTTCTGTCATCCAATCTCTCTGTCTTTTTTTTGATTCACGCTCCATTTGTTTTGTGTGACAGTTTTATTTTCTTCTGTGGTTCTGGAGCGGGGGTGGTGGTTCCTGTGGATTTGAGAGCGGAAGCACACATCGCAGGAAGGTTCGGGTTAAGTCATCCAACATCAAGGTTTGACCGGCGAATCGATGTCGTTGTCTCCATTTTCTGCCCTCCAATCTCTCTGATTTTTGGATTCTATGCAGGGCCGGACGGGGTAGGCAAGTGTGAATCCTGGAGCTATTGCGCACGCATCGACGGAGGTTGGTGTTGTTGTTTCGAATCACCTCCGTTTGCCTTGATCCTAACTGTTTTTTTTCTCTGGAGCTGTTTGGTGGTTGCCGTGGTTTGGAGAGCGCAAGCACACATTGCTGAAAGGTTCGTGTTCAGTCATCCAATCTCTCTGTTTTTTGTCTGATTCGCGCTCCATTTGTTTGTGTGACAATTTTATTTTGTTATGTGGTTCTGGAGCGGGGGCGGTGGTTCCTGTGGATTTGAGAGGGGAAGCACACATCGCAGGAAGGTTTGGGGTTCAGTCATCCAACATCTCTATCTGTTGTCTGATTCGCACGCTTTTATGTGTGTGTGGACTGCTTATTTTTCTGCCGATATTTTTGCAGCGCATTTGTGCAGAGGAGGCTAGGTGGGGGTAAGATCACAGAGGATTCGACTAGCTTATAAGCAAAATGTACGTGCCACTATTTCTGAATTTACATTTTTACTAGCACACATTTCTTTTAGGCACTTTTTTTTGATTGAGCCAAGTAAAGCTGAGTATGCTGCAGATGCACCTTCATTGCTTCTGTATAGTTACACACACTTTTTTGATATATCACGGACACCTATGTTTTTCTGTGAACGATTCGTGTTACACATATTAGGTTCCATGGTTCAGTAATTTAGTTTGCACAAAAAATTATCTTAGTTTGTGTAGCATATCAATTTAGTAACAATGTGTAAGCAAGTTAGTTTTGTAGGATCTAAGCGAATAATATGTGCACACAGTTCTGTTGGTTTTATAGTTTTTACGGGTGTGTGCACATGCCCTCTTTTTAGGTAGCTGTCCAGTTCCAGGGCCCAGCCGTGGTTTATGCTTAATTGCTTACGGCCATTATGTCCTTTTTGCGCTGGTGAGAATTAGAGCTAGTAGCTGCACGCTGGAGCGCCAGTACAGCGATGGCCACAGTCCTTTTTTATCACATTCTCAATTCCTTATCACCATCTGGAGCTTTTTGATCCCTGGCTGTTTGTGACCAGGACTGTTCTCTCCTCAAATCCTTGACTTTATAGCTTTTTGCTCTCGGCATGGTGCTACAGCATCATGGGGTGGGGTACTAGGCTACTGGACTACTAGTACGTAGTAGTGCACCCATTAATCTGGAGCATTAGTGTATCTTTAGTACAATGCTGGAATAGCTAGCGATTGAGAGCATGAGTAATGGCTGGCTATGTGCCACGCTCCGTCTTTTTTTTCCAAGTGCAGTGGTTCTTAGTAGCAGTATAAGCCAAAGTATAAGCCTCCCATGAGGTGATAAGAGGATATATCTGATTATCTTGTTGGTGTGCGGAGGTCGAATAGGACATGTAAGGTCCTCGGCGCCGGACCGGAACTATCTGCGCCCTCATTGCTTAGTTCTGCACACACTTTTTTTTATATATCACGGGGCACCTATGCTATTTTTTTTTTCAAATTATTTTTTTTGAATGATTCATGTTACACATATTAGGTTCCATGGTTCAGTAATTTAGTTTGCACAACAAAGTATCTTAGTTTCTGTAGCATATCAATTCAGTAACAATGGGTAAGCAAGTTAGTTTCGTATGATCTAAATTAATAATACAATGGGTACTAGAATTAGTTGTTGGTTTAAATTTTTTGTTTTCATATGCATCAGGCAGACTAGTTTTTGTGTGATGTTTTTTCATGGATGCAATGTTTTGTATGCTATCACTCTCTACAATTAGTTATCGAGGATTTTTTACGCCACACATTATTTTGTCAACAAATACAGGTGTCAAGCCCCCTGATATCGATCTCTGTGTGAATATCTGATAATTTTTCCACATCAAATCAAGTGGGAAGGAATCAAATACTACGATGCGTGTGGCACGTCCAACATCTAACATCCCGGTATGCTATGACCCACAAAATCTTATTCTTTTCTCTCCAAAATTTTAATCTCAAGAGAAAATGCTATGTGTACTGTCACCCCGCTAGTTTTTATTTTTAGATCAAAGAGTAAATGCTATATATATATATATAGGTAATGTATATTTAACACCTAGTGTGTTGAATAATATTTAACGCAACGGCGGAGCGCCGCTCGACCCACCGGAGCTCCAAACCTCAGGCCAATCACTTAGAGTAGTAAAAAGTGGAACCAGCCGTACACACATCCCATGCAATTAAAATCCTCAGGCCAATCACTTAGAGTAGTAAAAAGTGGAACCAACCGTACACACATCCCATGCAATTAAAATCCCCTATCATCAGTTACCTCTCCCTCTTATTTATCTCCTTTTTTTTCTCTCATTTATAACTCTTTACGTATTTGGAGAAGCTATGACCGGCAGCCACGAGGGGCGGCGAGGGGCTCCCACGCGACTGGGATGTGGAGGCCGGTGGCTCCGGCGTGTGTAGCGCCGACGCCTTCTTCCGAACTGGGCCACCCAACTTGTGCTAGCCATTTCTGGCGCTTTCCCCTCGGCGGCTCTCTCAGTGGCATCCTCCCCCACGCTCGGCGGCAAGAGAGGTTCCCATCTGTTGGGAGTTGGGACTGGGTAGCAGCAGCAACATGGTGGGTCGTTCCTCATCTTTTGCCCATGACGGTAATTTGTATTCAGTTTTTGGTTTCCAAAAATCATTTTCTTCCCCGCGGCATGTAATGAGCTATCGACGGAGGCCAGGAAGGTTTGCGCGGGGGAGGAGACAAAGATTGAACAAAGTGCTTCCTCCTTTACTTCTTCCCGGCATCCGGCGTCCTATTACTCGAGGGGGCATTCGCATCTTAATCTTCGGTTGGTAGCGGGAGTGGCTCCACGGCGTCTCCATCATCATTGATGCCGTTCCATCCATGATCAGAGCCTGTTCGGTTAGTAAAAAAAACATTTTCGTTTATTCCCCTAGAACATATATAGCAATGTGTATGTACGTGTTAGATCAAATTTATGTGAAGATGCAGCTTTTCATGGCATAAAAACACCATCTCGTATTCGTGGTTGTGGCCACTGCAGCTCTCAATTCTTTTTTGAGCAGAAGCAGGTTTCTAGTGTGCACAGGCTAACTTCCTGTTCGTGTGTGGGATGTGTGCTGTTGAATCTTCTATGATAAAATAGTGTCTGATTACCACACTCTGATCCCTTGTTTACGAGATATTGAACTACTTGGTACTGATCATTATTAACAATGGTGTCCCTTGAGATGCCAGTTTTGTTTAGAAATGTTTGCGAACACATGTAAAACATTCACCCATCTGAAAACTACTACTTTATACTGTATATGTCCAAAAGTAAAAGCACTGCTTCGTGGTCATGTAGTAAAATTGTCGCAAGAAATTACTTCTAATGTCCATGTGTGTATCTCCCAATTCTTGCATGCATGCAGCTCCACACATGCATATTGGGAACTGACCATACAAGACTGATTTTTACTACTCTGAGTCAAAATAGTAATTTGCGGTCTTTAGCTGCCTTGCTCGTTGCATGTTGAATATAATTTAAATCCATTAAACAGTAATTTGCAAGTGCTAAATTGAAGTATTTTCACACATGCTGCAAGTAATTATTTTCAAAGATAACAGGATATTTTTTCCATGGCAAGTATTTCTTACTGTAATTACTTGTCAACTTCAATCTATACAGATGGACAAACCTTGCAAGTAGCATAGATGCCACAAAAGAGACTACTACATACATCAACTAGTTGCATTGGCACAAATCAAAAGGATATGTAACACAAGCACACACAGGGAAGTGGCTTCTTGCGTCGCATAAATGCACGATGTATTTCTGTCCCTTGAAACAACCAGGAATTAATTTGTCTCCCAAATCACGCTTGCCTTTGCTGGTGCGCATGCAAGCATTAATTTTGATGCAAATCTAGGCCTTGTTTAGATGTCAGAAAAATTTGCCTTTTTAACGAACTGTAGCAAAAGGTAAATTTCGGCTTTTCGTGGTAAATATTGTCCTACCATGGCCTAACTAGACTCAAAAGATTCGTGTCGCAAAGGCCATCACAATCGTGTAATTAGTTTTTGATTTCATCTACATTTAGTATTCCGAACATATATCTTTTGGTGTATTTAATGTGGTGGAGAGAGTGGAAAGGAGGAAATTCAGCCATCTAAACAAGGCTACTTCAAATCAATCTGCTGCCTGTGGATAATTGCGCACTATAGTAATGATAAGAATTTTGACCGGATCGAAAGCATGTTTGTGTTGCTACTTCATCTTAGTCGTGGCGGCTGCCGCCTGCACGATGGTGGATGCCAGTGGTTTGAGGATTCTGGAGCCAAAAAATTGGATGCAGAATTTTTTTCTACTCCTTGAAAAGGTGTAATCTTGCTACATGTTATAAGAACGAAAAAAGTTTATGGACCGTGGACTCACTTCGGCATCAATCCAATGAGCAATGATAGGATCACAAATTAAATTCAATCAGTACCAAAAATGGAATGCGGATAGGACGTGCCCTCAATTTTTACTACTACTTGGATCAACGTACTAATTATAGAGGCTGGTAAGCACAGAGATGCAGATGTGATTTACGGCCAGGACGGCGACCGCACATCCAAAGTTAATCCAATTGTGTCAAATCAACACAAATTCTGGCAACAAAATAATCAAATCGGTTATGGGGAGTAAATGCGATCCCTTTTTACAGCCATGGAAAGCAAATTCAACTTTTTAATTGACTCACCGGCGTCCATGGAGAAACGGTAGTGTTGGCCTGAACAAACCTTGCACCTGTCATCCTAGTCTGTTAGCGTTTCAGTACAGTAGCTAAGTTAGATAGGATCCTTTGTCTGGGTCAGAGTTTGGCACGAGCACGTGGCGAGGATAGCTCCCACGATCCGGTTCATGCGCCCCGGAACGCGCTCTCACGTCGCGCGCCGTGGGGATGGACGCGGCATTATCGCCCGCGAGAGCTGTGCTGCGCCTGGAGCGCCATCTTCTTTCCGTTGTAATCAACTAATCACCGAATAAATAGTGAAGATATCCAGAAAAGCAGCAAGCACTTGGCTGCGCAAAACTCAGGTGTTCCTGTCGGACATACTTCACAGGTACTCATGCAAAGAAGGGGAAGAGTAGAAGACGGACTCTACTGTAATTCCCCCGTACTCTTACTAGGACTCGCTCCGCGTAATCCTACTGTGACTCCCCGCTCAGAACCGACTAGGAACCCGCCCTCCGGACTATATAAAGGAGGGCCGGGTACCTAGAAGGACATCTACAATCCCTCCGGGATCAACATCCAAGCGCGGGCGCAATACTCTAAACAGACGTAGGGTAGCTACTCCGCCACCCGAACCCGTATAAATCTCGTGTCTCGTGTCCTCGCGCGTACCTTCGGGTTCCGCATCATGGCGATCTCACCTTCTACCTTCGTCGCGGTACCTCCCATGGAGGTCGAGAGGTTTAAACACCGACAATTCCACTTCCATTACCGTGCATTCGAGAGTTCGCCGCATACTACTGCGTGCTCGTGTTCCAGGAGATCACCTACGAGTTCTCCTCAAGTTCGCCTAACAAGTGGCATCAGAGCCGGGTTCACATCCCTGGTCGCGATGTCGTCGCCGCAGAAGACCCTGTCCAGCGGTGATGACAAGACACCGACCGGCGACGGCAAGAAGCCCGTCGGCACCAGCGGCGGCAAGACGCCGCCCCGTTCTCCCACTCCACCAAAGCAGCGTGGCAACCGGTCACGTTCACGCGCCCGCACCCACCACCGCGGCCGTTTCGGGGACGCCCGGGATCGCGAAGTGGTGGTCGAGCGAATCGTCGAGAAATCGTCGGCGATCCAGTACCCGATGCTCACCTGAACCAACTACCAGGAGTGGTCGTTGGTGATGACGGTGAACTTCCAGGCGCAGGGATTGTGGGAGGCGATCGATCCCGGCGACTGCGACGAGCGTGAGGACCGCCTCGCCCTCGCTGCCCTGCTCCGCTCCGTCCCCAACGACATGTGGAGCACACTCGCCAGGAAGAGGACAGCGCGGGACGGCGGGAGGCTTGGGAGGCTGTGAAGACCATCCGCGTCGGCGTCCAGCGAGTTCACGACTCCAACGCCCAGCAGCTGCGACGGGAGTTCGCCGACATCGAGTTCAAGAGTGGTGAGTCCGTGGATGAATTCTCCCTCAAGATCACCGCTCTTGCCGACAACCTACGCACGCTCGGTGACGACGTACGCGAATCGGAGGTCGTCAAGAAGCTTTTGCAGGTGGTCCCTGAGTACCTGGAGCAGGCTGCAGTGACCTGCGAGATGATCCTCGACCTCAACTCCACCTCGGTCGAGGAGGTCACCAGTCGACTGCGCGTCTTCGAGCGCCGCCGCAACAAGACCAAGCCGCCCACCGAGTCCATGGGGAAGCTGTTGCTGACCAAGGAAGAGTGGAGGGCTCGAGACAAGGCAACCCGCGAGCAGAGCGGCTCCGGCCGTAGCTCGTCCTCCGGCGGAAAGGGCAAGCCCCGTGGCAAGCCTCAAAACCGCGGCGGCGGGTCCAGCGCCGGCGGCGGTGGGAGCTCTAACTCTCGCCAAGGGTCCAACGTGGGCCGGCCGGCCACCCGGGACGACATTTGCAAGTCCTGTGGCAGAAGGGGCCACTGGGCTAAAGATTGTCGCAGCCGGCCCAGGAAGGAATAGGACCACATGGCCCAGGATGACGACGAGGCGCCGATGTACATCGAGGCAAGCGTTGACCTCCACAGCGCCGGCCACTTCGTTCCTCATCCCGCCGCACCGACCGATGCCGGCAACCTGAACACCGCCACCGTGCCCCCGACCTGCCCACCAGCAGCTGCGGCCATCAGATCTGCAGTCTCGCCCACCAGAGAAGCCCAAGGTGCCCCGCTCCAGCCACGGGCACCCGCTCAGCAGGTACATCTCGTCGAGGAAAAAGTCTTCGGCGCTGTCGGTGAGGAAGAGGATCCAGAGCCCCACCGCTGGGTTCTGGACACGGGGGCCCCCAATCATATGACCGGGTCCCGGGCTGCATTCGTCAACATCGACTCTAGCATCACGGGCACGGTCCGCTTTGGCAACGGCACCATCATCCACATCGAAGGCTATGGCACGGTCCTCTTCTCCCTCAAGTCCGGCGAGCACCGCGCCCTCGACAACGTCTACTACATTCCGCGCCTCACCGCCCACATCATCAGCGTGGGACAACTTGATGAGCACGGGTACAAGGTGCAGATCGAACACGGAGTGATGCGGATTCAAGACGAACGCCGTCGCCTGCTCGCCAAGATACACCGAAGCCCCAATCGGCTCTACGTGCTCAGCGCCAACCTTGCACGGCCGGTGTGTCTTGCGCGCGTGGACCAGGGAAGATGCGTGGCGGTGGCATGCGCGCTTCGACCGCGCAGGCTTCACCGTCCTCCGGAGGATGGAAAAGGAGCAGCTTGTCCGTGGCCTCCCCCCACTCAAACAAGTGGAGCAACTCTGCGACGCGTGTCTTGCAGGCAAGTAGCGCCGTGCCCCGTTCCCAAAGGAGGCACTCCGCGCGTCGAAGCAACTGGAACGCGTTCATGGTGACCTTTGTGGGCCCGTGACGCCGACGACGCCAAGCGGGAACGCCTACTTCCTCCTCGTCGACGACTACAGCCGCTTCATGTGGGAGGCCCTGCTTCCCACCAAGGACTGCGCAGCAGCTGCCATCAAGCGTATCACGACGGCCGTAGAGCTGGAGAGCGGCGAGCGGCTTCGTGCCTTGCGTACGGACCGATGTGGGGAGTTCACCACGGCCAACCTCAATGCCTTCTGCGCTGAACTTGGAGTACGCCACGAGCTGACGGCGCCATACTCACCCCAACAAAACGGCGTCGTCGAGCGCCTGAATCAGACCGTGGTCGCCATGGCACTCTCCATGCTGAAGGCGAAGAATCTTCCTGGTGAATTCTGGGGGGAGGTAGTAATCACTGCGGTATACATCCTCAACCGAACATCATGCAAGGGCATCAACGGCAGGACCCCATTTGAGCGCTGGTACGGGCGCATGCCGGCGGTACACCATCTGCGCGTCTTCGGGTGCATTGTCCACATCAAGAACACAAAGCCGCACCTTAAGAAGCTGGAGGACAGAAGCAAGCGCATGATCTTCATCGGCTTTGAGCCTGGGTCCAAGGCGTACCGCGCCTACAACCCGGCCACGGCGCGTGTGACGGTGACTCGTGACGTCGTCTTCGACGAGGAGGCGTGCTGACAGTGGGGGGAGGACGCGCCCTCTGCTGCGCCGGACTTCACCGAGTTCATGATCGAGGAATACTCTACCACTCACCCAGCGGCGGGCGACAACACTGCTTCGCACTCCTCGACACCGACGCCCCGTGCTTCAACACCGGCCGCGTCCCCAGCTTGTACCACAGCTCCAGCCGCTGTGTTTGCAATCCCGGAGGCATCTGCGCTCCCGGTCACTCCGGTGGACGCGTCGCCCACGTTTGCCACGCCGCTACACGATGTCGAAGAGATGTTGGACGCCGACCACGACGACGGCGCACCCCTGCGCTTCCGCAAGGTCCACAGCCTCATCGACGCCAGCGCTGCAACTCCCGGCTCGATCGAACGCGAGCTACTGCTGCTCGCTGCCGCTGATGAACCCACCTCACTTGCCGAGGCCCAGGAGTAGAGCTGCTGGCGCAAGGCGATGCAAGTGGAGATGGACGCCATCGAAGCCAATGGGACCTGGGTCCTAGTGGATCCGCCGGCACGCCGTTAGCGCCCCATTGGCCTGAAATGGGTTTTCAAGGTCAAGCGCGACGCCGCCGGGAACATCGTCAAGCACAAAGCCCGGCTGGTTGCCAAAGGCTACATCCAGCGCCAGGGATCGACTTCGACGAGGTTTTCGCGCCTGTGGCCCGGCTGGAGTCTGTTCGGCTGCTGTTGGCGCATGCTGCTGGAGAAGGGTGGACTGTCCACCACATGGACGTTAAGTCCGCCTTTCTGAATGGAGAGCTGCAAGAGGAAGTCTACGTCTAGCAGCCACCCGGCTTTGAGGTCGAAGGCCAACGTCACAAGGTGCTCCGGCTGGTGAAGGCGTTGTACGGGCTGCGGCAAGCTCCTCGCGCCTGGTAGCCAAGCCGGACTCATCCCTCATCGCCCTTGGCTTCCATCGTAGCACCTCCGAGCATGCCGTCTACTTCCGTGGCGCCGGCGAGCACCGCCTCATCATCGGTGTGTACGTCGACGACCTTATCATCACCGGCGGCGACCACAAGGAGCTGGAACAGTTCAAGGAGCAAATGAAGGCGACGTTCCAGATGAGTGACCTCGGGTTGCTCAAGTACTACCTCGGTCTGGAGGTGAACCAGACGCCGAGCGGCATCACCATCAGCCAGAGCACATATGCGGTGAAGATACTGGAGGCGGCAGGAATGGCGAGCTGCAACTCAAGCCAGATCCCCATGGAGCCCCGCCTCAAGCTCAGCAAGACTAGTACCGCGGCGCCCGTCGACGCCACGAATTACAGAAGGATCGTTGGGTCACTGAGGTACCTTGTCAATTCCCGACCTGATCTCTCCTTCTCAGTTGGGTACATTAGCCGGTTCATGG
Source organism: Cenchrus americanus (assembly GCA_947561735.1). NCBI lineage: Eukaryota > Viridiplantae > Streptophyta > Magnoliopsida > Poales > Poaceae > Cenchrus > Cenchrus americanus. Next base: position 60,905,174 of record OX387241.1, read on the forward strand.
AGGCACCCACTGCTGAGCACCTGGCAGCGATGAAGCGCGTCCTGCGCTATGTCGCTGGCACCATCGACTATGGGTGCTGCTACAGAAGAAGGAACGATGAGGCCGGGCTCACTGGATTCAACGACAGTGACATTGCGAGGGACGTCGACACACGCCGCAGCAAGCACCACCGGCGTCCTGTTCTTTCTCGGTGGCAATCTCATCACCTGGCAATCCCAGAAGTAGAAAGTTGTGGCGCTTAGCTCCTGTGAAGCAGAGTACGTCGCCACGGCATTTGCTATCTGCCAGGGCGTGTGGCTGGCTCGGCTCCTGGCAGGGCGAGGAACCGGCCACGTTCAACTTGAAGACCGACAACCAGTATGCTATAATGCTCAGTAAGAATCCTATCTTCCACGATCGCAGTAAACATATCGATACAAAGTACCACTACATACGCCAATGCATCGAGGAGGACAGGGTGAAATGTCAAGTTCGTCGGCACCAACGAGCAGCTAGCGGATATTCTGACCAAACCACTTGGCGGTGTCAAATTCGTGGAGCTTCGCTCAAGAATTGGCCTCGTCAACATCAAGTGAGTGCAAGCTTTGGAGGGAGATTTGTTGGCCTGAACAAACCTTGCACATGTTATCCTAGTTTGTTAGCGTTTCAGTTCAGTAGCTAAGTTAGATAGGATCCTTTGTCTTGGTCAGAGTTTGGCACGAGCACGTGGTGTGTATGTCGCCGTGCAAGTTAGTTGGACGTGGCGAGGATAGCTCCCACGATCCGGTTCGTGCGCTCCGGAATGCGCTCTCACGTCGCGCGTCGTGGGGATGGACGCGACATTATCGCCCGCGAGAGCTGTGCCCGGAGTGCCATCTTCTTATCGTTGTAATTACCGAATAAATACTGAAGATATCCAGAAAAGCAGCAAGCACTTGGCTGCACAAAACTCAGGTGTTCCACTTCCATTACCGTGCGTTCTAGAGCTTGCCGCATACTACTGCGTGCTCGTGTTCCAGGAGCTCACCTACGAGTTCTCCTCAAGTTCGCCTAACAGGCAGTCCCAAATTTCAGCACCGCATCCGCAAACAATTAAATGCACAAACGGATTCATCTAGTCAACATCTGTTGATTTTACTACCAACCATCTGACGAGGAATAAACTTGGGAGTAGTAATTTACCTCGCCGGAGCTCTGGGTAGTCACGACGGCGCGTGGTGAATATCCGTGTCCTCTCTCTCTATATATATGTATATATATATGTATGTACGACGACACTAAAATGCACCCGGGTGCATTTTAGTTCGCCAATGCACGCACCCCAACCACCGAGCCCAAGCTTCCCACCCCGCCCCCCGCTCGACCGGGTCCGACCAGAGACCCCACCGAGCGCGATATCCCACCTCCGACAATGCCCCCCCTCATAAAATCGCCATCGGGTCTCCCACCCCCCGCCCAATCAAAACCAATGGCTGCGCCGTTTCCTCCACGCCTCGGATCGCCGAGCCGCTCCTCGCCTAAACCAATGGCTCCACCGTCGCTTCCGCGCCTGGGATCACCACAGACGGGGCGGCGCGTGGTCCCGGAGCAGATGGCGGTTTTACGACGACTGGGTCTCGGCCGATATCGTCGGCACCGCCGCCGATTGCATCCGCGCCGCCGCACCTCCTACGTCGCAACGCCCACGGCGGGGCGCGGGGGGGCGCGGATCGGGTGATCCCTTGCATCACGCGACGTTGCTGACGCCTCCGCCGTCGATTCCGCCTGGCTCAATGATCACGCCTGATCCGTCGGAGTTGTTCATCCCGGTAACGGAAAAAAATCACACACGGAAACGTTAAACCTCGTTTCTGCTATTTAGTTTGCTGTTGGTTTGCAAACTTCTGGTTGCAAAACCCAAAGATCCGGGATGATTTGAGGTTTCATTGTCAGTGTTTTGTGTGTGATGTTTGCGAAAGTTTTGGTGGTTGCGAAAGTTTTGGTGGGTTCGGTTGCAATCGGAGATCTCGCGTGCGATTGCAAAAAAAAAAAAAGTAGGGTGCCCTCTATTAGATTGCCGCCGGAACAAATTGTCGCGCTTGTTTGCAACGTAGGGTGCCCTCTCGGTTGCAACATGATTCTCATGTGCGTTGCAAAAAACAAAAAGGGGGTAGTAGTCTCCGTGTGTGCTAATCCGCAATTATTATGTTGCGCTTGTTTGCGTGTAATGTCGTTTGGTTGCAACATTATTCCCATGTGCATTGCAAAAACAAAAAAGGGGTAGTAGTCTGCTGTGTGTGCTAATCTGCAATTATTATGTTGCGCTTGTTTGCAACATATAATGCCGTCTGGTTGCAACATTATTTCCACGTGCATTGCAAAAACAAAAAAGGCCAAAAAACGTATGGTTGGTTATTTTCTACACATAGGATGCAAACATGCTTGATGTGTTTGTCCCAAGAGCGCGACAGGGGTTTGATTCAATAGAAGCAAGACACCAATTTTACCTTGATTATGCAAAAATAGCCGGATTCGGTGTGAGAACCATGAGGACTAGTAAAGAGACTAAACACCGGGTTTGCAACCGTCGTGGTTTTATGAAGCCAGACAAGGAAAATGATGAACCACAAACCGATAAAAGATCGATGAGAATTGGTTGCCAAGCATATGCTAAAGTTAAGGAGGACAAAAAACGCAAAATGCGGTACTTCGACGGAATCGAGGAAGCACACAACCATAAACTTCAGCCATCGACCCGGATGGTTAGATATATGCATGCTCATAAGCAGAGGGAAACTGCTATGGATGACTTGTTTGCAATCATGTCAAGGAGTGGCGTGCCAAACCAGCCGCAATGAATGTGATGTCAGAATTGTATGGAGGACGTCAAAACTGGCCATTCACAGAGAAGGACATCCAAAACATGTAAGTCATATGTCAGATGGCAAAAAAGTCATAATTGGTTATTTTTTGGTTATTTTGGTATATGATTGCAATCCCGAGGTAGTGTGTGATTGCAAAAACAAGCAGGTCGTAAGTGACTGCGAAAACTATTTACAAGGTGTGTGATTGCAAAATCTCTTTGGTTTATTAGTGTGACCGCAAATAAAGAAAAAAAAAGCCGAACCAATGTGTGATTGCAATCGCTCGGGTAGCAAGAAACTAAAGTGTCTCATTGCAAAATCTGTTGGTTTATTTCGATAATCGCAAAAAAGAAAAAGAAAACCGAACCAATGTGTGATTGCAACTAATTTGCGTGAATGATTGCAACTAGGAATTATGTGCGTTTGCAAAAAAAGAAAACCCGACTTTGTCCGTGTGGTTGAAAAAAGAAACTTGGTTGTTTGAAATATGATTGCAAGCCCGGGTAGTAAGTGATTGCAAAAAACTAAAGTGTGTCATTGCAAAATCTGGGTTTATTTCTCGTGATCGCAAAAAAAAAGAATAATCGAGCCGGTGTGTGATTGCAACTATTTGGTGCGCGTGATTGCAACCAGGAGTTATGTGTGTTGCAAATGGAAACTCGACTTTGTCCGTGTGCTTGCAAGGCTACTTGGTTGTTTGGAATATGATTGCAAGCTCGTGTAGTAAGTAATTGCAAAAAACTAAAGTGTGTCATTGCAAAAACGCTGTGGTTTATTTCGTGATCGCAAAAAAAAAAAGAATAATCGAGCCGGTGTGTGATTGCAACTAATTTGCGTGAGTGATTGCAACTAGGAATTATGTGCATTTGCAAAAAAAAGAAACCCGACTTTGTCCGTGTGGTTGAAAAAAGAAACTTGGTTGTTTGGAATATGATTGCAAGCCTAGGTAGTAAGTGATTGCAAAAAGCTAAAGTGTGTCATTGCAAAATCTGCTGGGTTTATTTCTCGTGACTTCAAAAAAAAAAGAAAAAGCTGAGCCAGTGTGTGATTGCAACTATTTGGCGTGCGTGATTGCAACCAGGAATTATGTGCGGTTGCAAAAAAAATAAACCTGACTTTGTCTGTGTGCTTGCAAAGCTACTTGGTTGTTTGGAATATGATTACAAGCCTGGGTAGTAAGTGATTGCAAAAAACTAAAGTGTCTCATTGCAAAATCTGCTGGTTTATTTCTGTGACTGCAAAAAAAAAGAAAAAGAAAACAGAAACAATGTGTAATTGCAACTAATTTGCGTGAGTGATTGCAACCAGGAGTTATATGTGTTGCAAAAAAAGAACCTGACTTTGTCTGTGTGCTTGCAAAGCTACTTGGTTATTTGGAATATGATTGCAAGCCTGGGGGCAGTGTAAAAAATGCAAAAAGTTACTTAGTTGTTTTGAGAAATATGATTGCAAGCCTGTGTAGTGTGTGATTGCGAAAACTGCTGGTTTATTTATGTGCCTGCAAAAAAAAGAAAAATTGAACCAGTGTTTGATTGCAGCTATTTGGCATGCCTGATTGCAACCAGTAGTTATGTGTGATTGCAAAAAAGAAAGAAAACCTGACTTTGTCTGTGTAGTTGAAAAGCTACTTGGTTATTTGGAATATGATTGCAAGCCTGGGTAGTTTGTGATTGCAAAAAACAGCAGGGTCGTTTTTTGTGATTGCAAAAAACCCTATTTTGTATGCTTAAAATGTTTTTTCATTCGCTTGTGGTGCAGGAAAGCTGAGCAGACGCGAGAGGACAGGGATGGTGACATTGAGAAGTTATTCCAGTTTTTTAGGGAGTGTAAGCAGAACAATGAAGCATTCTACTGGGATGTTGATTTTGACCCAAAGACGAAAGTGCTAAGAAGTATTTTTTGGAGCCATGCAAGTCGGCGTGCGGGAATACGTGGATTTTGGAGACGTCATCACTTTTGACACTACCCACAAAACTAACGGCAAGAAGATGCCACCGGCGATGTTTGTAGGATGTAACAACAATCCGAAAAATGTGTCGTTTGGGCAAGCGCTTCTTCGGGATGAGACAACCGACACTTTCGGATGGCTCTTCAAGTCATTCAAAAGTCGCATGGGAGGCGCACGACCTTTTGTGATTCTAACACGTGCATATTTTGAGGGAGAGGGGGGTATATTCCGATTTATTCTATAATGATTGCTGTAAAAAAAGCAACTGTAGTGTGTAGTGTGGTTGCAACGTTTGCAACATTAAACTCTATTTTTTGATTGCAATCATCGTATGTTTTTGGATTGCAAAAAAACATTTTATTCACAGGAAAAAAGGAACTGATTTTAAAAAATTGATGTTTCTGCAGATGAAGATGCGGCAATGAGGGAGGCGATAAAAATTGTGTTTGATAAATCACAACACAGAAATTGCCGGTGGCACATAATAAGAATGTGGGATTATGAACTCGAGGAGTTGTACAAGGTGCACAGAGACAAAAATCTGAAGGAAAAACTGGGGTCTCTGATAAATTATCCTCTGGATCCTACACAATTTGAGGTAGAGTGGGGGAAGCTAATGGATGAATGTGGCATAGGGGAACACCCAGCGATTGTAGCATTGTGGCAGAAAAGGAAAAGATGGATTGCAACATATTTTAAGGGCATGTACTACGGAAGAATGACTTCAACCCGCAGATCCGAGAGCCGTAACGAGTATTGAAAGATGGATATGTTGGCGGTGTGACAACATTGCATATGTTTGCAAAGAGGGTACTTGACTCTGTTCAAAGACACGTACCACATGGATGCCGGGGAGTCGCACTACTCACAGTATTCTTAAAATCGCAAACCCCAAAACATATGATTGCAAAACCCCGTTAGTTCAGTGATTGCAACGCACTGGTTTATGTATGATTGCAAGAAAACATATGTCTGTTTGCAACAACCGATTGTGCGTGATTGCAAAAAAAAGATCGATAATTTTTTAATGCAAATCATGTTAATTTGTGGGTTTGCAAAAAAACATGTTTGGTTAAAAAAAATTTTAGTTAGTCATTGCACCGAGTGTGTGATTGCAACTAGTTGGCGTGATCGATTGCAACTAAAGTGAGTGATTGCGTAAAAGCCGCCGGTTTATTTCGTGACTCCAAAAAAAGAAAAAGAAAACTAAACCAAAGTGTGTGATTGCAACGATTTGGCGTGATCGATTGCAAACAATAGTTATGTGCGGTTGCACAAAAAGAAACCCCGACTTTGTCTGTGTGGTTGAAAAGCTACTTGGTTATTTGGAATATGATTGCAATCCTGGGTAGTGCGTGATTGCAAAAAACTAAAGTGTTTGATTGCAAAATCTGCTGGTTTATTTCGTGATCGCAAAAAAGAAAAACAAAAACCGAACAAGTGTGCGATTGCAACAATAAGGCGTGCGTGATTGCAACCAGGAAAAATGTGCGGTTGCAAAAAAAGAACCTGACTTTGTCTGCGTGGTTGAAAAAAGAAACTTGGTTGTTTGGAATATGATTGCAAGCCTGGGTAGTAAGTGATTGCAAAAAACTAAAGTGTTTGATTGCAAAATCTGCTGGTTTATTTCTGTGACTGCAAAAAAGAAAAAGAAAAACTGAACAAGTGTGCGATTGCAACTATTTGGCGTGCGTGATTGCAAACCAGGAGTTATGTGTGTTGCAAAAAAACCTGACTTTGTATTTGTGCTTGCAAAAGATACTTGGTTGTTTGGAATATGATTGCAAGCCTGGATAGTGTGTCATTGCAAAAAACTAAAGTGTGTGATTGCACAACCTGTTTTTTTTTGAATTCAATATAGTCGATGTGCTTGCATCTGCACAAAAAAAATAAAAAAATGTATTAAGCACAAACTGTTGAAATGAGCCTGTGACTGTTTGCAACAACGTGTTACATGTGATTGCATTGTGATATGTCTGCGGTTGCAATAAAAATGTAATGATGAAACCGAAATTCAAAATTCTGATGTGCAGGCCGAGGTTGTCAGGGCATGCAAATCACGGTTTGATGAGCAGCTCAGCAGGATGTACACGCGGGCTGTGTATAATGAATACAAGAGGGAATATGCTAACAGTACAACGTTTGTGATTGAGCCCGATACGGATGTTGAATGCGGTTACTTGGTGAAGCATGAAAAAGGAACAGGAGTGTTCTCGTTGGGCACAACACACATTCAAGGTGCTAGTTGACAAAAAAGAGGGTATATATAAATGCGAATGCATGCAATGGGAGCACACAGGGGTTGTTTTGCATGCACGTGATCAAAGCATTCACCCACCCGCAAGTGCAGCATACCGTAAAAAGTACATTCTCGCGGCGATACACACGTAATGCGAGATCCGTAGTTCCATGGGACGGGCACGATGTTCGGGTTGCGACTCATGCCGACACAGAGCAAACGAGAATGTCAAAGCCGCCGCCCAAGTTAATGCGCCCGTGTAGAGCGGGAAGCAAATCCGACCGTGCTTATGCCGAGACCGTCCGCACATCGACATGATAACTCCCGGTATTGAGCTTCTACAAACGGCAGAGATCGTCGCTTGTGAGATGGAAAGTGGTGATTTGCATGAAAATGGGGATAACGAGATGGGTCTAGTTTGTGTCCGACCAACGGATGAAAGTAGTGACGCCACCGTGGAAACCGCTATAAATCCTAGTAACCCCGCCACACCAAAAATAAACCATGTGCCCCGGTTCGGCAACTACCCAAAGCGGTGTGATAGTGACCGAACCACCCATGTCTAGCACAAAAGGTAGGAAGCCCGTCGGTGCGGCAAAATCCTCCAAAAACATTATGATACCCGATAATCCTTACAAAGACATACAGTGGGAGGTAAGGGTGTGAAGGAGTGCCAAACCCGTCATGTTAGGGGGCACTACAAGACAACATGCCCCCAAAACCCAAACGAAGCAAAGCAACGGAAAACAAAGCCAAAAAAAGAGGTGCAAAAGTTGAAGGTTGGGCTCAAAGAAAAAGAGGCCGCCCAAGAGTAAAAAGCGGACAAAACGGAGATCGGAAGGGCGAGTGAAGCAGATGAAACACAAAAATCTGAGTGCAGTGTAGTTCTGCAGCAGCCGCAAGCACATGGCGCGATTGCTCGAATCAGAAGAGCGACCTCGCGCGATGTTGACTACAGGGATGACTATGAATCTGAATGAATCCAATATAATTTATCTAAAAAAAAGCATCTGGTTTGCAAAAAAAAGAACTGCTGGGTAACAAAACTATCTGATTGCAACTGTGATTACAAAATACTGAAAAACACTGTTTTTTGCGGCCAACCAAAAAAAAAAGAACTGCTAGGTAACAAAACTATCCGATGTGCTTTGCGATTGTAAAGAAAAAGACAGGTTGCAAACCGGAATGTAGTTGATTGCAAATCATGTCGCAAAGGTGATTTGGATTGCAAAAAACGGTAAAAAGCTTGATGTGATGAGTTTGGTCTTTGCTTGATGTGGTTGCAACTTGGTGAAAATACGTGATTGCAAACATCCTTGACGCAGGTGGTTGCAAACCGCCGATGTCCTTGCGATTGCAAAAAAAACACGGTTGCGAAACAAACATGTGCGTGATTGCAATTTTATCGCAAGTGTGGTTGCAAAACAGTAAAGGTGGGATTGCAAAAAAAACACTCCATGCCGAATAAAAAAAGAAGGTGCACGAAATACATTGCCGAGTTCCAATTCACAAATTCAAACAAGAAAAAAAGGACGTAAAAAGTTGCCACATCACGGATAGAGTATTTTCATACGCCACGCATAACATGTCGTGTACAAATTCAAATAAACACACACGGATATAAAATGTTTTTTATCCCAAGGATCCTAAAAGTCCAAAGACCGGGCCGTCATCTTCGAGATCAAGACGGCGTCCCCCGATTCTCGTACTTGTCCGGCATTGCGGGGAGATCGTCCCGGTTGAGGGGGTGGAAGATTTGATAGTGCAAGCATCTCACATCCGTAAATGACGCCGTTGAACCGCAGCAAAGATAAAAACACACATTAAAAAATATAGCCATTTCGACAAGACGGTAAAAAAATGCACATACGAAAAACATAGAAAAAAAGAGAAAAGATGTAAAAAATGGATCAGTTCACATCACGCATTACCGGGTTGATTTCCTCCGTCAGCTTGTTCCCGTCATAGTACTCCATGTACTTCCAGACAAAAACGAGCAATCATTGGGGCCAGCTTGCTTGGGGACTTCGATGAAAGGCTTCCTCCACCCACTAACTCTGGGCAGCTTGAAGTTGGACACCTTCTGGAAAGCTGCATCTATGATTGGAATTTTTACAAACACATGCTTGTGACGTTCTACGGATCCGTGCATTTCATGAAGTAGTCGTTCGAGTCCAAGACATCAATGCGATTATGCATGAAGTTGAAACAATACACAAAGTAATGTTCCGCATCATGGATAGGGACAAAGATCCGTGCAAAAAAACAAGAGTGCAGGGGACAAAAAAATGATTAGTGTATTGATTACATCTAGTGTTGATGTGTGATTGCAACTTCATTTATGATTGCAATTACTCAAAAAAAAATATTAATGAAAAAAGGGTTGCAGATTATAATTTTGCAATTGCAACTTTGAAAAAATGTTACAAGAAAAACAGATCGTATTTGAGAAAAAAGATGTCTTCTAAACGGCTTTGCTCTTGACGGATCGTAGTTTATGCACTCGGTCATCGGTGGTTCCGGACGACTTTGAATTCTTCTCGTCTCGGATTTATCCTCATTGAGGGATCGCGTCGCAACCCTTAATATTCCACCGCACACGGGGGGGGCAAAGGCCCATTAAAAAAATTAGATCAGTCACAACAAAAAATGTTGTTGTTTCAACAAAGTTTTCGTATTGTATTAAAAACGGGCGATTGAAAAAACAAAAAGGCTTACATAGAAACCGATCGTGAGAAACACCCCGTACCCGAACGAATCAAGCTTGTGCACAATGTCATCATGCCGCATGCAATGCACCACGAAATCGATCAAGGAAGACTCTCCCGGCTTGTCGTTTGAGAAACTCGTCAATAAGTTGTAGTCCAGTAAATTCAAGAAGAATGCCAAACTCCAATAAAGTCCTCCCCGCACCAAAAAAATCCAAAATGAAATCAATGTGGTTGCAACGCCTCCGTGTGATACTTCCAAAAAACACAAGTGTATGGTAGCAAAACCAGCCTTGTTAACCGTGATTGCAACTCCCGTGCATTACAACTAGGTTTGACAACATGTGAAATTGGTCCGTGTGAGTGGTTGCAAAAAACCTGCTGGATGTGTGATTGCAAAAAAGTGTGCAAATTGCAAAGCTGCAGATGTAACGGTTGCAATGCCGGTATGAAACAATTGCAACTAGGTTTGACAACATGTGATTGCAAATTGGTCTGTGTGAGTGGTTGCAAAAAAGTGCTGAATGTGTGATTGCAAAAAAATGTACAAATTGCAAAGCGGGAGTGTAAGAGTTGCAATGCCAGTTAGAAAACAATTGCAACTAGATTTGACAACATGTGATTGCAAATTGGTCTGTGTGAGTGGTTGCAAAAAAAAGTGCTGAATGTGTGATTGCAAAAAGTGTACAAATTGCAAAACTAGGAGTGTAACAGTTGCAATGCCAGTATGAAAACAATTGCAACATGAAAAAATACACAGTAAAAAAAGAAACATACTGTTGAAGCTCAGGTTCAGATATGATCTTCTGCCTCAGATAAACAACCTTGGAAACAGTTATGTCGGGGCGCTTGCGATTAATCTGGAACGGAGATACGAACTCAGCAGGCCTCCTCATCACTCTGTCACCTAGGCGCTTGAAAATCAGCCTCTGAACCTTGCCGTAATCGACGAGACCTTCAGACACTTCGTCTTGTGAAAGACGGATCGGTGGAGTCAAATTAGCAATATCATCCTGGGACTCCGGAGGAAACTCGACATCGTCGACCGATGAAGGGGATGCGCCCTTGCAAAGGTGCCTCCACGATTCCAACACAAAGATTGGCTTCCCCGGCGGAGAAAATCTAACTTTTTCTCATAATCGGTACGCTTCTTAGCATACGCCTTTGACGATTGCATCTCCACCTCCTTGTTTATCTTTGATACGGAAGGCTCCTTCCGTAAAGCGACAATGTTCGCGTCCGGCTTTTTTTTGGATTTCTGCTATGATCTTCTTCTCCTTCTCTTCACCTTCTTGTCGAGTGCAACCTTTTTCTTTGACTCAAGCTTCTTGGTAGCACCAAGATTTCTCTTGTTATCGGCCTCGGCCTTCTTCCTCCGAATTTCATCGACCGCATCTTTTTTGCTCTTCACGAAATCATCGCTTCCGGCTCGATGATCTTCGGTTGAAGCTTGCTTGCCTTTTTGTGCGTTTTCGGTTCAGCACTCTTGCTCGGCATGGCTTGTTCCGTGATTGCAACAACGTAAAAACTCGTGACTAAAAAAACGAAAAGCATGTACAAGTGTTTGCAAACTATTTTTGTGTGTGTCATTAAAAAAAATTGCCCGAACGGTGTGTGTTTGCAAGCTGTTTTACGTGCGTGATTGCAACCGAAGTTATTTGTGGTTACGCCATGATCGTAGTATGTGTGGTTGAAGAAACTTGGTTATTTGGTTATTTATGATTGCAAGTCCGAGTAATGTGTAATTGCAACGAGCGGGGTGAGTTGTGATTGCAAAAAAGCCTAGACCGGTGTATGGTTACAAAACCTGTTGTTGCTTGTTCATCACTAGATTTTCCTTTCGCAGCTTGTTCAGATGAAGCCGTCTTCAAAACTAACGCAGCAGCAAGCTTTTTCTTCTCTTCTTCAGCTGCAGCCTTTTTCTTATCTTCCTCAGCAGCCTTCTGCTTAGCTTCTACTTCAGCGCCGAGGGCATCATATGTGGTAGTAAAAAAAGTTATAATTGCAACTATAAATACAAACAAACCGCAATGTTGGTGGTGGGTGGGTTACAAACCTGCTGCCGCCTCGCCCGCACCCTTTTATTCTCTTCCTCGGCGGCCTTCGCTTGGCTTCGCTTCCCGTTTCCGAGTGCATCATATGTGGTAGTAAAAAAAGAGTTATAATTGCAACTATAAGTGCAAACAAATTGCAATGTTGGTGGTGTGTGGGTGACAAACCTGCTGCTCGCCTCGGTACAGCTACGTTCCGTTCGGCTTCCTCTTCGGCGGCCCTTTCGCTTGGCTTCGCTTGTGCCGAGTGCAACATATGTGGCGGTAAAAAAAAGAGTTATAATTGCAACTATAAGTGCAAGCAACCGCAATGTTGGTGGTGTGTGGGTTACAAACCTGCTGTCGCCTCGAGTTCCAGCCCTCTTTGAAGCTTCCTCTTCGGCGGCCTTCGCTTAGCTTCGCTTCGACCGCCGAGTGTGTAATATGTCGCAGTAAAAAAAAGTTATAATTGCAAATATAAGTGCAAGCAACCGCATTGTTGGTAGTGTGTGGGTTACAAACCTCGTCTGTCGCTTTCGACCTCTCGTCTTCATCCTTATTCATCCGTTCGTCCTCCAACCTCTTCATCTCAACTTGTTTTATCCTCTCGTCTTCCAACATCTTTTTCTCAGCCTCAGCCTTTCTCCTCTCGTTCGTCTTCGCATTCTTCTTAGCTTCCTCGGCTTCGGACTCTCTCTTCGAGGCTTCTTCTTCTTCGACCTTTCTTCTTGCCTCCTCTCGCAATATCCTTCTCGGCCCTCGGCATTTTTGAGTTTCTCGCCTCCTCTCCTCCCCGTCGGTCCTCCTTGCATAAGTTCTAGTGAACCGTGTTATGGGGCGAAAAAAAAAAGAGTGAATAGTTGTGGTTTAGCCGGAAAAAAACAAAAAGAAATAAAATAAAAAAGACAAAAAGGATTGCAACCGTAAGTACAACCCACCTTGCAATGTTGGTGGTGTGTGGGTTACAAACCTGCTGCTGCCGATCTTTCTGCCTCTACGCTTCTGCTTCGAGGCCGAGAAGATAATAGGATTGAGGAAAAAACAAACAAATCAAAAATTGCAAAAAAGAAAACAGTGAAAAAATGCTTATGATTGCTAGATTGAGTAACTAATTGCAACTTTCCGTGCGGTGTGACTACATTAAAACCTGAGAGGGGATTGCAACCCGGGTGTAAAAAAAGAGCTTACATCAAACTGGTGGGGAGAGGGAGATATTGAGGAAGCACTCCTCTTTGCAACAGTGTGTCTTGGCTCACGCGGGGGCTCGTGCGCGTTGTCCCCGGCGCGAGGAGGCGAATCAAAAAGTCCAAGAATTTCATCAACATTTGAAATGTTCCCGAAAAAGTGTGGGGGCTGCAAAAATAAAGAGAAGAGGAAGATGGCGAGTAAATAAAAATAAAATACGGATCCTTTAGACTAAAATATAAAAAATATATATTCTTACTTCTATCGAAAATACCATGTTCACTTGTCATGACCGTGGGGGGGGTGTTTGCTCAACGTTTACGCTATCAACATCACCCCGTTCGGGGTTTTCATCGTGCGCGCCGCCTTCATATACCTCCATTTCGGTTGGGTGGGAGCGTCGAAAACACCATCATCCGTGTCCGCCCCGGAATGTCTTCCATACTTGATTCTCGTTGCCGGTCTTGTTGTTAAACACGAAATAAAGTGTGATTGCAAAAAATGCTATATTAGTGTGTTTGCAACCTTGGGTGTGCATGATTGCAAAAAAAAGTAGTGATTACATGTAAAATAAACTGCAGCTTTACATCCGATTGAAACAAAAAAAAGGTGATGTGAGATGTATGTTTGCAAAAAGGTTGTGTGTCCGATTGCATCTTCTCGCTTACATGTGGTAGCAACATGATTATGAAAAGAATATATATAAGAAAAAAAGAACATACCGAGTTGATGGTTGTGTGACATTCGCGAGCCTTCCTCCTCCGCGACCCTTGGAAGCTTGCTTGGCGGTACGGCATCCGCAAGAAGCTTGTTGATGCTTCTAACGCACTCTGATGAGCCGACGCCATGAGATCACGTGACCTTGTTGCATACTCGAAGCCTTCCTTGCATACTCCCGTGCACGTTTAGTGCTTTTGTCAAACTCCTTCAAGATAGCCGGCGCATCTTCCTTCCCCGCTCCTTCCAACTAAATTAGAAATGCGCCGGCTAAATGCGGTGCGCAAACTTGGGTACTCGTAGAAAACGGAGGGGAACTGCGGTGAGGCCCATGACCGCTAGGATCATGGAAGGTGCTAGGCCCGGGAGCGGACGTGGTGGCGGCGGCCCCGCTGCGGCCGGTGGATGCGCTAGCCCCGGCGGCAAATGTAGCGGCGGCGGCCGCCGATGGGACGCGAGGTCTCGCTGCAGGTTGGGCGGCACACGCCGCTAAGCCCCTCATCATCCGCATCTTGGGCGGGGCCAAATGCGGGGATGGGCGATCTTGTCAAAGACCCCACAGGAGCGCCGTAGCATGTGTCCGTGATACTTTTCAGCTGCAAAAAACAAAAAGTTGGAGTAAAAAAAACAGTGGTGACATTTGCAAAAAAAAAAGAAAAAGAAAAGAAAGTGTGATTGCAAAAGAAAACAAACCCTGAGATGTCCAAACTCAACATTGTCGCCAGCGACATCCCCCCTGCGGTCCTGGTTGAGTATAGCTTGAATCATCTTCGAGGCCAGGAAAGAGCACCGGGGGATGCAAAAGGGGCTTGTCTGGAATCCGTGCTGCAAGTTGTCGACGTATAACATCTGCAAAAAAACAATGATGAAGCAAAAAACTGTGTGTGATTGCAAAAACTATTTAAAGTGTGTGATTGCAAAAACTAAAAAGTGTGTGATTGCAAAAACTGCTGGTTTATTTCTGTGACTGCAAAAAAGAAAAAAGAATTGAACCACTGTGTGATTGCAACTATTTGGCGTGACGGTTGCAACCGTAGTTATGTGTGGTTGAAAAAAAAGAAACGCTGAATTTGTCCGTGGTTGAAAAGCTACTTGGTTATTTGGAATATGATTGCAAGCCCGGGTAGCAAGTGATTGCAAAAACTAAAAGTGTGTTATTGCAAAAACTGCTGGTTTATTTCTGCGATCGCAAAAAGGACAAAAAGAAACTGAACCAGTGTGTGATTGCAACTATTTGGCGTGACTGATTGCAAACAGTAATTATGTGTGGTTGCAAAAAAAGAAAACCTGACTTTGTATGTGTGCTTGCAAAGCTACTTGGTTATTTGGAATATGATTGCAAGCCTGGTTAGCAAGTGATTGCAAAAACTAAAGTGTGTGATTACAAAAACTGCTGGTTTATTTCTGTGACTGCAAAAGGGACAAAAAGAAACTGAACCAGTGTGTGATTGCAACTATGTTTTGTGTGTGATTGCAAACAGTAATTATGTGTGGTTGCAAAAAAAGAAAACCCGACTTTGTTTGTGGTTGAGAACCCGACTTGGTTATTTGGAATATGATTGCAAACCTGGGTAGCAAGTGATTGCAAAAAAAAAAGTGTGTGATTGCAAAAAAACTGCTGGTTTATTTCTGTGACTGCAAAGGGACAAAAAGAAACTGAACGAGTCTGTGATTGCAAAAAGGTGCAATGCCAGATTGAAACAGTGAGAAAATATATGATTGCAACAACAGTATGTACACAGTTGGAAAAAAAGCAATGAAACAAAAAGAACAGGAAAAGATGGATGTGTGACTTGAGCTTACCACTAGAAAGATGGTGCATTCGCTGATGGGTGCATTGATGCCC
The DNA here is from genome assembly GCA_947561735.1 of Cenchrus americanus. Lineage (NCBI taxonomy): Eukaryota > Viridiplantae > Streptophyta > Magnoliopsida > Poales > Poaceae > Cenchrus > Cenchrus americanus. Next base: position 60,920,669 of record OX387241.1, read on the forward strand.
GTCCGAGCATAATCCGGCTTGTATAATCGAGCGACAACGGCCGAGCCCGTCAACAAGCCGCCTTGCACCAATTCCTAGTGCCAATGTTCCGAATATCCCGGGTGTATCTCACATCATCGAGCCCTCGATCTTGGTGTCGGTGTTTGAGAACAAGCAAACACCGGAAAGCACCATGAAAAAAGCTCTTAGACCAAGCTCCCCGGTCAATGAACGGTTCTTTAGTCCGGCGGTTATGTGTTTCACGGTAATGCCCTTCCTCGAGTTGTAAGAAGGACCAACAATCCGTAAGTCAAGCCGATCACGCTCGGCACGGGCATCCGCATCGGACATTGGGAGCGGGTCACCTCCGGCATTTGGAATCTCCATGGCTCACCACACGGCGTGATGGCGACATTGATCTCTTTGCCGCCACCAATCTAAAGCTTCATTGTCTCCGGATTGAACTTCCGCATCGACCACCGCTAACATACCTCTTAAGGTAATTAGGCTTGAAATTCGAGAAGACCCCCGAAACCTTTTGCAACTACTTGACCCTTAAGATCGTTTGGTAAAGCATTGATAAGCTTTATAAAACTCGCGAGGGGGAGCATCGCATGGATTGTGGCTTGGATTTTCCCTTGTCACCATCGCCAACGGAGGCCGAGCGGCATCATCGCCGTCATCGTGTCCCGAGCCTTCACCGTCCGGGGGCAAAATCTTCATCATGCTTGTTCTTCATCTCCTTGCTCTTCAGCAGTGCTAGCCAGCGGCGGTGTTGGCAACCTGAGCCTTTTCCGCCTCTCACGGAGTCTTTGTAATTCATCAGCCTTCCTCTTCTCAGACAATCGAGGAGAAGATCGAGTATTTTGACCACCTTGTTGTTCACCTTGCTGACCGCCTTGCTCCATTGTAAAAAGTATAACAACTGAAATAAAAAATATATGAACATAAACAATCATCAAAAAAAAAAGCTTGAAACCTAAAAGGAACAACTGCTAGTGTTAAATGAAAACCAAAACTGCAAATCTCTAACAAAAAAATACAAATTGCAAACTCGTGTGAAATAATAAAGTTGCAACACACAAAAAATAAAACTACAATTGCTACATCTAAAAATGCACAGTTTGCAACTTCTATGATAAGGCAATTGCAACTCATATAAAACCAGTAACAAAAAAAACTGCTAATGCTAATAAAAAAGGTTTAATACTAGACAAAATTGCAACTCCTGTAAAAATGCAAATACTTGCAACCTATAAAGAAAATAGGATACAGTTCTCACAATATCAAACTGCTACACAAAAAAACGTAAAAAAATCCTGTCTAATACGACGATTACAACTTCGGTGTGATTATGGTTGCAACTCCAACAATTAACCGGTTACAAAAAAACGCTACAAAAAAAGCTACAACACATACAAAAACGATATTGCGTATGCCTTCACGAGTTGCAACTCCGAGAAATAGTGAGATTTCAACTTCGTAATACGACGATTGCTAACAATGAATCAATCAAAGCCATGCGTACTAAGGCGATTATAACCTCGCCGTGATTATAGTTGCAACTCCCGCAATTAACAAATTGCAAACAAAAATGTGACAGAAAGCTACGGCAAACACCGCAACAAATGTTTCTAGTGTAATTGACCGGTTGCAAACTCGGTAATAGGTCGATTGCAACTTCGTGAGGCAACGGTTGCTAACAATGAATCAATCAACCCCCCCCCCCCCCAACCGAAAAAAGTAAAAAAATAACACGACGGGAGCGCATGCGATTTTTACACCTAGCCGCGTCTGATCGAAAATGAAAAATCCAATGAATGGAAAACACAAAAAATAGTCAGTAAAAACCCTAACGAAAAAAAGTAGCAGCAATATCATCTGAATGAATAACAAAAATCATTCACGCCCTCATTCACCCCCCGGGGCTCTCGAAAAACAAAAATCCGTCGAAACATGAATAATCACGCAGCCACATATATACCCTAACGGAAAAAAATGACAGGGGTGAGAGGTCGGGCGGCATACCTACGAGCAAATAGCTACGAAGATGTGTTCCGTGAACGCGGTGGGGGAAACGGCGGCGGGGTCTCTCCCGCCTCACCACGGTCGCCCCCCCGGGGGTTTCGCCCCCCCCCCCCCCCCCCCCCCCCGCGCGGGGAGAAAGAGGAAGACGACGGGAACGCGGCGCGGTGGAGAGGGGTGATTCGCCGCTCGGAATCCCGACGAGCGCTAAGCTTCACGAAGGCGATCGCTCCGCTTCAAAGCCGACGAGAAATCCACTGCGCCTCTCTTCGGCGGCGAGAGCTGAAGCGGAGAAGACGAGAAAGTGGAGAGAGTGGTAACGGGTCGGGGAATTGAATGAGAGAGTGACGGGGAGGAGTTTGTAATAAGCGGGCCCAATCGTGGGGTGCGGTTTTTTTTGAGAGGTCGTGGGGTGCGGTTATGACGGCGGTTCCGCGCCCCGCGCCACCCTCCGGGCCCGCGCGCGCCCCCACCACCGGTTAAGGAAGCTCCGTTGGGCCCCGGGTGCATTCGCTATAGAGAATGCACCCGGGTGCATAATATATATACAATATGTATGTATATATATATGTATGTATATATATGTATGTATGTATATATATGCATATATATATATATATATGCCTAGGCGCTTGTTATTAGCACAAACTAGAAAGCTGTGCAACATTTTTTTGTGTCGTACGGTCCCTCTTCCGTGTCGGTTTGTGTGGCTACCATACATCGAGGATAGGCTTTGCTCAAAGCTGCAATGTGGATGATGTCCGCTTTGGTTTTTAGTTTTACATTTTTACAACTACGACCATTGACGTAGCCGTGGATGGCCCCGCAACGGCTTGGTCACCGGCTAAGTCGGCTATCCTTCCTTTGTTTTCCCCTCAATCAGAAGCCGCTAAGCCGGCTAGTTGCTGGAAATGGCAATGCATGCCATCCAACATCGATTTCCCTCCCGTGCCCAATTGAAAACGGGAATCCCGCCTCCCAATATACGCGACGTCGAGGGCCTCCGCCGTGCTTTGCGACGGGGACGGGGGCTTGCAACGCTCATCATGCTAGTTCTTATTCTAGATTAAAGAGTAAATGCTATATATATGTACTCATCTGAATTTTCCCATGCTCTATGTATGTCATGTTAGAGCATTTATCTTTTTTTTACAAAACAGATAGGACTCTTCACATGGCTTGCACTCGATTCAGATACTTTGATCTCGATAGATTTTTTTGACTAAATCCCAAAATATCAATCCTGCTAGTCACTGTTAGACCTTTTTTTAAAGCTGAATGCATCATGCTTTTTAGGGATTTTTTAGGCTAAGCCTCATATGATTGAGGTCTCTGTTGTCGTGAAGATCCATATCTTTGCATAAACAAATCTTTTTTACGTTAAAAGGATTTTTTTGACCATGTGAGCATTTTTGCTGACTGTGTCATCTATTACATGTTTATAGGCCCGAAGACACAGGGCTTCACCCTCTAGGCTAATTAAGTTGTATGCACACTTGACAAGTGACCAGCGAAAGGCTATTGAAGATGTCCAATTTGGGGTCTACTGAAGATCTCTTGTTCGCAGATACCTGCAGATTTCACAAACTGGATCGTGGCCGAATGTTTTGATCCTGAAACATCAGAGCTTGTGTTGCCCGAGTGGGGCAGGATCTTACTAACAGCAGATTCAGTCGCAGAAATATTGGGTTTGCCAAATGGCGGTCATCCAGTGAGGTACGAGCTTGATGTCGAGGCCATAGACTTCATTCATGACAGATTCAATCTTGACAAGGGGACATCACCCAAGATTGAATCAATTGTTGAAAGGATAAAGGCAAATAAGGTTGCAAATGAAGATTTTGTAAGGTCATGGCTCATGCTCGCTGTGTCAACCTTCCTTTGCTCCTCCACTGGCTTGTCAATCAGCCCTAGATGTTATCCATCTATAGTTGACCTATCAGGTGTAAAGAACTTGAACTGGGCTCAATTTGTTGTAGACCAATTGAAGCACTCTGCATCAAAATTTGACAAAAAGAATTCTGTCAAGGGGTGTGTTCTTCTAATGGTTGTAAGTATTTTTTCACCACAGCTCTAGCCCACACACCGAATCTCTTTTCTATATTGTTTTCTGAAGATAATTGTTTCTTTTCCACCACAGATTCTATACGTAGATTCCTTAGATAGCAGGAGAATGCAAATTCCCACTACAAAACCAAGAGTAGCAACATGGTCAAACAAGCTTTTACAGGAGGTCATCAAGCTAGATACAAATCGCAATGGCTCATTCGACAAACTAAGGGTATGTAATCTGATGATAATATCGTTTTTTTCTACAAATAATGACTTTTTTCTGAACTGTTTTACTTAAAATAATTGAGTTAGTTTACTTTTTTTTTGAAATGACTTACTTTTAAGTGACAGAGTTAATTCTGAACTAATTTTACTTTTTCAATACCTCACGCACAATCGCTGAGTTAGCTTACTTCTTTTTCTGATGTCTTTAGTTTTCAAAACTATTTTAGTTTTACTTTTTTAGCTTTTATCTCCCACCTCTCTGCTAATTCACTCCCATAATGTTTTGAAGCTGAAAACAGCGACATACACAACTGCCCAAAGCTCACTCTTCACTGCAGATGACGTACTTCAGTTTATATGCTCAAAGGTTCCTAGAGGAATGTCTGGTCAGGTATATTTTTTAACAGCAAGTTAGCCTTTTGCTTTTACCTTTTTTCTGTGGGTGTAATTAACTGACCAGACACATTTTCTTTATGTCATTTTCTCGCCTTTTTTGAAGAATAAGAGGAAGCTATGCGATGTTGTGGGAAGGGTACTAAGCAGCGTTACAGATGTTCTTGGCAGTTTTGTTCAGGAAGTTGGAAACATGGATTTCACACCACAAGACGAACCCGAGCCAAGTCTGAGAAGATCCAAGAGACATAGGATTACACCGCCACCACCACCTAATGACGATTTCTTGGACGAAGAGGAAGACTCTGATTATGAACAAGAATCTGAAGAGGAAGAAGAATCCGATTTTGCCAGCGACTCAGAAGATGAAGACCCTGGAGTGCAGAACAATGATGGCAACATCCAAGCCACCAGCCCTGTGGCTGCGCATGTTGATGGGCTGCCATCACATAATCAAACAGCGTCTGAAGATAATGAAAAGGAGAAAATGGGTGGCGATGGTCGTAGTCGCAAGGCCCCTATTGCAGAGTATAATGAGGGAGCACACAAAGGTGAGGCAAGCAGGATTCCAAATGTTCCTGGCCAGAAGCAAGAAGAAGAAGAAGATGAAGACAATGTACCACTGATCAAGATGATGAACAAGGCGAGGGGCACTGCAGAGATAGTGGCTATAATAGTTCCTCTTGAAATTCTGCCATTGACACACAAGAGCAATTTGGGTGATAGAAGGGCCAGGCTAAGGCTCCCAGATGCTACCCCTGGAGGAAATGTTCCATCCAGAGCAGCAACAGTGGGTAATTCAGGTCAAGGTTGCAGTCTTAGGAGGACAAGATCCGCTGATGAGTCATTGTTGGAAAATCACAATTCACCATTAATCGCAAGGAGTAATTCACTAGATTTCACACCCCCAGACTTCGACCTTATGAAGTTTATTGATGAATCACCAGAGAATGTTAGTCAATCTGAAAATAAGGGAAAAGAAAAACAACTGGATCAATCATGGCAGACAGAACCCAGATCAGGTTCCACATTTGACGGCTTTGATGAAGAATTATGGATGAAAGTTGAACAAGATGCCTTAAAGAAGTTTGAGATGATAAAAAAGCCCACAAGTTATTTCAGATGCACACATCAGTCAGTTTAAGGAGGTCAAAGGTCAAAGTAGCATGGGGTTGGAGCATCAGCACAACCAACAAAGGCAACTATCTCAGCGACTCCACTAGCGTCGCCCATTCCAAGCCCATCTGCTGCCAACTCTTCAGTTTCACCAGTTTATCAGCCTGCACCCAGGAGGAGGCTCCAAAAAGTTGCTGCAATTCAATCACCATATGTTGACTTCACATCAAAAAGGTCATTCAAATGCAGCAAAGTTGTGTGCGAGGCATACAATGCTGTTTTGTCATGCAATGGACGATCAACACGTTCAAGGAGTACACCAAACAAAGAGTAAGTACATCCATTACCCCTTTTTTTCATGCACAAATTTTTTTCACCTCTATGTGAAAGACTACAGTATGTAATTTTGAATGCTATTCTACTAGATAAAATCACTTTTCTTCAAAATAACAGCTACTTTATTCTGAGCTAGTTTGCTTTAAATAACCGAGCCAGTTTTCTTTTTTAAAAAACTATTTTTTTTAAATTTTTTAGTCACCCCTGACACTCCCCTCTGCTGTTTCTAATATGTTGTTCACAGCTTCATGATAATCAGCTGGTGGGATTTCCACATAACACTCAACGAGCTTGCAAGATCAGTAAAACCAAATGGAGAGTTATTGAACACAGTTGTCGAGGTCGCTCTTTATGCTATAAATCCAACTGGCAGGAAGGCCAAGAAGCAAGTCCTTCCACTAAGGATCTCGGTGTGTATGGTTTTTCCACAATGTATTTTTTTGTTATTTCTTTGTCACAGTCTGTTACAATCAACCTTTTTTACAATGGTTGATGGAGACGTTGACTTTTGCAATGGTTGATGTTCGGTGATGTGATTTAGCTTTGAAGCCTGCTTACACGGATAGGTTTTGTCTCTACTGCCGTGAGCATCCTTATATGTTTGTTTTGCTAACTGAAATTTTCTTCCATGCTTTTTTACTGAAAGACATCTAGGCCCTTAAGTGGGTTTTGGTGTATTGATTGACAACTAGATTAAAGATCTAATGTCTTTGTCAAGCATGTGAACAGGTTGATATATATGACATGGGTTATCTACATGGTGAAAACAAGCTATGTGTATACAAGATAAGTTGAGGCATGGTTTTAGCCTCATATTGTGAAATGGCTTAACTCAATGGTGAATGTCATGATATTTGATATGTGTGATCCCATGGAGCATATAGATGGTATATGACAAGCTAATGAAGGATAAGAAAGAGGCATATTGATTTTGGAACATTGGATGGTCTCTTATTGAAGGAAGAAGCTTGTTATAATAAAAAAGGGATATTTAAATTAAAAGAAGGCATGATCTCAATAGAATTTCACTCTTGATGTTGAATCAAAGCTCAACTCAAATTGGCAACGAATGGATGAAGAAATCAAGCAAGGGATTAGCAACGAGGTACTAAGCTAAGGTTGGCCGAGTAGTGACTTGGACCATGTGCTTGGCTAGGGTGAAGTGGCTATAGCTTGGAAAGTTTCGAGGTATCAAGTCGAGCCTAACCGAGTGAAGCAATGAAGAAGCATTACATATTCGTTGAGTCATGTGAAGGGTGACTTAATCGAGAATTGGGTTTCATTCGTACATAAAGATCAAAGTCACTAGCTCAAGGTAGAAGTGCTCAAACCAATGAGACATTGATGGATGGATCTCTCATGAGGATATATTGATCAAGTATGGCTATTCTTGAAGAAGAAGCTCAAGAGTTCTCTTATTGCATTTATATTTGATCTTGAGTATAGGTACGCCGTACTATCAAGAGGGATGCATCACAAGGAGTTTTGATAATATCTCAGTGCTCAAGTAACCCATGTGAGTTGAGAGAGACACAAAATCCACACGTACACGTCTTCGGGTTTGACCCTGTGTCAAACCCGGTGGCACCGGTTTTGGGAAACTGGTGGCACCAGTTTTGTGTCAGCCGGCCCAACGGCTAGTTTTGAAAACTCGGTGGCACCGGTTTTGGGAAACCGGTGGCACCGGTTTTCACCGGAGTTTGCAACGGCTAGTTTTGGGAAATCCGGAGTATCCGGGGTTTTTCCGGAGATTCGGGTTTTAACTCCAACGGCTAGTTTTTGGGGAGTCGGTATTTATACCCTTCAACCTCTCTTGTTGCAAGCTGCCGTTCCTGAGGTTGCTAGAGTGCTTCCTTGCTATTCCTTGCTAAGCCAAAGCCATTCTATCTCTCCCCAACCCCTCTTTGTGAGGTTGTTCGATCCTTGATAGATCTAGTGAGTTGGGTGGTAGAGAGAAACCTTTGTGAGCAATTCAAGAGCACTTGAATACCTTGAGCACTGTTGGACGTCGTCAAGCTTGTGTGAAGCATTCGTTACTCTTGGAGGATTGCCTCCTAGACGGCTAGGCGTCGCCCACAAGCTCCCAAGGTGTGGTGAGCTGTGGGACAGTTTGTGAAGGTCGTGCTTCGCCTCCGAAAGGGAAGAAGCTATCTAGTGGATCGGGAAAAGGGTTGAATGCAACCCGGCTTCGGTAGGAGAAACACCCAACGGAGACTAGGATTCACACGGTGGTGAATTTGAACTTCGGTAAAACAAATCCTTGTGTCTCCTGTTGTTTACCTCGCATTTACCTTGATATATCTTTTCTTGCTTGCTTTTGTCATATTGGTGGAACTACTTGGTTGTTAGTGTTTGTGAAGTGCAGGCACTCTATATTCATCAAAGAACTGATCCTTAAGCTATTCATCAAGTCTAAGTTCAAGCCAAACAAACAAACAAACAAGAAGGAGAAGAAGAGGGGAGTCACTGCCAGGCAAACCCGGTGGCACCGGACTTGCAAGGCGGTGTGTTCATTCCGCTGCGAAGGCACCGGTCCGGAGATTTCGAGAGATTTCTCCGGAGACTCGGACTTTCCGAAACTACGGAGAAAAGTCCGGAGTATCCGGGATTCACAGATAAATTTGTTTTAAGTGGTGATTTTCAGGACTTGCCTATTCACCCCCCTCTAGGCGACATCAAGATCCTTTCATTTACCATAACACTAGTCACTGATTTTTTGATTTGGATTTTTGTTGTTTGCTAAAATGTTCGGGAGTGGTATTCTAACACTTTTTGCATTGTACATGGTGCTGAGAAGATGCATACCTGTACCTCCTAAAGATTCTCTTGTTTGTTGATCATAAAATGGGTTAGGAGATAAAGGATACAAAAATATAACACCCCTTTTTAACCATATGTATACAAAAATATAACACCCCTTTTTAACCATATGTATGTGATTAATAGTTGCGCATGAGTCTGAAATTGCAACAAAGATATTGTGATTATACCATTTGTTTGTTGTGATATTATTTTGTTTGATTTTAGATATATATAGATTACATTTTAAGACTTGTTACAACCAACCTTTTTTTATAATTTTTCATGGAACAGTCTTAGTGGAATTAACTAAATATTTTCCAAAATTGTAGGGGTTTTTGCTATCAGGACACCTTGACAGGTTAGAGGTGAAGCGTGTAGTTAGAAAAAATACTAACCATTTAGATCATAAACATTTGGTATGTTGTTCTATCCTGTTGCATTTTAAATGTTTTTTTTGTTGTTCATGTCTTTTTCCAACAGCAACAACTAAAATGCGCCCCTTTGCCTGCAGGTCATGTTCCCAGTCCTTCAAATTCTTGAAAACAACATCGGCCTTTACTTCCTCCTTACACTCAACATCCGCAATGAGTGTTTTCAAGTGCTAGATTCAATGAGAAGCCTGGAAGACCCTAATCTAAGGAACTGCTGCAACAACCTCATTGAAGTTATTAAGAAGTTGTGGTCCATTCACTGTCAAGACTCTAACAAACAAATAGAAGATTATCAACTCGTTAAAATCAGTGTTCCAAAACAAACGAACAAGTAAATACCATTTTCTTTCCTGACTATGTTTCCTCGCCGTCTATTTGTTTCTCAGTTAGACTATTAATTTTTCTGTCTTGTTTTTTGTTTTGTTGTCCCCCAACGCAGTCATGATTGCGGGTACCACATGTTGTTACATGTTGAGCACTGGGATGGGCAGAGAATTTACAACTTCAAGGGGAGCGACATGCCGAACATCCGCAAACTACTAACATACAGTTGGCTCAACCATGAGGAGAATGACATAGAGTGGAAGAGGGAATTAGGCTTGGAATAGGTATGCCCCGCAGCCCAGCAACTTATATCATTTAAATTTGCATATTAAAAGCACCAGCTCATCAACTTTGATGTTTTCAAAAAGTAACTAGATGATATAGTTGATATTTTAAACTTTTAATTTACACAAACACTTTATTAATAATTATAAGAGCAGCAATCAGCTGCTTTCCATCTGTTCACCATATGGTCCTCTTTCTTTTCCTACTCATGTGACGGAAGTTGCTGAATCGAAGCACTCTCTATTCCCCATCTTTCTTCTCCCGCTTTCTTGTTGCAACGCGCAGCATTGTGGTCTGTTGACCTGCAAATCCGGCATTTGTTCTTCCTCTTAGGTTCTGCGTTCATCCCTTTTTTAAGCCTCTTCTCTTTTCTTGCGTCCTTTCACCTTGGATCTCGGTGGGTTTCCCACAGGTCCTGCAACTACAACTGAAGTAAGTCTATAGTTACATGTAACAAAAGGTTGTGCTACTTTTTTGCAATAAAAAATCATTTTTTCTTACCTATGGTAGGCTCACTGGCAGTAGACAAAACCACTGAAGACCCTACAGCACCACCATTAGCTGAGACAACAGGAGGGATAGATATTGCAGCGTTGCTCCCAATCTGTCTGCTGCTCTTCTTTCTTTTCTTAATCTCATCAATCTTGGAGCGCATGATCCCGACGTGAGTCTGCATAATAGTGTACCTCTCTTTTGAAAGACATCCCTCACCTACCAAATCCGCAAACGTTGTAGACAGGTTGGCGAACCACAATGTTTTGCTGCTGCTCAAGGGCATGCCACGCGCAATAAAATCAGGCTGCACACTCGCTACTGCAGATATTTTCTCTGTGTATTCAACTGCCTTTTGTGTCCACCTCTTCAGTATGTAGTGATCAGGTATTTGTTTGATACTCTACGATTTTCTCAAACTCCTTGGAGTACTTGTAGAATATTTTTTGGTGTAGACAGTAGCCGCATGCCTCTCTAAAGGGAATTTTGACCACCTTCTCCTTTCCCTGTCATCAGTCCTAAATTCTTCACCTTCCTGAGCAACGAGGCATTTTTCCTAGATCTCTTCATACTGCCTAACAAAATTCAGAATTGACATGTTAGGGTTAACATACTTTTTCAGAACTGCGTTGAATCCCTCACTACGCTGGGTTGACTGCAAGAACGGGAAAAAGCAATGCATGAAGTATGCTGGAACAAAGCTACTTCTGATTGCACAGAGACGCTGAAAATGCTCATTCGCTTGCAAGCCATATTTGCTCATCATGGCCATCCATTGTGCCTCAAATTCAGCAGGAGTTACCGTGTGGTTCACACACTCCTTGAAATCATCTTCCAATTTCTCATCCTTATCAAGGACTGGACCTATAGTATCAGAGAATTTATCCATTATGTGCCAGCGGAAATTACGGTGATTAGTATTGGGCATTGAGCAATTTCACTCTGCATAGCCCCATCTTGATCCGTTATAATGTTGAGAGGGGCCTTGCATTTCATTGCCAACAGGAAAGTTTCAAACAGCCACACATAGCTAGGTGTCTTCTCATCCCTGATGAATGCACATCCTAACTGAAACGTATGCCCATGACCATTGATTCCAAGGAAAGGAGTAAAAGGCATGTCGTACATATTCGTCATGTAAGTTGCATCAAACGAAACACAATCATGGTATGATTCAATGTACACCCTCCTCGCTGCATTGTCAACCCAGAAAAGGTTCTGAACTTTATGATCTTCATCCAGCTTAACTCTGAAATAGAAGTCAGGATCCTGGTCCTGAAGTTCAGCAAAGCGGTCCAGAGTTTCCTGCATGTCCTTAAATTTCTCCACCCTCCTAATTGTCGACCTAAAGTTGCCAACATCTTTGCCTTCATACGGAACTTGCTGCGCAGACCCGTAGAACTCACTCATGAGTCGCATTATGCGCCCCGTGCTCAAGTTGCAACCGTGGAGCATGGTAGTAAAATCCTTCTCAGGCTTGGGGATCCCTTTGTGGGACATCAAGAATTTTTTTAGTGATGGTTTCAACACAAGATTATGGTTATGGTCAGGAACAAAGTTGATAACATGCCACCTATCCTCAATAAGTGTCACAACAATCTTAGCTTTACAGTCTGTATACAACATCTTCTCCCTTTTTCTCTTCTTGCCACCATCCAGTTTTTTCTTCTTATTATTCTCATCTCCGCCAGAAGCACTATCTTCAGGTTGTGAATGTTCTTCCACCAAACCATCATCATCAGATTCACATGTATTTGCATCTACCTTGCTTTTTTTCCCGTGGCCCTCCTTGTTGCAAACATACGTCACTTTGCGCTCCTCCCTAGTCATGGTAGACAAACGCGTAGTGCTTGTACGGATAGAAAAGCCGATTCTCTTTGCATAACAATTATAGTACTCCCTAGCTTCCTCCTTACTGGAAAATGTTTGCCCAGTGTATGGAATATGTGGTGTAGACCAAACTTCCTCAACTATTTCACCATCAACAGCAATGTCACGGGCATCCAATGCAACAATTGCAGGGCAAACAACACCAATAGCATGACTCTGAGTGCTACCACCATCCAGGATAGCAACTTGATTATCAACTGCATTGCTGCGAGTGCTTGAACCATCTAGGACATCAGCTTGATTGCCAATAAGATCAACTGTTGGCACAAAGATTTCACCCTGCGCCTGATCTCTTCCACCCAAACCAGCAGGCTCTAAGATCAGTTGAGTGCAATACAATGGATTTGCACTTTCTACATCTAAGAAGTCATAATCAAATTCTGGGGGTAACTCATTCAAATCCATGAACAGAAATCTAAACAAAAGCAAGGTCTAGTTAATTTTTTTGAGAAACATCAGTATAACACAAACAAAAAAAAGTAACAGTATAACACACATAAAGCAGCATGCCTTTGCATTTTTTGCATAACAAGACATATAATTAAGCAATTTTTCCAATTAAGTTTTACTAACATCTATTTCTTTGATGTGTTTTCCTTTGTAGATGTTGCAGGCTGAGTCAGACAAGGTGAGTTTGGTGTTGCACAAGATGCTTTTTCGGCGCCAAACAAGGTGAAGTATCCACCAGAATCAGGTTGAAAACATACAATTATGTGCAAGGATGTGGAAGTTTTTTTTGAAGGCGCACAAGAGAAACATCATTATGTGTGATCATGAACCTAGTTATGTGGGATCTGAGCCCTTTTTCCTGCCAAGATTCGAGCAACCGAACATGGATCTGTGTATTTTCCCAAACAATCTAGGTACAACACCAAAAACATCTAGGATCTGGGTGTTACCTGTGATGTTTTCTTTGTTTTGCACGGTTGATTTGACTTGCTTCTTTTCTGAGCGGCGGTGCCGCCGCCTTGATGATTGTTCCGGCGATCCGGCGAGCAGAATCACCTTTTTTTCTGTCCGTCGCGTACTAGGGTTTTTGCGGGGAAAGGTGGGCCAGACGAACGGCGGGCGCGCGGCTTCGCGCGCTATATTTCGCGCCCAAGCGGTGTGGGGACCACGCGGGAAATCTGATCCAAACCAAAACGTTGCCAAAAAAAAGGATAGGTCGCACGGACTGACAATCGTACAGCCGACCGTGCTTTAGCTGCGTCCATACAGTATTATAGGTGATCCACTGAAACATTAGGCTTTGTTCCATTATTAGAGTGGTAGATCCAGCTCAAAGCTAGTAGAGAGAAAAGAGATCATGCACATCTTTTTTCGAAAGATCCAAAACATGTTCGGTGTATATTAATAAGAAGAAGAAATATGATGAGAAAAATTGATAAAAATGTACAACTATCAACCTTATGACAACACAAATGGAGCACATCTATGAGTCTATGACTACAACTACAACTAACCTCAAACTGCTTAAGAGCAACTCCAAGAGACTAGCTATCTTGGCTTAACTAGCTAAAAAATAGAAAATTTGTCCAAAAACTCAATCCAACAGACTAGCTAAAATTGTCTTAGCTATCCTCCACTAGCTAAACTGGAGGCTTCGCTAGCCATCTTTGGCTAGCTAGTCCCGCTAGCTATCCCCTTGTACATGAGTATGGCAGGCGGGACCCACTAGGGGTGGAGCATATGGAGAGTTGATTTTAGCTAGTCTGTTGGATTTCATCAACTTTTTACTAGCTATTTCATTTTACATACTAGCCAAATCAGTAATTTAGCTAGTGATATTGAGAGAGACTCTTGGAGTTGCTCTAATAACTACAACTATCTACCATCAACGGAGCCCATCACGAGTCATCGTTGCCGAGCATGCCAGGGTGAGCAGCTCCGACTCCACAATGAGGACCAGAACATCATCCCAGTTCCTAAGGGTAACTCCAACCAACCTCTTATTTTTGACCCCTTATTAGTTTCGAGGTTCTTGTTTTCCTTCCAACTCCAACCCAACTCTCATATACCACCCTACTTCTAACCAACTTTTTACTTTATTCCCTTCTTACATATGGGACCCACATGTCAGGGGGTATTTTAACCCCACCCTCCCTTCTCCCACTGACCCTCCCCCATTCGCACCCACCCAGCCTCTCGGCTCTCACCCCCTCCCTCTCCTTCTCCCGAGCTCTGCTCCTCTCTCCCTCTTACACAGCGCCGACGCCCCCATCCTTGGGCGCGGGGCGCGGTACGGGGCACCGCGCGACCTCCTCCGGCGCGGCCGCCTCGGGCCGGGACGGGCGCCGACCGGCCTCCTCCCGGCGCGGCCACGGGCGGATCTGCGGCGGTCGCCTTGGGCGCGGGACGGGGTGTCGGCGGCCTCCTCCGACGCGGCGCGCGGGCGGACTCCTCCGCCGGCGGCCTCGGGCGCGGCGCGGGGACGGGGTGTTGGCGACCTCCTCCGACGCGGCGGCGGCGGCGGACTCCGCCGGCCACCTCGGGCGCGGGGCGCGGCTCGGGCGGGTCGCCACCGACCACCTCGGAGACTTCCACGGGTGCACGAGAGCAGCGGCGGTTGGCGTGCAGCGGATGAGGGGTCCGGTATTGGGCTCCTACATGTGAGGGTCGAGGGGGGATAAGAGCCCCTCTTCCGTCGGGGGACGGATAAGAGGCCGATTGAAGGGTGTTTTTCACCTTCGAACTCTTAAAGTAAGGTAAGGGTGGAGAAAACGGGTTGGTTGGAGTTGCCCTAAGGTCCACGAGGTTCTCGTTGCCAACCATCCACCATGACCAATCACATCTTTGAGTTATTGTTGTCGAGGTCGCCGACCACGGTGCAACAACTCCAACTTCTCAAATGTACTACATCCGTTTTTAATTAGATGACGTTTCCGGTCAAACTTTACACCTGAAGTAGGTAATTTTTTTGTCGGAACGTCGTATAAATAAAAATAGAGGGAGTAGTAATTAAACGCTGGTGCCTGTTGAGACACTAAATGCGGAGCGTTCTTGGCTGGCCGAGCTAGCAAGGAAAATCTAGACAACACATGCCTCAAGGTGCTCTTGTTATGGAATCAAATTTCAACACCATGTATGTTGTTTTGACCATGATTTCAAATGAAAAAGTTTGAACTACAAAGTTGTAAATATCATCTAATGCTACAATTTTCATATAAAATTTATCTCTATCCAATTTTTTAAATATGATTTTTTTAAAACGTACTATCCCTATAACTGTTTGAAAACAACGCTTCAGAGTGCTTTGGTACTCCACTGGGAAAACAACCTCCAATTGCCGTATACAATGGCGATAGAGGCCAACCGCACCGCCATTTGAAATAGAGGTATTGGTATAGTTTTGTAAAACTATAGAACGGATGTATATTTTTTTTTTAAATCTGTAAAAAAGTAATATAAAAATAAAAAATTCGGGCTCCAGGCCCACTTGTCTGTCACGAGAGAACAGCATGTATCACTTGGGCGGGGGACGCGTCTATCGCTCAATCTCTATCGTCAATCCCGCGGATCCCCTGTCCGCTGCGACGCGGTGCGCCGGTGCGCCGAGCACGCGCCGTTCTCCGCCGCTCCGCGCTCGAAGCTCCGAGCTCCAAAACCCTAGCCATGCAGAAGCAGACGGGCAAGTCCGGCGGGAGCGGGGGCGGCACGCCGGCGAAGCGCGGCCGGCCCATCGGGAGCAGCACCGGTGGAGCCGCGGCCGCAGCCGCGGCGGCGGCTGTCGGCGACCCGGGGGCGCCCGCCGCGCTGGTCGGGCCGTCCCTCCAAGTCCTCTCGGCTCTCTCAGGTAATCCGCTCATTCGTCTCCTTTCGCAGTTCTACTCAGCTTGTGGTGGGACTCGGGCATGGGGGCGGGAATAACTCGGGACCTGCTAAGATCTGTGTAATTATGTGCTTGACACTGACCAAAGGGGTATAAATAATGTCTTAGGGGTCCATGATTTTGCCATCTGAGTGCACGTTTTACGGAGCATTTTGGATTAGTTTGTTGCTGTTGGTTTGGTTATCTTGTGAAGCAATATAAGTGTCCATTGTGAAATAATGTTTGGAGAAAAATAGTAATCATGGCTACTCCTCCGTCCCAATATATATGAAATTCTACGACCCAGCACGCAAACCATTAAGAGGTGTAAAACGACCATATTACCTCTTGTTTTTTAGAAAGATCTAGATATTTAGTTGCCTTTTGTGTGAGAAACTTCTAGACTCACTTGTCTTTTGTGGTTAGTTAGTCAAACTTGCATTCTTTGTGGGACAAAATTTGAATCATAGAATTGCATTTATTTTGGGACGGAGGGAGTATATAACATTTATTGTGCAGATGATTTAGCTTAACATTCTCAAAGAAGCCATCACATTAAGTAATAAAGGTTACATAATACATACAATGGAAAAGAACTATCAAGAACCTGATGCTTGCCCCTTCTTCCTTTTTATTCTTGAAAATGTTTAGGGGAAACTGTAATACGCCTCACTTCCAGTTTGGATTGTTGTCGCTGGTCAGCTTGTTTGTAATTCTTCCTGTCACATAGATACCTAGTGGAATTAAATGCAAACCTTTCAATGTGTTGATAAGAATTTTCAAGTATGTGCACATATCCTTCCTTGAGAGTGCATATAACTACATAGGTTTATAAAGTGTGTACATGTCTTTTCTCCCAAGCTTGGGAAGTCTACTTTATATAGCTGACAAACCATGGCATGGTACAGTTATGCTTACTTTATATTGTCTTCCTGCTCTCTATCATTTATACCTCACGTTCTTTGTAATGAGCTTGAACTGCACAAGTAATCATTTTCTAATAACGGTTACCAGCATTGGCTATTTGGCAGGAACTTATGTTTTTCTTTTGGCTTTTCTCAGATCAGAATAATAAAAGAATTGTCCTTGCATTGCAAAGTGGATTGAAGTCAGAGATACTGTGGGCACTGAATGCCCTAGCAGTGCTCTCATTTAAGGAGAAGGATGACTTCCGGCGTGATACAACACCTCTTGCTAAAGTTCCTGGGCTCTTAGACGCTCTTCTTCAAGTTGTATGTCCTGAATTCCCTTTTCATCTTTCTGGTTTGATCCATCTTTTACTAAATCACGCAATTTACATTTTATTTGAAATTGTATAGTAATTCTGATTCTGTCTGGCTAGTCAGTGCTAATTGTATCTGCATCAGAATGCATTTGAACTAGATTTTATCAGCTAGCATTGACGTTTAAAATAAACACTAAAAGAAAGGGTAATGGTCTTTTGGGGATCTGGTGTCATAGGCCATATAGGTTTGTAGCCATAAAAAGGGAGAAAGTCTTCTAATTTTGGTTCCTCAATCCTTCTCTCCTTTTATTTTTTTCATCCTCTTGTTGCCAAAGAAGCAAGGGTAAATCTGCCCAGAATTCTCTTGCCCATACCCCATAAGGTTGAACCCTTTTTTATTTCCAGTATCAGATAATAACCAATGCAAAATATGTCCTAGAGGATTTGTGGGTGATTTTTGGTGATGTGGTGGAAATGAGAGGGGGTAGGTTATACTCATCTCATCTAATTTATATGGTTCTTACACCAAATTAAACTCTAAAGTCTGCACAGCAATGTACTAATGTGTATGTCAATTTCATCAAAAGAAACTACTCGTTTTGTTTTTTGCATTGTGTCTGATGCTTTGATATCTTGTACAGATTGATGAATGGAGAGATGTTGCAATGCCTAAGGATCATCTCAAACCACCGAGAGTAAGAACTTTGGGTGCCAACACAACACTCTCGGGCTTTGGTCAAGAGAACATGGAAAAAGTCTACTCAGACACTGGCACGTATGTTGTTACTAATCTTACCAGGATCCCGATACCATATCTCAGTATCCATGGCTGTTCCTGTGAATTCTTATATTCTTTCAATTGTACTAATTACAGTACCTCTAATGATCAATCAAAGACCGAGGAGTCCAGTGTCACGAAGAAGCGCTCTGCAAGCTTTTGGTTTGATGAGGATGGCTTGTTTAACAATGATGATGAAGGGAGGGCAGAAAGGCAGCAGTGTGCTATTGCAGCCTCCAATATAATCCGTAATTTCTCTTTTATGCCAGAAAATGAGACTATCATGGTACAACATAGGCATTGCTTGGAGACTGTATTTCAGTGCTTAGAAGACCAGAATAGAGGTAAAGCTTGAAATATTTCCCTGTCTTGTTTTCAGTTACATGCATTTATCTTCTACTCTTTTTTGTGCAGTCCATCAATCACTAGTATTCTTTTATTAGATTAAATGTTTCTTTGTGAATATTAGTGTCTGGCTCTTCAAGTTTTTTGTGCTTTACGTGTTGTCATTACCTGCATATGAAAACCCACAGATAAAGACAACTTCGTCTTATGTGTGTGTTTTGTGGGTTGGGGGTGGGGGAGAGTAGCAAACGCTTTAGGGAGGTACTCACATGGCCGGCGAACACCTGGGTTCAAGCCTTGTGAACTGCCTCTCAACTAGAGGGTCTACCAACCAAGCTATCATTAGGCTATTATATGTTTGATCTTACACTGCAAAATAAGGATGATGTGAGAGCATTTTTAATTTATATTGATATCTGTTCTAACTTTAATGAGCTCCCGGGACTATGTTTTATGTCATGGCAATTTAAATCTAGCTATTTTTCAACAGGCTTAATGTGAACTAATGCTCTGCTGATTTGTTGTCATTGAGCAGAAGATGACGAGCTCGTAACAAACATGCTGGAAACCCTTGTCAATTTAGCACCTGTATTGGACTTGAGAATCTTTAGCTCATCAAAGCCATCATTCATTAAAATGACGTGAGACATAACTCTGAAGCTTTATTATCCTGTCTATTATTGTTTCTACGTTGAAGTAATTCATTTGCTGTTTTTTTCGCCAAGACAGTGAAAAGGATGCAGTTCATGCCATAATGGGTATGCTTTCATCTTCAGTTAAGCCATGGCACTGTGCTGCTGCTGAACTGATTGGGCGTCTGATAATAAATCCAGATAATGAGTCATTTCTTCTCCCTGTCATTCCACAGGTGAATAATGCTGTTTAGCGCACTGTTTCTATTTGGTAATAGTTTGGTATTATATTGTCTATGCTGCATTTGAATAAAGCTATCTGTTTTGGCTGTTTAGTTGTCATACTTAGTTACTTACATCGCATTGCTTGATACAGATATACAAAAGGCTAGTTGACCTCTTGAGTGTGCCAGCATATGACGCACAAGCTGCTGCTGTTAGCGCACTCTACAATGTAGCTGAAGTGAATATGGATTGCAGACTAAAGCTTGCCAGCGAGCGATGGTAAACATCTGCTTCACACATTAGAGAGAGCAAACTTATACAGGAGAAGTGGCATTAACAATCTGATTTTTTTTGTCATTTCAATGTGAATTGAACCAGGGCTGTCGACAGACTTCTAAAGATTGTGAAGACACCTCATCCTGTGCCTGAGGTCTGCAGGAAGACATCAATGATACTGGAGAGCCTCGTCTCCGAGCCTCAAAACAGGATGCACCTCCTTGTGCACGAGAACACTTTTGCTGAGATCCTGACGACAGAAGGGAAGTACTCAGACACCTTTGCCCGGATCCTGTATGAACTGACTGCAAGGCCGAGCAACAAGGGGACCTCGGGGCAAGCTATCTGGGGAAGCATAAACTGATGAATACGTATGGCCTGTAGTTGTTGAAATCTAGATGTAGGTACTCCGTTGACCATGTGTTGAGTTCCCGATGGTTTGGCGCCCTGACCTAATCTGAATGTATGTGTACTTTTTCTGTGGGCTGCTGAAACCTGCTTTGTTAGAACACATCATTTCCTTATCATTTGCTGGAATCAGATACCTCGAGTTGGTGTTGCAGTGTTGATAAGAGTATGGAATACACTAGAACATTAAGTTCCTAGGTGTGATCACTTGCTTTGTACTGAAGCTACTGGAGTGCTGGGCTGCTGTATGCGGTTTAGGCCATAAACAATTGTTGGAGAACAGGTTCTTCTAGCGTTGCTGCATATCTGGAGCCTGGCCAAGAAGGTTTCGATTAGATTTGTGATCACTTTTTGTTCCATGCTTTCAGATGCTCAATGCAGATGGAGATGGCCGATGGGCGAAAAAAATGCTTACAAGCTATCGGTGCTTCTCACAAGCCAGCTCTGAATGGAAACCTTGAGCTTTAGCGGCCACGTGATGCCTTCAGCAGTTTACAGCGAAGTTGCTTGATCCCAAGCAAAAGGCAAAAAAGAAGTTTGGCTAGTAAAGTTCGCAGCTTTTTTTTTTTCTCACTCCGGAGTCCGGATCACCTCCCCAATCCCTGCAAAAGTGCAAAGCCAGAAAGGTGGCGGCTTCTTCCCAGTAAAGTGTCTCTCGTAACCAGCTACTCACCATGATCATAGTTTTCTTGTTCTAACTGCTCGTGGCCAAACATGCTGTTGTTTTCTCCCCAGTAAGATCAATGACTTTTGACTTGATATGCAGGCTCAGCCTTTCAAACTTGTGGATCCTCCAAGTTTACAGAGGATTTTCGGAGTATTTCAGCCAGAATTTAACTTTCCTGCAAACAAAAAACTGAAGGACTCCGAAGGACCTTGACTTACAAAATTCCTACACGTCATGTTCTTCTCTAGAAGCCTCACACTTCACACACGCACACAGCTTGGTTGACAGAGGAATGGGTGGTCAGAAGAAACACAGCACGTAGATTTCCACAGAATTCCACAGCATTGAAACAAGTGAAAAGAAAGGGGATCCTCCCTCCTCGGGCTTGGCTTTTCTTCCTTCCTCCCCGCGTCCCGTCGTCCGCCATCGGCATCGCCCTCGCCCCCACCACCACACGTCCACCTCCAGGCTCCAGCCTCTGCCTGCCCCGGGATCCGACGCCTTGGAAATTGGAATATCCCTCCTGCCCACCTCCCGCAATTTCTCCTCGCCGTCTCGCCTCGCCCCCCGAGCGGAGGCACATCCAGAGCGCGGACCCGCATCCCCCAATGGCCGCCACCTTCCCCCTCCTGCTCCTGCTCCTGCTCCACCTCGTCCTGGCCCCTTGCGCCCGCGCCGCCGACGCCGTGGTGTCCAGGATCGCCTTCGGCTCCTGCGCCAACCAGAGCGCGCCCCAGGTACGCGACGGAATAATGCCCACCTCCGCTGGCCGTGCTCGCTCGCTCTCGCTCACTTTCGATGAGATGAGATTGTGACGGGATTGTTTCGTTTGCGATTTTTCCTGCAGCCCATTTGGGACGCCGTCGCGGGGTTCGACCCGCAGGTGTTCGTCTGGCTCGGGGACAACGTCTACGGCGACAGCAAGCGCCCGTTCCGGGTGTTCGGGAAGGAGCGCACCGTGGGGCCCTGGAAGAACGTGCCGCGGTTCTACCCCTCCACCGAGGAGGAGCTGCGGAGGCGGTACCAGCTCGGCAAGGCCCAGCCCGGGTACGCCAGGCTCAGGGAGAAGGCTCAGGTCCGCTTCTCTTCCGGGCCATTTCTAGTGGCCGCTCGTGGCATTGATTTGCTGGTGCTAGCCCAGCCGTGGGGCTGCTCTTTTGAGTCGGCGTCACTGTTACAAACAATCAAATATTACTGTTTAATTAAATTCCATTGACCGCACTCCTGGGCTGATCATCTTACGGAAGTGAAGAATGCATTTCATATAAAATCATACCAGATCCGTTCTCAAATGTATTATGGCGTTTAGCTGTTCCGGTCAAGCAAGCTAGTCCATTTTTTGAACAAATTAGCTTATTCCTAAACATCATATATTAAGAATGGAGGGAGCAGTGCCCAACTATGGGCTAGGTTCGCACCAAAGAGTAGTTGTCACAACGTTTAGGACAGTCTAAAAATCTTCTGAACTCCAGAATAATTTTTGACACTGCCTCTTTCTGCTTCTGGGACATGTGAGAAACTGGTGTCACTGTTGAAATTCATTAATTGCAGGTTATTGGAACATGGGATGACCATGATTATGGATTAAATGATGCAGGAAAAGAATTTAGTGGGAAAGTGGTTACTCAAAGGCTTATGTTAGATTTCTTGGATGAACCTGAAGACAGTAAACGGTATGCACTTAGAAATAATGGAGGTATCTTAAATTTCTTCATGTTTATCTTGTTATGCAGTTATTGTTCACTAACCAGTTTTGCATTCAGACTGAGCACTGGTATTTTTTTTAATAAAGCATCAACATATAACCTGCTTTACATACTTGTATGTCCAAGCACTACTTCTATTTCTTCATTACAAAATCACCCTTCACGAAAAAAGTGAATCTCATCATCACCACATTACTTGGGTAATTCATATTTAAATCAATTATCTTATGACTAGGACCACAAAGTCTGATTTGCTATGCATTTTTCTTTAACCATTATACAATCTTTGAGTTGATTGATATACTTTTCTTGCTGTATTTCAACCCAAAATGGATCCTCACAACTTATAACGCCCTGATCCCCATGTACTAGATTTTGATTTGCTTCCGTCGTTTGTAGTTGTAGCACATATATATTGTTTCTGGTCATCTGTTAAACTGTTTCCATTTTTCATTTGTATGCAGTTGCATTCTTTGTTAGAACTTAAGGTAGTCTGGAATGTTATTGTTGTTGTTGCACTCAAATGTTATTTCCTTGTTCATGTATTGCGTATGTCAATCCTTCTTCGACCCCGAGGCCGTACATTTCTGTATAAGTTTTAGGATCGGTTTAGATACATCCAATAATTCACCAACATATGCCTGAACACTCTATTCTTTTCCCCTTTTTTGTGGTTAAAAAGGGGAGAAATGTCCCCACCTGATATATAATTTAATACTTGTTTGTTCAGGAGGAAGCAAGCTGGTGTTTATACCTCATACATGTTTGGCGCTGAAGGAAAAAGAGTGAAGGTAAAGTTGATGCTTGTAGTCTTATGTCATGTTCAATTTTTGCATGGTTTTTTTTGTTTCCTATTCAAATAGGATTATATCACAAATAATTGTATTAGTGATGCAGTGGTTCCTTAAATATTTGATATTTTCTCCACTTTTTTAATATGAACCTAATAATATTAAAATTATTCCCAAAATGAAATATCTGGTTCTGTGACTCTGTTTCGGCTTCATTGTTTGTTGCTTGAGTGCAAACTTATCTCGGTCATTGATACTTTGTAGTTGCTAATGCCTGAGTTTATTAAGAAGTTAAGAACTTGGTACCCTGTGAATGTGAATCCAGGTTTTGGACATGTTTTCCAGTCATTACTTTGCTGTATTTCCATTTTTTTGTGAAAACTAGATGCAGAAGTTTCCTGGAATCGGATGCTTAGGAACGCTGCCAGGCAGCTTGCCGGCCAGGCAGCGATCTCAGCCCCAGGCGGCCAAAATTGGACGCCTGGGAACGCTGTCTGCGCCAGGCAGCTTCGGTCAGGCCAGAAGCAAACACATCCATAGTGCATTGTACTTTCCTGGCAATTCTTTCCGCCACGAATTCGATTGCAAGATTGTTATCAATTGTCCCAGTTCACATATGATAGACAAAAAATTACTTCTTCTGATGTTCCCCTCCACTATGAAGATCAGGCAATCCATACTATATTTATCTGATGAGGGTTGATCCTTATCACAATTTTTGTGCTATATATTAGTTGGCACTGTATCTTGTGAAACCAGCTAAATGTTGCAAGATTCTGTGAAAACTAGAGAAGTTCTCCAAGACTCTCAAGATAATATCAAATATAAGAAATTTTATGTTTGATAATAATAATGGATAGAAATGAAAACTCAGGATGAAGCTCAATTGCATTTACAGGATACAAAAAAGATATAATTCTTTTTCTTAGACTAAAACAATTCGTTGCTGAACAGTGTGATGCACAGCTACTATGTTATCTCCTTCTGCATCTGTTAAATGCATTTTGAGTCTGTTGTTTAAATTTTAAAGTGTTAGAACACACTCTTCTCTTTTATATGAAAACTCTGAGGACTTCATATCTGGCTTTTGTGGATATTTAACATTTATACAAATTAAATTGTTATTTACCCTCATTAAGTCTAGTACACAGTTATCTACACATACTTTGCATCTTTATAAAAGCATCAGCCTAGCAGTGATTTTAAGAATCATTAAGTGCTATTCGCGGTAAAGCTAGTATAAGGTCTAAAATGGTCATGCATCAGGGCTCAATAAAATATATGACTAATGCTTTCCCTTCTGTTGGCAATTAGTTTCATCGTCAATTTTGATTTAAAAGATAACAACAAAGTATCACAGGTAATCTTGTTGGACACCAGATATCACAGAGACCCACTTTTAAGTGATGGAACTATTCTAGGAGATCCTCAATGGCAGTGGCTGGAGAGGGAGCTTCATGGTCCTCAATCAGAGATCACCATCATCGGATCTTCTGTCCAGGTAATCACATTAAAAGTAAATCATTTTTAGGACTTGTAAAACTAAATCTAGCAAGGATAAAAAATGTTCAGATAGAAATCACAGACCATAAGTTTTCACATGCAAAGCTATTAAACTTCTAACTCTCGTGAATCCTAGCTTTCTGGATGAACAGCTCAGTTGCCAACTAATGCGTTGCTCAGAAGATATGAAAAACTTTTACAAGTCCTGAAAGTTTTGTTGTACTGGTAGTGTAATAAATCCAGTTATTGCTTGGTTGGCTACTGTTTTTTCTCCCCAAAGAAAACAAATGGTATATGTGATTGTTTTATGTGACAGAATTTCAATAATATGACATTTCACCTGTTGGCAGCTCTTTAGATGGAAAAAAATATCTCTACTGTTCCTCTTGCTTTTTATGTCTTAATGCTTCCACTACAATATGCAGTTTCTGGGTACCTCCAGGCAGGGGTTGGTTCTCTTCTACCATAAATTAAAAATGAAATGGTTCTCCAGTTGTGGTCAAGCAAAAAGTTACATTTCAAATTGCTTTTTTCTTGGGTGCTATGCAGTGTAAATTTTCATCTGTATAACTATAGAGTAATTTCTTTATCCCCATGTGCCAATACAGGTAGTGTCTAATCTTTCAGCCACAACTGGACCTTTGTTCTATGTGGAGTCCTGGGCACGCTTCCCAAGGGAGAGAGAAAGGCTGTTCAGATTGATTGATAGCAGTAAGGTTGGTTACTATTACTTTACTATTACTTTCCTTCAGGAAGTTTTATTATTATTCATGGTTTCAATCTTTTCATAAATAACAATCCTTTAGCTGCGGCAAAGGAAAATGCAGTAGGTGTTGGCATATCTTTCTTCAATTAAATCTTCAGTTCTTTGTCCTTTACAAGATACCATGATATCAGCAAAATGATTTTTACATGTTCATTACTCTTATGAAACATATGCTGATTGTGTGACTATTTGCAGAGAAATGGAGTAATATTTATTAGTGGTGATGTTCATTTTGGAGAAATTGCTAGATTTGACTGTGGAGCTCAGTATCCATTCTATGATGTTACTTCAAGTGGTCTTACCCAGTCCGTTGAGAATTCTGTGCCAGCAGTCTTTCAATCTATTATGAGACTTTTGGCAGTACTAACACCAACTACCATGCGAGTCTTTAGCCCTAAGTGCCAGTATAAATCATGCACCACAGGTATGACTCTTTCTTCGTTTTAATTGTAGAAGTATGAATTTACAGTGTAAGATAATGTTTTGTTTTAATCAATTTCTTTCTTAATAAAAAAGAAAAGAACAGATACGAAGGTCTTTTATGTTTGTCAAACTGGCAAATTTGTTTAGAGCTCTCAAAAAGATACAGTTCATTTATAGACTATCATCATAAAGCGTCCGAAGGGAATGCTAATATTTATAGGCTACCTTATTTCCCTCTTAATATAATGATGTGCATCTCTTGTACACGTTCCAGAAAAAGACTAGCTTATTTCCTGCTGTTTAGGTTTGGTTACACTGTTAAATTGTTTAGTGTTGCATTTTTCAGGCCAACCAAATTTTGGAGCAATCGAAATTGATTGGGATGCTGTACCTACACGGATAAAACTTGAACTAAGAGATGTCGAGGGCCATTCTGTTCACGGTGTGGAGTTCCCTATATCTGAACTGCAGCCATCAGGTGCGCACGCAATCAAGAAACAAGAACATGCTTTTCAACGGCACTGTACGCTCGAAACAGAGCTTCCATGGCTAACACGACACCGGCTCGCTCTGCTGTTCTTTGGCACCATAGCTGGTATGCTACTCGCATCCATTTCATGCCAATTATTCCAATCATATGAATCTACATTGTAGTCTTATGGATCTTTTGCACTGGACCTTTGATTTGGGTGCAGCTTTTATCATAGCCGTGGTGCTGCTAGGAGCCACTTGCTTGTATAGCATCACAAGGTGCAGTAAGAAAACCAAGAAAGAATAGTTGTGAGGTGTGCCGACTGCCGAGGAGAAAATGGAGATTCTCTGTCCAACTACACTTGGAAGCGGAACTTCACACCAACCAGGAGCACTGCAGGCCCTGCCATGAGCCCGAGGGAAGCAAGATGACACCTCACTCCTGAGCATCAATCGGTACACAGCACAGATTGGATAGACATGTTAAGTTGTTAATTAACCTTGTTCTGCCCCTCTGTATAGCTTAGCTTGCTGAAACTTTGTATTCCATCTCGTTGCCTTCATGTCCTTGTTGTTTCCCGAGAGTTCTCCTGGCCTCGTTGTGTCCCCTTTTCCTAACCGAGTTACCTTGTACTTCCTCACTCCTACAAAGTGTGTTTTACTCAAGTACACGACATGAGTACGTGGTCAAAAATCAAAACCTCATGTTCTAATGAAGTCCTGCTCTTGCATCTGCTTTCCCAGATTCTTGTTCATGGTGCTTATCATGCACGATAAACCCTTCTTTAGTTCGTCAGTGAAAATTTTTGTGGTGCACTCGAGGTGTTCAGATATTAATAAATAATTAACTTCAGAATTCGTCTGGAAACCATGCGACAAATTTTTTAAACCTAATTAATTTTTCATTTTTGTAGCATGATATTGTCAAATCAGAAGCTAATTAGATTTAATAGATTCAATTTGCAAAGTTATACAATCTGTGCAATTAGTTGTTTTCAAACATCCAATGTGACCGGTGAATAGTACTTTCCAATGGAACTTAGATCTAAATCGTCCAATTATGAACAAAACTGCAACACATGAGAGTCAAACAATAAAATTGGCCGGTATGTGTTTCTCCTGACTGCCTGCGAGGCAAATGCTCGGTTTCGTCACGATCCCAAATTACCACACACAAGGTCCAACTGAACTAGCTCACAAGTCACATTCGACGACGATCCGGTGTTCGACCTGCCCCCTCGTCGGCGCGCGGCCGGACGAGTCCTGCTTCCGCGTGTCCGGCCAAGGCGTGCCGCTCGAGCTCCAGGCCGGCATGAAGGCCACCGCGCGGGCGCTGCACGTCGCGCCGCCGGACAGCGGGTACATGCGCCCGAACGCCGGGAAGCCACTGTTCGAGTCCCTCGCCGTGCACGACGTGTCCGCAGCCGACGACGTCGAGCCACGGTCGAGGCCTTCTGCGACCTCATCGGCGCTGTCAGCGATAGCTGTTAGCCTCTACGACCTTTTCTTCAGGGTAGTTAGATCTGGCTAATCTCCTTCTTTCTCTGCTAACCGCACGGCCAAGTCACAGCACGTTGCCCGCCATTGTCGGACGGCCAACAGTGCTGCTCACGTGTATAAAACGCATTGAGTTGATCAATGAGAATTGTCGATTACCTCATTCTCTCTTTCATGGTATCAGTCTACCTCTTGATCCTATTCTTCCGCTGCCCATCCCTTTTCCAATGGCGCACATCCCTTCTTGCTCTTCCTCCTCGAGCGCCGCGCCGCCGCCTGTGCGCACGATCTGAATCCGTTTCATGTCGCTGCACCGCCTCCGCTCGCCCCCCACACCATCCAATTGCTGAACATCCGTCACCACGTTCCAGAGGTTTTGGATCTCAATGATTCCAACTATTCCTCCTCGAGCTCTCTTTTTGAACTCACCTTCAGCAAGCTGGGGCTTCTCGACCATGTCGACGGCACGCACACGCCACGCAGTTCGGCGCCGCCTGGACTCAAATCGATCATTGCATCGTATCCTGGATTTACCTCACCGTGTCCAAGACCATCCGCGACATGGTGTTCCAGCGCCGTACGACGGCGTTCGCCTCATGGCACAGCGTCCGCAGCCTCTTCCTCAACAACGCGACACAACGCGCCGTCTACGCGCTGCAGGATTTCCACAACCTGCAACAGGGCGACCTCTCCGTCGGCGACTACTGCTGCCGTCTCAAGAGCCTGGCGGACACCCTCAGCGACATCGGCCACCCCGTCACCGAGCAGGACCTCGTCGTCAACACCGTGCGCGGCCTGAGCCCCAAGTTCTCCAACGCACTCGGCGTCATCAACGCCATGCCCGCGTTGTCGTCTTTTCTCTGGGTGCACAACTACCTTCTGCAAATGGAGACGCGCCTCGATCGCGCCCAAAAGCTGGAGGCTGCGACTGCCCTGCTCGCCGCCGGATCAAGAGCTTCCACTGGCGCAGCGGGCGCTGCCCTCGTCGCCATGGGTTCTACCGGTGCCTCCAAGCCCTCAACTCCACCGCCTGCGCCTGCTTCCTCTCCTACTAAGACCGACAACGATCACAAAAAGAAGCGCAAACACCACGATGGCAAGTCGCACGGGAATTCCGGATCTGCACCAACCTCGGCGCCGCCGCCTTCCGCTCAGTGGGGCTCGCCGTCTCCCTGGATGGGTGTTGTCCAGGTGTGGCAAGTTCCGCCGGCTACCTGGCGCCCTCCACATGCTCCCGGCGTCCGACCTGGCGCTCCACCACAAGCCATGATGGTGGCCGCCCCAGGCCAGCAACAACAGGTCTCGTTCGAATCGGTGCCCAATCTCTACACCGCGCTCCATGGCCAGTCCTCGTACTCGACAGGTTATACTGACGGCGGTGACTAGTTCCTCGACACCGGCACCTCTACCCACATGGCGAACCACTCTGGTATTTCTTCTTGTTGTCCCATCCCTTCGGATTCGGCTCATGTTATCGTCGGCAATGGCGCTCCACTTGGTGTTACGCACACTGGTGCCATGTCCTTTCCTACCTCCACTGCCGTTCGTGCTCTTACTCACGATAATCCTGTTACGGTTGAATTTGATGCATCTGGCTTCTCTATCAAGGATTTGCGAACGAGGACGGTTCTGCTCCGATGTGATTCCTCTGGCGAGCTCTATCCTCTGCGCGCCAACAGCATTGCTCATCACAGCCTCGTCGTCGACACTTCCTCCGCGCTGTGGCACGCCCGCCTCGGCCGTCTCAGCAATAGCTCTCTGACGAGTTTGCTTCGCTCTTTTCCTTTTTCATGCTCTCGCCTAGACGATCACTCATGTCATGCTTGTCATCTTGGTAAACACGTTCGTCTACCATTTGCTAGTTCAAATAACATTGCCACTAGACCTTTTCAGCTTTTACATTGCGATGTGTGGACATCTCCTGTAATTAGCAACTCTGGCTACAAATATTATCTTGTGATTCTTGATGATCATACTCACTATGTGTGGACTTTCCCTTTGCGCAATAAATCCGATGTTCTGCCCACGATCATTTGCTTCCATGCTTTCGTTCGAACTCAATTTCAGACTTCAATCGCTAGTTTGCAAACTGCAATGGCAGGGAATTCGATAATCACGCACTGAGGTCTTTCCTCTCCACTAATGGCATTATCCTGCACCTGACTTGCCCATATGCCTCGCAGCAAAATGGCTGTGCCGAGCGAATTCTCCGAACCCTGAATGACAGTGTTCGAGCACTCTTGTTCCACACTGCCGTTCCCACAATATTCTGGCCCGAAGCACTAAACACTGCCACTCACACGCTCAATCGCCGCCCATGTCGCCCACGCAACAACTCCACACCCTATGAGCTCCTCTATGGCCATCCACCATCCTATGACCACTTGCGCGTGTTCGGCTGCCAGTGCTATCCCAATTTGTCTATGCCGCGGCTCAGAGACAGCTTGGCTTCTTCTATATGTCGACGACATTGTGCTTACTGCCTCTTCCACCAAGTTGCTGCAAGAAATCATCAACAATCTCAGCGCTGCCTTCGCCATGAAGGACCTCGGGCCTCTCCACTACTTCCTTGGCATCCAGGTTCGCCGCACCAAGGATGGTTTCTTCCTGCATCAGGAACACTACACCGAGGACGTGCTAGAGCGTGCTGGGATGCTCAATTGCAAGCCGGCGGCGACACCAGTCGACACCAAGGCCAAGATCTCGGCAACTAATGGCGACCTTTTGAAGGACAAGACGTTTTATCACAACATCGTTGGTGCTCTGCAGTACCTAACACTCACGAGGCTGGACTTAGCCTATGCAGTGCAACAAGCATGTCTTCATATGCACGAGCCACGGGATGCTCATTGGACCTTTGTCAAGCGCATCCTCCGATACGTTCGTGCGACGACACGGCACGACGTTCATCTCCGGGCTTCCACCTCTATGGCGCTGTTAGCCTACACCGATGCAGACTGGGCGGGATGCCCGGACACACGGCGTTCCACGTCGGGTTTCTGCGTCTTCTCAGCGGCACACTCGTCTCATGGTCGTCAAAATGTCAAGCAGTTGTGTCTCGTTCATCAGCCGAAGCTGAGTACCGGGGCGTGGCCAACACAGCTGCTGAATGCTGCTGGCTGAGGAACTTGCTGCGCGAACTGCAAGTCATCGTCAACACGGCAAGTATCATCTTCTGCGACTGTATCGACGGTCTATCTCTCTAATAATCCGGTACACCACAAAAGAACGAAGCATGTGGAGCCGGACATTCATTTCGTCCGGGAGCGCACAACATTGGGGCAACTTCGCGTTCTACATGTGCCAACCCAACATCAGTTTGCAGATATTATGACGAAGGGGCTGCCAACATCGCTATTTGAAGAATTCAGGGACAGTATTTGCATCAGATCAGCCGGCGCAATGACTGAGGGGGGTGTCAGCGATAGCTGTTAGCCTCTACGACCTATTCTTCAGGGTAGTTAGAGCAACTCCATCAGATGGAGTAAATTTCATCCTCTATATGAAGTTATTGGGGGTGGAGTAAAAATATTTTCATCCCTAAAACACAACTTGCTCCAGCAGTTTCCCTATTTTCCTTCCCAACTCGTGGGTCCCACAATGCCACATCATCTTCTCCTCCCCTCCCCAAATCTTGCATCTGTAGCGGTGTGGAGGCAGGAGGGGGAATCGAGTGGGTCCCACTGATAGGGGGTGGAGGAGAGGTTCCCTTTATATAAAGGGGATGGAGAAAGAGTTTTAGTCCATGGAGAAAAAGAGGGAAGGGGATAGGGAGGCTGCTGGAGAGGTTTTTTTAGCATGTGATCCCCTATATCACTGTTTTTTTGGTATTGGGGATGGGAAAGGGGGCTGCTAAAGTTGCTCTTAGATCTGGCTAATCTCCTTCTTTCTCTGCTAACCGCACGGCCAAGTCACAGCACGTTGCCCGCCATTGTCGGACGGCCAACAGTGCTGCACACATGTATAAAACGCACTGAGTTGATCAATGAGAATTGTCGTGCCTCATTCTCTCTTTCAGGCACGCCGCCGCGCATCAGGCGACGGCTGCCGGGATTGATTAATTTCAGTAAGCACGCCACGCCGCGTTCCTCGCCGCCGTTAATATTTGGTGCGCGCGCACGACGACCATAAGAGCGTACGCCGCCGAGAAGACGCACACGCTAGCCCTTGACGTTGCGGCGAAGCTGGCCGCGAACCTCGGCGTGGGCGAGGAGGAGGGCTCGTCGGCGTTCCGTGACTGACCATGCCAGCTCCGGATGAACAGGCACACGAGTGCGGAGACCGTGGGGTCGCCCGGCGTGCAGGTGCACACGGACTCGAGCTTCCTCACCGTGCTCATGGAGGACGACCGCATCGGCAGCCTCGAGGTGGCCGACCCGGACACCGGCGAGTTCGAGCCCGTCGACCCGCCCCGGCCTCCCCGGCTCCCTACTCGTCAACATCGCCACGGTAGGAAACCAGCACAAACTCTCCCAACTGATTTGCTCCCAACTCTCTCTAGCCACGTACGTCTCTACCTCACAAGTCGTCATGCCGCGCTGAGCTTGGAGCTTGGTCGCTTTGGCTTTTTGCGGGCGATGCAGGCGTGGAGCAATGGGGAGCTCCACAACGCGAAGCACGGGGTGCTGTGCGTGGCGGCGGCGCCGCGCTTCACGGTGGGCCGTGGGCATGTTCCTGTTGGCGCCCCGGGACGGCGGCGAGGTGCGCGCGCCAGAGGCGCTCATATGGACGCGCGGCGCCCGCGCCGGTTCAGGGCGTTCAACTACGGCGCGTACCGGCGGGCTCGGCACTTCACCCTGGGGCGTCCGGCGAGGCACTCACGCAGTTTTCCATCTGAGATCGAGGCACGAGGGTGTTTCCTTTTGTATTTATCTTCCCCAACTGCATCTCCATGCATGTTTACCGTTTGATAATCTCGTTTTGCTTTTCGCAAAAAAAAAAGATAATCTCGTTTTGCATTGGTAATTAGCTGGAGCTCTTCATCAAAGTGCAAATAAGTTACCGTTCGATAATCTCGTTTTGCATGAGTAATGTTCATCAAAGAGAAAGTAAAAAAAAAAGAGTTGGTGAGAGTGGTTAGTGAGCGAACCCTGGCTACCAAACGTGCCCCGATTACCTAATGGGAAAGGATTAGGGGAATCACTCCGGCCTCCCCGTGAACAGGAAGCACACTGGCCTCCCCGTACCTGCGCGATGGAGACCGGGAAGAGGATGCCAACTGGGCTCAGATAGGGTCCAACCCACCAACCCTTAAATCGGCCCCCTGGTGCGTAACAAGTTACTTGACTTCGGTCTCGCCCTATCGTCTTTGGACGAGCTGCCTTACCGAACCAGGGCTCAAACTCACAACCCAGGAACAGCCCGTTGGGCTAAAACCATATCGCAACACCAACTCTTTAGCCCTCCAGCTGACTGGAGTAACAGGCCCGCGCGACCGAACCTAGCGAACTTTGGGGTCGAGGCGTGTACCTTTAAGCCGGGTTGTTCCGAGAGAGATTAGCAGTATGGCACTAAACACTTCGCTTGCAGAGTGAGCGGAGCTGGATTTATGCCCATTTTGGTAGAACTGGCTGGTGGTTATAGTTGATTTGTTAAAAAAAACACTGTAGACTGGTTGTTGGTGACAGTTTGTTTTGAAAAAAAAGCTATTGGTTAGTGGTTGATAAACTAGACAAACAGTGCACATGGTAAAAAAAAGTTGAAGGAGTTATTTTTTTCTCTAGCTTCTTATGTAAAAATGGACCCCACATATTTAGTGGCTCGAAAGTGAAGTTGTTTTTAAGAAAAATTTTTAGAACTTCACCCGGAGGCGAAGCTAGGCACCAGATCTTGTGCGTGATGGAAGGATCATGCTTTCCTTCTAAAAATTAAATTGGCCAAAGCTTTTGACAGGATTGAATGGAACTTTATTTCCTCTGCCTTGCATAGAATTGGTTTCACTGCTCATTTTATTAATCTTATTCAAGCTTGCATCTCTACTTCTTCTCTAGCTATTCTAGTTAATGATGAGCTGACTGGTTACTTTCATCCTCAGAGGGGACTTCGTCAAGGATGTCCTCTCTCCCCTTACTTATTTGTTCTAGCTATTAATGAACTTTCTTTGAAGTTGCAGAAAGTTCTTCAAAACAACAACTTAACAGGGGTTTCACTAGGACGTGCTGCACCTCCCATTCACTCTCTCTTGTTTGCAGATGATTTGATTCTTTGTGGAAAAGCTACTATGGAGGAGGCTAATAAACTTAAGGATATCCTTTACACATTTTGTAAAATTCAGGTCAGACCCCAAATCTCCAAAAGTCTGCCATCCTTTTCAGTAAGAATGTCCCTTACTCCACCATAAATCAGATTCATAGTATCTTTCCTGTCCCTAGCCTGCAACCTAACACCATGCATCTAGGTCATCCCTTGTTTCTCTCACAAGGATAAAAATAAGGCTTACCACTTCATTCATAATGAACTCATTGCAGGTAGGCTGCAATATATCAAATTTGTCCTCTCTTCCATCCCTATATATTATATGCCAACTATTCTATTCTCAATTAACTTTATTGCCAAGATTAATGCTACCATTCGAAAGTTTTGGTGGGCAGGTATCCAGGAGGAAAATAACACCAATCCCATTCATTTTAGACCTTGGGAAGACATCTGCAAGCCTTATGATCAGGGAGGACTTGGTATTAGAGATATGGGTCTCATTAATCAAAGCCTCATCATAAATTCTGCTTGGAACTTAGCCACTAATAAAAACCCTTTATTGTTTGCTACTATTAAAGCTAAATACTACCCTAATCACACTTTTTGGACAACCCCTAATCCAACTTTCAAATCTGACTATTGGTCTTCCATTATGCAGGTTCAACACAATCTTTACAACAATTGCAGACTTCAGATAAATAATGGCATGCCCAACATCTGGGCATCCCCTTGGACTGATAATTGGCAACATATTCATGATTATCTTATTTTGCCAGTTGTCAATCCTCCCCTTCCCTCTATCGTCTCTCAATTGTGGATATAGGATTCAAGGCAATGGAACCAACAAATGCTCACAACCATATTTGAACCTCCTATGGTCCACGCAATCAGCTCCATTCCAACAACTCCCCAACAGGATACCCTAAGATGGCTGCCGGCCATCAACACATTTGCACTACTAAGGCATCTAATACCTACCTTGCAAGCCAGCAACAACACAATTTACCCCAGTAAGGTAGTAGAAGTATCTCTCCACATGATCATGACATTTTACTTAAGGTATGGAAATCAAAACTGATGCCTCCTTTTCTCAAAACTTTTGCTTGGAGGATTTTTAGAAGGGCTCTTGCCTCCGCTGAAAGAGCAGCTAGATTTTCTATCCATATACAAAGCTCTTGCTCTCTGTGTCCTCTACCTGAGTCTGACAATCACTTATTTTTTCTTTGCCAAATTTCTAGTGAGGTCTGGGCTCGATCCAATTTCAATTTTCCTCTTCACTTGTTGGATCCAATGGAGGATGGAATCCAAAATGCTTTAACCATTTTTCAAATTTACTCTTTGCAGGAGCATATACTAACACTCTTTCTCATCATTGCTTGGTATATTTGGAGGGCTAGGAATATGACCTCAGGTTCCAGAGGAAGCAATGGACTCACCACCAAATCCTACATGCAGCCGCATCCCATATGAATGCCCTTTTGATAGACACTGAATCCACAAACATAAATACCCCTCAGCCTCAAACTCCAATCCCTTCACAGCAGCACCACCAGCCTGACCCTATCACCTACCAAAATCTCAACCCACAAATCAACCAAGTCTCCGTTGCACCTACTGATCTTAACACTACACAACAGCAGCACCATCATGCTGATTATCAGTTTCTTTGCAGGTCTTTGGAGGCTCCACACGAGATGCAATTTAATTTTACTCCTTTTCAAGAACACTCTGCTTTGTTGACGCTTCAACTCAACCAGACAATGGTCTCTCTCACCTGAGAAGAGCGGGTCTGGGAATATACATTGTGAACTTGCAGGTCCAACCCCCAAATTTCACTTACATCAGGGCTATTTCTCATGAGACTTACAATGTAATTTATGTGAAGGCGGCGGCTTTGGCTTTGGCAGTAGTAATTACTCACAGATTGGGACTTCTCAATGTAGATTTCCTCTCTAATTCCTTGCAGTTGGTGAACTTCCTCAACTCTAAGGATCCTTTGGATCTTCCAGACTGGAGAATGGCTCCTCTCATTCAGATGATTCAAGACTACACTAGGGATAGGAATTCCAGTGTCCTCAAAATTGATAGACAATTCAACTGTATTGCAAATTCCTTAGCTTCTTTAGCTTTCTCTTCTTCTCGTCTGCAATACCCTGATTATGTACCCTCTTTCTCCTATGAGCACAGAGATCTTCAGTGCCCTCTTTTAGCTGTACTGTCTTCTGTACCCCCTGATCTTTCAAGGGTCCTAGCAGCTTCCTGCTGCTAATTTAATGAAACGTTTGTTGTTAAAAAAATGTTTTTAAATTTCTACTCGTGCCTGACAACAGTCCTGGCGATGTTTAGTAGTATTGTACTCCAGATGGCCTCTTTTTGTGTTTTTTGTACTTGTTCATTCATGTAGTTGTTGGGGGTAGCAAAGAAATGAACACACGCACACCACCGAGGTTGAACGCGCATCACATACACTGATACACGTGCCCTTGTTTAATTACTTGTTCTATGCCTGCACTAGATCATACATGTTCTCATCATACATGTTCTCGTGTGCATTTCCTTTTTCTTAAATCTGGACGGACCATTAACAAAAAAGGACGCAGTTATATTACAACCGCCTGTAATACAGTTTTTTGTTACAGTCCGTTCCTTTTTGGCAAGTACACATCCTAAACTAATACTACTTTCCTATTATTGCTTCCACTTTCTCTTTTTCTTGGCCCCTTGGCAGAACGCGTGAGAAAAACCCACGGAAGGCGTGCGATGCTCCCTGATGACGGTCCCATGTAGGGTCCACCAACGACGGGGCAAAACAAGGGGTAGAAAATAGTGACGACAAGATAGATCCAAACGGAAAAGCTACATCACATCTAGGTCCATCTATAGAACAACTGACATCAAATCTGTAGGTATGTGTGTGCATCACCCACATATTCACAAATTAAAATTTACTTGCTCAGATCTAAAAGCCCATAAGATGTTGATCTAAATAGCATATAAAAGTACATAGTCATCCATAAAACTTCACCAACTGCCGCATAATACAAAAGCTCAAGACAATTTTGCTGATTTTGCTTGTATGACTTGAACTCAATGGTGTGCAAAATTGTGTCTCCTTACTTGCATCACTGATGCACCACTTGTGCCTCTAGTTACTATCATATCTAGAAAACACAAAGAAGTAAATTGAGTTAGAAAACACTAATGGTTCATTGAGATAGTATTGTGCTAAAACAAGTTGCTGGTCAAGAAAATAAACATGGAGAAAAAAATGCTTAGATTATTGCACAACCATGCCTTGATTTTGTTATGTTTCCCTGTTAAATGCATTAAGTTGCATGTCCCTGGTTTCTAATCAAACTATATGGAAAACATTCATAGAATATTTGTTGTTGAGTAACAAAACATTTTTAAAAATTAATACATAAATGGCATGTGATTTTATATCTCGCTGATTGAGTTGCTTTTTGGAATCAGTTAAATTGGTTAGAAATGATTCTAATTTGAGTACTAAAAAGTATTAAGTTGCTATTTAGAAATAATATTAGGCGTACCTCATGCCAAGCCTAATATTTTCTTCCAATTGTATCATTTTCCCATGTGTGTAAACTATATATTTATGAGTCAACAACTTCCAAATGTTAAGCATGTCTTCCTCAAAATTATAGATTGCATGACTAGCAAAATGTCTAGCATGTATTAGCGTATGGAACCCACAAAGTTGTGACTGTGGCAGGGAAACAAATTCTACAAATGTGATTAGAAAAACAACCAACAAAAGAAGTGTTGAAGCTCACTAACTCTTATTTTTATGCATCAACAATAAATGAAAAAGGACCAAAAAGATAAATCAACAATAGTATAGGGTCTTGGACTATTTTGGTGAATTGTATATTTTCAGGGATTATTCAAGAAAATGCGAAAAGAATGAATTCTAGAAGGCTCCAGAAGACTCCCGAACTGAACTAAAGTGGGCTTCAAGAAAATACGCATCTAGAAGGGACAAGAGGCCCACACGCGAAGGCAGAGCCTAGCCTGGGCCCAGCCCAGGCCGACCGGCCCTATAGGAAGGCCGATCGGGCCCCTTGGCCCCGATCAGGTCCTGCTTCGTGAAGGTTCCTCCACCACCTCTTAGGGTTAATCTAAACCACTTGTTTAGGTCGGTTTGATCCTAGGGCGACAGATTATCCCTCAGGACTATATAAGCAACCCCAGACCCCCTGGGCATGGGATGCATCTCTCAGAAGATCATCATCATCAGGCCAAGACAGGAGAAGAAGAGGATACATTAGAGATAGGATAGCTACTTCATAATTCAAGATCTAATTTCTAGATCAAGAACCTAGTTCTAGATAGAGAGTCAGATTTGAGTAGAGTTGAGCTTTGCTCCAGTTCAGATCTGTAAGTTATCAAGATTCAGTCCTTATATTGTTTCTTAATGACTTTATGTTATTTCAATGTTATTGTGACAACTCGCCCAGGAAAATACCGTACTATCGCCTAAACCAATCCACTTTGGTCATTAAGCAATAATAAAGTATCATCTTGTCGTTAGTCGCCGGGTTAACGCCCGGTAAATCACTTATAAAGCAACAAGGATCGACATATATGCATTAAAACTCACACGAAGGCGAGTCTAGAGATACAACATAACTTCAATCCAAATTATTACAAACCATTGTTCGAGGCATGAAGTAAGGTTCAGAGTTCGAAAACAGCGGAATAAAATAAACTAGCACAACGATAAGCATCACAGGAGGCCATCCGTGATGCCATCACTTGTCGTCATCCACCCGGTCAACAACACC
Source organism: Cenchrus americanus (assembly GCA_947561735.1). Taxonomy (NCBI): domain Eukaryota; kingdom Viridiplantae; phylum Streptophyta; class Magnoliopsida; order Poales; family Poaceae; genus Cenchrus; species Cenchrus americanus. The sequence continues at coordinate 60,959,540 of OX387241.1, forward strand.
TGCACAACAGTTTTAAAGCAATGCTGAGTATACTAATACTCAGCAAGACTTAACCGTCGGGTGATATCTACATCACCAAACTCTAGACATGAAAGGTTTTATGGCTGGTGGATTTCCTTTGCTGAAACATCAAAGAGTATGTCCTTACCTTCAATATTTTAGCACAAGTTTTATTTGATTACCATTTCTAAGTGTGCCAACTAATTCAATCAAGAATTGTACAAGCAATTAATTCATACAACAATATTCACCAAATTCCATCATTACGGGATTTCATGGCCAGTTGATTAAGCAGTCTCAGATAACGGTGAGAGGCCGACAATCGATTGATTTAAACCTTGCAAGGTAAGCCTAAGCACACGGTAGGATGCCCCCGCGAGGACAACCATCCAGGCAGTTCCCAAAAATCCTCGGGTTGGGGTCAAATCTTACAGTCCTGGGTACAAGGCTAACTGGCACACCCCGCAAAGCATCCAGTCTCACACATGCACCCCCTTCCCGGTAGCTAGTCGGGTAGGTGATTCCTCAAGAGTAGTTATAGTAAGTTCCCGCACCGTCTCATTAAGGTACTAGGCTTACCGGTCCCATTCCCGACAAGTGCTTAGTACGTTCAAAAGCTTAGCCCGCGAAAGCCATTGGACCGGAGCCCAAATCCCATGCTCTTACCACATGAGCAATCCATTTATAAAGATCTTATGATTCCAACATAAGAATCTATTCTCGTGAGTGACGAACATCACTCGACTTGTACCGGTCCTATAGCATAGCAACTATCGACCTAGCATACTAGTGATAGAGCATAGGTACCTAGGGATCATGCAACTAGGGTTAATGATCCGGGGCTTACCTTCGCTGGCAAGGTTGGCCTTGGGCCCTTCTGGACTTTGGTCCAGGTCTTGAGCTACGAACACGTGATGCAGCTCTTCGTCAGCACCTTCGTCTCCTCCTTCCAGCACGAGCGTATAACTACCGTTAGGGAGATCTACACGAAGATGCAAATGCAAGATTTATTTGACAGTTTTTTAATTTAATTACTTACAATCAATAAATGACAACCATGGGGTGCATGGTTGACCACATTCACCTAGATAAGAATACATTCAGCATACTCTTCCAAAAAGGAACAACATGCAACTCTTTATTAATTATTCTTTTTGATATTGACTGGGTGCATATATATGGAAATAAATTAATTTAAGTTACACAAACAACAATGGGTTGATATTTATCTTCTAAAATGATTTTTATCACACACATAGAGTTATCAGGGATGCGGTTGGTGATTTCTCATTTAATTGACCATTAAGCTTTAAATTGCTTTTATTCACAAAATTAATTAATAAAATTCAGTGAGGTGTGTTATTAAGCACTATGAATCAAAACAAGGTCACTGCACACACATGCACACTTAGTAGAGCTACAAATTTAATTATATAGAAAATAACAAAAGCTAGCTAGTAAAACAAGGGAAATGCATACAAAATAAATACACATCAAAATGATTCTAACTTTCTCACACATGACCTCTGGTCCAAAGCTAGGCTAGGGTGGCAGCATATACACCTAGAACTATTATGAATCTTGATTTATGCAATTACCAAGAAAAACAAGCATATTTCGAGAATAATTATTTCTGACAATTATAAAATTATTATTAATTCACCAGAGGTTCATTTTGGCATAACAAGACAACATGCAGAAGTTTATCACAAAAATGTAATTATTTTTAGCTACAAAAATCACTCTGATAGATTCTGCATAAATGGAAAACATTTTATATAAAAAGATTTACAACCTAACTTTGTGCAATTTTTGGTATAGGAGCTAGTCATAACATAACACACAACATATCCAAAAATTAGCTACATAGGATTTATGGATTTTGAGATATCATAGATCTAGGTTTTTCACATTTCTATTTTTCATGCAAAAGTTATCCGGAAATAGCCTAGACAAGTTTAACAAAAGTTGTAGTACATTTCACCAGGAATCCAACAAAATTGGGTTTGAATTTTTCTGCGATTTTCTACGTAATTTACAAGTTTCAGCAAAAGCTATTTACTGTTAGAGATTCACTTTTGCGAGCAGGCCCCTGACAGTTTTGATTCCTCACAAAGATACCCTCAGTTCACACAAAACACCCTAGGAAGAAGGAGGGGGTTTCAATGTGGCCCTTGAGCATGGAGGGCGGCTCGGCTCGTCGGAATTGGGCGGCTCCGGCGGCGCCTTTGGCCGGGGAAGGGGGCTGAGGGAATGTGGAGCTCACCACGACTTGGTTTTGGCCAGAGTTGTGGTTGGCAAGACCGCCGGTGGGGGCCTGCGGCGGCGACGAGCGGCACCGGCCACTGGAACCGTCGCTCCGGCGAGAAGACTAGTGTGGCTGGGTCATAAGGAGCACGGGGAGCTCGGTTATTGCAAGGGAGAGGCGCTAGGGAAGTTGATGGGCTGCGCGAGTGCCCCGAAGGGACAGCTCGGCGACGACGGCGGGTCAGGCAGGGCAGCAATAGTGTGCGCGAGCGAGGGGGGGCACGGCGAGCGGCTTTATAGCTAGGGGCACGAGGGGAGGTTCGTCGCCAAGGACCCCTGGCGTTAATGTCGTGTGTACGACGGTCGGTCTTGGTAGGCGCGCTCGGTAGAGGAGGGACGCGACGGACCGCTGGTCCCGTCGGTGTTGCGCGCAGCTCGTGATTGGTCGGCACGGCGTATGGCACGCGGGGGGGGGGGGGGGGGGGGGGGGTCTCGAGGCGTCTAGGGCCGTGTGCGGCCTGGGGAAGGCGCGCGGCGGGGCTCGGACGCCAAGGCGGCGGGCGCGGCGCGCGCGCGGGCGCTCTCTCGCTCGAACGGTTTAGTGTGCCCCTGTTCGACCGTGTTTTTCTCAAAATTTCTCAACTAAAGTGCACTTAGTGGTGAATAGAAAAGTTGTAGATCTCACTACCCCTGCAACTTTTACAAAAGCTCTATAGTGTTTTTATCAATGGATTTTGCACAAATTGCAGCCAAACTTTGAATGCCACCACATTCAGGTGAACAGGAGATGCTGACAGTTGACCAAGTTTTTCGTCCTTTTCCACTCAAAATTTGAAATGCCAATCTACATGAAAGTTGTGTCCCTCGACAATCTGGACAACTTTCATATTGGTAGATTTTGAAGTGTTTAGGTGAAATTTGGAGAACGCGGCAAACGTTTCGGAAGACATTCACTCACGTCATGGTTTAAGCGAGGTTTGACCGTGTCTTTGACCACAGTTTGACCACAAGGGGTTTTGACTTGATCAAGAGGGTCATTAGGGGTTGTCGACTCGGTTTTTGAGGTGAGGACCCAGGTTGACCTAGGTTTGACCAAAGTCAACAGGTTTGACTCAGCTGATTTGGTCATTAGCGCTAATGACACTAATTAAAAACCTGGGGCGTCACAGTTATGTGTGCAATTGCTAAGTTCTTACTTTATTCTAGTAGTATATTTGATATAGTCATGATCAATGATAAGTCTACGCACTTATTCGTAGAGCTCTTAGTATTTTATGCGCATATGCTAGGTACTGGAAAGTATGTAAGCATGGTGCTCAGATATAATTTACTTGCGGAATCACCTTATACTCCGGGTCGTGTGGTAGATCGTGGGCGTGACAGGCCTATTGAGTCCTTTGCAGTCCACCCCTAAGTATAAGACTAGTCGAACATTGGTTCTTGGGAGGATTAAGTTTCGTCCTTGATCAACCTGGGTAATGGGGGGTGTTCACATTTATCCATGACTATGCTATATGTGATGATATGCTACATTAGAATAGATGAACAACTCAGTCTTTGTATGCTATATAGAATTGTGCGTCTTAAGTAAATCCAATTCTAATCTAGACTAGGAATGGTATGTTCTATGCTCCACATGTGCCTCTGCCTGTCTGATTTATCATTACTTTATCATTTGGCTTACCCCTGTTAAAGTATGTGTCATTCCATCAAAGTCCATAAAGTAATCTACTGCCATCCCTATGTCTGTTGTTACATCCATCCATGTTCCCTGTGGATACAATATTTTAAAACCCATCACCCCAGGTGAAATGCTCATCGGTATTCGTGCTTCATATATTAAGTTGGAAGATGGGACAAATATGTACTTGCTCATCAGTACTCGTGCTTCATATATTAAGTTGGAAGTCGGGTCAATAAGAATGCTTGTATAATTGGTATAGATTGTTGTGCTTCATATATTAAGTTGGAAGATGGGACAACCTAAGATGCTTTAATCAAATAACTAAAGTTAAAGAAGGGAGTTCTGCATGAATGAGGGGATGACCTGATCGCCATTCCTCTGGGAGCTTTTGAAGATCCAAATTGATGTATGTCGGCCATCTTGACTAAGGATTCCTGGACAGTTGTACGTGCTGACAGAAAACAAAACACTTCTGTGAAGCAAAATAAAGTTTGTAAAAATTTCTAACAATCAACAGTGAGAGATCGATAAGAGGTTAGCAGGAGCAACACAAATCGTTTGTCTAGTTGTGCTTCATAGCTTGATAAATAAGCCAACTTCGTCATCCAAAAAAACTGACCAGACTCAATTCAAGATGTGGAGAAGATATTCATGCTACGAGAGATAGAAAGATAGAAGAATTTGGTTTGCTTACCTCTGTATCATATTTTTCCTAATGAATTATATATTTTTACTAGCATGATTCAATGTAAAAATTAGTACTGATAGACAAACTAAATTGGTTAAATCCAAATGTCAAGTTGCTAAGTCAATTGATATAAATGACTTATTACAAAATGGTTAAAGTAGATACTCAATGCTAGTGAATGCCGGAGGACAACAAAACACTACCATTTTGAAGCATGTCTATAAGACTGTAATGCTATACTTGATTGCTTATAACAATAAATAGTGCCTACCAAAACAACAGCCTACTTGAGAATCATATTTTTAATATAAATGACTAGTTAAGTAACTAAATTGATGAGGAATGATCAATAACTTACTTAGCTTTAACTAAAAAAATATTAGAGATACATTAATGAGAAAATGGACTCCAAAGCTGTGGCCAATGTAATAGCGAGGTGGGAGGTAAAGGCTTGGGATTTCGACCTTGCTTGGGCAGTAGTATGTAGCAGCAATTTCTATTGTTCTGCATATGTAACGCCCACGTTTTTAACTCCTAATAAATCACCTGCTAAATCACACATATTTTCAAAACCTTTCCGCTGAGCTCGATCGTTTCCCCAAGAACCCCGATCATCAGTTCTTTTCCCTTCCCTCGGCGCGCACGTCGTGAATCCCATCGACACCGCCAACTCCGCACGCCACCACTCAAGCCACTGCTGCTCATCACGTCGTGTCGCCCAGCGCTGCCACAACGTCGTGGTCGGCCACCTCATCGGGAATCCCGGGCCTGCCACGGTCCTGCCAGCCGACCCGCTTCGACAGCTTCACCGCCAACACTGCGTCAGCCCCGCGAGTGCTCGAACCCGGGAAAAATCCCACCAAAAATCCCTTTTCCCTCTCCCCTAATTTTCTTAGGATTTTTCCTAAATTTTCTATTTTTTTCTCTTTTCTTTTCTCCTTTTTTCCCTTTTCCTTTTTCTCATTTTCCTTTTCTTATTTCCTTTCTTCTTTTCTTTTTTCCTTCATTCTTTTCCTCCTCCTTTCTTCTTCCTTCGGCCCCGCATCCCTGCTTCCGGCCCCGCGCCTCTGCTCCTGGCCCACCGGCCTGCCCTCTCTCTGGTGCACCACACGCCGGCTCCCCCGCCTCGGGACGTCGCGCGCCCGGCCCACGACGCGACCGCACGATGCGGCCGCACGTGTCGGCACACCACCTCGACGCATGCCCGACCCTCCACGCCGAGCACGAGGGCACCGCCGCTGGCGCCGCTGCCGGTGAGTCATCACCTCGGATGCACAACGCCGCCACAGGTCGCCTTAACTCCGGCTCGCCTGAGTCACTGCCGCTCACGTCTCGTCGACGCTGTGGCCATTAAAACTGCTGCCCGACCGGTCACCTCCACGAGCGCCGCCGCAAACCGCCGGCCACCCCGCAACACGTCGCGCCTGCCATCGCGTGCTCGTGCACCATCGCTGCCCGACGAGTCATCGCCCACAGCGTTGCTGCCACTTCCGGCCACTGGTGCCATTTACTCCACCACCTGCGGAACCTCCATTACGGTCAGCCGCACGAGCTCCGCGTGCTCGATCCCGGCTGCTCCACCGCCTTGCCCTCCCTATAAATAGACGGTGCCACTCCTCGTCGCACCCCGCACCTCCCCAGCCACTTCTCCCTCTCCGAAGCCTTCGAACGCCGTCGCCCCTAACCAGCACCGCCTACAGTCCGCCGCTGCTCGTGGGGCCGCTTTCTCGCGCCGCCCCAACCCAAGGTGAGGGTGGGAATCGAACCTCCTCAGCCTCCTCCCCATTCCCTCCCACTCTCCGACCCTTGCCGTGCCCAAGAGCGCCGGCAATCGCCGCCGCCGGCCGTTCCGATCGCCCCCAATCCCCTCCCCTGTTTTGAACCGAGGGGGAGGAAGGAGATGGAGGTTTTGCAAAAACCCCCTCCCCCTCTTTTACCCCCCCAACACTCCACCTGTTTTTTCTTAAAGAGTCTCTGGACTCTTTAAGTTCTTTGCAAAAGGTCCAAAACCCCATAATACCCCACTAATCCATTATTCTATGAGTCATTTCAACCCAAATAAATTCCACAATCCACCCTGAACTCCCAGGGTCTTTTTCGCCAAATTAACCACCCATATTCCCGAATAACTATTTACTTCTATATTTTCATGCATTTCTCTTCTCAAGCTCTGCTGGTAAATCTTTGTTTGCTTGTGTTGATTGTATGCTTGATTGTGTGTCGTAGCCGATGGAGTAAACGAGGAACCCCAGGAGGAGTTCGGAGCTGCCTACTGTGCCCAGGAGCCCGAAGACCCGAACCACGAGCAGGAGCTCCCGGACGACTTCGAAGACGGTAAGTTCAACCTCATCCTTTGATGCATGCTTTGGTCCCAGTTCTATAAACACAACCCTATGACCTATTTTATTAATTGCATATTGTTTTACTGCAAAACCCTGGTAGGATAGCCACCCTTGATTGCTACAATTGACCTTTGTTTGGCCTACATGATTGCTTTAAAAACGTGTGAGTGCTTTAAAAATGGGAATGAGATATTTTGGAAAATGAGTAAAGAAATGGGTATACGGGATGGACGTGTGTCTGGAGTATGGGTGAGCTCGTACCTTTGTGGTTGAGCATGTTGGGAGATGTCCATCTTGTCGTTAAGGACTGGGTTGCTTGACATCTCACCTGGCCCAATTATCGTACAACCACTCGACTGTTGTATATGGCAACAGCTTATCATAAATCTCATTAGTTAATCTACTTGCCATCAGGAGTACGGGTGAGCAGCGGGAGATCAAGGTGTGGGGTAGGATCTGTGTGAGTTACGCCCTGGTTATGTGAGATAACCCCTTGGTTGCTTCTATGGTGGCTAGTAGGGTTAGCTAAGGTGGGTAACGGCTTTGATAGGATCCGCGCTGGCACTAAGGTGTTTGTGTGGCGGTACCCTACTTGTGGGTAAAGATGTACAACCGCTGCATAGTGTAAAACCTATTCGAATAGCCGTGTCCACAGTATTGGACGAGTCACAGTGTGGTCACAAAGCCAGTGTTTGGGTTTGGAATGATTTTCATGGAGTGAGTTGATTTCTGGAAAAGTGTGTGGCTGTGTGCCTGGGCTATTGTAGACGGGGAGTCTGGTAGTTCTCAATTGCTTTTTCTCAAAAACAACTGAGTTACTTGGGTTATAAAACTATTTGCGAAAACATTCTTGAGAACAAACCCCTGCATGAGTAAGTGTGTCTGAAAAATAAACCTTACCCTGATCCTTGATATATCCTGTGCATGATCTGCTTATTAGCCCCTCCGTGGGTGGGGTTGAACTTGTTGAGTATGTATGTGATCACTCTTGCTCAATTAACTATTTTTCAGAGGAGGATCCCGACTTTGTTCCCGAAGACGTTGAGTAGGTTATTGTCCTACACCCAACCCGTGCCTGTGGATTCAGGGTCTCCACAGGAGCTTCCATGGCGCTAGACTCTGATGATGTATGTTTTGGAAGTTTTTAATATTTTAGTGTGGGCTACAATACTTATGTTGTTTCTCGTGGTAGTGGCGCTTCCGTGCCCACAGCCTCGACGTGTTGTACGACAATGAACCATCTGATGTAATAAATATGTTACCAGCCTCCTGGGACTGGTATTTGTATCACATTTTGTGAGACATGGGTACCCACGGGTCCCCACCGACCAGGGTCTCAGAGGTCCCTGTCAAGTGGAACCGACCTGCCTGAAGCCCTGCCGACCTGCAAGTGGGCTCAAAGAACTTATCCACAACCCCGACGACCTTGGACGACCTTATCCAGACTCCGAAAGACCCGCTGGGCTTGTGGAGCAAGCTTCTCCCTAGATCACGGTGGCGGCGCCGCCAGTAGGTCCGAGGATCGCAGGATCCTCTCTGTAATCACGGAAGGAGACCTTTCAAAATCTGTAACTGACCCCGATGAGGGTCCACCGACCTCGAATGGAAACCCTAGCCCGCCGGCCATATAAGGTGGCCTAGAGCTCCATTCGGGGGGACTTCCCTTCTATGCATAATTCCACCACACTGCACGTAGGGTTTTACTCTCCATAGGCCTTAACCAATATAAAACCACTGTGTCCTTGCCATTCTCGCCGAGTTCCGAGTTCGATCGAAGAACTACCACCTACGCTTGTAGGTCCCGATCCCCTCATTAGTCAACCTACAACCGCTTGGGTAGCCCCCTTGCAGATATGTCCAGGTCTCACCCCCTGACAGTTGGCGCGCCAGGTAGGGGAGATCGGGAACTCGTTGTGCAGCATGGTGGCCCGATCTGGTGTCGTTTTCCCGATGATCATGGCGGACATCCTTGCCAAACCCGTGGAGATCTACTTTGGATCCTTCACGGCGACCTCGACCATGCTGGTGGCGGCGACCTCACCAACGGCCTCCATGAAGGCTCCAGCGACGCTTGACGTCGCCCCCAGCTCCAGCAAGAAGTCGAAGACCCACCCTGAAAGTGCATCTAGGCCCCTAAGTGGATTTTGGTGAATTGAATGACAAGACGATTAAAGGACTAATGATTTTGTCTAAGATTGTGAGCAGGTTTTCTCTATATATTCACAAGCAATCTTTGATGTACTTAATTGTGGATGAATATTTCGGCTCACATCTTTAAAGACATGTATATGGTGCAAGACTTCATGAGTTTATTGAAAGATAACAAGATGATGAGTGTACACACCATGGTTCTAAAAATGGAAGCTTGCATATCCGTTGTCAATCAAGATCAAGCATTTGAAGCGGGTTTTTCAAATGAAAGGTTAATTGTGTATGAAGCAAAGTGGAACTCAAAGTGGATTGGATAAGTGATGAAGAGACCAACCGAGATGTCTAGGGTGAGGGACTAAGCAATCTTTGGGGTCTTGGCCCGCCGCCATCGGTGTTTTGCTAGGGTGAAGTTCTAGCATCCGTGGGGTCTTCAAGTATCATATCCAAGCCTTAAGCGAGGGAAGCGTTGCAACATATAAAAATGTTATGATTGGCAATATGGAGTGACTTAAGGATTAAAGTGTTCACTCTCATGCAAAGAGGGAAAATCCTAAGTCACTAACTCAAGTATGGAGTTGCTCAAGACATCGGCTATGTTAAAAAGCCCTCTCATTGGATTTACAGAAGTACGACAAGATTGAAGATCTACAAACTCAAGTGATCAACCGGTTTTATATTTATTCTTGAGTTTAAGTATGTCGTACTATCAAGAGGGATGCAACATTAGCTCTAAGACAAAAGATCAATAGTGCTCATTAGTTGACCTAAGCGAGAACCGACCTTGAGAGAGTCTCCGAGTAGTCTAACAAACCTCTAACCCGACCTTTGCCATTTCAACTCGTGTTGAAGTGCTTTTGAGAAGAGAGAAGGGTTTTGGGGCTCTCTCTGCCCGGGCGGTCTAACCGCCCGGGGGGGGCGGTCTAACCGCCCCTAGCGACCAACGGCTAGTTTTCAACCGGCCGGTTGGGGGGCGGTCTAACCGCCCCGACCGGGCGGTCTAACCGCCTTTGTCGCAGAACTAACGGCTAGTTTTCCTTGTGAGGGGTATAAGTACCCCACGAGCTCCACTTGTTGGGGGCTGTTGATTCTAGGGTTGCTTTGAGGTGCTTCCCCTGTCGTTTTTCATAAGCCAAAGCCAAAGAAACCCTCCCCAACTCTCTCTTTGTGAGATTAGCTATTCAAGCCATATCCTTGTGTTGGGTTGAGAGTTTAAGCCTTTGTGAGCTTGTGTGAGCTGAGCAAGAGCATCCCATAGCTTGAGCACTTGTGATTTACGTCGGAAAGCCTTTGAAGCATTTGTTACTCTTGGAGGTTTGCCTCCTAGACGGCTAGGCGTCGCCGGATAGCTCCCAAGGTTGTGGTGAGCAGCGGCAAGTTTGTAAGGGCTGTGATCTTGCCTCTTGGCGGAAAAGATCGCCTTAGTGGAAGTGAGGAAAGCGGTTGAAAGAGACCCGGCTTGTTGTGGGAGAATTCCCTTACAAGCTCCTCAACGGAGACGTAGCCGTTCCTTTGTGGGCGGTGAACTTCGGGAAACAAATCCTCGTCTCTCCTTTGTGGTTTGCCTCACTTGTTTTGATCTCTAGCGCATTTACTTTACTTCCGCTCGATCGACTTGGGTGTGCTTGTCTTTGAGTGCAGGGATCATTACCCTGCTCGTGATCATCTACAGGAGCTATTCAAGAATTTCGGTTCATGCTAGAAGTCAAGAGAAGACTTGAGTTGTTTTGCAGGTTTACTGGGCAAGGCGGTCTAACCGCCCCCGGACCCGGTCTAGCCGCCTCCTGTGGTTCTGCACATCAGGGGCGGTCTAACCGCCTGGTACGGGCGGTCTAACCGCCTTGGCCAGTGAAGCTCAAGTTTTTCGGGAAAAAGGATTTTATTTGGTCGTCGCACCTATTCACCCCCCTCTAGGCGGCATCAAGGTCCTTTCAATTGGTATCAGAGCCTCATGCTCCGATTCGAGCTTAACCGCTCGGAGTTTTTTGATGTCGACTACTTGTGAGGTACCGTTTGAGCCTCTAGCTTTTGATGGCTCAAACTACTCTTCTTGGTATTCAAATGTTCTCATTGCACTTAAGGTTTTGGGTCCCACCGCTGAGGGCATTATGGTTGCGAGTATCCTTCCGGAGGATGAGACTTGTGTCTTACCAACGGAATTGGAGAAGAAGCGACTCAATGCCATTGTTACTAACCTTTTGTGTAGTTGTGTATGTAGTGAACTAAAGCATCTTATTCTAACAAGTAAAGGAATTAGCAAGGATGCTCATCTCATTTGGAAATTGCTATTTGGGATAGCACACATCAAATGGGATGAAGTTGAGAGTGAGGATGATGATGAACTAGTGGAGATATGCTCGACAACCTCTACAACAACCACTGAACATCAAACATCAACTTTCAAGCAAGGAGACAAGAGAAGTGAAAGAAGAGTCTCTCTGGAGGAGGCGGTTCAACCGCCCCCTAGGGGCGGTCTAACCGCCCCCAGCACAGAAGCCTCTACCTTCTGCGATGAAGGCGCTTGTCTCGTGGCCAAGAAGAAAAGCAAGAAAAAGAGGCAGGCCAAGGGTGCAAAGAGTCAAAAGATTGAAGATTCAAGATCTTCGACAAAAGAACTTGATCTTCTCAAATCCGAACTTGCCTCCTTGGTTTGTAAGTATGAATTGTTGGCTAACAAATATGATCATGATATCAAGTCTTTCTCGTCTAGAACGAAGATAGAAGAAGAAGCCAATGATGTGCTAGAAGCTCAACTAGCAAAGCTCACTAGTGAGCATATGACTTTGCAAGCAACTCACAAAGAACTTAAGTGTTCACATGAGAAGCTTGTGGATTCATATGCCTCACTAGAAATTGCTCATGAGGTTGTCCTCTCATCGGTAAAATATCTACAACCTCTCACACCCATTTGCACATGCTCACTTGTCAATAATGAATTTGCTTGTACTAAACCTTGTTGTATCCAAGCAAGCCAATCTAGTATTGAGCATGTATTTGTAGAAGCCTGTGATGATCTCATTGCCCAAGAAAATGATGAACTCAAGCAAGAAGTTGAAAAACTTAAAAGAGACTTGCATGTGTTGAAGGAAGAGAGCCAAGTGCAACCTTCTCAAGATAACCGTGACAACATGGTGAAGAAGCTTGAGAAGGGTTCAACCGTCACAAGCTCAACTCCCCAACAACATATCAAGATAATCAAAGGCAACATTCAAGCAAAGAAAATGGTGCATGACACTCCACATCGCCCCACCAAGCTCAAGGCTCAAGAAACAATCTCCAAGAAGAAAAGAAAATCAACCAGAGGGAGATTGTGCTATATATGTAAAGAGAAGGGTCATTTGGCTGCGGATTGCAAACAAGACAGTACACGGACCGAGGGTGGTCTAACCGCCCCCAGGGGCGGTTAAACTGGGTCTGGTGCACCAACGCAGCGATGAGAAGAAAGTTCACCCTTCAAGCAAGAAGCCTCTATGCAAACCAAGACAAGACAAGCAAATGGATCCCAAGCCCAGAAGTGCCAAAGGCCGCATTTGCTACACATGTCGTAAGAAGGGTCACTTGGGCAATAATTGCCCAAATGGTAACACTCCTCAATCCAACCTTGTCCATTATGAGTTTCATAAGCTTAGGAATGACAAGGTGGACACTTGTACTATGAGGTTGATTTGTTCACCTCAAGTCAGTACAAGGGCCATATGGGTTCCAAAGCACATTGTGACTAATCTTGTATGACCCAACAAGCGTTGGGTACCAAAAGGTGCTTGCTAAGCTTGTAGGTTAATCGAGTTGCATTGAAATCATGGCAATGGAGAAATGATTAGTTACTTGATAACTTGCCATGAGACGAACTAGCAAGAGAGCATCACTCAACCAATGCAATCTCGGTAACTAGTACTTGAGTTGTGCCTTGGTCATTCTTAGTTCTTTGTGAACACTCATGAATTACTATACCTAGGTTTGTGAAGCATGAGGAGGTGACCTTGACACTTTCAATAATTTTCATTGTCTTGTAACACTCGATGCTCCTAATGGCTCTCTAGAAGAGCATTTGTTTTTATAAGCCTTGCAGGGTGTAATACAGGTAAAATAGAGGCTTGTCAAGAATCTAGAGCCAAAAGATCACCAAAATGACCAAGGAAGAGCAGGGCGGTCTAACCGCCCCGTGGGGGGGCGGTCTAACCGCCTAGCCCCCAGAGGTGTGTTTCGCGGGTGACCCGGCACCAGTGGCAGGGTGACCCGATGTGCCTCTGGAGTGTGGCGGGTGACCCGGCACCTATGCCCGGGTAACCCGACTTGGAGCAGATCGTCGACATTTTGGTGATTACAAGGCAGTGCGAGCGCTTGACTCCATCGATAAATCTCAAATAATCAAGTAAGAGCTATTTGTTCGCAAACATTACTTATGCACAAATTCAAGTGGTCTAAATGCAAAGGTGTGTCATCATGAACTCGTTTGTTTACCGAAATGCATCTAGGCCATAATACCATGCTAGTGTGCCTGCTTTAGCTTGTAATTGCCTCAAATGAATCCTTGTGGGCTACTCTAGATATTTGGTTGATATCTTTCTATCACTCGTCTTTGTGTCTCTAGGATGGAGGTATGAGTCAAATGTTCTTGAAAAGCCATTCATTTGAAGTGGATGCATGCACTTCGTGAAATAGGATAGATTTCTCAAAAATCCAACTAGCATGTGTAGGAAGTGTGCTTATTTTTAAAAATATACTTGGTTCTTGGTCTTTATGACCCTATTGATCCATTTGTGACTATAGTTCTCCGTGTTTGTTTGATGGCTAGTCACAACTGGTGATATTTTACTCAAGTCCATATTATCCCTAGATCCATATCTTTATCTCTCTCTCTCAAAATCTTTTGGAAGAATCAAGAATATGACTCATTTGGATTATCTCAAATTCTTCTAAGATTAGTAAATGTTGGATCAAACTCTACTCTATATCTTTTATCCAAACATTCCATGGAAATAAAGGATCAAATCCACTATTGCTGAAAAAGGTGTTTTCCGGATCTACCGACCTTAGGGCGGAACTACCGATAAGAGCTCTCTGTCCAAAATGCTGGAATTTCTCGGTACTTCCGACACCACGTCGGTATTACCGATATGGCGTCTCTGGAGGAATTTTTCTGAACGGCGGTTTAACCGGGGGTGGGGGCGGTCTAACCGCCCCCCAGGTTTTCTATCCTGTCCTCCTTCTCTTTTCTAAGTGAAATCTCAGGCATCCCAGGGACCTATATGGAAAAAGGAGTCAAACCCTAAGCCTGGATCGCAACCTGCCGAGTCAGCGGCGGGGGGGGGGGGGGGGGGGCTAACCGGGTCCCATACCCGGTTAGAACGGGTACCACGGGTTTTTCTGTTTTCACCCCAACCCGTGACTCTACCCCCCTCAACCCTATCCTCTCACTCCTATCTCTCTCCAACGACCAGGAATAGGTCATTTTCGACCTGAGCTTCAACTTCTTCTTCCTCCTCATGCTCTCACACCCTCCCATGGAGATTTCAAGTTTCCGCCCCTAAAAATCAAATCCAATCCGTGGAAAGCACTCCCCTAAGGCGGCTGAACCGGCTCCCCACCCGGTTCTTTGGATTTCATCCCGGTTTCATCTCTCCAAAGGTATTCAAATCTTGTTTTTACCCGATCTACCAACTCCATGAGTAGTTTTGAATATCCTTTGGTAGAACATATCCTGGCAACCCCTAGAAGACATTCCTAAAGTTTGGTTCCATTTCCTTTAGTACATTGTCATGAACTCATTTTTTGGTTGACTGCGCGGGGGGGGGGGGTCTAACCGCCCTGCGGGGCGGTCCTAACCGCCCGCGCATTGTTGAGCCATTTGTTCATCTCTCGCATGTACTTGAATCCTCTATCACTTTAGGGTCGTCTCATGAACGATGAATCGCCTATTCAAAATCTGTGTTCTTGTGTTTGGCCGAAAGAAGCCATTGGCTCAAAACTAGCGAGGGCGGTCTAACCGGCCCTGCAGGGCGGTTCAACCGCCCGGCCGCTTTTGTGCCAATTGCTCGGATTGCCGAGCCTCGACGCTCATTCAAGCCAATCTTGTTCCCGGTATCTCACACACTTGCTTTTTCACATCTTATGATCCGGGAACGAGCAGCAATGCCAAAGGGTGCGGGTGTTCGAAAAGGAAGAAAAGAGGTAGTGGTGATCTTTGGACCATCCTCCGGTCCTAGCGTTAATTTGAGGCCAAGAGGACCGCCACCACCTCCCCGTCTACTATGGGGATGATATTGAGATGAGTGACGGGGGTGGAGAGTAGTGATGATGATGTTGAGGATCCCTCTCTCAACTTTGAGCTCGACTGGAGAAACCGGGAGTTACGGGTGGAGGAAATGATAGCAATGATGACGGTGATGAGGAAGAGGATGAGGAAGAAGAGCGAAGAAGGTGGTCGGCGGCGGCCTTGGTAGGCCATACATCGGAGAGCCTAACTATCCTTCCTACGAGAGGGCCCGTTGATTATTATCGGGCGGGGATGGCGGTAATCGTAGTGAACTTGAGAAGGACTAACCCAGCTAATGAGGAGAGGACTGCTACAGATTACAGGTTTCGTACCATCTTTCAGCAGGACTACTACACCACAGCTATCATCACTGGCAGAAAATCAAAAATCACTAATGATGCTCAGTATGTGGATTGGGAGTTTATGGAGAGGAAGAATAATCCGATCTTTGATGAGGTGATTCATACTTGTGAGGCTAAAGGGATTAAGGCCCTTATGGGGTTCAAGCAGCATTGGAACAAAGAACTCATTGCCCAGTTTTATGCGACAGTGTATTTTGGCTATGTGCCAAAAGAGGATGGGCGGAGTGACAGAGCCATGTTTTGGATGACTGAGGGTGAGAGTCACCACCTCTCATTCTCAAACTTTCTCACTCTATTCAGGTTACCCGATGATGGGTTTGCTAGATTTCTCCATGATGAGGGTCCGCTTGAGGCAAAAAGGATGGCATTTATGTATCCCGTAAATGCAAGGGACAGATTGGGGACATGTGAAGGGCCTATACACATACTACTCCATCCTCAACCGTCTGTTCAGAAAAACGCTCACTCCTAGGGATGGCAACACCTCAGACATCACCGCTTTTCAGAGGAACTTGATGGTGGCTATGAAGCCCGGTGAGTCGGCATTTCATGTTGGTGACTTCTTGTGGCAAGAAATAAAGAACTCATCTGAAAATCCACAAAGGTTATGTAGCTATGGCCCCTACATTAGTTACATCATCAAGAAAGTAACACAAAGAGCTTATCCAATTGACACAAAGCATCGTCCGTTGCAACCTAAACCCAGTAGGACAGTGAGGGTGCCCTCTCCACAGGATGATATGCAAGAGGAGTAAAAAATTTTTGAAGAAAGGGAGGCGCCGCGCAGTTGGGAGGCTTACCAGCCTGAGGGCGGTTCAACCGCCCCCCAGGGGCGGTCTAACCGCCCCTGGCAGGAGGAGAAGAAGCACACATCGCCTCTTCGCAAATTGATCAGTATCTTCCTTGGTATGTGCAAAACTCAGAGAGACATTGAAGTTGCTCGGCAAGATGAAAGGAAGAAGAATAAGAAGATGAGGGATACAATGAAAGCTCTTCATAATCAGGCCGGTTGTCAGCCACCTAGGTCTCCCATCTCACCATCCCCTCCAGAGGTTGAGATACCCTCCGTGGATGATAGGGTGAATGCTTTTCTCAACTCCGATCTTTACAATCAGTATGGGAGCAACTTTGGATCAGACATTGGTGCATCTTCCTCCTCGGCTCCTCCTCCTCCACCCCCTACTGGTTTTGATGCGATGTTTGAAGGTGACACTACTGCCCCACCTCCGTGGTTTCCTCCTCCATCGACTGATGAGTGGGCGGCACATGTCTCACATGAATTCTTTGATCAGCCTGCCACTTTGCAAATCCGAGCACCGGAGGCGAAACGTGGGATCAGTGGCAGCAGCAGTAATTTGGCAGCAGAGATTACTTCTCCAGGCCCTTTATGGATGTTTGATGACAAAGGGGGAGAAGAGATGGATTAAAGCTTTGTGTTTGTAGCTATTCTGTAGGGGGCGGTCTAACCGCCCCAGGCTGGCGGTCTAACCGCCCGGCCCCCATGAGTTGAGAGTGAGTGGCTTGTAATAATTGGATCTCTACCTTATCTTGTGGACTTGAGTATTTGTGTGAGTGCTACTGAGTGTGAAGAACTTCTTTATGTATCTTAAGTGACATTTGTGATAGTTTGTGATGCATAGCTTGTTTGATGAATGTTTTTGTAAGCTGAATGGGGGAGGCGGTCTAACCGGCCTGCAACCCCGGTCTGACCGCCCCTGCCCAAACAGCCTACACTTCTCTTTGTTGAGTGCTTGCCATGCCATATGCATCACGGTTTTTATTTTTGTCGCTCACACATGTTGCACTCCACTGATTCTAAGATATAGGGGGAGCTCACACGCTTACTTCCAAATTTGTGCTATTGGCATTTAAGGCCAACTTTTTGAAATCCAACTCAAAGCACAAATTAAGGGGGAGCCCTAGCTATATCTAAGAATCTAAACGCGCTTTACTGTTTTATTTGTAAGCTTTAATCGAGTTGTCATCAATCACCAAAAAGGGGGAGATTGAAAGTGCATCTAGGCCCCTAAGTAGATTTTGGTGAATTGAATGACAAGACGATTAAAGGACTAATGATTTTGTCTAAGATTGTGAGCAGGTTTTCTCTATATATTCACAAGCAATCTTTGATGTACTTAATTGTGGATGAATATTTCGGCTCACATCTTTAAAGACATGTATATGGTGCAAGACTTCATGAGTTTATTGAAAGAGAACAAGATGATGAGTGTACACACCATGGTTCTAAAAATGGAAGCTTGCATATCCGTTGTCAATCAAGATCAAGCATTTGAAGCGGGTTTTTCAAATGAAAGGTTAATTGTGTATGAAGCAAAGTGGAACTCAAAGTGGATTGGATAAGTGATGAAGAGACCAACCGAGATGTCTAGGGTGAGGGACTAAGCAATCTTTGGGGTCTTGGCCCGGCCGCCATCAGTGTTTTGCTAGGGTGAAGTTCTAGCATCCGTGGGGTCTTCAAGTATCATATCCAAGCCTTAAGCGAGGGAAGCGTTGCAACATATCAAAATGTTATGATTGGCAATATGGAGTGACTTAAGGATTAAAGTGTTCACTCTCATGCAAAGAGGGAAAATCCTAAGTCACTAACTCAAGTATGGAGTTGCTCAAGACATCAGCTATGTTAAAAAGCCCTCTCATTGGATTTACAAAAGTACGACAAGATTGAAGATCTACAAACTCAAGTGATCAACCGGTTTTATATTTATTCTTGAGTTTAAGTATGTCGTACTATCAAGAGGGATGCAACATTAGCTCTAAGACAAAATATCAATAGTGCTCATTAGTTGACCTAAGCGAGAACCAGCCTTGAGAGAGTCTCTGAGTAGTCTAACAAACCTCTAACCCAGCCTTTGCCATTTCAACTCGTGTTGAAGTGCTTTTGAGAAGAGAGAAGGGTTTTGGGGCTCTCTCTGCGCGGGCGGTCCTAACCGCCCGGGGGGGCGGTCTAACCGCCCCTAGCGGCCCAACGGCTAGTTTTCAACCGACCGTTCGGGGCGGTCTAACCGCCACGACCGGCGGTCTAACCGCCTTTGTCGGAGAACTAACTGCTAGTTTTCCTTGTGAGGGGTATAAGTACCCCACGAGCTCCACTTGTTGGGGCCGCCGATTCTAGGGTTCTTTGAGGTGCTTCCCCTGTTTGTTTTTCATAAGCCAAAGCCAAAGAAACCCTCCCCAACTCTCTCTTTGTGAGATTAGCTATTCAAGCCATATCCTTGTGTTGGGTTGAGAGTTTAAGCCTTTGTGAGCTTGTGTGAGCTGAGCAAGAGCATCCCATAGCTTGAGCACTTGTGATTCACGTCGGAAAGCCTTTGAAGCATTTGTTACTCTTGGAGGTTTGCCTCCTAGATGGCTAGGCGTCGCCGGATAGCTCCCAAGGTTGTGGTGAGCAGCGGCAAGTTTGTAAGGGCTGTGATCTTGCCTCTTGGTGGAAAAGATCGCCTTAGTGGAAGTGAGGAAAGCGGTTGAAAGAGACCCGACTTGTTGTGGGAGAATTCCCTTACAAGCTCCTCAACGGAGACGTAGTCGTTCCTTTGTGGGCGGTGAACTTCGGGAAACAAATCCTCATCTCTCCTTTGTGGTTTGCCTCACTTTTTTTGATCTCTAGCACATTTACTTTACTTCTGCTCGATCGACTTGGGTGTGCTTGTCTTTGAGTGCAGGGATCATTACCCTGCTCGTGATCATCTACAGGAGCTACTCAAGAATTTCGGTTCGTGCTAGAAGTCATGAGAAGACTTGAGTTGTTTTGCAGGTTTACTGGGCAAGGCGGTCTAACCGCCCCCGGACCCGGTCTAACCGCCCCCTGTGGTTCTGCACATCAGGGGCGGTCTAACCACCTGGTACGGGCGGTCTAACCGCCTTGGCCAGTGAAGCTCAAGTTTTTCGGGAAAAAGGGTTTTATTTGGTCGTTGCGCCTATTCACCCCCCTCTAGGCGGCATCAAGGTCCTTTCACACCCGCCCAAACCCTATGATATTGTCCAGGGGATGGAGCGCATCATCGACATGATGGAGGAAACCCTCCAGATCTGCGAAAGAGCTCAGCACTCAATGCAAGATGCGTCGCACCGCAAGACCTTCCCTTTTGGTCTGCGGCCTTCTAGCGACGTATACGCTCGTCACACGGCGAAGTCGATCCAGATCCAATTTGGGTGACAACAACCTTCTGGCAACCTGAAGGTTGACACTCGCGCCCGTCGCGACCCACTAGACGTGTCGTGCATCTACCACAAGGGCGCACGACACACTCTACGTGGCTGCCGGCTACGGAAGAAGATCGACCAGGAGCGCGATGCCTCATGCGCTGTACGGGCTCCCACGTCTCTCGATGACGGTGAGTTCCAGAAGGCCCGGACCCGCATCTTCCCCAACGGCCAGAGATCCACCCGGCGACGCGTCCTGGTGGCGAACGACCCACCACGGGTCGGCGCAATGGGTTCCAAGGAGGCACGTCGGATCCAAGCCAACGCGAACCGCGCCCAGAGGTTGGCGGAGGAGCAGCGCAAGGTGGTACCCCCGTGTGCCCACGACCTACACCTCAAGTTCGAAGAGGCAGGACTACCGACATTCAACAACCCCTAGGTCAACCTGGGTGCGGTGTTGGCACGTTTCCAGTAGGCCAATCCTTCGCTCGAGGCCGACGCAGCCATGGCCTACGTCCGGGTCGCCACAGCTCTGGTGGAGGAGAGGAGCGCGACGTCCAAGTCGGTGGCATCTACGTCGAGTCGGCACTCGTGCAGCCGATCCAATCGGCCTGCGCACAACAAGCTCTCCACAATCCAGGAGGAGGTCAACCAACCCCGAGCGAACGCGGCACCAGGCGTCGACCTACGCACCAACCTCGACAAGAATCAGCGTGGTCGCGACACTTGTGGCTACAGCGACCAACGCCACCACGAGCGCGAAGAGCGAGAGCTCCGACGTCACCTCAACTACGATCGCGAGTACAGCCCCCCGGGCGCCGTCCATCGGATCATGGAGCGCGAGGAACACAACTGCCATGACGTCGAGAACCAGCGGCTTGCCCAGCATGAGGCAGACTACGGCCATCCTGAGGGTCCGGTGTCCAACCCGGACCGTCAGCTTAGATCTCAGATCGTGACTGCAGTGCAGGGCGACGTCGCGACTTAGGTCAGCGACAACGGCGACGACATGGCGATCACTGCCTTTCCCGCATTGGCGCCACATCTCCAGTCGGTCGCCTACCCCAACAACTTCAAGCCCAACATCTAGAAGTACGATGGCCGCTCCGACCCAAACATTTGGCTGTCGTCCTACTACGTCGTCGTCAAGGCGGACGATGACAACTTTGATCACATGGCGGCCTACTTCCCGCTGGTGATGGGCGACGCACCGTCGCTCTGGCTCAACAACCTCCCGGCAGGCAGCATCACGTCGTGGGACGACCTGTCTCAGGCCTTTACGTCGAACTTCCAGGCAACCTATAATCGCTCTGGCAGTGCCTTCAACCTCGGGAGGGTGACCATGAAGGCCGATGAGAAGCTACAGGACTACACCAACCGGTTCTTCGAGAACCGTAACACCTGTGTCGGCGTTCGGGACGACCAGGTCGTCGACAGCTACAAGAAAGGTCTCAAGGACCGCAAGGTCTTTGAGAAGATCTACGAGTCTGGCGCCACGAAGGTCGCGCCACTTATGGAGGTCGTCAACAAGCTCATCGACACCGAGGTAGCCTTGGTCAACCAGTTTGACCACAATGGCAAGCAGGATGCCGGCACCTCTGGCGCCGCCGGAGATTCCAGCTCGAAGTTCCACAAGCGACCTTCAGAAGTACTCGCGGAGGACGGGAGTTAACCTTCGACGTTCAACGTCGAGGAGTTCAACGCGGTGCTGGACAGCCCCTGCACATTCCATGAAGGGGGCACTGACACAGTCCGCGAGTGCCAACAGTTCAAGAGGGCGTTCCGCACGCCCGAGGACCTAAAGCGACCTAGAAGCGACAGAGATAGGTCATCCTCACGTTGCTACAACAACAACCGCCGCGACGACCGACGTGGCCTCTAGGACAACGATCGCCATGACGACCGGCGACGTGACAACCACCAACCGGAGGACCGTCGTGACGAGCGTGACCTGCCTCCGCCGCTGGAGACAGGCAACCCCAATGGCCCGTTCCAACAGGCCAAGAGGTCGATCAACATGATCATCGGTGGCCTGAAGAGCAGCTCGAGCAGGAGAAGTTACCGCAAGGACAACCGTGAGGTCCAGCTCATCCACACCAAACCATCACAACCTCTACATTGGTCGAAGCAGCCCATTACCTTCTCTAGGGCTGATCACTGGGTCCACATCCCAGATCCTGGCTCATACCCGCTGATCGTCGATCCCATCATCGAGGGTGCCCTGCTCCCTCAAACCCTCATTGACGGTGGGAGCGGGCTCAACGTTATCTTCGTCAACACCCTGAAGAAGATGGATTTCGACTTCAAGAGGCTTACAGAGTGCGACGAACCCTTCTTCGGCATCGTGCCCGACATGGCGGCCTACCCCATGGGTCGGGTCTCCCTCCCCATCACGTTCGACACAGAGTACCTCAACTTTGAGGTCGCTGACTTCAAGTCGTCCTACCACACCATCCTAGGTCGTCCCATGTTGTCCAGGTTCATGGTTGTTCCGCACTACACCTATCTAGTGCTGAAGATACCGCCCCCAAAGGAGTCCTCACAGTTTACGACGACCTGCTCATCTCGTTCAAGTGCGACAATGAAGCCCAGAAGATCGCCACGACGAACGCCTGCTTCGGCGCGTCAGCCGTCATGGTGGCCGGAGCCAAGAAGGTCGCCCCGACCGACATGACCATTCCGGAGAAGAAGCGCACCGAGACTGCCCTGGATGCTTCACCAGCGAAGAAGAAGGTCTGCCTCAGCCTTGCCGACCCAGCCCAGTGGTGGTCATCGGCGACAACCTCAGGGAGAAATAGGAACTCGCGCTCACCAGTTTCCTCCAGGACAATGCTGACATATTCGCATGGACCCCATTGGATATGCCAGGTGTTCCAAGGGAGCTGGCTGAGCACTCCTTGAAAGCAAGACGGCCAAGCTTGCCAAGCAGAAGCTGCGCCGCTTTGCGAAGGATCGCAAGGAGGTCATTAGGGTAGAAATTTTAAAGCTGTTAGCTGCCGGGTTCACGTGAATGTAAAAACCCGGTTTGGCTCGCCAACCCGGTGGTTGTACCCAAGAAAACTTGCCAATGGATAATGTGTATCTACTACACCGATCTCAACCGTCACTGCCCTAAAAACCCCTTCCCTCTTCCGCGCATAGACCAGGTCGACTCCACCGCAGGAAGCGCCCTACTGTGCTTCCTTGATTGCTACTCAGGCTATCATCAAATAGCCTTGAAGGTCTCTGACCAGGATAAGACGACGTTCATAACACCGCACTGCATCTACTGCTACACGACCATGACTTCGGTCTCAAGAACGCTGGCGCAACCTACCAGAAGGCCATCCAGAAGTGTTTGGAGTCTCAGATCGGTAAGAATGTCGAAGCCTACGTTGACAACGTGATTGTCAAGACCACCAACGAAGACGACCTCATTGCCGACCTCGCCCAGACCTTCACCAACCTCCGGCACTACCACTGGAAGCTCAACCCGGGGAATTGCGTTTTTGGTGTCCCATCCGACAAGCTTCTAGGCTTCATGATGAGCCACCGCGGCATGGAGGCAAACCCCACCAAGGTCGATGCCATCAGCAGGATGAATCGACCCACTAGGAAGAAAGACGTGATGAAGCTCACCGGCATGATGGCGGTGCTAGGTCGCTTTATCAGCAAGCTTGGGGAGAAAGGGCTTCCCTTCTTCAAGCTGCTGAAAAAGTCTGACAGGTTCAAGTGGACAAATGAGGCGGACCAGGCGCTCGAGGAGTTGAAGACCTTCCTCACGACGCCTCCAGTCATGGTGCCCCCGACACCCAAGGAGACCTTGTTACTCTACATCTCCGCGTCCACCCAGGTGGTCAGCGCGGTGTTAGTGGCTGAGCAACCTAAAGAAGGCCACCAGTACCCTGTCCAGCGACCTGTCTACTACATCAGCGAGGTCTTATCTGACAGCAAGGTCAGGTACTCGCAACCCCAGAAAATGCTATATGCTCTGCTCATCACGTCGCACAAGTTGCGACATTACTTCCAGTCGCACAAGATCAAGGTCGTTTCCAGCTTCCCTCTTGGAGAAATCTTACGCAACCGCGACACCGTGGGGCGCATCGTCAAGTGGTCAGTCGAATTGGGTGAATTCGACCCTGAGTTCTACCCACAACAGGCCATCAAGTCTCGGATCCTCACCGATTTCGTCTCCGAGTGGACGGAGACCCAGCAACCCCCACCGGCGGAGAAGCTAGAGCACTGAAAGATGTACTTCGACGGTTTCCTGAACCTCGAAGGAGCAGGCGCAGGCGTCCTCTTCATCTCTCCCCAGGGCGACCACCTGAAGTACGTCCTATAGATCCACTACAAGGCGTCCAACAACGGCGCCGAGTACGAGGCCCTGATCCATGGGCTGCGCATTGTTGTTTCCCTCGGAATCAAGCGACTCATCGCCTACGGCGACTCCAAGGTCGTCATCGACCAAGTCAACAAGGCGTGCGACATCAAGAAGGACTCGATGAACGCCTACTGTGTTGAAGTGCGCAAGCTTAAGGATTAAGGTTTCTTTGATTTCTTTTAGGCATTTAAACTTTTTCTAAAATAAAGTAAAGTAATCATAGGAGTTTAATGTTGCATACATGTTGATGCATTGTTTTGTTTGAATTCAAATTTACATTTGAATTCATTTGTTTGTTGCTTTTCGAAAACTCTTTCTCCTTTTATCCCCTACCTTCTACCTTATTCTGGCCCGTTTTTGTTTGAGCCCAAAACCTTCAAAGTCCGCAGCTGGTCCTCCTACTCCTTTTCCGCGATCGCTCGCATCCGCTCGGCCTGGCCCAGCTTCGCCTGCGCAGCCCGCGATTGCAAGTCTGCTGGTGCTCGCTCGTCTCCCCAACCCCGTTCGCCTTCGCCCGCTCAGGCCGCAGCCCAGCTCCGCTTCCGGCCCGGCCCGCGGCCCCCGTGTTGCCCATCGCCGCCGCGGCCGGCCGGCCGACGGCGAGACCCACCTGTCATGCCCTTCCTTTCACCGTCCCCGACTTAAACTCTTGTGCGCCGTCGTCTCCACCTTGGATATGCCTTCCTAGGCTTGGCCCACACGCTAAGGCTCACCCCCACCCCTTTATAAGGCGTCGCCACCACCCTAGGCCCCTCACCCGAACCTTAGTCGTATCCCGAGCCTCCGCGTCGCGCCGCCGTAACCCTAGCGCTGCCGCCGCCCTCAACCCATCGCACCGTCGCGTCTACGTCGTCGAGAAGCTGCTCTGGAGCACCGCTTGGACGAGAGGAAGCCGCCGGTGCCACATGTTCGCGTCGCCGTCTTCTCCAGCTCGTGAACGACCTCGCCGAAGTTTCGTCGTCGCCGCCGTCCGCCTCTTCGAGTCGTTCGCTGTCGTCGTCGTCGTCCGTAAGCTCACGTTCTTGCCATGTTAGTTTCCCGTGTCGCGCTCTACCTTCTGGTGTCGTCCGTGCGCTCAGACGAGCACCCCAGCTCAATCCCGAGCTGCGCCGGCGAGCTCTCTGTCTTGCGTCGTCGCCTGCCGCCGCCACCCGCGCTTGCTTGTGTCCTGGATCGTTGGATCACGATCCAATGGATCAGATTAGATCTGACCCGAGTCAACCGAGGTCAAATACCGGTCAACCAAGCTGACCTACAATGGTGTTGAGCTCCCCGCGTCGCCCCCCGCAGGCGACTCGGGGAAACCCTAGCCGCCACCCCAACCTCCCTTCCACCACCTTCAACCTCGCCGCTGCCAGAGGGGCGGCCGCCCGGATTCCGCGCGGACCCCGGTGAAGGCGGCGGCGAGGCCCTCTCCCCCCGGCGGCTCGCGGGGCTCGCGCGGGTGGCGAGGTCCGCGGGCGTGCGGCGGCGGTGGTCCGGGCTTGACGGCGGCGGCGGCGTGGCGGCTCCGGTGGCGGAGGCTTCGTCGGCTTCGTCTTCGGTGGCCTCGGCGACTCGGCATGGAGCTCGGGGCGGGCGCGGCCGCCTCTCTCTCTCGCCGGCGCACGGGCGGCCGCGCGGGGGCTTGGGCCTCCGGATCCGGCGCCGTCCGGCCGGAGTCCGGAGGTTGCGCGTGGGGGCGCGCGCCGGTGGGTGGCGGGGGCGGCGGCGGCGCGTCTGCGGGGACCCGCGGCCGTGGGCGGCGTGGGTCCCCGGTGGCGGCGGTGGTCGGCGTGTTTGCGGCGGCGGCGGCGGTCGGCTTGGGGGCGCGGGGTGTTCGCCCCGCGGCTTAGGCTGGTGTTGTGGCATTGGCGGCGGTGGCTGGGACCCCCTGGGCCTGCTGGCTTCTGTGCCTTGCGGCTAGTTGCTGGGGGGCCGGTGGTGTCCTGCGTGCAAGCAACGGGCTTCTTCGGCTGGATGGTGGTGCTCTCCTTCTCCTCTCGGCAGTGTCGTTGGTCCGGCGCCGCTTTGGTGGTGGGGTCGGGGGTTGGCGGGTGCTTGCTGGCGGTACCGTGGTGGTGCTTTGGGCGGTGCCGGACTTCTCCTGGTGGTCCTGTCGGGGTTGTTTGGATGGCGGGCTCTCTCTTTGGTGGAGTGTGTTGCAGGAGTGGTTTTTTCCGGGCGAAAGCCTCTACCGTCGGTGGCATTGGTGGTGGCGCCCTTGGGCGTCGCTCTCCCTGCTGAGGGCACCATTGAGGACTAACATCTCCTTGTAGCACGGGTTTCAAGGGTGAAAACCCAGTCCTTTTTGGACGTGCGGCGACGGCGCCATTGGCGTCGTGCCCTTCTTGAAGGTGCCGCATATGGAGACCCATCTCAGCTAGTGGCAGTGGAGGCGATCAGCTGGTGGTGTTGCCTTGTGCGTTGCGGTAGTGGTGTTGCGCTTGTTCCGCGTTGGCAGGGAGGTGCAGAGGGGCCATGGAGGTGTAACCTCGAGTTGGCATGCTGCAGTGTGGTGGTGTTCTCAGCGGCGGCGGGGCGGAGGTGGTGCTTTCTGAGCAGTTTCAGTTATACGAGCCTTGGCAGAGGAGTGAGGCGGTGGATGAGGCGAGACCCCCACGCAGAGTGGCCAGGTTCGGTGGTCTTCGTTTGCGCTGCGACGAGAGGTTTCTGCCGAAGCATTGTTGGAGTTGGGGGCTCGGCGACCGTGTTTGTGCGGCTTGTTGGCGATAGCCCATGGTGGAGGGGTTCTGGTGGCTTGTTCAGCTTGCAGCGGGCTGCGGCTTTGGCCGTGGCACAACGTTGGTGGCAACGGCGCTCGTTGAGCCGGCTCCTTTGGCTCTTCTCCCAGGTGGTGGTGGTGTGGTGTCTTGTCAGGTGCGTTGTCCGTGTGTGTTGTTCGTGTGTGGTGGCGTTAGCTTCGGCTTGTGATGTAAAACTACTTCTTCTTCTTATATGACATGGCAGTGCTCCTGCCCTTATTTCAAATAAAAATACCGATCAACCAGAGCTTGGTCCTGCAGTTTTGCGAGAAAACCCCTGCGCTTTTAGATTTCACAAGCCGGCCCTTCCACCTTGTAAGTTTCCTTACAGATAGGTCCAAGTTTCTTCGTTTTAGCTCAAAAGCTTTAGTTTTCTTACAAATAGGTCCATGATCTTGTATAGGTCGTATCTTCTTCATTTTAGATCCGTTTTAGCGTTCTTTATGTCCATATGATCGTATCGACGAGTACATTAGTTTTCTGTTGCTTTTGTCTCGGTTTGATATGATTGGTGTTATGTTTCTTAATTACTTGTATTGTATGCTTGTATGTCCTTGTGTGGAGCGTAGTGAATGATCAATTCGTGGAGTACGCTGCCGTTGGAGATCAAGAAGGTTTTGAGCAGCAGCATGCTTGGGTTGAAGGCAAGTCCTTGTTGCATTCCCTTTTGTCCTATTACAACATGCATTTTAATTACACCATTATTTAATTTTGCTTGCATTAATGCATGGGACCTATGCTAAGGTGTGACTAGTGTTGTTTACCTTGTGCCTTGACCAACCGGTGTTATCTTTATGCTGGGTAGCTTTGCTAGAGCATATTTTGGGTGGTTTAATGGAACAAATATTTAATCTTGATTTACTTTATGCTATTCAAGTCATACAAGAACACTATGCTTGTTTAATCGGAACATGGAGTGGCCACCCATGAAAACCGTACAACCACAAGGCATATGGTTGTGCCTTGGCTGAATAATTAGTGACTTTAGTGTTGGGATGGCCTTACCTGATAAGGGCAAGGGGGAGCGCCAGTGGGGTATAGAATCGCTCTAGTAGGGAGTTGTGCCTTTCTAAGACACGGTACCTAATAGGGGACTTTATACTCTGCAACGACTCGGAACCTTCGCGGGTTGTTTCACACTAGGGAATCTTCGTAAAGGCCTCGTAGCGTCCCTATGCAACCACACCTTGGTAGTGTGGTATTGTGCCCACTTTTGCACAACATGGTTGGGTCCAAAACTCTTTGAGTTTAATTTTTACGCGACTTGTGGTGAAAGTGTACAACCTCTGCAGAGTGTAAAACTGACTAGTTAGTCGTGCTCACGGTCAAGAGCGGCCTGGACCCTCACATGATTAACTCTATGGAAGATGAACTTTAATAACTTGTGCATTACATTTTATGGGTTCTTATGCATCTTTTAAGTGGGTTTGGTATACACTTACATTCATTAGTAATGGTTGCTTAATAAAACTTGACCAATTAAAATGCTTAACTGCTTTGCAACCACTAGCCTTCCACCATAAAGTCTTGCATGCTGTTATAGTATCTTCCCATTGTTGAATACGACATGTGCTCATGCTTGTTCTTTTATATTGCATCTACACCATCCGGCTGCTGCTCAAACGGATATTTCGAGGACTATCCTGGTGGTTTCGACGAGTTCTAGGCGTTCGTCTCTCCAATCAGCTGTCTGTGAGTACTTCTGCGTTTACTTTTTCCGCTGCTAGTTACTCGGTGTGTTAGAGTAATGACTATCGGTCATGTAATAAAGTTTTAATACTTCCTTTACGTTTTTGGCACTCTTTTTGGTATTCTCTGAGTCGACGCATGTGTGTCACTTGATCTTGGCGCACATGTGTTTATGCATTCGGGTTTGTCCTTAAATCCGGGTGTGACAATGGAACTGGTGGAGGAACGAATAAGGTTGCCGGCCACGTGCGTGGGTAGTAGATTTCTGCGAGCTGTAGCGGTATGGTGGATGGAGGTTGTCTGGAGGGAAAAAAAAAGATAGCCACGTGTAGTAAAGGCTTTGCCCAAAGGGGGGGGGGGGGAGATAGCCACGTGTAGTAAAGGCTTTGCCTAAAAAGGGGGGTCTTTTTGTAATTGGATCATAAAAAAAGTAAAGTGTTTGCTAAATCTGGATGGATCATTAAAAAGATGGGGGTTCTTTTTCTAATTGGATCATAAAAAAAGGAAAGTGTTTGCTAAATCTGAATGGATCATTAAAAAGATGGGAAAAAGAGTTTGATGAGAGGGGTTTATGAGCGAACCAGAGGCACCACACGGAGGGCCCCCATTATTATAAACCTTAGCGCCACAACCATAATCATCATCATGGGGCCTGAATTATGGATCAAATCCGATGAACCCGTGTGGAAACCCGGAAAGATTTGCTTACAAGGGCTTCCTTAAGTGGAATAGTAGATTCCACTAGGCCGCGGGCCCATGCGTTGGCGAGCTCTCCCGGGCCAAAGCCGTCTCGGGTCAAAAAAACTCAACGACTTTGAGCTTTTAGGCTCGAGCTCACAAACCCAGAACCCAGGGCCCGATTAATATCCTCTCCCGACAGTTGGGCCGTGGGTCATGTCGCTGCATCAAACTCTTTTGCCCTCCCCAGGCTGGAGTAACAGGCCTCGCACCACCGGGCCTGGCGCTTGCAGCTCGGGATGCGTGCCCTTTTAAGCTGGCTTGTCCTGGCTGTGATTAGCAGTGTGGGACTAAAAGGGCTCTGCGTGCGTTTGATTGCTAATAATCTTATCTGCCCTCCTCTTGTGCACGCGTTGGCGACTTGGCGTTGGAGCGTTGTGTTGGCGTTGTCTCACACACTTCACACCTGGTTTCTGGCTGGACTAGTGACTAGGCAACGCACTTCGTCTTATGTGTCACTAGATGCCACGCACTTGCTGTACTATTTTTACTTTTCGTTTTTTTAAAGATAGTTACTGGTACACAGCAGCAAGACACCAGTAATCACCAGATGATATTCGCGAGAGAATGAGAGGAACGCGGCAGCAGCAGTAGCACCATGCTACATTGCTACTTCTCTGCACAGGAAGGAGAGGCATAAGCTAAAGTTAACATAGGACATTTCACCTGATCACCTAACGGGTAACAAGTATACGGGCCTTTTTTTTTAAGCCAGGGCATGGAAATCCTATTCATCTTCCGAAAGCTCAGAAGGTAGTATATGGCTTCCGGTGTTGGAGGTTCGTGCTGCGTCGCG
The DNA here is from genome assembly GCA_947561735.1 of Cenchrus americanus. Taxonomy (NCBI): domain Eukaryota; kingdom Viridiplantae; phylum Streptophyta; class Magnoliopsida; order Poales; family Poaceae; genus Cenchrus; species Cenchrus americanus. Next base: position 60,989,755 of record OX387241.1, read on the forward strand.
GGCTGCACGATCTGATGCCGGCCTCCATCCTTTCCTCATCGTCGTGTTCGTTTGGCTGGTGGCTGGAGGCTTCTTTCGATTTGTTAGGGAGAAAAGATACTGGTGGCCCCGGTTGTCGATGGCCGGTTTGTCTTGAGAGAAAAAGATCACTCTTGCGGTTGGTGGCTGATAAGCCAAACAAACAGGGTGTTATCCGTCTGCGCCGCACCACCGTTTTATTTTCCTACTCACGCTGCCGCTTGTGCTCATCGCCGATCCTCTTGCATGTGCGTTCTACCTGCTTCTCCTGCCCGTGCACAGCTCTTTGCGTCGCTGCCACTCCTCCCGCTTGGGCGCACTGCGACTCCTGCTATGGATAAGGGATAAGGAAAAGGATGGAGCCGCGTCGTTATTTCTTCCACTGGCCGCGGCTGCGTGCGCCATGCCGCTGCTCCTCCGCAGTGGTCTGCACTGCACCGCCACTCATCTCGCCCAACCATGCCACCACCGGAGCTCGTCGCTCCACCCGCCGTCGCCCAATAATGCATTTTTTTTGAAAGTTGACTTAGGTTTAGAAATACGTTGAATGCAGTCTTTCATGATCTTAAAACATGTTGTATAGGAAATGTTGCGTGGTATTTTTTTTCAAAAATGTTGATCTGTGTTTTAGAAAATATATGCTGATTTATTATTTAACAAATGTTGAATTTAATTTATGAAAATGTTGAATGTAATAAGTTAGAAATGGAACAAATTGTGGGCTGTATGGGCCTTAAAGCTACTAGTCCTATAGCTTCCCCGAGGGCCCGAGGAAGAAGAATATCGGGTTGAGTCCGTTTTCTTTTAGTGCTTAAGGGGGGAGGGACCAATGAATGAATGTTACTGGTTGCCGCCAAAGGCCCAAAATAGTCCAATACGAGCTTTCATGGTATCCAAGTTCAAAACGAATACTTTTGACTTCCAACTTGTTTTAGTAGTACATTTTCTTATCTTAAAAAAATTAAGTCAGTGAGGTTAAGACCACCTCATGTTTTCATTAAGAGAAGAGAATTAATTTCCGCCTCAAAAAAGTCAAGCAACTATGAGATTTATTTTAAAATCATACCTTAGACTCCTCTAACCAAGTAGCCTAGATGACATTTGGTTGAATAAGTGATCTTTCCACATTACAATTTACAAGGCAATAACATCTCCGCTGCCGTAGTTCTTTGCAGCAGTCTAGCAGAAGTTGAATGGCTTTGCTTGGATTGCATGAACTTCTTAAGCTCCGTGATAGCCAAGTGCAGGGATATTTCTTCTAATCGGAATGGATTTTAGACGAAGGAAAACAATAACAATAAATTACATGTCACATAATAAATAGCTAACGAACCACTGTGCGAACAACTAAAAAATTTGAACAACAAATAAGTAGGAGTAATTCAATTCAAGAAAGTCTCCGGATCAATCTTTTTCTTTTGACACCCTCAACTTGGATACTGAACTTTCGCGAAACGTCCTCACATCAGCCACGCCGGCGGTGGCCTCCGCCTCCAACGAGTAACGACAGACAGGCCATCCAGGGCAGGGCGATCTACGGCCTCCTCGTCCTCCCGAAACCCTAGCCTGCGCATCCACCCTCCATCGTCGCCGCCCGCCTCCGCCCTCACCCTCGCCGCCTCCACGCCCAAACCCTAGACCCTTGCCGTCGCGGCCGATGGGCGCGGAGGAGCAACCATCCCCGACGCGCAAACGCGGCCGCGAGGATGAGGAGCTCGCCGACGGCGGCGCCGCTGAGAAGCGCCCGCGCGCGGAGGGTGAGTCTCTGCTGGGACTCGCGAGCTATGAGGACGACGACGAGGAGGAAGCGGCCAGGGGCCAGGCAAATGGTCGTGGCGCCGAGGGGGAGGAAGTCGAGGACGACGACGATGAGGAGGACGATGCGAGGAGGGCTCCGGAGAGGAGGCCGAGGCAGGTGGAGCTGCGCCGTGACTGCCCTTACCTCGACACGGTGAACAGACAGGTACACTTACATTTCAAAAGTCAATTTGGTGTGCCTTGATGCGAATTATTATTTTTTATATCCTTCCTTTTGTTCACAGCTCAAAAGGTTAGCTGAGATATCCGAAGTACAAGTACTAGTTAATAGTTGTAGCTGTCGAATTACCAGTTGCTGATACTGTGAATGCATATAACCTGTTTCATCTGAAACATAGCCGATTAAAATGTCCTAAGGAAATGCAATATAGAGTGAATGCCAGTGCTATGAATGGCATCCTAATAGCTCCTGCTATTTAGCTCTGCCATATGCCTGTTCATCTTGGCAAACTTAATCTGTGTAGCATAGTTACTTCTCACGGCATTTTACAGCTGAATACATTTTGTGCTGCTTTGCAGGTCCTTGATTTTGATTTTGAGAAGTTCTGTTCAATCTCTCTGTCGAATTTGAATGTCTACGCGTGCCTGGTCTGTGGAAAGTATTTCCAAGGAAGAGGCTTGAAATCTCATGCATATACTCACAGTCTTGAAGCAGCCCATCATGTGTTCATTAATCTTCAAACCGAAAGGGCTTACTGTCTTCCAGATGGATATGAGATAAATGATCCATCATTAGAAGATATTCGGCATGTTCTCAACCCAAGGTGCTTCGCTATTTCTTCTAACATTGCATTCCAACGGCACTTGATTACTCGGCAGTCAGCTTCAGGTTGCTAATTGATATACTGTTCTGATAGGTTTACGAGAGAACAGGTTCTAAATCTTGACAAGAACAAGCAGTGGTCTAGAGCACTTGATGGCTCCAATTATCTGCCTGGAATGGTATGTACCCTAAAGATTGTCTTGAGGACCCTTAGATGACCTCCCTGTGGCATGTTTTACATGCTGTACTTTGTTTGCTATGCAGTGGGATCTTTTTTAAGCATCATTCCTTCATCACTTCTTATCATTTTTTTTAAGTTCTGGAAAAGTTGTTTGTTTGTGTAACCTGAAATAGTGATCAATTCAGTTTTAATGATTCATTGCAGTACTAAGTTACTAACTGAAGCTTAAATATGTTGTGGATTTGCACACAAACACCTGGACACCTGATTGATCACGGAACCTTTTTTTTATTCAGTCAATTTGTCTGATTATATTGTTCTTCTATATGAATGCCACTAATATCTCAAAAATACGCTTTTATCCCACATGGGAATTTGTTGGCACTTGGTAAACTAGGGCTAAAGTTATTGATGCATTTTATCTTATCTAAATAATTACTGCTCTGCAGGTTGGTCTTAATAACATCAAGGAGACTGATTTTTTGAATGTCACAATACAGTCATTAATGAGAGTTACTCCTCTGAGAAATTTCTTTCTAATCCCGGAAAATTATCAGCATAGCAAATCACCATTGGTTCATCGCTTTGGGGAATTGACACGCAAGATTTGGCATGCTAGGAACTTCAAGGGCCAGGTTAGTTTGTTAAATGAGTTTGCTGCATGTTTTGTGCTATTCCTTTAGATCAGTGACGGATTCAGTAGGGGGGCTGGCTGGGGCCATGGCCCCTCTCATGATTTCTGTTTTCTCTACTAAAACTTTTGAAATTGGAAGAACTTTACTGCATGTTTTAGTATTTAGTCCATCAAATAAATTTGCTAGCCCCCTAATCTTGCTATCCTAGGCCCATCATTTACGTTAACACATATCTCTGCACGAATAATGTGGCATCTTGCTTTCTGTTCAGGTTAGCCCTCACGAGTTTCTGCAAGCAGTTATGAAAGCGAGTAACAAGCGCTTTCAGATTGGTGTACAGTCAGATCCTGTGGAATTTATGTCATGGCTTTTGAATACACTGCATGCGAAACTAAAAAGCTCAAAGAAGAAAAACAGAAGCATAATACATGATTGCTTTCAGGTTAGCTTTTCTCAATATCTACTGCGTAATTGACAGCAACTTATCATGATCGTATTGAAATCACTGTTGTTGCAGGGAGAACTAGAAGTTGTTAAGGAGGTTCACAGGAAGCATATAATGGAAAAAACAGAGGATGGTAATGAGTTAAATGGTGATGCAAGTTCAGTGGTTGGAGCAGATGGTATTGTCACCGAAACATCTAAGGTCCCTTTCTTGATGCTTGGTCTTGACCTACCACCTCCTCCTCTTTTCAAAGACGCCATGGAGAAAAATATCATCCCACAGGTACATCTTCCACAAGTACCAATGTATTATTTTTTGTTATAATCTCATGTGGATGTTCATCTTTGATGTTTATAGGTGTAGAACTCTATCATGATAATGTGCTACTAAGATTTCTGGGATTGATGGTGTGAGAACCAAGTAATAGTGTTAGTCTCTCACACTGTAACTAGCTTAGCTTGAGTATTTAACATATCAGTGAGGCTTTGCTCCCCTGTCTTAGCTAGAATCATTTTGGGAGGGTGTTTCTTAATTTTCTTACACTTCGTCTTACTTATAAGATTTACCTCATCTTTTGATGAGCTGCGAGAACATGTGTTACATAAATGTCACGCTGAAAGCTTCGAACTTATCTTGTTGTAACCCTGTACTTCTATTTTGGTTCTTGTTCAGTACAAAAAGATCTTGTGTGTGAGTTCTTTTGTACACTTCTATCTGCTCCTTGCCATTCTGTTGAAATTTCCATGGAGCATGGACATGCTTACAGAGTGTCTGTATGCTAGTACATATTGACCAATTGTGTTGTTGGAAAATGTCAAAACTGCAAAGGCTGCACCAGGAGCTTTTAGGTCTTATGGTTGATCACCTCCGTAGCGCATACCTGACTTTATTCTAGAATTACACACTCTGTGAAGCCTTGGCATTTCTTTTTGCATTGCTTTTTTTAAGCTGTCAGATGTTTTGTTCTTGTTTGTTATGACTGTCTGTTAGAATTCTAAATCTATTAATACTGTTCAGGTACCATTGTTTAACATACTGAAGAAGTTTGATGGTGAGACTGTGACAGAGGTTGTCCGGCCATCCATTGCTCGGATGAGGTACCGAGTCACTAGGCTACCAAAGTATCTGATCCTTCACATGCGACGGTTTACCAAAAATAACTTCTTTGTCGAGAAAAACCCTACTCTAGGTGAGATTTTGTGCTCACTTGATTATACATGTTGCTGGCAGGTTACTTGTTCTAAGAGGTTTCAATATTTGATGTGACAGTAAATTTTCCTGTGAAGAACTTGGAATTGAAGGATTACATTCCATTACCCAAGCCTAAAGAGGATGATAAGTTACGTTCGAAGTATGACCTTATAGCGAACATTGTCCATGACGGCAAGCCAGGTGAAGGATGCTACAGAGTATTTGTTCAGCGGAAATCAGAAGAGGCCTGGTATGTTCCTCAGCTAACACGGAATTGTTTTTATGAGTGTGTATGGTAGACCCGATTTAATTATTTGATAATCTTCACCTCAGGTATGAGATGCAGGATCTCCATGTTACTGAGACTCTCCCTCAAATGGTGGCTCTTTCAGAAGCCTACATGCAAATATATGAGCAGCATGAATGAGTGGCTGTGGTCATCCAGGAGCCTTCCATGTTCCGGTCTTTTTGCTTAACAGAGATCTGAATGTTGTGAACTAATCCTTATCTTTGGATGCCCCCCTGATTAGAGAGGAGAGTTTCCTTTCCTATTGTAGTGCAGCTTGTACCTGCTAATCATTATTTCACTTGCAACAACTACACTACTGGTAGGGATTAAAGCTGGTAAAGTAATTTTATAAGCAACAGCTCAGAAAAATGATAATGTATCATGGATAATGGCCAATCTTTTCTTTTAAGTATACCACATTATGGATGAACTGGATGTATTGCTTCAATGCTATAGAATTATTGATTTGCGAGTATTAGGGTATGGGCCATTTTTGTTCAAATTTGCACCCACTCGGGTGGTCTGTCAAGTTCTTTCTATATCTATACTATAAGGAGCGTTCAAATTCCCTTAAAAAAATCTAGTAGTGTAGCATTTTCTGTATAGAAGGCTTTATTTTGAATGAAAAAGTTCCATATAAAACAGTTCAGTTCCTACCGGAAATAGTAGGAAAATATGCTGTTCAATTACTACTACATCTCCTGTCACGCTATATTATTTCTATGGGCTGCTTCACAACACTAACAGTCATCAACATTCTGGTTTTATAGCGCTTTAGATACTTCTGCCCGTAGTTGTAGCTGTAATGCTCTAATACCTAAGTAGCAAGCCTCTTCCTATAGCTCTTATTATTTATACACCATCTATGGTTCTATGCTGCAGGTTTGCTAAAACCAGTTTTTTAGCAGGAAATAGCCAAATTCTATTCTTAATACAAGGCCGCAGGTCAAGGATAAGGGAATCTGATTTATGATACATGCCTGGAGCTATTGTGATGCATGTGATACAACCCAGATTACTTTTCTTTATTTACTGATGAGTGTTCATCAATGGAGAGAGATCCTAATCAAACCCTACTCAGTACTGTACAGGTTTAGGTCTTATTCGTTTCCACCGGATTGATTCCGACTAAAACTGATAAATATAATAAGGAAATCATGACAATTACTATAATAGATCCTGATTTATTCCTGGTTGAAAATTAATTGCCTCATGATAGGCACACTATGGGAGTGATTGGTTGTCCGTATGAGGCCGTCCAAAGGCCCATCCGGGACGAGGCCGTGCAGGAGGCCCATGTTTGGTTCCCTGACTCGCACCATTTACTTGCACCGCCCCGTGCATTTCCCCTCCGCCGTCCGGGACGAGGCCGTCCGCCGCGCGCGAGCTTCCCTTGCCAGCCGGGACTGATGGTGCTTGGCGGGAAGATTTGGGGGAAGTGCGGGAGATGGCGCGGTGCAGGCATAAAAGCGCGTGCGGGAGGTGGGCGCTAGGGTTACCCCCCATTCTCGCCTCCATTGCTCTGGTGCGCCCTTTCTTCTCCCCACTCTCGCTCTCGGTTTTCCGGCGGCGGTCACCACCTTCGGCGGTTCCTTGTTGGTCCTCCGGTGGTTCCGACGGTATACCTCGCCTACCTCCACCTCGACCCTCCTGATTCGTACTCGTCTTGTTGCTTGCAACCTCCACTGTGGCTGGGGTTCGTTGTGATTTTGCTAGATCTGTGCGATTTCGAGCCGGATCTACGGGCAACCAATCACACCCTACTTATTTCGATATCAAATCTGCTCGTTTTGTATGCGATGGTGATGGTTATTTCGTTGATTTTGCTGAACTCGGTGCCTAGGTCGATGATTATATGATTTTGGGACGAATAGGCGCTGGAGGAGCACC